>CM077081.1:220750970-222084346 GCA_039513925.1 Platanthera zijinensis
TCCCTGACTGAAGTCAGAACCAAGTCCTGGCTTTCCAGCGCTATCCGCACAACCTGCACAACACAAACCGGTCAACCTTCAAACCGCGCGGATACAATATCTAGACCGTAACAACTATCCGCGAGCTCACTTACTGTTCATTCGCTTCTTAATTGATGTGATAGGGGGTCCTTTTTATATGCACGATGAGGAGTGTGGTCACCGCCCTAGCCAATAGGAAAACCGCCCCATCTCGCGGAGAGCACCAAGTGTATCCGCAAGCCGCGGATACACAACCAGTCCGCCGCGACCTGCAAGATAGCCAGATCTCCAAGTAGCATTACCAAGGCCGAATAGCCAACTCTATCCACTTTGTCGCCAAAGGCCAACCCAGGACCAAGACAGCAACCAGCAGACACTGCAAAAACTGTCCGTATATCAGCGGACATAGCCCCAGTCCGCACGCCCTGCGGACACAACTCCAGTCTGCGTACCCCGAGCCCGCAGCCAAGGCACCAAGCTGACAACTGTCGGACTCGGCGGACAAGGAGTACAGTCTGCATGCCCAGGAGGACACTACTCCAGTCCGCACGCCTTGCGAACACAGCTCCAGTCCGCATTTACCAAGCTCGCAACCAAACCACAAGACAACTACTGCCGAATTTGGTGGACTAAGGAGCAGTCTGCGCTTACTGGCGGACACTGGCACCAGTCCGCCAATCCCGGTGAACTCCAGCACCTATCCTCTCTAACCGACGAACTCCATGGCTACCACTTGCCGTGCCACAAGAGCTAAACCAAGGCGCCTGCCATGCCGGTCTCCCGAACTCCTGTCCAGTCCGCTTCTTGCCAGACTCCGCAGATAAAGACGTTATCCGCCCAGTTACCTTCTGGGACCAAACTACAGGCTGAGCATAAACCGGCATGGCTGGCCGCCACCTCTGTCCGCATTGACTGTGCGAACAGACTGCCCATACTGCCAAGGAACAAGTCAACTGAAGCAACTCTGCCTGCCTGGCTAACCGCCAGTCCTGTCCACATAGACCGCACGAATAGGTCTCCCATTCCGCAACTTTCACTTCACCATTTTCAATAACTATTGGCAGCCCGACAAAACAATTTAAAACATACATAATATGGCCGCTAATAACATCCCGAAACGCGAAACACGCGCCTTTTGAAAATAGGCGTATTATATGACGTTTTTAGAAAAAGTGTTCAACATGAAAGTTGTAGATCTAGACTAGATCTATAACTTTTATATTGAACACTTTTTCTAAACATGCCATATTGTAGGCCTATTTTCAAAAGACGCGGAACCGGGGCGGAACTATGCGATTGACAATTGTTCCGCCCGGTACCACGCCTTTTGAAAATATGGATAATATATGACATTTTAAGAAATAGTGTTCAACATGAAAGTTATAGTTCTCATCGAGGTCTACAACTTTCATGTTGAACACTATTTCTAAAAATTCCATATAGTAGGCCTATTTTTAAAAGGCGCGGAACCCGGGCGGAACTATGCAATTCGCAATAGTTCCGCCCGGTGCCACGCCTTTTTAAAACAAGCCTACTATATGACATTTTTAGGGAATGTGTTCAACATGAAAGTTGTAGTTCTCGTCGATATCTACAACTTTCATGTTGAATAATTTTCCTAAAAATGCCATATAGTAGGCATATTTTCAAAATGCGCGTGAAACTCGTATTTAGCTAATTCGGGGTTCCGTGTTTTTACATTTTTCCTAAAAATGCCATATAGTAGGACTATGGACTGTTATATCTACTTTTTTGAGTTAATCTAGTAATTAATAATGACTGGTTATTTTTTAAAAACTTAATTTTTGAGATGTCAGTATCCATCGGGTTGCCAATAGCCATTTTTGGGCTGCCATTATCTTTGGGCTGCCAATAGCCATATTGGGACTGCCAATATAAATGCCTTTAATTTATTATTATTTTGTTGAATCCACCTGCACACTAATATGTATGCTTATCAAAAATATAAATAGTGTGGAGCATTTTGTCCTAGTGATGAGTGTTAAGTGTATGAGAAACAGTATTTATAACACAAGAATTGCATCTTGAGTGTACCATAGTGAAGCTAATATGTCTCCCAAGAATTGCACACTAATTTATTATAGTGAAGCCAATAACATAAGAATTCCCACTTGGACTATTTCAATCGTAATTTAGGTCGATCACAGATCAAATCACTCCACTTAATTAAGGGTACCATAGTGAAGCTTGCATCTTGAGTGTTCTCCACGCGTCAATCCGGTCCAACTGAAACCTTCACTCCGAATAATGGCAGCAACTGCATCATTATGCGACACGGGACCTTTCATGGTCACGAGAACTTACAGATTCAATCAACATGGACAAAATGTGATCATAAAGAGTCAAAACAACATGCCGAAATGTGATCACAAATTATTATTTTTAACTCAGTGGTCAATGAATTTCTCTACTGAATTCACTAAACCATAATTTAAGAAATTCGTAACACTCAAACGAGTGTGTATGTCTCTTAAATGAATATCTTAAGATTTTATTAAGATGTCATAAGACATACCATCAAGACTTTATGAATTAAATGAATGCCCTAAGTCTTATGCTTGAATCTAACACAAGTTTCAAGACTTATTTATGAATTGTGATATGTTACATAAAGGTGTGAGTATTTGAACTGAACGATACTGCATATGAATATATAATTTATGTTTGAATTCAAATCATATTCATTTGCAAAATTAATGCATATATATATGAAATATGAAGTGCAAAATGAAATGAAAAATAAAAAATTATATTAAATGAAATTATGAATATAGTCTCCGTCTAATCAAGTACATCAATGGACTCTAAAATCCCATACTATAAGATGTTTTTAAAATATATTAGGTCGAAGTCCCTTGGTAAGTGGATCAACTATCATATGATCTGTCCCAATATGCTCCACAACGATGTCACATTTTTTAACAAATTCTTTCATGGTCAAGAACTTAATCACCATGTGCTTAGACCTTGTGATACTTTTATTGTTCATAGAGAACATCACAGCTGAATTATTATCACAGCATAAATGAATAGGACAAACAACTGTATCAACGACCATTAATTCAGTAATGATTTCTTGAGCCAATAGCGGTGCAAAAAAGAGCAACGAACTCCGCATGCATAGTGGAAGAAGTAATGAGTGTCTATTTGACATTCTTCCATGAAATAGCCCCTCCAACCAACTTGAAAATACATCCTAATGTTGACTTTCAATCATCCTCACAACCCACAAAATCTGAGTCCATATAGTCCACTAATTCTAGGTTCTGTTCTTTACAGTACATTAATTTAAAATCTTTTGTTCACTTTAAATACATTAATACCTTCTTGACAGTCACCCAATGATCTGGTCCTGGGTGGTGGCGATCGTAAACACATGAGTTAAATCATTATTTGTCAAGGATCACCTAACAAACATCATCCGTTTGAACATAAAAGTGGATGATGTTCCGCAGGTGGACGTTAACGAATAACAATTTAACCCCCATGTTCATGACCGTGCCACCATCGTGCCAAACAAAGCCTAAAATTGCTTGATTTTAATAATTAAGGGATTGATTTCAACAAATTAGAAATTCCGGGACTCATTTTAAAAGACACCTAAAATTCACCCACTGATTTTTTATTTTTACTTTGTTTTGGGTCACAAAAAGAAAGACAATTTCATTAATACTAATAAGTATTTAATTATTAAAAATATTTTAATCACTTTAATTTTATGCCAAAATTTTGAGTTCACTCCCTTAACATTTTGGCTCCCTAATTAAAATTTTGCTTCCCTCAATCTATGTATTTCATTCCAGTAATTTCATTCTACTCTCAGCTAGGGCATGCAAATATTAGCAGTTCTTCCTCTCTCTCTATCGTTCTCTCTCACGATGGCTTTAATGTCGTACGCGATCATGGTCATTGTGGTTGTCTTCTTAGTCTTCCACCGCATTACAGTGAAGAGGGAAACGATGGTCGATTCATCATGTGAGGAAAAGTGGAGGCGGCAACTGCTGCTGGGGTTGATGGGGTGGTTGTATTTTGGGGATGCGTTCCAGCCATACTCAGTAACCCTAACAATTTCTTTGCGGAGAAGCAGAGGAGGTACGGAGCTATTCCAACTATCGTTCTCGCTGACCTTAACTGAAAGTATCGAGCTGCCTACCTAAATCACCTAGAGGGGGTGAATAAGTGAGTTCTGCGTCTTATAGCGGATTAAAAAAATTAAGACAAACAAGCACACAGAACAAACACAGCACAACACAAGAATTTATAGTGGTTCTTCGATTTGGGTACATCCACTATCCCGCCTCGCCTATCTACCACAAAGGGATATATTCGGTTACTCATCTTTCTCAGATTTAAACAAATCTTACAACTTGGAGTCAACACTCCTACTTCTCGAAGAACAACCTCTCCTACACTCAGAGAACAAACTCTCCTATAACTCGATCCTGGCACTAGGATCTACACCTCGGAAGAGAAAACTTCCTACAATATTATAAACGAGTTTTATACAAATCTTTAGATTGAAAATCAATCTACTTCTTCAGATCTGAAAATATTTGATCTTCTTCTTTCTTGAAATGAAAAACTTGATGCTCTTGTTGAAGGAGAAGACTTGAAAGTAAACTTGAAAACTTAATCTGAAAACGTTGATCCGACTAGATCTGAAGGCTTCGATAAAACTTAAAATGAGATCTCTCGAATCACTTCTTGAAGGAATTGCTGGTTGTGAAAAGCTAGGTCGACAGTTCTTCATTTTCCGTATATACGCCGTAAGTCCAACAGAAAAGAGTAGTTTGTTCACGATTTCAAAATGCGGAAGAGCAATTAGGGTTGAATGAAATTAACCCTTAGTATTTATAAGATTCCTTCTTTTAACGGCTAGAAAGTCCTTCCTAAATAAACTGTCCACATGTACTATACATGGCCATCGAGTTGAACCAGTACCCGTCAGAAAGAAATTCAGGAAAGAAAATCGCACTAAGTCCATTCGTCGAGTATCGTCGTATAACCAAGAGTGTACTCAACGAATCGCTTTGATACCTGACAAATTCTACTTAGAGAAAACCATAAAAGTAGATCCGAGAACTCATAGGCTTTTCTAGTGAGACTCGACGAATTTGACGAGTATCGACTGATATATTCGATGAATTAGACGAATGTCAATAGGTACCCTCAACAAATTCGACTAGTATACTAAAGGATACTCGACAAATCTTACTTGACCGATTCCTGGGATCATATAAAGGATTCTCTAAGTAAACACGATGAATTCGACAAGTATTTATAAGTATACTCGACGAATTTGACGAGTATCCACTACTGTACTCGACGAATTTTACTTAAAAAAATTATGTTTCTTCTGAATGCAACAACTAGTCCTCTCTTGATCCTTCTAATGCACTTGTAATAGAAGTGCAATCAAATAGAGAGATTACACATGAGTCAACACTTTGGCCTACACAATGATAGATTATATTGTATAGTCCTGTATTTCATGACCCACTATAACCTGACATTGGTTTGTACTTAGCAATAAAGCCCTGCAAGCACATGACTAAAGAAACAACATCAAATACAAACTCAATTCATCTTAGTTCAAGAGAGACTTCTTCAAATCAAGATTATTGTGGATACAATACCCAAGAATCTCCCCCTATTTGAAGAAGTCAGAACCCTATAAACTAAGGTGAATTATACACAAGATAATCTTAAATAATGACAAGAAAGGAGCATAAAAACAATTAACAAGAAGTCCTATCTCAATCAAAACATTAATGTATGTATACAAATAGCTCTAACAGGACAAACATTTTTCACACATCGAACATCAGAGAAAATATAGAATTCAGACATGTTTGCCCTTGCATTGAGCGGGTCTTGCCCCAAGAAGACTAGCCTCTTTCAATAGGTCCAAAACATATTTTCGTTATGAGAGCTCTACTAATTTGTGTTTTCATGAGATTTCTATTCCCAGAAAATATTTAGGAGATCTCATATCTTTCGTAACAAAATGTTGTAGAAGATGTTTCTTTGTTAGATCAATTCCCTCATGATCATCACTTGTAAGGAGGATTCCATCAACATGGATAGCAAGAACAACCAGACCTTTAGAATTCTTGCGTATGAAAAAGAGTGATCTGCAGAACTTCGAGCAAAGCCAATAACCGAGATAACTTTGCTGAACTTGTCGAACCGTGCTTATGGGCTTTGCTTCAAGCCATATATTGCCTTCCGCAATTTGCACACTTGAGAATCCCCTTGAGCAACATACCCAAGAGGTTGTTCCATGTATATTAATTCTTGTAGATCACTATAAAGGAAGGCATTCTTGACATCTAACTGAGAAATCTCTCAATCCTTGTTAACAGCCACAGAAAGAGAACACAGATTGTGTTAATGCGAGCAACCAGGGAGAAGGTGTCGAAGAAGTCCACACCATACGTCTGAGAAAATTCTTTGGCAACCAGTTTAGACTTATAATGGTCTACATGTAACACCCTGCCTTGATGTTCATTGGTGATTACAAGTGCTGGAGTGAGGATCGACCTCTTCTTTTAGATAAAACTAGGTGCAGACGGCTAGTGGGTAAACTCATCTATCTGACTATCGTAAGACCAAATATTTGCTATGCAGTTAGCAGGGTTATTTAGTTTATGCAGGCTCCTAGGGGTGTCATCTTCATCAACCCTGAAAATCCTGTAATATGTGAAGGGGTCTCCAGGGAAGGGATTGCTATTTCAGAAGAATAACCATTTGATAATTGAAGGCTACTCTGATGCCAGCTATATTGATAATAAATAAGATATAAAGTTTATGTTTGGTTTATAAACCTTTGTAAGAGGGAATCTAGTTAGCTAGAAAAGTAAAAAAAATATGTTGTGTCTAGATTAAGTGTTGAAGCTGAATATGTGGGCATGACTTCAACAACATGCAAGTTAAAGTGGTTATGAGCACTTATGCTTGACTTAGGAGAATTTTATGATCATCATCTGCCAATATTCTGTGACAATAAAGCCACTAAATAAATATAAAAAAAATCCAATTTTTCATAAGAGGACAAAGTACTTTGAAGTTAACTGCCACTTTATTAGAGAAGAAATATTGAAGAATCAAATATGCACTCAATTTATAACTTCTGACAAGGAACTAGCAAATATTTTTACCAAACCAGTATCCACTTCTTTTTCATACATTTGTAATAAGTTGGGCATGATTGACTTATATGCTTCAGTTTGAGGGGGAGTGCTAGAACATATATCGACGGTCTGCTCTGGCGGTTTGGTGCTGACGATCTGGTGGTCTGCTCTTGTGTTCTGGTCCTGACAGTCTGACAAACTATCCATGGCAATTTGGTAGACTGCTCTGGCGGTCTGGTGCGATCTAGCTGTGTTGAGGATGTCAAGTATAACCACACCTTTGTTAGTGAAAGAAAAGCCTTATGGTGGTTTACTTCTGTTGCGGTCTGGTGGTTAGAGTCTGTCTAACTGCCTCTGTTGCTCCTAGTGGTCAACTGCGATCTGTGGATTAGAGATCAGTGGATACTTTGTTTATACAATTAGTCTGTATATTGTTTTGCTGTTATCTTGTCTAACTGCACAGCTCACCGAGATTGTAAATAATAGTTTGCATAGTTTTCCTGATGAAAATAGTCCCTTATATTCTCTCTCTATCTCCTCTCCCAAATAAATAGGGGGTCATACTTATGTAATATTAAGTTTTTTTGGAGCAATACAATTAAGTTATTTTTAGAATCCTCACACCCACAATGCCTAATCCACTAATTGAGCAGATTTCTAATGCAAGAAAAATATGTGGGGGACGGAATCAAACAACCCAGTGGTTCCTCTTTAACCAAGGAAACCTGGATCCCTCTCACTTTAGAGATCTGGTGCCAAAAATTTCCAAGAAAGGTAAAGGCATAAAGAAAAGATGCTATGCACGTATCCTAAGACCGAGAGTAGAGCTATCATTACCTTATGAAATCTCTTCCTTGCCATAGAAACCTTGAATAGCATGGATGAATGTGTTAGCCTTCATGCCCCTTCCCAAATCCAGTCTCGGATTGGAAAATGGAGCTTCGAAGTTCCAACAAAGATGGATCTAGGTCTTCCTCCTCCTCCACTCTCTTTCTCGCTCATGCCCACCAAGTCATGAATGACTAGAAGAATCAGGGGGGAACCCCTCTGATCTTTTGGGGTTCATGAACACAAGGCTTGGGCCAATGAATCAAGTACCAAAAGATCGTATGCCCAGAAATCACTAGTTTACAAAACCAGTTCATGGCACCCTCTGTGATATGCATCAACAAGAACTCGAAGCAGCGTCGACAACCACTCAACATTCCCGCGTTTACAAGAACTCGATGCAGCATCGACATCCACTCAATGCACTTGTGTCAATAAGAACTAGATGAGCGTCAATAGCCACTCAACACACATATGTCAATGAGAACTCGACACAACATCGATAACCACTCGACGAACTTACGTCGATGGGAACTCGATGCAACATCAACATCCACTCGACGCACCTACGTCGATAAGAACTCAATGCACCGTCGATTGGCACTCCCCGCCTTTATACTAAATATTTTTGGGGTGTTACAATTCCACCACCCTTAAAAGAATTTCATCCTCAAAATTTTAAAATGTTATAGAACATAAATACGCACCTTAAGAGAAAAACTCCGGAAAGTCTTCCCGTATCTCTTTCTCTCGCTCTCAAGAGAATTTGTCTCACCCGCAATTATTCTAACACACCTTCATGAGCTTGACTTCTTTATTCCACAAACACCTGGTTTCTGAGTCATCCACGAAAACTGGACGAACCATTGTCCTCAAACCTTCTATAACCGGCACTACCATTGATTTGGACACATCAATAGGCTCCACCAAATCCTTCCTCAACACTGAGACAAGGAAAACATCATATAATGGACTCAGCTCTTCGAACAATGCCAACCAATAGGTCGCTTCACCTATGCGCTCTGTAACCTCGAACAGATCCAAAAACCTTGAACTCAACTTCTTGAGTCACCGGATTCTATAAACACCTTTGAATGGCTTGATATTCAAGTAGACCATAACGCCCACTGCAAACTCCACATTCTTGTGGCGTGTGTTAAAATACTTCGCTTGTCGATGTTTAGCAACCTTCATGCACTATTGGATCGTTAGCACTAACTCACTAGCATCTGTCACTACTTCTTTGCCCAAAAGCTGGGTGCCTCTCACCTCTACTGAATACATCGACGTTAGACACTGCCTGCCATATAATGCTTCATACGGAGCCATCTGGATGTTCACTTGGAAACTATTATTGTAGGCAAACTCCACCATAAACATGTGGTCTTCCCATCTCTTGCCGAAATCAAGAGCACATATTCTCAACATATCTTCTAATATATGATTTGTCCTCTCAGTTTGACCATTGGTATGTAGATGGAATGCAGTACTAAACCTAAGCTTGGTACTCAAGATCCTTTGGACTAACATTCAGTCCTTAGACGTGAACTGTCCATCCCGATCATTAACAATACTCTTTGGGATGTGTTGCAACCACACTATATTTTGAACATAGAGCTCCACTAGCTTCTTCATGCTATCATCCTTATGATATGGAATGAAGCGAGTCACCTTGGTTAGGCAATCAACAATCACCCAAATCCTATCGTTACCCTACGGAGATCGACGTAATCCGTACACAAAATCTATGGAGACGTCGTCAAACTTCCACTATGGAATAGGAAGGGGCTTCAAAAACCCGCTCGGCCTTTAGCACTCAGCCTTCACCAAGACACAAGTCTGGCACCGACTCACATACGAAGCTACATCCCATTTCATCTTATACCAAAAGGATTTATTCATATCCAAGTACATCTTCGTACTTCCTGGATGCATGCAATACTTTTTTAAGTGTATCTCAAACATAAACTCCTCAAGGAGTTTGCTGAATTACGGTATGCACACCCTTCCATTCCTCTTTAAGATCCCATCAATCATCTCTAAGGCACCGCCTTTGCCTTTCTGAGCTTCCCCCACTAATGGCTAGAACTCTGCATCAATACTGGTTACCTCCCAAATACGACCAGACAAGTCACACTATAACTATATCCAATTCAACTGTGCCACACTAGACTCACCTCTAGATATACAAACAATGTTATGAGACTCGAAGTCTCACACCAACCTCTCATCGTGCACTTTAATCCAGTTTGCTTGCCCAGAATATTTCCTGCTCAAAGCATCGACCACAACATTGGCCTTACCTGGTGTGTACTAAATTTCCATATCATAGTCCCTAAGGAACTCAACCCACCTGCGTTGCTACATATTCAAATCTTTCTGATCCAAGAGATACTTCAGACTCTTATGGTCCGTGAAGATCTCCACCCTTGCTACATACATGTAATGTCACAACATTTTCAAAGAAAAAATCACTGCCGCCAACTCCAAGTCATGGGTGGTGTAATTTCTCTCATGAGGCTTCAACTGTCTAAACCCATAAGCTATTACGTTGCCATGCTGCACAAATACGTAACCCAACCCACAACCTGATGCATCACTAAAAATTTGAAATCCCTCAGTCCTATTAGGAAGACTTAGGACTGGAGCACACATTAACCTTTCCTTTAAGGCCTTGAATGCTCGAGCGCACTCTAGCATCCATACAAACTTTTGATCCTTGCGAGTAAGAGAAGTGGGGGCAATGCTATTTGTGAGAAGTTCCCCACAAACCTTCTGTAGTACTCGGCTAGTCCAAGGAAACTCCCGACCTCTGCCACAGTTCTTAGAACATCCCAGTCTCTAATGGTTTCAATTTTTGCCGGATCCACTGCCACTCCAACACCACTATTCACATGGACCAAAAATGCCACTTTCTCTAACCAGAACTAGCACTTTAAGAACTTAACATAAAGCTTATTTTCTCTCAGGATGTACAAGACCACTCTTAAGTGAGTCTCATATTCTGTCTTTGACTTTGAGTACACTAGTATATAGTCGATGAATACTGCTACAAAAAATCCAAGTACTTACAAAACACCCGGATAATCAAATCCATGAACACTAATGGCGCATTTGTTAGACCGAAAAATATCACCAAGAACTCAAAATGACCATACCTCATCATAAACACTATCTTGGGAATTTCCTCTCGAATACGCAACTGGTAATACCCTGACTTCAAGTCAACCTTGGATTACACCACCAACCCTACCCACTAGTCGAACAAATCATCTATCTATAGAATCAGATACTTATTTTTGATGACCAGCTTATTCATATCACGATATTATATGCACAATCATATACTATCATTTTTCTTCACGATGAATAACTGGGCCTAATGTACCCTTGCTCCAACAACCCTTGGAGCTGGGCTCTGAGCTCAACCAAACCCTTCAATACCATCCTAAATGAAGGATGAGACACCAGTCTTGCTCCTGGAACTAATTCAATCATAAAGTCGATCTCACGTTGAGGAAGTGCTCCTAGAAGCCCCTCAGAAAACACATCCTTAAACTCTTCTACCACGAGCACCTCTCTAATTTCCAACTTTATGGAGTGAAACTCTAACAAATCTACGAATTCTACACTTCCCTAGTTTACCACATGCATCATCTGTATAGCCAAAATCTAGGAGCATGTCACTCCACTAAGGTCCTCAAACTTGACCTCCTCTTTTCCCTTGCACCTCGGAGTCACCACCTTCAATAGGTAGTCAATACTAGCCCGCTGCTATGCAAGCCAATCAATCACTAAAATAACGTCAAACTCTGCTAGTGGTAGAACTGTAACTACCAACTCATAGTCAACTTTGCAAATTCTCAAACCAATGCACCCTTTTTCCCAATAGTCATGAAAGACCCATTTGGCATGTGCACACTAAGCTCCACATTCACCTCAAAGGGCTCAACACCAATTATCCGGATAAAGCTTTCTGTGAGAAATGAGTGTGACACTCCCGTATCAAAAAGCACTCTGGTGGGGCAACATGAAACTAGTACGAAGCCTAACATGCATGAAAAAACACAAATGGTCGTAACTAATTTTAAGCTAGAGAACGAACTTAAAATTTTTATACATGTCACCACATCAAGCCGATGAATCGCTATATGCTACCAAAGGCTGTAAGCTCTTGGCTAGACTTGGGGGAAAAGTGAAGCACTTGGCTCTTCTGCCTTCCCCTTCTCTGCATAATTAAGACAGGACTGCACTGAATGCTCCTGCCTCGACTCTAACTTAGCACCTCCCTCAATACAATTCCAATCCATGTGTCCTAGCTTGCCACACTTGAAACACGTCAGTGGCCCCCTTAAAATGGAAGTCTCCCGACGTAGCACCGCTCTTCTCTCTTGATATGAAGAGATGGGGCTTCTTATTCCACTTACTCCCTTCTGACTTCTTTTGAGACTGAGAAGGTTTTCCTTCTCCCTACTTGGCCGCAATACCCTTACGACTCTGAGTCCACTCTATGTCGCTCTCCAAGATCCTAGCGGCTTCAACTAACTCATTGAAACCTACATTATTCAAGGCGATGAGTGATTGCCTCAGGTTCTCTCTCAACCCATGATAAAAAAGGATATCCATCTCCTCATCATTAGCCATGGTCGTCCCCGCATATTGACCCAACTGAGTAAACTCCTACAAGTACTCATCCACCATCCTGTCTTGCTGCACCAAGTGCAAAAATATCCTTTTAAGGGCTAACCTCGTCAAAGAGTGGACATACTGCTTTAGGAAGGAACTCACAAACTCATCCATGGAAGGGGTGCGTACATGAAACTGACAGCCACAATGGCTTACCCACGTTAACTTTGCGTCACACTCTAACATGAAGGACGCAAACTGGGATTGCTTTTCCTCTGGGTTCTCTATCGCTTTCAAGAGTTCATGAATCCTTGCTAACCAATCCTTTACATCAGTCGGTCTACCGAGTCCCTTGAACGTTGGAGGATGAAAAATCAAAAAGTACTTCATCTGACAATCTCATTGCCCAACGACAGCTCTCTCAGCCAACGGCTCTGTCTTCCTGGCCCCTCCACATAGTATGACAGGCGAGTATCAAGGTAAATAGAGTCATTAGCTTAGCAACAAGTATCACAACCTATGACATTGTCGTAGCTTGGGCTGCTACCATTGCCTCTACTATCATGAGACAAAAATCGGTTGGATACACACCCATGCCCATAGGACCCAAAGCAGTAGCACTGCTTGCTATAGGTTCCTCTTGCGGCCTTGACGTCCCCGCATTTTCGCTTCTGCCCTAGCATAAGAAAGGTAACAAACAAATCAAGATCTATTCACAAAACTTGAATACAAGGATACTCATGGTCCCACAAAATACTCATTTGTGGACAAATACTTTACATGATCCATATGCAAATACTAATCTGGCTCTGATACCAAATTATAACACTTCCCCTGCAATGACTATATAATATGGGTCCGGCTAGGGCCCCACAATATATAGACATGTACAACAACTTCGGTATTATAAAATGATATAAGAATACTACCTATCTCAAAACTCAAAATATAAAACAGCAGAAACTCTAAACATAAGCTAAAAGCTATCAAAATCACATAGGAGTCTAAAAAATTTGCCTTATGGCCTTTCATCAACTACATTGAAGGATTATTGCTGGTCTAAATTACCTAGAGGGGGGCTAAATAGGTACTTTGAAGTTTTGGCCTTTTAAAATTGGTTTGTCTAACTATAATAGATGATTAATTCACAGGCACAGAACACAGAACAACACACAAGATTTTATAATGGTTACCCAGAGTATGAGTACATCCACTGTCCCTCTCCACCTATCTAATAATGTGTTAGATTCAGTAAACTCCTTTTCTTCTCAGATCAAAATCTTGCAGCTCAGAACCACTGTAGGATCCTACCTCAGGTCTACAGCAGACCATACCTCCGGCTATCCAAAACCCTACGTCAGAAATCCAGATGATTTCCTACCTCATATTCAACCCTTGAATCCTACCTCGGACTTTCAACAAAGTACTACACTCAGGCCTCCTAATCATCCTTACACTGAGGCTAACATCCCAGTCCTACAACTCAGTTCTCAAAGAGATCCTATAAGATGAATGTTTATAAAGATTTTATAATAATATGACTCAGAATAAATGTAACTTTAAAGCCTTGAGTCCTCCTTAGCTTTCCTGGAAGAAAAATTTCTTCTTCAGCAATGGAAGTGTTGTAAATGGTCCAAAGCTGAATCACTTCTTTGAAGAAAGACTTGGTCTTCTTCTTTGTCTTCAGAAGGAAGTTGATCTTCCTGATCTCTTGTTGTGTAAGTAGACTTGCAGTATCAATATTACAGAGTTCAGGCTACTTGATTTTTGCTTCTTGACGGCGGATCAGAAGTTGTTCAATTGTTGTTGTTAGGTTTTCATCCTTGAAGTTATCACTTTTATAAAGAACCCTACCACTTGACTTTAATAGGTTTGATATCGTCAACAGTTGTAAATGTTTTTGATAAAAAGTCAAAGCATCCTTAATTACATCACTGATGTGATGTTTACTTTCGGCTACTCCGCAGATTTCAAATCCCGCCTTTCTGGACATCAAAATGATAAATATCATTTTGAAGTTTTCTTATCAAAATGATAGCATTTTTTTTTATTCAAATCCCATCAAAATAGTATGAGCTAGAGCTTCATAGCTCACACCTTAGACCAGTTCTGAGTGAAATGCAGTTTTAATTTTAATCTTAACTCATCTCATATCCTACTGAGTTTAACAATCAATACTAATAACTGAGTTTACATAAACATGAACAAATAGCCATCAATTACACAACACACTTATCATTGGATGATGCACTTATTCAAATCTTGGAATATTAAGGAAAAATTCACAACAATCTCCCCCTATTTGAAGACATCAGAACTATGCTCAATGATAAGATACATAAAGACAATTAAACTATTATCAAGGAGATAATTAACTAGTAAAAGGCTGAACAAATATAACTTGATGAAAAATGATAATGGATGAAAATGAGATCATATAACTATAGCCCAATGAGTCTAAGTTTTGAACAAAACATAAATAACTAATTTATTTAAGCAAGGGCCTCGTCTCAGTTACTCAACAAGACTCTTTCTAGCTCTCCTACTCTTCACCCTTTGCCTTTCAAAATATTTGAGAGGCTGTGGAATGTAGTTGGATGGTACTCTGATGGGATTCTGCCTGCTCATGTTCTCTTTGATAGTCTTCTCCCTGAGTGATTTCTTTCTAGGTGTTTGATACATTATTTAGAGGGATAGACAATTTCAATGTCTTTCCTGATATGTCCATGACTATCTAGGGTTTGCCTAATGATAGAATAGGATTCATCACTCCATTACTCATGATCAGGATCCCTGTCCTTTTCTTTCCTTTTCTTGGACATAAACTCCTCAAAGTGCATGGTTCCTTCTCGTTCTCTTCTTTTGGACTTCTGAACTGTTTGATCTTATGATTCCCTTAAGGGGGGGGGGGTGAATAAGGGATTTATGGAATTTAAATCTTAAATTAAAATATCAGAGTTAATTAATGAAGTTTCAAAATATTTTATAGGAAATTATATTTTACTATATCAAAAAATATTATATTGAAGATTATTGTTAGAAAATGGCATAATTCAATATTTCTTCACTACCGTCGGCATTAAGTGTTACTATCGGGCGCTAGTTCACGAACCTTGCAATATATTTTGCATTATATCTAACAAAAATGGATCTTGCAATATATTTTGCGTTAAAATTTTTGAACGATATATTTCAACATATTTTATAACATGAAAATAAAATCAAGATAATGAGATAAAAAAATGATTTTGTTTCATTAGAAATTGAATATAAAAATGTTTGATTTCTATAAGGCTAGAAATCGAGGCGAATAGAAAAATCCTTTTTTGATGATTCACCAGTACTTCTCCTAAGGACTGGCTGGCTATAGGCTATCTTACCCCAGATACGGCCTCTATCCTCCCCCTAGATCTAACCTCAACCTATTCGTTGCTCACAAGGTTGCAAATTTCTCCAAGTCGCACAAGGACCTAATCTCCACAAACAAGGCAAATTTCCTACAAAATCCTTCCTCAGAATCCGACGTTCTCCGCGAACGATTTTTCTTCTCCCGATACAAAAGATGAAATAAAAGAGATTACAAGATAATAAAAAATAAGAGAAATAACCCAAGGATTTCTGAAGGCGAAGATGAAGGCGGTGTAGATGCCGCATTCTTAATGCATTTGACATTTGTGTTGAATGTGCATTGTAGCTCTTCTCCTTCAAAATCTCCTTTATATCTTCATATTTGCACAAAATATTTCTCTCTATCTCTGGAGAGAACACTCTCAAAAGAATTGGAGTTCTGGCTTGGTGGAGGAGGAATCATTGCTTCAAAAGGTGTCTCTTTCGAATCGCTATCGTCGGGGAATATCTAGCTATCGCATGCGATTCTCCTTAAGTTTCCACGTGTCCCACACTGCAATTATTGTGTCGGTTGAAAACAGACGTGTTTGGGTTATGGGGCTATCGCTGGGCGATAGCCACTATCACCGGGAGATAGTGCCGAGTAGTGCGCATCATGATGATTGTGTGGGACATTGTCATCATCATTTTCACTATCATTAGGCGATAGTTGCTATCACCAGTGATAGCTTCTCTTCACTTTTACTATCCAAAACTTTTTCAAATTGTAGATGACTTTGTTCTCATTCCGAAATGGGGTGGCATGTTCCATAACTCTTCCCGGATTAAAAGTTATGGTCGTTTGAAGTTTGGCACACAAAACTCATCCTTTTGTTTTTTTTAAAGTGTACACACCCTTGGATCATGCCCATGACTGAGGACTTGTCTCCTCATTCAACTTGTATAACCTGCACACTATAAACACACAAAAGACTATATCAAATACAACATGGTATTTGTTATTCTCAAACCAAGAGATGCAGAACGCATGCTCCAACATGAATATCCTGAGCATCTCTTTTTGTAGTAGCAAAGTCAAACTCTAATGGTTCATTTGGATCCAGTATGCGTAGGTGGAGTGCAAGCCTAGTTCCTTGAAGCACCCATAGATCTTGATCTTCATTTACATTCTCCCCATTTCTGGCTTCTTCAAATACTTAATTCTCAATATCAATGGTGCTTGCCACAATCCTGCTTGAAAGGGTTTGAAAGACATTTTCATTCTCTTCAAGAAGGACATCCCTTGGCTTATTAACCTACTTCATAACTTCAGTTTGAGTTGCATACACATAATTCTCTATACAGTTTACACCCTGTTCAATTGTTTGATCAATTTGGCTGATATATTGCTTGATTCCAGTGAGGTCCTAAGTGCAGAGCTAGGGTTTTTCATTCATAGTTCTCATAACTTTTACATTGTTCTCATAACAAATAATTTTGTAATCTCATTGTCTGCATGAGTAATTTCTTCTTTAATTACCTTTATTTCTCTCATAAATTCCTCTTGACTCCTTGCACTATTGTATCAATGTGAGTCCTTAGAGAGATACTTTGCTCATCCAACATCATTTTCAGAGCAGATAGTATTGAAGATGTGTAATCTACAAGGATAGATATAGAGGGCCCTGAGATGTGAGCAGCATCTTCTGAAGGTAGATGTGAATTGTTCCTTATCTTACTTAGGTCCTCTTGGACAGCAAACTTAGTTTGAGTTGCATCCTCAGCCTTTTCAGATACATGCAATTGAGCATCTGGAGCAAGGAGCTCTGAATGAATCTCCAGCTCAGTGTCAGCATCCATTACTAGTGAATCATCTACATCAACATCTAGGAACCTATGAAGGATTTCAGGTTCTTTATCAGATTTCTTTACTTCAACTTGAAGGATATTTTTAGGAAGATCTTTTTCCGCCTCCCCCTCAGCTGATGCAATCTTCTCCAAGTCAGAAGAAATGTCATCTATTTGAGTGTTCACATCTAGGTTATAGATAGGCTCACTTCTCTCACTTTCTCCATTACCTGTCTCAGGGGATTTGATTCCTGAGGCAGTTTCTTCCTTTGAGAATTCTTCTTTACTTGTTGCGTCTACATCAATAGATTTAACTTTTTTCTTAGACAAACTCTTATATTTCATTGAAGGATTCACTAGAACCTTCTTGTATATTTCTAGTGTATTCACATCCATCCTCCTCATATGATGAAACTTTGTTTTTTTGCTTCTTTTTTAAGATGCTTGGATATTCAATTAGGAGATACAAAGATAGAATCCTCCCAAGAGTAGGAACCTGCAAGCTTTCCTTAATTCTTTGGAATACCACTCTAGCCCAATCTGTTTTCTTTATGAGAATAACTCTGGTCATCAATTCAAACATTTGCTTTGAGAGTATATCATGGGACCCTACCTTGTATAGGAGGGCCCTCCCAATAATGTATGCCAAAAACTTTCCTTTCAAATTGAAGAACTTCCTCTCCTCCAAAGAACCACAGGGCTCTACACTATATTCACACCAGTCCAGAGCATTTATTGTGTGCTATGGTGTGATTTCTTGATGGATCTCTACTTGCCAAAAGCGTAGAGCTTTCTCCAGTTGCTTAGGGATTATCTTAATATGTACTCCACCAATCTTGCTTTTGATGGAACTTCCAAAGGGAGACACCATGGCATTTGTGTATAGCTCCAACACCTCCTTCTATAGAATAAATGTTGGCTCTGATAAGGCAATCTCTAAGCTGACGAAATCTAGTTTCCTGATTACGGATTTGATTTCTTCGGGTACATCCTAAAACCCATTCCTTACCACCCACTTCCATCATGCATATAATTTTCCTTCTTGGGATCCATTTCTATTAACACTTTGGTGATTCTAACTACCGCGAGAGTTAGAGAGTGCTAGACGGAGACTAGGGCAAAGTTGTTTGCGTATTTTAAACCTAAACTCTTTGGCCTATTTTATATGTTTTATAATAGGAAGGAAATAAAGCTTTTTATACCTAGAGAGGTGTCAAGTTTAAATCCGACGACTGAGATTTAAGTTGAGAAAGATAGTAACAACAACTCTTCGGGATTTTAGCACAAGAATAGCTCGTTAGAAATTTTACCGTCTTGATAGTCTTGTTGATAAAAATGAGATTCACATCTTCTGGTTGTGAGTCATTTGACTCCTTAGATTTTCTTGCAACTTTGTTAAATTCCTAACATCTACTAGATATTACAAGATAGTATATAAAACTACTAAAAAATCAGCAATAATAAAATTGTAAGAGTAAACTCATTCCAAGTTTAGCATACCCAATTAAATTTTGAAGTAATTAAACTTGGCTTCATCTAGAGGCTTACTGAAGATATCAGCCACTTATTTGTCTGTGGGTACTAACTCAAGGCAGATATCCTTCTTTTCAACATGTTCTCTGATGAAATGATACCTTTTCTCTATATGCTTTGTCCTACTATATGACACATGATTCTTAGCAATAAAGATAGCACTAGATGAGTCTCAGAACATAGGGTTTTTACTTATCTGGAGGTTGTAGTCCTGCAACTAATGTTGAATCTACAACAATTTTGCACAGTAGCTGCATGCTGAGATATACTCTGACTCAGTAGTAGAAATTTCCACACTGGTCTGCTACTTACTACTCCATATAAACTGATATATCCTAGAGTTACTTTTTCTGTCTTCTTTGCAACCTGTAAAATCTGTATCTAAAAAGCTCATTAGATCAAAGTCATTGTTCTCAAGGTACCACATGCCAAGTTATTGAGTGCCCTTAAGGTATCTTAAAATTCTCTTTACAGTTGAGTAGTGAGATTCCTTGGGGGAATGCCTGGTACCTAACATTAACACAGGTTGTATATATTATATATAATCTACTAGCAGTTACGTAAAGTAAAGAGCCAATTATATACCTATACATGGATTCATCAACATGTTTCCCTTTTTCATCCTTGTCCAGGGATATATTTTACCTTATAGGAGTTTTTATAGTGGAGACAATCTCCATACCAAACTTTTTAATTAACTCTCTAGTGTATTTGCTCTAGAAATGAATATTCCATCATCAGACTATTTCACTTGGATACCTATAAAATACTTAAGCTCCCTATACTGCTCATCTCAAACTCCCCCTATATCAGGTTGGTAAACCTCTTGCAAAGGTGGTCATTAGTAGACCCAAATATAATGTCATCAACATATATTTGGACTAAGAGACACATTCCCTTTGTTTCCTTAAGGAATAATGTTTTATCTATCTTCCCCCTTGATAATTTATTATTAATGAGTAAGGTAGATAAGGTATCATACCATGCCTTTGGGGCTTGTTTTAACCCATATAGAGCCTTTCTAAGAAAATAAACATGATTAAAAAGAGTAGGATATAATAAACTTGAGGGTTGCTCTACATACACCTCCTCCTTGATATTGTCATTAAGAAAGGCTGACTTGACATCCATTTGACATACCTTGAATCCCTTGAAGGCAACATATGCAAGGAACAACCTTATAACTTATAGCCTTGCAATTGGAGCAAAGGTCTGGTCAAAGTCAATGCCCTCTTCTTGTATGTATCCTTTAACAACCAGCCTTACCTTGTTCTTCACCACTACACCATTCTCATCTAGCTTGTTTCTAAAGATCCACTTGGTGCTAATGATGTTGCGTCCTTGTGGTTTTGGCATCAACTTCTAAACTTTACATCTCTTGAACTGGTGTAGTTCCTCCTGCATTGCATTTATCTAGAAAGGATCTTGATTTGCTTCTTCAAATTTCTTTGGTTTTACCTGAGAAAGGAAGCTTAGAAACAATGCTTCATTGTGAATTCTGCTCCTTGGTGTGACTCCTTCTCTAACATCCCCAATTATAAGATTGTTAGCATGATCCTTTAGGTGCCTAGTGTTGGATTTGGTGGCCAACCTTAGGGGGTTGAATAAGGTTTTAAAATTAATATAAGAATTACAAATGATTTTCACCAAGGAAAACTTGCTCTGGATGCTACTGCAGGGCGCTAGCTTGCTAACACGCGACAGTAGGTCAAAGAACTCATTTTCTTTGTAAAACTTTGCCTTTGAGAGCCTCACATACCCTTTAGAGATATACCAACATACAAACATGAAATAATAATAAGAATAAAGAACAAACAATAATTTTATTGAAAAGTAATGAAAGTGTTTTACCCTTAAGGACAACTAGATCTCCATGACATCGGAGATCGGAGGCGGTGAAATACAAACTCCTTTTCTTTTTCTATACTGACCCACTACCCGAACCGGTTGGCTCTCTCCCTTTCCCTTACTGGAATGGTCTTCGAGCCGGCTCTTCACCTTCCTTCCCGAAAGTTTCTTAGAGCCCCACTTGATCCCTCGATTTAGATGTCCCTTTGTCGGGATGATTTCTAACAGAACCTTTCCCGGATTCCAACAACCATCATCAGTCGATTTTCCTCACCCATAAATAATTAGAAAAGAGAAAAATACAATAAGAGAGTAAAGAAGATTTAAAGTAATTCTCCCTCAAAGAAAATTCCTTCGTCAAGTGGTGTGTGACCAATGCTAAAGATCTTCATTCTATTGCACTCGATCAACTCCTCTTGGTCGTTGTACTCCTTTACTCGCTGGAGATCTTTGTGCACAAACAGAAGGGAGGAGGCTTTCTCTTCCTTCGATGGAGACGGTAGAACGTTGCTCTGAGACGACACACAAACCCTAGAATAAGTTTATGTCTCTCTCGTTGTCTCCAAGAAAAAATGCGCGCTTTTATACGTCTTAAGAAAATAAGCTACTGTTGGCGGTAGAGCTAGCGCCTGGCAGTAAGTCGATGCGCGTGGATGCGGCAGATGTCCAGTGGATTTGAAAAATATTTGAATAAAATATTTTTCCACTCTTTCGTGTTATCGCTGCACAGTACTGAGATATCGCCTGCCTTCTTATTAGGGTGGTTTGGAATTGTTAAACACAACCTTGTCTCCCTTGTAGAAAATTACTCTGTGTTGCATAAAAAATATTATTGCATCTTTTTATCTGTTTTGTTTGAGAGCTATTTATATCTTATTTATTCTTTGTTAACTTGGGAGCTATTTATAATCAAATTTCTTGCATCTTGCAGTACATACAAGACATCAATGATTGATGAGATTATCGACCATGTGAAATTCTGTCAGCTACGAGCCAAGGTATGATTCTGGAATATCTATTATTCTAACCTTAATTGTTTACTTATATGTTACTGAATGGTGATGTCCTTAATTTCTTGGATTATTGAAATTCCAGGTCCTAAACATGTGTTATGTCATCTCACTGGAGCCCAATCATGTGTAGTGATGCATGGAGCTCCAATATTTTCAATGGCCAAGGAGGATCATGTGCCCTATAAAAATTTGTATTGTTTAATAAGAGATGATGATTCTTTTATTTTGTATTGAGGGGTTTGGGCTATCTCCCACCCTCCTTTATCTTTATTAATAAAATAATGTATGTTGGTAAAAAAAATTCCTGTGCTGAGTATTTTATTTATTCTTTTGTTTGAATAATTAATATTGAATTTTAATTGATAGTAAATAAAATAATACTAATATTTAGTAAGAAATTGAATATAATTTTGTGAAAAAATATATCTTTTTTGAGACCAAATTTGCAAGGTTGTCACTAATATCTTTAGTGACCAAAAATAGTTAGTCACTAAATATGCATATTTTGTTACCAATTTATTTGTTAGTTAAAATCATTTAGTGACCAAAGAAGCTTGGTCACAAAAAAAACATTCAGTGATCAGAATTGATTTGGTCACTAAATGGTTTTAGTGATAAAATTATTTTAGTCACTGAATGATTTTAGTGACTTAATTAATGTGGTCACACAATGTGCACATTTTGTGACAATTTTTTTTTTGTCACTAAAGACATTTAGTGATGGGGCTTTAGTGACGAACTTGTGACGAAATAAATTTTGTCACTAATTGTCAATAGTGACCGAAATGTAACATTTAGTGAAAAAAATTTTGTCACTAAAAGTCACTTTTCTTATAGTGTAGTGCACTCAACCCCATTCCCTTTCTTCCTCACTAGTTAGGGGCATTGTTGACATGACTGGAGGAATATCCATTTTTCAGGTGACCATACATACTGTCCTGGTCATAGTTGTTGGATGGAAAAGCACCCTTTGAAAGGTAGTTTGAGGCACAACAACTTTAATTTTCCCCTATTTTTGACACTTGTTGCCTTCCTATTGTAACTTACTCCCCCTCTAAATTAAGATGAAAAGGTATTAATAATGGGCAGCATTGTCTGTAGCTTGGAGAACTGGGTCACAAGCTTCCTCTCCTTGAGGAGCTTCTCTTCATGATCCCTAACGGTCTTGGTATGATAACTAATGGTGCCAAGATGGATGATTGACATCCCTCTCAGCTTACTAATCTCTTTGCTTATTTGATATTGTTGATTAACAGTCTCAGGGCATTCATATTTGATAAGCTTGAGTGAAGCAATCTCCTCAACTTGCTTCTTAACAAGTTGTTTGCTTTTTTAAGGGCCTCTAGAAGAGCACCGTATTGGTCAATACGATTACAAACTTCATCTTCAAATTTTGAGTCTCTCCTCATTTGATAGTAAATCAGAATCTATACTAGTTTCATAATTATATTTTGATGAAGATAAAGGGACTAGAAGAATTACCTTATCAGGATGGTTTTCATCCTGATCATCCTCATCTAACATGACCATTAGTCCACAACTTTCCTCTTAATCATTGTCATTGTGAAAGTGTGACAGAGGGGACTTGATTGCAATCCTACTAGTATGAGAGTCATCCGCTTCATTGACATCAAACAACATAATGTAGGCTTCTTTATTTTCTGACTCAGATGAGTCAAAGTCACTCTCACTCTATGTCTTTTCCTTCTTAGCCAAGAATGTCTTTTCAGTTTTCTTTCCCTTATGGTGATATTTATCACTAGCATCCTTCTTCTCCTTTCTTTTTATTGGGAAGTCAGCAATGACATGCCCAAGCTTGTTGTAACAATAATAGATGATGTCATTAGAAATATATTTGTTATGTTTAGATGCATACATGTCCCCTTTGGGTCCTTCCTAGAGCTTGCTGACTTCTGGTAGTCCTTCTTGGAGCTAGATGAGGAAGAGGATTTGGTCTTCCACTGCTTTCTTCTAATCATCATCTTCTTGAACTGCTTGGAGAATGCTGCAAATTTTCCATCAGTCAGCTCAGCTTAAGAAGTGTTGGGCTCAAGATATTCTAACTCTGAAACCTTTTTAGTAGGAGAGGGGATTCACTTCTTGCTTTTCCTTGAGCCTACAGCCTTGAGGGAAATAGAATTCTCCTTTAGGTGAGCCCTGACATCAACCTCTTCTTATTTCCTGATATTAAGCTACATCTCATAGGAGAGCATCTTCCCAAGAAGAGTATGGGGAGGAATGTTTGACAAATTCTCTATTTACCTCATAACACAAATCTTTTTATTTCATTCTCTGGCGATGGACCTCAAGAACTTATCATTAAGTTTATAATCAGTGAAGACACTTCCATAAGTCTTCCACTCACTCACTGTTTTGAAGAACTGTTCATCGCAACCAGCTATGTTATCTCTATTTCCTTATCTAAAGGCTTCACACTCCTTATTCAGAAGGGATTTCTTATCATCCCTAACCTCCTCAGTTCCTTTTATATATATAATGAGTGTATTCAATATTTCCTTTGCAGTTTGATAATGGACCAGGTTCTGGAAGGTGGTGTCTGCTACTTCCCTCTTGGCTCTCCAATACCTGCACAAGTACAACCCACAAAGATGTGGAATAAAGCAATGGTCATCTTTAGCTAACCATAATTATAGCAATCCCACCCCATTCCCAGGGCAGTGGTACTTCCCTCCAAGCGGTATGACATTTTATATAATTGTACGACCATCACAAATGCAGGCACACCTGGACACACGTCCCATGCACTCAGGGCACATTATCGGTGTACTTAAATTCAAGTCCCATATCTGTCCTAAGTATCAACCACTTAGACGGTCATTGAGCTTTTACTGTAAAGGCCACCTTGCCTTACAGACTCTCCCAAAATAAGAAGGTGCACCGAGGAGAGACCACTTAACCAGTAAAGGAAGGGTTCAGATCAGCTTTGCACGTGCTAAAATCGCTAGCATCACGCTGGCATGATGTGGGTACGGCTTCACCTCAGCCCGATATCAACAAGATAACCAATGTTATAAAATATGGTCGGCACTCAAGGCCACAAAGCTAGGCATTGCAGACCTCACAAATTAACATGCCACCCACCTTGTCCCCAAGACCTGGGATTGCAATCACAAATCAACTCATTGGGAGCTATCGCTAGTGGTAACCATTACCGCCACACGATATCGATAGAACCACAAATATGTCTCAAGTTCAGGTTCACACCCAGAACATTCCTTTGCTCACTGGTCCCTGCTAGCATCACTATCGCCAGCATAGGTCTATCACAGACGATAGTAATTGAACATTATTTCCGTTGCAAATTTGGGTGTTTCCTGGAGACACCCAGTACTTTTATAGCAACCTATAGTACCCCAAAACTCAGAAATCTATTCGTTTTCCATGGTGTCTTCTCCAGAACGAAAATCAATCATCATAAATCCTGACTAACCTGTCCATATGGGCTTTACATAGCATGTTTATGCCTGTACAACGATCAAAGCACTATATACAAAACATAACGGGGATCACCCAAATCAACTCGTTGAAAGCTTCACCTCCCACTAATTATTGGAGAAGCTTTCATGTAAACATGTCAAATAAAAGGACTATCATGTCCTAGTATTCTAAAGGAGAGTCATTGGAAGCACGTTTCAGTTGCATTAACTTGTAATTGATCCGGATGTAATCAATCGCAGTGCTTCCCTCTCCACGGATCTAGCCTCGACTTGCAATTCCGACCAGAAGAACTCCTACAAATCTCTTGCAAAGACTGAGAATTCTACTTCTTTAATTTAAAGAGAGAATAGAAATTATAAGTCATATATCATCAGCCATCTTATCAATCTCGTGCTTAAAATCAGCCACATGATCCCAATTCAAATTGACAATTCTATCAAAAATTGCTATCGCCGGACGGTATTGCTATTGCTCGGCGATAGCTTAGGCGGTGTAAGTGGTCTTATCCAGCACCGCATTGCCGCTTAATGACATCCTAAACTATGTTCGATACGTGGCACTCTACCACACGCAATATTGTTATCTCCAGACAATATCATATTGACTTGATTAATAATGACTTGTTCACTATCGTCAGCAGTATCACTATCACCGACGGTATCACTATTGCCGGTGGTATCACTATCGCCGGCGGTATCACTATCGCCGACGATATCACTATCGCCGGCAGTATCACTACCGCCGACAGTATCATTATCGCCAGTGATAGCAAGTCGAATTCATCGACTGCATCGTTTTGAACACTATTATATGGTGATATCTCTATCGTAAGAGATAGCACCAAAAATGCAATTTTGTTATTTTTCAACTGTGGAAACCTGGTGTGTTACACTATAGTTCCATTAGAATGAAACTTTATTATAAAGACACATCGACAACCAACTATATATGCCCCTAGAGGGGCTGGGACAAGAGTCCAAGTACCCATCTTAGTCAAGGTCTTTATTTCATCATCCATAGCAGCTTTTTAATGAGGAATAACAAGAGCTTCTTTATAGATAGCCGGGGTGACAGTGGCCGAGAGAGCGGGGAAAAAAGTCTTTCAAGTGGGGGGAAGGTGAGCATATGAGACAACATCATGAATGGAATGTTGAGTATAAGTCTGAACTCCCTTTCGAAGAGCAATGGAAAGATCAAGGTTCGACTTATCCTTTGTATCAGATCCATCTGTTAGGAGAGTGCTTTCCCAGGAACTGTCAACGACTGCTCCAAAGGTATAGAAGAAGTATTGAGAGAAAGAGAAGGAGAAATAGAAATTGGTGTGGGAAGAGAAGGAAGAAGAAGCTCAGGCAGAAGTGCATACACAATAGGTAGAGAATGAGTATCACTAGGTGGCAAGAGAACAGAGGATTGAGCAAAGTAAAGAGTATCTTCAAATAAAGTGACGTCATCAGAGACATACTATTTCTGAAGAAGAGGATCATAGCACGGATACCCCTTCTGAGTTGGGCAATAGACAAAAAAGATGCATGTAATAGAGAAAGGATAAATTTTGTCATGACTAGGAGGATAATAGTGGACAAACGTCGTACAACCAAAGATGCATGGAGGTAAAGGAAATGATATAATATCTGGGTACATGATAGATAAGGGGGATTTGCCGTGGAGAACCAAAGAAGGAATACAGTTGATGAGATAACATGAAATAAAATCAACATGACCCCAATAAGACTTATGAACATTCATTTGAGTGAGAAGGGTGTGAGTAATATCCATGAGATGGTGATTCTTGCGTTCATCAACATCATTTTGTTGAGAAGTGTATGGACAACTGGTTTGATGAATAACACCATTATCCATACAAAAACCGTGAACTGATGACAAACACACTCTTTAGCATTATTAGTGAGAAGAAATTTAATAGGCACACCAAACTATTTGTGTATTTCATTATAAAAGGTAGTGAATACAAAGAATAGTTCAGAGCATTCTTTTAAAAGATACAAGCAAATACACCTAAAAAAGTCATCAATAAAGGTAAAAATTATAGACTGTCCCTCCCAACGGATCTAGCTAGAGAGGAACCCCAAATATCAGAATGAACAAGTTCAAACGGATGAGAAGAACTACGTCCTTGTCTTGCTAGATAGGATGAGCGTTGATGTTTGCCAAGTTGGTAAGCTTCACAGTTGAGAGAGCAGTTTCCCTGAGGTAGATTTGGTAGGAGTTGGTAGATAAGTCAAGGAGGAGGATAACCAAGGTGAAGATGTCACTGTATTAGTGAAGTAGAGATGAAGAAAAGGTCGTCGCTTTCAATCCTAGTAGAAATCATCTCCTTGGAATGTGGATCCTGAAAAGAGCAAGTAGTGGATGTAAACATAACAACGCAATTTAGTTGTTTGCAAAGAGAGGGAATAGAGAGAAAATTGCACAAAAAATTTGGGACTTAGAGTGTATCCTCAAACTATAGAGATGGAGTGACTTGGATTGAACCAGTCCTGTACACAGAAGATAGAGAACCATCCGCAATAAAAATCATAGGTGACCGATTATGTTTGTCCAAATGAGAGAAAAAAGGGATTTACTATCATATGATTAGTATCCCCAGAGTCAATGATCCACTTTCCCTTAGTGACCATATAGGCACTTCTTGAAGAGGATGCAAGGAACGTCGATTTCTTTGTTGTAGGGAAAGTGACATCACCCATTGGAGGGTGGAAATGAGAATACTTGACCTAACAACAATCTACAAGATGTCCTGTCTTTCCACAAAGAGAGAATAAATGTTGAGATGGACCACACCAACCGAATTTACCTTCATGGTCACTAGAGTTGCCATGATGAGATGGAAGAGCAATGGTGTCAGGATGTGGCAAAGAGGGAAGCAGAGGACGCTGAAGAAGAGTAGTGATAGTGGTGATGAAAACAATAGTAGAATTAAGGGTGGGACAGTCAGCCTCTTCTAGAATTTGTTGCTGGATCATATCATAAGAATCTAAAAGGAGGAGAAGATAACACATGACTAGAAGTTCCTGGAAGTATTTGTGTTATTCAGCAAGATCAGCGGAGAAAGGTTGATGTTAAAGAAGTTTAGCGCCAAGAGTTTGGACCTTCTACTAAGCAGTAGACGGAGTCATAATGGGCCGGTCAAAAATATTCACATATAATGTGTATATGCGTGAAATTCCATTTCCTTTGGAGTATAGGATAACAAGATGATTCCAAACAGCCTTAACCATCTCTTCATGGCAAATGACGAGTAGGCACTCATCAGAGAGACTGTTAGCAAGCCATATTCTAACTAGAGCATCATTGGCATCCCAATCATCAAAGTGAGCAGATCCTCGTGCATGAGGGTCATCAGTAAGATTATGATGTTTGCGCTGAGACCATAACAAAAATATGAAGGAGACACTATAATCTTGAAAATTAGAGCTAGTGAGCTTGGAGGCAGTGCTAAGATTGTCGGAAGGAGTGGAAATAGAGGGAGCGTTCAGAATAGGAGGCATGGATTGATTAGATAAAGAGAGGTTTGGAGTTTCCATAGATAAGAAATGAAAAGAGATGTTGCTTGAATAAAGCATAAGATCACAAAGACAGTGGAGACCGTGGAGATCCAAGGGATCACAGACTGAAAATACGAGATCATGAGATCGCGAAGATCGTGGAGAGAAGGGGTGGGTGGTTAGAAAACCAAAGGCAATACAAAGAAGAGGAGTAAATTGAGTAGTTAAAAACATTAGACCTCAAGAACTGCCGCATACTCGAAAAATAGAAATCAGAGCAAATGGACCGATAAGCTCTGATGGTATGTAAGAATTCTAAAAATAACTGAATTTTATTGCTCCGAAAAACTTAATATTACACAGGTATGACACCTTATTTATAGGGGAGAGGAGATAGAGAGGGTATATAAGGGACTTTTCACATCAGGCAAACTGCTATTTACAGATTGCGACGAGCTGTGCAGTTAGACAAGCTATTCACAGAACAATATACAAACTGGCTGTTTCAACAAAGTATCCTCTAGTCTCTAATCCATAAATCACAATTAAACACTAGGAGCAACAAAGGCGGTTAGACAGACTCTAACTGCCAGAATACAACAATAGTAAACCACCACCAGGCTTCTCTTGCTCTAACAAAGGTGTGGTTACACTGGTCATTCTCAAGACAACTAAACCGCACTAGACCACCAGAGCACTCTACCAAATCACTAGGGCTAGATTGCTAGACTACCAAGACCAGCTCGCCAGAGCAGAACGCTAGATCGTCGGCACCAGACCGCTCGAGCAAACCTCCAGCACATAGTAGGTGAAGCCATAATCGTGACTAGTGGTCCGATTATGTGATATTTCTTGACGTGCATTTTATGGATTTTACTGGAAATCTAATTGCAGCAAACATGCCATTGTGATTCCCTTATGGTTCGTAAGAGAACGAATGTTGGCTTGGCGCGTGGAAATGTACGTGGTGAATGTGTGACGGATTATGATGTTCTTTTGGTTATGAAGGCGCGACTTTGTCTTCGTGGTCAGCTAGTTTATCCCGTGATGTTGTGATTCATGTGTGAAGGGTGCCCCGGTAAGACAAGTCCCCTTTGGTGAAAACTAAACAGAACGTCTATGCTTTTGGATAAGCCTGATGGTGCTGTGATACACATACGGGTGGGGTCTAAGCAAGATTTCTTATAATCAGTTGCGCTTGAATTACTGAAATTGGAAAGAATGGTAGAGCTGATGGACAAGCCTGATGGCGTTCTTATCCATATAGGGGTGGGGTAACAATAGAAGTTCTTCTCCTTGGGCATGTATGACTTTGGGGAAATGAGAGTACCCATGTGATTGATGTGACATGATGATGCATGATTATGTGTTAGAATCATGCATGTTATTGGGTGTCTTGAGTGAAACTCAGGTTTGCATACATACTGTATTGTAGCCCTCCTTTTTATTTATATGCTGAACATAAAAATGTGTTTGATTTTTGAGACACACATTTTTGTTTTTTCTTTGTTAGTTTATGTTTTATTACATGTGCAATAATGTGTTGACCTGCAGGGTGGTGGAGTGCCCCGAGGTCTACTGGGGACGATTAGGAGGAGGGGTGTTTATTTTTTAATTGAGGTCAGCCTTAGCTGACCCACATTACATTAAATTTTTACATGATAAGGATCGCAAGCTAGAGCTAGCTCGTAGGCCAAAAAGGCCTAAGCCTCATTAAGTATTCATCCTCCTATTTTGGTAATGAATTATGTTTCTTTTACTCTAGTTCTGGCTTGCATGCCGAGGTTGCATAGGATTTTTGTACTTTTGATTTGAATGATATGATGAAAGTTGATTTGATCATGTAGTTGATATAAGGCCATAATGCTATTTTTTACACTCCTATGTGATTGTGGACAACTTCTAGTTTCTGTTTAAAGTTTCATTATTTTATATTCTGAGTTTTGAGTTAGGTAGTATTCTTATATCATTTTATAATACCAAAGTTGTGGTGTCTATATATTGTTGGGCCCCAATCGTACCCATATTATATGGTCATTGCAGTGGAGGTGTTACAGTTTTAGTGGAAGTGGAAAAGAATCCTTGTTTGTTTATGCCTTAGAAAAACTTAGGGTATGTCCGATGGAGGTGCCAAAAAAACCTTTGTTTGTTTGCGCCTCAGGAGGACTCAGTGATCGTCAGGTTGGAGGGGTGAAAAAAATTTGTTCATTCAGGCCTTAGGAGGACTCGGGGTCTGATTGATTGGAGGGGTGAAGAACCTTTGTTCGTTCGGGCCTCAAATGGTCTCGGGATCTATCCGATTAGAGGGGCGAAAGACCTTTGTTCGTTCAACCTAAGAAGGACTCGAGGTCTGCTTGGTTGGAGGGGTTGTAACGCCCCAGAATTTTCGGTATTTATTTTTATTCCTGAAGTAGCATAATTTTGACGTCAGGGCGTTATGTTAACACATGTTTTGCTTGTGCCGTGGTTAAAGCGTGGTTTTCGCTCTTTGATTTTTTTGTGTGGCTGGGTTTAGCCTATTTTCAAGATTTTCTTGCGAGCCGGGTCTGTTTTGGTGACTCGGTGGAGCTTTTTTGGGAATGCTTGTGTTTTGGCTTCGGGAAGTGTTTGCTTGAGTTTGGTTTGTTAGATTTGAGTTTCGACTTCGCCATTGGTTTCATAGCATCGGTATTTAGCTACGATGCGAATTTCATAAAATTCTGAGTTGTTATGGATTACGGATTTGTTTTGGAATTATTAATATTTACTGTAATGATTAATGAATTAATTATTATATATATATATATATATATATATATATATATATATATATATATATATATATATATATATATGCGTAAAAACGAGACCTACTGTTCACTTCCTTCCCAAACCCGATAGCGGCAGATTTCACATAATAGGGCGTTCAGCGGACGGACGGAGCTTTCAGACGAAGATTTCGGGAGATTGTGTGGTCGGTTTCGACGTTTGAGTGGAGATTTGGAAAGCTCTCGGCTAGGGCTTCACGATCATAGTAAGATCTTCCCATTTCCCTAATTTTTGTGAGTTAGGGTTTGAGGTTTTGACCTCCTTTCTTCCCCAAAAGTTTCAGGAAATGTTGCTTAGGGCTTCCTACGACCAATCATTGAAGCGGCGCGAGCAGGCGGCGTTTCTCCGAAGTTTCGAGGCAAGTGGATTTCTTTCCCCTCTTGCATGTCATTCCTAATTTCTATTTACTTCTCTTTCCTCTCCCTTAGAGATTAGGAGTAGTATAGGAAGTATGAAAATATCCCTTAGGTTAGATCTAGATTTTTGGCCAAACTATAGCAAATAGAAAAAATTTGAGATAAGTAAAATTCGACGTTTATCATGTTGTAATTCGTCGAGTATTATTAGATTTAGGTAAGGAAATTTTGCCGAGTGAAGATGTGTAGCCTAAGTAGAATTCAGCGAGCATCGCTGAATATGTGGAGTCATATTCGGCGAGTATCGCGGGTTAGTCGAACACAGTTCGACGAACGTCGAGTGCCATTCGTTGAGTATCGATAAATTCGTCGAGTATCGATAAATTCGTCAAGTATCGATAAATTCATCGAGTATCGCCGGATTTCGCCATTGTTGCCGTGTGTTGAGAGATTCATCGAGTATTGATAAAATTCGTCGAGTATGCTTGAGTTTCATCGGGTATACACGCTGAATTTGCTGGGACTTAGAATTTTTTCGCCTTTTTTGTCCAATTCGGCGGGTTTAGTCCTTAGGATGGTTTTAGGACTGGTTTAAGTTTTCTTAAGGTTTAGACTTGGGATTTGGGTAGGACCTGATGTTTCTTCGACTATGAAGGTTGGAAGTGGATAAAGGACCACCAACTGGACGTCAGTTGTGGATCATTGAACTTGGCAGGTGTCTGGTCTCTATTTTCTGAGGACTGCTGGTTTGGGTTTGGACAAGTGGCCACCACCGCAAGGCCTTTTTTTGAGACATTTGGGTTTGGGAGCCTAGTATGGGAAAATTGGTCACTGACTCCGCCTGGTTGATTTTTGCCAAGTTTAATGATTCACGTTTTTCCGTGCTGTTTTATGCTCAGTTCGCTTCTAGTTTATTCTATGCTTTTATGCTAATCCTTGCAGATATGGTCGAAGCATGGCTTCATTCCACACTTGGTGCATTTATTCAATTGACTCATTTACTTCAGATTTTACTGTACTATTATTTACTTGGCTATCCAGCTGTGTTCTTCAGTATTTTTGTACTCGGGTTTTGTAAACCCATCTCTTACTTTGCACTTATTACCTGATTGTCTTCCCTTTGCCACTTGTATTTTTCTTGCTGAGGTGTTCTTCTTTTGAATGCCTCAGGTTCAGGGCAGTAGCCAGTTGAGCGGCTAAGTTTTGGAAGTTTTCTAGTGGACTGCTGTGTTGCAGAGGTCTTCCTCACCGTTGTGAGGTAGTTTTGGATGTTCTCTTGGTAGTACAGACATACATGCTCACCAGTGGATTTGTGTGAGGTTATTGACGCTTACTGGTGGTTTTCTTTTGAAATGTTAATTACTTTATTAAGCTGCTAAGTATGACTGTTTTTCTATGGCTGTTTATACTTGTTCTCTGGAAAAGCTTTATGCTAGGTTGCATGTTAGGTATTTTAACTTATAAAAATATTATTATTAGTATTGCATACTTGCCATCTCTTTCAAAACTAAAACACTATTTTCAAATTAACGCAAGAATATTTCCTATACTTAATATAAGTTAGAGTTTGCATAGCATGAGTCGTCCTTCAGAGATGTTTATACTCATGTAGGATGTTAAAATCAACTTAATCAAAGTATTTTTCGCAGCGTATAACTATATTTTTACTCGTGGACTAGTTGATCCACTAAGCCGAGGGATACGACTGACTGCTTAACTTAAAACTGGTTTCCCTTAAAATAAATCATTAATCTTTCTAAAAGGAGTTTAGTTGTGATCTTGCCTTAACGTTTGCAATTATAACCTGCCGACGTGGCATCATGACACGTGTTTTTTCTTTACTCTGATATACCCCTTTATGCGGATAAAATGCGGGTTGTGACAATTGGTATCAGAGGGATAGGTTGTTGGACAATTGGTCGAACAACTATCTCAGGTTTGTGTTAGTCGTCTAGTTTCATTGCATACACACACCGATGTGTCATCAGTACGTCTTGGCTAAAGCATGAACACTACACTCATAGCATGATACGAAGTATACTGGGCATATTATGTAGTATGAGGTGCATAATATGTGTTTGTATATGGATCCACCATAGGTTGCAACATGTGATGGTTATGTAGTATATGATGCATAATCATCATCACATGGGTGCCCATTAGCACATTTTCTTTTTCATTGCATGCGATATTATGTAGTATAGGATGCATAAAATTTCATATGTATGCCACTCATAACATGCATTAAGGCTTTTTTAGATTGCATAACACAACATGCATGGTATAACATTGCATCAGCACACGTGCCAAGCTAAAGACTTATATGATGACATATGTACACACATAGTTTTGAGTCAAAAAGAATAAGAATTCATGCATTCATGGTCTAGGAACATGAGTCAGTAGGATGATAGTTTATCATCCTAAGTCCAGGCATGACATCATAATTGAAATCCCAGAGCAAGTTAGCAGCATGAGCAGCTACTTAAGTATGTTTTGTTCTAACTATATTGTTTAATGCTAGCAGTTGGTCTAGGTTTTGATTAGATGTTGGTTGTTTTTATTAGAATGGCACCTAAGAGTGTGGAGAATAGGTAGACTCCCCAGTCGGATGGCAAGTCTTCAGGTGCGCAGAGCGAAGTGGTGATTGAAATTCTATGGCAGAGTAATAAGACCTTGTCCAGACAGATGGTGGAGATGCAGTATCAGATCCAAGTATTGTTATCGGTTGTGTCAGGACAGTTGTCGCGAGTGCAGAACCTGGCTGTGGGTCAGGTTGTTCCTGTTCCCCCTGCTCCTCTGGTGCCCCCAGTGTTTTTACCACCAGAGATGACGTTTACCTCACATTTCCAGAGACTAGGACCCCCTACCTATGACGATAGAGCAGATTTTATGGCTTTGGATGACTAGATAATAGCCATCGAGGAGATATTTGCTTACTTATGAGTTTCAGTAGACCAGAGGGTGATGTTCGATGCGTATCAACTCAAGGGACTTGCTAAGAGTTGGTGGCTGAGAGAGAAGGAGAATATTAAGGATGGATGCTCATGGGAATCCTTCAAAGAATTGCTGCTAAAGAAGTTTCTGCCATCAGTCGAGAGATACCGCCTGATGAACGATTTTCTGTATTTAAAGCAAAGAAAGCTTACTATTACCGAGTACGAGGTGGAATTCAGTAAACTGAGTCATTTTGCCCCGGACATGGTATCTTCAAAGTCTAACTGAGCTAAACTATTTCTGGGTGGTCTTAAGAATGACATCCAACAGCTAGCTAGTGCTTATGGAGCTAAAATCTATGCTAAGGTTATGGAGGTTGCTCTGAAGGTTGAGGCGATTGATAACGCCAAGATCGAGGTCAACAAACAAGAAAGGATAAGAGGAAGATCGGTGAGGGTAAGAGTTCCCAAGAATCTGACACCGCTTCAGGAAAAAGAAGCAATGAGATATGTAGTTTCTATGGCCGGCCAGGCCATCCATTTGAAAGGTGTTACCAAAGATTAGGAGCCCATAAGAAAGAGCATGTGCATGTGATTCAGAGTGCTCCTAAAGGAGATTTGATTTGTTCTGCATGTAAGCGGAAGGGGAACGATGCTGCCCATTGTTGGCTTAAGGACAAGACCTGCTTCTAGTGTGGTCAGAAGGGACATATTAAGTCAAGGTGCCTGCAGGCTCATCCCCTGTTATAACCAGTTCCACTTCAGGCCTTGCTGCCATCGCAGCTATTGGACAAGGGGAAGAGCATGCTGAACGTGGTGTCTTTAGAGGAAGCTCAGTCTTCTTCCCAAGTTATCTCAGGTTAGGTCCTAACCTGTTCCTTGTTTTCAATTTGTAGCTGTCGTTCGACGTACGTTTCCTTAGTTGCGTATATGATTTTATAGGAAAGTTTAAGGTAAAGAACCACTGTGCACGTGTTCTGTTCAATTCCGGTGCTACCCACTCATTTGTGGCTAGGACTTTTGTAGAGCGTCATGGTTTGACCCTTGATCTTGTCGGTGATGCGTTTTGTGTCAAGTTTCCCTCTAGCGGATCAGCGGTATCAGACCAAGGCATTCAAAGTTGTCTGATTCAGTTAGGGGATTTTCTAGCCGCTGCTGATTTGAAGATGATAGACTTGGAAGATTTCGATGTGATTTTGGGCATGGACTTGTTGTCCAAGTATGATGCTATTATCCAGTGCAAGGTTAAGAGCTTAGACATCAAGATGGATAATGGTCAACCCAGAAGCATTTATGGTTTTTGGCGCCAAGTGACTCCGATTATTTCTACGGTATATTCTCGAAAGCTGGTAAATTCCGGATGTTTTGTTTGTTTGGTGTCGGTGTTGTCGACCGATTGTAGTTTTCTGCGAGTTGAGTAGATTGTAATTGTGTGCAAGTTTCCTGATGTTTTCCCAGATAATCTTCGTGGACTTCCTCCCGAGAGAGACGTGGAGTTCATTATAGATTTGGAGCCGGGTACCCGTCCTATTGCTAAGGCGTCGTACTGTAAGGCCCCGCGTGAGCTGGAGGAGCTACATACCCATTTGAATGAGTTACTACAGAATGGTTTTATTAGGCTGAGTTCTTCTCCGTGGGGTGCTACTGTGCTGTTTGTAAAGAAAAAGGATGGATCGATGAGGCTCTGCATCGATTATAAAGAGCTTAATAAGGTTACCATCAAGAATAAATATTCCCTGCCAAGGATTGATGATCTGTTTGATTAGTTGTGTGGTAGCTCCGTGTTTTCAAAGATTGATCTTTGTTCAGGCTACCATCAGTTGAGGATTCACAAGACAGATATTCCGCGGACTGCTTTCCGCTCGTGGCATGGGCATTTTGAGTTTTTGGTAATGTCCTTTGGATTGACTAATGCGCCCTCTGCCTTTATGGATATGATGAACAGAGTATTTAAGGATTTCCTGGACCGTTTTGTGGTTGTGTTTATAGAGGATGTTCTCGTATACTCCCGCAGTGCTAAAGAGAATGCTCAGCACTTGCGCTTAGTTTTGTCTACCTTGAGGGAGCATAAGTTGTATGCCAAGCTAAGTAAATGCGAGTTTTGGCTCCCTAAGGTTTCTTTTCTGGGCCATATGATTGATAAGGATGGAATTTCTGTGGACCCTGAAAAAATAGCTGCTATCATGGATTCAAATATGCCTGCTACTCCCAAAGAGATAAGGAGCTTCCTAGGGTTGGCAAGATATTATAGGAGATTTGTAGAAGGTTTCTCTACATTGTCTGCGCCTTTGACTAAACTGACGCAGAAGAACGCAGCTTTTGTGTGGAGCGATAAAAGCGAGGAAGCTTTTTTGGAATTGAAGAGGAGATTGTGCACTGCTCCAGTGTTGAACTTGCCTACCGAAGGGATAGAGTATGCTGTCTATGTGGAAACATCGCACATAGGACTTGGGTGCGTGTTGATGCAAGAAGGCAAAGTGATAGCATATGGGTCGAGGCAGTTAAAGACTCATGAAAGGAATTACCCAACGCATGATCTAGAGTTCGCAGCTATGATTTATGCCTTAAAGTAATGGAGGCATCTTTTATATGGCGTTTTGTGAAAAATTTATACTGATCATAAGAGTTTGAAGTACGTCTTCACTCAAAATGAATTGAATTTGCACCAGCGGAGGTGGTTAGAGTATGTGGTTGATTATGATGTGGAGATTCAATATCATTCGGGAAAAGCTAATGTGGTAGCCGATGCCCTGAGTAGGAAGTCAGTGAAGATTTTTAATCTTTCTGTGAATTTGCTGGTAGAAGAATTTCTTCTGATGGATATATCGGTGGGGAGTAGTGACTCGCCTAGTAGTTTGGAAGTATTAGAGCCTTCATGGATTTCACTAACAAGGCTACATCAAAGGGATGATCCTGATTTTATGCACCTTTATAATAGAACTGCGAAAGGGGAATTGCTGTACTTTTCGATTGATGACGCGGGTACTTTGAGGTACCGCGACAGATTTTGCATTCCCGCAGTCGAGGATATCTGAGTTAAGTTGTTTAAAGAGGAGCATGGTTCCAGTGTCGCCTACCACCCTGGTTCTACAAAAATGTATAAGGATCTGAAGCAGATCGTTTGGTGGTATGGAATGAAAGGCGATATAACTAAGTATGTATCAGAATGTTTTACTTGTAAGCGAGTCAAGGCCGATCATGGTAGGCTTGGAGGCAAGTTAACGCCCTTAGATATTCCAAGTCGGAAGTGGGAGAGTATTTCGATGGATTTTATTACTGGATTGCCGAGATCTCCCATAGGACACGATTCAGTTTGGGTTATTATGGACAGATTAACGAAGTGTGCTCACTTCGTGTCGTTTAAGATAGATTACCCTATGAAAAAGATAGCTAAATTATATTTGTATGAAGTCATTAGGTTACACGGAGTGCCTGTCAGTATTATATAGGATCGAGACTCCAGTTTTACATCTCGCTTTTGGAAGAGCTTACAGGAAGGGTTGGGTACCGATTTGAGGTATTCCACCGCTTATCATCCGCATACTAATGGTAAAACAGAGAGAGTAAATCAGATCGTGGAATATATTATTAGATGTTATATATTGGACAACGGAGGAGTGTGGGATGATCGTTTGAGACTGATGGAATTCGCATATAATAACAGTTATCAGGAAAGTTTGTAGATGCCCCTGTTTGAGGCTATGTATGGGAGGCGCTGTAGAACACCCTTATTTTGGATCAAAGTTGGTGAGAGACCGTTGTTGCATCCTGAAGCATTAGAAGAGATGGATGTTTCTGTAAAGCATATTCGAGAGAAGCTTCAGATAGCTCAAGAGCGATATGAAAAAAATGCCAATCGGCGTAGGACCGATTTAAAGTTTGTTGTTAGGGATATGGTGTTCCTTAAAGTTTCCCCAATGTATGGAGTTAAAAGGTTTGGTAAGAACAACAAGTTGGACCCGAGGTATGTGGGACCTTTTGAAATTGTTGAGAAAATTGGTGTGTCAGCTTATAGGCCGAGTTTGCTCGCAAATTTTCTTGGTGTTCATGATGTTTTTCACGTGAGCCAATTGCAGAAGTGTGTGCTAAGCAACATGCAAGTTCTAGATTATGTGCCCTAGTTGGAGCCTAACCTTTCATATGTGAAGGTGCCTGTTCGTATCTTAGATACTCAAGATAGGGTATTATGAAGGAAGGCAATACTGATGGTCAAAGTTTTGTGGCGGAACCAAGACGTGGAAGCGCGACTTGGGAGTTGGAGTCAGCTATGAGGGAGCATCATCCCCATCTATTCTTCTGATGTTTTGGTAAGTGTTTTCTCTATTTGCTTATGATTATTTTTATTCTAATTGGGGTTTGATCCTGTTTATGTTAAGTTTCGGGATGAAACTTCTTTTTAGGAGGGGTGGCTGTAACGCCCCTGATTTTGCGGTATTTATTTTTATTCCTGTAGTGGCGTAATTTTGACATCAGGGCGTTACGTTAACGCATGTTTGACGTGTGCCGTGATTAGAGTATGGTTTTGTCTCTTTGAGTTTTCTGTGTGGCTGGGTTTAGCCTGTTTGCAAGATTCCCTTGCAAGCCGGGTCTGTTTTGGTGACTCGATGGAGCCTTTTTGGGAATGCTTGTGTTTTAGCTTTGGGAGGTGTTTGCCCGAGTTTGCTTTGTCGGATTTGAGTTTTGACTTCGTTGTTGGTTTTGTAGCGTCAGTATTTAGCTACAATGCGAATTTCGTAGAATTTCGAGTTGTTATGGATTTCGGATTTGTTTTGGAATTATTAATATTTACTATAATGATTAATGAATTAATTATTATATATATATATATATATATGCATAAAAATGAGACCTACTGTTCACTTCCTTCCCAAACCTGACGGCGACAGATTTTGCGTAATAGGGCGTTTGTCAGACTGACAGAGCTTTCGACCGGAGATTTCAGGAGATTGTGTTATCGGTTTCGACGTTTGATTAGAGATTTGGAAAGATCTCGGTGAGGGCTTCGCGATCGTGGTAAGATCTTCCCATTTCCCAGATTTTTGTGAGTTAGGGTTTGAGGTTTTGACCTCCTTTCTTCCCCAAAATTTTCAGGAAACGTTGCTTAGGGCTTCCTACGACCGATCCTTGAAGCGGCGCGAGCGGGCGGTGTTTCTCCGAAGTTTCGAGGCAAGTGGATTTCTTTCCCCTCTTGCATGTCATTCCTAATTTCTATTTACTTCTCTTTCCTCTCCCTTAGAGATTAGGAGTAGTATAGGAAGTATGAAAGTATCCCCTAGGTTAGATCTAGTTTTTTGGCCGAACCATAGAAAATAGAAAAAATTTGAGATAAGTAAAATTTGGCGTTTATCATGTTGTATTTCATCGAGTATTGTTTGATTTAAGTAAGGAAATTTTGCCGAGTTACGATGTGTAGCCTAAGTAGAATTCGGCGAGCATCGCTGAATTGGTGGAGTCATATTCGGCTAGTAACACGGGTTAGTCGAACACATTTCAACAAACGTCGAGTGTCGTTCGTCGAGTATCGATGAATTCGCCGAGTATCAATAAATTCGTCGAGTATCGCCGGATTTCGCCATTGTCGCCGTGTGTTGAGAGATTCGTCGAGTATTGATAAAATTCATCGAGTATGCTTGAGTTTCGTCGGGTATACTCGCCGAATTTGCTGGGACTTAGAAATTTTTCTCCTTTTTTTTGTCCAATTTGGCGGGTTTAGTACTTAGGATGGTTTTAGGACTGGTTTAAGTTTTCTTTAGGTTTAGACTTGGGATTTGGGTAGGACTTGATGTTTCTTCGGCTATGAAGATTGGCAGTGGATAAAGGACCACCAACTAGACATCGGTTGTGGATCGTTACACTTGGCAAGTGTTTGGTCTTTGTTTTCTGAGGACTGCTGGTTTGAGTTTGGACAAGTGGCCACCACCACAGGGTCTTCTTTTTGAGACATTTGGGCTTTGGAGCCTGCTATGGGACAATTAGTCACCGACTCCGCCCGGTTGATTTTTTCCAAGTGTTAATGATTCACGTTTTTCCGAGCTATTTTATGCTCAGTTCGCTTCTAATTTATTCTATGCTTTTATGCTAATCCTTGCAGATATGGTCGAAGCATGGATTCGTTCCGCACTTGGTGCATTTATTTAATTGACTCATTTACTTCCGATTTTACTGTACTATTATTTACTTGGCTATCCAGCTGTGGTCTTCAGTATTTTTGTACTCGGGTTTGGTAAACCCATCTCTTACTTTACACTTATTAGCTGATTGTCTTCCCTTTGCCACTTGTATTTTTCTTGTTGAGGTATTTTTCTTTTGAATGCCTCAGGTTCAGGGCAGTAGTCAGTTGAGCGGCTAAGTTTTGGGAGTTTTGCTAGTGGACTGCTGTATTGTAGAGGTCTTCCTCACCGTTGTGAGGTAGTTTTAGATGTTCTCTTAGTAGTACAGACATAAATGCTTTTCAGTGGGTTTGTATCAGGTTGTTGACGTCCACTGGTGGTTTTCTTTTGAAATGTTAATTATTTTGCTAAGCTGCTAAGTATGCCTATTTTTCTATGGCTGTTTATACTTACTCTCTGGGAAGGCTTTATGCTAGGTTGCATGTTAGGTATTTTAACTTATAAAAATATTATTATTAGTATTGTATACTTGTTATCTCTTTCAAAACTAAAACACTATTTTCAAGTTAGCGCAAGAATATTTACTATACTTAATATAAGTTAGAGTCTTGCATAGCATGAGTCGTCCTTCGGAGACATTAATACTCATGTAGGATGTTAAAATCAACTTAATCAAAGTATTTTCCGCAGCGTATAACTATATTTTTACTCGTGGACTAGTTGATCCACTAAGCCGAGGGATACGGCTGACTGCTTAACTTAAAACTGGTTTCCCTTAAAATAAATCATTCTAAAAGGTGTTTAGTTGTGGTCTCGCCTGAACGTCTGTAGTTATCCCCTGCTGACGTGGCATCATGACACATGTTTTCCCTTTACACTAATATACCCCTTTATGTAGAGAAAATACAGGTTGTGATAGGGGTAAAGAAACTTTGTTCGTTTGGGCCTTAGGAGGACTTGGGGTCCATCCAATTTGAGGGGCAAAGAACCTTTATTTTTTTGGGCCTCAGGAGGACTAAGAGTCCGTACAATTGATGGGACGAAGGACATTTGTCTGTTTGGGACTCACAAAGACTCAGGGTTCATTTGGTTGAAGTGGGTGAAGAACCTTTATTCTTTCAGGCCTTAGGAGGACTTGAGGTCCGTCCAGTTGGAGGTGCAGATGGACTTTTGTCCATCTCACCTTGATATTATAAGCACACTGGGCCCGTTCTTTTAAGAGGTGTAAAAGTACTTTTGTCTATCTCATATAGACACTAGAAGGACACGAGGTCAATTATCTCAGGAGGTGCATAAGGAATTTCATCCATCTCACCTTGACAGTTGACGAACAGCGAGTCCGTTCCCCCCAAATGGTTGTTGTAGCAGATGAAGCTAAAGTCAATTATATTAATACTGAAGAAAGATAAAGGGGTGAAAAAGTCTTGTTGTGTGGCTTATTATTCTTACAAATGTGGGAAGGTAAATTCCAGGTAACAGCAGAGTTCCCTTTGTGAGCTCCATGCATCATGTTCTGAGGGTGTCCTTTGGTGATGCGACCTATGAGTGGTTCACTACCACAATGATTTTTGTGAGGTCATCGGCTCGAAGTGCTCTTAGCAGCATTCCCCAAAGAATGGTGGTGCATGTTGAGTTCGCTTGTAATATGATGAACTGGACATCGTACGTAGCTTGCACCAAAGGGGTCCCCAAATTTACTAACAGGGTAATGCTCTCCAGAATAGGGATCGTCGGTTGTCCCATAACATGTGTACCTCTTACACTAGTTTTAAGACAGTTCCTGAGGTCCCAAGTTAGAGCGGGTTTGATAAGAACATCACGTTGGCGGACATATTGTCATTGATTAGTATCCTGCTTACCTCGATTGGGGGATACCTAATCATTTCCTAAATGTGTTAAGGGTTTGACAAAGATCATTGTGTACTGGAAGGGACTAACTTGGCCAGCCCTTATTGTACGTCAGGGGGAGCTCCACCGCTGTCCTGCCCCTTACAAGCTTAGTCGGGGAAGATTGTGTTGGATACTTCTCCCCTTGGAATCATTTGAGGAAGCCATGGTGCATAAGTTGCTCGACCTTCTCCCTCAGGCTCTTACACTCTTCTATATTATGTCCATGACCCTAGTGATAGTGGCAATATCTGGATTAATTATTTTGTTTTTCTATACGTCACAACACGTCTACGCAGTGGAATAAGGAAACAAGTAAACCCCAAAAGAAATAGATATTACGATGAACATTGATCAAGAAGTAAAGTTGTTGTAAATAAAATTTACCTTTGCGGAATTGAGTCACTACTCAACCGAGATGCTCCAAGAAATCCGACGAACACAAGCAGCTGGAATTCTGAGCACAGAATTGTGTCCACGTCTCTATATGTGATCCACACAAACGGGATAACCCTTAGACTCTTGTCACACAAGATCTAGGTTGGAGGAAAGCACTCTGCGTCTTCATAGACTACTAAATCTGCTTAAGAAGAGGTGATGACGACGGGCGCTGGAAACAGGCTGAGCGACAGCGATATGATTTGGACTTTTGGAAATGATTTCCGTCTGCCTTTTTCCTCTCAGATTACTATCGCACTCAGCTCATAGTAAAACCCTAGACATCTTCTATTTATACCCAAAGGAATAAACAGCAGAAAGTCATCGCTATCGAAAGACCCGTAATACATAAAATTTATCTCAACTAATCAATACTTAATTCGATGAAGCGTCAAGTAGTCTCAATGCACTCAACGCCAGCACTCAACGAATCAACACTTGACTCGACAAAGCGTCGAGCGGTCTCAACGCACTCAACGCCAGCACTCGACGAATTAACACTTGACTCGACGAAGTGTCGAGTGGTCTCAACGCACTCAACGCCTGGATGTGTGGTCTCAATGCACTCAACACCTGGCTGTATGGTCTCAATGCCTGGCAGTGTGGTTTTTACACACTCAATGCCTGCAAGTGCTTGGTACTTCACTCCTCACATATGAGTAAGACCAGCACAATCCATTCCTCCAACCTCTCCAAACGCTCTTATGTGCGACCATGTAGGCTCATATTTCATTGACAGTGAGACTACATGATTGATCACTTCTAGATCACAATAGTAACACCAATAGTCTCCCACTTGATCTCGAAAGTATCAAATAAAAACAAATAATGAGCGACAACTAATAATGCATAATTTCTCCCCAAGTAATAAGAGTTTAAAACTCAAAATTTATTGTGACCAATGTAATAGTATTGTCATGTCCCTTCGTCCCTTATATCCGGATAGAACTAGAGGTATAGACCGTGTCACCATCATAATTGTTCAATCCTAGTTTCCTGATCTAGAATTGACTTCCAGAAATCAGTGAGTCCAATATCATATATTGACTCAACCAAGCATGGTCATGCATTTCTCAGTCCCATTCTATCAAGGGGCCCATGGATGTAACTCCTGTCATATAGGAGGACAAATCCCATTTCTGTCCACACGCAAACACCCAAATGATTCGTAACGTATCCAATAACCACTGTTATCATCCAACTTTCTCAAGACTAGACTTTTAATAACATCGAAGCACGCTCTTCCTCACTTGATGAATGTTATGACTTCATGTCAAATGACAACAAACACCATTGCCACTTGAGCCATACTTGTGACACGTTCATATAAAATCCATAAAGTATTCTAATGGTGGGTCTATCCAGTATAACTTGTTCACTAACAAGTACTCATGTGATGACTCGATATCACAATATCATGACCTGTAAGAACCAGTCATTAGTCAACGCACATATTAGTCTTAATGTACCATCATCGCCCTTAGCTTCTAAAATGACACACCGACCAGGAACCATTTATGAATGAAGCTTCTAAGAACATATTCTCTCACATTCAAGTCACCACTTGATTCCTATGAAAATAAACATTCTAAGGGCATTTATTACGTTAAATTAATCTATCATAATAGAAATGAATGTACACAATAAAAGAACTTGCCATAAATGTAAAATGAAATATATTGTACTCTATTCATCAAATGAATTATTACAACCGACAAACATAGAACCCACAAGACTCCTACTAGAGTTAATCATTCAGGCATCTAATACTCATTGATCTAACATAACCATCATGCTTTCTCTATGCGAGAGGCTTTGTCAATGGATTCGTAATATTTTCTTCGATCAGCACTCTGCAAACGTTCACATCTGCTCGATCAACAATCTCATGAATAAGATGGAACCGCTGAAGTATGTGCTTGGAGCGCTGATGAGATCTATGTTCCGAAGCAAGTGCAATTGCACCGTTGTTATCACAGTAGAGAACTACAGGACTACCAAACATCTAACTCGCTGATGAATTTCCTAATCCATACAGCCTCCTTCGCCGCATTTGCAGCAGCGATATACTCGGCCTTAGTTGTAGAATCAGCAATTGTCTTCTGCTTAGAACTCTTCCAACTAACAACTCCTCCATTTAGGTAAAATATAAACCCTAACAGAGACTTTGAGTCATCCTTATCAGTTTGTAAGCTAGCATCTGTGTAACCCTTTATAATGAGCTCTTCCTCTCCGCCAAATATCAAGAATGTATCCTTAATCCTTCTCAAGTACTTTAGGAAATTCATGATGGCTATCTAGTGACTATTACTGGGATCAGACTGATACATGATAGTCATGCTCAAGTCATAAGAATCATCGGGTTGAGTATATATTATTGCATACATGATTGATCCAAATGCCGAAGCATATGGAATCAACTACATGCGGTCCTTATCTTCACAAGATTTAGGACACTGGTCCTTAGAGAGACTCACACCATGAGACATGGGTAAGAATCCTTTCTTGGACTCTAGCATGTTGAACCGTTTCAACACCTTCTCAATATACATATTTTGGGTCAAATCCAGCAACTTCTTCGATCTATTTCTATAGATCTTAATACCAAGTATATAAGTCACTTCGCCCAAGTCTTTCATAGAAAAGCAGTTTCCTAGATTTTTCTTAATAACTTGTATGGTCGGTTTGTCATTCCCGATCAGCAGTATGCCATCTATATACAATATCAGGAAGACAACAATGCTCTCACTAATCCTCTTGTAAACACACGGTTCATCCTCATTCTTGATAAAACCAAACTCTTTGATCTTTTCATCAAAACAAAGATTCCTACTTCGAGAAGCCTGTTTTATTCTATAAATGGATCTCCATAGCTTGCATATTTTAGTAGCTTCACTTAGAGATACAAAACCATCAGGTTGTGTCATATACACTTCCTCAAGGAGGTTTCCATTTAGGAAATCCGTTTTGACATCCATCTGCTAGATCTCATAGTCATAATACGAATCAATTGAAAGTATTAAGTTGTCTACCTAAATCACCTAGAGGGGGTGAATAGGTGAATTTTGTGTCTATTTGCGGAATAAAAAATTTAACGAACTTGCACAAAAATAATCAAGAAATCACAGATGACAAGAAGATTTATAGTGGTTCCCCAACCTTGGGTACGTCCACTTTCCCTCACCGATCTAGTAAATTACTAGACTCGGCTACCCCACTATCTCGGATTGAAAACTAATCCTACGTCTCGGAACTAAGTTCCTACAATCTTGATCAAAAGGGATCTACACTCGAAAGATGAAAACTTCCTACAACTCGGAGAACAACGCTCCTACACTCGGAGAATAATCTCCTACAAAATTACAAAGAGATATGAAATACAAACAAAGATTTGTCTCAGATCTGGAAAAATTTAACTCTAGGTCTTCTTCTGAACTTTGCGGATTTTTTAGAAATGTTGAAGAAGACTCTCTGTAGATCTGACCTGAGAAAATTAGGACCAACTCGATCAAGAATAAGATGAAGATTCCTTGAACAACAAGTCTAACTTGATCGAAAACAGTCGTGTAGATCTTCAAACTGAGCGGCGGCGGCTGCTTCTGTAAGTTCATTCTTGGAGAGAGACGGCCGATCAAAAATTTTTAAAATGTACAGTTCACTGCTTAGGGTTAGTCTTGATGAAAAGACATTATATAGGATTTCCCCTAATGGTTAGAATTGGCATTAATGACGACACGTGGACCAATCACGTTAAGTCATTTGAAAATCCCGTCGATCTGGACTTAAGTAAATTTTCTGAAAAATGAAATACTGTTCTCGAGAAGTATGAATAAGTTCTCGAGAATAAGGCCGATTTCTCGAGAGCTATACTTTCAGGACTTAAGATAGTACTCGAGAGATAAGAGTTGAGTCAACTCAAGAAATAAATTTTGCTTCTCGAGAACTAAAATAACATTACTCGAGAGTTAAAACTTGTACTCGAAAACTAAGCTGACTTCTCGAGAACTAAAAGCTAAGTTATCGAGAACTATAATCAGCTTCTCGAGAGATGGACTTAAAAGATTTTTCACGGCTGTCCCTGGCTACTCGAGGAATATAAGAAGTGACTTCTCGAGAACTAGGCTAAGCTTCTCGAGAACTTTAATGATGTTACTCGAGAACTAGTCTAGGCTTCTCGAGAACTAAGTGAACTTCTCGAATACTGCTAACTCTACTTCTCGAGAACTATAGTAGACTTCTCGGGAAGTGGACTTAGAGAAATTTTAGAACTAAGCAACTTTTTCTCTTCAAGAATCCAATCTTCATACCATGGTCCAAGTACTTCAATATGAAGTGTATCCCAATAGAGAGGCTACACATGAGTCAACACCTTGGATCACACAGTGAGGGATTATACTATATGGTCCTGTGTTCATGACCCACTGTAGACTGACATTGGTTTACATTTAGCAAATGGTCTGCAAACACATAACTAAACAAAGATATCAAATACAACTTAATTCATCTTAGTTCAAGGGTGACTTCATGCAAATATGGGTTATTGTGGATGCAATACCCAACAATCTCCCCCTATTTGTAGAAGTCAGAACCCTCTACACTAAGGTGAATTATACCAATAAATAAAGAACTGTATATGAAGAATAGATTCAAATGCAAGAATGAAAATTTAAACACAGAATTAGAAAAACCAAAAATTATATGTATATAATGTTTTAGATTTCCAATCAACATCCATTTCATCCATAATCTCAAAACAGTTATCAACAGAATGTCTGTCCTAGCTCTGATGTTGTCTGTCATGTTTTTCTTGTTGTCTTCTCTGGTAGCTGAAAGGCTTTGGGTAGTACCTTGGAGTTTTGGAGGAGCCTTAAGATTGTTCTTTCCATACTCTCTGTCATAGATTCTCCTTTTAGTCATGGAATTCTCATAGAGTTCCCACTCAGAAGAGCTGTAGTGGATATTCCTATTTTCATTGTAGTCCATTATTAATTTGAGAGTATCAAGAATTAAGGCTTTAGAGATAGGACTCCATACTTCAGCAAATTCTTGTGCTTTTCTTTTCTCTGTGTCTGGCGTAGGAATACTTTTGCTAGCAGAGGGGCCTTCCCCATACTTCCTCTTCTTAGAAGTGTTGATTTCAGGTAAACCTTGAGGAATAATATCATTCCATACTTGGTCATAAGAAGTAGGAGGAGGATTTTGATCTTCTGGCCTTGGAGAGAAGCATTGCATCTGAGGTTGCATCTGAGCAAGCATCTGACTTGACTGACCTTCAGTAAGAGGGTTCAGGTTATGAGGAATGACATTAGGATCAACCTGAAATTCAGGGAATATCTGGTTATGCATCCAAACTGCAGTGTCATAGTTATCGAACTTAATAGACTGGATTTGTTCTAAAATATTCTTATTAATTTCAGATATCTTGTCAGACCAAACTGTGTTTGCAGCAGCAGTAAACTTGTCCACAAGCTTTTCCACATGTTCTTTCACTATGATCTCCCCCTTTCTGAATTCTACAGATAGTGTAGCTATAGCATCCTCTTTGAAGGTACCAACCTCTTCACAGATTTTCATGAGGTTTTCCTGGGCTTTCTTTTCAAAAAAAATTTGATTGTTAGCAAGAGTTATTGTTTGATCCATGACCTGACCAACAGTAGTGATAGTGTGGTCTATAGCTTTACCAACAATCTGAAACAGCTCTTTGAGAGAGTCAGTATTGTGCTGAATTTCTGAAAATCCTATGCTCATCTCTTTCTCTAGAGCAGTGACTTTGTCTTGGACTACTTTGAGGGATTCATCAAAATGTTTCCTTTGTTCAGCCAACATAACTTCAATCTTACTTAGAATATCAGAACTTACAGGGGTAGCAGCAGCAGCAGGAACAACAGGGGTAGCAGGAACAATAATATGAGGTGGAGGAGGAACTGCCCATTGAGATATCTCTTCAACAACTACAGAGCTTTTAGCTCTGGTAGTATGAATGACTATATCTCATTCTTCATCAAGGAAGGTAGGAATAGAGAAATCAAGTCTCCTTAGAGGAGCTTCAACTGCCTCAGGTTCTATCTCATCCTCTTCTGAAAGAAGGATGGTATCTGGTTGAGGTGATACTTTTCTTGGAGAAGGAGAAGGAGTGGCTATGGGAGAAGGTACTAGAGATGGAGAAGGAGCTGGAGATGGATCCTTTGAAAGTTCTTCAGCAGTTTCTGTATGGAGGGGAGGAAGAGGTTCATCAGAGGTGAGCTCTTTTATCATGTCTTCTATATCTGCTGCAGTAGAGTCTGCCACTTGGGACTTAATTGAAGATCTGATAGGACTCCTGACTGGACTTCTCACTGGTGATCTAGCTGGTGTCCTGGCTGGTGAACTGACTGTACTTCTGACTAGAGATATGGCTGGAGAAGAAGATGGAATTCTGTCAAAAGGAATAGAGGAAGCAGGCTCCCCCTCAGTTGTTGCACCAGATTGTTTAGCAACTTCATGAGAGGAGGGAGATGGGGTCCTGAACTCGGAAGCAGGGACTGCAAGCTCTTTATCTATCTGCTTTGGATTCTTCAGTTTTAACTCCCACCTTTGAATGGAAGCTAAGGAGATCTTCTTTAAGTGATGAATTGGTGTACCTTTTGAAGTCTTGAAGACCACTGGATCAATCTCATGTAACATCAAGGAGATTATCCTGGCAAACTTTGGCTCTTTAATGCTATCCCTGATCATGTAAAAAATCATCAAACCATATGGAAATTACTTCCTGCAGATTATGGCTGCCATGGCATTGAATTGGTCATTGGTTATGAAACCTATAGACCCTGTCCTGCACCAAAGAATTTTTCCAACTATATCCACTAGAAGTTTGTTAACATCATTCAGAGCAGTTCTTCTTAGAGAGGTAATGTCCACTGGAACTCCACAGAAATAGCAGGCTCTGACATTGTCATCTTCTGTCAGTTCATCCTCATCATCATCTACAGTAGGCAATCTTAGAAGTCTGGACACTATGGTCAGGCTTAACTTAATCTTAACTCCCTTGACCTTATATTTCAGTACAGTGCTATTCCTCCTTATCTTGACATTTCTATAGAACTCTTCTACTTTTGGAAATAGAATCTTACAAGGTTCTGAAAGAACAAAGTTCAAACCTGCGGTTTATAGCAGAAGAACCAAATTCTTGAAATCGTCTGAAATATCTGCAATCCCGGCGACCACAAGTTCACTGCCGACTCCGATTCTGGACTGCTGAGCCATTGAGACTGACGATGACGATGGACGGAGTGCGAGAAAGCGGCGGTGTCGAAGCTCTGGTCGGCGGAAGGCGAAGAGTTTTCGAAAGAATGGATTTTGAAATGTCGGTTGATTTGAGATTTCTAAAGTTCTATATATATAACCCTAGTAATGTTGATTAGGTATCCAATTAATCTAAAATAACCCTTGGATTAAAGCAGAGATCGATCGGTTTTCGAAATAGAAGAAATGAACAGAAATCAAAAATAGACGGGGCATTTCTCGAGAGGAAGGGTTAGTTCTCGAGAGACATGGTTATAGTTCTCGAGAAGTATATTTCTTGTTTTCGAGAACTTTTGTACTTCTCGAGAGACAGAGCTTTAGTTATCGAGAAGGACTTAAGTTTTCGAGAACTAGTTATGTACTTTTCGAGAATTAACTGTATTTCTCGAGAACTGCCTTCCACTTGAGAAATTTCTGACCTTTTTGTAGTATCCTCGATTCCTGAGCTTTGAAATGATCTCTTTTGGTCTATCCTTCTCTATTCAGCATCCCAAGTTCAATTTTTGAAGAAATTGAACTTGGTGTCGTCCAGCGGCTTTGTGAAAATATCTCCAACTTGTCGATCTATTGGTACGTACTGTAGATCCACATCCCTTTACTCCACATGCTCCCGAATAAAGTGATATTTGAGCTCGATGTGCTTTGTCCGGCTGTGCGAGACTGGGTTGTTGGCAATTGCTATTACGCTAGAGGAGTCGCAAAACAACGGAATGTTTTTAACCTTCATGTTGTAATCTTCTAGCTGGTTCTTTAGCCAAAACAATTGTGCACAACAACTGCCGGCAGAAATATATTCTGACTCGGCCGTTGAGATTGCGACACAATTTTGCTTTTTGCTGCTCCATGAGATAAGCCTTCTTCCAAGAAACTGATATGTCCCGGAAGTGCTTTTTCTATCATCTTTGCTACCTGCAAAGTCTGCATCTGAAAAACCAATTAGTTCGCTGTCATTACTTCTTAGGTACCATAAGCCAAGATTCGATGTACCTTTAAGGTATCTCAAGATTCGCTTTGCAGCAGCATAGTGAGATTTCTTACAGTTCACTTGGAATCTAGATCAGACACATGTAGAGAACATTATGTCTGGTCTACTGGCAGTAAGGTAGAGCAAGGATCCAACTATGCTTCTGTACTTGGTTTAATCAAAAGGTTTCCCTTTCTCATCCTTGTCCAGAGACATAGCCGAGGCCATTGGAGTCCTCATAGAGGTTGCACTCTCCATTCTTAATTTCTTAATCAACTTCTTGGTGAACTTCGTCTGTGAGATGAAAATTCCATCTTCAGATTGTTTCACCTGAAGTCCTAAGAAATACTTCAGCTCTCCCATACTACTCATTTCAAACTTCCCTTGAATAAGTTTAGAAAACTTTTTGCAGAGGTTGTCGTCTGTAGAACCAAAAATAATGTCGTCGACATAGATTTGCACTAGCAAAATCTTGTCTTTAATTTCCCTAAGAAATAATGTCTTATCTATCTTTCCCCTTGTGAACTTTTTCTCAAGGAGAAAGGTAGATAGCATTTCATACCAAGCTCGAGGAGCTTGTTTCAAACCGTACAGCGCTTTTGATAATAAATAAACATAGTCAGGAAAGTTAGAATCAACAAAACCTGGGGGTTGTTCCACGTACACTTCTTCCTTTATGTCACCATTAAGGAAGGCAGATTTCACGTCCATTTGATAGACAGTGAAGCCCTTTAGTGAAGCATAAGCTAGGAACAGTCTGATGGCCTCCATCCTTGCCACTAGAGAGTATGTTTGGTCGAAGTCAATTCCTTTTTCTTGACAGTATCCTTTGGCAATGAGTCTGGCCTTGTTCTTTATGATTGTCCCATCCTCGTCCAACTTGTTCCAGTAGACCCACTTCGCCCCGATGAAATTCTTACCTTTGGGTCTTGGAACTAGCTTCCAAACTTTACAGCGCTTGAACTGGTTCAGTTATTCTTCCATGGCTAAGATCCATGATGCGTCTGAGCTGGCTTCCTCAAACTTCTTTGGTTCATCCTGTGAGAGAAAACTTAAATATAAATTCTCATTAGTTGTACCTCGATGAGTTCTGACACCATCTCGGGGAGCTCCTATGATCTGGTCCAATGGATGATCCTTCAGATGTCTAAGCTTTAGGTTCCTAGCATCTGGAACTTCTTCAGCCACTGGAGTGACTTCTTCAACTTGGATGGTTTCTTCATCTTGATCGTCTACCTATCCAATGGGGGTTAGAGTAGTGATCTTGATGAACTTTTCTTTTTCCCTTTCAGTCGGTTCATCCAAGCTGATTTCTTTAAGTCTTGTACCTGCATCTTTAACAAGCACACTAGACGATTTGCTTTGCAGCAAGCTCGTCTCATCAAATATAATATATATGGATTCCTCTACAACCAGAGTTCTTTCTATTGAAAATCCTGTATGCCTTACTATGACTACTATAACCTACAAAAATACCTTCAAAACTTTTCTCACTGAACTTGGTAGTATGATACTTACCATTGTTAAGCACGAAGCATTTACAACAAAAAATTCTAAAATATGAAATAGTTGGTTTCCTGTCTTTTAGAAGTTCCTAAGGTGTCTTATCATGATTCTTATTGATGAGTGCTCGATTTTGCACGTGGCATGCAGTATTGACGGCTTCAGCCCAGAAATACTCTGGAAGTGAGGCATCACTCAACATAGTTCTGCAGGCCTCTATGAGTGTTTTATTCCTTCTCTCAGCTACTCCATTTTGCTGTGGAGTGCGAGGAGAGGAAAATTCATGAAAGATACCTAGGCTTTCATAGAATTCTTTCATGGCCCTAGATTTGAACTCTGTTCCATTGTCACTTCTAATTTTGACTACGAAATAGTTGTATTCATTGGACCTGCCTGACAAAATTAGTAAAGATGTCGAAGGTATCTGACTTGTGTTTCAGAAAGAACACCCACGCAAAGCGCGAGTAGTCATCAACAATAACCAATGTATATTCCTTACCTCCCAAGCTTCTAATTTGCAGTGGACCGAACAAGTCTATATGAAGTAGATGGAGACTTCTACTTGAATTTTTCTCAATAATGCTTTTAAAGGTAGCCCTTATTTGCTTGCCTTTTATGCATGCATGACAAGGTCAATCTTTCACGTACTTGACATTCGGGGCATCACGAACTAAGTTCAGGGAGAATAATTTATTAATATTTTTAAAATTAATATGTGCTAACCTCTTGTGCCATTGGTCACCAAGAGACGCACTATCTTTTGCTAAAAAGCACACTGGTGTAGAAGAATCTATACAAATGAAATTTAATCAAAATATATTCCTGATTCGAGTGCCAGATAGAATCGTTTCCATATTGTCAACAGACTTTATCATGCACTTGTCAGCATAAAATTCAACTATGTATCCTTTGTCGCATAGTTGGCTTATGCTTATAAGATTGTGTTCCAATCCCTCAACATAAGCTACATCCGAAAAGGATACACTACCGTTAGTGATCATACCGTAGCCTTTAGTTATCCCTCGGTCTGAACCTCCAAAGATGACCTTTGGTCCGTTCAACACTGGAGAATAATTTTGAAGTAGGCTTCTTGTCCTGGTCATGTGCCGAGAGCATCCACTGTCCAAATACAAGATTGGCGTTTTGGTGGTCTTTGGACATCCCTGCAATCATAATCAGTTTGCCTTAGGAACCCAAACATGTTTGGGTCCTTGATCTCGTGTTAGAACACTCCCCCTATGAGGATTAACATCATGAGTGGTCATTCTCATATTGCCAACTTGAGGAGTTACAACATTTCTTGGATTAAACCAACAATCGATGGCAAAATGACCAATTTTGCCACAGCACCAATAGTCGAACCTGTTGTATCTTTGCCTTAGGTACTCCTGCTTGACCTTCTGAGATACTAGTCCAACAGGAGTAGCATTCTTGGAGGAAGAGGCTTCATGATGATGGCAATCACATGATTTATTCTCCATCATAGGCTTTTCTACAATGGATTTTACTTTTGGTGCTTTCTTGAAGTTATGACCATGATCATAAGGACCATAGTCCTGAAGAATGACTTCTTCATAAGGTGCCTTAAAGATACTCTCACCAAAGTTTCTAGGGCGAGTTCATCCTTGGTAACGAGACTTTGGCTCTATATAAGTAGGCCTGGTCAAGTGGCCGTAGGATGAGTCAAGATCAAACTCATTAGTTGGAAATATGACTTTCTTAAAGACAGACTGATCTTGAGGGGCTTTCTCCTTTGCTTTGGCCAAGGCCTTCTTGGCTGCCTTATTCCTTCTTTGAGCCTTATTCCTCCTAGAAGATTTACTAGGAGCTTCTACATGGCCTAGCCTAGCACCCTTGGCCTAAGCAGAGAACTCAGCAACAAGAGGACGAACTACCTTGGGCTTAGAGAAACCTTCAACAAGTTTCTTTTCGGCTTCTAGTAAGTCTTCCAATCCCTTGATGATTTCATCCTTCAGATCAAGGTGCTTAATAGCCTTGTTGAACTCATCAACAGAGTATCTAAGTCTTCTCTGAGTGAGTCCATCTTAACGACTTCCTCTCTCAGAGAGCTTTCTATGACCTTTAGAGACTTAATTTCTTTTGCCTGAGTTTTCACGACCTCTCGACATTTGTCGTAATCCATGATCAACTCCTTATACTGGGCCATGAGTTCAGACTCATCGTCAAAGGAGCTGTCCTCATGATCATGCTCAGAAACTTCAGATTCTGAAATAGGGGTGTGAGATTTTACCTACCCAGTGAACTGGGGCTCTTGTTCATCATCTGATTGACCCATAAATCCAAAGTAGGCATCCTCTTCTTCACTTGACTCAGATGAGTCAGAGTCACTAAGAGTCTTGCCCTTCTTGGCTATCAGGCTCTTCTCTGTCCTCTTCTTGCTGTACGAGGACTTCTTTTCTTCTCTCCTTCCACCCTCCTTCTTGTGGGGGAAGTCAGCTATGACGTGACCTGACTTGTTATAACAGTAGCAAACTATGTCAGTCGAAATATGTTTGTTCGGTTTAGAACCATACCTATCGTGGCTGCTTGAGTCTTTTCTGTGTCGATCACCGTCATATCGTGATCTTTTGTGAGAGGCATCCTTTCCCTTCCATTGCTTTTTCTTATTCAAGAATTTCTTGAACTGGCGTGAGAGTAAGGAGAACTCTCCTTCAGATAGTTCAGATCCCGAGTTACTTGGCTCTGAGTTTTCTTCTTCACTAACTTCTTGTGTTGGGGTTGGAGAGGTGGCCTTTGACTTCCTGGAGGTGTCTGCCTTTAAAGCAATAGACTTCTCTTTGGATGCAGACTTGCTCCTCTTCTTCAGCTTTCCTTGTGTTGAGTTGAAGCTCATATGACATCAGCTTCCCGAAGAGATTCTGAGGATCTGTCTCAGCTAGCTTTCCAAATTCCCTGATGGCACAGACCTTGTTGTCTCATTCCTTGGTTAAGGATCTTAGGAACTTGTCATTCAATTCTCCGTTGGTGAAGACTCAGCCATATACTTTGAGACCGTTAACTATCTTGAAAAAGTTCTCAAAAGTATCTGAAATGGTATCTTTGTGCCCTTGTCAGAAGGCTTCATATTTCTTATTCAACATGGATCTTCTGTCATCCCTTACTTCTTCTGTACCTTCCATCAAGGTGATGAGGGACTGCCACATCTCCTTAGCAGGCTGGCAGTGGATCATGTTTTGTAGCATAGAGTCATCGACTGCACTTGTAATTATATTTTTGGCTTTCTTGTCCAAGGAGACAAGTGCAATCTCATCTTTATCTAGATCCATCAGCTTCTTTGGGACTTTCTTTGTTGGATCTATAGTTGAGATAGTTATAGGAATGTGGGGACCTTCTTCAACAATCATGAAGATTCGTGGATCTACAACTTCCATGAAAAATTTAATTCTCTCTTTCCACATGAGAAAATTATTCTTTATGCACAGGGGAAGCTTTGCAAAATCTTTAGCCTTGTCAATTGCTTGAAAATTCTCAAGAGACAACTTAGAGAGGAAATTGATCAAGGTGTTAACCTTTTAACGACCAACCTCCCTCTGATACCAATTGAAAGTGTTAAGTTGTCTACCAAAATCACCTAGAGGGGGGTGAATAGGTGAATTGTGCGTCTATTTGCGGAATAAAAACTTTAACGAACTTGCACAAAAACAATCAAGCAATCACAGATGAGAAGAAGATTTATAGTGGTTCCCCAACCTTGGGTACGTCCACTTTCCCTCAACGATCTAGTAAATCACTAGACTCGGCTACTCCACTATCTCGGATTGAAAACCAATCCTACGTCTCAGAACCAAGTTCCTACAATCTTGATCCAAAGGGATCTACACTCGGAAGATGAAAACTTCCTACAACTTGGAGAACAACGCTCCTACACTCATAGAATAATCTCCTACAAAATTACAAAGAGATATGAAATACAAACAAAGATTTGTCTCAGATCTGGAAAAATTTAACTCTAGGTCTTCTTCTGAACTTTGCGGCTTTTTCAGAAATGTTGAAGAAGACTCCCTGTAGATCTGACCTGAGGAACTTAGGACCTACTCGATCAAGGAGAAGATGAAGATTCCTTGAACAACAAGTCTAACTTAATCGAAAACAGTCGTGTAGATCTTCAAACTGAGCGGCGGTGGCGGCTTCTGTAAGTTCGTTCTTGGAGAGAGACGGCCGATCAGAAATTTAGAAAATGTACAGTTCATCTCTTAGGGTTAGTCTTGATGAAAAGACATTATATTGGATTTCCCCTAACAGTTTGAATTGACATTAATGACGACACGTGGACCAATCACGTTAAGTCATTTGAAAATCCCGTCGATGTGGACTTAAGTAAATTTTCTGAAAAATGAACTATTGTTCTCGAGAAGTATGAATAAGTTCTCGAGAACAAGGCTGATTTCTCAAGAGCTATACTTTCTGGACTTAAGATAGTACTCGAGAGATAAGCGTTGAGTCAACTCAAGAACTAAATTTCGCTTTTTGAGAACTAAAATAACATTACTCAAGAGCTAAAACTTGTACTCGAAAACTAAGCTGACTTCTCGAGAACTAAAAGCTAAGTTCTCGAGAACTATAATCAGCTTCTCGAGAGATGGACTTAGAAGATTTTTCATGGCTGTCCCAGGCTACTCGAGAAATATAAGAAGTGACTTCTCGAGAACTAGGCTAAGCTTCTCGAGAACTTTAATGATGTTACTCGATAACTAGTCTAGGCTTCTCGAGAACTAAGTGAACTTCTCGAATACTGCTAACTCGACTTCTCGAGGACTATAGTAGACTTCTCGAGAAGTGGACTTAGAGAAATTTTAGAACTGAGCAACTTTTTTCTCTTCAAGAATCAAATCTTCATACCATGGTCCAAGTGCTTGAATATGAAGTGTATCCTAATAGAGAGGCTACACATGAGTCAACATCTTGGATCACATAGTGAGGGATTACACTGTATGGTCCTGTGTTCATGAACCACTGTAGACTGTCATTGGTCTACACTTAGCAATGATGGTCTACAAACACACAACTAAACAAAGATATCAAATACAACTTAATTCATCTTAGTTCAAGGGTGAATTCATACAAATCTGGGTTATTGTGGATGCAATAGCCAACATCAATAGCAAGCAGAATTCTGATGGACTTAACCATAGCAATAGGGGAAAAGGTATCATCATTATCAACACCATGAATTTGCTTGAAACCTTTTGCCACCAGTCACCCCTGGAATGTTTGTACATTCCCACCCATGTCGGTCTTCTTCTTGAAGACACACTTGCACCATATGGGTCATATACCTTCAGGTGGTTTGCATTATCATCATCATTATCCATAAGCAACACGTTAACCATTTTAGACACACGAAATCCATATCTCTCAGGCTTAAGCCTTGGTCTACCAGATCTACGTGCAACTTGTGTTTCTTGAGAAGGTTCTCTAGCTACAACATCTTGTAGTCCTTGCTCAGGTCCCAATTCTGATTCATTCACAATTTGTGGTTCTTGAACTTCTTCAAATTCTACCTTTGTAGTCTTTCTGGATAAGAACTCTTTCTCTAAAAAGACATCAGTCCTCGCGACAAATATTTTTCCCTCAAACAGTAGGTAAAAGTAGTACCCTTTAATTTTCTTAAGATACCCCATAAGATAACATTTATCGGACTTGGGTTCCAGCTTGTCAGTCATTTGATGTCTCAAGTATGCCTCATAGCCCCAAATCTTAATGAAAGACATACTAAGATGCATCCCAGTCCATATCTCATATGGTGTCTTTAAAACCATTTTTATTGGAATACGATTTAGTGTAAAAGCAGCAGTCTCTAAAGTAAAACCCCTAAAGGAAACAGGAAGATCTGCATGACTCATCATTGATCACACCATGTATAACAGAGTACGATTCCTCCACTCAAACACACTAATATGATGCGGTGTTCTGGGTGGAGTGAGTTGTGATACAATACCACACTCTTTCAGATGATCACAAAACTCATGACTTAGGTATTCGCCACCTCGATAAGATCTAAGTTCTTTAACCCTCTTACCCAACTAATTCTCTACTTCATTCTTAAACTCTTTGAACTTTTCAAAGGTTTCAGATTTGCATTACATAAGATACACATATCCGTATCTACTGAAATCATTAGTAAATGTAACAAAGTAGAAGTATCCACCTCTAGCCATAGAACTCATGGGTCCATATACATCACTATCTATTATACTCAAGAGATCATAAGACCTCTCATTGAAGCCAGTGAAAGAGATTTTAGTCATATTTCCTAACAAACATGATTCTCATCTCTTAAATGATTCATAATTAAATGATTCCAGTAGTCCATCTTTATGGAGTTTGGGTATATGTTTCTTATTTATATGTCCCAAACGACAATGCTAAAGGTACGCTGGGTTTGAGTCATTTGTTTTTAGTCTTTTATTATTTCTATATTATAGATCTGATGGTCTAAGTTCAAAATATATAAACCATTAAACATTTGGGATACACCATAATAAACATCATTCATAAAAATTGAACAACAATTGTTCTTAATTATAAACGAAAAATCCTTTCATGTCAAGACATGATATGGATATAATGTTTCTAGTTATGCAAGGAACATAATAACAATTATCTAGTTCTATTACAAGCCTACTAGGCAAAGAAAGATGATAAACTCCTACGGCGACAGCATCAACTCTTGCTCTATTGCCAACACGCAGGTCCTCCTCTCCTTTACTCAACATTCTTCTCCTTCTCATTTCCTGCACATTTATACAAATGTGAGAACCGCATCTTGTATCCAATACCCAAGATGAAGGAGTAGAAAGGTTTATCTCTATAACATAAATTCTTGAAGAGAAACTCATACCTCCCTTCATTTTCTACAGACCCTCAATATAAGAAGGATTGTTCCTCCTCCAATGACCAGCCTTGTCACAATGGTAGTATTTCCCTTCCTTCGCCAAGCCTTCTTCTTCAGTGCTGAAGACTTGGGATAAATAGATGACTTAGGTCCAACCTTAGTATTCTTGAAACCCTTAGCCTTATCCTTGCCTTTATGCACCATCAGTATGGGGCTAGCAGGCTTGACCTTCTTCATATTGATCTCAGCAGTTCTTAACAAGCTTAGGAGCTCGGGGAGTGTCTTGTCAATCTCATTCTTATTATAATTCAAGACAAACTACTCGTAACTGCCCGACAATGATTGCAGAATCAGGTCTGTAGCAAAATCTTGGCCAAAATAAAAATCTAGTCTTTCAAGGTTCTCTATATACCAAATCATCTTGAGTACGTGAGTCCCTACTAGGTCTCGAGCTCCCATCTTACACTGAAAAAAATGCCTTGGTGACATCAAACCTGTCTTACCGATCTTACCCTTGAAACATTTTCTTAAGGTGCTCGTCAATCTCCTTACAACCCATGTTCTCATGTTGCTTCTAAAGTTCATAGTTCATGGTGACAAGCATGAGGCATTCGACATCCAAGGAGTCGTCTTGATACTTCTTATAAGCATCTTTATCAGCTCGGGACACATTTCCGATTGGCTCTTTAGAGAAATCCTCTTCCAAGACATAGAGCTTATACTCTTGCCTGAGAATAATTCTCAGGTTTCTGCACTAGTCCAGATAATTTGTCCCGCTTAGTTTCTCCTTCTCAAGGATAGATCTGAGGGACAGGGTGGAATGAGATCCACTTGCCATAGAAATTTTACAAGAATTTATGCAAAGAAAAACTCAATACTACATTTCAATATACTTTTTTTTATTTCATTTAGGACTTTAATTAAAATTACTTCCACTATTTTAATCAAACCGATAACCCTCAATATCAATTCAGAGAGTTTATGCGAGCTACTCTTTTAGTGGACAAGATCTGTATTTCACCAACACCATGAGTCAGTTTTGGTTTTTCTCTCACAATGTAGTTATTTAGGTACGCAATGCTTGCCGATTGCATCATTATGCAACTCTTATATGGTTGGTGAATAACTCTTTATTTGCATACATCATATGATGCATGCCAACCCTATGCCTCTGGGCACTCAACCTTTGAGGTCACCCAGTTAAGTTTGACCCAATGTCGACAGTGGGATATCATAATTATCCACTCGCACCCTTACCAAGATAGATTAATGCACCTTACTTTGGCAAGCACACACTTCATCGATCGAGGAAGGATGTGTGCCATCCATTAGAAGGCATCTGAATACTTAATATTGGATAATGGACTTTTAAGATAATTGATTAATACTTAATCGTGGTTAACAATTAACCAATGTGCACATTCACAAAATAAAACTTACAACATACACAATTAAAATGCATCCCAGATATGCACAAGAAAAATCATCAACACTTGACAAACTGGGCTAAATATGAACATCTAGGATCCTTCTAAATCTTTAGATTTATATGCATTGGAATTGCACAACACTAACTCTACTTACACAGTAGACAAACTCGTCTCTCTATGTGTGATTCAAAATCTAACACACTTGGTTTCACAAACCAACAAAGGAGACAGTTACTGTTAAGGAGAAACAAGGATATCACAACGAAATCACATGTGTTCTTGGTGGTGTGACAGGAATAGATTTGAGCATTTAGAACACTTTTAAATTTCCAGATCTACACGTAGTAGATTTATCAACTTCTGAATAAATGATCATCGTGCAACCTACCTCTGATACCACTGTTGGGTTTTTCTATACGTCACATCACTTGTGCATAGCGGAGTAAGGAAACAAGAAAACCCCAAAAGAAATAGATCTTGTGATGAACATTGATCAAGAAATAAGTTGCTGTAAATAAAATTTACCTTTACGAGATTGAGTCACTACTCAACCGAGATGGAAATCCAGCGGACACTAGCGGCTGGATTCCCGAGCGCAGAATTATGTCCATGCCTCTATAAGTGATCCACACGAACGGGAGAACCCTTAGACTCTTGTCTTACAAGATCTAGGTTGGAGGAAAACACTCTGCGTCTTCACAGACCACTAGATCTGCTCTAGAAGAGGCGGCGACGACGGGCGCAGGAAATGGGTTGTGCGACGGCGATGGGATGTGGACTTTTTGAAATGATTTTCGTCGGTCTTTTTCCTCTCGGGTTACTGTTGCACTCGGCTCACAGTAAAACCCTAAGACATCTTTTATTTATACCCAAAGGAATAAACAATAGAAAGTCCTCGCTATCGGCAGACCTGTAACACACGGAATTTTTCTCAACGAATCAACACTTGACTCGGCGAAGCATCGAGTTGTCTCAACGCACACAATGCCAGCACTCGACGAATCAACACTTGACTCGACAAAGCGTCGAGTGGTCTTAAAGCACTCAATGCCAACACTTGACTCGACGAAGCGTCGAGTGGTCTCAACACACTCAATGTCAACACTCGATGAATCAACACTTGACTCAACGAAGCGTCGAGTGGTCTCAACGCACTCAACTCCAGCACTCGATTAATTAATACTTCACTCAATGAAGCATTGAGCGGTCTCAACGCACTCAATGCTTAGCTTTGTGGTCTCAACGCACTCAACTCCTGGCAGTGTGGTATCAACACACTCAATGTCTGCAAGTGCTTGGTCCTTCACTCATCATATATGAGTAAGACCAACACAATCCATTCCTCTAACTTCTCCAAATGGTCTTATGTGCAACCCTCTAGGCTCATATTACGTTGGCAGTGAGACTATATGATTGATCACTTCTAGATCACAATAGTTACACCAACATTAATCCTCCTGCCTTGGGGGATCCCCTTAGGCATCCATAGTACGGGGTGGTCCTTGATGGCTTGCAAAATTTACATGTACAACCCCATATCCGGCGAGTGGCGGTCGATAGAAGCCAGATCGGCCAAAGTCCATCAATCCGACTCGCCCAAGTTGGATGGATCGTTTGAGGGGCGAGTGGAGCAGGTCGGCTCGCACTCGCCCTAGGGGCTAAGCGAGTAGCGGGCGAGTGGAGTGGATTGTCTCGCACTCGCTGTAACGCCCCTGATTTTTTTGGCAATTATTTAATCCTCTTGTTGATGTCATAATGACGTAAGGAGCGTTGCGTTAGCGTGGAGTTGACGGCGCGGCGTCGTTAATGCGTTTTTGCGTCTAATCGATCGAGTCGGCCAAATTCGTGAATCCTTGCCGAAAATGGAAAATTTCACATTGGAAAATTAAATTGATTAATTTTTGGCATGCTCGTCAAGTTTCGTCGCGATCCGAGCGATATTCAAGCCTCGGTGAATTTCCGAAGTTTGGTATAATTTATGTTCGCCGTAGACTTTGAAAATTTATATCTCATGAGCGGCTCGTCGGATTTTGGTTTTAACTTCGCTGTTGTGTTCGTAGCGTCAGTGTTCGCCTACGGTGTGAGTTTCGTGTAATTCGGCGTGCGTTTGAGCCTCCGTTTTAAACTCGTCTTCCATTATTCGAAAATATGAAATATGAATATTTTAATATTATAGTACTGTTCAAAAATGTCTTTCACTATTCATTTATAAAGTTTAATTTCTTTGAAAATATCTGTAAAAAGGAGGAGTTTTCTGCAAGAGTGCTCGAGAGGTGTCTGCACTTCTCGAGAAGTGCCTGTGCACTTCTCGAGTATTGCAGGTGCACTTCTCGAGAAGTGTTATAGTACTCGAGAAGTCCTTTGCTGCCCTCCAGGTTTTCGTTTCAGTCTACGTTCGGATGCATATTTGAGGGTCATAATGGCATCGTACGGGAAAACAAATCAACATAAAATTTGTTCGTCTCGACGAGATCTACAACTTTCAAGTTGACCACTTTTTGATTTGGAGTCATCTTGGAACCCTATTTTAAATTCTCCCGAAACTGCTCATAGGTAGCCCGTTTGACTGGTTCTCTCGAGAACCATAGCTTTTTTCTCGAGAACTAAGGCTTCTCTCGAGAACTTTAGCCTCTCCATCTCGAGAACCATTGTCCCTCTCGAGAACCATAGCCCATTTCTCGAGAACTACATGTTCTTCTCGAGAACTAATGCCCTATTTCTCGAGTAGCTCCTTTCCTCTCGAGTAGTCATGTGCAGTCAGAGTTCGGACACCGTTTTGAGGGTCAAAACGGTGTCGTACGAAAAAATGATAAACATGAAATTTGTTCTTCTCGACGAGATCTATAACTTTTATGTTGGGTACTTTTCTATTTGGAGCCATCCTAGACCTCTAATTTCGATTTTCCCAATGCTGCTCGTAATAAACCAAGATTTAGACAAAAATAATTTATAAGTACTTTTACATATATATATATATATACACTTATTCTTAGACTTAGATTTTAGAACAGGACTTCTTCTTCTCCAATATTAATTTCTCCCGAACCAGAGGCATGAGCGAGAGAGAAGATTTATTTCGTGAATCTTCCGGTGGCCGCCGACGGAGCTCCGGTGCTCGAAATCTTCATCTGAATATAGATCCGGAAAGCTCTCACCGAGAGCTACGTTATCGTGGTAAATTTTTCCCCTTTTCTTGAGTTTTCTCGTTAGGGTTTTTCGGCCCTAACCCCCCTTTTTTGTCCATTCTTGTTAGATTTCGATTTCTCCCATCTTCCTTGGTCCCGATCTATGCCGAGGTGTGATTTGGTGATATTCTCCGGTAAAACCAAGGCAAGTGACGTTCTTGATCTCTCCCTTGCAATTTTCTTTCAAATTGCAGCCATATTTCTCGGATTTGACTCGTTTAAGTTAACTTTATCATCGAATTGCTAGTTAATTGCCTTGGATTATGAAGTGTGTCAAACCTAGAACCATTTCACCCAATTTGTATCTAGTGGATTTGGTAAATAAACGTAGTCGTCATGTCACTTTACTTATCAAGTCGATTTATAGTCTATTGATCGTTAATCTCATTAACCTATGTTGAATGAAAGAAACTCTGTCTATATTAAAATATAATCGAGATAAACTCTGATGGTTTGTGCGCGTTGGGGTTTCTCCCTCGGCATAGTGTATTATGGTTGAGGCTGTGCGCATTGTGGATCTTCATCCCCGGCACTTTACCTTAGCCGATGGCCTGTGCGCATTGGGGTTTCTCCCTCGGCATAGTGCCCCTTTTGGCTAGGTTCATGCGTGTTGTGGACCTTTTCCCGGCGCAGTACTCTTTTCTTTTGAGCTGATCAGTCTCATTTTTTATTGATAAATAACATGAATCTTAATGAAAGATGAAAGTTTGAACTTCTGATGTGGGTGCTTTGTTCTGTCCTGATGATGTGATTAGCCATTCTTGCTCGGCTAGATTTACTGTTGCTTACTTTTACTCTACTGCTGGCCCTTTTGTTGCAGTTGTTTTGCAAATTTCCTTCACTTTAAGGTTTGTTTTGGTCTGTCTTTATTCTTTGCACCATTTGTAACTTGCTTCTGAGGTGTTCTTCTTTTGAATGCCTCAGGATCAAAGCAGTAGCAAGTTTAGCATACCGTGTTGTACTTCTAGTGCTGCGGGTTGCTGCGGCCGTTTGTTTTTACCTCGGAGCCTTGAGGTAGTTGACTTTGTTTAGACTCGTCAGATTTTACTATGGGTTCGTGGCAGTTGTTGACGCCCATAGTCTAGAACTTTTTCTGTGATAGACTACTTGCTGCTTTTACTGTTGTCGCTTTTTACCTGTTATACTTGCTCTCTGGGAAGAATTTATATTAGGATGCATTTAGTTATTTTAAAGTATATAAAACTGCATTCTGGAATATTGTCATGGCATAATTTTTTTTTACTGCAAAACTTACTAATTTTAAGCGCTATGAAAGTCTTTTATACATATACATTAAATGTAGAAGTCATATCATCATTATAATATGCTAGACCTTCATTCTCATATAGGACAACAAAGGAATCAACTCAGTATTTTCTGCCGCGTAAAAACATACATATTTTCTCACTTATGGACTAGTGAACCACCCGACCGAGGGACACGGTCAGTAACTCTAATAACTTATATGCATTGTTTTTTTTTACTTAATTTCATAAATCTTTTTCATGAAGTAAGTGTGAGGTCGAGTTGCCTGAGCGTCTGCAGTTGTCCCCTGCACGGCGTGGCATCACGACGCGTATTTTCTCAACTCTGACGTATTTTTGAATACGGAGAAAATGCGGGTTGTGATACTCGCTCCGGGGGGGGGGGGGGGGGGGGGGGGGGGGGGGGTTCGACGTAAAGTGGACGAGTGGTGGAAGCCGGGCCCACACTCTCCCAGGGTTGGGAAGAGTCGGCGAGTGCTGGCTCGATCAAGCACTCGCCTCCCCCGGCAAGTGGAGGTTCCATCGGGCCACTCACCCAGTCTCTTGTGATGAGTTTTTACTATTTTACCCCAGCTGGACTGCCCATAGCCTGTTGGAACAGCGGAGTTACGCTGTTGGCAGACCCAGTTGGGTTGCACATAACTGTTCAGAACAGTGGAGGTTGGCTATCTGCAGGCCGTTTTCAGAAATATATAAATATACTCAATGGGGTACCTCAGAAAGCATGCTTACTTGTCCCCCGGTCTTCTTGCGCTTTTTGTAGTATCCTTAGCTCGGCATTTGGTTAGGGAGGGGAAGCGCTCTAAAATCTTCTGGGTGTGTCGTGGGACCTCCACGCCGAGCCCATGGGTCTATCCCCTGTTCTTTTTCCTTAGTCATTTGGCTTGTGAGAGAGAAGTAAGTGTGCAATCACCCTTTTCCCAAGGGTGAACTCCACAGAGACCGAGTTTTCGGTTTAAACATTTTGGTGTGGTGAGCGTGGAGAGTGGTCAGCACAGAAAATATTCAGCAGACTCGATGACTGGAGGAGAAGGTCAAGGTTTGTAGAGAGGCGACTCGCCACCCCCTCCCCTCTCGCCACGGTGGTGATGCTCGAGGAGTTCCGGTAGGAGGTGCTTGGCCTTTTCAAGTTCGCACTCGGCGCGCGTGCGGAGTGCTCAACACCATCTATCCCACTCGTCGCCGCCCTGGCTCTAGGCAGGGGCAGATCTAGGAATTGTAACTAGGGGGCTAAGTGGTGGCGGATTCTGGGGGGGGGGGGGGTTTGGGGGGGCAGCGCTCCCTGATTGGGGGTTCGGGGGCAGTGTCCTCAGAATTTTTTTTGGCAGCGATATTTATTTAAGGACTTTAATACAAATTTTCTGCTTGCTTTATATCATTGCAGATGAATGAGATCATTTTGAATTATGATCATGCATAATCACAGATACCAGAAAATTTTTATTTATTTTGGGATAGGAAGACGACGGGATGAAAAACCCACAAATGTTTTTACAATATCATCTATTTCAAGAGATTTGGCAATGCCCTTTTCAATATAGATAATCATAAGATTAACCAACCAATCAACACCCATAGTCGTGCACAAACGAGTTTTGATGATTTTCATTGCTGAAAAAGCTCGTTCGGTGGTTGTAGTAGAAACTGGGAGCGTTAAAATTAGTCGAATCAGATTAGATAGTTAAGGGAACACAGTCAACAACTTGCTCTTATAAAGTACTCGACTGAGCTCCTTCAAGCTAGACTTCACAGGTTCAAAGAGTGCAGCATTTTCCTCATCTTCTACCATCATGAGAAACTCAATCAACTCTGTCTTTAGCATTATATGATCAATATCCCTGAAGTCAGTTGTGTACATGGCTGCCAACTTGAGAATCTTGTCTTGATGGACCTTATACGATTTGAAATTGTCAGTAGGATTAAGATAAGAGGTAAGGCTTAGAAGTTCACATGCAATAATAGAAAAGCGATGATTTAATTCTGACAATGTCAAGTCAACCACAACATTTAACAAATCAATTCGGTAATGATTTTCAACTGTACGCGGCTCATATCCAGCAGGATGGCGTCTCGTTCGACCTCGAGCAACCCATATTTCATTAAAGTTTGGTACTTGAATCTCATGCTCATTGCAGAAAGAAACTGTCTTCATCTTGATATCTTCCCAACCTGAGTCTCGCAATAATTGAATGGATTTTTTTGTTATGCGAACAAGCCTCATTGCATTGAGAATATCTTGATCTTTTTTTGCAAATATTGTGATAGACTGTTTGTTACTGACAAGATATTGATCATTAAGAACATACAAAGTACAAACTTAAATCCCGTAGCTCGTTCACGGATTGGTTATGACTGATATTTGGTCCACCAATGTGTTTTGTGATCCCCTTCTGCTTCTCCAGCATTGCCTTCCAATTATTGTATCCACTCGGACTGAATGCATCGCCATATGATTCATTGGGTTTGGTAAATAAATAGCGATAAAGATAGTATGCCTTGTCAGAATGCGGTGAATACTCTAACCATGACTCGCAATGCTCATTTTTGAACCAATTTTTTGAGAATGACCGAGGTTGACCCTTCTCAGTGCACAATGTCAATGGATAAGACATTAATTGGGGTTGATATGGGCCAAATTCCAAATATGCATGACGAACCTTGTCCCGCTCATTTACATCAATCTGAAATATACTCTTGCGTTTGCCTGGATCTCGTTCAATGTTGTCAACATCGATCGACATATCATTCTCGCGTACATCTAACTCTAGGGAAAGAGTATTTCACGACTTCTTATGATCCGGAGACTTGATAGGAGATTGCCCATCTGTCTCGTTCAATTTTGGATCCTTTCGTTTTTCAAAAAATCTAGAAATCTTTCCTTGCTTTGAACTGAACCCAATAATGAAATATAATCATTTTCCAAAAAAAAGCATAGAAAAATAAAGAGCAATCTCTCTCTTGCATTTTATCAAACACCTTTCTTGCATACATCTTTATCAAAGAACTTCTTACCTTGAAGCCATTTGAACATGTGAAAGACCAAAGAGGCGAAGAGGAGTGGATGCCGGGATATACGGGAGTCGGGAATGCCTGAGTTGGGAACGCCGGAGTCGGGAACGCCGGAGTCGGGAACGCCGGAGTCGGGACTCGGGATCGCAGGAAGAGTTAATTATGGATTTTCAGGAGATTTATTTGTGTGAAATTGAAATCATACTTGTTTACATAACTAAGACTCAAATATGCAAACCGAACCAAATTTCGGATATGTGATAAGCGTGACCCTCTCCGATGACTGAAGTACCAGTAAACGCGGGGGTCCGGGGGCGGCGAGCACACTTTACATGAGTGTCCGGGGGCGGCGAGCAAAATTTCAGATATGTGATATCAAAACCAAAACAATATGATGCAGCATACTTTACATTTCTAAAAGTAATAGCCGAATATGATGCAACAAACACAATCATTCACCAAAAAATCATTCACAATCAATAGATTTTGAGCAAGATTGAACTCAAACTGATCCATTTTCGGAGCTTGATATGCCAAAAAATTGTTCGAAATGAGTGTCCCTTCACCCAAATACCAAAACCAAAACAAAGAAGAGGGTTTTTGATTTCAGAGAAGAGATACCTAGTCATTGGTCTAGCTGGAAGAAGAAAAGGGGCGGACGAAAGCACTGCTGCACTGGATGACGGCCGACGGACCTCTACGAGCAGCCAGGGAGGAAGGACGCAGGTCGCAGAGTCAACGGCGGTCGGTGTTAGGGACTTAGTGCGCTTGGCATTTGGGGATGTCGGACGGACGCGGGACGCCGGACGGGGACGTCTAGGGCAGGGCGCGAGCGCGACTCTGTCTGAGAGAAGGAGACGGCGAAAACCCTTAAAATTAAACCCTATATGAATCACGATCAGACCGGCTTCTTATAAAATTTTTTTAAAAAATTCAGGGGGGTCAATTGACCCCCCTGGACCCTTATTACGTCCGCCCCTGCTGGGGGGGTTAGCCCCCCTAGCCCCCCTTGTACCTCCGCCCCTGGCTCTAGGCGAGGATGCCCCGGCTCAGTGAGCTAGGAAGGAGGTTGCAGAGGAGGGGAGTGGGCGCGATATCCCTGGGCGAGTGCTCTTCCCCGGGTCGGTGAGTGGAGGCCAGTTTGGCGAGATGGGGGGCGAGAACCTCCGGCTCGCCCAGTAGGGGGAGGCAGCCCCTTTAGCGAATTGGTTTCTTCTACTCTAGTTCCGGAGGGGATCAGGGAGCCAGAGATGTCCTACTACATCGGGAAGGATGACTCGGTCCAGTACATCCAATGGTTTGAGGATGTAGTTTCGATAAGGCAGATGTCAGATGTCTTCAAGTGCTGACTCTTCGCCATCACCTTGAAGGAGAAGGCGAGGGAGTGGTTCCACCAGCTACCAGCCAACTCAATCTACTACTTTGAGGACCTGCGTCGAGGGTTCATGTTGAGGTTCACCACCTCCAAGAAGTGGAATAAGGAGTCGGAGTCCTTGTTCCACATCAAGCAGGGGGTGAACGAGACCATGGGGAGTTATGTGGACCGATTTCTAGAGGAGGTCACCCAGGTCCAAGAGATGATAGGGCACCCCCTGATGATGGCCTTCATCTTGGGGCTGCAGCAAGGTTTCTTCAAGATGGAACTGAAGAGGGTGCCACCTCTTTCCTACGAGTAGTTGATGGAGAGAGCGGCAAGGGAAGTCGATGGGGAGGCATCAAACCCCGAGTTTGCAAAGATTTTGGCCAGGTGGGCCACTGAGGAGGAAAAGGGCCCAAGGGGTGGCCGAGGTCAGGAGGTGAGGAGAGCTGAACCCCGGTAGCGGGAACAGCAGTTGCAGCTGTAGAAGCAGCAGCCGAGGTGGGGGCGCCAGGAGCCGAACAATCGGCTTGGCTGGAGACAATAGGACCGGCAGGACCAAGTCCAGCAGAGGGGTTTACATGAAGGGGACAACTGCCAGGGGGACTAGGGCCAATTCAACCCTCCAGGCTGGAGGCAAGGCTAGGGGCACCCTCCCCTTTGTCAGCATCAGACTATGGCAATAGCCCTGAGGAGGAGAATGAGAGGCCACCCGAGGAGGAGATATGGAGATAGAATGGGTGGGCCTTAAGTTATTGGTGACAACGTGAAGTGCTTATGCTCATGAATTGTGTACGTACCACCCCCCCCTTTTCTAATATGAATTTTCTTGACTTTAATTTCTCTCAATGAAGTGTATGAACGGATGAGAAAGCCTACCCAAGTCCCGAGCTTTCTCCCGTTGTCTAGTCCCGAGTTTTCTCCCGCTGTTAGGCTCTCACCTAGCTGGTAGGGCAAGGGTCCTCGGTGGCCATTGTTGTTGCTCTGGAGCCCAGTCCCAAGATTTCTCCCGCTGTCAGGCTCTCACCTAGCTGGCAGGGCAGGGGTCCTCGGTAGATTGTGTTGTTGCTCTAGAGCCCAGTCCCGAGCTTTCTCCCACTGTCAGGATGTCACCTAGCTGGAAGAGTAGGGGTCCTCGGTGGACATTGTTGTTTCTCTAGAGCTAAGTCTCGATCTTTCTCTTGCTGTCAAGCTCTCACCTAGCTGGCAGGGAAGGGGTCCTCGGTGGACAGTGTTGTTGCTCTAGAGCCTAGTCTCGAGCTTTCTCTCACTGTCAGGCTCTCACCTAGCTGGTAGGGTAGGGGTCCTCGGTGGATAGTGTTGTTGCTTTGGAGCCCAGTACCGAGCTTTCTCCCGCTGTCAGGCTCTCACTTAGCTGGCAAGGCAGGGGTCCTCGGTGGACAGTATTATATCTCTAGGGCCAAGTCCTGAGCTTTCTCCCGCTGCAAGGCTTCTACCTAGCTGGCAGGGCCGGGATCCTCAAGTGACGTTGTTATTACCCTAGAGGGCTAAGACAGTTGATGCTCAACACCCGCCATCAGGATCCCACATAGCTGATTGGGCTGGTGGTAGCACCCGGAGGTTAAGTAATAGAAAGTTTTCTCTCTCTGGGGTTAGGTCCCGAGATGCTCCCGCTGCTAGGCTTCCACTTAGCTGGCAGGGCTGGGATCCTCGAGTGACGTCATTATGACCCTGGAGGGCTGAGACCGGTTGATGCTCATCACCCTCCATCAGGCTCCACCTAGATGATTGGGCCGGTGGTAGCGCCCGGAGGTTAAGTGATAGAAAGTTTTCTCGCTCTGGGGTTATGTCCTGAGATGCTCCCGCTGCTAGGCTTCCACCTATCTAGCAGGGCCGACATCCTCGAGTGATGTCGTTATGAACCTAGAGGGCTGATACTGGTTAATTCTCAACACCCGTTGTCAGCCTCCCACCTAGTTGATTGTGCCGGCAGTAGCGCCCAGAGGTTAAGTAATAGAAAGTTTTCTCGCTCTAGGGTTAGGTCTTGAGATGCTCTCACTACCAAGCTTCCACCTAGCTGACAGGGTCGGGATCCTTGAGTGACGTCGTTATGAACCTGGAGGGCTGAGACTGATTGATGCTCAACACCCGCCTTCAGGCTCCCACCTAGCTGATTGGGCTGGCTGTAGCGCTCGGAGGTTATGTGAGAAAGTTTTCTCGCTCTGGGGTAAGGTCCCGAGATGCTCCTACTGCCAGAATTCCACCTAGCTGGTCGGGTCAGGATCCTCGAGTGACGTCGTTATGACCCTGGAGGGCTGAGACCAATTGATGCTCAATACCTGTTGTCGGGCTCTCACCTAGCTAATTTGGTCGGTGGTAGCGCCCATAGGTTGACTGATGGAAAGTATTCTGACCCTGGAGATAGGTCTTGAGGTGCTCCTGCTATCAGGCTTCCACCTAGCTGACAGGTCTGAGAACCTCGAAGGATACCATTTTGGTTCTAGAGCTATCCCAGATCACGCTTGTCAATCAACACCAGGCATCTGAAGTTTCTTGGGGTAGAGGCTTGGGAAATGTTGAATCTAGAAAATCTCAAGGAAAGTTGGCAAGGGCGGGCTGAGACCTTGGTAGGTCGGCGAGCTGAGAACATTGTCAGCAGTTACATTCCAGCCTGCCAAAGTTTTACTTGGGAGATTCTTGGCTTTGTCACCAAGCCTCAAAGAAGAAGAGCAGTCACAGGCGAGTTGGGTATTCGCGGGCCCAACTCAACAAATGATCCAGCCCAACTATAATGGGGGTGTATCTAAAGGCAGGGTAAAGGGAATGGCGAGCTGAGGTCTCGGCATCTATTGAGGAAGGCAAGAGGAGACGGTCCTCGACAGTACATTTTACCCCACTTAAAATTTTACTTGGGAATTTCTAACAACTCCAGCTTGACATTGGCAAGAAAGAAGGGTGCTCACAGGCGAGTTGGATGTTGCGAGCCTAGCGCGGAGAGTAGTCTGCCTCTTGACTGCCCGGGTTGGCGGGCTCCCGAGGTCTCTCCTCGGGAATGAATCCTAACTCATACTTTCTAGCAGCAAGTTCTATCCTAGCGAGGTCGCCCAACGGAGGAGGGTAACACGCAGACAAATACATCACAGTGAATTAAAAAAAAGGGAGAAGAATTCAAGCCAAGTACTTTTTTTCATTAACTAGAATATTATATGTTACAAACATGAGCTTGCCTCAGCGAGGTTACAGAAGGGGGGAAGAGAATTACAAGAGAAAACAAAAATGAGGAGGTGCGAGTCAGCTCTCGCCCTCCCCTCCGGACGGGTGGTCCTCGCTATGCCCTCCGGATATGCGGCCGTCATTGTAGCCCTTAACATTCTTGAAGAGTGACTCAAAATTATCTTCCTTATCTTTGGGAGGGGTCGCCGGCGGGATCAGGTTCGGCACAATGTCTCTCGTCGTGATCTCCTCGCACCCCTCCACCAGCACCTCCATATCTTTCATCATTTGTAGGGTGTAGTCGGCGGTGCTGATGGAGTTGATTCGCAGCTTTTCGGCGACCTCCGCCTCACCGAAGACTTTTGGCTACTTGGGAGGAATGCCCGACTCGCCGCCGACCTGGGGCAAGAAGATGTCTGTCTGGCAGATAAGCTCACTCCAGAGCCCCTTGTTCTCTACCTTAAGTTTCTGATTCTCCTTCTCCAGCTCGGCGGCACGACCCTCCAGCTCGGCGACGCGAGCTTGCAACTCGCTCGCGACTTCGACATCCTGGGAAGAAAGTCAAGGTAAAATTAATATGCATGAAAAATCCCAAGGGAAAAAAGAAGGGGGTAGACTGTGCTTACCATCCCACCAGCCGCCTTCGCGAGTATCTCCTCGGCAATGCCAACCACCTCGCCAGATCGGCAGCATTATCTTTAGCGAGGTCGCGATCCTGCTCGGCCTTTATCAAGAGGTTATTGAGATTGAAGCCGTGGCAGATTACCATGTGGTTTATCTCCAGGACCCGCATTTGGGCCTGCAACCCCTCGTGGCCGAGCTGACGCAGGGTCAAGCCATTGTTTGCCTCAATGTCCTCGCAGCCATACAGGCCGAATTCGAGCGCATAGGCATGACCCGATGGGGGTTGGCAACCTGACCAGGAAGGAGGGAGGGAGGAGATGGAGATTCTGTAGGTCTCCTCATCCCACCGGACAATCGGCTCGCCGGCCGAGTCCTTTTTCTTCCCCCCAAGGCCGAAGAGAGGATGGCTCTTCGGCAATCCCGGCTCGTGGTCCACAGGGTTCTCAGTAGAAGTAAGGAGGGGCTCGCCACCCCCTTGGGTTTTATCTATCGACTCCATGTGCGAGCTCTCTGGCGATTTCTAGCGTGGTCTCGAGGTAGGTCATATACTTTAAAACTTGTTGTTGTTATAGTACCGCCCCCCCCCCCCCCCCCCCGCGATACCACCGTTGCCTTCTTCTTTCGCGGTGGGGAGCGGCGAGACGAGCTGAACCTCGCCGGGTTGGGTCTCCTCTTTCTCTGGAGGAGGGCTTGGACAGCCATGGCTCGCTTCGACAGGCCGTAGCAGCTGCCCGCTCGCGCGCGAGCGGGTACGAGTAGACTACCAAGTCTGCATGGGGCGGATGTAACATCCTATTTATGGCTAGACCCCGAGGAGTCGGTCTGCCATGACAGAAACCTAGAAAACCCAAGAATTGAAGTCCAACGACCAAGATTTTGAGTCACGGGTTGGGCACGCCCGTGACCGACCCGTCACGCCCGTGACCTAGGGCATGACGCCCCCACCGACCGCCGACCTCAGCTCGACGAACGTCGACCGAAGAACACCTGTCATGCCCGTGACATGGGGGGTGACCTGTGAACCGATGCAGAAAATCGGTCGTCGACTCGAGAGCGACTAATGGACTAGTGTCACGCCCGTGAAAAAGGCTGAAACGTCATCCAGGTTGGGAATTTCTTTAACCCATACCATAATTAACTCTGATTATGGGAAGTTACACCAGAAGTATTTATGGGTCGTTTCCTTCTCTAATTACTTAATAAAATGAGGAAGAGTTAGTGCAATATGAAACCGCCACTTGGGCACATCTTTTCATCTTCCACCTTTTCCTCTCCCTCCACCATAACCGAAATGCTATTAAGAGGAGAGCCTTCATGGCCTTAAATGTTTTACCCTTTCCCCTTCCCACTTGGTGATCTATAAAAGCCCCCTTAGAGCAAGATGAGAAGTTTACACTATTGGCCAAACGGATTAGAGTTGTTGTTCTTACTGTAGGAGAAGTTCGGCAACGCCACCACCGCGCCATGGCAACCCGACATTCATCTCGCCTCCAAACCGCGAACAAGGTCCTCCTCTAGTTCTTCTTTTATGGGTAGATCTTAGGATCTTAGAAAGGAAGTTTGTGCTCAACGGAGCTGGACCTATCTCGCGTTTTCATGGAAAAACCATGAAAAATATATTTTTGGGTCCGCCGGAAACCGCCATCTCCGGTGGCCAAACCACCGCCGACCGATAGCCATCGCCTCGACGGAGGTGGTGGTGGTGGCTGACCAGGGAAGTGACCGGATGGCCGGCGACGGATCGCGGAAGAGTTACATGGAATATAAGTTTCTGAGTTTAGGTTTTCGGGTTCTATAGAAGATGAACAGTAAAAATATTTTTATAATATAAAAATTATGTATATAATATATAAGGAAAAGATACATTTAATTGGCGCATTTTGATGCTACAAAATGAGCCACTTAGAGGCCGATTTAGGAAAAATTGCCAGTCATGAATGTTGTAGCCCTTCGAGTCTAGATTAATTTAAAATTAATTTCAACTCGTTTGGGTAAGTGGTCTGACCGCAGCACCAGTTTTAGTAGGGGTTGTACCTAGAGTTGGGCAGAAACTAAAATGAATGCCCACTCTTTGTCCCTTGTCTAAATGACCTGAAATTTTGGTAGGGGGTTACCATTAGACATACCTAGAGGCTGTTTAAAAATGGGAATTTTTTGGAGATACTTTGCCTAAGGTTTTTGTTTTAATTTAATAAAGTTAGAGTAATTTATCTAAGTGGTCAAATGACCTCCAAGCCCTCCCAAATTTTTGTGAGTGGTCCTTGGCTATAAAACCTAGCTCTGTAAAAAATTACAACTCATTTGGATGAGTTTTGGGTTGGAAATCACCTATCCTTAACTAGGCATTAATTAGGTGTTTTGAGTAAAAAGTGCACTAAGAGGTTGGAACGGTCAACTCACCTCAACAGAGGCTGATATTTTAAACACTGACTTAGAAGGGTTATTACAACCCACTTGGAGAAAAATGGTGTGGTTTAGGATTGATTTACCCTAGGATCCAAACTCAAACCCTAAAAGGAGGGTTTTCAGGGTTGTGAAGGACATGGGGGCAAATACCCTCGTATCGCCTTGAAATTCAGTAGAGTCTACGTTAGCATAATATAAATCATCTGGATTGAATCTCGGAGGATTTGGAGATAGGTAGATACCTCAAAACCCTAACCTTAGTTTTAGGGTAAAATCTCAAATAAGTAAAATCTGTCAATAACATTATCTAAAAATCGTGAAACTCAGGTAGAGTGAGTTTTGGAATGGGTAGAACCTATAATAATTTTACTGGAATTTTATGATGTTTATTTCTAGCACTTCATTTGTAAAGATTTCTATAGCCCCAATTGACATTTTAATTATTTAGATCTTTCTGTTCATTGAAACCTAATGAGATCTTGGAAGTAAATGTTTTATGTCAGAGTGGTTGCTTCTGAATTTTTGTATAATTTTTACTAGAGTAAATCTAGTACTTCATTCACAAATATTAAAAAGGGGTTTTATGGTTAAAAAATTAATTATAGATGATATTGCTATTGAGAAATTATGAGACTTAGGAATTGAGACTTTTAGGCCATTATATGCTTGTAGACATTTATTCATGATTTTTAGAATCTTAGTTACGACACTTTCTTTACAAGTCTACCTTATGGATATTTTTGATAATTAATTTATTCAGAGATTAATACTTGCTAAATAATTATGAAACTTGACCAATGCTATTTTTAAGGTTGTATCGTCATAGTATAATTAATTTATAATCTTTGGATGGATATTATTTGTACTTGATTCATAAATAATGAAAGATAGAAAATATTGCTAAAATAGTTTTAGTGCCATTTTGATGATAGAAAAATTGTGATACTTTGGATTTACCATATTGAGATAACATAATATTTATAATTATTTTGTTGGACATCTTGCATGAGTACTTAGGGTAGTTCATGTTCAAACCGGTAGCCCTTGGAATTTTTGAGAAAATTAATTAAATGCCAGATAAATTAGGAAAATTATAGTTTTATGATTATAGGCTGATTATATCATAATATACCTCCAATAAATAAGTTAGGGCATTTGGATGAGTATTGGATCATTTCCTAACTGGTTCGACATATAGCATATGATAGTTTGCAATTAGCAATTTGAGTTAATAGTCATAGGATATGATGGGGCATAACATTGGAGTTAGTTAATCTGCTGAATTGGTTGGATGTGAAAGTGTTCATCATATAAGGATGAGAAGGTTAGTGAGAAGTGGTGTTGGCTAGAGTTAAGAGGTGCTCGAGTTCGACGAAAGATCGTCTTTCCCGAAGAGAGGAAGGTTAAAAATCAAACTAGGTTAGTCTAATATAATATGAGAAGGGAATGGGTAAAGGGAATCAACCAATAACAATAAGTGCCTTGCGAAAGGGAACGATGGGCTTCAGCTACCATCATAGTTCCTAGTGCCCTTTGAGAGCCTTCACAAGGAATACCGGGGGCAGTCCTGGGTTAACGTAAACTGTATTAACAAACTGAAAAGAGTAACCAAGTAATTAGGGTCTCACATTTCACAAACACTTTTAGCACAGGAAGATTGTTGGGAGCTTCGGCTTGATTAGTTAAGAGACGGACGAAATGGTCCGAGGAGCTTCGGCTCGATTAGTGAAGAGACGGACGGAATGGTACGGGGAGCTTTTGCTCGATTGTTTGATACATTAAATTTGCATGTACAAAAAAGGAAAGAAAATTAAGGTGGTGGGTCTTCGGTATTGGAGGGTCGATGCATCGATGCCAATACGCTGACTTGGTAAGTGTGGTTAGCACTTCGCCAATAGAAGTCCGGTGCGCCAGCCGGCAAGAGTACGCAGGAGTCCGCTTCGTACACCAAGTGTTGAGGCGTACGATAGGTCTGGCCGGTAGTGCTTTACTGGTTTAAAGGTGGGCGAGGCCCAACCCACCGGTTCCGTCTGCCACTACGGAGGTATTCTGGGAGGTAACTGCTCCGAAAGGGGGAACTAAAGGTCTGTGTGCACAGAGTCAGGTGTGTGTGTTGCACTTGCATGTTCCATCATACACACTAGCATGTCATAGCATAATCGATTTATTTAACCCCTGACACCTAAGGTAAAAGTGGAATGAGACGCTTATACATTAGGACTTGCAAAATGACCCCTTGGTCTATAAGCTTGTGTGGGCAAGTTTATAAATCAAGGTCAATTTTGATATATATATATATATATATACTGCTGTTTGATAACCGATACCCCAACGTATAAATTAGTATGGGACTTTTTATACGATGGGAGCCTTGTAGAAGACCTAAGTGAAGGTTACTTTTCATATTTCGTCTTATTATCATTATTTATTATAGATTTGCTAGATTAGTTCCGCTTCCACCTGATTCTTGTGATTTAATCTCCACCTTCAAGTCCTTCCCTTTCTTCCTCTCCGCTCGGTACTTAGGAGCCATGGGGTAAGGGGTAGGGGATGATATGACTTAGTCTTTATGACTAACGGTTTTCGAACCGCATCATTTTAGGGAATTGTGGAGCCCAGCACGGGGGAGAAGCCCCAGAGACCAGTGCGCTTGGAGATGGGGCAGTCTAGCTCCGGAGTTCATACAGCCGGGACCGTGAGTCTCGACCTTGAGTAGATGTTCTGTTTTTGCTTCCGCATGAGTGATTTGTAGTGAGGACATGATGTACTGGGCATAAGCCCGTATTTTAGTACTCTGATATATTATTCTGTGGACACTCCCTTCGTGGAGACTTTTATTTCTATACATGTGATTTTTGTGGACTTGCTTTTAATTTATTGTACTACCTTTCTGTGATCGAATTGGCCGGCAGAATCAGCACTTTGTGGTGATGACCCTTCAGGGCGTGAATTTGTCACCACAAAGCGGCGATCCTGTGCCTAAGACCCCGGTGTTTAAAAAAAAATGGGGTCTTACAAGTGGTATCAGAGACAAGTTTCGATCCTGGGACCTGTGGTATCAGAGGAAACCTCGATCGAAAGAGTAGCAGTCCACTAACCCTGGGTCACCCCCGCTCGAGTTTAGTTTGGGGACAAACTAAGCAGCGGAAGCAGTGGTGTGCCCATGTGGGGATCACATGTAATTGTCCACTATTAATTAGGCTTGAGTAAATTTCTTACAGATGGTTTTTGTTACGTAGCCTCCAGCACAGCCTACGCCACAAGGTGGAGTTCACCAGACTCCGGATGTTGCACCACCTCCATTGGTCCCCAATCCTTTCCTTCAGTCAGACATGGGGCAGACTCTGACAGCCATTCTGGAGGCTTTCAGGGCCCAGCAGGTTCTGGTCCCGCAGCCAAACCCGGGGGCCAACTGGTTGAGCATCTTTCGATGACTTTCTCTCCCGTCCTACTTGGGGACAGAGTCGGCAGTTTAGACGGAAGAGTGGCTGAATATTATGTACGAAATGCTGACCGGGATATGGTGCCCTTGGGACGAGAGGGTGGCTTTGGTTGTCTCTTGCCTGGAGTCCCACGCCAAGAGGTGGTGGAAGACGCTGCTGGACACGACGTTTGCCGATAGGGAGGTTGCGGAATTTACCTGGGAAGAGTTCAGGGCCGCGCTGCTGGAGCATTTTGTTCTGTAGTCGGCCAGGGATAAGTTGGAGGACGGTTCTTACAGCTGAAGTAGGGCACCAGGACGGTGGTGGAGTACCATCGGGAGTTCGAACATTTGGCTCGATATACAGATTCTTACCAGCTGGACGAAGCAGGGTACAACAAGAGGTTCTATAAGGGCCTGAAAGAGGAGTTGAGGGAGGCCTTGTTGTTTGTATCCGACGGGCCTATATCCCGAATTTTGGAGATGGCAAAGAGGATTGAGGCTGATTGGCACACCACTCGGGGCTGGAAGCGGCAAGCGGAGGATCAGGGCCGGAGAGCCAGAAATGATCAGCGGCGAGATGTTATACCAGATTGGAGAGGGACAGAGGACCAGCCTCGTCAGGAAGTGAGGCAGGAGCCGAGAGAGCAGGTGATATTGGCCCCTCAACCTCTTAGGATGCAGGAGATGCTGAGACCCGGGGGTATGGCGTATCCCCCACCAGAGTGCTTCCATTGTCATCAGATTGGGCACCTCCGGAGAAACTGCCCCATGAGGGGGGGCACCACCTCTAGCACCACAGGGTGGCCCACCTGCTCAGCATTTCGGAGGCCGAGGACGCGTTCGAGGTCATGGATACCTGGTGGGAGATCGTAGACAAGAAAGGGAGCAGGTGTATGCTTTGGACCTTGTGCAGCCTCGGAACTTAGAGCAGGTCATGGTAGGTACGCCGACATGTTTAATTTTTTAAAAAGAATTCTCCTTTTTCGCAGTTAAAAATTTTTGTAGTACTGCACTAGATAGAATAAATAGGAAAGAAAAACTCGTTATAGAATCCTAAGACATTTAACCACCCCAGGTATAGTCTTCATCAGCGGCAAGCCTGCCCGCACGCTTTTCTATACCGGAGCTTCTCACTCCTTCGTGTTGGAGATGTTCGTAGAAGGATTGGAAGGCGTGGAGCGATTCACGGGCTCGGTTATGAGGGTGCGACTACCCGATGGATCTTAACTCCTTACCTCGGACCACTGCAACATGGAGGTAGAAATCGGTGGAAAGGCATTTGAGGCTCCGGCGATGCTTTTGAAGTTGACGGACTACGACTTGATCCTGGGCATGGTATAGCTGCACTGGAACCATGCCCAGATTGATTGCCAAGCGAAGAGGATCACCGTGAGGCACGAGGACTCTTTCATTGTCGTCGAAGGTATAAGACCTGCCTCTCGTATACTCGTATCTTCGGTACAGGCCGTTAAGGCCCATCTGCAGGGAGAGGAGGTTTATCAGATTCTATTTGAGATGGCGGAAGTCAAGGAGTCTGTGACAGACATCCCGGTGGTGAGAGATTTCACTGACATATTTCCAGAGAAACTGCCAGGACTACCTCCGCACCGAGAGCAGGACTTCCAGATACAGCTTGTGCCGGGGGCCAAGCCGGCATCTAGGGCCCCTTACCTGATGGCCCCAAAAGAGTTGACAGAGTTCCGAAGCCAGTTGCAGGAACTAGTAAAGGCAGGGTTTGTCCGGCCAAGCTCTTCACCGTGGGGAGCCCCGGTTCTATTTGTCAAGAAGAAGGACGGAAGCCTCCGCTTGTGTATTGATTATCGAGCGCTGAACAGACTGACGGTCCGGAATACATACCCGCTGCCACGAATTGACGAGTTGTTTGATCAACTGTAGGGAGCGCATTTCTTCTCGAAACTTGACTTGAGGTCAGGTTATTACCAGCTACGGATTCGAGAGGAGGACATTCCGAAGACCGCCTTCAGTAGTAGATACAGACTGTTTTAGTTTACAGTGATGCCCTTCGGGCTCACAAATGCGTCGTCAGTATTTACAAGCCTCATGAACAGGGTATTCGAGGAGTATTTGGATGTATTCGTCATCGTATTTATTGACGACATCCTCATCTACTCAAGGACGGAGTAGGAGAATACACGACACCTGACGTTGACTCTAGAGAGGCTACGGGAGAACCAGTTGTACGCGAAGTTCAGCAAATGCCAGTTTTGGTTAAAGGAGGTGGCCTTCTTAGGTCATATTATCAGCGGTGCTGGGTTGGCAGTAGACCCGGCCAAGGTTCGGGCAGTTCAGGATTGGCCACCGTTGAAGATAGACACAAATGTATGGAGCTTCCTAGTACTTGCCGGATATTACCGGAAGTTCTTCGAAGGATTCTCCCAGATTGTACTCCCTCTTACATCCCTGACAAAGAAGGAATCCCCTTTCATTTGGATGCCACAGTGCGAGGCGGCCTTTGTGGTGTTGAAAGGTCAGCTTACCTCGGCTCCCATTCTCGCTCTTCCATCGGGAAGGGAGGGATTCCAGGTGTACATGAACGCCTCCTACCAGGGGATGGGTGCCGTTCTGATGCAGAACGGGCATGTAATAGCCTACGCCTCCCGACAGCTGAAGATACATGAGAAGAACTATCCGGTGCATGATTTGGAGATGGGTAGAGTGATCTTTTCTCTGAAGATTTGGCGACACTACCTCTACGGGGTTCACTGTGACATCTTCTCGGATCACAAAAATTTGAAATACGTGGACACACAGAAGGAACTCAACTTCAGACAGAGACGTTGGGTGGAGTTCCTGTCGGATTACCAGTACACCATGCACTACTACCCCGGGAAGGCGAACGTGGTGGCAGATGCTCTGAGCCAGAGAAGAGATACCTCGGGGAAGGGACCATAACTGATGTCCATGGAGCTGGTCCGGTCTTTCAGAGATATATAGATATCCCTAGTGTCTGAGAATGATCCAGAGCTGTATATGGAGTATCTAGCATCGATAGTTGCCATAAATGATATTCGGGACCGCGTCCGGGACGGATAGAGGACAGATGCATGGGCAGAGCCGATATTCCAAGCCTTGGAGGAGGGCTCGACGGGAGATTATTCACTGAGAGATGGATTGCTATATTTTAGAGACAGGGTCTATATACCCGCAGGAGGCCAGATTCGGGAGGACATCATGGCGGAGGCACATTGTAGCAGATATTCTATACACCCGGGGATCACCAAGATGACGGCAGACTTGAAGAAGATGATGTTTTGGCCAGGGATGAAGAAGGACATCACATACTTCATGAATCATTGCGAGGCATGCCAGCTGGTGAAGGCGGAGTGCAGGAACCCCGCAGGATTGCTACATCCACTTTCGGTGCCGGAGTGGAAATTTTAGGACATCGCGATGGATTTCATTCATGGCCTCCCCCGATCACGGACAGGAAACGATTCGATTTGGGTCATCGTCGATCGGTTGACGAAGGTGGCCAGATTCATTCCGATCAGGAAGGATGACTCTGTGGGAGTATTAGTGTGGAGATTTGTGGAGCAGTTTTTTCGATATCACGGGGTGACCAAGACGATCGTGTCGGATCGAGATGGTCGGTTCACATCCAGGGAGTGGAGATCCGTGCAGACTTACTTAGGCACGCGGTTGACCTTCAGCACAACATTCCATCCCCAGACGGATGGGCAGACGGAATGCACTAATCGGACGCTGGAAGATCTATTGAGGCTATGCATTTTGGACCGTGGGAACCGTGGGAGAAGCTCTTACCCCTAGTCGAGTTCTCCTATAACAACAGTTACCAGTCAACATCGGGATGGCGCCTTACGAAGCCTTGTATGGAAGGAAATGCAGGACCCCGCTTTCTTGGATTCAGGACAAGGATCCGAAGGCGTTGGGATCGGATTTTGTTGAAGACACCGAGGCTCAGGTGAGACAGATCAGAGACTGGATGTTAGAGGCGCAGAGCAGACAAGCTAAGTACTATGATGCCCGACATCATCAGTTAGAGTTTCAGGTGGGGGACCGAGTGTTTTTGAAGATCCGGCCCATGCATGGAGTTTCACGGCTGCGCAGTCGGAGGAAGAAGCTCAGCCCTATGTATATGGGCCCTTACAGGATCCTGGAGCGGATCGGGGCCCTAGCCTACAGGCTGGAGTTGCCACAAGAGCTGGCAGCTCTGCACGACGTCTTCCATATTTCTTTGCTGAGGAGGGCTCTACTATGCCCAGAGCAGCAGATTTTGACCGCCGATGGGCCGGTAGCTTCAGACCGGTCTGTTCACTTGGAGCCGGTTCGGATCGATGACAAAGGAATACGGATCTTGCGCCACAAGAAGATCCCCTTAATCAAGGTTCTGTGGAGGAACCACGATCAGGAGGAGCACACCTGGGAACCGCAGGACCTGATGAGGCCAAAATACCCGGAGTTGTTCAGTCAGGTATACCTCACCACCTCTCGGTATACTATAACTTACCTTCTTGTATTGAACCGGTAGGACTAGATAAGGGAAATTGAGAACCTAGGCATGCGCACTCAGTCAGGAAAGTAGGGGTTAATCTTTTGTTTATTGGGGAATTGCTTTCGTTTATTGAACAAGTAATCGCTTCGACTCAATAGGAAAACCATATGGGATGTTACAAGTCTATTTTATTCCGGTAGAAATCCATGTAGGCTTAACCTCAATTTCGGGGACGAAATTTTTGTTTTGTTTATTGGGATTTATAACATCCCATTTCCGGCTAGACCCCTAGGAGTCGGTCTGCCGTGACAGAACCCTAGAAAACCCAAGAATTGAAGTCCATCGACCAAGATTTAGAGTCATGGGTTGGTTATGCCCGTGACCTAGGGCGTGACGCCCCCACCGACCGTCGACCTCAGCTCGACGAACGTCGACCGAAGAACACCTATCACGCTCGTGACAAACGTGTCACGCCCGTGACATGGGGGGGTGACCCGTGAACTGACGCAGAAAATTGGTCGTCGACTCGAGAACGATGAATGGACTAGTGTCACGCCCGTGACCTACGTGTCACGCCCGTGACAAAGGCCGAAACGTCAGCCAGGCTAGAAATTTATTTAACCCATGCCATAATTAACTCTGATTATGGGAAGTTACACCAGGAGTATTTATGGGCCGTTTCCTTATCTAATTACTTAATAAAATGAGGAAGAGTTGGTCCAATAGGAAACCGCCACTTGGACACATCTTTTCATCTTCCACCTTTTCCTCTCCCTCCACCATAACCGAAATACTATTAAGAGGAGAGCCTTCATGGCCTTAAATGCTTTACCCTTTCCCCTCCCCACTTGGTGATCTATAAAAGCCCCCTTAGAGCAAGATGAGAAGTTTACACTCTTGGCCAAATGGATTAGAGTTATTGTTCTTGCTGTAGGTGAAGTTCGGTAATGCCACCACCGCGCAATGGCAACCCGACATTCATCTCTCCTCCAAACCGCGAACAAGGTCCTCCTCTACTTCTTCTTTTATGGGTAAATCTTAGGATCTTAGAAAGGAAGTTCGTGCTCAACGGAGTCGGACCTATCTCGTGTTTTCATGGAAAAACCATTGATAATATATTTTCGGGTCCGCCGGAAACCGCCACTTCCGGCGGCCAAACCACCGCCGACCGATAGCCATCGCCTCGACGGAGGTGGTGGTGGTGGTGGCTAGCCAGGGAAGTGACCGGACGGCCGGCGACGGATCGCGGAAGAGTTACAGGGAATATAAGTTTCTTAGTTCAGGTTTTCGGGTTCTGTAGAAGATGAACAGTAAAAACATTTTTATAATATAAAAATTATGTATATAGTATATAAGGAAAAAATACATTAAATGGGCGCATTTCGATGCTGCAAAACGAGCCACCTAGAGGCCGATTTAGGAAAAATAGCCAGTCACGAAAGTTGTATCCCTTCGAGTCTAGATTAATTTAAAATTAATTTCAACTCATTTGGGTAATTTGTTTGACTGTAGCACCCATTTTAGTGGAGGATGTACCTAGAGTTGAGCAGAAACTAAAATGAATGCCCACTCTTCGTCGCTTGTTCAAATGACTTGAAATTTGGGCAGGGGGTTACCCTTAGCCATACCTAGAAGCTGTCCAAAAATGGGAATTTTTTGGAGATACTTTGCCTAAGGGTTTTGTTATAATTTAATAAAGTTATAGTAATTTATCTAAGTGGTCAAATGACCTCCAAACCCTCCCAAATTTTGGTGAGTGGTCCCTGGATATAAAACTAGCTCTGTACAAAATTACAACTCATTTGGATGAGTTTTGGGTAGGAAATCACCTATCCTTAACTAGGCATTAATGAGGCGTTTTGAGTAAAAAGTGCACTAAGAGGTTGGAACGGTCAAATCACCTCAACATAGGCTGATATTTTAACCACTGACTTAGAAGGGTTATTACAATCCACTTGGAGAAAAATGGTGTGATTTAGGGTTGATTTACCCTAGGATCCAAACTCAAACCCTAAAGGGAGGGTTTTGAGGGTTATGAAGGACATGGGGGCAAATACCCTCGTATCGCCTTGAAATTCAGTAGAGTCGACGTAAGCATAATATAAATCATCTGGATGGAATCTCGGAGGATTTGGAGATAGATAGATACCTCAAAACCCTAACCTTAATTTTAGGGTAAAATCTCAAATAAGTAAAATCTGTCAATAATATTATCTAAAAGCCGTGAAACTCGGGTAGAGTGAGTTTTAGAATGGGTAGAAACTATAACAATTTTACTGGAATTTTATGATGTTTATTTTTAGCACTTCATTTGTAAATTTTTCTATAGCCCTAATTGACGTTTTAATTATTTAGATCTTTCTGTTCATTGAAACCCCATTTATAAAGTTTGTTATAGCCCTTATGGATATTTTTGATAATTAATTTATTCAGAGATTAATACTTACTAAATAATTATGAAACTTGGCCAATGCTATTTTTAAGGTTGTATCTACATAGTATAATTAATTTATAATCTTTGGATGGATATTCTCTGTACTTGATTCATAAATAACGAAAGATAGAAAATATTGCTAAAATAGTTTTAGTGCCCTTTTGATGATAGAAAAATTGTGATACTTTGGATTTACTATATTGAGATAACATAATATTTATAATAATTTTGTTGGACATCTTGCATGAGTACATAGGATAGTTCATGTTCAAACCGGTAGCCCTTGAAATTTTTGAGGAAATTAATTAAATGCCAGATAAATTAGGAAAATTATAGTTTTCTGATTATAGGCTAGTTATATCATGATATACCTCCAGTAAATAAGTTAGGGCATTTGAATGAGTATTGGATCATTTCCTAACCGGTTCGACATATAGCATAGGATAGTTTGCAATAAGCAATTTGAGTTAATAGTCATAGTATATGATGGGGCACAGCATTGGAGTTAGTTAATCTGCTAAATTGGTTGGATGTGAAATTGTTCACCATATAAGAATGGGATAGTTAGTGAGAAGTGGTGTTGGCTAGAGTTAAGAGGTGCTCGGGTTCGACGAAAGATCATCTTTCCCAAAGAGAGAAAGGTTAAAAATCACACTAGGTTAGTCTATCGTAATATGAGAAGGGAATAGGTAAAGGGAATCAACCAATAACAATAAGTTCCTTGCGAAAGGGAACGATGGGCTTCAGCTACCATCATAATTCCTAGTGCCCTTTGAGAGCCCTTCACAGGGAATACCGGGGGCAGTCCTGGGTTAACGTAAACTATATTAACAAACTGAAAAGAGTAACCTAGTAATTAGGGTCTCACATTTCACAAACACTATTAGCACCGGAAGATAGTTTGGAGCTTCGGCTCGATTAGTTAAGAGACGGACGGAATGGTCTGGGGAGCTTCGACTCGATTAGTGAAGAGACGGACGGAATGGTCTGGGGAGCTTTGGCTCGAATGTTTGATACGTTAAATTTGCATGTGCATAAAAGGAAAGAAAATTAAGGTGGTGGGTCTTTGGTATTGGAGGGCCGATGCACCGACGCCAATACGCTAACTCGGCAAGTGTGGTTAGCACTTCGCCAACAAAAGTCCGATGCGCTAGCCGGCAAGAGTACGCAGGAGTACGCTTCGTGCACCAAGCGTTGAGGCGTACGATAGGTCTGACCGGTAGTGCTTTACTGGTTTAGAGGTTGGCGAGGCCTAACCCACCGCTTCCATTTGCCACTACGGAGGTATCCTGGGAGGTAACGGCTCTGAAAGGGGGAACTAAAGGTCTATGTGCACAGAGTCGGTATTGTGTGTTGCACTTGCATGTTCCATCATACCCACTAGCATGTCATAGCATAATAGATTCATTTAACCCCTGACACCTAAGGTATAAGTGGAATGGGACGCTTATACATTAGGACTTACAAAATGACCCCTTGGTCTATAAGATTGTGTGGGCAAGTTTATAAACCAAGATAAAATTTGATATATATATATATACTGCTGTTTGATAACCGACACCCCAACGTATAAATTGGTATGGGGATTTTTATACGATGGGAGCCTTGCAGAAGACCCCTTGGCTTATATGTTCTCACATAAGTGAAGGTTACTTTTCATATTTCGTCTTATTGTCATTATTTATTATAGAATTGCTAGATAAGTTCCGTTGCCACCTGATTCTTTTGATTTAATCTCCACCTTCAAGTCCTTCCCTTTCTTTTTCTCCGCTCGGTACTTAGGAGCCATGGGGGAAGGGGTAGGGGATGATAGGGTTTAATCTTTATGACTAACGGTTTTCGAACCGCATCATTTTAGGGAATCGTGGAGCCCAGCACGGGGGAGCAGCCCCAAAGACCGGTGCACTTGGAGATGGGGCAGTCTAGCTCCGGAGTTCATACAGCCGAGACCGTGAGTCTCGACCTTGAGTAGATGTTCTGTTTTTGCTTCCGCATGAGTGATTTATAGTGAGGACCTAATGTACCGGGCATAAGCCCGTTTTTTAGTTCTCTGATATATTATTCTGTGGACACTCCCTTCGTGGAGACTTTTATTTGTATACATGTGATTTATGTGGACTTGCTTTTAATTTATTGTGCTATCTTTCTGTGATCGAATTGGCCGACATAATCAGCACTTTGTGGTGATGACCCTTCAGGGCATGAAGGTGTCACCGCAAAGCGGCGATCCTGGTCCTAAGACCCCGGTGTTTAAGAAAAAAAAATGGAGTCTTACAGCGGATGCTAAGGAATTGATCGCTCCCCTGCAGAAAATGACTTAGGTTAGAAAAGCGATGATTGTAGGAGAGCTGGTAGGGCAAGTAGGGAAGATTTATACCTTCGTCGGGAAGAACTGGGAGGAACGACTCGAGGCTCCTTTGAAGGAAGGCGACCTCGAATTCCTTCCCCAGGAAGAACCTGTACAGCTCGGCGTCGACGTCGGATAGCGTTCGAGGCCGATATACCTCCTCGCTCTTTTGATGGGGGGAGAAGGGAAAGTTGCCCAGGTCACCCTTGATGAAGACGAACTTGGAGACCCAGTTGTGGTTTTTGTTTGCGGTCTAACGGATCTTGATGTGCAAGCCCATCAGGAAGGCGACCCCATCGCTTGTCACGCGGTAGGGAGTTTGCGGAAGATGGTGAGGTTGAATTCGATCCGCTCTCGGCGGATGTGGCAGGAGAATGCGACCATCATGGAGATCGAATTCGAGTTTAGCTGGGTCGGAACTGCCCCAAAGTACTTGAGGATCTAGCGGATTTCCAGCCAGAGGGGGAGGTGCAACCCCACCTCGAATTGAGAGATGGGGAAGGAGAGCTCATCCCGGTAGAAAGTGTTGATGGCCTTGCCCTCTGTGGGCTGGCATGCCTCATAGTCGGGGGTAGGTAATCGGTCTTGAAGGCGGCTCGGTGGTGTTTCCGTCAAAAAAGAGGTATTCGACAAATTGATAGGCGCACTTGGACCGTCCGTCGGCATCAGGTCACGTATTGACCATGTCTGTGAAAGAGTTGGGATGTGAGAGAGGGTAGTGAGCAGAGCAGCAAAGGGGGGGGGGTATGAATGCAATTAAGACGATAGCCAGGGGGTTGGTGAGGGGGCCTATTTATACAAAATCGGATTTATGGCTGAGCTGAACGGTCGGTCCAGCTCGCCAGCCCCAGCTTGCCAATTCCAGCTCACCACCGGACAATCTGGCCTATCCCAGTGCGAGTTCAACCTAGATAGCACATCCTATTATTTCAAATAACATTGAGTTCTAAAATATGATTCAAGTTATTACAGACAGGGACGTTCGCAGCCTTGAGAATGAAGTTCATAACAAGCAAAGAAAGTTCGGTCAACCCGCGCGAGCTGGGGTGCTGGGGGTGAGGGCTGGTAGGCTCAATTAGGGAGTCATTTCCATCTACCCCAGCCTTGCGACCCCATCCCTTGAGGTCAGCGCGGGTTGAGTAAATTGCGAACCAGGTCCAGGTCCCTGCCGAAGGTCTGCAGGTTTTCATCAATTCTCTCCATAACTGGGGTGGTTGACATCATCTCACTCATCGAGCCATGCTCCACCTTGTTCACGAGCAGAACAAAGTCCCGCTCAAGCACCTACAACCTTTGCTCGCTATATGTGTTGCTCGCTCGAAGTTGGTGCAGGGCGATGTCCTGCTTCTTCAGCACCTCCACTACTCGTCGCCTCAGCTCGGAAGGATCCAGCGAGTCATCCAGGAAGCTCTCCACCCCAGGCTCAAGGGGTGGCGAGTGGCGAGCTTATTCTAAAGATTCTTCAACTTCAAATGGAGCAGGGAGACTGCACAAAACAATCAACTCAGGCAGAAAGTGGGTGCGAGCAACAAAGAGGCCTATGCAAAATGTTCTAGAGAAAGCGGAGCTAACGGGATGAGCTCAGCAGTTCTTGGAGGGTGTGCGGAGGAGGTTGAAATAAGTTCTTTCCGCGACCCGGAGGATGGATTCCCCCGGAGATGAGGTTAAAGCTGGGAATCGGGATGATTCCGACCCTTTCCCCCGCGAGTGCTGGAGTATTTGTGGGTTGCTGAGTATAAGTGCGAGCTGGCGACCTAATTTTCAATGAATCCAGACCCGTGGTCCCAAAGGGGGGTGATTTGCTCTGCAAGCGAAGATCGTGGGGAGTCTGAGGTCACGAGTCTTCGTGTGGGGTGTGGACTCGTGGTGTGTAGGTCTCTGCATTGGAATGATGATGGTCGGGTCGGTGGGAATATCGAAGACCATTTTCCCCTTGAAGTCGGCAGGCAGTTTGGAGGAGGCGAGCCTAGGAGTCAAGGTGGATTCCAGGTCGCGGTAGATGGATTCAGCATCTTTCTGGATGGTCTTGGCCTTCTTGGCAGGATTTGTTTTCGTCGGCCCACGTAGTGCAGTGATGGGAGGAAGGCCGACTAACGCGTCAGCACGAGCGGCATTGAGCTCGCGGGCATGGCTGAGCTTCTCTTGGAATTCTTTGGAGAGAGGCATCTCGGCAAGGCTCAAGTAAGAAGGAATGGAAAAGGACACCCAGGTACGCGGATATATATATATAGCCGCTGGTGGAGCCCGCCAAAAGATTCTCTACCCCCCCTGCCGTACTCGCCGCATTTTGTGGGGTTGGATGATTCTTTCTGAGCTTTGGACAATCTCGCAAAGAGAGGGGATTGTGTACAACCCCATATCCGATGAGTGGCGGTCGACAGGAGCTAGACCGGCCAAAGTCCAGCAGTCTGGCTCGCCCAAGTGGGATAGATCGTTTGAGGGGTGAGTGAGCAGGTTGGCTCACACTCGTGCTAGGGGCTCGATAAGCAGCGGGCGAGTGGAGTGGATCGGCTCGCACTCGTTCTGGGGGGTTCGACATGCAGTGGGTGAGTGGGAAAAGCCAGGCTCGTACTTGCCCAGGGAAGGGAAGTGGTGGCGAGAGCCAGCTCGATCAAGCACTCGCCATCCCCGGTGAGTGGAGGTTCCATCGGGCAACTCACCCAGTCTCTTGTGATGAGTTTTTACTATTTTACCCCCGCTGGCCTGCCCATAGCCTATTGGAACAATTAAGTTACGCTATTGGTAGACCCAGTTGGGCTGCACATGGCTGTTTATAATAGCAGAGGTTGGTTATTTGCAGTCAATTTTCAGAAATCTATAAATAGACCCAAGGGGGTACCTCAGAAGGCATGCTTACTTGTCCCCCGACCTTCTTGCGCTTTCTGAGGTATCCTTAGCTCGACATTTGGATAGGAAGGGGAAGCGCTCTAAGATCTTTTAAGTGTGTGGTGGGACCTTGTAACGCCCCAAAATCTCATTTACGAGTGGGTCTCAATTGGGTCTCGAATGGGCCTCGAGTAGGGCACACGGTCAGTGACACGGGCGTGTCCAGGGTCGTGTCCTGTGAGTTCGACGAAATGATCTCAATGAAATGCACTCGAAGATCCTCAAGAGACAAGTCGAGTTGGACATATGGCCTGCGACATGGGCGTATCAATGGCCGTGTCCTTCTCTGATTGTGGCCAGGTCTGTGAGTGATGTTGAACACGGGCTGGACACGGGCATGTCCGAAGCCATGTCTTGCACACGGCCTATGACACAGGCGTGTCACACGGCCGTGTCCTGGTCTGGCAGAGTCAGTTTCTTTGCTGCTTAAGTCACACGGCCTGTGATACGGGCGTGTCATAAGCCGTGTTCAGCCTAGGAAATTGAGTTTCAGGGCGATCTGTGACCGTTCATTTCCTTCAAATTGGATCCAATGGTCCAAGACTTTCCCTGCTGTATTAAGGCCAGGAACTGAGAGAAAACTCTCATTCATCTTTGTCCATTCTCTTTCTAAAGATATAGAGAGAGGGGAGAGCAAGGAAGGAAGGAGGAGAAGGAATCTGGCTGTCGGAGGAGCTTCAGCGTTCCAAATCGAGAGCCGAGTTCAGATTTGTGGAGGTAAGGCCGTTGCGATGATTTCCATCCGGCTAGTTTTCCATGGCTCCAAAGCAATCATTAAGGGTAACGATCTACTTCTTGGACAAGTGAAGTCCTCCTTTATGCATGTGCATGGAATCCTCCACCAAAAGGTGGAAAGCGTAAGAGATTCGAGTGGGTTGATAGGTTATATCCTCGGTTGAGTCTTCATCTAGATCCGGAAATGTGTAGTATAGAATAAGCATGCTGTGTGAAGCCCATCCTGACGGTTAGTCTGGATTAGTGATGTTTATGTTGTGAACCGGAGAAGACTCCATGTATGAAACAAGTAGTTTACAGATCTTATGAGGGTGCCTGTGAATTGTGAATTCTCCTATACCCAGGAAGCTCTGTGTGAGCTCCTTATGTCGTGTGTGCTGCATGAACTGTATGCTCTGAGTGAGCTGTGTGCCGAACAGGAAAGGGAAAGCTGACCCGCGTCAAGATGTGTGCTATTGACGAGTTGAGCAATGGGAAAGGGCTAACCTATACCTGCGTTGTGAGAGATTGATTGGTGGCAATGCAATGGGGGCTGCGGGCCAAATCCCGGGTTATTACACTACTGTAGTAGGTCGGTCTATAATGCTCAATTATTGCCGTAAGGTTAACACCTCTGAGTTGGATGGGCGAGGGAGTCTCCAACATGCGTGTTGTAGTAGACTAATGCCCATAGCCAACAAGTAAAGAACCTCTAATCGGTGGTGGTACCAAGGATAATTCGGTACACCGTAAGCATGCCCTGAGTGCACGGAGCGTCTGGCACCGAGGCCGGCGTTTGTGATGATTTTGTACGTGATAGAACTTGTTGTGATATATAAATATATATGTTGTGATTGCGATGCATGCAGGGAAGGAACCACTGCCCTGGGTAAGGGGTAGGGTCGTTATAATTGGTCAGCTGAATGCTGACCGTTGCTTTGTTTATCACCCTTGGGGTGAATATCTAAATTCATGTGCCGACGTACTGAATTGGATTGAGCGGGCTGAATCCCTTGCTGCTTGTAGGCCCTTGAAGGCCGTGCGAAGAATTATATTTTTCATGTGTGGCCAGCCTGCGTGCCGATGTATGAAACCATGTCTGTTAAGAGAAATCTGTAAGGCCTTAAGGCCGTGAGCGTTTGTTTATTGTTTACATTCCTGGTGATATATATAAATGTGTTATTTATATATTTAGTGGACATTCAATATGAGTTCTTGCAAGTTAAACTCTTCCGCTAGAATGCTCTGAGTTAAGATGTGAGTAGAAAGTAATTTTGATATTCATACGTGATTCCGCCGTTTGTCTGTGAAATATGGCATGGGGCCCCAGCCGGACCCTCTGTTATATTCTATGTGACGGATGGAGGCGTTACAGACCTCCACACAGAGACCTTGGGTCTCTCCCCTATTCTTTTTCTTTAGTCGTTTGGCTCGTAAGAGAGAAGTAAGTGTGCGATCACCCCTTCCCTAATGGTGAAATTTACAGAGACCGAGTTTTCGGTTTCAACATTACATGTGAGTAGTGTTGAGCTGATCGAAGTGAGGGTCCTATAGCCGCCCCTAGTCTACAAGGTATCATAAAGGTGTCTGTCCCCTTTTTCGGACGTAAGGCTCAGATTTTGCTCCTTCCTTTTTTAATTCCCTTGTACTTCCTAGGGAGGTGATCCTTTGGGTGTTTGCGCCTCTATTGGCTAGTCCCCCCCCCCAGTTCATATATTTCACATTGCACGAGCCACCCTGTTGAGCGAGCGGTAGCCTAAGGAGAATGATGCATGACCTACGGCTGTAAGTTATGCCCTTAGGAACTTAAGAGTCCATAAGCCTCTTAGTAGGGCGAGTGACTAAGCTTTATGTTCCTCCATCTATTGCATCTACTCCTCTATTGAAGATATGAGTGTGGCGATAAATTCCTCGAGGCATGGCACGCTGCCGGCTGGTGAATCAATAGAGGCTTGATAATCTGATTTTCTCAAGTTTCCTAGTCCACGACATACACGCCTCCTCTTGTCATTACCATTAAGTGGGGTTGCTTGTGTGAGACAAGCGTTGTTTCCAAAGAGCTGTTGTAGAGTTGGGAATACTATCCCATAGACATCTCCAAATTATTGCAGGTTGCCCGATTTTCTTCAAGTTTAGGGAATCAGACCGCCTTAGCTCCGAGTCGGTTCGGACGTGCAAACAGTCAAATGAAAACAAAGCTACGAAGGCAAGAAGATTTTTGATGTTGAAAACTCAGAAAGGGTGAAAAACCACGCGGGTGGATCGGTGTCGGGCAAAAATCCACTATTTAGCTTTGTTTACAAGTGTTTGGCGTTCCTCGGGGTGACATGTCACTTTTTCGTTACAAGCCTTTAGTAAAAAGAAAGGCGGAAAAAAACTAAGTCCACGGAGTTTCCACTATAATGCCCCAACTTTCCCAAAGAAGGAAAAGGGTTTCTGGGAGATACCGCTCGACGATAGGATTACCGCGCAGCGATAGCACCGTGAATTTAGTGTCAGGACTCTCTGGAAGATACCGCCTAGCGGTATAGATACCACTGGCAGTATCTTGGTCAATTTATTGGCAAAGCTCTTTGGTTGTTATCACGCAGCGGTAGCGGTAGCGGTTGTGTCGTAGCCGACACTAGTTATCGTATATCGGTAGGATCTAATCGTGCAGCGATAGCAATTCTGTAACGATGTGGCAAAGTGTAAGCCTGTGATTGGAGGGCCTGGGTGGTGCCACACAAACCAAGGCATTGATTAACGGTACCGCGCAGCGGTAACTAGTTACCGCGCGACAGTAGCTTGGTTTAAATCCATGAAAGTGCCATTTTCACTTCATTCTTTTGGAGTTTTAGGGTTGAGCGGCTGGAGAAGGAAGAAGGAGATTCATTTGAAAGAGATCTCACCGCCGTTGGAATTTCGGAGATTGGATTCGCGAGACGAGATCGGATCTACGGAGGCAAAGCCGAAGCGGTTGTTTCCATTCGGCTAAGTATTCTCCTATGGCGCCGAAACGGACTTCTAGGGTAACGATTCTCTTGCTTGGACATGTGAAGTCCTTCTTTTTGCATTTGAGGGTAGATGCTCCAAGAACACGTGGAAGTGGTTGTCCCAACGGGTTGATCCGTGTAACCCTATTAGTGTTGCATTTAGATACAAAATCGAAATACGGAATAGGCATGATGTGTGAAGCCCATCCGGACAGGTTGGTCTTGATTGGTGATGTTCGTATGTTTTGTACGCCGAAGAAGACTCTGTGGTAATCGCATAGATTTCGGATTCACGGGGTGTGCAGATGGCTGCAGTGAGAGTACTGGAGGTGGTCTCCAGGAAAACACCTGAAAGGGGGGAAGAACCGATAGTCTGCCCCCTACCATTCGGCGGTAGCGTTACCGTCGATAGTAGCTCCCAGAGAGCACTGTGTTGATTGTATAGCCGGTCTCGTGGAGACCTAGAGTCCATTTCTTTGAGAGGCCATTCTATTGTAGACATGAGTCCAAATTATGGAGCTAAGAGCCTAGGTGGCCCAGTTTAGGCGGCCTTGAGTGCTGGCCTAGGATCATAACGGGGTTATGATTTGTACAGATGGGAAAGGGGATGCTGACCCGCTTCGTAGCTTATTGTGCCTGACGATTTGAGCACCAAGAAAGAGTTGAACTATACCCAACCCTATGTTGATCGACCTGGAATGAGTCAAAGTGTAAATCACCATGACTTCGTCGTAGCCATAGGGTCCTTGTCTTTGGCTTCAGCCTTGAAAGACTAGAATGCTCAAACGTTGCTGACCATCATAGAGAACGGAGATGCGACCTGTTGGGTCCATTGCCCACAATGTCCTAGATTTCAGTGAAGTCAATATTATCAATGATATACACATGTCTATAGATGACTATGATAGATCAGGTAGTCTAAGTGGCTAAGTCAGGTAAACACTTACCTAAGGTGTGGGATGACAGAAATCTGTCTAAGTCCACAGACGTTGAGTGAAGGAACATCACTCAATGCCAGATGACTAATAGCGCTGAGTGTAGCCTATACTGTCATATCCTAAGTTGGAATGAGCTAAAATGTGGTTAAGTCCACATGAGTTGAGTGAAGTCAACTCACTTAATATCAACTACTAAAGAGAAAGTTGGCTAAGTGTATTGGCGTTGAGTGATGAAGAAACACTCAACGCTATTCAGCAAAAAGGCTGTATGTTGAACTAAGTTCAGGGTTCGTCGAACTGAGTTCAGAGTTTGTCGAGCTCAGCTCACCTTTCGTCGAGCTAAGTTCAGAGCTTGAGATTCTGAGTTCATCGAGCTCAGTTGAGAGTTCATCGAACTGAGTTCAAAGTTCGTCGAGCTCATAATTCACCATTCATCGAACTCAGAAAGACAGACTATGCCCAGTGATTATTAAATACAGAAAATTGGCTAAGGAAGAAAGAGTTGAGTGAGACGTGTTCACTCAACGCTCTCAACGCTTAAGTTGTTGAAGAAGAAGAAATTTGGTTAAGGCAAAAAGTGTTAAGTGGAGGTTACTGACTCAACGCTGTCAACGCCTAGTGAAGACATAATTTTGTCTAAGGGGTTTGGCGTTCAGTGATGCTTACTCACTCAGCGCCAAACAACTGAAAGATGATAAAGCAAGATTGGCGTTGAGTGGAGCTGAATCACTCAATGCCTAGAATCAGACTTCATATTCTAAGTAGTTTGGCGTTGAGTGAAGGTTACTCACTCAACGCCAAGAGAAAATGAATTTGTCTAAGTGTTTTGGCGTAGAGTGATTCTTACTCACTCAACACCTATTCTCTGATGCTCGATTTTGGCTAAGTCCAAAGGTGCTGACGTCAGCAAAATAGATAAAGCCAACTAAGGTCAAATCAGACACGGGGAAGCTACACTACACGACAAAACTTGCTATTAAGCTACTGTACGTCTTCTTCCGTTAAAGCAAGGCACAGCTGGAAGCTGTAGGTGGGGGCCCACCGATCCCTAAGAGCCATTGATCGGCGAACTACAAAAGTAAGAGATAGGGTCAAGACAAAGATAACTTTTAGGGCATACATTATTCAAAAAGGAGAGCAGCCATCTTCATCTTCTTCGCCATTGCTGCATGTGAAAAGCTTGAAGCTCTCTAGCAAGAAAAGTTCAGTTAGCTGTGCAAGTCTCCATCTGCCACAATAGATTCAGAATCTATTCTGAAGAAAGAAGAACCTTCATCCTTTGGTAGGTTTAGTGAGTTGTTTGAAGACTCAAGATCAAAAAATCTTTAGCCTTTAGTAGTAAGTTCAGAAGTTATCTTTTGAGTTCCTCCAGCAAATCCTTTCCCTGCTGTGAGGAGAGTTAGAGCAGAAAGTTTTCTACTCAAGTGGTTGACACAGAGAAATTTCTCTATGTCAAAGTTAATTAAACTATTTTTTATAGGATCCTTCTGGATCTGAGCTGTAGGACCTTTGGGTCTGAGGTAGGGCGAATTTTGCCTGAGCTGTAGGAGAGTGCTGCTCTCTGAGGTATGTGAGTTTTACTCACTAAGAAGTAGGGCAGTTTTGCCTGAACTGTAGGAGAGTGTATCTCCCTAAGTTATAGGAGCAAGCTTGCTCTGAGGTAGGGCTATCCTCCATAGCCTGAGTGGTAGGGCTTAAGTGCCTAAGGTAGGTGATACTTGTATCACTGAGTGTAGGCCTTTGTGGCTGAGTTGTAAGTCTTGGAGGAGACTTAGAGATCCTTAGGGATATGAGGTGTAAGCTTCTTGGAGCAATGATTTGGAGAAGTTCCTTGACTAACACAAAGTGAGCAAGGTGGGAGGATCGTGGATGTACCCATAATTTTGGGGAACCACTATAAAATACTTGTGTACTTTTCTGTGTTTGATTTTATTTTATTAATTGCAGGTGCTAAGGACAAGCTCTAGATCACTATAAGAAGAAAGGTAAAAGAAACAATCAAGTGATTTAAAAAGACTCTCAAAAGACCTAAGCAGACCTATTCACCCCACCCCCCTAGGTTGCTGGCTACCTTGAAAATTAGATCTTTCAAGTGGTACCAGAGGGAGGTTGCTCAAAAAGGATTGAACAATCTGAGTGATCCTCCAAGGTAGCTATTGCTAAGTGGTCATGGGCTCAGGAGAGAGCCAGAGAGAGCTGAGTTCAATGAAACTCCCCATCTGCAGAAAGGAGCAGTTTGGAATATGGAAGGAGAGGGTGAGACTATTCATGGAAGACTATGATCCAAGAATTTTTGCAATAGTTAGGGAGGGACTTGTCATTCCCATGAAGGTCTCTGATCTGGATGCCAACATCCAGACACCAAAGACACTCTCTGAAATGACCAAAGATGAGGTCATACTAGCTGGTCTGGACAAGAGAGCACCGAACATCATTACCAGTATTGTAGATGACTCAACCTTCCTGAACTTGGTTCACAGCCATACCTCCAAGGAGATGTGGACACCCTTGTGGTCTACATGGAGGGTACTGATGAGGTAAGAGATGATAGAAAGTCTCTAATCAACCATGAGTATGAGGCTTTCAGGCAAATCCTGAAGGAGAACATAACTACCTGTTATGAAAGATTCTTCAAGATCATAAATGAGTTGAAGACCAATGAAAGGATATTTAATAATTATGAAATTAAAGACAAGTTTCTCAGATCTCTCACTAGAGGCTGGGATACTAAGATCTATGCCATAAGAGAGATGGACAAGCTTGCTGACACTCCTCCCTAAATATTGTTTGGGAAGCTGCTCTCCTATGAGATGTATCTAGCTGCCAGGAAGGAGGAGGATGCCTCCAAAAATCACTGGCCAAAGAAAAGTTCTTGGCCTATAAAGCAGAAAGCACAAGGAAAGGAAAGGAAAGGATTCTTTCTCCACCAAGGAGACCAGCAGAGTCAGACAGCTCTGACTCAGAGGCATTAGAAAGCAACATGTCTGATGAAGATTTTGTAGCCTTTTCTAGACAACTCCAGAGGTTAATGAAAAAGAAACATTAGAAGAATAGGCCTTCCAATTCCACCCATCACAGAAAGAACCACTTCAAGACTTACAAGTATGGTTCTAAACATAATAAATATAACTCCTCTAAAGTAATTTGCTACTGTTGCAGCAAGCCTGAGCATGTGATAGCTGACTTCCCAGAGAAGAGGAAGGAGACTGAGGAGAAGAAGCAGCACTAGCACAAAGGAATGAAGGAAAAGTCCTTCATGGACAAGAAGGAAATGAGTTGGACAGAATCATCATCTTCTGAGTCTGAAGAAGAGGAAGCCTATATTGGGCTAGTTATTGCTACTGTTAAAGATGAAGCTATTGCAGCAGGAGAAGTCAATACTCCAGGGAGGATAGGAATCATAACCCATCTAACACTGTCAGACAGTGAGTCAGAGGTGGATGAAGATTTCCACAGGTACATAGGGCTGATGGCAATGACAGATGAGGAGGGAAACCAGGATCAGCCTGGTCAGAGCAAGGTACATCTATCACCTAACTCTGCTTATCTGTGTGGGTTTGAAACTAGTCCTTGCTCAGAAGCCTCTTCACCCTATGGTGAAGAAGATTCATGATTTGAAGGAGATGTCAATCAACTGATTGATAATTATGGAGAACTTCTGAATGCCTTCAAGAAGGTCAAGAAGTTGTCTAAGAAGCAAGCTAAAGAGATCTTATCTCTTAAGCTTGCAGTTGCCCAACAGACTGTAATAACAAATATGCTGGACTATAAAGCTAGGGAATTAGCCAACTGAAGTCCCTCTTGGACATTCAGGTAGCCTCAATCAAGCACAAGAACTGTCTCATGAGGGAGCTTGAACATAAGCTTAAGAAGGAGAAAAGATTAGTGGCTGGATATTCTAAGCCAAGTACTATCCTCCCCTTGATAGACTCCTCCTCTCAAAAGGGAAAGAAGGGGTTGGGATTCAAGGGAAGCACAAGAGTTGCTCCTTCCAAAAGGAAGGGCAAAGCTCCAGTTCCACCTTAGCCTATTGCTTCTAAGCCTACCATTCTTTTCAGAAAATTTTTGATACCTTCTAATAGGTATGACCAAGAAAGTTCTTATGGTTACTGGGAGAGGGGTTGTTCATCTAGAGTGAACAAAGATGTTCACTATCATGTTGAAAGTTTTGGCAGGGTGTGTGCAGTCAAGTATGCCAATGATAAATTTCAAATGGCCCAATCTGGACCATTTGTCTTTGGTGCTTCTGCACCAACTCTCAAGAATGTTGTTGTAGCCAAGGATCAGAATCTGACAGCAAAGGTTCTGACAAAGGGAAGGTCTAACAATTAGGCTGATCTGGGTATATCTAAAGCCATTAGAAGCATGCTTTCTGAAAAGAAGCTAGCTGCTGCTGGCACTCAGGGCAGACCTAATCAGCCAGCTATAAGACTTACCTTCAGTCAAATTCTGGCTGAAAGAAATCAAAAAAAGGCTGCAACACATCTTCCTCCTGTCAAGGTTGCTGCTCATCAAGCTACAGGGCCTTCACAGAAAAGAAGATATAATATACATGATTGTTGGTGTTGTGGTAAGATAGGGTATTTTGTCATTGACTGCTGGCATAATCTAAATGTGGTTAGAGCTAGGGTAAGTCCACCAGTCAGAAATTCTGTTGGTAGACATGTTCAGTTTCATGCTAACATGCACCTAGGACCCAATAGATATTGGGGTCCTAAGGTTAAGTAATTTGTATATTGCAGGATAGTTCAAGGTGTCATACCCCTTTATGGTACTTGGACAGTGGCTATTCCAGGCACATGACTGGAACAAGGAGCAACTTGAAGGAGTTAACTCCAGTAGAATATGGACCAAAAGTCATCTTTGGAGGTTCAAATAGAGATGTAACTAGAGGATATGGTATGATCACCAATGGCATAGTCACCATCACCAAGGTGGCCTATATTGAAGGGTTGCATCACAACCTTATAAGTATAAGCCAGCTTTCTGATCTTGGCTATATAATTGTATTCCATAAGGATGAGTGTCTAATTAGGAGGTCAAATGACCAAGAGGTCATCTTGACAGGAACTAGGAGTGGAAATGTTTATTTCTTGAACTTTATATGTCTAGACACAAATTCTCCTATCTGTTTGGTGGAAAATGAGAAAGTATCATACTATGTCCAGCGGCATAAGAGACTAGCTCATTTGAATTATAAGACCATTGGCAAGCTCTTCAGTCAAGAGCTGGTTAGGAATGGCCCCAATGTGAAGTGCTCTAAGGAGCGCATTTGCTCAGCCTGCCAAAAGGGTAAGCAGACAAAAGTCCCCTTCAAGGATATTTGGACCAAAGACTCTGTGAAGTGCTTATACCTCTTGCACTTGAACCTATTTGGTCTAATGCTAGTTCACAAACTTGGTTGGAAAGTCTACACCCTTGTGGTAGTTGATGACTATTCCAAGTTTACTTGGGTGTTCTTTCTTAAGAAGAAGGATGAAACCCTTGATGTCTTCATGAGGTTTGTCAAGCAAATTCAGAATGAGCTTAGCTATTCTGTGGTCAAAATCAGAAGTGACCATAAGACAGAATTCTGGTCTGATAGCATGACAAAGTTCTGTGAAGAGCAAGGGATTCATTAAGAATTCTCTTCTCCTAGAACACCCTAGCAAAATGGGATAGTTGAGAGGAAAAATAGGACTCTCATAGAGGCTGGTAGAACACTGTTGAGTGACACATCTCTCCCAGAATATTTCTGGGCTGAGGTAGTAAATACTACATGTCATGTACTCAATAGAGCCTCTATCCCCCAAAGGCTACAAGAAGACTCCCTATAAGATCTTGAAGGGCAGAAAACCAAATCTGGGCTATCTCAGAATCTTTGGTAGTAAATGTTTTATGCTTCACAATGGCAAGTCCTATGTGACTAAGTTTGCTGTCAAATCCTATGATGGAATATTTGTTGGGTACAGCAATCATAGCAAAGCATATAGGATCTACAATTTGAAAAGTCAAGTTGTAGAAGAATCACTTCATGTAGTCTTTGATGAGTCTACTATGATTAATAATGGACTGCATAGTTCCTCTTGTAGTATTGCAGGTACAGAACAGATGATGGACAAGCTGACCATCAAGGAAGCATCACCAATCATCCAAGATGATATGGATACTCCAGAAGATCTACCTAGCACAGTAGGAGTGAATGAATATCAACAAGAAGATTCCCTTGTTGCTGAAAGAAGACTGCCACCTGCAGTCAAACATATGAGAGATCATCCAGCACACCAGATCATTGGTGAGGCAAGTCATGGAGTAATGACAAGGAGCAGAAGTCAAAACATAGCCATGTATTCAAGCTTTTTATCCCAAGTGAAGCCCAAGAAGTTTGAAGAGGCCAACATAGACCAGCATTGGATTGGAGCTATGTAGAAGGAACTGAACCAGTTCAAGAGGTGCAGGGTCTGGAAGCTAGTTCCTAGACCTCATGGTCATAATGTCATTGGAGTCAAGTGGATCTACAGAAACAAGCTTGATGAAAATGACATTATAATTAAGAACATGGCCAGACTAGTAGCTAAGGGGTACATGCAAGAAGAAGGGATTGATTTGATCAAACTTTTGTCCCTGTAGCAAGATTGGAGGCCATCAGATTGTTCCTTGCATATGTAGCACACAAGGGATTCAAGGTCTACCAAATGGATGTGAAGTCAGCCTTCCTAAATGGTGAGTTAAAAGAAGAAGTCTATGTTGAGCAGCCTCCAGGTTTTGTAGTTCCTAACTCACCTGATTTGTTTATAGGCTTAGGAAAGCTCTATATGGGCTGAAGCAAGCCCCTAGAGCATGGTATGAGACATTATCTAGTTTCCTCATTGAGAACAAATTCTTAAGGGTGAAAATAGACAAGACCCTATTCCTAAGGGAATCTAAGGGTAAGATCATCCTAGTCAAGATCTATGTAGATGACATCATCTTTGGATCTACTGATGACAACCTCTACAAAAAGTTTGTTAAACTCATGCAGGGGAAGTTTGAGATGAGCAGTATGGGTGAACTTAAGTTCTTCTTGGGCCTCCAAGTAAGGCAGACTGATGATGGCTTGTCCATATCCCAGTCTAAGTTCACTAGGGAGTTAATCAAGAAATTTGGCATGGAGAGTTCCTCCACCATGAGAACTCTCATGGGGTCAAGTATGCATGTAGGCAAAGATGAAGCAGGGAAACATATTGATGAAACTTTGCATAGAGGGATAATTGACTCCCTTCTATATCTGACTGCAAGTAGGGCCGACATCATGTATGTAACATATGTTTGTGATAGGTATCAGGATTGCCCTAAAGAATCTCACTACTCTGCAGCTAAGAGAATCTTGAGGTATCGTAAGGACACTCAAGATCTTGTCCTTTGGTACCCTAGGAATGGGGAGTTTGAACTAACTGGCTATTAAGATGTAGATTTTACAGGCTGTAAAGAGGATAGGAAGAGAACATCTGGCACCTATCAGTTCTTGGGAGGGAGACTGGTATCTTCGAGCAGCAAGAAATAATCCTGTGTGGCAATATCAACTGCAGAGTCAGAGTACATCTCAGCAGGAAGCTGTTGTGCTCAGTTGTTGTGGATCCAGCACCTACTTCAAGACTACAGCCTCTAGATAAGTAGAATTCCTTTATTCCGTGATTCTTACTAGTGCAATCTCTATTGCTAGGAATCATGTCTCTCATAGCAGGACTAAGCACATAGTGTTGAAACCGAAATATCGGTCTCTGTGGAGTTTGGGGTCCCAAAAAAGGGGTGACCTCACACTTACTGCACTCAGGCGAGTGTTACGGACCAAAGGCTCGGGAAACTAGGAACAGACCCTCAGCTCTAGCGTGGAGGTCCCACCTCACACCCGGAAGACCTTTGAGGTCTCCCCCTCTCTAGACAATGCTGAGCTAGGTTCCCTAGTGCAAGGGGATTCAAGTGATGAAGAAGTGATGCCCTCCAAGGAACCCTCAAGGGTCTATTTATATTTTTTTGGGAATGGCCTGCCAATAACCAAATCCTGCTGCCCTAAAACGACCAAAATGCCCCCGAATTGGTCTGCCAACAGCCAAATCCCGCTGTTCTAAATAGCTAAAAGCAGTCCACCAGGGGCAGCCCCTGAAGCCGGGCGACGAGACGACGGCCTAACGAGCTGGCGACCTGACGAGACGGCGGCCTGGCGAGACGGCGGCCTGACGACCTGGAGGCTTGGCGAGATGGAGGCCTGGCGAGCTCGAGGTTAGGGGATGAGCTCGGCTGACGAGCTGGGGGAGCTGGCCTGATGAGCTGGGCGAGCTGGCCTGATGAGCTGGGCGAGCTGGCCTGACGAGCTGGGCGAGCTGGCCTGACGAGCTGGGCGAGCTGGCCTAATGAGCTGGGCTGACGAGCTGGGGGGCTAGCCTAACGAGCTGGGCGAGCCTGGGGGGCTTGCCTGACGAGCAAGGCGAGCTGGCATGAAGAGCTGGGCGAGCTAGTCTGACGAGTCGGGCGAGCTGGCTTGATGAGATGGCCTGACGAGCAAGGCGAGCTGGCCTGATGAGCGGGGCGAGCTGGCCTGACGAGTTGGGCGAGCTGGCCTGATGAGCTAGCCTGACGAGCTGGCCTGACGAGCTGGACTAACGAGCTGGCCTGACAAGCCTGTATAACGAGCTAGCCTGACGAGCTTAGCGAGCTAGGCAGTCTGGGCGAGCTGGCAGAGCTGGCCTAACGAGCTGGTCGAGCTGGCCTGATGAGGTGGGAGAGCTTGCCTAACGAGCTGGGCGAGCTAGCCTGATGAGCAAGCCTGATGAGTTGGGCGCAGGGCAAGCACATACCGGGCCCGCCCCGTAAAAGGGGTCGGGGGGAGGCAAATACTTCATCCCCCTATTAGTATATTATGCAAATTGAGCCTAAATTGGCCACTAAGAGTGTAAAACCTCTTGAAAAGCTTAAAAAATACATAGCTAGTCTCACACCTTGTTTCGGGGCCCTCCCTTCATGAATACGGGGTTGTACACATAGAGATTAGATATTATTTCATTAGGGAGCATGTGGAATGTGAAGACATCACCCTTGAGTTTATCCCAACAAACAAGCAAGTTGATGACATCTTCACTAAGCCACTAGATGATGCTAAGTTTAACACCTTCAAATTTGAGTTGGGTATATTAAACTTAGTATAGCTTCAGTTGCTCCTCATCTGGTTGCAAACTATTTGGCTTTATGCAGATAGGATAGTCCTTTAAAGAAATGAAGATTCTCAAATTGAGGGGGAGCAAGTCAAGCACAATTCCAACATTTCACTACTGCCTAATTGTAGGGGGAGCAGGTGATAAGATGATAAGTTGATCAGGTGCAGCCTACTAGCTATTTGCTGCAATCAAAAAGGGGGAGAGGATCAGATGATCAGATAAGCAAAGCAGTAGCAAGGCAGCAACAATTCAGGGGAAGCAGATGGTAGATGCAGTAATGTATTCTGCAAGCAGGGAAGTGTGGTAACTATAAATCACATCTCAATTATTTAGTTTTCTTTTATTATGCCTTGTGTTGCATGGTTCTGTGTATGACATTGTCTTTGCTTAAGAGTTTTGACTTCCTCAAATAGGGGGAGATTGTTGGGTCCATTGCCCATAATGTCCTGGATTTGAGTAAAGTCAATAATATCAATGATATAAACATGTCTATAGATGACTATGATAGGTTAGGTAGCCTAAGTGGCTAAGTAGGGTAAACACTTACCTAAGGTGTGGGATGAAAGAAATCTGTCTAAGTCCACAAGCGTTAAGTGAAGGAACATCACTCAACGCCAGATGACTTATAGCGCTGAGTGTAGCTTATACTGTCATAGCCTAAGTTGGAATGAGCTAAAATGTGGTTAAGTTCACATGCATTGAGTGAAGTCAACTCACTCAACGCCATACTACCTAAGAGAAAGTTGGCTAAGTATTTTGGCGTTGAGTGATGAAGACATACTCAATGCCATTCAGCAAAAAGGCTGTATGTTTAACTGGTTGAACTAAGTTCAGAGTTCGTCGAACTGAGTTCAGAGTTCGTCGAGCTCATCTCACCTTTCGTCGAGCTAAGTTCAGAGCTTGAGATTCTGAGTTTGTCGAGCTCAGTTGAGAGTTCATCGAATTGAGTTCAAAGTTTATCGAGCTCATAATTCACCATTCGTCGAACTCAGAAAGACAGTCTATGCCCAGTGCTTATTAAATACAGAAAATTGGCTAAGACAGAAAGTGTTGAGTGAGGCGTACGTATTCACTCAACGCTCTCAATGCTTAAGTTGCTGAAGAAGCAGAAATTTGGTTAAGGCAAAAAAGCATTGAGTGGAGGTTACTGACTCAACACTGTTAACGCCTAGTGAAGACAGAATTTTGTCTAAGGGGTTTGGCGTTGAGTGATGCTTACTCACTCAATGCCAAGCAATTGAAAGCTGATAAAGCAAGATTGGCGATGAGTGGAGCTGAATCACTCAATGCCTAGAATCATTCTTCATATTCTAAGTAGTTTGGCGTTGAGTGTTACTCACTCAATGCCAAGAGACAGTGAATCTGTCTAAGTGTTTTTGCATTGAGTGATGCTTACTCACTCAATGTCTATTCTCTGATGCTCGATTTTGGCTAAGTCCATAGGTGCTGACATCAGCAAAATAGACAAAGTCAACTAAGGTCAAATCAGACACGGGGAAGCTACACTACACGACAAAACTTGTCGTTAAGCTATTGTATGTCTTCTTCCGTTAAAGCAAGGCGCAGCTGGAAGCTGCAGGTGGGGGCCCACCGATCTCTAAGAGCCGTTGATCGGCGAACTACAAAATAAAGAGATAGGGCCAAGACAAAGATAACTTTTAGGGCATACATTATTCAAAAAGGAGAGCAGCCATCTTCATCTTCTTCGCCATTGCTGCATGTGAAAAGCTTGAAGCTCTCCAGCAAGAAAAGTTCAGTTAGCTGTGCAAGTCTCCATCTGCCACAATAGATTCAGAATCTATTCTGAAGAAAGAAGAAACTTCATCCTTTGGCAGGTTAAGTGAGCTGTTTGAAGACTCAAGATCAAAAGATCTTTAGCCTTCAATAGCAAGTTCAGAAGTTATCTTCTAAGTTCCTTCAGCAAATCCTTTCCCTGCTGTTAGGAGAGTTGGAGCAGAAAATTTTCTGCTCAAGTGGTTGACAAAGAGAAATTTCTATTTGTCAAAGTTAATTAAACTATTTTTTTGTAGGATCCTTCTGGATCTGAGCTGTAGGACCTTTGGGTCTGAGGTAGGGCAAATTTGCCTGAGCTGTAGGAGAGTGCTGCTATCTGAGGTAGGTGAGTTTTACTCACTGAGAAGTAGGGCAGTTTTGCCTAAACTGTAGGAGAGTGTATCTCTTTGAGTTATAGGAGCAAGCTTGCTCTGAGGTAGGGATATCCTCCATAGCCTGAGTGGTAGGGCTTATGTTCCTGAGGAAGGTGATACATGTATCACTAAGTGTAGGCCTTTGTGGATTAGGTGTAAGTCTTGGAGGATACTGAGAGATCCTGAGGGATCTGAGGTGTATGATCCTTGGAGCATTGGTTTGGAGAAGTGCCTTGACTAACACGAAGTTAGCAAGGTGGGAGGAGAGTGGATGTACCCATAATTTTGGGGAACCACTATAAAACACTTGTGTGCTTTATATGTTTGTTTTTATTTTCTTAATTGCAGGTGATAAGGACAAGCTCTAGATCACTATAATTTGAAAGCTAAAAGAAATAATCAAGTGATTTAAAAAGACTCTCAAAATACCTAAGCTGACCTATTCACACCCCCCCCCCTCTAGGTTGCTAGCTACCTTGAAAATAGGATCTTTCACGACCCGTTGGGGTCCGGTGTACCGTGATTTTGCCCTGTGAGAACGGGGAGTTTGTTGGCTGAGCCAACGTCTGTGGCGAATGGTGCTTGTTTGCACGAATGGTGCGACCCGTTTGGTCCAGTGCACTGTGATTGTGCCAATATTTGTTTATGCTAATGTCTGTAGGGAAGGAACACATCCACCCCGGGTGAGGGGTGGGGTCGTTATAATTTTGTCAGCTAATGTTGACCGTTGCTATTGTTTTGCCACCGTTGCGGTGGAATGTTTCGTGCAGGTGCAACCGAGTCAAGCGGGAAATAGCGGTCTGGAGCCCAGATTGCTAAGTTGGACCTTGAAGGCCAAAATGAATTACATGTTTACTTTAGCGTTCATGTGTGGTCGGCTTGCATGCCGATATATGCAATACAATTTATTTTAAGTTGAACATTGTAAGGCCTTAAGACCAATACTATTTGTGTATTTGGTTTTTCATTCCTATTTATTATTAGTGGACATTTAGTTAGTTGGGTTCTATCTATAATCTTAAATTACTTCCGCTAGAATGCACTCTGAGTTAGGATGTGTTTATGAATTATGGTTTTAATAAGTAACTCCACTAATTGTCCATAGTATATGGCGTCGGGCCCCAATCGGACCTTCTGTTATATGCTACGTGACGGATGGGCGGTTTTGCAAGTTGGTATCAGACTCTGGTGTCTGTCTTTTTTATTTGAATTCGTGGGCGAATTCGTTTAAGAGGGGGCGAGCGTATGTATGTGCATTACCATTATAACATGATAGAACCCATGAATGTCCACTTAAGAATAAAAATACACATGTTTGAGGAACCTGTGTGTTCCTATAATTGCTTTTTTGCAATTTGTTTGTCGTCTAATTGCATGTTTTCACGATTATAGGTGACTAGGAGTAGTGCAGAGCATTCACAACATTCGCACTCTGCGGAGAGTAGTGCGCCTAATGACGCGCATGCGACCCCTCCTTCTGCTGAAACCATACGAATGGTAGCTGAAGCGATGTTCGCTATGATCAATGCCCAACCAGGGAGGCAAGTGCAGCCTCTTGCTCCTGGATTAGGTCACATACCACTTGGCGCGGCGGAACCTATAATGGCGGACTAAGTAGCGGCAGAGCCCGTAGTGAAGAGGAGAGCGGCAGAAAAGCAGATGAAGCACGTGATGAGCTTCATCCCGCCAATGTTCTTGGGGACTGAAACCCCAATGCAAGCTGAGGGCTGACTTTCTAAGATTAAGAGAGTCATGACAGCAACAAAGACCGAAGAGTTGCAAAAGGTTACGATAGCCACTTTCCTTCTAGACAACAAAGCAAGATTTTGGGTGGATGAGTCAGAGCTCCATCACTTTATTGAGAGACAACTCACAGATATCTCGATGGAGGAGTTCTTGAGATTATTTCTGGCACGGTTTATCCCGTCAGCACAGAAAATAGCTATGGAGAATAAGTTTCAGAGACTGACTCAGGGTGAGAGTAGCGTGGGCGACTACCTGCATGAGTTCATGAGGTTGGGGCATTATGCTGGCTCTACTTTTTCTGATGAGGAGTGTTGGGTTCAATGCTCACAATGTCCCAGATTTATAGAAGTCAAACAAGACAATGGTATACACATAGTTATATTTGATATATGTTCAAGTTCATGCATGCAGGTTGGTCCTTATCACAGTGATTGGACAAGTATTCCAAGTGGTTGTGACAGGTGGTCACAAGGTAGAGAAGTGGAGAGACAGAAATCTGTCTAATTCCACAAGCGTAGAGTGAAGCCAGTACACTCAACGCCAGATGCCAAGGAAGGATGCTGGAATGGATGAAAATCGTCTCTAAGTCTAGAGGCATTGAGTGAAGCTAGTTCACTCAACTCCAGATGCAAATAAGCGTTGAGTAAGGTGTGGACAGTCAAAGCCAAGTAGTTTGCAGGACAAAAATGCAACTAAGTCCACAGACATTGAGTGAAGGCAGTTCACTCAATGCCATATAACAAGAGGCGTCGATTATAGCTGAGTCTGTCAAAGCCTCAACATTGGCAAGATGAAGAATCGACTAAGTCCAGAATCATTGAGTGAGGATAGCTCACTCAATGTCTGATGAAAGAAGCGTTGAGTCAAGCTCAAGCAGTTGAAGATTTTGTCAAGAATTCTGGCAAAGTACTGAATCGTCGAGTGAATATAGCTCACTCAACGCTAGAGAAGAATTTGTCATGTGATGTCAAAGCTCAAGGAAAGATGGATAGCAAAATATGTCTAAGTCTATATGCGTTGAGTGAGGACAGATCACTCAACACACTCAACGCTCTCAAAGCCTGGTAGATGCAGAAAGTTGCGACTAAGTACAGAAGTGTTGAGTGAAGCCAGTTCACTCAATGCCTTAACATGAAGACACGCGGAAGAATTTGGGCAAGTCCAAAAGCGTTGAGTGATGAAGGTTCACTCAATGCACTCAACGCCTGATAGTGAAGGAGAATTTGGCTAAGTCCATATTCGTTGAGTGAAGCCAGTTCATTAAAATCACTCAACGTTTGATGGTGCAGAGAAATTGGCTAAGTCCAAATTCATTGAGTGAAGGTCATTCACTCAACGCACTCAATGTCTGTAGTTCAACGCCTGATGTTTTTATTTATTTTGAAAAGAGGCGGTTGAACCTCATCTTCCTCGTCATTGTCATCGAGCTTGAAACCTAAAAGTTTAGCCAGCTGTTCCAAAAGTTCCAACAAGTTAGTTGTAGCTTATTTTTTCTACTACAACAAGTTCAGATAAGGTTCTGATAAAGAAAAAGGAGCAGAGCCATCTGGTTTCTGCATTCCAGGTTATCTGATTGAAGAGCAAATCAACAGCAAGTTCAGAGACTTTGTTTCTGAGATACTTCCAGCACAAGCAGCAGCTTATTAAAGATCAATTATCTTGTTGCTGAGAAGAAAGTAGGGCTGAGTTTATCTCAGCTCAGGAGGCAGGCATAGAGAAAAATTTCTCTTGTGTCAAATCAACAATAACCAAACACTTTACTCTCTATAGGATCCATTCTTGGATCTGAGTTGTAGAATCCTTTTGGATCTGAGAGTAAGCCTGTGTTATAAAGGCTGAGTGTAGGCTCAGTTATTGATCTGAGGTAGGATCTCTGTGTGGATTTGAGTGTAGGGCATGTTTGCCTGAGGTAGGGCCTTTTGTGCCTGAGGTAGGAGAGTGTTACTCTCTAAGTTATAGGGCTAACCTCCATAGCCTGAGCTGTAGTACTTGGGTTCAAGTGTGAGGTAGGTGATCCTTTGATCACTGAGTTATAGGAGCAAGCTTGCTCTGAGGTTGGGCTTTGTGCCCGAGCTGTAGGCCTTGGTGGAGACTGAGAGATCCTGAGAGATCTGTGTTATAAGCTCTAAGGAGCCAAGTTTTGGAGAAGAGCCTTGTCTAACACACTATTAGAAAGGTGGGAGGGAAAGTGGACATGCGCCTAATCTGGGGAACCACTATAAAACAACTATGTCATGTTGGGTTTTGTTAATCATCATAACAGTTATGCGTAGCGGAATAAGGAAACAAGGAAAACCCAAAAGTATGTTTTAGATCTTGCGATGACCATTAATCAAGAAGTAAAATTACAATAAATAAATTATACCTTCGCAGGATTGAGTCAATACTCAACCTAGGTGCTCTGATTGATTCCAACGAATGGCAATGGGCGGAGTTCCGAGGGTAGAATAGTGTCCACGCCTCTACGGGTATCAACACGAGCACGGAAAACCCTAGACTCTTGTCGCACAAGATCTATGTCGAAAAGAGGCTTTCCCTCAACATCTCCATGGATTACTAGATCCGTTCAAGGAGAGGAGGAAACAATGATTATGATGCCTTGGAAACACTTTCGGGCGGAGACAAAGGATGGCAGACTGTCGGTGGTGATAAGTGGAGGTCGGAGGGTTCAGCGTCGATCGCGAAATCGGAACAGTTCCGTTATGAAGAAAAATGCCATCGCGAAATTAGGTCTGGATGAACAGTCATCTCTCGGTTCTACTATATAAATCCTATTTATACGGAGAACCGAGCCAAGCGATACCCGCAGACCCGCTGAAAACCAGACTTAGAAGAAATAAACCTGTCGAAGCAGAATTAAGCGAGTATCAACCTGATATTTGACGAATTGACGAGTGACCATGATAATATACGACGAATCGTGAAGGAGCCATGCCGATACTCAACGAATCGGCGATTGACCAGGATGATACTCGACGAATCAGCGAGGGGCCTCGACGATACTCGATGAATCGAGAGCTTTCGCCGAAACCCTTTACCTATACTCGACGAATTTCCCTTTAGCTTGTCCTGACTTCATACCGGTCGATCCACATTCACAATGCAGGTCCCGAAATGAAATTCCACCATGTCCAGATCGTCATAAGCTTGGCCTTCACTCATATCACATATGAACAAGGCCAACACAAAGCTATCCAACTTTTCCAGAACTCTTATGTGCGATCCTATAGGCTCATATTGCATTGGCAGTGAGTTCACATGCTTGATCACTTCCAGATCACCATGGTAGAACCAATAGTCTCCCACTTGATCTTGAAAGTATCAAACAAAAGCTTCACAAACAATGAGTGGCATCTAGCAATGTATCATTGCTCCCCAAGCAATAAGAGTTTAAAACTCAAAAGCCATTGTGACCAATGTATCAGTGTTGTCATGTCCCTTCGTCCCTTATATCCGGATAGAACTAGAGGTACAGATCGTATCACCCTCATAATTGTTCAATCCTAGTTTTCTTGATCTAGAATGGATTTCCAGAAATTTATAAGTCCAATATCATATATTGACTCAACCAAGCATGGTCATGCATTTCTCAATCCCATTCCATCAAGTGGCCCATGGATGCAACTCCTGTTATATAGGAGGACAAATCTCATCTCTACTCACACGCAAACACCCAAATGATTTGTAACGTACACAATAACCATCTTATCATTCAACTTTCTCAATATTGTACTTATGATAGCATCAAATCACGCTCTTCCTCACTCAGTGAGTGCTGTGACTTCAGGTCAAAGAACCACAAATACCATTGCCACTTGAGCCATACTTGTGATACGTTCATATAATAATCCACAAAGTATTCTCACAGTGGTTCTGTCCAGTACAACTTGTTCATAACAAGTACGCATGTGAAGACTTGATATCATAATATCATGACCTGTAAGGATGGGCCATCAGTCGACGCACATGCTAGTCTTAAAGGCATCATCATCGCCCTTAGCTTCTAAGATGATACAACGACCAGGGACTTTTATGAATGAAACTTCTAGGATCATATGTTCTCACATCAAGTCACTACATGACCTATAGAAGCAAACATTCCAAGGGCATTTATCTTAGTTAACTATTCTATCACAATAGAAATAATAACACAACAAAAGAACTTGCCAAAAATTATAAATGAAATGCATATAGTACTTTTATTCATCAAATGAAAAATTACAGCCAACAAACACACAATCCACAAGGCTCAAACAAGAGTTGATCATTCAGGTATCGTATACCCATTGATCTAACATGACCATCATGTTTTCTTTATGCGAGAGGCTTCGTCAGTGAATCCGCAATATTCTCATCAAGAATAAGAGATCAGACAGAGGTAAATGGTACAGCAGGACTGAATGAGATAAAATGGAAAAGAGAGATACAGAAATAAGGATTTTCTGGAGGAACAAAAAGGCAAATCTTCTCACTCCTGATGTTGTGGAACCATTTAAACACTTTCCCAAGCCTTTCAGCTAATTTGAGAGATAAAAAGATAAAGTTGAAGCTGGAGCTACTAAGGCTAAGACTGCTGATGAAGATGATAAGAAAGGAAAGAAGATAGTTAGAGATGAAGACAAGCCGATAAAGAAATCCAGAGGCAGTGGGATTATGATAACGGAACCTGAAACTTAAAATGTTTCAGGTTCTGCTTACAGGGCTAGGGATGAAACACTGTGCTTATATTGTTTAAACATCTAATCTCTATATGATTAAATAGAACAACAATTTTTTTATTATCTGTCTAATTCATCATTTGCCTTGATTTTGACGTAACTGCTACATCATTTGAGATGGCTATAATTTTTCTGAATTCTGTTGTGATGATGTGTTTAAAATATTTATATATGAGTATGTTATTGTATACATTGTCTTAGGTTTTGACTTCTTCAAATAAGGGGAGATTGTTGGGTCCATTGATCCTAATGTTCTGAATTTGAATAAGGACCAGCAAAACAATGTATACACATGTTGTGATCTAACTTGTGTTCAAGGTGAATGATTGTAGTTTGTCCTGATAAGCTATGATGGGACAGGTAGCCTAAGTGGCTAAGACAGGTAAGTTCTTACCTAAGTGGTGGAAAGACAGATAACTTTCTAAGTCCACAGATGTTGAGTGAAGATCAGACACTCAATGCCAGATGACTTATAGCGCTGAATGAAGCCTATACAGTCAAAGCCAAGGGAGTGGTAAGCTGAGAAAATGTCTAAGTTCACGACAATGAGTGAAGTCAACTCACTCAACGACATACAACAAAAAGCTGTGAGATAGGCTAAATAAGTAAAAGCCTAAAGTTGGAATGAGGTGAAATGTGGCCAAGTCCACAGGCATTGAGTGAAGTCAACTCACTCAACGCCATACTTCTAAAGAGAAAGTTGGCTAAGTGTTTTGGAATTAAGTGATGAAGACACACTCAAAGTCATTCAACAAAAAGGCTGTAAGTTGAACTAGTTGAACTAAGTTCAGATTTCGTCAAACTGAGTTTAGAGTTTGTCGAGCTAAGCTCACATTTCATCGAGCTAAGTTCAGAGCTTGAGTTCTAAATTCGTCGAGCTCAGTTCAGAGTTTGTCGAGCTAGCCTCAGATTTCATCGAGCTAAGTTTAGAGCTTGAGTTCTGAGTTCGTCAAGCTCAATTCAAAGTTTGTCGAGCTCAGCTCACATTTCATCAAGCTAAGTTCAGAGCTTGAGATTCTGAGTTCGTCGAGCTCATTTGAGAGTTCGTCGAACTGATTTCATAGTTCATCGAGCTAAGATTCACCATCTGTCGAACTCAGTTCAAAGTAAGACAGTCTAAGCTCAGTGGTTTTAAACACAGAAAATTTGCTAAGGCAAAAAGCGTTGAGTGAGGCGTGCTCACTCAATGCTCTAACCGCCTTTATGTAGAAATGAGTTAAAAGCAAATAGCGTTGAGTGAGGCATGCTCACTCAATGCTCTCAACGCTTTAATTGCTGAAGAAGCAGATATATGGCTAAGGCAGACGGCGTTGAGTGAGGGTTGTTCACTCAATGCTCTCAACGCCTAGAAATAGATTTATATTCTAAGTAGTTTGGCTTTGAGTGAAGGCTACTCACTCAACGCCAAGAGACAGTAAATCTATCTAAGTTTTTTGACGTTGAGTGATGCTTACTCACTCAACGCATATGTTAATGTTGCTTTATTTTTGGCTAAGCCCACAGTTGGTGACGTCAGCAAGTCAACATATTTCAAATAAGTGGCGGGATGGCTACAGTACGTGAAAAAGATTGTCGCAGACCTACTGTACGACAGTTGGCGTTAAAGTAGAGTTGCATGAAGCATTAAAAGTGTGGGACCCACTGCTAAAAGAATCGTTGGGTCTCAATAAATAAAAGGAAGTGCTCTTTACAAAAAAAGAGTCAGTGATAGTTATTCTTCTTCTCCGTCATTGTTGTGGAGCTAAAGAACAGGAAGCTCAAGTCAGAAAGATAAAAAGCAAGTTAGTTTTTGAGATCAACATCTTCAATGGCAAGTTTGTTGGTGCCATCTTCATCTGCACCAGCAAGGAAGCTCAGGGTGATTCTCTGGGAAAGAGATAGAAGCAAGAGCCAACCCTTGCTGCAGAAGCTTAACAAATCCAGCCAATACTTTCTAAAAGAACATACACTTGAGGAGAGGTGAAGAAGAAGTTGGAGCTGAGCAGTCAGCTCAGTTCAGAAGGGAGCAAAGAAACAGATCTGTTAGTTGCTCCCAGCATAAGCCAAAGCTTCTACATCATTGTTGTTGTGAAAAAGAGAGAGTTGAATCTTTGGTTCAGTTCAGAAAGAGGCAGAATAGTATTCTGCAAGTTTCTTCCAGCTCAAGTGAATAAACTTGTTGTTGTGAAGTAGTTGGGACTGAGGTGCACTCTGTCCAGTAAATTTGATACAGGAGAACTTTCCTGGTGTCATAGGGGGGGGGGGCTGATTCTAACTCACCCAAGGCTAATTGTCACAGAGGAATTCCTCTTGTGATCAATCAAGAACAACATCAATCCATTTCTATCCTGTAGGATCCTTCTGGATCTGAGCTGTATGAGTGCTGCAGCACTCTGAGAGTAGAACCTAGTGCCTGAAATTTTAGGGCTGAAAAGCTTGAGTTGTAGGCCTTAGAGATAAGGCTGAGGTAGGTGGGTTCATGACCACTGAGCTATAGGAACACTGCAGGGATCTGAGGTAGGAACATTTGTGGTTCTTAGGTAAGGTTCTGAAGAGAACCTGAGTGTAAGGCTGAGGGCGTGAGGTGTAAGCTCTTTGGATAATTTTGCAGAAGTGCCTAGTCCAACAAGACTGTTGGATAGGTGTGAGGGAAAGTGGATGTACCCAGTTGGGGAACCACTATAAATATCTGTACGCTTATCTCTGTTATTTTCTTTGTGCAGGGTAAATCATCTTGAAAGCAGAAATTAACCTACCACTCAAGCAATAAACAAAACAAAAAGAAAAGAACTAATAAAGAGACCAATAACCTATTCACACCCCCCTCTAGGTGATTTAACTATCCTTGAAAATAAAGACTTTTAAGTGGTATCAGAGGGAGGTTACTCAAAAAGGACCTATCAGTCTGAGTTGACCTCCAAGGATAGCTAAAAGGTTAAACTTATGTGTTCAAGGATGAACCATAAGATGTGGAACTCTATGGAGCAGTAAATCTGCAGAGAGGACAAGATCGGCATTGGGTTATTGGCTGCTCTTGGTGATGACAAAGTCCTTCCAGATTCAAGAGCAAGAATCAGGGCCCCTCTGTCACATACAGAGAGTGACACAAAGGTGGATGAAGCTGAAGAAGGGGAATGCATATGTCATGGACAAATAGCTACCCTAGAAGTAGAATATTGTCAGGATTAGCCTGGTCAAAATAAGGTACATTCCCCATCTAGCACATCCTCAAAGTCTAGATATGAATCCTGTACACACTCTGATGTCTCCTCATCTAGTGATGATGAGGGTCCTTTGATAGATGATGATATCAATCAATTGATTGATAATCATGCTGCCCTTCTGAAAGCTTTCAAGGAAAGCAAGCTGCTTGTTAAGAAATAAGCAGAGGAAATAGCCTCCCTGCAGAAGACTGCTTCCCAGCTGGATGAAGCTTCATCCTTCCTATGTGTAAAAGAGAGGGAAACAGCTCATCTAAATTCATGGTAGATATCCATGTTGAGTCCCTAAAATACAAGGACTCTATTATCAAGAATCTTGAGGAGAAACTTGATAGGGAGAGGAGAATTGTGGCTAACTTCTCTAAGATAGATTTTATCAAGAGAAGATCTGAGTCTGAGTGTATTTCTAAAATAATCCAATCTCAGAAAATAGGTCAAGTTCCTGTCATGCCTCATCCTACCTTTCACAAGGTAATTCTCCCTTCTAATAGGTATGGCCAAGACCCTAGAAATGTTCACTGGAGGAATGGGAATCTTCCTTGTAAGACTACAAATGTCTCGTATAATGAAAGAAGAAAGGTAATGGGTCTGAGTGCTCAGAAGGCTCCCCATGAAGAAGTGCAAAAGGCCCATCCTGAACCTTTTGTATTTAATGCACCAGCTCCATCTCTCTTGAGCAAGGCAGTGGCCTTTTCACAAAATCTCCCTACTCACACTCCGACCAAGGGTAAATCTGCCAGGATGCAAGACTTGGAATCTTCCAAGGGCACCAATAGCATGTCCTTTGCAAGGAGAACTGCTACTGATAGACCTTGTGAAAAACCAAGCTCTTATCATGTCAGACCCACTCTCAGTCAGACTATGGCTAAGAGAATTTGGAACAAGGAAGCTGCTATGTTGGGTACGACATTCCTTCACTTGACCCATGGCGCTCTGCTACTTATTTAAGAAATTAAGTAGCGCCCTTTCCAATGGTCCGGGCTTTTGGAACAGTTGGGTATGTGCTTGATCCTATATTTGGTATCAGAGGGGGTCACGGGTTCAAGACCGGGGGCGCTATTAAATCCTGATTTTTCCCTTCTACCTATGTGGGTCCGGCGGGTCAGGAAACTGTGGACATGTGGTAACCCCGCCTTGGAGCCATGTGGGCATGTAGTAACCCCACCTCTGAGCCGACGGGTTTTGTTAGACGCCGGGGGGGGATTGTTGGGTCCGGCATTCCTTCACTTGACTTGTGGCGCTCTGCTACTTATTTAAGAAATTAAGTAGCACCCTTTCCAATGGTCCGGGCTTTTGGAACAGTTTGGTATGCGCATGATCCTTCGTGCTCTTCCTTCTGTTCAGTCTGCAGTCAACCATGCTGCAGACCTGCTCAAAAAAGAAGATACAATATTCATGAGTGCTGATGTTGTGGCAAAGTGGGCCACTTTGCCATTGATTATTGGCACAACCCTAGTGTGCCAAGGGCAAGAGAAAGTCTTCCTAACAGGGCTCCTATAGGTAGATATTTGTTTTTTCAATCTAACAAGAACCTAGGACCCAAGTCAGCTTGGGTTCCTAAGAGAAGGTAATTCTGTCTTGCAGGATAGTCCAAGTGGCCATAACCATTTATGGTCCTTGGAAAGTGTTTTAGCAGACCCAAGTCTGGATACAAGAAATGATTCAACTTATCATCATGCACTAAATGTCAATATCAAGTGTAATTATTAAGGAGGAGCTTAGAAAGGAAAGCCAGATGAACATCAAAGGCTAAAGCTCAGAAGCAAGGTTGCTGGTATGCTCAGAAACTGTGAATCCAGCATGGACTTCAAGTATACAGAGCAGAGATAAGTAGAATTCACCTTTCTTTAATTCTATTACTAAATTTCACAATTGATTACTCATGTATGAAAAGGATAATTGAAACAAATGACTAAGAAGATGTAAAACAACAACTCTTCTTAATACATGTGTTAGTTGCTTACATTTTCACCATGCCAAAAAATGTAACTTGTCTCAACATACCCAAAGACACATTGCATATGAAATACTAAGCTAGATTAGTATCAAATTTTGGTTGAGCCAATTGAGGTTGGGGGGCTAATACACTCTCAATTGAAATTATGTCTAATTGCACCCCAATAGAACATATTTTAGAATGTGCTCTGTAGGTCTATATTACCCCTACAAGTTAGGTCAACACAGTTAGGGGCTAATTGAAAATTTAATTACTAATGAAAACTGATGTTAAGCTAAATAAGCTCACTTAACAAATACTAGAGAAAAGATGGACTGAGGATATATGTCGGGATTCAATCCGGGTCATTGATCAAGAATAAACAACAAATATGGATTAGTGACTTTCCTCCTTTTTTTTAGCAATACCTATAAATAGAAGGGCTTGTGCAATAAGCAAAGTCACTATTCCTTACCCTCTCCTGCCCGCATTCGCTAAATTGACAGGAAGCCACTTTCGCTAGTATTCTCAAATTCTCTAGAGAAATGGCACCCAAGGGACCGGATTTCCTCTTCGAAGGAGCAGAGGTGGTTCGAAATGGATTCATTGATGATCCAGAAGAAGTTCAGCAGGTGCTTAATCTTTTGCATAAATCTAACCTAGCCTTCGTCCTGATGGAACCCTGTCTTCTGTGGAAGAGGGAAGTACTGGAGTTGTTTGCCAACGCTAAAGCGGATGCTTTGACTGGTAAAATTAAGACCATAGTTAGCATAAAGAAGATCAAGATAACCCCTAGAAGGCTAAGTAAGGCTCTACAGCTGCCAAAGCTTTCTGCAACTAAGGAAGAAGAAGAGCTATTACTGGACAATATAAAATCGGCAATGAAATGGTGTGGAATTTCCAAGCACACAACTGGATAATTTCAAAAGAAAGAACTCAACCTGAGAGGCAAGTTCCTAGCTGATGTCATTGGGAAAGCTCTGATATGCAAAACAGGATCCCATGATAAAATCTCAAAAAGGATGTTTGAACTAATGGCCAGGATCATACTGTCCAAGATAATTGATTGGGGAAGAGTGATGTTTGAAAGAATAGTGGACTGCATGATTGAACCCAATTTGGGGAGAATCCTTTCAATATTTTTGCGAGAAACTGCTCCAGAAATTCTGAATATGAAACTTGGTGCAAGAATACACCACATTAGAAGGATGGACATAAGGATGCTTGAGAGATGGGACAGGGTGCTTCAGCCTCGTGGTCCAAAAGTTGTGGAAAGAAAAGGAAAGAGAATTGCTACTACTGAGCCCAGCTTATCTAGCAGCTCATCTGAGGGCGAAGAGTCTCATGATCCTGATCTATCTTCATCTGCTGAAGTGTCCAAGAGGGACATGAATATCATGGTATCCGCCTTATCTGATCTTACCCCTCCTAGTTGTGTGAGCAGACTATAGTCAGACACTGTTCCTGTAGTGGATGAGACTGCTGCTGAGTTAGCTGAATCTACTGGAGATGAAGGAGATGTTTTGCCTTCAACCAAGGATGCTGGGCAAATAGCTGAGGAAATTGTTAACAAAATATCTGTAGAAATGGAGGATGATGCCTCCAGATTAGAAGATGCATATAGGCATATACCTATGTTTGAAGATGAGGAACTACAGGATAAAGTCATGGAAATTCCAAGTGCTGAGGGAAGGATTACACAATTTAAGGGGGGGAAACTGGTGCAAGAGATAATGCATGATGTATTATTTGTAGGGGAGCAACTGAAGGTTCCTCCAATAGAAGTTCTTGCTGCTGTTAACCTGCATGTAAATAAAAGCATGGTAGTGGTTGAGGGGGAGAAACCTTCTGATCTCCCTTTTCATGAGGTACATGATCTGGTTTCATCAAAATCTGAGGAAGAGGAAGTCAGTCATGATAAAGCACACTCCTCACCACATCCAAAAATTGAGCAGCACAAGAATGGCACATATCAAGGAATGGGGAGAAAGCCTGTACAAGAAGCCCTGGATGAGGGCACATCTGCCAGATTTGATCAGCTGCCACCTACCTTCATGGCACAGCTAAAAGGTTTGTTAGATGAGCAAATAAGGGCATTGGAAAACTATGTGGATGATGCCCTCAAAGATGTTAGAAATGATCTTGCAACTGAGATCAAATCTATAAGGTTTGAACTGAATCTGCTGAAAGGAGAAACAGTAAAATTCTTTACAAGAGCTGCTCCTGCTGTAGATTACACCATGGAGAAACTGGATGTGTTAAGCCAGAATATTGCAATTATCGTTGAGAATCAAAATATTCAGGCTAAGAACTCAGTGAACATTCTTGAGAATGATAAAATTCTAATAAAAGAACAGAACACTGAAATCTTCACAAAGATGGATGCCTGCACCAAAATGCTTGATGATCACATGTTAGAAGTTAAAAATCAAGTAACTGCTGGAGTTAACTACCTGGAATGGAAAAGAAGAAAAGATAGCACCTCCCAAACTACTCAAGTAATTTAAGAAGTCAAAAAGGGGAAGAGAAATGTCATCAGAACAAATACTGAGAATATGGTCTGGGCCACAAATGCTGTGAGAGGCTCATTGGGAATGGAGCCACTGCAATATAATAGCATCCCAATGATTCCTAACTATGTACAAGAAGCTTGGACAAGATGTATAGCAGTGAAGCCCAAGTTCAAGATAATCAAGAATATGTTCAGTACTTGAAGAAGGTGACAGTGCTAATGCTCAGTGGGGAGAGAAGACTACTGGTGCTCAGAATCCTTCCTTCAGCCCCACAGTAGATATAGAGGAAGAAATGGAACAGAGGTCTGATTTCAAGTAGTGGAGCCCAGAGTCCAGATCTATTATTCTGCTTACTTGGAACCAGGTCAAGAATAAGAGATCGGACAGAGATAAATGGTACAGCAAGACTGAATGGGATAAAATGGAAAAGAGAGACACAGAAAGAAGGATTTTTTGGAGGAACAAAAAGGCAAATTTTCTCACTCCTGATGATGTGGAACTATCAAAATACTTTCCCAAGCCTTTCAGCTATTTTGAGAGACAAGAGGATAAAGTTGAAGCTAGAGCTACTAAGGCTAAGACTACTGATGAAGCTGATAAGAAAGGAAAGAAGATAGTTGGAGATGAAGACAAGCTGGCAAAGAAATCCAAAGGCAGTGGAATTATGATAAGGGAACCTGAAACTTAAAATGTTTCATGTTTTTCTTATAGGGCTATGGATGAAACATTATGCTTAAATTGTTTAAACATCTAATCTTTATATGATTAAATAGAACAACCATTTGTTATTATCTGTCTAATTCATCATTTGCCTTGATTTTGATTTAACTGCTACATCATTTGAGATGGTTATAATTTTTCTGAATTCTGCTGTGATGATGTGTTTTAAATATTTATAATATATATGAGTATGTTAGTGTATACATTGGCTTAGGTTTTGACTTATTCAAATAAGGGAAGATTGTCGGGTCCATTGATCCCAATGTCCTGAATTTTAAGAAGGACCAGCAAAATAATGTATACACATGTTGTGATCTAACTTGTGTTCAAGGTGAATGATTGTAGTTTGTCCTGATAAGCTATGATGGGACAAGTAGCCTAAGTGGCTAAGAAAATTAAGTTCTTACCTAAGTGGTGGAAAGACAGATAACTTTCCAAGTCCACGGGCGTTGAGTGAAGATCAATCACTCAATGCCAGATGACTTATAGCACTGAGTGAAGCCTATATAGTCAAAGCCAAGGGAGTGGCAAGCTGAGAAAATGTCTAAGTCCACAGGCATTGAGTGAAGTCAACTCACTCAATGCCATACAAAAAAAAGCTGTGAGATAGGCTAAAGTAGTAAAAGCCTAAGGTTGGAATGAGCTAAAATGTTGCCAAGTCCACAGACATTGAGTGAAGTCAACTCACTCAATGCAATATTTCTAAAGAGAAAGTTGGCAAAGTATTTTGGCGTTGAGTGATAAAGACACACTCAACGCCATTCAACAAAAAGGTTGTAAGTTGAACTGGTTGAAATAAGTTCAGATTTCATCGAACTGAGTTCAGAGTTCATCGAGCTCAGCTCACATTTCATCGAGCTAAGTCCAGAGCTTGAGTTCTGAATTCGTCGAGCTCAGTTCAGAGTTCGTCGAGCTCAGCTCACATTTCGTCGAGCTAAGTTCAGAGCTTGAGTTCTGAGTTTGTCGAGCTCAGTTCAGAGTTCGTCGAGCTCAGCTCACATTTCATCGAGCTAAGTTTAGAGCTTGAGATTCTGTATTTTTCTAGCTCAGGTTAGAGTTCTTCGAACTGAGTTCATAATTCGTCGAGCTCAAATTCACCATTCGTCGAACTCAATTCAAATTAAGACAGACTAAGCTCAGTGGTTTTAAACACAAAAAATTGGCTAAGGCAAAAAGCATTGAGTGAGGCGTGCTAACTCAACGCTCTCAACGCCTTTATGCAGAAATGAGTTAAAAGCAAATAGCATTGAGTGAGGCATGCTCACTCAATGCTCTCAATGCTTTAGTTGCTGAAGAAGCAGATATATGCCTAAGGCAGATGGCGTTGAGTGAGGGTTGTTCACTCAATGCTCTCAATGCCTAGAAACATATTTATATTCTAAGTAGTTTGGCGTTGAGTGAAGGCTACTCACTCAACGCCAAGAGACAGTAAATCTGTTTAAGTGTTTTTATGTTGAGTGATGCTTACTCACTCAACACCTATGCTAATATTGTTTTATTTTTGGCTAAGTCCACAGCTGGTGATGTCAGCAAGTCAACAAAACAATATATTTCAAATAAGTGGTGGGATGACTCAGTACACAACAAAGGTTATCACAGACCTACTATATGACAGTTGGCGTTAAAGCAGAGTTACAGCCAGCATTAAAAGTATGGGACCCACTGCTAAATGATCCGTTGGGTCTCAATAAATAAAAGGATGTGCTTTTTATAGAAAAAGTGTCAGTGACAGTTGTTCTTCTCTGGCATTGTTGTGGAGCTAAAGAACAGGAAGCTCAAGTTAGAAAGACAAAGAGCAAGTTAGTTGTTGAGATCAACATCTTCAACGGCAAGTTTGCTGATGCCATCTTCATCTACACCAGCAAGGAAGCTTAGGGTGATTCTCTAAGAAATATATAGCAGCAAGAGACAACCCTTATTGTAGAAGCTTCACAGATCCAGCCAATACTTTCTAAAAGAACATACACTTGAGGAGCTGTAAAGAAGAAGTTGGAGCTGAGCAGTCAGCTCAGTTCAGAAGAGAGCAGAGAAACAGATCTGCTACTTGCTTCCAACATAAGCCAAAGCTTCTACATCATTATTACTGTGAAGAAGAGAGAGGTGAATCTTTGGTTCAGTTCAGAAAGAGGCAGAATAGTATTCTATAAGTTTCTTCTAGCTCAAGTGCATAAACTTGTTGATGTGAAGAAGTTGGGACTAAGGTGCACTCAGTCCAGTAAAGTTGACACAGGAAAACTCTCCTGGTGTCATAGTGGGGGGGCTGAGTCTAACTCACCCAAGGCTGATTGTCACAGAGGAATTCTTCTTATGATCAATCAAGAACCACATCAATCCATTTCCATCCTGTAGGATCCTTCTAGATCTAAGTTGTAGGAGTGCTGCAGCACTCTGAGAGTAGGGCCTAGTGCTTGAAATTGTAGGGCTAAAAAGCCTGAGTTGTAGGCCTTAGAGATAAAGCTAAGGTAGGTGGGTTCAGGACCACTAAGCTGTAAGAGCACTACAGGGCTCTGAGGTAGGAACCCTTGTGGTTCTGAGGTAAGGTTCTGAAGAGAACTTGAGTGTAAGGCTGAGGGCCTGAGGTGTAAGCTCTTTGGAGAATTTTGGAGAAGTGTCTAGTCCAACAAGACTGTTGGATAGGTGGGAGGGAAAGTGGATGTACCCAATTGGGGAACCACTATAAATATATGTATGCTTTGCTGTGTTATTTTCTTTGTGCAGGGTAAATCATCTTGAAGCAGAAATTAATCTACCACTCAAGCGGCAAACAAAAAGAAAATAAAATATCTAATAAAGAGACCAATAACCTATTCACCCCCTCTAGGTGATTTTGCTATCCTTGAAAGTAAAGACTTTCAAATCTCTCAAATTAGATGGAACCGCCAAAGTATGTGCTTGGAGTGTTGATGAGATCTAGGTTCTGAAGCCAGTGCAATTGCACCGTTGTTGTCACAGTAGAGATTTACGTGACGAACAATGCTATGAACTACATCTAACTCTCCGATGAATTTCCTAATCCATACAACCTCCTTCGTTGTATTTTTTGTGGCAATATACTCAGCCTCAGTTGTAGAATCGACGACTGTCTCCAGCTTGGAACTCTTCTAGCTAACAACACCTCCATTTAGGCAAAATACAAAACCTGACTGAGACTTTGAATCGTCCCTATCAGTTTGGAAGCTAACATCAGTGTAACCCTTTACAACGAGCTCTTCCTCTTCGTCGAATACAAAGAATGTATCCTTATTCCTTCTCAAGTACTTTAGGATATTCTTGATGGCAATGTAGTGACTTTCACCGGGATATGACTGATACCTGCTAGTCATTCTCAAAGCATAAAAGACATCAGGTCTAATACATATCATTGCATACATGATTAACCCAATTACCAAATCATATGGAATCAACTTCATACGGTCCTTATCTTCACAAGATTTGGGACATTGGTCCTTAGAGAGACTCATACAATGAGATATAGGTAAGAATCCTTTCTTAGACTCAAGCATGTTGAACTATTTCAACACCTTATCAATATATGTACTTTAAGTCAAACTCAGCAAATTCTTCGATCTATCTCTATAGATCTTTATAACAAGTATATAAGTCGCTTCGCCCAAGTATTTTATTGAAAAGCAGTTCCCTAGGTTGTTCTTAACAATATGTAGGGTCGTTTGTCATTCCCGATCAATAGTATGTCATCCACATACAATATCAGGAAGATAACTATACTTCCACTAATCCGTTTGTAAACACACGATTCATCCTCGTTCTTGATAAAACCAAACTCTTTGATATTTTCATCAAAATGAAGATTCTAACTTTGAGAAGCCTGCTTTAATCCATAAATGGATCTCTGCAGCTTGCATATTTTAGTGGCTTCACCTAGAGATACAAAACCCTTGAGTTATGTCATATACACTTCCTCAAGGAGGTTCAACTTAAGGAAAGTCGTTTTAACATCCATATGCCAGATCTTGTAGTCATAATACGCAGCAATAGCAAGCAGAATTCTGTTGAACTTAACTATAGTAATAGGGGAAAAAGTTTAATCATAGTCAATACCATGAATTTGCTTGAAACCTTTAGCCACAAGTCACCCTTTGAATTTTTGTACATTCCCATCCATGTTTGTCTTCTTCTTGAAGACCCACTTGCACCCTATGGGTCTTACCCCTTCAGGTGGTTCCACCAAGTTCCAAACTCGATTTTCATACATGGAGTCCATTTCTTATTTCATGGCCTCAAGCCACTTCTCAGAGTCCGGTCCACACATAGCCTCTTGGTAGGTTGCTGGCTCATCATCATGATCCATAAGCAACACATTACCTATTTGAGACACGAGAAATCCATATCTCCCAGGCTCAAACCTTGGTCTACCTGATTTACGTGGAACTTGTGTTTCTTGAGCAGGCTCTCCAGCTACAATAACTTGTAGTCCTTGCTCAGGTTCCAATTCCGATTCATTCACTGTTTGTGGTTCTTAAACTTCTTCAAGTTCTATCTTAGCAGTCTTTCTACTTAAGAACTCTTTCTCAAGAAAGATACCAGTCCTCGCGACAAAAACTTTGCCCTCAGACGGTGGGTAGAAATAGTACCCTTTAGTTTCCTTAGGATACCCCCACAAGTTAACACTTATCTGACTTGGGTTCCAGCTTGTTAGGTATTTGACGTCGCACGTATGCCTCACAGTCCCAAACCTTAATGAACGACATACTGGGACGCTTTCCAGTCCATATCTCATATGGTGTCTTTAGAACTGCTTTCGTTGGAGCACGATTTAGTGTTAAAGCGGCAATTTCGAGAGCAAAACCCAAAAAAACAGACAGATCTACATGAATCATCATCGATTGCACCATGTCTAACAAAGTACGATTCCTCCACTCAGACACACCATTATACTGTGGTATTCTAGGTGGAGTGAGCTGTGATACAATACCACACTCTATTAGATGATCACGAAACTCATGACTTAGGCATTCGACACCTCAATCAGATCGGAGCGCTTTAACCTTCTTACCCAGTTGGTTCTCTACTTCGTTTTTAAACACTTTGAACTTTTTAAAGGTTTCAGATTTGCACTTCATAAGATACACGTATCTGTATCTACTGAAATTATCAGTAAATGTAACAAAATAGAAGTACCCACCTCTACTTATAGAACTCATGGGTCCACATACATCACTATGTACTATACACAAGAGATCATCAACCCTCTCATTAAAGCCAGTGAAAGGGACCTTAGTCATCTTGTCTAATAAACAAGATTCGCATCTTTCAAATGATTCACAATCAAATGAGTCCAGTAGCTCATCTTTATGGAGCTTGGATATACATTTCTCATTTATATGGCCCAAACGACAATGCCAAAGGTACGTAGGGTTCAAGTCATTCGTTCTTAGTCTTTTAGTATTTTCTATATTATAGATCTGATGGTCTAAGTTCAAAATATACAGACCATTAAACATTTGAGTTATAGCATAACAAACATCATTCTTAAATATAGAATAACAATTGTTCTTAATAATAAAAGAAAATCCAATCATGTCTAAATATGAAATAGAAATAATGTTTCTAGTTATTGAAGGAACATAATAACAGTTATCAAGTTCCAAAACAAGCTCACTGGGCAAAGAACGACGGTAAACCCCCACGGAGATAGCAGCAACTTTTGATCCATTGCCAACGCGCAGGTCCACCTCTCCTTTACTCAGCATTCTTCTCCTTCCTAGTTCCTGCATATTTATATAAATGTGAGAACCACATCCGGTATCTAATACCCAGGATGAAGGAGCAGAAAGGTTTTTCTCTATAACATAAATACCTAAAGCGGAAGTCATACCTCCACTCATCTTTTACATGCCCTCAATAGACGAAGGACAATTCCTCCTCCAATAACCAGCCTTGCCATAGTTGTGGCACTTTCCCTCTTTCCCTGAACCTTTCTTGTTCAGTGCAGAAGACTTGGGCTCTAGAGCTGACTTAGGTCCTACCTTCGTATTTTTGAAGCCCTTGGCCTTGCCCTTGCCTTTATGCACCATCAGTATGGAGCTAGCAGGATTGGCCTTCTTCATATTTATCTTGGCAGTTCGCAACATGCCTAGGATCTGGGGCAGTGTCTTGTCTATTTCATTCATGTTATAGTTCAAGACGAACTGCTCATAACTGTCCGGCAACGATTGCAAGATCAGGTCTGTGGCCAACTCTTGGCCAAGATGGAACCCTAGTCTTTCAAGGTTCTCTATACACCCAATCATCTTGAGTATGTAAGTCCCTACTAGGTCCCAAGCTCCCATCTTGCATTAGAACAACGCCTTGGTGATGTCAAATCTCTCTTGACGAGCTTGCCCTTGAAACATTTTCTTGAGATGCTCTTCAATTTCCTTGCAACCCATGCTCTCGTGTTGCTTCTGAAGCTCCGAGTTCATGGTAGCAAGCATGAGACATTCAACGTCTAAGGTGTAAGATCCGGCTTCCCAATTTGGGAGCACACCCGAATCTTATGCCCAGAACTGTCGCCTTACGGTGACACTAGCACACGGGCTAGTCGACACCACAAGACGTCGATCCCGTCGGCTAACATGATCATATTCCAGAGCAATATGAGTAACAAAAGCAGTAAACAATCCACAGCCACAACACATATATATGTGAAATAAAATATGAAATAGTCCAGACAGAGTACATCATTAATAATAATAAGGGCTTATGCCCGGTACATGAATATCTCAATATCTCTCTCTCTCAAAACATAAGCGGAAGCTATCTATATCATCATCTAATCTCGTCCTACCTGAGGATGCGCAACAGTAGTAGTAGTCTGCGGTAGCAGTATCTGCTCCTCAAGTCCTGCCTCCTCGTCGTGTTGGTGCTCAATCTCCACGAGCTCCTAAAATAGTATGGTCACCGACCATTAGTCAAAAAGACTAAGTTGTTTCCTCCGCACCTCGCCCCGCGGCTCCTAGGCACCGAGCGAAAGGACGAAGCGGAGGACAACAAGGGGTAGCAAAAGTAGAAGCAGGTGACAAGAGCTAACTAGTAGTTGTGATAGATATTATTATTCTACTCTAGCAGTTCTAAGTATATAGTACAAGTAAGTAAAGTTCAATACTAGTAAAGGAAGGAACTGAAAGTAAGAGCAGAAAAGTAAAGTAAAGCTGAAAGGTAAAGCTATCTACTATCACAGAGTACCCTAACTTATATAAATGCCCATACAAATATATAAGTTAGTATTTCCAAAATAACTTATCATATAAAAGAGCCCATACTAATTTATATGATAAGGATCTATGAAGCGTATGTCCTAATGCAAATGGATGATATGTTATGAATTATAAAACATGCAAGTGCAACACACGCACACGACTCTGAGATCTCAAACCTTTAGTTCTAACTTTTTGAGAGCTAGCATCACTCTAAGGTACCACCGTTGTGGCTACGGCAGCAGCGGAGCGGGCGTCTCCGCTTTCTAGGCAGGTATACACACTACCTGGCCTATACCTCTCTCATACGCCTCTATACAAGTCCGAGGTGCACTTTAGAGTCTCTGCGTATGTACTTTGCTGACTACCTGTCAGTCTTGTTGGGCTGGGTGCGCGTTATCGGGGATCTTCCTCCAAACCGCAGCGTAAATAACCAACTGGCCCCTCAAACCCTCACACCCTCCTGGTTCACCGTACTTCCATTGGTGTGACGATTGGCCCAGTACCGCATGACCCGCCACTAATTTTATGTACATGCAAGTATTTCATCTCGATCCTTCAGCTCGTAGGGCTAACCTGCCCCGATATCCTCCAACCCATCACGGGTGAGAATGTAATATCAAGTCCAATTCCCTCCAACCCTACACAGGTGAGCATGAGTACCACATCTCTTAGCCTAGTATACTACTCTTGTCTACCAATTATTAGACTTAGTAGTTTAGGGTTAATCCCGGGACTGCCCAAGGTATGCCCAATGAAGGGGTCTCGAAGGCACTAGGAACCAAGATGGGATGACAAACCCAAAGTTCCCTTTCGCAAGGATAATTATTCTTATTAGTGTCTACCCAGGATTATCACCCAACTCTCATTGTTACTTTAGAACGACCCTAATAACTTAAGGTATTATTAGGAGCGCGGCGGTTCTCCGCCGGTCCCTGTTATTATTTTTGTCACGAAACTTGCACTCTTCCACACATGATTAAAGAATCCTCTAGGAGACCATCCAGGGTTATTTCCTCCACTAAGATTCTCACTTTGCTAGTTTATCATATTCCTCCCCAGGTGGCCCTACTAGAACGAATATCGGTGTTATACCCTTACCCATGTCCGATACCACCCACAAATATGACCTTCTAATTCCTCTTGCCATATGCCTCAAATTATTTATCCTAGGATGGTATGGACCTATATGATGAATATGATGAATTCCATAATTTTCCAAATTAATTACACCATTAATTAATTTCTTTAAATGTAATCCCTAGTCATTTTTCACATGAAGTATTGTCAATATTAAACCTACTATCCTAGGGATTCTTCCAGGTATATAATATGACAATTTATATCCACAAATCTAGCATTTTCCAAATGTACATGAAATATTATCTCAAAAATTCTAATTAAATTACAGAGCCTTGATAATAATGAAATAATGCTATGTCAAGATTTCCATTTACATCTAGGTTGAAGTTGCCTATCAAATGATCAATTTGAGTTATTTACCAAAATGCCATTATGGGGCCTAAGTACATTATTTGGCACCCCAAAATTCTGAAATAATTGCACAAGGAATAAAACATACAATTACAGCAATATGAATTTTCTCATATTTTTCAAAGGAATATACCCATCATTTCTACACAAATTCCATAAGGGTAAAATGGTCATTTTGCTCCTTTAACTACTTAAACTTCATCCAACAGAGATATAATTTATTTATAGTGTTTATTATGTCATTCATTATTCCTTAACAGAAATTGAACATTTTATGATAAGGGTAAACCTATTTTAAATTTATTTCCTCAAAAGGACCAAATTTTTAGAAATTCAAAATAATGGGATTTTTGTTCCCAAAAATCCCACCATTGCTATGAGAGGTGTATTACACACTCATGTGTCTCTATAATTAAAATCATAATTTTTGAATGTTCCAAGTTGGCTGAATACACATTATTTCATTTTAGGCTAAATGCACACCAAGCCTATAACAAGCCAACACATGCAAGTGGGTTTACTCAACATTCAGTGGTCCAAATTGGCTGAAATTTTAAACATACACTTATAATGTCCCTAAGGACATGCAAAATTTGGGGTCATTTGGAGTCCCACCACTCCAAATATTTCATTTATTTCATTTTGGGTATTTTAGTAAAAACTATAGAAAACATTTTCCCTAAAATTCTCATTTTTGTACAGAGGTTAAATAAGCCTTAAACATGCACGCACCCAAAATATTGGGCCATTTGGATGTCTGGTTTGACTTGGGCATCATTTTGAAATTCTGCCCTAGCTAAAGACCAACCCTAGCACAATGGTCCTACAGGTCAGACCACTGGACCAAATCTCAAGTTAAGGGTGTCAAATTAAATTTAACACAAAGGGCTACATTTTTTATGTTCATGTCATCCTCTGGAAATGATTATAAGAGCCCTATTTTTGACATGCAAGATCACTAAATTAATGTGACAGAAATGCAATTTCATTTCATTAAATAATAACAGAATTAAATTGGTTTTAATAAAATGAACTGCACGAATTTTAAAGCTAGATTGGACGGAATCCGTTTATCTTCCCCAAGTGTTCAACGGCTGAGATCGAGCCGACCTGGGGGATATTGCGGGGCCATTTCCGGCCACCTGAGGCGGCGCCACCCCCGGCCAACGGTGCCATCACCTTCACGGTGGTGGTGGCTATCCTTTGCCGGTGATGAGGCGGCGAGAGATGGCGGCGACGGCGATCCCAAGCGGTAAGAAAAAGCTTGAAAAATCTCCCATTTCTCACATGGCATCGGGCTCGTTTGAGCCCGATATCTCCCCTAGTTGATCTAGGATTCTAGTACGGGTAGAGAGACGGCGAAACGAACCCGAATGGCGGCATGGCGGTGAGGTTGGCGGCGATTGGCCATGGCCGAGCTGCTCTAGTGATCTCTTATTCAAAACCTTGATTCTCCACCAATTCTCTTGCTCCAGTACTCGATCTCCACTCGTTTTCCCCTTCTGAAGCTAATGGTGAGGTTAGTTTTGGCCGGGAGTGGGTATAGGGGGAGTTAAACCCGAGGTGAGCTCGGTTTGAAGCTTTGGTTGTGTCACCAAAGGTGCCAAGTGGCCACCATGCTTGAACTGGCTTTGAAATGCTTTGAGGAGGTCGGCCAGCCCATTTTGGGCAGAAGGGATGAAGGCCACATGGCCACCTTTCATTTCCTCCCATTTCTCTCTCCTCTTTTTGGATGAATTCCCCAAATTGCCCCTTTGCATGTGTCCTCTCTCTAAAACCAGAGGGGTAGTGGTGGTCTTTGACCACTTGGGCTGATCATGGGCCAGAATTGGTGGGCTTAGCCCAAGGAGAGTGGGCTTAGCTCTCATTTTCTCCTTTAGGTCGATTATGTTGACTTGTTGACTTTGGAGTTGACTTGGTCAACCATTGTAACGCCCCCGATTTTTCTGCGTTTATTTTTATTCTCGTTTGGCGTTACGATGACGCGTTTCCGTGGCTTGTGCCATTTGTGGAGTGTGGTTTAGCTCCTTAGAACTGAGTGCCCTATTATGTAGCCTGTTGGCAAGATCTTCCTAGCAAGCCAAGTCGTTTTGGGTGACCCGGTGTGGCCTCTCGGGGGGATATTGGTGTTTGGCTTTATTTGTGTATAACTCGAGTTCTGTTCGTCGAAAATTAATTTCGACTTCGCCGTTGTGTTCGTAGCGTGGGTATTTAGCTACGGTGCGAATTTCGTCGAATTCCGAGGTAGTTCGGTTTTCGCGTCGATTTGGTGCTTTATGTAATTTTGTAATTAATTATATTATTATATAATTATATATATATATAGAATGAAAACCCCCGATCCATCATCTTCCCCACTCGAACCGCCGCCCCTGTACGAGAGAAACGGAGAAACCGCCTACCCTTCCCTTCGGACGCCGATTTCCGGAGCGTTTGTGGACGGAATTCGATTCCGAGAGTGGATTCGGATTGCTCTTGTCAAGACCTTCATTCCTACGGTAAGAAATTCGATTTTCGTGGAGTTTTGGGAGGTTTGGAATTTTCGGTTTTGGAGTTTTCCGCCATTAATGGCCGAGAGTTTGTTTTAGGTGTTGCGGCCGTTTTGATCCGTGCGAAGAGGAGGAAAGCAGTCCAAAGCTTCGCTGTAAATTGAGGCAAGTGGTATTCTTGCCCTTGCCAAGTTTTTTTTTCGATTTTACTTGCTGAAATTGAAATCCTGGTTAGCCCAGATTAGAGGCCTTGTTGTTCTCATTTTCTTGCTAACTATAAGGCTTAGTTCTTCCTACTGAAACCCCCCCCCTATTTTTGTGATGATTGGAATCCAAATTGTCGGCGTGGAGCCGTTGTTTTCATTTACTCTGATTGTTGCTCTGGTTCGGGTGCAGCCGAGAGGGAGAGTTAGGAGGGGGGGTGTGGTTGCCGATTTTCGTTAAGGTATTACTCGAATGATTAGGCATAGTTCGTATAGTAGTGGTGCGCGACGTTGGTAGTTTCCTGCTGCTACTGCAGTTGTGTGAGTCGTGTGCGCGTTCCGGTGTCGTTCAGGAAATTCCAAACGGTACAGGTTAGCCGCGCACGGTCGTTAACCGTTAGGGCGCACGACCACTGGTCGTGTGCCTCTGTTCGCGCGCATATAACTTTCAGTTTCCAAAGTTCTGTCTCGCAGATCGCACGAGCGCTGGCAAGCAGTGCGCACGACCACTGATTGTGCGTCACTGATCGTGCGCTGACGCTAAGTTTTTCTCAGGTTTTCCAGGTTCGCTTTGCACGATCATCAGCCGATGAGTGCGCACGACCACTGATCGTGCGTCACTGATCGTGCGCTCTGTATATTTTCTTTTGCTAGGCGAATTTAGCTGGTTTCGAGTGCGGGAGTTTAGATACTCAAGTGGCAGGCAACTACTCGAGTTCTGGATCTTCTGCCTTGGTCGTTCGACTATCGTCGAGCTCCGTATTCTTTAGTGGGTTTGTGGGTAGTGGCATTATTTTGGCGGCGAGTGAGGCTAGCTCGCTCAACGCCAAAGTTTAGGTAGGCACTGAGTGGCTTTCACTCAACGCCTAGTCGTGTTGGTTTATTTCAACACTCTTCCTTTACCTTATCTTTCGTTTCTGAGTGGATTTCCAGTTGTATTTCTGGGTTTTCCTTGTTGGCCGTTTTCTTTATTTTCCTAAAGGCCGAATCGTGGGTCGTGGTTAGTAGTGGTGGTTGTAGCTCTTTATGGGGGTGGAGTTGTGTGATATAGCCAAGGCCACCCATGTTTTTTTTTCTTGCTCCAGGTACGGTCTGGGCATGTCGGGTGGAAGGTCCCTTGTGTTTTCACGTGTTGACCCTCGAGCTTTTGACTTGGACATGGTGGATTGGGGGACTGCATTTGCCTTCGATCCGGTTCCTCGTTGTTGTTTTTGCTACTATCACTTCCCACAGTTTAGGGTGTTAGAAGTTTCTTCTTTGGTAGTTTGCAGCATTCTGGCTCTTGGCAGCCTAGTAGGCCCTGCAGGATGTGGTTCCTGGGCTGGGTCGTTGCTGTTTCTTTGCACGTTGTGCATTTCTTGTGATCCTGTTTTGGACAGTTGTGACTCTTTCTACTACATGTTTTTCTGGTACTTTTCCCCTTTTGGTTGACTCTTTCATGCAGTTTTACTTTGTTTAGCTTGCTGAGGTGTTCTGTTTTCTTTTAGAATGCCTCAGGTTCTGAGCTGTAGCCAGTCTGGTGGCTAGTTGGAGGTGGTGTTGTTGGTGGACTCCCGGACTTTGGAGTTCTGTTTACCTTGTTAGTGAGGTTGTTTTCAGTACTTTCTTACAGACATATATTTGTGCTAGTGGGTTCGTGTCAGGTTGTTGGCGCCCACTGGTAGTTTTTACCTTGTACTAGATATATACTATTGCTGCTACCATTTTCTGGAGATAGTCTACTTGCTCTGAGAAGGTTTTATGCTAGGTTGCTAGTTATTTTTAAACTATAATTATTATTATAAATAAAACTCATGATCGGCATGTTTTCATAAAACTTAATCACTATTTTCCAAACAACGTATAAAGACCGTTTTCTTATATATTATATAAATTAAATGTAGGGTCTTACATAGCATGGGTGGTTCTCTTGGAACCCTTATGCGCTCCTTAGGATGTTAAACCTAAATAAAGTATTTTTCCGCAGCGTATAAATATAGTTTTTCTTTTGTGGACTAGGTGATCCACTGAGCCGAGGGATACGGTCTCTAAAATATAACTGATTTTCTATTCATTAAGCACATGATTTTCTTGCATAAAGATTGTAGTTGGTTTTGCCTGAGCGTCAGCAGTTATCCCCTCCTTGACGTGGCATCACGACGCGTGTTTTCTCTTACTCTGATAATTCTTAATTCGGAGAAAATGCGGGTTGTGACAGTTGGTATCAGAGGGAGGTTGCTTGACAAGTTAGTTGAGCAACCTTCCTTTGTTCGCTTATTAGTAGTTCAGCATCATGTCATTCACACACCGATATGTCATCAGCACGTCTTGGCAAAAGCACGAACACTACACTCATAGCATAACATGAAGTATACGGGGCATATTATGTAGTATGGGATGCATAATATGTGTTCGTATATGGATCCACCATAGGGGCTACATGTGAGGGTTATGTAGTATGGGATGCATAACCTCACCACATGACTGCGACTAGCACGTTTCTTTTTCGTTGCATGGAAATGTTATGTAGTATGGGATGCATAACATTTTCATGCGTACGCCGCTCATAACATGCATTAGGGCCTTTTTTTTAGAATGCATAGCACAATCATGCATATCATATCATTGCATAAGCACAACGCGCCGAGCTGAAGATTTGCAGGATGACATATGTACACACATGAGTTTTCAAATTAACATAAATTCATGCATCCGATCTAGGCACAAGAGTTAGTAAGGTGGTGGTTAACCATCCTAGGTTAGGGCATAACATCTAAATTTTGTTAAAAAGATAAACTCTCAGAGCAAGTTTAGCAGCTTTAAGTCTATATCTATATATGTATTGTCTGTACTTGTATTTGGTTCTAGACGTTGTAGTAGGGTCTAATTTGTGTTATTATGATTTTAGAATGGCAAGGCGTCCTGCGACTCGATCGACTCCCCTGTCTGAGGGTGAGTCATCTGGGGCTCAGAATGATGCGGTGATCGAGAGTCTGCGTCAGAGTAGCGAAGCTATGGGCAGACAGTTGGAGGAGGTGCAAGCCCAGATTCAGTCTTTGGTGGCGGTTGTGGCAGGTCAAACTCAGGGTGTGCAAGTCCCTGCGGGGGGGGGGGGGGGGGTTAGCTGTTCCTCCTCCTCCTGCACCCTTGAGACCTCCAGTGGTGGTGCCAGCAGAGATGGCCTTCATCTCGCAGTTTCAGAGGCTGAGCCCTCCCACTTATGATGGGAAGGCAGATTTCATGGTGATAGACGACTGGCTGATCTCCATGGAGGAGATGTTCTCGTACTCAGGGATTGCAGATGATCAGAGGGTGATGATAGCCGCCTATCAGCTTAAAGGTTTGGCTAAGAGTTGGTGGCTGAGAGAAAAGGAGAGCTTAGTGGCTGGGTGCTCTTGGGAAGTGTTCAAGGAGATGCTATTGAGGAAGTTCTTACCCTCGGTCGAGCGTGACCGCCTCATGAATGACTTCCTCTATCTGAAGCAAAGGCAGCTCACGGTGGGTGAGTATGAGATAGAGTTTAGTAAGTTGAGCCGTTTTGCCCCTGGATTGGTCAGCGTTGAGGCTGATCGAGTTAAGCGATTTCTCGGTGGTTTGAGGAGTGAGGTGCAGCAGTTGGCCAGTGCTTATGGTTCAGTGACTTATGCTGGAGTTGTAGAGGCTGCTCTTAAGGTTGAGGCCATTGAGACGGCGAAGAGCAGAGGCCAGCAGTTGAAGAAGGATAAGAGGAAGTTGGTAGAGGAGAAGAAACCCCTGGTACCCGATGCTGTTTCGGGAAAGAGGAGCAGGGTGGTGTGCAGTTTTTGTGGCCGGTCAGGCCATCCTGTCGAGAGGTGTTTCAAGAAGGCGGCAACTCAGAAGAAGGAGCAGGTTCATGCGATTCAGGGTGCTCCTAGGAGAGATGCCTCCTGTTCTGTTTGTAAGCGATCCGGCCATGATGCGGCCCAGTGTTGGACCAAGGATAAAGTCTGCTTTCAGTGTGGGCAGAAGGGTCACATCAAGTCGATGTGTCCTCAGTTTCAGCCAGCTCTTCCTGCAGTTCCGTTGCAGGCATTACCTCCACCTCAGCGTGTGGACAAGGGAAAAGGGAAGCTGAACGTGATTTCTTCCGAGGAGGCTCAGACTTCGACCCAGGTGATCTCAGGTTAGTTGTTTGTTGTTTTTCTTTCAAGCCTGGTGGTATGGTATGAAAGGAGATATAGCCCGATATGTTGTTGAGTGTCACACTTGCAAGCGTGTGAAGGCCGATCATGGAAGGCCTGGTGGCAAGCTGACCCCGTTAGAGATCCCGACTTGGAAGTGGGAGAGTATATCTATGGACTTCATTACGGGTTTGCCAAAATCCCCGAGAGGATTTGATTCTGTTTGGGTTGTAGTGGATAGATTGACGAAGTGTGCTCACTTCGTGCCTTATAAGATTGATTACCCGATGAAGAAGATAGCGAAGTTGTACTTGAATGAAGTCATCCGACTCCACGGTGTGCCGGTTAGCATCATTTCTGATCGAGACTCCCGGTTTAATTCTCGTTTTTGGCAGAGTCTGCAGGAGGGTTTGGGTACGGATCTGAGGTATTCTACTGCGTACCACACTCAGACCAATGGGCAGACAGAGCGTGTCAATCAGATTGTTGAGGATACGATCCGGTGCTATATTTTAGACCACGGTGGAGCGTGGTATGAGCGTCTGCGACTCATGGAATTTGCATACAATAACAGTTATCAGGAAAGCTTGCAGATGGCTCCGTTCGAAGCTTTGTATGGGAGGCGCTGTAGGACTCCGTTGTTTTGGGCTGAGGCTGGTGAGAAGCCTTTGTTGGGTCTAGATGCTCTGGAAGAGATGGAAGTTGCCGTGAAGCTTATTCGTGAAAAGCTTCGTTTAGCTTAGGAGAGGTATGAAAAGAACGCCAATCGGCATAGGTCTGCTTTGGAGTTTTTAGTAGGGGATCATGTATACCTCAAGGTTTCTCCAATGGTTGGTGTGAAGAGATTTGGTAAAAATCGGAAATTGGACCCAAGGTATGTGGGCCCGTTCGAGATTTTGGAGCGGATTGGTGTGTCTGCATATAGATTGGATTTGCCAGCGAACTTCCCTAGTGTTCATAATGTTTTTCATGTTAGCCAATTACGGAAGTGTGTGCGCAGCAGTGGGCAACTCTTGGATGTTGTGCCCCAGTTGGATCCCAACCTCTCTTTTGTTGAGGTGCCAGTTCGTATTTTGGATACTCAGGAGCGTGTGCTGCGAAAGAAGTCCATACCGATGGTGAAAGTTCTATGGAAAAATCAGGATTTGGAGAGCGCGACTTGGGAGCTAGAGTCGGCCATGAGGAGGGCGTACCCTCACCTGTTTCACTGATTTGATCGGTATGTTTACCTTTGTAACTTCTGTTTGTTACTTTTCCTTCTTTAGTAGGAGGGTTGTGCGTAAAGTTTCGGGACGAAACTTTCTTTTAGGGGGAGTGACTGTAACGCCCCCGATTTTTCTGCGTTTATTTTTATTCTCGTTTGGCGTTACGATGACGCGTTTTCATGGCTTGTGCCATTTGTGGAGTGTGGTTTAGCTCCTTAGAACTGAGTGCCCTATTCTGTAGCCTGTTGGCAAGATCTCCCTAGCAAGCCGAGTCGTTTTGGGTGACCCGGTGTGGCCTCTCCGGGGGATGTTGGTGTTTGGCTTTATTTGGGTATAACTCGAGTTCTGTTCGTCGAAAATTAATTTCGACTTCGCCGTTGTGTTCGTAGCGTGGGTATTTAGCTACGGTGCGAATTTCGTCGAATTCCGAGGTAGTTCGGTTTTCGCGTCGATTTGGTGCTTTATGTAATTTTGTAATTAATTATATTATTATATAATTATATATATATATATATATATATATATATATAGAATGAAAACCCCCGATCCATCATCTTCCCCACTCGAACCGCCGCCCCTGTACGAGAGAAACGGAGAAACCGCCTACCCTTCCCTTCGGACGCCCATTCCCGGAGCGTTTGTGGACGGAATTCGATTCCGAGAGTGGATTCGGATTGCTCTCGTCAAGACCTTTATTCCTACGGTAAGAAATTTGATTTTCGTGGAGTTTTAGGAGGTTTGGAATTTTCGGTTTTGGAGTTTTCCGCCATTAATGGCCGAGAGTTTGTTTTAGGTGTTGCGGCCGTTTTGATCCGTGCGAAGAGGAGGAAAGCAGTCCAAAGCTTCGCTGTAAATTGAGGCAAGTGGTATTCTTGCCCTTGCCAAGTTTTTTTTTCGATTTTACTTGCTGAAATTGAAATCCTGGTTAGCCCAGGTTAGAGGCCTTGTTGTTCTCATTTTCTTGCTAACTATAGGGCTTAGTTCTTCCTACTGAAACCCCCCTATTTTTGTGATGATTGGAATCCAAATTGTCGGCGTGGAGCCGTTGTTTTCCTTTACTCTGATTGTTGCTCTGGTTCGGGTGTAGCCGAGAGGGAGAGTTAGGATGGGGGTGTGGTTGCCGATTTTCGTTAAGGTATTACTCGAATGATTAGGCATAGTTCGTATAGTAGTGGTGCGCGACGTTGGTAGTTTCCTGCTGCTACTGTAGTTGCGTGAGTCGTATGCGCGTTCCGGTGTCATTCGGGAAATTCCAAACGGTACAGGTTAGCCGCGCACGGTTGTTAACCGTTAGGGCGTACGACCACTGGTCGTGTGCCTCTGTTCGTGTGCATATAACTTTCAGTTTCCAAAGTTCTGTCTCGCAGATCGCACGAGTGCTGGCAAGCAGTGCGCACGACCACTGATCGTGCGTCACTGATCGTGCGCTGACGCTAAGTTTTTCTCAGGTTTTCCAGGTTCGCTTCGCACGATCATCAGCCGATGAGTGCGCACGACCACTGATCGTGCGTCACTGATCGTGCGCTCTGTATATTTTCTTTTGCTAGGCGAATTTAGCTGGTTTCGAGTGCGGGAGTTTAGATACTCAAGTGGCAGGCAACTACTCGAGTTCTGGATCTTCTGCCTTGGTCGTTCGACTATCGTCGAGCTCCGTATTCTTTAGTGGGTTTGTGGGTAGTGGCATTATTTTGGCGGCGAGTGAGGCTAGCTCGCTCAATGCCAATGTTTAGGTAGGCACTGAGTGGGTTTCACTCAACGCCTAGTCGTGTTGGTTTATTTCAACACTCTTCCTTTACCTTGTCTTTCATTTCCGACTGGATTTCCAGTTGTATTTCTGGGTTTTCCTTGTCGTCCGTTTTCTTTATTTTCCTAAAGGCCGAATCGTGGGTCGTGGTTAGTAGTGGTGGTTGTAGCTCTTTATGGGGGTGGAGTTGTGTGATATAGCCAAGGCCACCCATGTTTTTTTTTCTTGCTCCAGGTACGGGCTGGGCATGTCGGGTGGAAGGTCCCTTGTGTTTTCACGTGTTGACCCTCGAGCTTTTGACTTGGACATGGTGGATTGGGGGACTGCGTTTGCCTTCGATCCGGTTCCTCGTTGTTCTTTTTGCTACTATCACTTCCCACAGTTTAGGGTGTTAGAAGTTTCTTCTTTGGTAGTTTGCAGCATTCTGGCTCTTGGAAGCCTAGTAGGCCCTGCAGGATGTGGTTCCTGGGCTGGGTCGTTGTTGTTTCTTTGCACGTTGTGCATTTCTTGTGGTCCTGTTTTGGACAGTTGTGACTCTTTCTACTGCATGTTTTTCTGGTACTTTTCCCCTTTTGGTTGACTCTTTCATGCAGTTTTACTTTGTTTAGCTTGCTGAGGTGTTCTGTTTTCTTTTGGAATGCCTCAGGTTCTGAGCTGTAGCCAGTCTGGTGGCTAGTTGGAGGTGGTGTTGTTAGTGGACTCCCGGACTTTGGAGTTCTGTTTACCTTGTTAGTGAGGTTGTTTTCAGTACTTTCTTACAGACATATATTTGTGCTAGTGGGTTCGTGTCAGGTTGTTGGTGCCCACTGGTAGTTTTTACCTTGTACTAGATATATACTATTGCTGCTACCATTTTCTGGAGATAGTCTACTTGCTCTGAGAAGGTTTTATGCTAGGTTGCTAGTTATTTTTAAACTATAATTATTATTATAAATAAAACTCATGATCGGCATGTTTTCATAAAACTTAATCACTATTTTCCAAATAACGTATAAAGACCGTTTTCTTATATATTATATAAATTAAATGTAGGGTCTTGCATAGCATGAGTGGTTCTCTTGGAACCCTTATGCGCTCCTTAGGATGTTAAACCTAAATAAAGTATTTTTCCGCAGCGTATAAATATAGTTTTTCTTTTGTGGACTAGGTGATCCACTGAGCCGAGGGATACGGTCTCTAAAATATAACTGATTTTCTATTCATTAAGCACATGATTTTCTTGCATAAAGATTGTAGTTGGTTTTGCCTGAGCGTCAGCAGTTATCCCCTGCTTGACGTGGCATCACGACGCGTGTTTTCTCTTACTCTGATAATTCTTAATTCGGAGAAAATGCGGGTTGTGACAACCATGATGAGTGGGCTGACCCCACTTGGTGGTCATGGGTCTAATGGAACCACCCAACTTGGGTTGGGTCAATGGTGCCCTACTCAGGCTAATTAGGCCTATAGGTATTGGTTTGACCAACTTAGGGCTAAGGTTGACTTTGGTCAACTAGGGTCAAAGGGTTGACCTAATGACATGTATTAGGGTCCACTTAGATTATTTTAGGGTTAGGGCAATGTGGTGGGGCCATGGTGTGGCTAGGGTTCCTATTTAGGCTAGTTTGACCTAGTTTGACTTTGGTCCCTTAGTGGGCCCCACATGGTTACAACCCACTCCCTAGGGTCAAACCTAGCTAATTACCCTAACACCCACCCCATGCCTAACCCAATCTAAGTTAAAGGGTCTAGGAGTTACATGGGATGTTATAAATCCCAATAAACAAAAAAAATAATTTCGTCCCCGAAATTCAAGTTCTGGTTTACGGGGTTCTACTTGTAACAATTTAAGTAATTTTTAAAACATAAATTACAGCATACCTGAAGTAAACAGCTCCGGGTGTCGCTCCAACATTAGATCCCTCGGCTCCCATGTGTGTTCCTCCTGTCCATGGTTGGACCACAACACCTTCACAAGATGGACCTTCTTCTTCTGCAACACTCGGACATCTGTATCATCAATCCGGATCGGCTCCAAATGAACTGACCGGCCAGGTGCAACCGGGCCTGCCATAATAGTAATGTGCTGCTCCGGCCGAAGGAGACCTCTCCGCAGTAAAGATACATGGAAGACGTCGTGCAAGGTACTCAACTCTTGTGGCAGCTGCAGCCTATAAGCTAAGGGGCTGATCCGCTCTAGGATCAAGTATGGCCCCATATATCGAGGACTGAGCTTCTTGTGCCTCCACACTCGAGAGACACCGTGCACCGGACGTATCTTCAAAAATACTCGGTCCCCCACCTGGAACTCCACCTCCGGGTGCCAAGCATCATAATACTTCGCCTGCCTGCTTTGGGCCTCTAGCATTCGATCCCTGATCAAACGAACCTGAGCCTCCGTATCCTCCACAAAATAAGAGCCAAGAGCCTTTGTGCCCACATCCTGAACCCAAGACAGTGGTGTCCGACACTTCCTCCCATAAAGTGCCTCATATGGAGCCATCCCGATGCTAGCTTGGTGGCTGTTATTGTAAGAGAATTCGATCAATGGTAGAAGCCTCTCCCAAGGCTTCCCCGTATCTAATATGCATAATCTGAACAGGTCCTCCATAGTCCTGTTTGTCCGCTCCATCTATCTATCGGTCTGCAGGTGGAAGGCGGTAATAAAAGTCAGTTGTGAGCCCAAATAAGCATGCACAACACTCCACTCCCTGGAAGTGAACCGACCGTCGCGGTCCGAGACAATAGTCCTGGGGATGCCATGGTATCTGATGAACTGTTCCACGAATAATCTCACCAAAACTGCAACTGGAGCATCCTTCCTGACTGGAATAAACCGAGCTACCTTGGTCAGTCTGTTGACTATGACCCAAATGGAATCGTGCCCAGAGTGGGAGCAAGGCAGTCTATGTACAAAGTCTATAGCAATGTCCTCGAACTTCCACTCTGGGACCGGCAGTGGCTGTAATAAACCTCCCGGGCTCTTACATTCCGCCTTCACGCGCTGACAAGTCTCGCAGTGTATCACAAAATAGGTGATCTCCTTCTTCATCCCAGCCCAGTACATGGTCCTCAGTAAGTCTGCCCACGTCATGGTGATGCCGGGATGCACTGAATATCTGGAGCAATGTGCCTCTCTGAGCATGTCATCCCGAATATCATCTCCTACTGGTATGTATACTCGTCCACGGAATCGAAGCAGATCATCTTGCAGCGTATAATCTTCAAACTTGCCCCCTTCCCGGGCACCAAAAATCGGCTCTAACGCAGCATCCAGCCTCTGATGTGTATTAATGCGCCCCTGAATATCATCATCACCGATCAATGAGCTCAGGTATTCTCGGTATACCACTGGTTCGGCCTCAGATACCACGGTAATATGCATGTCTTCAATCATCCGTATCAGCTCTATAGACATCAACCGAGGCTCCGGTCCAGAAGTGCCAGCTCTTCTGCTCAAAGCATCTGCTACTGTGTTTGCCTTCCCCGAATGGTAGTGGATCTGATAATCATAGTCATAGAGGAACTTCAGCCATCTCCTCTGTCGCAGGTTCAGGTCTTTCTGTGTATCGTTATATTTGAGATTCTTGTGATCCGAGTAGATATCATAATGAATCCCGTATAAGTAATGTCTCCATATCTTTAGGGCGAATACCACAGCGCCGAGCTCTAAGTCATGTACTAGATAGTTATGCTCATGCTTCTTCAACTATCTCAAGGCATAAGCAATAACATGTCCATGCTGCATCAGTACCGCACCCATCCCCTGGTAAGAGGCATCCGTGTAGATCTGAAATCCTTCACTCCCGGATGGGAGTGCAAGGATAAGGGATGAGGTAACTCGGTCCTTCAGCTCTTGAAAAGCTGTCTCGCACTGCTCTGACCAAACAAAATCTGCATCCTTCTTCGTCAAGGATGTGAGGGGGAGGGATATCCTCGAGAATCCCTCAACGAACTTACGATAGTAACCTGCTAATCCCAAGAAGCTACGGATGTCTGACGCTGTCTTCGACCGTGGCCAATTCCGTACTGCCTCTATCTTGGTTGGATCTACTGCCAATCCAGCTCCACTGATAGTGTGCCCCAGGAAGGCTACCTCCTGTAGCCAGAACTGATACTTAGAAAACTTTGCATACATCTAGAACTCTATGAGTCTCTACAAAACCTGATCCAAATGCTCTGTGCTCTCCTCCTGAGTCCGAGAATCGATAAGAATATCATCGATGAACACAATGACGAAGCGGTCTAAGTAGGGCTCGAATAAACGGTTCATTAGGGTCATGAATGCGGAGGGGGCATTAGTGAGCCCAAAAGGCATCACCGTGAATTCGTATAGCCCATATCATGAAATGAATGTCATCTTCGGTATGTCCTTTTCTCGGATGCGGAGCTGGTAGTAACCGGATTGCAAATCTAGCTTAGAGAACCAGAAGGCTCCCTGTAGCTGATCGAATAGCTCGTCTATCTGAGGCAGTGGATAGGTATTGCGGACCGTCAACCTGTTCAGCTCCCGGTAATCTATGCATAGTCGCAACGATCCGTATTTCTTCTTCACAAAAAGAACCGGCGCTCCCCACGACGATGAGCTCGGCCGCACAAATCCTGATTCCACAAGCTCTTGAAGTTGAGTCCGAAACTCTGCCAACTCTTTGGGAGCCATCCTGTAAGGTGCCCGAGACACTGGCCTTGCCCCCAGCACTAACTGGATCCTGAAATCCAAGTCCCGAATTGGTGGTAGTCCGGGCAATTTCTCCGGGAATACATCGGAGAAATCCCGAACCACTGGGATATCGGCTATAGAACTCTCTGCTACTGCCATCTCGAAGTAGTTGAGGTACACCTCCTCCCCCTGTTAATAGGCCTTGACAGCCTGTACAGAAGATAAAGAAAGATGGGGAATAGGTCGGATACCTTCAATAGTGACGTAAGAGTCTCCATGTCTGAGTGTGATCCTTTTCGAGGGGCAATCGATCTGATCATGATTCCAATGAAGTCAGGTCATGCCCAAGATCAAATCAAAGTCCGGTAATCTCAAGACCGCCGCCGAAGCTTCGAATGACTTGCCTCCGATCTCGGCCTCCATGTTACAATAATCTGTGGTCCATAGCTCCGAGCCATCAGGAAGACGCACCCTCCTTTCTATGCCAGGGAACTTTTCCACGCCCTCTAGCCCTTCAATAAAAGTGTCCGACACGAATGAGTGTGAAGCACCCGTGTCGAAGAGGGTACGAGCGGGCTTGCCGCTGATCATAACTATGCCTGAGGTTTATTTGAGTTAAAAGGGAGATTATTTTCTTTTATAGTTTTCAAGGTACTATTAAGGTTGAAAATTCTAAATTATAATAATTTAAGTACCTGTAATCACTTCTTCGGGGTTCCTTTGCTCCGTGAGGTTTAGATCATAATCTGTTCCTGACCACATCCTCGGCCATGATGTCCACGACCTCGGCCTCGACCTCATACTCGTCCTCGACCCTGGTGTGCTGGAGGGGCTAATGGAGGTGGAGGAGGAGGAAGAGGGTGGATCTGATGTGGGCATTGCGACCCGATATGCCTAGACTGGCTGCATCCAAAGCATATGATTTGTCTATGGCCCCGATCATCCTGTCTCTAACCACGATTATCTTGCCTCATCGGTCCAAGCATCTGTAGAGGTGGGGGAGCTAGGACTATAGGAGGCCCCTGCTCCTGCCTGATATTGGGACGACGACGTCCCCCACCCCTCATGTACCCAATAACCTTGCCTCTCTGGGATGCCCTGCTACCTTCTCCGGATGATGACTCCTCTAGTGGTCTCTTTCCTCGGCCTTGCACCATTAGCTGGTCAACTTCCAGCTTCTTTTCCATCTCTATAATTTGTGCAGTAGTGCCATGAGATATGAATAATAAGGGCTGCCTCAAGGAGTCTCGGAGCCCATGGTAGAATCTCTTAGCATACTTCTGGTCATCCCAGTCATGGAATCCCACAAATCTAGCCAGATGGGAGAACTCTCTTTGGTATTTGATCACGGATATGCTCCCCTGCTGGAGGTTCAGAAACCTCACTTCCAAAGCATCTCTGTCGGTGGTGGATACATAGTGCTCTAAGAACGTATCATTGAACTCCTCCCAAGAAATATCCATCAGCTCTCTATCAGCATATACAGAGTCTCGTACAGACTTCCACCACCTCTTCGCATGTGCATCCAGTACCAAGGTGGCAAGGGGGACTACTTGGCTGACTGGACAGCTGATGTCAGCCAACATCTCCTGAATAGTCTCCAGCCACTCCTCCGTCTTCACAATATCCTCCGTCCCGCGGTACACCGGCGGAGATAGACTCTTAAAGGCACTAAACCAGTTCGACCCCGGATTTGGCTGTGGGGCCGGGACTTGTTGTGCTCTGAAGGCTTCCAGGATAGCCGTCAGAGTCTTCCCCATCACAGTCTGCAAAAAGGGGGTGGCGGCAGGAGGGGGAGGAACAATATTCGGCTGCGGAGCGACCTGCGGAGGTTGCAAAATAGGTAAGGTTTAACTATAATAGGGCTAACTCATTGTGTTACCTGGACTGATCGTGTGACTTTTACATGGGCACACCATCGCTTCTGCTATATAGTTTGTCCGCAAACTAATGCTCGAGCAGGGTGTTCTAATGTTGTGGACTTTGTTCTCATATGATCGTATGGTCAAGTGATACCAGTTTGTAAGATCCGGCTTCCCAATTTGGGAGCACACCCGAATCTTATGCCCAGAACCATCACCTTACGGTGACACTAGCACACGGGCTAGTCAACACCACAAGACGTCGATCCCGTCGGCTAACACGATCCTATTCCAGAGCAATATGAGTAACAAAAGCAGTAAACAGTCTACAGCCACAACACATATATATGTGAAATAAAATATGGAACAGTCTAGACAGAGTAAAATAATAATAATAATAAGGGCTTATGCCCGGTACATTAATATCTCAATATGTATCTCTCTCAAAACATAAGCGAAAGCTATCTATATCATCATCTAATTTCGTCCTACCTGAGGACGCGCAGTAGTAGTAGTATGCGGTAGTGGTATCTGCTCCTCAAGTCCTGCCTCCTCGTCGTGCTGGTGCTCCATCTCTACGAGCTCCTATAATAGTTTGGTCACTAACCATTAGTCAAAAAGACTAAGTCGTTTCCTCCACACCTCGCCCCGTAGCTCCTAGGCACCAAGCGGAAGGACGAAGCGGAGGACAACAAGGGGTAGCAAAAGTGGAAGCAGGTGACAAGAGCTAACTAGCAGTTGTGATAGATATTATTATTCTACTCTAGCAGTTCTAAGTATATAGTACAAGTAAGTAAAGTGCAGTACTAGTAAAGGAAGGAACTGAAAGTAAGAGCAGAAAAGTAAAGTAAAGCTGAAAGGTAAAGCTATTTACCATCATAGAGTACCCTAACTTATATAAAGGCCCATACAAATATATAAGTTAGGATTTCCAAAATAACTTGTCATATAAAAAAGCCCATACTAATTTATATGATAAGGATCTATGAAGTGTATGTCCTAATGCAAATGGATGATATGTTATTAATTATGAAACATGTAAGTGCAACACATGCATACGACTCTGAGATCCCAAGCCTTTAGTTCCCACTTTTCGAGAGCTAGCATCACTCTCAGGTACCACCGTTGTGGCTACGACAGCAGCGGAGCGGGCGTCTCGGCTTTCTAGGCGGGTATACACACTACCTGTCCTAGACCTCTCTCATATGCCTCTATACATGTCCTAGGTGCACTCTAGAGTCTCTGCGTACGTACTTTGCTGACTACCTGTCAGTCTTGTTGGGCTGGGTGAGCGTTATCGAGGATCGTCCTCCAGACCGCAGCGTAAACAACCAATTGGCCCCTCAAACCCTCACACCCGCCTGGTTCACCGTACTGCCATCGGTGTGACGATTGGCACAGTACCGCATGACCCGCCACTAATTTTATGCACATGCAAGTATTTCATCTCGATCCTTCAGCTCACAGGGCTAACCTGCCCTGATATCCTCCAACCCATCACGAGTGAGAATGTAATATCAAGTACAATTCCCTCCAACCCTACACGGGTGAGCATGAGTACCACATCTCTTAGCCTAGTATACTACTCTTGTCTACCAATTATTAGACTTAGTAGTTTAGGGTTAATCCCAGGACTGCCCAAGGTATGCCCAATGAAGGGGTCTCGAAGGCACTAGGAACCAAGATAGGATGGCAAGCCCAAAGTTCCCTTTTGCAAGGATAATTATTCTTATTAGTGTCTACCCGGGATTATCACCCAACTCTCATTGTTAGTTTAGAACGACCCTAATGACTTAAGGTATTATTAGGAGCGTGGTGGTTCTCTGCCGGTCCCTGTTATTGTTGTTGTCACGGAACTTGCACTCTTCCACACATGATTAAAGAATCCTCTAGGAGACCATCCAGGGTTATTTCCTCCACTAAGATTCTCACTTTGCTAGTTTATCATATTCCTCCCCTGGTGGCCCTACTAGAACGAATATCGGTGTTATACCCTTACCCATGTCCGATACCACCCACAAATGTGACCTTCTAATTCCTCTGGCCATATGCCTCAAATTATTTATCCTAGGATGGTAAAGACTTATATGATGAACAGGATGAATTCCATAATTTTTCAAATTAATTACACCATTAATTAATTTCTTTAAATGTAATCCCTAGTAGTTTTGCACATGAAGTATTGTCAATATTAAACCTATTATCCTAGGGATTCTTCCAGGTATATAATATGACAATTAATTGGGCCTACCAAAATTTCATGCTTTATAAATTCAGATTTATAATTAATTCCTATTTAATACTATATCCACAAATCTAGCATTTTCTAAATGAAGTACATGAAATATTATCTCAAAAATTCTAATTAAATTACAAAGCCTTGATAATAATGAAATAATGCTATGTCAAGATTTCCATTTACATCTAGGTTGAAGTGGCCTATCAAATGATCAATTTGAGTTATTTACCAAAATGTCACTATGGGGCCTAAGTACATTATTTGGCACCCCAAAATTCTGAAATAATTGCACAAGGCATAAAACATAAAATTACAACAATATGAATTTTCTCAGATTTTTCAAAGGAATATACCCATCATTTCTACACAAATTCCATAAGGGTCCGTTCGTTTCAACGACATTCATATTGAACTATTGGCTTTTAATCCAATATCAATACACATGGAAAATGACATTGAGTTTAAATCTAATTTTATTGTTCGGCCGCATGATGACTTTCTGTCATAGGAATTGACATTAATCACTTTTTATTATTTGTTTGTAGAAAGATTTTCAATCATAGGAATTGGCATTGGTCAATGCTCTCAAATAAAAATAACAAACACAGATTTTTCGTCCGACATCAATTTTATTTCCCGGACATGAATTTTTCGTCATGACTTGTTGTTTTTGCCCGGGCTTAAATTTTTCGGCCCGAACGCGAAATTTTTCGCCCGAACACGATTTTTTCGCCGAGACGCAATTTTTTCGCACGGACTCGATTTTTTTACCCGAACTCAAATTTTTCGCTCCGACACTAATTTTTCGCCCGGACATGAATTTTAATCCCGGACGTGATTTTTTCGCCCGGACGCAACTTTTTCGCAAGGACGCCACTTTTTCGCCTTGACGCGATTTTTTTCGCTCGAACGCCATTTTTTTGCCCGGCGCGATTTTCAAACGGGGTTTTCTTCTTCCCCTTTTTCAATGGAAAATTCATATCAAGCAATTTCAATGTACCCGACGTGATTTTTCTCATGGACGCAAAAAATATCGCCCGGACGCAATTTTTTTTCCCGAAAGCAATTTTTTCGCCCGGGCGTTACTTTTTCTCCTAGACGCGATTTTTTTCTCATGGACTCGATTTTTTCGCCCCGAAGCGAAAAGCGACGCGATATTTTCGCTTCAGGGAGAAAAAAATCGCGACCGTGCGAAAAAATCGCGCCCGGGCGAAAAAATAGCGGCAAGTCAAAAAAATCACTTCCGGGCAAAAAAATTGCGCCTGGGGGAAAAAATCGAGCTCGGGCAAAAAAGTCTCTGTCCGGACGAAAAAAATGCCCACGGGCGAAAAAAACACCTTAGGTTGAAAAAAATCGTGTCCGTTCAAAAAAATCGCGCCCGGGCGAAAAAATTGCGTCGGGGCGAAAAAATCGCATCCGGGCGAAGAAAACGCCCACGAGCAAAAAAATTGCGTCTGGTCTAAAAAATCGCGTCCGTGCGAAAAAATCTCGTCCGGGCTAAAAAAAACGTGTCCGGGCAAAAAAAACACGGCCGGGCGAAAAAGGCGCGTCCGGGCGAAAAAATAGCGCCCTGGCGTAAAAATAGCATCCTGGCCAAAAAATCGCGTCCGTGTAAAAAAGTCGCATTCGGTCGAAAAAATCATGTTTGGTCCAAAAAATCCGCATTCTTGTAGAAAACAATTCTCTTCTTTTGAAAAGTCGATGTTGGCAATCTCAATATCTGCACCTGGAGATAGACATTGAACCAATGAGTTTTTAGTTGTGTGAATATCTATGACTTTCCACCAGAAAGTCATTTCCACTCTACAATTGTTGATACGAACACCAGAAAGCCATTTGGAGTCTCACAACTCCAAATATTTCATTTATTTCATTTTGGGTATTTTAGTAAAAACTATAGAAAAAGTTTTCCCTAAAATTCTCATTTTTGTACAGAGATTAAATAATCCTTAAACATGCATGCACCCAAAATTTTGGGCCATTTGGATGACTGGTTTGACTTGGGCATCATTTTGCAATTCTGCCCAAACTAAGGACCAACCCTAGAAAAATGGTCCTACAGGTCAGACAACTGGACCAAATCTCAAGTTAAGGGTGGCAAATTTAATTTAACACAAAGGGCTACATTTTTCATGTTCATGTCATCCTCTAGAAATGATTTTAAGAGCCCTATATTTGACATGCAAAATCACTGAATTAATGTGACAGAAATGCAATTTCATTTCATTAAATAATAACAGAATTAAATTGGTTTTAATAAAATGAACTGCACGAATCTTAAAGCTAGATTGGACGGAATCTGGTTATCTTCTCCAAGTGTTCAACGGTTTAGATCAAGCCGACCTGGGGGATATTGCGGGGCCATTTCCGGCCACCTGAGGCGGCGCCACCCCTGGCCAACGGTGTCATCACCTTCACGGTGGTGGTGGCTATCCTTTGCCGGTGATGAGGCGGTGGGAGACGGCGGCGACGGCGATCCCGAGCGGTAAGAAAAAGCTTGAAAAATCTCTCGTTCCTCACATGGCATCGGGCTCAATTGAGCCCGATATCTCCCCTAGTTGATCTAGGATTCTAGTACGGGTTGAGGGACAGCGAAACGAACCCGAATGGCGGCATGGAGGCGAGGTTGGCGGCGGTTGGCCATGGCCGAGCTGCTCAGGCGATCTCCTGCTCAAAACCTTGATTCTCCACCAATTCTCTTGCTCCAGGACTCGATCTCCACTCGTTTTCCCCTTCTGAAGCTGATGGTGAGGTTAGTTTTGGCCGGGAGTGGGTATAGGGGGAGTTAAACCCGAGGTAAGCTCGGTTTGAAGCTTTGGTTGTGTCACCAAAGGTTCCAAGTGGCCACCATGCTTGAACTGGCTTTGAAATGCTTTGAGGAGGTCGGCCAGCCCATTTTGGGCAGAAGGGATGAAGGCCACATAGCCACCTTTCATTTCCTCCAATTTCTCTCTCCTCTTTTTGGATGAATTCCCCAAATTGCCCCTTTGCATGTGTCATCTCTCTAAAACCAGAGGGGTAGGGGTGGTCTTTGACCACTTGGGCTGATCATGGGCCATAATTGGTGGGCTTAGCCCAAGGAGAGTGGGCTTAGCTCTCATTTTCTCCTTTAGGTTGATTATGTTGACTTGTTGACTTTAGAGTTGACTTGGTCAACCATGATGAGTGGGCTGACCCCACTTGGTTGTCATCGGTCTAATGGCACCACCCAAGTTGGGTTGGGTCAATGTGGTGCCCTACTCAGGCTAATTGGGCTTATAGGTATAGGGTTGACCAACTTAGGGCTAAGGGTGACTTTGGTCAACTAGGGTCAAAGGGTTGACCTAATGACATGTACTAGGGTCCACTTAGATTATTTTAGGGTTAGGGCAATGTGGTGGTTCCATGGTGTGGCTAGGGTTCCTATTTAGACTGGTTTGACCTAGTTTGACTTTGGTCCCTTAGTGGGCCCCACATGGTTACAACCCACTCCCTAGGGTCAAACCTAGCTAATTACCCTAACACCCACCCAAGCCTAACCAAATCTAAGTTAAGGGGTCTAGGAGTAACATGGGATGTTACATAAGGAGTCGTCGAGATACTTCTTGTAAGCATCTTTATCAGCACGGGTCGCATTCCCGACAGGCTCATCAGGGGATACATCTTCCAAAACATAGAGTTTACGCTCTTGCCTGAGAACAATTCTCAGGTTTCTGTACTAGTCTAAATAATTTGTTCCACTCAGTTCCTTCTCAAGGATCGCTCTGAGGGACAGGGTGGAGTGTGAGCCACTTGCCATGGATATTCTATAAGGATACAAGCAAAGCAAATTAGTACTACATTTCAAAATATAATTTTCTCTTTCGATCAGGACTTTAATCAAAATAACTCCCACTATTTTTATCAAATCGATAACCCTTGATATCAATTCGAAGAGTTTATGCGAGTAACTCTCTTAGTGGACAAGATCCATATTTCACTAACACTATGAGTCAGATTTGGCTTTTCTCTCACAATGCAGCTATTTAGGTAGGCAACGTTTGCCGATTGCATCACTATACAACTTCTATATGGTTGGTGAATAATTATTTATTTGTATCTATCATATAGTGCATGCCAACCCTATGCCTCTGGGCACTCAACCTTTGAGGTCACCCTGTTAAGCTTGACCCGATGTCGACAGTGGGATATCAAAATTATCCGCTCACACCCTTACCAAGATAGATTAATGCACCTTGCTTTGGCAAGCCCACACTTCATGGATCGAGACAGGAAGAGTGTCATTCATCGGAAGGCATTCAAATACTTAATATTGCTTAAGAGATATTTGATATTTGATTAACTCTTTAATCATGGTAAACATTTAACCAATGTGCACATCCGCAATCAATCAACAGCATAATCCAAATGAATCCCAGATGTGCATAAGAGCATCATAAACACTTGATGAGTTGGGATAAATATGAACATCTAGAACACTTCAAAATCCTTAGATTTACATGCATAGGACATGAGCAACACCAACTCCACTTACACAGTAGGCAAGCTCGTCTCTCTATTTGAGATTAAAAATCTAACACACTTGGTTTCACAAACCAACTAGAAGGACGGTTACTGTTAAGGAGTAACAAAGATATCACAATGAAATCATATGCGTTCCTTGCAGGGTTCCAAGGGGCAGCGCCCCTGGTGGTGGTCTCGCTGACCGATTAGAGAGCGGGGTTAAGGGGCAGAGCAACTTCTGAAACAATGATCTACACGCAATGGATTTAGCAACTTCTGAAACAATGATCATCGCACAACCTGGCTCTGATACCACAGTTGGGTTTTGTTAATCGTCATAACAGTTGTGCGCAACGGAATGAGGAAATAAAGAAAACCCAAAAGTAGGATGTGGATCGTGCGATGACCATTAATCAAGAAGTAAAATTGCAATAAATAGATTATACCCTTTGCGAGATTGAGTCAATACTCAACCTAGGTGCTCCGATTGATTCCAACGAACAGAAATGGGCGGAGTTTCGAGCATAGAATAGTATCCACGCCTCTACGGGTATCCACACGAGCACTGAAAACCCTAGACTCTTGTCACACAAGATATAGGTCGAAAAGAGGCTTGCCCTCAATGTCTCCATGGAGTACTAGATCCGTTCAAGGAGAGATGGCAACAACGATGACGATGCCTTGGAAACACTTTCGGGTGGCGATAAGGATGGCAGACTGTCGGCGGCGATAAGTAGAGGTCGGCGGGTTTAGCATCAGTCATGAAATTGGAATAGTTCCGTCTCGAAGAAAGACGTCATCGCGAAATTATGTCGGGATGAACAGTCGTCTCTCGCTTCTACTATATAAATCCTATTTATACGGAGAACCGAGCCAAGCGATACCCGTAGACCCGCTGAAAACTAGACTTAGAAGAAATAAACTGGTCGAAGCAGAATTCGGCGAGTATCAGCCTGATATTTGACGAATTAACGAGTGACCATGACGATACACGACAAATCGTGAAGGAGCTATGCTGATACTCGACGAATCGGCGATTGATCACGACAATACTCGACGAATCGGCGAGGGGCCTCGACGATACTCGATGAATCGAGACCTTTCGTCGAAACCCTTTACCTATACTCAACGAATTTTCCTTTAGCTCGTCCCGACTTCATACCGGTCGATCCACATTCACAATGCAGGTCCCGAAATGAAATTCCACCATATCCAGATCATCATAGGCTTGGTCCTTCACTCATATCACATATGAGCAAGGCCAATACAAACCTATCCAACTTTTTCAGAACTCTTATGTGCGACCCTATAGGCTCATATTGCATTGGCTGTGAAGTCACATGCTTGATCACTTCCAGATCACCATGGTAGAACCAACATGTCATTTATGTGATTGTATTGAAAGCAAAAGAAACTAAATCACAACAACTAAGTGGAGGGAAAATCTCAAAAGACTAGAAAACTTATTCGCCCCCACCCCCACCCTCTAGGTGTTTAGCTACCTTGGAATTAAAGACTTTCAAGGAGCGCAAGACCAACCAGTTCTATGAAGGACTGCGTGAAGATCTGAGGGTGTTGCTTGTGGGACCGATAATGTAGGGTTTTCTGACCCTGGTCAATACAACCCAATCTCTGGAGAAGGATCTGAAGAGGATTCAAGGTCAGAATTTAAAGTTCCAAGTTCATCAAAGTCTGGGCATCGAAAGTGGTACAAGAAGCCCAAAAATTTTGGACCGACTACTTTGTCTGTTACTACTGGAGCATCGTCATGGCGAGGAGGCCAAATTCTTTGTTATAACTATGGCAAACCGGGTCATATATACTGCGACTGTTGGAGTGGCAAGTCGAAGAAAAATGCAGGAGCATCGTATACTGAGAAAAGGAAGACAGTGGATTCAACCGCATCCCACCATGCTCCACCCCAACCTATAGTCTACAACCTTGGCCAACAAGAGGCCATCAAATAAGGCGATGTGGTTATAGGTATGTGCTAGATTGTTTTAGCTGTAATACTTTCTATACCGTGCATCTTATACATTGGTTATACACTATCGTGTTCTAGGCTTTGTCATAATTTTGAATGGTCCGGCTCGAGCACTGTTTACTACAGGAGCTTCACACTCTTTCCTGCCTAAGGACTTCGTGTCACGTATTAGAGTGCCTTCTTCTATGGCGAAGGTTATATTGGATCTATTGCTGCCTAACGGGTGTTCGATGCGCACAGATAGGGTCTATCACGTTAAGGTGCTAATAAGAAGTCAAACTTTTAACTTGGAAGCAACACTACTACTGATAGTGGAGTTTGACGTGATCTTTGGCATAGATTGGCTCTCGCAGTAACATGCTTTAATTGATTGTAATCTGAAGATGGTCAAACTGGGGCTGAACACAAGTTATGAAACTACTTTTTCCGGTATGAAGGGACCAAGCAAGACACTGATGTCTGCTCTCCAAGTAGTTAAAGCTATTCTTGAGGGGACGAAGTTGTTCTTCACCCTATTAGAGGCTAATAAGTTGAAGCCTGATTTGGCCAGTATTCCGGTGGTATTAGAGTTTGCTGATGTTTTCCCTGAGAATCTCCCTGGAGCTCCACCTCAGAGAGATCGATTTCACCATCAAGTTGGTGTCAGGTGTCAAGCCTGTGTCGCGGTCTCCTTACCACTTGGCACCGAGAGAGATGGCAGATTTGAAGGCGCAGCTTTAGGAATTGATAGAGCAGGGGTATGTGCGTCTAAATTTGTCACCTTCGAGCGCACCGGTCCACTTCGTGAAGAAGAAGGACGGAAGTCTGCGGCTGTGTATCAATTATCGAGAATTGAATAAACTGACAGAGAAGAATAAGTACCCAATTCTGAGGATTGATGATCTGTTCGACCAGCTAATTGGGTCGACTGTATACTCGAAGCTAGATTTTAAGTCTGGATATTATCAGCTGAGAATCAGGGAAAGTGATATTTCCAAGACGACGTTCAGTACACGATATGGGCATTACGAGTTCACTGTTATGCCTTTTGGGCTGACAAATGCACCATCCGTGTTTATGGACTTAATGAACCAGACATTCAGGGAGTATTTGGATAGGTTCTTGAGAGTCTTTATTGATGATATCCTAGTGTACTACCAGTCCGAGGATGATCATGCGGAGCATTTGCATATTGTTCTGGAGACCCTAAGGAGTAATCAATTGTACGCTAAGTTCTCTAAGTGTGAGTTTTGGCTATCTTCGGTAGCTTTCCTTGGTCACATTGTTAGTGGAGAGGGAATCACGGTGGATCCAGTAAAAATTATTGCGATACGAGAGTGGCTTGTATTGTCTTTTATGGCGGAAGTCTGAAGTTTTCTGGAACTTGCCGGTTACTACAAGCGCTTTGTGGAGAACTTCTCACGGATAGCATTACCCCTGACCACCCTGACAAGGAAGGATCAGAAATTTGTTTGGTCTCCAGCGTGCGCTCAAGCCTTCAAAGAATTTAAAAGTCGTTTGACCACGTCGCCTATCTTCTCTCGCCATGTGGAACAGAGGGCTTTGAGATCTACAGCGACGCTTCAGGGAGCGGCTTAGGCTGCGTTTTGCTACAACATGGGAAAGTGCTTGCATATGGTTCACGCTAGTTGAAAGTTCACGGGAGGAATTATTCGGTCCACAATTTGGAGTTAGTGACCATGATATTTGCGCTGAAGCTCTAGAGGCACTACTTGTATGGCGTGAAGGTCGACATTTACACAGACCATAAGAGCTTGAAGTACTTGTTGGATCAGAAGGATTTAAATATGCACCAGAGGAGGTGGATGGATTTCCTTGGGGATTACACCTTCAAAATATATTACGTCCCTGGCAAAGGTAATGTGGTTGCGGATGCGTTAAGTCGTCGGGCTCCCGCACAGGCCAATTGGATACAAATGCATGACGAGCATCTCATTCAAGATTTGGATTCCTTAGAGATTTCTTGTGTTGATAGGAGGTCGAGTGTTGAAGCTTATTTGTATTGGACAGAGGTGCAGTATGATCTTGCCGACCGGATTCGACAGGCTTTAGAGTTGGACGATAGCATGAAATGCTACATGGCTGAGTCTTTGGATTGGTCAAATGCCCAGTTTATCATTGATAATGGGCTATTGTGGAAGAACAATCGATTGTGTGTCCCAAAGGTGGGTAAAATATGGGAGGAATTAATGTACGAGGCTCATTATATCAAGTACTTGATTCATCTGGGGGGCACAAAATGTATAAAAGACATGAAAAAGCTATTCAGGTGGCCAGGACTGAAAAGGGACATAGCGCTATATATAACAAAGTGTCAGACTTGTGCTTTGGTGAAGGCCGAATGTCAGAAGCCAGGTGGGTTTTTGAAGCCTTTGCCTATACCGGAATGGAAGTTCGACGACATATCCATGGACTTCGTGCATGGTTTGTTGAGGTCGCAGAAGGGAAACGACACCATCTAGATGATCGTTGATCGATCAACGAAAGTGTCGCACTTCATCCCGAATAGGAAGGACGATTCAATAGAAAAGTTGGAAAAGCTTTATGTGGATAATATTGTACAATTGCACGGTGTGACCCATAACATCGTGAGTGACCTAGATTGGAGGCTAATACATCAACTGTTTGGTACCAAGCTGAAGTTCAGTACGGCCTTTCATCCGCAGATGGATGGTTTGACTGAGAGGGTAAACAGGATGACGGAGTATATGCTTTGCATGTGTGCCTTAGATTTCGGGAAAAGGTGGGAGGATCACTTGTATATGATCGAGTTTGCTTACAACAATAGCTACCAGGAAAGCATATAAATGACACCCTTCAAAGCCCTATATGGTATAAAGTGATGTACTCCGTTGTCATGGTTGGAGATGGGCAAGTCAAAGTTGTATAAGAAAAATGAAGTCAAGGATGCGACTTCAGTTGTTCGAACAATCAGGGAGCGGTTGTTGGTCTCTCAGGATATGCAGGCTAAGTACTACAACGCCAAGCAAATAAATGTTGAGTTCGCCATGGGCGATTGGGTTTACCTGAAGATCAGATCGTTCAAGGGCGTGTCAAGGATTCGACGCTTGAAAAAGCTAAGTCTGAGATACCTTGGGCCATTTTAGGTTTTGGAATGCGTTGGTGAAGCCTCCTATCGGTTGAAGCTCTCAATGGAACTTAGTGGTCTGCATGACTTGTTCCACGTATCAGTGTTGCGAAATGTGGTGCAAGAGCCTATGCAAGTGGTTGTGGCAAATCAGGTATTGATTGATGGTGGGTTGACAACGAAGATCAAGCCCATTCGCATTGAGGATATGGAAGTTAAGAAACTTTCAAATAAACCGATCGGGATTGTCAAGGTTCGTTGGGAAAACTATGGCCGAGAGGAACTATCATGGGAGCGGGAGCAAACCATGAAGGCGAAGTTCCCCGAGTTGTTTATTTAAGGTACACTCTTTGATGTTGTTTACTTCTATAGTTTCCTACATGTCTTAATTTCAGATGAAATTCTTTAAGTGTGAGAGATTTGTAATGCCCCAACTTTCCCAAAGCAGGAAAAGGGTTTCTGGGAGATACCGCCCGGTAATAGGGTTACCGTGCAGCGATAGCGCTGTGAATTTAGTGACAGGACTCTCAGGAAGATACTGCCAAGCGGTAGAGATACTACTGGCGGTAGCTTGGTCAATTTAATGGCAAAGCTCTCAGGTTGTTAACGCGTGGCGGTAGCAGCTGTCGCGCGGCAGTAGCGGTAGCTGTCGTGTCATAACCGACACTAGTTACCGTGTGGCGGTAGGATCTTATCGCGCGACGATATCAATTATGTAACGGCATGGCCACATGTCGGCCTGTGATTGGAGGGCCTGGGCGGTGGTACACAAACTGATGCATTGATTAATGGTACCGCGCGGCGGTAGCTTGGTTTAAAGCCTTGGAAGTGCCATTTTCACTTCATTCTTTTGGAGTTTTAGGGTTGAGCAGCTGGAGAAGGAAGAAGGAGATTCGTTCCAAAGATATCTCGCCGTCGTTGGAGTTTCGGATCTCGGATTCACGAGATGAGTTCGGATCTATGGAGGCAAATCCAAAGCGGTCGTTTACATCCAGCTAAGTTTTCTTCTATGGCGCCGAAATAGACTTCTAGGGTATCGATTCTCTTTCTTGGATATGTGAAGTCCTTCTTTTGGCATTTAAGGGTAGAAGCTCCACGAACACGTGGAAGTGGTTCTCCCAACAGGTTGATCAGTGTATCCTCGTCAGTGTTGCATTTAGATTCAGAATCGAAGTACGGAATAGGCATGTTGTGTGAAGCCCATCCGGACAGGTTGATTTGGATTGGTGATGTTCGTATGTTTTGTATGTCGGAGAAGACTCCGTGGTAATCACGTAGATTTCAGAGTCATGGGGTGTGCAGATGGCTACAGTTAGAGTACTGGAGATGGTCTCCAGGAAAAACCCGAAAGGGGGGGAGAACCGAAAGTCTGTCCCCTACCGCGCAGCGGTAGCGCTACCTAGCTCCTAGTGAGCATTGTGTTGATTGTATGGCCGGTCTTGTGGAGACTTGGAGGCCATTGCTTTGAGAGGCCTGTCTTTTGTAGACCTGGAGGCCAAATTATGGAGCTGAGAGCCTGGGTGGCCCAGTTAAGTCAGCCGTGAGTGCTGGCTTAGGATCATAATGTAACGCCCCGAAACTCAAAAGGGTGATGGGTGGCATTTTGAGCCAAATCTGGGAGTTGGTAGAGGTGACACGGCCTGGGACACGGGCGTGTCACACTCAGGTTCAGCGTTGGTCGCATGGTCGATGATTTTGGAGTCAACGGTTGTCGGGGGGTGAACACAGCCTGGGACACGGGTGTGTCCCAGGGCGTGTCAGTCACTCAAAGCCTTTCACTCAACGATCGTTGAGTGAGGACGCACGGCCTGAGCCCAGGCGTGTTTGGGTCCGACACGGGTGTGTGAAATTTGACACGGGCGTGTCGAATACCCACGTCCTCCTCGGGTCGTTTTGCGATTTGTGCTAAAGCAGCTACACGGCCGTGGACACGGGCGTGTCCCAGGGGGTATCTAGCACACGGTATGTGACACGGGGTGTCAAGTGGCTGTGTCATGCTCTGGTCGTTCTGGTCCTGTGTCGATGGAGGCACACGCCCAGCTACACGGGTGTGTACTGGCTGACACGGGCGTGTCAAGTCTGACACGGGCGTGTTGAGTGCCCGTGTTCTTTTTTGGATGCGACGGTTTTGACGACGAATGAGTGACATAGACTTGGACACGGGCGTGTCGCAAGCCGTGTTCGGCCCAGGAAGTTTAATTTTGGGTTTAATCACAGCCGTTCGTTTCCTTATTTTGGGATCTAACGGCCCATGTCTCTCCATGCTAGGGTTAAGGCGGGGATTGGGGGTTTAAACCTTCACTTTCACTTAGCCATTCTCTTTCTAAAACCTAGAGAGAAGGGAGAGTAAAGAGCTCGGAGGAAGAGGAAGATCCGGTCGCCGGAGGAGATTCGATGCGCCAAATCGCAAACCGAGCCCAGATCTGCGGAGGCAAGATCATCGCGGTGCTTTTCATCCGCCAAGTTTTCCCTGGCGTCGAAGAGAAATGCTAGGGTAATGATTTTCATCTTGAGCATATGAAGCTATTCTTCCCTTGTATGGGAAAACCCTCTCTCGTAAGTATGCGACGAGTTTGCGGTGTTCCTTGGGGTAGATATGTAAAGTCCCCCTTATTAGAGTCCGGAATCGTAGTACGAACATAGGCATGATGTGCGAAGCCTACCCGGACAAGTTGGCCTAGATCGGTGATGTTGCATTGCATAAGTAGCCGGAGAAGACTCTGTATCATTGATTGTTTTCGGGTTTCTACGGGGTAGATTGCAGCAGGGATCCTTGGGGATTAACCCTAAGGTGCACCTAGAAAACTGGGCGAAAATGCATTTGTGCCATCTTGGTTGCCTGGGAGACAACCTTGAACATAACTGGGTTATGTTCTTGTGTGATCGATTTTTGGGATCCGGGAGAAGCTTGGCCCGCGCGTACGTCTTAAAGTGACTAGGCGGTGTGAGCAAAGGGAAAGTGGATGCGGACCTGGGCTATGTGGTTTGGTGTCAGATACCTGAAAAAGGGACTGGCCATTGGCATGGTCATGCGAGTCTTAGGCTTAGACCGGAAAGACTAAAATTTCTCACGAGATTTGTCGTCCAAGGGATGGTGGTGAGACCATGGTTATGACCGGGTTCACCGAGTTAGTGCCCTGAGAGCACGGGGTATGTGGTCGTGTGAGCCTGCACCTGTGTTGATGTGCTTGTTCACTTTATTACTTGCTATGCTAATAAGTGCAGGGAAGAAGCTTTGCCGCCCCGAGTTTGGGGGCGGAATTGTTATAATTTGGTCAGCTTTAGCTGACCATTATTCTTGTTTGCCACTGTTGCGATGTTTTGTGCTTGCAGGTGCTGCGGAGCCGAGCGGAAAATAGCGGGCCAAAGCCCAAGTTGCCGAGCCGGCTTTCGAAGGCCTTGTATGTTTACTTTATTAGTTCATGTGTGGCCGATCTGCGAGCCGAAGTTTGTAAAACACAATTTTATTTAAGTGAATTGTTGTAAGTCCATAAGGCCGGTACTTTGTATTTCATTCCTGTTTGGTTTGTTAGTGGACATTCTTTTTTGTTGGCTGGGTTCTTATTTTTGCAACTTAATAAATTGCTTCCGCTAGATGCTCTATGTAGGACGTGTGTATTGGTTGAATGGTTTCATTAAGTAACCCACCAGTCTGTCCGTAGTATATGGCGTCGGGCCTCGGCCGGACCTACTACTATATGCCATGTGACGGATAGGGGTGTTATAATTTGGTATCAGACTACCGGTTTCGATCAGGCTTAAATGAATTCGTGGACGAATTCACTTTAAGGGGTGGTGAGCAAATGTGTGTGCGTCATCATTATAACATGAAAAGAACCCATGAATGTCCACTTAGGAATTAAAATACACATGTTTGAGGAACCTGCGTGTTCCTAAAATTGCATTTTGTAATGTTGTTTGGTCGCTTATCAGTGTTTTGTACGATTATAGGTGACCAGGAGTGGTGCTGGGACGTCAGAACGTCCAATTTCTCAGGCAAGCAGCGCACCAAATGATGCTCCTGCAACACCTCCTTCAGCTGAGACCATTCGATTGGTAGCAGACACTGTGTTTATAATGATCAATGCTAGCCTGCGAGGCAGGTGCAGCAGCCTGCTCCTGCTGTGGAGCAAGTACCGCTCCAAGCGGCGGAGCCAAGGAGAGTGGAATAGGTGGTAGTGGAGCCAGTGTTACTTAGGAGAGCAACGGAGAAGCAGATTAAGCACGTGATGGGCTTCAATCCTCCTATGTTCTCAGGGACGGGAACCCCAACTCAAGCAGAGGATTGGCTCTCTATAATAAAGAGAGTGTTGATAGCTACTGAGACTGAAGAGTGGCAGAAGACCACAATTGCCACGTTCTTGCTGGATGGTGACGCAAGACTATGGTGGGAAGGCTTGGAGCTACACCATTTGAGGGGTAGGCAGTTGACTGACGTCTCGATGGAGGAGTTTTAAGGATTGTTCTTGGCTTGATACCTCCCCTCAGCTCAGAGGATAGCAATGGAAAATGAGTTCCAGAAGCTAGTGCAAGGTGAGAGCAGCGTGGATGACTATCTCCACGTGTTTATTCGATTAGGTCAGTATGCAAGCACTACCTTCACTGACGAGGAGCGCAAGACAAGCCGATTCTACGAAGGTCTAAGGGATGACTTGAGACTGCTACTATCGGGGCCGATGACGCATGGTTTCCAGACCTTGGTCAACACGACCCGGTCTTTAGAGAAATACATGAAGAATGTTCAGGCAAAGAAGGACTCCAGTGGTAGGAAGTCATAGTTCAAGGTGCCGACTTCAAAGTCTGGTTTTCGAAGGTGGAATAAGAAGGCTAGGACGTCGGGTTCAGCCCCTTCTTCAGGTGCCTCGGGGGCAACTACCAACCGAACCCCGGGCGCTTGTTTTACTTGTGGTAAGATGGAACATTTCACCCGTGAATGTTGGAGCGGACGTCCAAAGTCCGAGAGGAAGCAGGGAGAAACCTATGAAGAAATGGGCAAGGCGGTGGAGTCAACCGCATCCCATTATGCTCTGACTCAACTAAGAGTCTACAATTTGGGCAAGCAGGAGGCCATCAAACAAGTGGATGTGGTGACAGGTACGGTTTAATTTATAGCAAGTTAGCTTTAAATACTGTTACCTAGTGCTTTTTAGCTTTTTATTGTTTGTATAAGCTTTGTTTTGATTTGTGATAGTTCGGCAAGGGCACTATTCGATATGGAAGCTTCGCACTCCATTTTGTCCGTGAAAGTGAAGGGATAGATACGATTGCGGAATTAAAGATTATAGATATTGAATAAGAACCCTAAAGCCTGACACAAGTGTTGTGCACAAATAAAGCTAACTGTAATTACAGTTAAGCTTGGGTCCTAATCCAGCAACTAGCAATCCTAGTTAATTCTAATCACAGCCACAATACAATTAACAAGTTAAGGCAACCAGACGACACAAGATATTATAGTGGTTCCCCAAACACTGGGTACATCCACTCTTCTACCCACACGGTAGGAATCCACTACAGGTTTTTGATCAGGTGCCCTGCCACCAACAAGATCTGCTTCAGGTAGATCTAGAGACCCTTTAGACTTTTGATCAGGTGTCTAAAAACCAAGCTTTACTTTTGAAGGGAGTAAACAACCCTTTACAGGAGGGGGGAAGAGGGTTAGAATGTCTTCTCTATTTTACAATAGATTAGAGAAGCACAAGAATCTCTTCAGAATTCAAGACAGAATACTGTCTTGAAGTTCTGAAGGAAAAGCTTGAAGAAGACTAGAGATTTGGATGGATGTTCTTCTTCAGCTTCCTTCTTCTTCTTCCTCTTCTTCTCCAATATCTCTGAGTGTATCTTCCTGGAACAGGAGTACTCAGGTTGAAGAAGAGTAGAAGAGATATCTTCTCAGTTTGATGGATATTGCTGAGAGCTAGCTGTAAGCTGTTTCTTTCTCTGTATGATATACAGGTTTCTTCTCACTTGTTCTACAGCTTCTCATTTATTCTTTCAAAAGAACTCCTTTAAATAGGAGCAGCAGCAACGGTTCTAATATTTGAGTTGAGCTTTTGTCTTCTTCTCAGATCTTGAATCTGGGCTGCAATTAACATAAAGACAAAACAAGTCTTGCATATATATATCCTATAAAAGGAAAAGCTACTGCAGCTGCAATGAATAATCTTATAAATGATGTTAGATAAAGTCACATCAGAAAACTCTTTACAGCCAACGGCTATAAAGGACAGCTGCAGATAAAGTAAACTAATAAGACAAAATACATGTCAGAAGGAATTGACTTATGCATAAAGGGTATAAGCAAAGATTGCTTTGAGATATATGCATAAGATCAATTAAATAATCTATAATAAAAATATGCTAGAAATATAGGAAATAAAATAAGGAAAAGAAAACATATAATATTATATAAGTAGACAGCAGATCGTCGAACGACCTGCTGAGATCGTCGAACGACCTTCGACTATAGTCGAACGACCGGCTGAGATCGTCGACCTATCAATAGATAGTCGACCGACTCAGACAAGACAGAAAGCGTCGAACTATCAAGAGATAGTCGACCAGAGCTCGACGATCTAGCAGAACGTCGAGCTGACCAGAGACAGACGATCGTTGACCGGCTTGATCGACGATAGTCGATCGGCGTTCGACGATAGTCGAACCCGAAAATCCCTTAGCCAGAATTTTACTGGGAAAGAGAATACTCTACAACTAGACTTTGACCATAGATAAATCTTGGGTCAAGGATTAAAAGGAAAGACTTAACTCAAATCCAAACTAGGGTACCAACAGTCCGAAGGTTTCATATCGCACATCGGAGTCCCTTATTCGATGGCAAAGGACAAATTGGATGTGTTGCTGTCGAATGGGTGTTCTATGCGTGCGGACAGAGTTTGTGTCGTAAGGGTTCATATTGGAAGTCAGGAGTTTGACTTACTAGCGTCATTGCTGCCACTAATAGAGTTTGACGTCATCTTCGGTAGGACTGGCTTTCGGAGCAGAAGGCTTTTATTGATTGCAACCGTAAATAGGTCAAGCTGGGTGTTGGGAAGGATACAACGTTTGCGGGATTGAAGCGGTCGAGCAAGACGTTGATGTATACTCTTGAGGTGGTGAAGGCAGTTCATGCTGGAGCAGAGCTGTTCTTCACGTTAGTGGAGGCTGTAAATCCTAAGTCCTCTATGGATTGTATCCCAGTGGTATGCGAGTACCCCGACGTATTCCCGGACTATCTTCCTGGAGCCCCACCACAGCGAGAGATCGATTTCACCATCGAGCTAGTTTTAGGTGCCAAACCAGTGTAACGCTCTCCTTATAGGTTGGCGCCTAAGGAGATGGCAGAGCTAAAGTTTCAACTGGAGGAGTTGATGGAGCAAGGTTATGTGCATCCAAGTTCGTCGCCTTAGAGCGTACCGGTCCTCTTTATTAAGAAGAAGGACGGAAGTTTGCGGCTGTGTATCGATTACAGAGAACTGAACAAGTTAATGGAAAAGAACAAATACCCGATCCCATGGATTGATGATCTTTTCGATAAGTTAGTCGGGTCGTCGGTATATTCAAAATTGGATCTGAAGTTCGGTTACTATCAGCTGAGGATAAGGGAGAGTGATATCTCAAAGACAGCATTCAGCACAAGGTATGGGCATTTCGAGTTTACGGTCATGCCATTCGGGTTGACTAATGCGCCATCCGTATTCATGGATCTGATGAACAGAACGTTCTGGGAGTACCTAGACCATTTTGTGATTGTCTTTATTGACGACATATTGGTGTACTTGTAGTGCGAAGAAGATCACTTCAAGTATCTACATCTGGCTTTGGAGACGCTGAGGAGGAACGAACTATACGCAAAGTTCTCTAAGTGCGAGTTTTGGTTATCCTCAGTGGCGTTCCTTGGTCACATAGTCAGTGGAGAAGGGATTGCGGTAGATCCGGCGAAGATTGTTGCGATACGAGAGTGGCATGTGTTGTCTTCGGTAGCGGAAGTCCGGAGTTTTCTGGGGCTTGCCGGCTATTACAGGCGCTTCGTGGAGAACTTCTCGCGGATAGCGTTACCTCTCACGACGTTGATAAGGAAAGATCAGAAGTTTGTATGGACGTAGAAGTGTGCGCAAGCGTTCGAAGAGTTGAATAGTCGGTTGACCACGACGCCAGTGCTAAGTTCGCCGAGTGGGACCGAAGGCTTTGAGATTTACAGTGATGCCTTAGGAAGTGGTTTGGGCTGTGTGTTGCTGCAGCATGGAAGTGTTATAGCATATGGCTCACGTCAGCTGAAAGTGCATGAAAGGAATTATCCAGTCCACGACTTGGAGTTGGCGGCCGTGATTTTTGCGCTAAAGTTGTGGAGGCACTACTTGTACGGCGTAAAGGTCGATATTTATACTGAACACAAGAGCCTTAAGTACCTATTGGATTAGAAGGATCTGAACATGAGGCAGCGGAGATGGATGGAGTTCCTGGGGGACTATACGTTCAAAATTCATTATGTGCCTGAGAAAGGCAATGCATTTGCGGATGCGTTGAGTCGCAGGGCTCCCGCCCAAGCCAACTGGTTGTCGGTTCATGATGAGAGGTTAATTCGAGAGTTGGAGGCGTTAGACATCTGTTGTGTTGACAAGCAGACTAGCGTCAAAGCACTATTGAACTGGACGGAAGTTCAGTATGACCTGGCCGATCGCATTCGGCAGGCTATGGAATTGGAAAGAAGCATGAAGGAGCTCATGGATGCAGCATTGGATGGGTCAAATTCCCAGTTTTCAGTAGAAGATGGTCTACTAAGGAAGGACAATCGTTTGTGCATCCCAAACGTGGGAAATCTACGGGCAGAGTTGATGTACGAGTCTCATCATACCAAGTACTCAATCCACCCAGGGAGCACGAAGATGTACCGAAATCTAAAGAAGTTGTTCTGGTGGCCAGGACTCAAGAAGGATGTGGCACTATATGTGGCTAAGTGCCAGACTTGCGCCTTAGTGAAGGCTGAGTGCCAAAAGCCAAGGGGATTCTTGAAATCTTTGCCTATGCCGGAGTGGAAGTTCGACGACATTTCAATGGACTTTGTGATTTGCTTGCCAAGGTCGCGGAAGGGAAACGATGTCATCTGGGTGATCGTATATCGGTTAACAAAAGTGCCGCACTTCATTCCGCATTGGAAGGATGATTCTGTGGAGAAACTGGAGAAGTTATATGTGGATAATATTGTGCGGCTTCACGGTGTGCCCCGCAGCATCGTGAGTGACCGAGATGGGCGGTTCATGTCCAATGATTGGAGGTTGGTACAACAGATGCTCGAAACTATGTTGAAGTTCAGCACAGCCTTCCATCCGCAGACGGATGGGAAGACAAAGAGGGTCAATAGAACCATGGAGGACATGCTCCGCATGTGTGTTTTAGACTTCAGAAAGCATTGGGAAGACCACCTGTATCTGGTGGAATTTGCGTACAACAATAGCTACCAGGCGAGTATACAAATGGCACCCTTCGAGGCCCTATATGGTAGGAAGTGTCACATGCCGTTGTCGTGGCTAGAAACGGGTGAGGCAAGGTTGTACAAAAAGCAAGAGGTGGAAAGCGCTACTTCAGTGGTACGAACCATTCAGGAGCGTTTGCTGATCGCTCAGGATAGACAAGCTAAATACTACAATGCCAAGGAATGGAACGTGGAGTTCGCGGTGAAAGTGAGAGTAAGATCTATCTCAACTCTAGAGGGGGGTGAATAGAGTTTATTTAAATTAATTTCACAGTTTTGAAATAATCAGCACATATAAAATTCAATTTATAGTATAGTGTAGAGTGCTAGTAAAGAGTTAAAAACAAAGAAGTAAAGAGCACAGCACACAGCAAATCAATCACACAAACAAGCCAGAAGACACAAGGAAATATAGTGGTTCCCCAAAAACCTGGGTACATCCACTCTTCTACCACCCTTGGTAGGAATCCACTCAGGATGAGTTGATCAGGTGTCCTGTCACCAATGAGCTTTTGATAAGGTGCTCAAAAACCAAAACTGGATTTTTTGATAAGGTGTCTTGCCACCACTGAGTTTTGACAAGGCTCTCAGAACCAGACAGAACTTTTGAAGGGAGTTCAAGAACCCTTTTACAGCAGAAAAAGAAAAGATAAAGAGGTGAAGTTGTCTTCTCTGTTCTCAAATCAAATGAGAGAAGACTAGTGGATCTTTTGTTGTCAAAGCTCCCCCTGAGTTGTAGACAGGTTCAGGAATGGAAGCTTTGCTCTAGGGTGATAGGCCTTCAGAACTTTAGATCTCCAGCAAAGGATTGTTTCAGTAAAAAGGCTGAAAGATGAGGTGTCTGGAGTTCTTGAGAAGAGGCTGTGATCACTTTTTTGTAAGCAAGAAGATTGTTATTCTGATTCTTCAGAATTTATCACTTGTTATCTGTCACAGCTTAATTCTTCTTGTTGTGTACTCTGAGTATGTTGTTGTGTGTTTTCTCTTGACTAAAGATAAAAAGGAAGATCTTATTCTCAAAAAGAATCTTGTCAAAGATAGCCATTGGCAGTCATAAATGTCTTCCATAAAAAGTCTTGTCTTCTAGAGGAAGGTCCAATAAAACATTCCCTGAATAATTCCTTGAAACTTGCTCCAGAATAAAGACAAACGGCTGGCAGATCTCCTTAACATAAATGCTGAGAGATTTCAAAAACATTCCAAAGACTGGCAGCATTTGAATCCTTAAGATCGTTGATCTCTCAAAAAAATCGTCGATCTGAGCTCTACTATCGTCGAACTGAGCTCAGAGATGGAAACAGATAAAACAGACAGAAAACGTTGAACTGAGCTCGAAGATCGTCGAACCGAGCTCAGCGACCTGAAGAATAGCTGAAGAGAGATCGTCGACCTGAGCTCGAAGAACGTCGACCGGAGTTCGACGATTTATCGAAGTTGAGCTCAGAGAGCGTCGAACCGAGTTCGACGTTTCGTCGACCTAAGCTCGACGAAAATTGCCTTAGACTTGGCTCTATATCCTTGATCTTGGAATGGTCCTGGGGGCAGCTTCAAACCTAAGTTCTAAGCCCTAGACTCATTCTAATATTGACCTTTACAACTATACAACTAGGTCAACCTGGTTTCCTAAGACAAACATAGTGATCCTTACCCAAATTAGTAATAGGGTGTTCCAACAATCTCCCCCTATTTGGGTTAGGATTACTATTTACAGACAGAATTAGGAAATAAATAAGCATACATTCAAGACAGAAACTAAAACAACAATGCAGTAGGAAAGATATAGCAGCAATGCAGATCACAGATAAAAAGTCAGCAAATATCCAAAGGAGGATGATTGTTCAGCTTACACAATTCACTTCTTCTCAGTTCCCTTTTTAAACATAATTTCTCTGTTGGGATTGAGGGCTTCTTTCTTGGATCTTCTATCATCTTCTGCACCTAAGGAAGTTTGAGATCTGGGCCTTGGAACTACAGCCTCAGGGTATAGCTTCATATAATATTCTGGATTAAAGAATTTTCTTGATGCATATCTCTCCAGTTCTTTCTTTCTCTGATCTGATAGAGTTGTTATGTTTGAAGTGTCCTTGCCTTGCTCTCTGGCCTTTTTTATTTGATCAAGAGCAGCCAACTCTTTCATTCTAGCTGTCCAGGACAAGGGGTTGTTCTCAGGATCCTCAAATGGAACAGGAGGTTCATATCTGTTGATGGATTCAGAATCAGTAGGAGGAGTCCTGGAGACAACTGTATCTTTTAGCTTATAAGGAAAAGGACCTGAAGTAGAATCAGTATGCCCTTCTCCTTCCTTTTGATGAAATCTGTGCCCTCTCTGGCTTCCTCTATATTGGCCCCTTCTAGATTGATATCCCCTTTGATGTTGCCCCCTTTGATAGTATTTCTGATAAGACTGGGAGGAGCTTTGTCTGGAAGCTGGAGCTTGAGAGGCTGAGCCTGAACCAGAATCTGGAGGAGGAGGAGGAGGAGGAGGATGATACTGAGAAGATCCTTTTTCATACTTATCCAGCTTCCTTCTCTTCCTTAAGGCCTTTAGTTGGTTCTTGGAATACTGCATCCAGGGCTCAGATATGGGGCAGTCATGCAGAATATAGTAAGGAATGTCATTAGAATCCTTTGCCTGAGCTGAGGGGACTGACATCATGGCCTTGCTTCTGGCCTTCCTCTTCTTGGCAATAGTATTTGCAAAGTCATCTGAATCAGTTTGAAATTGATCACTCTCTGAACTTTGAGGATTGTCATACAAATCATCAATGCTTTTTATGTATTTTTCTTGTAACTTCAACTGATCAGCAGTCAGGGCAGGAGCAGCATCAGAAATTTGAGCAGAAGGAACTTTTGAAGCAACAGCAGTAGTAGGAGCAGTAACAATAGCATGTACAGGATCTTCTAGGTAAGAAGCAACTTCTTCAGCAGCAGATGTATCTTCAAATACAGGAACCATTTCAGTATCTTCAGTAACAACAGCAGCAGCTTCAACAACAAGAGGCACAATGGCCTTAGTAGCAGCATCAGAGATGGAAATATAAACATCTACAGCCTTCCAGGAATTTATATAAGCTTCAATGTGGCTGGGATCACAGACAGAAATAGGCACAATGGCCTTAGACAAGTCTTCAGTATGAGGAACTGGCAGAGATTTGAAGTAAACTGTATCAAACTCAGAGAGCAAGCTCTGGAAGTCCATTGCAAAAGCAGGAACAGGAACAAGAGCTGGAGCAGACTCAGGCACAACCACTACTTCAGAAGGCATCTCCCCCTGCCTGGATTCAGGGAGAACTGAATCAAGGCACCCAGAAGAGGTAATTGCCTGAGAGGGAATGAAGGAGGAGAGCTTGGAAGACAGCTCCTTGACATGGGTCAGGAGTGGAGCCAGAGTGGTCTCCAATAATGAGGTTAGCTTAGGAGCTAGCAGCTCATATAACCTGTCTGCCAGGGCTGATAGATCTACATGCTCAAGAGGGGCTTGAGCAGAGGTAGGAGAGAAGGTTGTTGGAAGGATGTTGGCTGGAGCTGGTGGCATGGAGAGTGATGGTATAGGAGGTGAGAGAATGGATGGCTCTGAGAGTGGAATGGAGGAGATTGAAGATGTTGAGGTGTAGATAGGTGAGGCAAGGGAAGGTGTTAAGGATGGTTGGGATAGAATTTCTTGCAGCATTTGTTGGAATGAGGAGGTAGAGGGAGGCTCAGGGGGAGAGGAAGGAGAATCATCCATAAAGGAATCATCTTCAAGGGAAAATGATGGTGAGGTGAAGATTGGATAAGAGAAAAGAGGATGGAATTCCTCTGAGGTAGATGTTGGAGGGGGTGAAACTGGTGAAGAATTGTTAATGGGGGAAGATACCAATATGGTGGTGATTGGAGGTGAGGATGAAGTGGCTGGGGTAGAGACAATTGGAGGAGGAGGAGAAGCAGGCAACACTTCTACTGGGGCAAAGACCAGAGGTGGAGTGACTGAGACAGTCCTGGTGCCTGAAGATAGTGGTGCAGTAGCTCTAGAGGGGTTTACAATCTGCCTGTCCCATTTGCTGAAAAGGGCACAGGAGAGCCTCTTGGATGCATTAATGAACATCCCAGAAGAGGTTAGCAGCTCAGGGCATCTGGAATTCAGATAGACCCCTAGAATTCTCCCAAAACTGACAGCAGTCTTACTCAGCTTCTTCTTAATTAGGTTGAAGAAAATTGATCCCCAGTCTAGATGTTTCTTATCAAGCAGAGCTCCCATCAGACAAAATTGATATCTTGATATGGTATCATGGGCTGAGTGCTTGGCCAGAAGCACTTTCCCAACTACATCAGCCAAAAATTGAAATTCTATCGACAAATTTTTCTTCAGCAGCTTGTTAGGGTTTACAGCATTGTGACCCATTCTATCAAGCATGGAGTCATATTCCTCTCCAGATAATTCTATGGAATCTTCTCCAGAACTAAGATGAAAAACTTCAGTTAAAAGAGCCGGGGACAGTTGTACCTGAGTCCCTTTTATGAAGCCGACGACAGAGTTCTCGTTCTCATCTATCGCTGTATAACACCACTCCTTTATCTCTTCAGATGCAATCTTCATTCTGGTAGTCATTATTTGCGATAGCTGCTGATCTCTGAATAGATTAAGAATATCCTTGAAGCGCTGATCGCTTCCATCAAACGAGTTCATGTCGATATCAAATCCGGTGTCAAATTTCATTTTGGAGATTGCAGCATTGGAGCCAACCATTTTTTTTACCTGCAACAAAGAACTAAACAGGACCAAGCGTAGAAGATTTGGAGGGAAAACGAAGAAAGTTGCAGAGAGTATGAAAGCGCAAGAGATGAACGACGGCTGAAGAAATGATTTTATATTAGGGTTCGACGGCGAAACGGAAAATCGTGGAGCTCGGTTCGACAAAACGTCGATCTCAGCTCGACGATTTGGGCTACAGAAGGAATCTGAAGAGACTTCAATATCGTCGATCTCCGTTCGACGATGTTGAAAAGCGTCGAGTTTCGCTCGACGACCTCTGAACAGAAGGAGAGGAAACCTGGAACTAACGGAGGCGCTGAACTCAGATCGACGATTTCGGAAACGTCGATCTCTGGTCGACGTTTTTTAGAAAAACGTCGATCTACGTTCGACGATTTCTGGGAAAACGTCGAGCGCAGTTCAGAGACAAAGCCTATTCCACAGACACAAAAAGAACTGATTTTTTAGCCTAGTCTTGGTCTGTTTTAACTTTTCAAAAATCTTGTAAATTAGTTTAGGCTTCCTCCATCTAACATGCCTAACTGATTTAGGAAGAAACTGTGTTTCTTTTCAACCAAAGGCTTGGTGAAAATATCTCCCCTTTGCAAATCAGTAGGGATATATTGAAGTTCTATTTTGTTTTTCTCTACATTATCCCTTAGAAAGTGATGCCTAATCTCTATGTGTTTTGTCCTACTATGGAGGACTGGATTTTGTGCTATAGAGATAGCACTAGTATTATCACAAAAATTTTAGACTTCTCTAAGTTGTAGCCATAGTCTATGAGCTGATTTTGTATCCACAATATTTGTGAACAGCAACTGCCTGCAGCCATATATTCAGCTTCAGCAGTTGAGGTTGACACAGATGTTTGCTTCTTACAAAACCAGGAGACAAGTCTGTCACCAAGGAACTGACAAGTTCCACTGGTGCTTTTCCTGTCTACTCTGCATCCAGCATAATCAGCATCTGAAAATCCAGTTAGTTCAAATCCTGAGTTTTTTGGATACCAGAGTCCTAGATTTGGACAACTTTTTACATATCTAAGAATCCTTTTAACTAGAGTTTGGTGTGACTCTCTAGGGCTTACTTGGAATCTAGCACATATGCATGTAGCAAAAATTATATCTGGTCTACTAGCTGTAAGGTACAATAGAGAGTCAATCATTGCTCTATATATTGTATGATCAACTGGTTTCCCATATTCATCAACATCCAATACAGCATTGGTAGGCATGGGTGTTTTCATACAAGATGTCTCAGACATACCAAATCTCTTAACCAATTCTTTAGCATACTTGGTTTGGGAAATAAATATGCACTCAGCATGCTGTTTTACTTGCAATCCTAAGAAGAAGGAGAGCTCACCCATGCTACTCATTTCAAATTTGGAATGCATCAGGTTGTAAAACCTTCTGCACAAGTTTGAATCAGTAGATCCAAATATGATATCATCTACATAAATTTGTACTAGTAGGGTATGGGACTTATGGGTTCTAATAAAAAGAGTTTGGTCTACTCTCCCCCTAACAAAATCATTTTCCAGAAGAAAGCATGCTAGGGTCTCATACCATGCTCTAGGAGCTTGCTTGAGATCATATAATGCTTTATACAATTTGAAAACATAATCAGGGTAAGTTAGAGAGATAAAACCTGGAGGTTGTCTAACATAGACTTTCTCTTTGATGTTCCCATTGAGAAATGCACTCTTCACATCCATCTGGTAGACCTTGAATCCCTTGTGAGCAGCATAAGCTAGGAATATTCTAATGGCCTCTAACCTTGCAACTGGTGCAAAGGTCTGGTCATAGCTATTCCTTCTTGTTGAGAATAGCCTTGAGCAACTAGCCTTGCCTTGTTTCTGACAATAACTCCTTGATCATCCAGCTTGTTTCTGAACACCCACTTTGTTCCAATAATGGAGTGATCCTTTGGCTTAGGCACTAGTTCCCAAACTTTATTCCTTTCAAATTGATGCAAGTCCTCTTGCATTGCAATGATCCAGTGTGGATCTTGCTCTGCATCTTGAATGGATTGAGGCTCAACTTGAGATAGGAAGCAGGTGTGCATCAGGTTTTGGTTGACCTGATTTCTGGTTTGCACACCAGCTGAGATGTCTCCAATTACTTGGGTGATTGGATGATCTCTTGATGTTACTAAATCAACAGGGGATGTTGATTGTTCACCAACCTGTGTTATTGTTTCCTCTTGTGGAATAACAACTGGCTCTTCAGGATGATTTTCTTCAAGAGGTTGAACTTCTTCTTCATCATCGCTGCTCTCATTCTTTTGCAGAATAGGTTGAGTGGTTGTATCCTCTTCTTTAACCTGTAATCTGTCCATACTTTCTGAAATAGAGTGTACCTGCAAAGGTTCTATGGTAGAAGTAGACTTCTCCTTATAACACATGTTAGTCTCATCAAAAGTAACATGAACAGATTCTTCAATTTTATAGGAAGATTAATTATATACCCTATAGGCCTTGCTGATCATAGAGTATCCCAGAAACACTCCTTCATCAGCTTTAGCTTGGAATTTTGCTAGATACTTCTTGTCATTATTATGAATATAACAAGTACAGCCAAAAATTTTAAAATAGCCTATTTTAGGTTTCTTCCCTTTGAGCAATTCATAGGGAGTCTTGCCCTTTAGTTTATGTATTAGGCTTCTGTTTAGCACATAGTTGGAGGTGTTCACTGCCTCAGCCCAAAAGGATAGAGGTAGGTGAACATCTGTCAACAATGTAGTAGCAGATTCAATTAGGGTTCTATTTTTCCTTTCAGCTACCCCATTTTGTTGAGGAGTTCTAGGAGCTGAGAAGGTGTGTCTGATCCCTTCACTTTGACAGAACTCTTGCATAAGAAGAGAATCAAACTCTGTCCCATGATCACTTCTGATCAGGGCAATGTGAGTGTTGAACTCAATCTGTATACATTTGAGAAACTCTGTCAAACACTTAAAGTTATCAGACTTCTTCCTCAGAAAGAATACCCATGTGAATCTAGAGAAGTCATCTACAATCACTAAAGCATAAGATTTCCCTCCTAGGCTTTGTACTGTAATGGGTCCAAAAAGATCCATGTGCAACAAATACAGAATCCTAGGTGAATCACTCTTATTAAGTGACTTAAAGCTATTTTTAGTTTGCTTGCCTAATTGACAAGCCTTGCAAAGTCCTTCCTTCTTGTAGGGGCCAGAAGGTAGTCCTCTAACAAGGTTGTCCTTGGATAGCCTAGCAATGGTTCTAAGGTTTAGATGTCCTAATCTCTTATGCCATAAAACATTTATCTTAGATATAGAATTGAATAAACAGATATCTACTTTAGATGAAAGAAAATCTACTAAGTAAATGTTACCTGTCCTTTTACCTGTTAACACAGTTGTGTTATCCTCTGACTTGATCTTGCACAGGGATTTGTTGAAAGTCACCTTGTATCCTTCATCACATAGCTGACTGATACTTATCAGATTGTGCTTCAATCCTTCTACATATGCCACCTTCTTGAAAGTGACTGAGCCTATCTGAGCAGCACCATATCCTTTGGTTTGGCCAAAATTTGAATCACCAAAAATCACTTTGGGTCCAAGTTTGGTTATGAAGGATGATAGGTTCTCCCTGTTCCCTGTCATGTGCTTTGAGCACCCACTATCCAGATACCATTATTGGTTAGATACTGAATAGGTCTTCACCTGCACATGAACAGCTTATTTGTTTTTGACCCAGTTAACCTTGGGCCTAGGTTGATATCCTTTGAATTCAGAAATGAAAGACATCCCAGGTTGACTCTTATAACCTTCAGGATGATATCTCCTAGGAGGTACTATCCATTCAGTATAGGGGTTAAAGCCTTGGGATATGGGACTTCTGGGATTGAATCTAGATGTGCCATTGAAGGAATGTTCACAGACCTGATCTCTGTTCGATGATCGTCGAGCTGAGGTCAACGATCTTGGGTCAGATCGTTGATCTCTGTTCGAAGATCGATTATTCTGGAGTTCAGAGTTTGGATATCGTCGAGCTGAGGTCGACGATCTTGGGTTAGATCGTCGAGCTCTGTTCGACGATCGTCGAGCTCTGCTCGACGCAATCTGTTGAACTGAAATTTTCTCTGGCAGATTTGCATTCTTCCTTGCTACCTCTACCACTCCCTTTTCTTTGTCAGAGATAAATTTGATTGGAGTTGTTAATATTATAGGTTGGATGGATGAAGCACCCAAGCCCAGTGTACTATTAAGTCTAGAGTTCACTGTGCTTGTAATGCCCATCAGTCTGATACTTCTCCCATTTAGGGATTCTTCAAACTTTTTGGCTTTTGATAGTTCACTCTTCAGTGAAGCTATCTCTTCCCTACAGCATTCCAACTCCTCAGAGAGTTTGAGGTTCTCTGATTTTATAGTGCTATACTCAGATAGTTGTTTTCTGAGGGAAGTGATTTCCTTCTCAGACTCCAACAGATCTAGGCATAGTACCTTAAACTCATGTTTAAAATCCTCAGAACTGAAATCAAATGAATTGATTACCTGATCTTCTTCTAGTTGAGCTTCTGAATCTGATTCTAACTCTTCTGCTTCTGAGTCTGTTTGAGAGGCATTGATAGCCATCATGCAGAATTCCTTTTCATTAGCATCATCCTCATCATCACTGGAGCTGGATGAGGCTTCAGAGTCCTCTTCAGTTTCACTCCATGTCTCAGCAACAAATCCCTTCCTTGTATGTTTGTTCTTGCTGAAGGAGGGTTTGTCTGAGCTATTCTTTCTGAAGTCTTTTTCTTTCCTTCTTTCTCTTCTATCTTTCTTGTCCTTGTTCTTATTTTCTGGACAGTCAGGCACAATATGGTCTGGTTTCCTGCAACCAAAACATATGATTTCTTTATTGTTATTTGATTTATCATACCTTGGTTCATCATGACTCTTGTATGTTCTCTTTCTGAAGTCTTTTCTGGCCATCTTGTAGAATCTTTTGGCCAGTAGACTTAGGAGCTCATCATTTTCTGTAGCTTTATCTTCAGGCTCCTCTTCTACAGCTTTGAAGGCTATGGTCTTTTCTTTCCTTGTGACTGGAGAAGTAGCCTTTTGTTCTTCTTCTCTATTTTTAATGAGCAGCTCATAGGATTTGAGCTTGCCCAGGAGAGCTTCAGTGGTAATCTCATTTAGACTTCTGGCATCTTTGATTGGCCAGATTCTTGAATCCCAAGTGCTAGGGAAGCACATTAAGATTTTGTCATTCAGCTCAGTCAATGAGATTTCTTTATCCAAAGTCTTTAACTCATTGACAATCAGACTTAGTCTATTGTACATGTCAGCCACTGATTCAGCTTCTCCCTTTTTGAAGTTCTCATATTGGCTTATCAGATGGGATCTCCTGTCTTTCCTTTCATCAGCAGACCCTGAGACAATTTCAGAGAGCTTGTCCCAAATTCCTTTGGCTGAGTTGCAATCAGCTACCTTCTGAAATATTTCATCAGACATTATCTGAGCTAAGATGTTCATAGCCTTGGCATCTGTAGTCTTCCACTTCTTTATGTCTGCATCTGTTCCTGAAGGAGGTGGAACAACACTTATGCTTGAGCTTGCTGGTGGACTTGGACAAACTATCAAGACAGAATTGAAAATATCTTCGTCAATAGAATTCATGTATAATTTAATCCTTGCCTTCCAGAGTGCAAACTTAGATAGATTGCACACTAGAGGTCTGGTGCTTTTATAATCCTTGTTCTGTGACATGTCTTTGAATAATATAAGATATAAAGAAAATAACCCTCTTAAGAGATTGATCTTATCAAGGATCTTTTGGTTCAGGTGTTAGCCTGTATGAGCAACCAACCTCGCTCTGATACCAATTGAAAGTGAGAGTAAGATCTATCTCAACTCTAGAGAGGGGGGGGGTGAATAGAGTTTATTTAAATTAATTTCACAGTTTTGAAATAATCAGCACATATAAAATTCAATTTATAGTATAGTGTAGAGTGCTAGTAAAGAGTTAAAAACAAAGAAGTAAAGAGCACAACACACAGCAAATCAATCACACAAACAAGCCAGAAGACACAAGGAAATATAGTGGTTCCCCAAAAACCTGGGTACATCCACTCTTCTACCACCCTTGGTAGGAATCCACTCAGGATGAGTTGATCAGGTGTCCTGTCACCAATGAGCTTTTGATAAGGTGCTCAAAAACCAAAACTGGATTTTTTGATAAGGTGTCTTGCCACCACTGAGTTTTGACAAGGCTCTCAGAACCAGACAAAACTTTTGAAGGGAGTTCAAGAACCCTTTTACAACAGAAAAAAAAAGATAAAGAGGTGAAGTTGTCTTCTCTGTTCTCAAATCAAATGAGAGAAGACTAGTGGATCTTTTGTTGTCAAAGCTCCCCCTGAGTTGTAGGCAGGTTCAGGAATGGAAGCTTTGCTCTAGGGTGATAGGCCTTCAGAACTTTAGATCTCCTGCAAAGGATTGTTTCAGCAAAAAGGCTGAAAGATGAGGTGTCTGGAGTTCTTGAGAAGAGACTGTGATCACTTTTCTGTAAGCAAGAAGATTGTTATTCTGATTCTTCAGAATTTATCACTTGTTATCTGTCACAGCTTAATTCTTCTTATTGTGTTCTCTGAGTATGTTGTTGTGTGATCTCTCTTGACTAAAGATGAAAAGGAAGATCTTATTCTCAAAAAGAATCTTGTCAAAGATAGCCGCTGGCAGTCATAAATGTCTTCCATAAAAAGTCTTGTCTTCTAGAGGAAGGTCCAATAAAACATTCCCTGAATAATTCCTTGAAACTTGCTCCAGAATAAAGACAAACGGCTGGCAGATCTCCTTAACATAAATGCAGAGAGATTTCAAAAACATTCCAAAGACTGGTAGCATTTGAATCCTTAGAATCGTTGATCTCTCAAAAAAATCATCGATCTGAGCTCTACTATCGTCGAACTGAGCTCAGAGATGGAAACAGATCAAACAGACAGAAAACGTCGAACTGAGCTCGAAGATCGTCGAACCGAGCTCAGCGACCTGAAGAATAGCTGAAGAGAGATCGCCGACCTGAGCTCGAAGAACGTCGACCGGAGTTCGACGATTTATCGAAGTTGAGCTCAGAGAGCGTCGAACCGAGTTCGACGTTTCGTCGACCTAAGCTCGACGAAAATTGCCTTAGACTTGGCTCTATATCCTTGATCTTGGAATGGTCCTGGGGGCAGCTTCAAACCTAAGTTCTAAGCCTTATACTCATTCTAATGTTGACCTTTACAACTATACAACTAGGTCAACCTGGTTTCCTAAGACAAACATAGTGATCCTTACCCAAATTAGTAATAGGGTGTTCCAACACGCGGTTGGCGATTGGGTGTATTTGAAAATAAAGACGTTCAAGGGAGTGTCACGGGTACGACGCTTGTAGAAGCTGAGCCCGAGATACCTTGGACCGTTTGAGATTCTAGAGCGGATCGGTGAAGCGGCTTACCGTCTGAAGCTATCGGTGGAGTTGAGTGGTCTACACAACATATTCCACATATCAGTGTTGCGGAAGGCGGTGCAAGAGCCTTCGCAGGTGATCGTAGTTGATCAAGTACCGGTGGACGAAGGGTTGAAAACTAGGGTCAAGCCCGTTTGTATTGAGGACTTTGAAGTCAAGCGACTTCGTAACAAGGTGATCAGAATGGTCAAGGTCCATTGGGACAATTGCGGTCATGAGGAGATCTCTTGGGAATGGGAGTAGACCATGCTTAAGGAGTACCCAGAGTTATTTCACTCAGGTACCGCTTTTGGTTTTCTGTTTTCCTTTCCTTTGGTAATTTCGTGGACGAAATTCTTTTTAGAGGGAGATAGTTGTAATGCCCCGAAACTCAAAAGGGTGACGGGTGGCGTTTTGAGCCAAATCTGGGATTTGGTAGAGGTGACACGGCCTGGGACACGGGCGTTTCCTAGGGCGTGTCGTGCTCGGGTTCGGCATTGGTCGCGTGATCGACGATTTTGGAGTCAACGGTCGTCGAGGGGGTGAAAACGGCCTGGGACACGGGAGTGTCCCAGGGCGTGTCAGTCACTCAAAGACTTTCACTAAACGATCGTTGATTGAGGACGCACGGCCTGATCCCAGGCATGTTCGGGTCCGACACGGGTGTGTGAAATTCGACACGGGCGTGTCGAATACCCGTGTCCTCCTCGGGTCATTTGCCGAGTTGTGCTAAGGCAGCTATACGGCCTGGGACACGGGCGTATCCCAGGGTGTGTCTAGCATACGGCATGTGACATGAGTGTGTCGCATGACCGTGTCGTGCTCTAGTCATTCTGGTCCTGTGTCGATGGAGGCACACGCCCAGCTACACGGGCATGTATTGGCTGACACGGGTGTGTCAAGCCTGACACGGGCATGTCAAGCCTGACAAGGGCATATCGAGTGCCCGTGTTCTTTTTGGGACGCGACGGTTTTGACGGCGAATGAGTGATACGGCCTTGGACACGGGCGTGTCGCAAGCCGTGTTCGGCCCAGGAAGTTTAATTTCGGGTTGAATCATAGCCATTCGTTTCCTTATTTTGGGATCTAACGGCCCAGGGCTCTCCATGTTATGGTTAAGGCCGGGATTGGGGGTTTAAACCTTCACTTTCACTTAGCCATTCTCTTTATAAAACCTAGAGAGAAGGGAGAGCAAGGAGCTTGGAGGAAGAGGAAGATCCAGTCGCTAGAGGAGATTCAGAGCGCCAAATCGCAAACCGAGCCCAGATCTGTGGAGGCAAGATCATCGCGGTGCTTTTCATTCGCGTAGTTTTCTATGGCGCCGAAGAGAAATGCTAGAGTAACGATTTTCATCTTGAGCATGTTAAGCTCTTCTTCCCTTGCATGGTAAAACCCTCTCCCGCGAGTATGCAGCGAGTTTGCGGTGTTCCTTGGGGTAGATATGTAAAGTCCCCCTTGTTAGAGTCTGGAATCGTAGTACGGACATAGGCATGATGTGTGAAGCCTCCCCGGACAAGTTGGTCTGGATCAGTGATGTTGAATTGCATAAGTAGCCGGAGAAGACTCTGTGCCATTGATTGTTTTCGGGTTTCTATAGGGTAGATTGCAGCAGGGATCCTTGGGGATTAACCCCAAGGCACACCCGGAAAATGTGGCAGAAACGCATTTTTGCCATCTTGGTGGCCTGGGAGCCAACCTTGAACATAACCGGGTTATGTGCTTGTGTGATCAAGTTTTGGGATCCGGGAGAAGCTTGGCCCGCGCGTACGTCTTTAAGTGACTAGGCGGTGTGAGCAATGGACAAGTGGATGCGGACTCGATCTATGTGGTTTAATGTCAGATACCTAAAAAAGGGACTGGCAATTGGCATGGTCGTGCGAGTCTTAGGCTTAGACCGGAAATACTAAAATCTCTCACGAGATTTGTCGTCCAAGGGATGGTGGTGAGACCACGGTTTGACCGGGTTCACCGAGTTAGTTCCCTGAGAGCACGGGGTGTGTGGCCGTGTGAGCATGCACCTGTATTGATGTGCTTGTTCACTTTATTACTTGTTATGCTAACAAGTGCAGGGAAGAAGCTTTGTCATCCCGAGTTTGGGGGCGGAATCATTATAATTTGGTCAGCTTTAGTCGACCGTTATTCTTGTTTGCCACCATTGCGGTGTTTTGTGCTTGCAGGTGCTGCGGAGCCGAGCGGAAAATAACGGGCCAAAGCCCAAGTTGCTGAGCCGGCCCTCGAAGGCCTTGTGTGTTTACTTTATTAGTTCATGTGTGGCCGGCCTGCAAGCCGAAGTTTGTAAAACACAATTTTATTCAAGTGAACTGTTGTAAGGCCATAAGGCCGATACTTTTTGGTACTTTGTATTTCATTCCTGTTTGGTTTGTTAGTGGACATTCTTGCTTGTTGGCTGGGTTCTTATTATTGCAACTTATTAAATTGCTTCTGCTATATGCTCTGTGTAGGACGTGCGTAATTGTTGAATGGTTTCATTGAGTAACCCACGTAGTATATGGTGTCGGGCCCCGGCCGGACCTACTGCTATATGCCATGTGAAGGATAGGGGTGTTACACATAACGAGGTTATAATTTGTACGGATGGGAAAGGGGATGCTGACCTGCATTGTAGCTTGTTATGCCCGACGATTTGAGCACCTGTAAAGAGCTGAATCGTACCCAACCCTATGTCGATCGACCTGGAGTGAGTCAAAGTGTAAATCACCATGACTTGGTTGTAGCCATACGGCGTTGTCTTTGGCTTCGGCCTTGAAAGACTAGAATGCTCAAACGTTGCTGACCGTCGCAGGGAATAGAGGTACGACCCATTGGGGTCCAGTGCACCATGATTGTGCCCTGTGAGCACGGGGCGTTGGTCTGATGTGCCAATGTCTGTGGCAAATGGTGCTTGTTTGTACGTTCTGATTGCCAATATATGTTTATGCTAATGTTTGCAGGGAAGGAGCACCCACCCCGGGTGAGGGGTGGGGTTGTTATAATTTGGTCAGCTAATGCTGATCGTTACTATTGTTTGTCACCGTTGCGATGGAATGTTTCGTGCAGGTGCAGTCGAGCCAAGCGGAAAATAGTGGGTTGGAGCCTAGGTTGCTAAGCTGGCCCTTGAAGTCCAAAGCGAATTACCTGTTTACTTTATCGTTCATGTGTGGCCGGCCTACATGCTGATGTATGCAAGACAGTTTATTTTAAGTTGAACATTGTAAGGCCTTAAGACCAATACTATTTGTATATTTGGTTTATCATTCCTATTTTGTGTTAGTGGACATTAGTTAGTTGGGTTCTATCTATAATCTTAAATTACTAAATGCACTCTGAGTTAGGATGCGTTTATGGATTATGGTTTTAATAAGTAATTCCACTAATTGTCCGTAGTATATGGCGTCGGGCCCCGGCCGGACCTTCTGTTATATGTTATGTGACAAATGAGGGTGTTACATCCACAATGTGTTAGTAAGAGCATTCCCTGGTTCCTTCTTCTGGGCTCACTGAAGCGTCCAAGTGAGCGCTGAGCGTTGAACGAACTAGAGAGCGAGCAGAGCGAATCCATGAGAGAAGGAATGATCTAAGTCTCACATTCTCTCCGGAAAACCTCAAAGCTCTCTCTAGTCTCTAGAGGTTCTTGTCTTCAAATGAAGACTTGTGGGTCTTTTTATAGTTTTCTTGAGGGATTTGTTAGTAAGTACACCGAGCCGAGTCTTGATCTAACGAATGACGTTGCTCTATTTCGACCACCTTGATCAACAATTTTCATGAAATGACAAACGTTCTCCTCGGGCGGTCCGGGCATCCCGGGCAAGTTACCCGGCTCCGGCGATGGCCGGAGGTGGCCGAGGTGGCCAACTGCGACGATGATCGCCGACATGCACACACGCGTGCTAGTGCGTATCGTGCACTCACGCTGGCTACTGTGTGATCGTGGTGGCCGCGCGTGTGCGCACGGACCTTGCGCGGTCTCCATGCACTCTAGTGGCGTGTGTGCGTGTAACGCCCTCATCCGTCGTATTGTATATAACAGAAGGTCCAGCTGGAATCCGACGCCATATACCACGGATAGTCGGAGGGGTTACAGAATAATACCAAATTCTCAACTATTCGTCCTAACACAGAGCATTCTAGCGGAAGCTTTTAAACGGTTAATAGAACCCAAAATTTGCACAAGCATGACATGAATGTCCACTAACCAAAATAGGAATGAAATAAAACGAATACATAAAAGAGTACATGACCTTATGGCCTTACAAAGTTTCTCTTAACAAGGTAATGTCTTACAAACATTGGCTCGCAGGCCAGCCATACATGACAGAATAATAAAAATAGCAGTTCACTTTGGCCTTCGAGGGCCTGCACAGCAGCTTAGGCTTCAACCCGCTACTTGGCGCTTGGTTCCGCAGCACCTGCAAGCAATCATTTTACCGCATGATGGCAAACAGAGCAACGGTCAGCTAAAGCTGACCAAAATAAAATGACCCCACCCCCTTATTCGGGCGGCGGTGCTCCTTCCCTGCATAACATTAGCCCAGCTAAACAATAAAGTGCATATAAAGACTTTTGCCACATGTGTAGGCTCGCTCGGCCAAACACCCCGTGCACTTAGGGCACATTCACGGTGAATCTGGTCAATTCCGTGGCTTCACCACCATCCTTAGGATGGCAAGCTATGTGAGCATTTTTGAGTCCTTCCGACCGTAGTCCAAGACTCCCGGCTATGCCAACGGCCAGTTCCACTTTAGGGCCTCTAGCACCGAACCGCATAGCCCAGGTCCGTATCCACCCGCCCATTGCTCACACCGCCTAGTCACTTTAAGACGTACGTGCGGTCCAAGCTTCACCCGGATCCTAAATCATTAACAAAACAACACATAACCCAGTTATGTTCAAGGCTGACTCCCGGGCCGCCTAGTTAAAAGAATTATGTTTCTGCCCAGTTTTCCGGGTGCGCCTTGGAGTTAATCTTCAAGGATCCCTGCCGCAATCTACCGCGTAGAAACCCGAAAACAACGCACTGAGTCTTCTTCGGCTATTCATGCAATGCAACATCACCGATCCAAACAAACACGTCTGGGTAGGCTTCACACACAATGCATATGCCCGTACTTAGATTCCGGACTCTAACAAGGGGGACTTCACATATCTACCCCAAGGAACACCGCACACTCACCGCACACTCGCGGGAGCGGGTTTTCCCATGCAAAGGAAGAAAAACTTCAAGTGCTCAAGTTGAAAATCGTTACCCTTGAAGTCCGCTTCGGCGCCATGAAAAACTAGTCGGATAGAAAGCTTCGCAAAGGAATTCTCTCACAGATCCGGTCTTATTTCTCAGATTGGTGCTCCGACGCTCCACCGGCGACCGGATTCCTCCCTTCCTTCTTCCTTGATCTCTTCTCTCTCTAATTTCTTAGAAAGAGAGATTTAAGGATGGAATGAGGAATAAAACCTTTAATCCCGGACTAAACACAAGCAGGAACTCATCTGGGCCGTTGGATCTTATTTAGAGAAAATGAACGGCTCAAATTAGCCTGAAATCTTTAATCCTGGGCCGCACACGGCTTTGCACACGGCCATGTCCCAGGCCGTGTGCCTCGATCCTGCCACGAATATCGAGCACAGAAAAGGACACGGGTTGGGACACGCCCGTGTCCCAACCTGACACGCCCGTGTCGGGTCATCGACATGCCCGTGACCAGGGGCCGTGTCATGAATAACCGCCATGCCAACCGTCACGGCGCTTGGTGGGCACGGGTGACGACACACCCATGTCGGATTTGACACGCCCGCGTCAACCAGTACACGGCCGTGTTCAACAGTCGACACAAAACCACAAAATATTCCAGAGAAGTACACAGCCATGTGACACGCCCGTGTCCAATGCCGTGTGTACTGACACGCCCTAGGACACGCCTGTGTCCTAGGCCGTGTCCTTCACTTGATGACCTGAGCATGACACGGTCGTGTGACACACCCGTGTCACAGGCCGTGTTCACCCTACCAAGATCCAAACTTGGTACAAACACCGCCCGTTTCAACACTAAATTTCGGGGTGTTACAAATCTCCTCCCCTAAAAGAATTTTGTCCACAAAATTAAGAAAAAGGGGTACACAAAATAATTTAAATATTACCTGCATTTAATAGATCGGGATATTCCTCCAACATAGCCTGCTCTCGCTCCCAAGAAAGCTCCTCACGTCCGTAGTTGTCCCAACGGACCTTAACCATTCGAATTTCCTTGTTGCGGAGCCGTTTGACTTCAAAGTCTTCAATGCAAACTGGCTTGACCTTCGTTGTCAACCCACTATCAATCGACACTTGATCGACAACAACGACTTGTGAAGGCTCTTGAACCACCTTCCGCAACACCGATACGTGGAATACATCGTGTAGTCCACTCAGCTCCACCAACAACTTCAATTGATACGCTGCTTCGCCAACACGCTTAAGGATCTCAAACGGTCCAAGGTATCTCGGACTCAGCTTCTTCAAGCGTCGAATCCGCGAGACACCCTTTAACGGCTTGATTTTCAGATACACCCAATCGCCAACTCTGAACTCCACATTCTTATGCTTGGCATTATAGTATTTTGCCTGCTTGTCCTGAGCGATCCTTAACCGTTCCTGAATCGTACGTACCATTGAAGTGGCTTCTTCCACCGCCTGATGTTTGAATAACTTTGACTCGCTTGCTTCCAACCAATACAATGGTGTGCGACACCTTCTCCCATATAGGGCCTCGAAAGGCGTCATTCCAATACTTGCTTGAAAACTGTTATTATATGCAAACTCTACCATGCACAGGTGATCCTCCCAGTGTTCCAAAATCTAGGACGCACATGCGGAGCATGTCCTCCATCGTCCTGTTGACCCTCTTGGTCTGACCATCCGTTTGCGGATAGAAGGCTGTGCTGAAACTCAGCTTAGTTCCCAACAACTTATGCACCAGCCTCCAGTCATTGGACGTGAAACACCCATCTCGGTCACTAACAATACTACGGGGCACACCATGCAACCGTAAAATATTATCCACATAGAGCTTGGCTAACTTTTCCACTGGATCTTCCTTTTTATTCGGAATGAAATGCGACACTTTTGTCAATCTATCTACGACCACCCAAATGGCGTCATTTCCCTTCTGTGACTTTGGCAAACCGTGTACAAAATCCATGGATATGTCGTCGAACTTCCATTCCGGGATAGACAAGTACTTTAAGAAACCTCCGGGCTTCTGGCACTCCGCCTTTATCAAGGCACACGTTTGGCACTTTGCCATATACAGTGCTACATCCTTCTTCAGCCCTTGCCACCAAAACAACTTCTTCATGTCCCTATACATCTTCGTGCTCCCCGGGTGGATTGAGTACTTGGTATGATGAGCCTCATACATCAACTCCTCCCGAAGACTATGAGAGGACTTAGCGCAACCACTCGCACCAAAAGCCCGGACTGATGGAGGATGGCGCAACTAATCTTTATATCAAAGGTCCTCGGGCGGATCCACGGGGCAGCCAGTTAAGCCATTACCGCATAGCACCGCAGCGCGGGGGCGATTTCGAACCGCAGCCCCAACAATTCCCCCCCCCCCCGGAAACGACCCCGGGGTTTCGAACCCGCGACCCCCTCTGATACCACTTGAGAGGACTTAGCGCAACCACTCGCACCAAAAGCCCGGACTGATGGAGGACGGCGCAACTAATCTTTATATCAAAGGTCCTCGGGCGGATCCACGGGGCAGCCAGTTAAGCCATTACCGCATAGTACCGCAGCGCAGGGGCGATTCCGGACCGCAGCCCCAACAGACTATCCACACTAGGAATGCATAGGCGACCGTCCTTCCTTAGTAGTCCATCCGCAGCTGCAAACTGGGAATTTGACCCATCCAACGATTCATCCAATGCCTGCTTCATACTGCTATCCTGAACCAAAGCCCGCTGAATCCTATCAGCTAGGTCGTACTGCACCTCCGTCCAACACAATATTGCTTCAGCACTAGACTGCTTGTCAACGCAAGAGATCTTCAACGCCTCCAAATCACGGATTAAACTCTCATCATGCACTGCCAACCAGTTGGCCTGTGCCGGAGCCCTACGACTCAAAGCATCTGCCACTGCATTTCCTTTCCCAGACACATAATGTATCTTGAAAGTGTAGTCCCCCCAAGAACTCCATCCACCTTTGCTACCTCATGTTCAGGTCCTTCTGATCTAGTAAGTACTTCAGGCTCTTATGATCGGTGTAAATGTCAACCTTTACACCGTAATGATAGTGCCTCCACAGCTTTAGAGCAAATATCACGGCCGCTAATTCCAAATCATGGACCGGATAATTTCTCTCATGGACCTTCAACTATCGCGATTCGTACGCTATTACTCTCCCATGCTGTAGCAAAACACAACCCAAACCACTGCCCGAAGCATCACTATAAATTTCAAATCCTTCGGACCCACTCGGCGAACACAAGATAGGTGTCGAGATTAACCGCCTCTTCAACTCTTCAAAATCCTGCGCGCACCCCAGCATCCACACAAACTTTTGATCCTTCCTTGTCAACGTCGTGAGTGGTAGCGCAATCCGTGAGAAATTCTCCACTAAGCGCATGTAGTAGCCGGCTTGCCCCAGAAAGCTCCGGACTTCCGCCACCGTAGTCAACTCAGGCCACTCCTAAATTGTCACTATCTTCGACGGATCCACCGCAATCCCTTTACCACTAACAATATGCCCAAGGAACGCTATTGAGGACAATCAAAACTCACACTTAGAGAACTTAGCATACAACTGATTCTTTCTCAACGTCTCCAACACCATATACAGATGCTTGTAGTGATCATCCACACACTGCGAGTACACCAAGATGTCGTCGATAAACACTATCACGAATTGGTCCAGGTACTCTCTGAACTTCCAGTTCATTAGATCCATAAACACGGATGGCGCATTGGTTAGCCCAAACGACATGACCGTAAACTCGTAATGTCCAAACCGCGTGCTGAGCACTGTCTTAGGGATGTCACATTCCCTTATCCTTAACTGGTAGTATCCGAATTTCAGATCTATCTTCGAATATACTGTTGACCCAACTAACTGATCAAATAGATCGTCAATCCTTGGGATCAGATACTTATTCTTTACCGTAAGTTTGTTCAACTCTCGATAATCAATACAAAGTCGCAAACTCCCATCTTTCTTCTTAACGAAAAGGATCGGTGCGCTCCAAGGCGACAAACTTGGACGCACATACCCTTGCTCTAACAACTTTTGCAGTTGTACCTTCAACTCCGCCATCTCCTTAGGCGCTATCCGTTATGGAGAGCGTGATATCGGTTTGGCACCCGGCACCGGCTCAATTGTAAAATCAATCTCCCGTTGAGGAGGGGCTCCCGGGAGATCGTTTGGAAATACATCAGGATACTCGGACACCATTGCAATACTGTCTAGACTAGGATTAGGTGTTGAAGCCTGTACTGAAATGACAAACAGCTCAGCCCCAAATCGAACTGCCTTAATCACCTGAAGAGCCGACATCAAAATCTTGCTCGACCCTTTCAAGCCCGCAAACCTAGTCTCCCGCTCAGTATTCAGTCCCAACTTAACCTCTTTTCGGTTACAATTAATGCAGGCTCGCTGCTCCGAAATCCAATCCATTCCAAAGATTATGCTGAACTCCACTAATGGCAGCACCGATGCTTGCAAATCGAACTCCTGATCCCCAATCCGCAACTTTACCACGCAGATTATATCTGCGCGCATTGAGCACCCATTGGGCAACAATATATCCAACTTGTCCTTTGCCATCGAAGAAGGGACTCCTATGAGCGATACGAATCTTTCGGACAAGAAGGAATGTGATGCTCCCGTATCAAACAGGGCTCTCGCCGGATGATCGAAAATCAATACAAAGCTTAGCACCAACACAAATAAGCTAACACATACAAAGGTAACAATTACAATAAAAAGCTAAAGTGTAATAAATTTAACTCATACCTGTCACCACGTCAGCTTGTTTGATGGCCTCTTGCAGGCCAAGGTAATAAACTCTAGGCTGGGCCGGAGCATGGTGGGATGCGGTTGACTCCGCCACCTTCCCTTTTTCCTCATAAGTTGCTCCTTGCCTCCTCTCGGACTTTGCATGTCCGCTCCAACAATCTCTTGCAAAATGTCCCACTTTTCCACAGTTGTAACAGGCTCCTGGGGCTCGACTAGGGTTTGCCCCCATCGTACCAGGCGAAGGGGCTGAGCTCAAAGTCTTCTGCTTCTTGTTCCACCTGCGGAAACCTGACTTTGAATTTGGCACTTTAAACTCTGACTTCTTCTCCACTGGGTCCTTCTCTTGCACTTTCCTTACAATCCTTTCCAAAGACCGAGCCGCATTTACCAAGGCTAGAAAGCCCTGCGCCTTAGGCCCAGCAAGGAGTATCTGTAGGTCGCTCCGTAGACCCTCATAAAATCGGTTAGTCTTCCTCTCTTCTTTAGTAAACATAGCACCAGCATAACGACCTAGCCGAGTAAACTCGTGGAGATACTCATCCACGCTACTCGCTCCCTGAGTCAATCCATGGTACTTATTCTCCATCTCAAGCTTCTGGGCAGAAGGTAGGTATCTGGCCAAGAACAACCTTGAGAATTCCTCCATCGGTACTTCGGCAAGTTGCCTTCCCACAAAGAGATGAACCTCCAACTCGTCCCACCACATCCTTGCCTCACCGGCCAATAGGAAGGTCACTATTGTGGTCTTCTGCCACTCTGCAGTTTTTGTGGCGGTCATGACCCTCTTCATCGTAGAGATCCAATCCTCAGCTTGAGTTGGCGTTCCCAACCCATCGAATACCGGAGGATTAAAGCTCATCACATGCTTGAGCTGTTTCTCCGTGGCTCTTCTTGTTGCTACCGGATCAACTGCCCCACGCTCTACTATTCCCGGCACTGCCACTCTAATAGGTTCTTGATCATTAAAAGGTGGTGCGTGCTGCACTTGCTGGGCATTTATCATGGCAAAAATTGCTTCAGCCACCAATCTGATGGTTTCTGCTGAAGTAGGTGTTATATGCAAGTCACTTGGTGCACTACTTTCCGCTGATTGCGGACGCTCCGATTGCCCCGCACCGCTTCTAGACACCTATAATAGCATAAACCCTTGATTAGGCGACACACAAATTGCTAAAAGCAATCATTGGAACTCTTAGGTTCCCAAAACAAGTGTATTTTTTCATTCCTAAGTGGGCATTCATGAGTTCTTTTATGTTATAACGATGACGCACATAAATGTGCTCACCACCCCTTAAGAATTCGCCCACGAATTCGATTACAGACGACCGACACCCTAGTCTGATACCAAATTGTAACGCCCTCATCCATCGTATGGTATATAACAGAAGGTCCAGCTAGAACCCGACGCCATATACTACGGACAGTCAGAGGGGTTACAGAATAATACAAAATTCTCAACAATTCTTCCTAACACAGAGCATTCTAGTGGAAGCTTTTAAACGGTTAATAGAACCCAAAATTTGCACAAGCATGGCATGAATGTCCACTAACCAAAATAGGAATGAAATAAAACGAATACATAAAAGAGTACATGACCTTATGGCCTTACAAAGTTTGTTGGGTCCGACGTTCCTTCACTTGACCCGTGGCGCTTTGCTACTTATTTAAGAAATTAAGTAGCGCCCTCTCCAATAGTTCGGGCTTTTGGTGCAGTTGGGTATGCGCTTGATCCTTCAATTGGTATCAGAGGAGGTCACGGGTTCAAGACCGGGGGGCGCTATTAAATCCTGATTTTTCCCTTCTATCTGCGTGGGTCCGGCGGGTCAGGCAAACCGTGGACATGTTGTAACCCCACCTCTGAGCCATGTGGGCCATGTGGTAACCCCACCTCTGAGCCGACGGGTTGTGCTGGACGCTGGGGGGATTGTTGGGTCCTGCGTTCCTTTACTTGACCCGTGGCGCTTTGCTACTTATTTAAGAAATTAAGTAGCGCCCTCTCCAACAATCCGGGCTTTTGGTGTAGTTGGGTATGCACTTGATCCTTCGAAGTTTCTCTTAACAAGGTAATGCATTACAAACATTAGCTCGCAGGCTGGCCATACATGACAGAATAATTAAAATAGCAGTTCACTTCGGCCTTCGAGGGCCTGCACAGCATCTTAGGCTTCAACCCGCTACTTGGCGCTTGGTTCAGCAGCACCTGCAAGCAATCATTCCACCGCATGGTGGCAAACAGAGCAACGGTCAACTAAAGCTGACCAAAATATAACGACCCTGCCCCCTTATTCGGGCGGCGGTGCTCCTTCCCTGCATAACGTTAGCCCAGCTAAACAATAAAGTGCATATAAAGACTTTCGCCACAGGTGTAGGCTCGCTCGGCCAAACACCCCGTGCACTCATGGCACATTCACGGTGAATCCGCTCAATTCCGTGGCTTCACCACCATCCTTAGGACGGCAAGCTATGTTAGCATTTTTGAGTCCTTTCGACCGTAGTCCAAGACTCCCGACTATGCCAACGACCAGTTCCACTTTAGGGCCTCTAGCACCGAACCGCATAGCCCAGGTCCGTATCCACCCGGCCGTTGCTCACGCCTCCTAGTCACTTTAAGACGTACGCGCGGGCAAAGCTTCACCCGGATCCTAAATCATTACCAAAACAACACATAACCCAGTTATGTTCAAGGCTGACTCCCCGGCCGCCTAGTTAGCAAAATTACATTTCCGCCCTGTTTTCCGGGTGCGCCTTGGAGTTAATCTCCAAGGATCCCTGCCGCAATCTACCGCGTAGAAACCCGAAAACAACGCACGGAGTCTTCTCCGACTATTCATGCAATGCAACATCACCGATCCAGACAAGCACGTCTGGGTAGGCTTCACACATAATGCCTATGTCCGTACTTCGATTCCGGACTCTAATAAGGGGGACTTCATATATCTAACCCAAGGAACACCGCGCACTCACCGCAGACTCGCGGGAGCGGGTTTTCTAATGGAAAAGAAGAAAAACTTCAAGTGCTCAAGTTGAAAATCGTTACCCTTGAAGTCCGCTTCGGCGCCATGAAAAACTAGTCGGATAGAAAGCTTCGCAGAGGAATTCTCTCCACGGATCCGGTCTCGGTTCTCAGATTGGTGCTCCGACGCTCCGCCGACGGCCGGATTCCTCCCTTCCTTCTTCCTTGATCTCTTCTCTCTCTAATTTCTTAGAAAGAGGGAGTTAAGGATGGAATGAGGAATAAAACCTCTAATCCCGGACTAAACACAAGCAGGAACTCATCTGGGCCATTGGATCTTATTTAGAGAAAACGAACGGCTCAGATTAGCCTTAAATCTTTAATCCTGGGCCGAACACGGCTTTGCACACGGCCGTGTCCCAGGCCGTGTGCCTCGATCCTACCATGAATATCGAGCACAGAAATGGACACGGGTTGGGACACGCCCGTGTCGGGTCATCGACACGCCCGTGACCAGGGGCCGTGTCACGAATAACCGCCACGCCAACCGTCACGGCACTTGGTGGGCACGGGTGATGACACGCCCGTGTAAGATTTGACACGCCCGTGTCAACCAGTACACGGTCGTGTTCAACAGTCGACACAAAACCCCAAAATATTCCAGAGAAGTACACGGCCATGTGACACGCCCGTGTCCAATGTCGTGTGCACTGACACGCCCTGGGACACGCCCGTGTCCCAGGCCGTGTCCTTCACTGGACGACCTGAGCCTTACACGGCCGTGTGACACGCCCGTGTCACAGGCCGTGTTCACCATACCAAGATCCAAACTTGGTACAAACACCGCCCGTTTCAACACTAAATTTTGGGGTGTTACAGTGCGTACTCCATCGGTTCGGCTTGGGAAATTAAGAGGGAACTCTATCAGGTTCGATGAAGAAGATGAAATAAAGAAGAGTTACCTCACTGAGATAGTTCATTTGCCTGAGAGATAAATGAGTTGTATCTGAGAAAATTCATTTGCTCTGAGATAATCGATTTGTATCTTAGATAATACATTTGTTTATGAGGTAATAGACTAGTAGTATTCAAGATAATTGAATTATATCTGAGCTAATATATTTTTCTCGGAGGTAATAAAATTGTCTTTGAGATAATTGAGTTGTATTTGAGATAATACATTTTCTTTGAGGTAATGTACTTGTCATCTCCGAGATAATTGAGTTGTATCTTAGATAATACATTTGTCTCTGAGATAATTGACTTATCTTAGAGATAATCTAATTGTGTATGAGATTTTTGACTTGTTCCCCCAATTTCGCATAAACCTAAATTTTTTTAGATGTGTCAACATCTCGCGAGCCCCGAACACAAATCTGTGTCCGGGGCTCGGATCCAAAAATTTTGCAAGATTCATGACACTTTTAAAATTAATTGAAAAAATACATTTACACTGAGCTAAAATAAGGAATTTATTATACCAATTTACCTGCAAATTTTAAAAATCTCAATTAAATTTAGGAAGCGTTTGGCTGGACTTTTTTGCCCCAATCAAGCGCTTGGCATCTCTTTCAGCTAAATGCATTTGGGAATGTATCGGTTGCCACCGCACCCACTCAAATTCGCGGATTTCAGTGTTGATGGTCCATGGATCTCAAAACAAGGGCTCTTCGTAATTCTCTCCCTCCGTAAGTCTCCATCTTTCCAAAATGAGTAATTTTTAGGTCAGGAGTCCTGATCATGAGCATGATCCTGCACCAATGAGAAGCCTGCAAATGAGGTGGGGCTCACGCAATTGTGACTTGTGTTATACACTTTTGCGCGGGATCCTCATCATTTCAGGCTCCTCAATTGTTATCCTGACCATGCTCATGGTCAGGAATCCTGGCCCAAAAATTTTCCTTCCATAGGCCCCTCTCTCTCTCCACGAATTCCCTGCCACTAACCAAATATTAAAAATAATAATAATATTCTATATAGAAGTTCTGCTCTTAGTAAAATAAAAAATGAGAATTATTAGTGCAGAGCAAATTTAAAAAATCTCATTCATGATCATAAAAAATAAAATCCTCCAAACATAACTCCATTCACAAATTGTAGTTCAAAACCACTCCATTCATGACCGCCACCACCTCGACAAACTAGGCCTTAGTCTCATTTGACTAAGGCTCCATTTGAGGAGACGTAGGCTCCGTTTGGGGGGACTTATTTTCACCGGTCAAGCGGTTACGACCGCATGTGTCGGGACTTAATTAAGGCCCGGTACATGCGGTCATAACCGCTTGACCGTTGAAAATAAGTCTCTCCAAACGGAGCCTTATTTTCACCGGTCAAGCGGTTACGATCGCATGAAGCAGACCTTAATTAAGGTCCGGACCTTAATTAAGGTTATAACCACTTGACAAGTGAAAATAAGTCCCCCCAAACGGAGCCGGCTCTATTTGGCACGATGGTGGCGGTCATGAACATGAATGTTAAATTGTCATTTGTTAACGCTCACCTAAGAAACTTCAGTCTTCATATACTTTTATGTTCAAACAAATGATGTTTGTTAGATGATCCTTAACAAATGACGCTTTAACCCATACATTTATGACCGCTACCACGGTGCCAAACGGAGCCAATAAGCAAACGAAATAGAATACTACGATGGGTTTAAATCTTGCTATTAAATTTTAGGATGCCAGGTGTATTTTTTCTTCTTCAAAAACCAACCAAATACATAAAATTCAATGACACTGAACCATAATCCCCTTAAATAAGGCCTTGTTTGTTTAGGCGGTTGGGCTCCGTTTTGGCGGCCTAAAAACGGAGCATGCACAAGTAAGAATCAATATACAAGTGAAAGAATTATAGATTCTGTTCTTCGACATTTTCGTGCAGAGAATTACATAGAACATCGAAAACACGACATCCCCTTGCTAAAAAGCTTTCTGGGTTCCTTGCCTTCAGAGCCACGAGATATATCGAGAGGTTCTTCATCATTATACAATAATCCCCTAAAGATTTGTTGTTCTTCATCATTTTACCTCTAGTGTTGTTCTTCATCATTTTACCTCAAATGTGCAATTTTCACTGCTTGTTACAGAGTGAACAAGACCATATTCACTGGTTGCTGCACTGTAGTCACTGCTGGGATAGAACTGACTCTCCAATGCTACTCTTCTCATCTTCTGCAGGACCTCATTGTACCTCTGAGAATCACAATCTGAGCTGCCAGTGGTGCTAGAGGAGCCAGGCATTCTGCTGTGACCTGGAAGGGCGCCTTCGTTCAGGGCTTCGAGGGGAAGACCTCCTTCCAGGGCGCGAAGAACCTGCTCAGTTCGAATTAGCATCGTGTTATTCAAATGCAATATCTAGAGTTAAGCCAGAAAACATGAGATTTATATCAATTGTTCGGCAAATAAGACTGTCACATGACAGGTTACACTCCATTCAATATTGGTTTTTGTTCAGAATATAGTCTCATATGGAGAAATTTGCACAACTGTGTGCACCTAATACGAATAATGGATCTGACAGACATACAACTAATTGATTTTAGATTGGGTGCTAAGGTTCAAAAATGGTAGAATTCGAGCAAGCCAACTGCCCGCTCTCCTATCCGCCAATTAAAAAGTTCAAGTGCTAGAAATCAACAACTATGCACATGAGGGGGTGCGTTGGGATTATAATCTAATATTAGGAAAATCAATATGTGATTGCGCATAGTCATCAAATCACACTGAACGATCAGAGGTGTGCATTTTGTGATTGTGCATGATCATTATGATTATTTATGTAATATCTACATACAACATTCATCCCTTACCCAAAATTTGTGTCTACAACTCTGGCAATACTTTATGCCTTTCACATTACCCAATTAACAAAAAAAGACCAGAAGTTCATGGGTTAGAGACCATATGCACAATGAGTCGTGTTAGAATATAATCCCACTTCAATAAATTCATATAATCAATTAGTTTAAAGTTGGATGTTTAAATTCTACCAATTTCCTTATCTGAATAGATAACAAAACCGATCAATATAAAGCATCTGTTTGGTAAAAGGTAGGTCAACTGCTGTGTGAAAAAATTGCTGTAAGATGGCTAAAAATCATGAGGGCTACAAAAAGCTAAACAAGCACGCATAAATATAGCAAAATTTAAGTGATGCGATGTACAAGTAAATGGAAAGACACCTCAAAGTAAAGGAGCTGGATAAGATTTTAATCAAGCATTGGTGGAGCCTTATAGAGCAAGAGAGAAAAATGAAGTTTTCCGATCATGGCAATATATAACAATGAACTTGGTCATAATAAAATATTATGTTGAGAACACATTTTCCCAAATAAAATAATGGACTATCATCACTCTTATCATAATGACTCACCATTGATAAGAAGCAAGATTTTAAAGCACAGTCAAATTCTAGTAGTATGAGCCTATAGCATTGTTCGTAAAGTTCAGGGGAATACCTGGCTCATTCGAGGCCGATGCCGTGCAGATTGGCTCACACAAGCAGCAGCACAAGCAATCATTCTTTTCATTTCCTCGTTACTATAACTCTGTGCCAACCGTGGATCGACCAAATCACCATAGTAATCATCTTCCATGGCTCGCGTCATCAGGGGTCTTGCCTAAAAAAAATTAGAGAGAAATAAAATATAGGAAAGTACCTAAAATAAAAATATTAGTTGCCAGTTTCAAATTACAAATGTGAAATAAAAGAATCTTATACTAAAAACAGATTGTTACAGCCCCGGCGCCCCCTCTTCACCCCCCACGGCCCTTCCCCATCTTCCCTACCGTCTCCCCCACCCCCACTCCCGTTACCCTACCACACTCATAGTCCACCTACGTCTAATGACCACCACAGTCCACCTATTGTTGACACCAATCCACCTGGAGATTCGTCTTCTTTGGTTTCATCGATGGCACCGCCGATCACACCAGGATCCACCACTCGAGAGATGAGCGATAAGAGCATTACAAAGATCAGATCCGACCAGTTCGTTCCTACAACAGGCTGGCCGCAATGTCGCTACTTGGTACATTAGCAGGGCCACCCAGATGAAGATGACGCATGGATACTACCAGCAGAGCTCGATCGACTCACCCCTGGACTTCGACCTCAGTACGATCGTCTTCATTCATCGAAGATTAAGGTTTTTCAGTCGGAGGGAGTTGATGGGGATCCATCAGATTGTACACCAGGAGAGGTTCGCCGCAAGGCGGGACCCATGTTCATATATTCGCGTAGGAAGGCTTGGTTGGATCGCCGATCCGACTCTGCGGATGTGCCCGGATCCGCGTCGCGAGTCAAAATCATATGCTACTTTATTATTTTTGCTTTATTTTAGTGTATTTTGAGTGACCCCACCTCCGACCAATCATAGTTGTTGAAGGTGGGATGTCCTAGCTTTGTTTTATTATAAATAGGACATGTAGTGAGTTGGTTTATAGGTACTGCAGGTTTTGGAGAATTCTATCCCGAAACTCCGTGATCACCCCACAATGCTGACTCTGTGAAACCCTAGGTGACGAATCCTAGACGCTCAATCTTCCCCCCAAGGTACTACGCATCCACAACCCCCACTTTCCCACCATGGATCCCCCTCCACTGCCCCTTTATCCTCTACAGTCCGCTGAATACCATCCAGCTATCCCTCCCCACAAGTGCCGCCCAGGACGCCACTAACAAGTCACCGGCCGGTCCCCCCTTGACCCTCCTCCACCCGATCCATCCCTCCCGCCACTGCTACAACCCCAACGCCCACTCCTCAGCCCCCACAGCCCTTTCCCCTCTTCCCTACAGCCGGCCAAACCCCCTCCAACCACCGGCCGGTTCCCCCCACTCATTCCTTTTCTGTGGATCCACTTTCTCACAACCCTATTCTTTAGATCAGTCCAGATCTAAGAAAATCAGCCCCCGATCCATCATTCCCTCCATCAATATTTCATCCCTTAGCCCGGATCCGCCACCAAACATCAGATCCACTCACCCCTCATCCGGATCTACTCCTAATTGGCTGGATCTATCTATTCCCAGTCTGATTCCACCATCCACCGCTAACGATAGTCACCTTCATCATTTCCACGCCGCTGATTCCACATTTGATCGCCGTCCCAAGCATCCGGCTCAAAAATCTTCAGTGCCTCGGTCAGCCCACTACTTTGGTGAGTCCCTTGTTGCATTAGATTATTTGATTTGACATTATTATTGGATTGGTTACTTTATTTGTTTGGGATCGTGCTTGTAGAAAATTGTTTGCCATACGCTTATAATTTGCAGGTGGGATCTATTCGCCGCGCGCTTAGTCTTGGCCCTCCGAGCGGAGAAAAGTCATTAAATAATTGCTGAATTGAATGCTTGTTTTTATTCTTTTAATTAACTGTGTAGGTTATAATTTCATTGCTCTAATTTATTTGTCGCCGTCACCGATGGTTTCATTGCATTTAGTTTTGGGTTAGCGTGTCACATTTGCATCCCACCCCTAGAAGTCTAGGTTTTGTGCACCCCCGTAGCCTACTCTACATCAGCTTGGTTGTTAAATTCAAAAATTAATGCATGCATTGAAAGGGTAAAGCTGAGAGCATAACTAATCAAAATATACAAAAACATTCAATATAAAATCTATTGGCACTACAAGGTGAAAGGACCCAAGAATATACAAATATACTAGTCAACATGAGATTCCTAACATGGGACAAAATATCTAAAAGACCCCTCATGTGTGGGAACACAAGGAACAAAAAGCCTCTCATTTGACGGAACATAAGGACAAGGGGGACAAGAGAAACGTGTTGGCTAAGGATGCTCAGATTTCATAACAGAAACCAACCATCCAACCTAAGATCAATTGGTACTAGAAGGAGAGACCAAAGAACATATGAAATATACAAGGCAGTATAAAATTTAACAAAAAGTGGGACTAAATATGAAGCACTTGTAGACATTTGAATGCCTAGAACTGAACACCTCAAAGTGAAAAGAAAAAAGATAACGATGAACGGCATCAGATAGCAGAAACCAAAAAGATTAACTGGACAATTCAAAAATTCAGACAAGATTGGTGTTTCTCTCAAAAGTTTATGAATATTTGTTCTACAACAACAAAGATGGAAAAATAAATCATTAAAAAAAGTTAAGATACTGCAGCAGAAAGATGGAATTCAAGGGGCAGATAATGGATTTTACAGAAGATGCTAACCCAATCAACCAAGCTTTCATTAAAAGATTCAGTTGTGTTTATTGGTTGCTTTCCAGTTATTAGCTCCAACAGCATGACCCCATAAGAGAATACATCCGATTTAGCTGTAAGTTTTCCAGAAGATGCATATTCTGGCGCCAAATACCTGCAGCAGCATTTAAATAACATAAATATTATGCATTCTCCAAGTTTTGAAGTAGAAAGTTTCTGAATCAAAAGATAAGTATACCATCCTAAATAAAATAACAATCAAAAACTTTTTTCGTTCTAGCAAATTGATTCAAGAGGAAAACTGAAAGAAATCCGTTGGCAGAATGCAAAAAGAAAGGTAGAATCAAACAGATGCTATCCATTTTCTTTAGCAATATTAGTACAACACAGATATTAATACGCCCTAGCTACGCCATATCAAGAACTAGAACAAAGAACTTGCATTGCATGAGATTAAAAGATACAAACTGAAGATACACACTCCTGCAAGCACCCAGATGCTGGGTCCTCCAAAGTACTTCTATTTCCAAGGAGAGACAAATAACTAAAGTGGCGTTTGGTTGGGTTTTTTGCCTGCAGTGCGGTGGAAACGCACCGGAGTTTTGCGAATAATCTGCGTTGGGCGCGGCTTATGTTAAAAACTCCGTTTTCCGAATTCCGCTGTTTCTTAAATATCCTGATCCGCTGTTCATTTCCGCGTTCAACCGCAGAAGCAGGCTTGTTCCCGTAAACCTACCCATCGCATGACTCATCTTTCCCATTCTTCCGGCGCGGTGACTGCTCGCGGCGATCCTGCTCGCGACGTCCTTTTCCGGCGACTACCCTGATCATTTCCGGCGACTGAATCCTCCCCACGCTCTGGCTTCCTTCATTTTCCGGCGACTGATCCTGCTTGCGGCTCCCGTTCGATTTCCGGTGACTGTTCCGGCTCGCGGCTCCCGTTCGATTACTGTCTTTGCTCGCCGTTTTCTCCCGGATTCAGGTTCGATTTTTCAACACGTTTTCTCACGGATTCAGGTTTGATTTTTCAACTCGTTTTCTCCCGGATTTTACAGGCTTTGCCCTTTTTCTGTGCAACCTTTGTTCTGTTGTTTTCTGCAACTCTTGTTCTACTGTTTTATATGTGTGTATGTGTTGTTGTACGTGTGTATATGTGTTGTATGTGTGTGTTATATGTGTGTGTGTTTGTGTTGTTGTTGTGTGTGTGTGTATGTGTTGTATTTGTGTATGTGTTTGTGTTGTTGTGTGTGTGTGTATGTGTTGTGTGTGTGTGTGTGTTTTTGTGTTGTATGTGTGTGTGTTATATGTGTGTGTGTTATATATGAGTGTGTGTGTGTGTTGTATGTGTTGTATGTGTGTGTGTGTTTGTGTTGTATGTGTTGTATGTGTGTGTGTTTGTGTTGTATGTGTGATTGTTTGTGTTGTTGTTGTGTTTGTGTTGTTGTATGTGTGTTTGTGTTGTTGTATGTGTGTTTGTGTTGTTGTATGTGTGTTTGTGTTGTTGTATGTGTGTTTGTGTTGTATGTGTGTGTGTGTATGTGTTCGTGTTGTAGTGTGTGTGTATAGGTTTGTGTTGTTGTGTGTGTGTGTGTTGTGTTGTTGTGTGTGTGTGTTGTGTTGTTGTGTGTGTGTTGTATGTGTGTGTGTTATATATATGTGTGTTATATATGTGTGTGTATGTGTGTTGTATGTGTGTGTGTGTGTTGTTGTGTGTGTGTGTATGTGGTGTATGTGTTGTTGTGTTTGTGTTGTTGTATCTATGTTGTATGTGTTGTATCTGTGTTGTATGTGTTGTTGTGTGTGTTGTATGTGTTGTTGTGTGTGTTGTATGTGTTGTTGTGTGTGTTATATGTGTTGTATGTGTGTGTTTTGTGTTGTGTGTGTTAGATGTGTTGTATGTGTGTGTGTGTATATATGTGTTGTATGTGTGTGTGTATAGGTGTTGTATGTGTTATATATGTGTATGTGTTGTATTATGCATGTGTGTGGTCATTTCTGTAAATATTTGTGGTTATCAAGGATTATTGTTCATAAATATGTATGTGTTCATTTCTAAGGATGGGCAAATCAAAAGATTGTGGAGTAGCCGTTTTTTGGGACACTATAAATATCATGCATTTCTGTGACATGCATTAAGAGATAGAGCTTGGAAATCGACCGACCACCCATTTTAATAAAGAGGACTGCACAAATATTATGAAGAAATTTGAAGAACTGACTAGAAAACAATACCATAAAGTACAACTGAAAAATAAATGGAATCATCTGAAGGAGTGGAAATTATGGTCGGAGTTGAAACGTGGTGAAACCGGATTGGGTTGGAATGCATCAAGCAAGACTATAGACGCCTCAGAAGAGTGGTGGGATGAAAGATTGAAGGTATTCATTTACAATAGCAAAATTTGATTTAATTTTTAAATAAATTACCAAGTTCTGACGTTAAATTTATGCATTTTCAGGTTGTCCCGGCAGCAAAAAAATTACGTTACTCTGGAATCCAACGAGAGTTCGAGGAGAAACTGAACATGATGTTCAGTTCTGTTGTTGCTACAGGACGTCATGCTTGCAGCCCCAACACCATTACTGAGATCCCAGAGTCCATTGATGAGAGAGGAATGTCAGATGGTGATCCTGAAGACATTGCAGTCAGCGAAGGACCTATGCCATATGAGACCACAGCTACATCTGAAGTTGGAAGGAAAAGAAATAAAGGGAAAAACAAAGTTATTAGCTCTGTGTTAGAAGATTTGGTGGAGTCTTCAAAGACCATTAGTCGATGTTGTACAACCCCGTATCCGGCGAGTGGGGTCGAAAGGAGCCAAGTTGGCTAGATCGAGCAGTCCAAGTCTCGGGCGAGCACCCAAGGGGGGCAGGAGCTCGGCAGCCCCCTGAATCGCCCAGGCGGGATGGAACCATCGGGGGGTGAGTGAAGCTGGAGGGCTCGCACTCACCCCAGGGTACTCGGCAATATAAGGGGCGATTGGGGCAGGCCAAGCCCGCACTCGCCCAAGACCAAAGGGAGGCGGCGAGTGTCAGCTCCATCGAGCACTCGCTGCCCCGGGCGAGTGGATGCTTCAGAGGGTTACTCGCCCAGTTAAGTGATGTTTTTACCATTTTGCCCCCGTCGGCCTGTCCATAGTCTTCCAGAACAGCGGAGTTATGTTGTTGGCAGGCCAACCTGGACTGCACATAGCTGTTCAAAACAGCGGAGGTTGGTTATTTGCAGGTTGTTTTCAGAAAACTATAAATAGACCCAAGGGGGTATCTCAGAAGACATGCTTACTTGTGCCCCGGTCTTCTAGCGCTTTACGAGGTACCTTTAGCTCGACATTTGGCTAAGAAGGGGAAGCGCTCTGAGATCTTCCGGGTGTGTGGTGGGTCCTCCACGCCGAGCCCTTGAGTCAGTTCCCTGTTCTTTTTTCTTAGTTGTTTGGCTCGTGAGAGAGAAGTAAGTGTGCGATCACCCCTTTCCCAAGGGCGAACTCCACAGAAATCGAGTTTTCGGTTTCAACATTTTAGTGCGATGAGCATGGATGGTCAGCACCGAAAATCTTCAGCAAGCTCAATGACTGGAGGAGAAGGGCAAGGTTCAGGCGGGGCCAACTCGCCACCCCCACCTCCCCCTCTCGCCACTGTCGGCATGTTGGACGAGTTCAAGCAGGAGATGCGGAGTCTCATCATGTTCGCACTCGACACTAGCTCCGAGTGCTCGACACTAGCGGTTCCAGTAGTCGCCGCCCCAACCCTGGGCGAGGACGCACCCGACAGACGAGCCGGGAAGGAGGTAGCAGATGGAGGAGGCGAACGCGAGCTGCAGGGGCGTGTGCTCTTCCTCAGCTCGGCATCTGAGGGCCGGGTCGGCGAGATGGGGGCGCGAGATCCCCCTACTCGCCCAGCAGAGGGGGCAACCCCTTCAACGAGTTTGTTTCATCAGCCCCAGTTCCAGAGGGGTTCTGGGAGCCGGAGATGTCCTACTACACCGGGAAGGGCGTCCCGGTCCAACACGTCCAGTGGTTTTAGGACGTAGTCTCGATCCGACAGATGTCAGATGGGTTCAAGTGCAGATTCTTCGTCATCACCCGCAAGGATAAGGCAAGAGATTGGTTTCATCAGCTCCCGGCCGGCTCCGTCTACTGTTTTGAGGACCTGCGCCGAGGGTTCATGCTGAGATTCACCACCTCGAGGAAGAGGAAGGAGTCCGAGTCTCTGTTCCGCGTCAAGCAGGGCGTGAACGAGACCTTGGGGAGCTACTTGGACAGGTTCCAGGAGGAGGTTCTGCAAGCGCAGGAGATGTCAGGGCATACCATGATGGTAGCCTTCACCCTTGGGCTTCAGCCAGGGTTCTTCATAATGGAGATGAAGAGGGTGCCTCTAGTGTCCTTTGAGGAGCTGATGGAAAGAGCGGCAAGGGAGGTCGGCATGGAGGCGTCGAACCTGGAGTTTGCCCGGAAGCTGGCCAGGTGGGCCACGGAGGAGGAGAAGGAGCCAAGAGGTGGCAGAGGTCAGGAGGAGAGGAGAGCTGAACCCCGACAGAGGGAACAACAGCAGCAGCATAGGTGGGGGCGCCAGGAGCCGAACCATTTGGCTAGGTTGGAGGCCGGAATGGCAGGACCAGGGGCCGCAGAGAGGTTTCCATAGAGGAGACTACCGCCAGGGGGGCCAGGGTCAGTTTCACCCTACAGGCGGGAGGCAAGGCCAGAGACCCCCTCTCCCCGATCAAAATCAGGCTATGGCAATAGCCATGGGGGAGAGGAGGAGAGCTGGGCGGAGGAGAAGGCAGGAGGCCCGAGTGGAGCTCCCCTACTGTGAGTTCCACCAAGGAGAGGGACACGCAAAATCAACGTGCCCTGAGTTCCTCGAGATGAGGGGAGCCAGGGGCAGCAGCAGCAAGGCTGCCGGGAAGTGCGGATTGAGGAGGTCCTGCCTAGGGCAGAGGAGGATAGGTGTGAGGACAGGGCTGACGTTGGAGCCCGAGGGGGGATCAGAGTGATCCACGGGGGGGTGGGAGTCGAGGCTTCCCGAAAGGCGAGCCTTTACACCATGTATCGCCAGAGCATTGGCTCCACATCCCAAACTCCACCCCCGATGAGAAGATTACCTTCTCAAGGAAGGACATGTCGGATCATGAGGATCCCTTTTGAGACGCGCTGGTCATCCAGACAGCCATCGAAAATTTCACTGTCTCCCGGATCCTCATCGATAACGGGAGTTCGGTCAACGTCATTTTCAATAAGACGTTCGACGCGATGAAAGTAGAGGCCGAGAGGGTGCTGGCCTCGGATGGGCCTCTGTTTGGATTTTCCGGGGAGAGAAAGGAAGTGGAAGGAGGAGTGAGACTCCCTGTTACTCTGGGGAGGCAACTACGTACTTGCAGGTTCGTCATCGAGGACGCCTCCAGCAGCTACAACGCCATATTCGGGAGACCCCTCATCAGCGCCTTCCGCTGTGTCCCCTCATCCTTCCATCAGTGCTTGAAGTTCAATGTTGAGGGGATCCAGGTCCGGGTTCGGGGAGACCCCAAGGTGGCGAGAGAGTGTTACGTCACGGCGGTGAATTCCATTTCTTGGCAGGAGGGGGCCGAGGAGATGGAGAGGAGGATGGAGGAGCTGTCCGGGCCGGAAGCCGGAGAAGAGGTGGAGATGGAAGAGGAAGAAGTCTGCGCCCAGGTAGTGGCGGCGGAAGCTGTTCTAGAAGAGCCGGCCGAGGCAATGACCGTGGAAGAAGCAGAGGCTCTTATCCCAGGAGAGGGGGACGTCGGTGAATGGGGAGAGCAGTCCAGGCTGGAAGCTGCGGAAGAAGTGGTGGAGATGGAAGTTCTCACCCAGGGAGGCAGGGTGGAGAAGGTTCGCATCAGCGGGGGGCTGACCCCGGAGGACCAGGGCAGGATGCTGGAGTGCATCGAGAAAAACATGGACATCTTCGCGTGGAGCGAGACAGAGATGTCAAGGATTGATGCGGACGTTGTCTGCCACCGCCTCAACCTGGATCCAGAAGCCCGCCCCATCCAGTAGAGGAAAAGGTCCGTTGCGGACAAGTTGGCCGAGCCCATCAGGGAGGAGGTGGCCAAACTCCTCAAGGCCGGCTTTGTATCTGAAATTCAATACCCTAACTGGGTCTCCAATGTAGTGATGGTTAAAAAAGGAGACGGTCGGTGGCGTATGTGTGTTGATTTCTCTTTGCTTAATAAATCATGCCCTAAGGATTGTTATCCATTGCCTCGGATCGACGCGCTAGTTGACTCAGCCGTCAGTTTTCCTGTAATGAGTTTTTTGGATGTGTTTTCAGGTTATCACCAAATTAGGATGCACCCTCCCGACATAAAAAAATATCTCCTTCATTACGGGTGATGGATGCTACTGCTAGAAAATGATGTCCTTTGGGTTGAAGAATGCAGGGGCGACGTACCAAAAGATGATGGACAGGGTCTTCTGAGAACAAAAGGGAAGGAACCTAGAGGTGTATGTAGATGATCTTATGGTCAAGAGTCGAGACGTGGACTCTCACCTCCAGGACCTGGAGGAAACCTTCACCACCTTGTGCGAGTACAAGATGAGGCTGAACCCCTTGAAGTGCGTTTTTGAGGCTAGCAGGGGGAAGTTCTTGGGCTATCTCCTCACTCCCGCAAGGGTAAAACCAAATCCTGACAAGGTCAAAGAAATCATGGAGTTGAGATCGCCTCGGAATGCAAAAGAGGTGCAACGGATGACGGGCAAGTTGGCAGGGTTGAGCAGGTTCCTTTCCTGGGCAGGGAGAAGTGCTCCCCCTTCTTCAAAACATTGAGGGGGGGGGGGGGCAGAAGTTCGAGTGGACCAAGGAGTGCGAGGAGGCATTCCAAGCCTTGAAGAGGCAGTTGACTCAGGCTCCGCTCCTCCAAGGGCCAAAGGAAGGGGAAGACCTGTCCCTCTACCTTGGAGTGGGAGCCGAGGCCCTGAGCTCCATCCTGGTTTGAGAAGAGGGGAAGAAACAGTTGTCCGTCTATTATGTGAGTCGGGTCCTGAGGAAGGCGGAGCTCCGATATCCCATTTTGGAGAAGCTGACCTTCGCTCTGGTCATCTCGGCCCGGAGGCTCCGACCCTACTTTCAGGCACACTCCATCCGAGTGGTGACTGGTCATCCCCTCCGTAACATCTTCTAGGGGGTGGAGCACTCAGGCAGATTGGCTAAGTGGTCGGTGGAGCTGAGTGAGTTCGATATCTCTTTCGTCCCGCGCCTCTCGATCAAGGCCCAGGCGATGACCGACTTCCTTGCTGATTATGTGGTCGAGGTGGCGGAGGCGGAACTCACCCGCCCAGTTCTTTGGAAGGTAATGGTGGATGGTGCCTTAGGTAAGCATTCCTTGGGGGTGGGGGTGATCTTGGAAAGCTCCCAAGGAACAAAGATAGAGCAAACAATAGTTGTCCATTTTCCTATTACTAACAATCAGGCCGAGTACGAGGCGGTGATTGCAGGGATGCGTCTGGCCAGGAAACTGGGAGTGCTTGACGTGGAGGTCTTCACTGACTCCATGGTAGTGGCTTCCCAAATCAATGGGGAGTTTGAGGCAAGGGAGCTTACCCTTCAGTTATACTTAGCAAAGGTGAAGGGGGTCATCGGCATGTTCCAGACCTTCTCCATCCGACACGTACCCAGGGAGGAAAACGAACAGGTCGATCAGCTGGCGAAGCATGGTCCCTGGGTGGGGGGTACCATCACGGACCTATTCCGCCCTTCCATCGAAGAGGGGGAGCTGATGGAGGTGGATCAACACCCCTCGTGGATGGACCCTTTCACGACGTTCCTTTCCACAGGGGAGTATCCGGAGGGGATGGACAAAAAGAAGTTCAAGTACAAGTCAGCATTCTATCTCATCCGTGACGGGCAGTTATATCGAAAGACTCCCTCGGGGATGTTGGCTCGTTGTGTGGCCGAAAGGGAGGTCCAAAGAATCTTGGAAGAGGTCCACTCTGGGGAGTGTGGGAGTCACTCCGGGAGTCGGACCCTGGAAGGAAGGATTGTCAGACAAGGGTACTTCTGGCCTACCTTGGGCCACGAGGTTGCAGAATTCACGAAGAAGTGTCACAAGTGCCAGTTATTTGCCCCCCCTCCAACTGCAACCATCCCAACGCCTCAGAAGCATCACAGCCCCCTGGCCCTTTGCCATCTGGGGAATAGATTTGGTAGGACCATTCCCCATGCCAGCGGGCGGAGGAGGTTCCTTTTAGTGATGATCGACTATTTTTCTAAGTGGTTAGAAGTGAAGGCGCTGGACAAGGTGACCTCCCAAGTGATCAGAAACTTTGTGTGTGAGGGGGGGGGATCATCTGTAGACACGGGTTACCCCAGGCCATTGTCACGGACAACGGGCCTCAGTTCGCCAGCGCTGAGTTAATCAGTTTCTGTGGGAAGCACGGGATTGATCTCAGGTTCGCGTCAGTCCATCACCCCAGGAGCAACGGGTAGGTGGAGGCGGCGAACAAGATCATTGTGAACCTCCTAAAGAAGAAGGTGGAGAATTTGAAGGGTAGTTGGGTGGAGCGGCTTCCTTCAGTTCTTTGGGCGCTCAGAACCACTCCCAACATGGCCACGGGGGAGACCCCCTTCAAGCTCTCCTATGGATGTGAGGCAGTACTTCCCATAGAATTTGAAGTCCAGACACCTCGAGTGGCAAAGGCCCGGGAAGGCAGGGAGGAATGGAGAGCCGAGAACGAGGAGCTGCGGCTCTCCCTGGACATGATAGAGGAGCTGCGTGACCTGACCGTCATCCGGCAAGAAGAGGTCAAGCGGTGAATGGATAAGTACTTTGACAAGCACGTCAGGGTCAAACAGATCGCGGAAGGGGACTTGGTCCTGAAGAAGGTAGATGCAGCAGGAAGGTCGGCGGCAGTGGGGAAGCTCAACCCCAGCTGGAAAGGTCCTTACATTGTACAGGAAGCTCTAAGGTCAGGGGGTACCGTCTCCGAAATGTGAAGGGTGAGACCCTAAGTCACACCTGGAGTGGCGATGACTTGAAGCATTTCTATTCGTGAGAATATGTACGTCCGCTTCTCATATAAATATGAAATCTTTTGATGCTCCAACTTTTTTGTAGATCAAGTTTGTTATTTGCGAATCTAAGTCCTGAGAAGCCCCCGCTGTCAGGCTTCCACCTAGCTGGCGGGACGGGGAGTGAAGGAAAGTATTCTCGCTCTGGGGTTAGGTCCCGAGACGTTCCCGCTGTCGGGCTCTCACCTAGCTGGCAGGGTCCGGGCCTCGAGTGACGTCATTATGACCCTGGAGGGCTGAGCCCGGAGGATGTTCAACACCCGTCATCAGGCTTTCACTTAGCTGATTGGGCAGGTGGTAGCACCCGGGGGTTGGGCAAAGGAAAGTATTCTCGATCTGGGGTTAGGTCCCGAGACGCTCCCGCTGTCAGGCTCCCACCTAACTGGCAGGGCCCGGGCCTCGAGTGACGTCGTTATGACCCTGGAGGGCTGAGCCCGAAGGATGTTCAACACACGTCATCAGGCTTTCACTTAGCTGATTGGGCCGGTGGTAGCACCCGGGCGTTGGGCAAAGGAAAGTATTCTCGCTCTGGGTTAGGTCCCGAGACGCTCCCGTTGTCAGGCTCTCACCTAGCTGCCAAGGTCCGGGCCTCGAGCGACGTCATTATGACCCTGAAGGGCTGAGCCCGGAGGATGTTCAACACCCGTCATCAGGCTTTCACTTAGCTGATTGAGCCGATGGTAGCACCCGGGGGTTGGGCAAAGGAAAGTGTTCTCGCTCTAGGGTTAGGTCCCGAGACGCTCCCGCTGTCAGGATCCTACCTAGCTGGAAGGGCCCGGGCCTCGAGTGATGTCGTTATGACCCTGGAGGGCTGAGCCCGGAGGATGTTCAACACCTGTCATCAGGCTTTCACTTAGCTGATTGGGTCGGTGGTAGCACCCGGGGGTTAGGCAAAGGAAAGTATTCTTGCTCTAGGGTTAGGTCCCGAGACGCTCCCGCTATCAGGCTCTCACCTAGTTGGCAGGGCCCGAGCCTCGAGTGACGTCGTTATGACCCCGGAGGGCTGAGCCCGGAGGATGTTCAAAACCCGCCGTCAGGCTTTCACTTAGCTGATTGGGTCGGTGGAAGCACCCGGGGGTTGGGTAAAGGAAAGTATTCTCGCTCTGGGGTTAGGTCCCGAGACGCTCTCGCTGTCAGGCTCCCACCTAGCTGCCAGAGCCCGGGCCTCGAGTGATGTCGTTATGACCCTGGAGGGCTGAGCCCGGAGGATGTTCAACACCCGCCGTCAGACTTTCACTTAGCTGATCGGGCCGGTGGAAGCACCCGGAAGTCGACCCGAGAAAAAAAAAGTAGGCGAGTTGGTCAGTCAAAGGGGGCGAGCTGAGGCCGCTCTCGGCAACTACGTTCTACCCTCTCCAGATGTTACTTGGGAAGTTTGGCCTTTTTTCTAGAATGGGGAGGAGAATTCTCTCAGGCGAGTTGGGACTCGCGGGCTCAGCTCGGCAATTAGCCAGGACCTATCACCGTGGGATGATGTCATCAAAGCAAGGCAGGGTGAGGGGGAAGGTGAGCCGAGTACTCTGTATCTACTGAAGAAGGCGAAACGAGGCGGGCCTCGGCGGCGCATTCCACCCCCTTCAAATTTTACTTGTGAATTTTTAACAATTTCAGTTTTAACATTGGCAAGAAAGAAGGCAGCTCGCAGGCGACCAGGGTAGTGGCGAGCCTAGCGCTGCGAGTAGTCCACTTCCGGGCTACCTAGAATTGGCGAGCTCTCAAGGTCAACTCACGGGTACGAATCCTAACTCATGCATTCTAACGACAAGTCCTATCCTAGTGAGGTCGCCTAAGGAGGAGAGCTCGAGGGCGAGTACGTCGCAGTAAGTAAGTTCAGGAAAAAGAAGATAAAAAAAAATTAAAAAATGATAGTAAAACCCATGTCAAAATTATTTTCCATTATGAAAATTATTGTTACAAATAGGAAGCTCGCATCGGCGAGGTTACAAAAGGGGGGGAAGATAATTACAGAAGAGAGAGAAAGAGAAAGAGGAGAGTGTGAGTCAGCTCTCGCCTCCTCCCCCAGACTGGCGGTCCTCGCCCTCTCCTACGGATAGAGGATCATCCTTGTAATGCTTCCCAAAAAGCAAGTCGAAGCTATCCTCCTTCTCGCTGGGCGGAGTGGACGGGAACAGGCTCGACATGGGGTCCCGGGCCGTGATCTCCTCGCAGCCCTCCACCAACACCCCCGTGTCCTTCATGATTTCCAGGGTGCATTCGGCGGATTCAATCGAGTTGACCCGCAACCGCTCAGCGACCTCAGCCTCGCTGAAGACTCTCGGCATCTTGGACGGGAAGGAGGGCTCGCTGCCGCCCGGAGGGAGGAGGGCCTCCGCCTGGCGGATGACCTCGCCATGAAGCCCCTTGTTCTCCTCCTTCAGTCTTGTGTTGTCCGCCTCCAGCTCGGCGGCGCGTGCCTCCAGCTCGGCGGCGCGTGCCTCCAGCTCGGCGGCGCGTGCCTCCAGCTCGGCGGCGCGTGCCTCCAGCTCGGCGGCGCGAGCCTCCAGCTCGGCGGCGCGAGCCTCCAGCTCGGCGGCGCGAGCCTCCAGCTCGGCGGCGCGAGCCTCCAGCTCGGCGGCGCGAGCCTCCAGCTCGGCGGTGCGAGAACGCAGCTGGTTGTTTTCCTCTTCCAGCCCGATGGCGCGAGCCCGCAGCTCGCCAACGGCCACGGCATCCTGTGAAACAAAAGGATAAGAAAATCTATAGCAGGAAATGCAGGAAATCCTAAGTAAAAGAAGTCGGGGCAGCTGGTACTTACCAACCCGCCGGCAGCCTTGGCGAGTAGGTCTTCGGCAATGCCGAGTTGCCTCGCCTGGTCGGCAGCCTTATCCTTGGCAACGTCGCGCCCCTGCTCAGCTTTTAGCAGGAGGTGGCTGATGTTGAAGCCGCGGAGGAACATCATGTGATGAAGCTCTAGGGCCTGCATGTGGGCTTGCAAGCCCTCATGGCCGAGCTTGCGAAGGGTCATGCCCTTGTAGGCCTCGGCATCCTCGCGTCCATAGAGGTCGAAGCCAACCGCGTAGGCATGCTCGGTGGGGGGTTGGCGATCTGACCAGGAGGGCTGGAGGGAGGAGATGGAGACCCGGTGGGCCTGCTCGTCCCATTGAATCATCGGCTCGCCGACCGAGTCCTTCCACCTTCCCTCGAAGCCGAAGCGGGGATGGCTCTTCGGCAGGCCCGGCTCGTGGGCCACGGTCTTCTCTGCAGCAGGAGCGGAGGACTCACCCCCTGCCCTTTCTCTGACGACTCCTTCAGCGGGCTCTCCGGCGATCCATCCGGGGTGGTCTCAGGCGAGCTCATGTATTTTCGTTTTTGTTGTTGTTGTTGTCCCACCCTTGAGACCATCACCGCCTTCTTCATCTTCTTTTGGGGTGGGGGCGGCGAAGCGAGCTGGACCCCGCAAGATCGGGTCGCTTCTTGCTAGATGAGGGCTTGGATGATGCCAGCTCATCTCGGCAGGCAGCTGCGGCCGCCTTCTCGCGTGCGAGTGGGTCAGGGAATAGCCTCGAGTCCGTGAAGGGCGGGTTCTCGGGAATCAATCGCTCCCCTGCATGAAAAAACTTGGTCAGAAAATTCTATTGATTTGGCGAGCTCGACAAGAAGAAAAAGTGAGAGGTATACCTTCGCCGGGAAGGACGGGGAGGAGCGAGTCGATGCCCCTTCGAAGGAAGGCGACCTCGAAATCTTTGTGGAGAAAAAATTTGTGGAGCTCGGCGTCATTGCCGGATACCGTAGGGGGGCGTTACACCTCCTCGCCCTTCTGCAGGGGAAAGTAGGGCACATTGCCGAGATTTCCCTTGATGAAGACGATCTTGGATATCTAATTGTGGTTTTTGTTCGCGATCTCGCGAACCTTGATGAACGAGCCCCCGAATTAGGCGACGTCATCTGTAGTCGCCTCGTAGGTGAAGAGCTTCCTGAAGACGGTCAAGTTGAACTCTATCCGCTCTTTACAGAGGAAGCACGCGAACGCGACCATCATGGCGATGACGTTCGAGTTCAGCTGCGCGGGCACCGCGCCATAGTACTTGAGGATCTGACGGATCTCCGTCCAGAGGGGTAGGCGCAACCCCACCTCGAAATGCAAGATGGGGAAGGCGAGCTCGTCGGGGTAGAAGGTATTGATGGACTCGCCCTCTCTGGTCCGGCGCGCCTCAAAACACGGGAGCACGTAGTCGGTTACGAACTCCGCGAACTCCCCCTCGGTAGTGTTACCCTCGAAAAAGAGGTACTCGACAAAATGCCGAGCACACTTGGAGAGACAGTCGGCGTCAGGGTTCGTCTTGCCCATGCTCGCAGAATGATTGAGATGCGAGTACTGGTAGTAGAAAGGCAGCGAGAAGGGGTTCGAAAGTAATAAAGGCGATGGAGTGGGGTTGGTAGGGGGCCTATTTATAGAAAAAAGGAATCTGAGGCCGAGCCGACCGATCGGTCCGGCTCGCCTGCCCCAGCTCGCCAACCCCAGCTCGCCGGCCCCCGCGACTTGCTCTACCCTATGACGAGCCGAGTCCAAATAGCAGTATTATTAAAAGTAACAAACATTGAAATCTAAAGAATGTTCTAAGTTATTACAAACAGGGGCATGCAATTCAGAAACAGGAAGTGCGGGAAGCGAATTCAAAAAAAAAAAGGAAATATTCAATGCGCGCAAGCTGAGGGGGCCGGAGGCGAGCGCCGGTAGGCTCAGTAATGAAGCCGTTTCAACCTACCCCGGCCTCGCGTCTCCTTCCCCGCAGGTCGGCGCGAGTTGTGGAACTCGCGGATCCTCCCCAAGTTCCTATGGACGATCTGGAGGTTCTCGTCGATCTCGTCCAAAAGCGGAGCGGGAGACATCGCCTCGCCTGCCGGGCTGCCCCTCACCTCATTCACGAGCCGCACGTAGTCACGCTGCAACACCTCATTGTCCTCCTGAACCTTACGCAGCCCGCGCACTAGCTTCTTGAAGATCCCGATCCCCTGCCTCGTCAGCTCGCCATTCTCCACCTCGGAACCCAGGAAGGAGTCTAGCGAGCATGGGGAAGGGAGGGGTGAGTAGCGGGTTGGCTCCGAAAATTCGTCAGCCTCAGACTGACTGGGAAGAGCTGTAAAGGCATTCAGTCAAGTATCAGCACGAAAGGCGAGTACTCCAGGAGAATCACGCGAGACAAATCGGCGGAAGTCAAAACTTGCCTTGTGAGCTCGATGCCCCCAGGAAAGTGCGGAGTGGGGGCGGGCTCAGGTTCTTGCCACGGCCCGGGCGATGAGTCTTTGGTGGGAGGAGGCCGAAGCCTGGAACGGGGATGACTTCAGCGGCTCCCCCCGCAGTTCGGGGAGCAGGAAGTTGTTGCTGAGAGGTGGAACGAGCCGGTGAATTCGGCTTCTGCGAGTCCAGCCCCAGGGTCCCAAAGGGGGGCGACGGGTCTCGCAGGCGAGTCTCCAGAGTTTTAGGTCGCGAGTTGTCGAGGGGGGTCTTAACTTGCGGCGAGGAGGCCTCGCCGTCATCCCGTCGGCTGTCCGGGTCGGCGGAAAGGTCGACGATGTCTTTACCCTTCTTCTTAGTGGCGGGTAGAGTGGAGGAGCCGACCCCATTTTCCAGGGTGGATTTCAGGTCATTGAAGATGGGTTCAACCGCCTTGGAGAGTGGTTTTGCCTTCTTGGCGGGGTTGGATTCTGCCAGGCCGCTCGGCGGGATGCCAAGGGAAACGTCAGTCAAGCCGGCAACGCGGGCAGAGGCAGCCTCGCGAGCTCGGGAAAGCCTCTCTTGGATCTCTTTGGGGATAGGCATCTCGGCAAGGTTAGAGCAAAAGAAATGGCAAAGGTCACCCAGGTATGCATGCGTATATATATAGCTGCAGGTGGACCCCACCCGAAGATTCCCTCTAGCTCCTGCCGCACTCGCTGAATCCTATGGTGTTGGATGATTCTTTCCGAGCTTGTTCCAACCTCGCAAAGAGCGGGGATTGTGTAAAACCCCGTATCCAGTGAGTGGGGTTGAAAGGAGCCAGGTTGGCCAGATCGAGCAATCCAAGTCCCGGGCGAGCACCCAAGGGAGGCAGGAGCTCGGCAGCCCTCCGACTCGCCCAGGCGGGGTGGAACCATCGGGGGGGGGGGGGGGGGGGCGAGTGGAGCTGGAGGGCTCGCACTCGCCCCAGGGTACTCGGCAATGCAAGGGGCGAGTGGGCAGGCAAAGCCCGCACTCGCCCAGGACCAAAGGGAGGCGGCTAGTCTCGGCTCCATCGAGCACTCGCCGCCCTAGGCGAGTGGAGGCTTTAGAGGGTCACTCGCCCAGTTATATGATGTTTTTTACTATTTTGCCCCCGCTGGCCTGCCTATAGCCTTCCAGAATAGCAGAGTTACGTTGTTGGCAGACCAACTTGCACTGCACATAGCTGTTCAAAACAACGGAGGTTGGCTATTTGCAGACCGTTTTCAGAAAATTATAAATAGACCCAAAAGGGCACCTCAGAAGGCATGCTTACTTGTGCCCCGGTCTTCTAGCGTTTTCTGAGGTACCTTTAGATCGACATTTGACTTAAGGAGGGGAAACGCTCTGAGATCTTCCGCGTGTGTGATGGGTCCTCCACGCCGAGCCCTTGGGTCAGTTCCCTGTTCTTTTTCCTTAGTTGCTTGGCTCGCGAGAGAGAAGTTAGTGTGCGATCACCCATTCCCCAAGGACGAACTCCATAGAGATCGAGTTTTCGGTTTCAACAGATGCATCCAGGAGGCACCCACAAGAAATTCTTCTTCTGAGTGTAGCATCCGTCGAGCAATAGATAAATTAGCTATGTACCCGGAAGTGTTGTCTGATGAAGACTTCTATGATTTTGCCATAACATATTTTATGGACAAAAATCATAGGGAGACTTTCTTATGCCTTTCGGATAGTAAGAACGTAAAGTGGTTGCGTCACCTCTTTAACCGTGGGGGGTAGTTTTATGTAATGTTTTATCTGCTCCTTGTTGTGCACTTTATTCTTAGGACATCTTTTGTATTTGTTATGGATTTTGCAAACTCCATTTGGATGGTTGTTTTGTTCTGAAACAACTAAAATGTCATCTTTTGTTATGGATTATTCTGCTACATTTGGATTGTTCTTTTTTGCGGTATTAACTATTACTAATGCATGTGTGCAGTCAAATATGTCTAACGATGATTCTGAAAATTCCACAGAAGAGCAGGAGATTACTAGAAGATATTACATGATTGTTCATCATCAGAATATGGTAGCAACAATATCTTTGGTATCCGAATATACCTGTATGTTACACCTTCCAATACCACGCATGACATCAAAACAAACAGGTGACAAATGGGTTGGAAAGCTACTTTGCGGACCACGGGTGAGAATTCATGACTCTTTCATGATGAGTCAAGAAATATTTATGGATTTATTGCATTCAGTAGAGGAGAAGTGGGGATTTCAGGAAACAAGAAGGACTGCATCCAGAGAAATCCTAGCATTGACGATATAGGTATTATCACAAAATGAATCAATGAGGAAAACAATTGAACGATTTCAGCATTCAACGGAGACAGCTAGCAGATTTTTTTCTCGAGGTCTTCGCGCTTTGCTACAGTTAGCGAAAGAAGTGATTCAGCCATCAGATAGGTCATTCAGTAGCACTCCGCTAGAGATTCTGTATGACAGACGATACATGCCGTTTTTTAAAGATTGCGTTTGAGCAATAGATGGGACACATGTTGACGCGTGCATACCAGTTGGAAGTCAAGTACCATATATTGGGAGACGTGGCAGTCCAACTCAAAATGTCATGATCGTTTGTGATTTCAACATGTGCTTAACATTCGTTATGGTGGGTTGGGAGGGATCAGCGCACGATAGCCGCATTTTCAATTTCGTCATAAGTGATCCCCATTACAACTTCCCGCATCAACCTCTAGGTAAATATTTATAATTTTGTTTGTTTATTTATAAATATACAAATAAATTATTGTTAAATAATGTTTAATAATTTACAGAAAAATATTACTTGGTGGATTCCAGTTAACATCTACAAAGAGGATATTTGAAATCGTATCAAGATACACAGTATCATCTACCAGACTTTGCGCGTGGTGGTCGTCGAGCAGAAGCACATTGAGAGATGTTCAATCATGCACACTCATCGCTTAGAAGTGTGATAGAACGATCATTCGGGGTTTGGAAGAAGAAGCGGGTCATACTGCGGAACATGTCAAGTTATCGCTTTGACAAACAAGTAGCTATTGTGCTCGCCACAATGACTTTACAACATTCATTCGTCGGCACCCTTCACGTGTGGATATTGATTTTAGTGAGTGCGAGCAACGGAGTCGTGATCATGGGATGACATCACAAAGGCGGCAAGAAACATGCATTGACACTGCAGGTGGTGTAGAAGAGATGATCGCGCTATGTAATATCATAGCAGATGAGTTGTATGAAACTAGAACATAGGAGAAAAAGACGGGTATTTGTTCTATAAAACATCTGAACCAAACATTTTTTTGGGTGTTGGGTGTTATTTTATGAAAAAAAAATGTTTATTCCAAAAAATTAATTGTTGGTAATTAAAAAATGTGGAAAAAAATTTTTACTAAAAACTTCGTTATGTTTCCAAATAAATTTTTTGAAAACTCCGTTTTGCAAACTCCATTTCAACCCAAACAGTTTTTTAACAAAACTCCATTTTTCACAATAAGCATTTTTTCTATCAGCAGCTTACCATCAGCAGTTTACCATCAGCAACAGTCCAACCAAACAGAGCTTAAGACTCCAAAGATGATCTGAGTCCTAACCTAAGGACTCCTTATATAGATGGAGCCCCTACAACCAGACAAAGACACTACTTGACGAGATACATAAAGGACAATCACATAATTAAGGCAAAACTCATAAATAGGTCCCTCAATTTTGCTTGCTTTATGAAAAAGATCCCTCAATTTTTTTCGCCTGAAATTAGTCCTCAAATTTACCTAATCATAAGAAATCAGTCCCTCGGTCAAATTACCGTTAAATGCATAACAGAAAAACACATCCTTGATTTCCGTCTCCCCCAAGCTTCCTGTTCTGTTCTGCCTCCGTCAGCCTCTTAAATATGCTCTCTCTCTCCCTCTCTTATTCCTAAAGGAGCTTGCCTTTTGTTGTTTTATTCATCTTCCTCTTTCTATTTTTACCTTCATTTTATTTGCATTGTTCTTCTTCCTGATAGTGTTTGTTTTCTTCCTAATTTTCTGCTCACCTTCCTACAATGGCGTCTACAATTAAAAACAGAATATATGATCAAAGAGACAACAATGACATCAACGATTAAAAACAGTAATATGTGAGTCACACTCGTAGCAAACCCTACAACTATCATCTGACCTGCACTTCACTGTTAAAAACAAATTCATTGAGGAAGGATAGATGGTCACACACACACAAAGAAAATGAACAGAGACCCAAAGGGCAAGCTCCGTTAGAGTATTGGATGGAAGTCCAACCTGCACACACACACATAGAGTTTATGAGAGAGTTTAAGGGAGAGTTCAAGAGAAAGTGTGTGTTTAAGAGAGAGAGAGAGTGAAAGTATCTAGCATCAGCCTAAATCACCTAGAAGGGGGTGAATATGTGTGTTCTGCGTCATTTGCGGAATAAAAATTACAAAAAAAACACACAAAAAACACAGAGATTTATAGTGGTTCCCCGAGTTGGGTGCGTCCACTGTCCCGTCTCGCATATCTACCACGATGGGCTAGATTCGGCTACTACACCTTTATCTCAGATTGCAAACAATCTCACACCTCGGAGCATCAACTCCTACAACTCGTAGACAATGCTCCTACAACTCGGAGAACAACCTCTCCTACAACTCGAAGAACAAACTCTCTTACTACTCGATCCACAAACAAGGATCTACAACTCGGAGGGAAAAACCTCCTATAATAATAAAATGTTTTACACAAAACGATTAACAATAATCTTCAATATATATCTGAAATCTTCGATCCTCGTTCCCCTGAAAAGTTGATCGTGACTGTCTTGAAGAACAGAAAATCAGAAGACTTGAGAACCCGGATCTGGATAGGGCTGAGCATATTATTCGAAACTCGAAAATCGCTCGAAAATCGTTCGAAAATTGAGCCGAATCGGAATCGGTTAAAATTGATTCGACTCAATTTGAGTCGATTCAATTTGACTCGAATCTGATTTCGAGTCGATTTCGAGCCAGCCCTGAATCGCTCGAAATATGATTCGAATCAACTCGAATTAATTAAAAAAATTATGTATTTATTAATATATTCTTATTTTAAGATTAAAAATATCAAAATTTAAACCTAAATAAAAAGAATGAAGGCTAAAACGAAAAATTGCTAAATTTCGGGCCGACTTGATTCGATTTTGAGCCGACTCGATTCGATTTCGAGCCGACTCGATTCAATTTTGAGCCGACTCGGAATCGAGCCATTTCGAGTCGAGCCGACTCGACTCGAAATCAATTTCGATTTCGAGTCGATTTCGAGCCGAGTTCGAGTCGAAAATTTCGATTTCGAGCCGAGCCAAAATCGCTCGAACTCGACTCGATATCAGACCTAGATCTGGATGCACGAATCGACTAGATCTGAGAGAAACAGAACCTTCAGAGATCAACGATCTAGTCGATTAGCTCGAAGAAGAACGAATCGTGCTGCAAAGATTTGTTGGCCGAGCGGAGTAGCGACGAATGAGCGAAGGCCGACGGGAATGTTTCGTTCTTCTGAATTTCTCGATTTTACTAAATACGCACGATTAGGGTTGATAGAAATCCACCCTACATATATATAGAGAATCTCCTTCTGCAACGGCTAGAAAAATCCTTCCTATTCGAGAGATCCGAAAATTACTGTACATGTCGTTCTCGTCAACCCGAGCCACAAATTTGAAAAGAGAAGAAAAAAAAATTACCCCAAGTATAATTCGTCGAGTATCTATGAGTATACTCGTCGAACATCTTGGAAACTCGATGAAATTAACTTAGATAATTCTAGCCAGATCAATCATGTAACTCAACGATTGGCAGAAGAGATACTCGACGAATTTGATAAGTATCGACTAGTATACTCGACGAATTCGACGAGTATCGGCTAGCTAACTCGACACATTCGAAGTCATACAAGTGATATTCGACGAATATCACTTAGAGAAATCCAGAGAAGTAAAGTCGAGATGACTCGACGAATTCGTCGTGTATGGACATGTATATTCGACAAATTTGACGAGTATCGGCAGATACACACGACGAATTCAGCGTGTATACACGATGATACTCGATGACTTTTACTTGACTGATTTCCAGGAATTCGAAGATTATTCTCTAAGTAAATACGACGAATTCGATGAGTGCTAGTAAGCATACACGACGAAATCGACGAGTGTTCATGAGTATACTCGACGAATTCGACGAATATCCTTAACTATACTCGACGAATTTTACTTAGAGCATATCTTCTCTTCTGAAGGCCGCACCTTGATCTTCTTGGATTCTTCTAATGTACTTGAAATAGAAGTACACCAAATAGAGAGATTATATGTGAGTTAACACGTTGGCCTATACAATGAGGGATTACATTGTGTAGTCTTGTGTTTCAAGATCCACTGTAACCTGACATTGGGTTGTACTTGACAATATTGTCCTGCTAGCACATAATTAGAAAATACATCAAATACAAACTCAATTCATCTTAGTTCAAGAGACACTTCTTCAAATCAGAGTTATTGTGGATACAATATCCAACAATCTCCCACTATTTGAAAAAGTCAAAACCCTACAAACTAAGGTGAATTGTACACACAATAAACTTAAAACATTAAAAGGAAAGAACATATAAGAATAATAGATAAAAGCATTTCCATTCAAAACATTAAATCATATATATATATATATATATATATATATATATATATATATATATCTTTATTATATAAGGGAAGAGCTAAATATTCCATGGTGTAACATTTTAATGCGAAAATGCCTTCATAAAACCAACTTTTGTGAGTTAATTGAAGGGTATTTTGGTCATTTGGCGGATCAAAGCTTAATTAATAGAAACCGGCGCTGTTCATCCGCCTCAAATTCCCGATACCCCCCTCTTCTTCTTCTGCGCAGCTAGGGCAGATCCCACAGCGCCCGTCCAAAGCCGCAACATCTCCTCCTCTTCCTGCCCGTCGCAAGCCCGTCGCAACATCTCCTCCTCCCGTCGCAAGCCCGTCGCCCTCGCAACATCGCGATACCCGACTTCTTCATGCACAGGTAGGGCAGCTCCGTCAATCGCAAGCCCGTCGCAAGCTCCATCAATCGCAAGCCCGTCGCGATACCCGACTTCTTATGTGCAGGTAGGGCAGCTCCGTCAATCCCCCGTCGCAAGCCCGTCGCCGTCGTCGTCGCTTCGTCCACGCGGTTTCTTCCACTTCTTTCGACTCCTCAAAAAGCTCCGATCGAAGCAGAGGTTGCTTCTGATTTATTGCTTCAAGATTCAGGCAGAGATTGCTTACATTGCAGGCCTGCAGGTGAGTTCAGATTTCTTCCTTCCTGCCTGATGGGGTCCGGGGGCGGTGCAATGCAGCTATTGCACTGCACCGTAAAGTGCGGCTCCTGATGTTGACATCTGGCAAAAAAAATTTAATGGTTCTGATTTTTTCTTCTCCGCGGTAAGAAAAACGCCATCTTCGAGCGCAGAGCTACAGCGGAAGATGGTGGCGGAAGAGGAGGAAGTTGCAACTGCTGCGGCGAGTTTACTTGCGCCTGTTGTTCGCGGCTTTGGGACTTGCGAAAACTCCATCTGCGCCTCTCCCTCTTCTGTTATTTTGACCCTCGTTAGCCATGAGTTGCAGGAAACTATTCCGGCCAAAAAGTAATGGCTTTGGGATTTTTTAACAACGATATTATTTTGTTAGAACTGGAGATCGGACTGCAATCTAGTTTGAGATGGTATTCCGGCCAGTTTGTCGGCACCGCCATAAAAGATTGAGTGGGAGAATGGAGGAAGAGAAGAGTTGCGAGAAGAAATGACGGGAAAGCAGGGAGAAGGCCGGCGGGAAAGGGAAAATTAAAGATCGTGCATTTCCTGCTGCAGACTGCAGGAAGATGTTTTAATAAAAAGCCGCTAATTGCGATCACTTTGTCTTTGCTTCTTATCGTTTACTGCGGATTCCTACCTCCCCTCTCTGCCTCTCTGTTTATCTGTGTCTGTGTCTAATGCGTGCATCGATCTCTGGTTCCTCTCTAGTAATATAGATCAGAGCACAGAGCTACAACGGAATATGGGGGTGGAAGAGGCGGATGTTGCAACTCGCATCAGGAGCCGGAGAATATGGCGGCCAAAGCGGCGGAAGTTGCAACCACCACGGCGGTTCACAAGTCCGTCGTTTTTCTTACCGCGGAGAAGAAAAAATCAGAACCATTAAATTTTTTTTTGCCAGATGTCTACATCAGGAGCCGCACTTTACGGTGCAGTGCAATAGCTGCACTGCACCGCCCCCGGACCCTGCCTGATGCCATCGAGAGTTTTAACTACTTTGTGATTTCAATTACTTTGTGATTTCCCAATCAGACATTGCAGCTCCGATCAAAGCAGTTATTCTGATTTTGCCTCCTCCCCGAGCAGGCAGACCTAGCCAGACTGTTTATTTTCATTTCTTCCTTGCCATCTCCTGTGCACTACTCGAGCGAGCCTGCAGGTGAGTTCCAATTTGTTTGCTTCTGATTTGTTTGCAATAGGCAGCCTGCATTTTACTCTACTGTTTAGTTCTCAGTTTCCAGTTCTCAATTTCCCCCTCTCCAATTTTTTCCTCTCTAATTTTTTCCAACAAGTTGTTCAAATATCAGGTTTTGTGTCGAGGCATTCAGGCATTCACTGCATTGCATGCTAAGTTCATTGAATGTGTTTGATCGAATTCTGACCAACACCATTCGGGGGGAATGTGAAAAATACGCACTCAATTCCTACTAATCTCCTTTGATCTATTTTCTATAGCTGTATTATTCACCAATGAATAAGCCGGAATGAAGCATCAGGCATTCAAGCATTCGGGCATTCACACATGACTATTGTTATCCAAACAAGTGAGATGGTACAATTTGGTTCTAATCATAATTTTTTTAATAGGGAGGATTTGTTCTATGATTTTGTTGTCAATCGGGCATGTGTGTTATAAGCATCATCGGCTTCGACTACATAATTCCATTTTTACTGTGCGATATAAAGATGATGGCCTCTACTTTTCCTTCTTCTCAGGTGAATATCATTTCAGTTTCAGTCTGATTTGTGTTAAATCAGAAACAAGAAAATTTAAATCAATCATCATTGAGTTTCTCTCTTATTTTAGCTACTAAAACTATGTTGTTTATATTTCCTATGCAACAAATATAATCCTTACAGGAAGGAGAGATTAAAATTACTGCATCTTCTTCGACTTACATTCTAATAAGTATCTTTTTCAATCTCTAGATAAATAATTAACTCAGTCAAATTTTAGGAGCTTGCGGTTCTCTTGGTTTGTCTAATTTATGTTTTGCTTCAAGTGCACAAGTGCTTTGCAGGGCTTCCAAAGGACACCAGTAATTAACTCACAGTAAAATTATTCTTCATAGTAATTAACATTTAATTCTATGTTCTTTCTATTATTTTGGGAATTCTTCTAAAGGTTGAATATATTTGATTTCTTCTTTTTTTCCTTTCAGTCTAAATTTGATTTCCTGATTCTTTTTCGCTTATTGTTCATTTGCATGCTCTATCTGGAGAAAAGTCCAGACCATAACCAACAGCAAAACTTCAACAACCTCCCCAACCGATTCCTCAACAGACCCCTCAAACTCCTTATCTTTATAGGTACAAGGCCCTATTTTTAGACTGATTTCTGTAAAATTACCATACCATTTCATGCAAATCTGTACAATGCATATCTTGACAGGAAAGCTTCCGTTTTCATCACCATTTCATTCAAATCTCTGCGTTGCTTTGATTACATATTTTTAACTCTCATCTCAGTTGAAATTACTCTAAAATTGTCAATTTGGTAGGCTTTGGTGAAACATTTCATGACTAATTTACATTGTAATGTTTGAATAACTATTTATTGCTGCTATAAGAAAAAATACACGTCAGTGACATACTTATATAACATCTCTATATTATGGGTTAGTATACAATGTATTGTAGTCAATCATATAATATTTACAATAACATCATTCTGATGCTTCTTTATGTTGCAGAGTTTGAGCAATTTTAATGAATATTAGTACCTGACCATCCACTTTTTCAACGCCACAAGGGAATACAAGGTGTTTAGCCCATGTGATTGACAAATGTTTCTCTTTTTCAATGTTGAAGTCACAACATGTTCAACTTATATTCCCTCCAATCTTTGGTTGTTTTTCTTCTCATGGTTAGAGAAATTAAATTAGAAATATCTCACAATGCTTTAGTTTTTAGAAAAATCTTCACAATAATAATGATTTAAGCATTTCTTCAGATTATTTTAGCACTTCTGCATTGTAGATTTCTGCATTGCGGTGCTAGATTAGAAGATTGTATGTTTTGCCAAAGACCGTTTGAACTTTTATAAAGAGAACAAAGGTAATAGTGTGTTATTTGTTATTTATAATTTCAAATTTCATATCTTTAAACATGATTTATTAATGAGGTCCATGTGGGTGAGGGTTGTAATAAATATGATCAATTTGTACTCATTTTATTCCAAGTTCTGTCATATTAAATCTGACTGTGCTACTTTCAGCAGTAAATAAGCACCCATGCTTATTGAAATTTTTTGCTGCCAGTTTGTTACCACCTGTTTAGTAGCAATTTTTAAAAGTGTCGTGCAGTTTTTAAATTTTTTGGGTGGCTGCAGTTTTTGTTGTTGTTAGTTTTTAAAAGTGATACTTAGTTGAAGTTTGTTAGAGCTGCTTAAAATTGTCGTGCACTGCTTTCATATTAAATCAGACCTGTCATGTAAAAGTTCTGCTACATTCCTATGCTTAGTGCTTAATTCCAATGCCTATCAAACTGCAGCCATGTGTACTGTTAAAACATCATTATAGCCTATCAAACTGCAGCCATGTGTATTGTTAAAACATCATTATAGATCAATGTAATGTATATGTTTGTTTGTAGTCCTCTTCCTTCCAGTAACCTCCTCCTTTCGGCGAGCTCCGCCTACCGACAAGCTCCTCACTGTAAGGTACCATCATTAGTTTTCCCCAATTGTTTGGTTGTTGGGTTCTTTACTCATTTGTCTGTAGAGCCATTGTCTTCCACTTTTTTATCTCGAGTCAATCGAATAGAAGCTTTGCAACAATCCACATTTTCAAATGAAATTTAAACAAATCCGGCCAACACAAAAACGTCTCTCCCACTAAAAGCAAATTCAGCCAGCACGTCAAAACTCACATTAGGATGTCCTTCTTTCCCCTCTCCCACGAATGTCGCCCCCTCGACAAATGTCGCACCCACGACGAATGTCGCCCCCTCGACAAATGTCGCACTCACGACGAATGTCTCACCCTTGACAAATGTCGCTCCCACAACGAATGTCGCCCCCGCCGAATGTAGCCCCTATGCCTAATGTCGCCCCCACGCCGAATGTCGCCCCTGCGACGAGTGTCGCCCCTGCGACGAGTGTCGCCCCTGCGACGAGTGTCGCCCCTGCGACGAGTGTCGCCCCTGCGACGAGTGTCGCCCCCACACAGAATGTGGCCACCACGACAAATGTCGCCCCCACGAAAAATGTCGCCCCCACGACGAATGTCTCCCTCTCGAGAATGTCGCCCCCTCGACGAATGTCGCCCCCTTGACGAATGTCACACCCACGACAAATGTCGCCCCCTCGACAAATACCGCACCCACGACGAATGTTGCCCGTACGGGGTCCCCCGTGCACGACTGCTTGTATATATATATATATATAAGAGTTCTACATGGGGCAACCAAAGTCCACAACCATCAATCTGAAAAACAATTAAATATTTTTGCTCTGGCTTTTTTGATATTGTCTGTCAAAGTAGGCTTTTGGTTTTGGATAATTCTTTTGCGGACCTGGAGGAGCTTCTGGATCATCAAATATGTACTTTCTGAAGTGCAACCTCCTTTTAGCATTAGCCACCTCATGCTTCTGCCACTCCTCCCTGCTATAATAATCTCACATGTTTTCATTTGCCAAGTCTACCAATTTGAATGTGTCTAGGATAATGCTTTTGGAGAAGAGACTCCAAACTTCAACCATTTCTCTTGTTGGCCCAGACCTTACCGCAGAGGGGCCTTCACCATATCTTATTTTCTTATGAGCAAGAGGAGGTACGTCTTCAACTATTTGAATTTCTGTATCAGCGGCAGCAGCAGATAGATCTTGAGATTCTGACCAATATTGAGTGTATTTCGGAACAGGCTGAACAAAGTCATGACCAGGATCTGGTATCACTGGTTCTGGCACTCTAGCTTCAACCGTCCCTGGAAATAGCTCTCTATGTAGCCGACAGAAGTTTTCATAGCAGTAGATGTCAGTAGCTTTGAACTGATCTTTCATTGACACTTCCAGGGTGTTAACCTTAGTTTTTAATTCATCCTCCCCCTTTCTGACTTCTTCAAGTACTTTGGTTGCACTAACATTGCTGTAATAGACCATTTAATCGTCAAAGTAGTTCATGCTTGCATTCTGGGCTTCAATAACTGTTTTGGCATTAGTGTCAACATTCTGGAGGGCAGTCAGGTTGCTTTTCAGCCCATTCATCGTGTGAACAATGGCCTGACCACCCTGCACAAACCATGAATCCAGCCTAGAATCCAGCTTATCAAAACGTACCTTGATCTCAGCAAGGCCGTTGTTCATATATTTTTCAGTTTCTTTGACTTTCTTCAGAACTTTCTTCAAAGAGCAATCAAAACTTGTCTGTTGTTTGGCCATCAGGGCTTCTATATATTTCAGAAGAGAGATATCTGAACTTGAACTGGGTGTGTCTGCAACTGGAACACTGGGAGGGCAAGGGAGATCTTCACCATCCTCTGAGTCACTAGAAGACTCTTCCATAGGAGTAACATGAGATTTAGATAGCAGTCCAATAGTAAGGGCCTCTAGGACAGGAGGATGCACATTTGCATCTCCTTCCTCATCAGAAAAATCAACAATTTCTACCTCGTTTACTGGAGGTCCACCAGGAATTGCAGCTATTCTCCTCTGAAGTTTTCGTACAAATCTGTCTAACTCCGTTTGAATGAAGATAGAAGGATGGCTCTGCTCCCCCTCAGACCTTACAGGTAAAACATCTGGGAGACATAAAAGCAGATTCTCTGTGATAGCTAGCACAAAAGATCATTTACATTATCAGCAACGAGCTCATCCTCATCAGCAATATCATAATATGCAACATCTAGCTCAGTATCATCAACTAGCTCATCCATAACCTCAACAGATTCAATTTCAACGGCAACAACAATCTCATCATCAGCATCAGCAGCAGCATCCACGTTGTCATCAACAACTCTCTCTTCATCATTCTGTTCTAATACTATCTCGGCAGCAGCAGCCCTACCAATTTCAGCAACCACTGTAAGAAGATCATCTGTCTCTGGAACATCTGGAACTGCAAAAGAAACAACCAAGGGCACTTGCACATCAATAGCCACTTGGGGTTCACAAGACTCCCCCTCCATTCCTGCACTCGATCCTTCAGGAATCTCATGGGGGGGAGTAGGAAGTCTTTCCTCAGGAACTTCCTCCTCCTCAACATCATGCTGCACTCTAATGTCACCTGGTCTTTAGATCCTCCTATCCCACCTGGAGAAGATAGATGAGTCGATTTTCTTCAGATGATGGATTGGTACACCTTTGGTCATAACAAAGGTGTCACGGTCAACCTGGTTCAGATATAAGCTGAGTATTCTGCCAAAGTTTGGTTCTCGCAGACTATCCTTGATTCTTGCAAACATTATTGCACCCTAGTCAATCTTTTTTCTGCATATGATGGCCACTAGGATTCTGAACATTTCTGAAGATAGGTAGTCGTGAGATCCAATCTTACATAACAGCACTTTGTCGATGATGTCTGATAAAAGCTTTCCTTCTTCATTCATCCCTTTGCGCTTAACTGCCTTTGTTCCTCGTGGCAAACCACAGAAGAGCAGTGCCCTGGAGAAATCATCCTCTTCCAACTGATCGGCTTCATCACACTCAGGAAGACGCAAGTACCTCGTGAGTAGAGATGCTTTCACCTTAATCCTGACTTGACGAACTTTGCTTTTGATGACTGTGTCTTCTCTACGAAGCTTTGCATTTGAGAAAAACTCTAGCATATCCTTGTCCAGAACTTCGCAGGGGTGTTCAACAATGAATGACAGTCCAGTCAATTCCAACATCAGAATCACATTTCTGAATTCATCCGTGGCTGACGCAAACCCTGTTTGCACAAGCTCTCCCCCTACGAGCAAGTCACTTGTTCCTCGAGGAGCCATGGATAGAAGTAGTAGAACTTCGGTGAAGAAACGACACAGTCGGTTCTGGGCAATCTGCGGTAACTAAGTTTTCTGTACAAAGCGAGACTGAAATCAAGAATCCTCAACGTTGAAAGAACTGTTGTTGTTGTTGTTGGAGTTGAAGAAGAATCGTTGTTGGAGAAATTGTCGGGAGATCAACTGTTGCAGCTCTGTCGCGGAATCGAAAATGTCGGGAAGAAGTATTCGGCGGGATTCCGCTTCTCGTTCGGCGTTTAAGACGGGAAAACGCGCGTACCTGAATCCGGCGACTCTTCAGATCCAATAAATTGACCTAAGTATGAATCGTCGAAATTCCACGGAAGCCGAGTAGAATTCGCCGAGTTTCGTCGTGGACACTTGCATAATCTCGACGAATCGTCGAGTTCCGGCGAGTCATCTCGACGAATTTGCCTTGGAAAATTTCTACTGAGAGATGTACTTCCCGAGAGAATTCCTGTTTTTTTAGCTGTCTTCAAGACTCCTTGTTGAGCATGCCCAGTTCTATTTTGAAAAATGAGAACTTGGCCTCGTCCAGTGGCTTTGTGATAATATCTGCGACCTGCTTATCCGTCGGGACATAGTTGAGAGTTATGTCCTTGTTCTCCACATGCTCCCGGATGAAGTATTATCTGATTTCGATGTGCTTCGTCCAGTTGTGAGAGACTGGATTATTTGCGATCGCTATCGCACTGGAGGAGTCGCAAAACATCGGAATCTCCTTGAATGTTAGATTGTAATCTTCTAGCTGATTCCTGATCCAGAGAAGCTGTGCGCAACAACTGCCAGCAGAGATATACTCTGACTCGGCAGTGGAAGTTGCCACACAATTTTGCTTCTTGCTGCTCCATGAAATAAGCCTTCTTCCGAGGAATTGGCACATCCCGGAAGTGTTTTTTCTATCATCCCTGCTACCTGCAAAATCTGCATCAGAAAATCCAATTAGCTCGACATCATTACTTTTTGGGTACCATAAGCCAAGATTTGGTGTACCCTTAAAGTATCTCAAAATTCTCTTTGCAGCGACGTAATGAGATTTCTTAGAGTTCACCTGAAATCTAGCGCGCGCACATGTTGAAAACATTATGTATGGTCTATTGGTCGTAAAGTAGAGCAAGGACCCAATTATGCTTCTGTACTTGGTTTCATCAAAAGGTTTCTCTTTCTCATCCTTGTCCAGAGACATAGTTGAACTCATTGGAGTCATCATCGAGTTTGCCTTCTCCATTCCGAATTTCATAAGCAACTCTTTGGTGAACTTCGTCTGAGAGATGAAAATTCCATCGTCAGATTGTTTCACCTGAAGTCCTAAGAAATACTTCAGCTCTCTCATACAGCCCATTTCAAACTTCTCTTGCATGAGTTTAGAAAATTTCTTGCAAATGTTGTCTTTTGTAGAGCCAAAAATAATGTCGTCTACATAGATTTGCACTAGCAAAATCTTGTCTTTTACTTGCCTAAGAAATAATGTCTTGTCTATCTTTCCTCTTGTGAACTTGTTCTCAAGAAGAAAGCTAGACAGCGTCTCATACCAAGCTCGGGGAGTTTGTTTTAGGCCGTATAAAGCTTTGTTAAAAAAATAAACATAATCAGGGAAGGTTGAGTTGACAAAACCTGGGGGTTGTGCTACGTATACTTTCTCTTTTAGATCTCCGTTGAGGAATACTGAATTCACATCCATCTGATAGACTTTGGAGCCTTTGTGAGCAGCATACGTCAGAAACAACCTTATCGCTTCGAGTCGGGACACTGGAGCAAAAGTCTGATCGAAGTCGATCCCTTCTTCTTGTTTGTATCCTTGAGCTACAAGTCTGACTTTATTATTTATAATCACTCCGTTTTCATCCAGCTTGTTTCTGAATACATATTTGGTACTGATCACGTTCTGTCCTTTGGGCCTGGGAACCAACTCACAAAACTTGCATCTTTCAAACTGGTTGAGTTCCTCTTGCATGGCCATAATCCAAGAGGCGTCGTTGTTTGCTTCTTCAAACTTCTTTGGCTCAACATAAAACAAAAAACCAAGATGTAGAACTTCGTTAGCAGTACCTCTTCTGGTTCTAACATCGTCGCCTGGCTCTCCAATGATCAGATCAGCCGGGTGATCTCTTAAGTGTCTAAACGCTAAATTTCTTGCTCTCCCACCAGTAGGTTCTGTCACGTCTATTTCATCTCCTGCAGGTTGAGGTAGTTCTTCATCTAGTCATTCTTCATCCACCACACTTGGATCGACGACCTTGACTGAGCTTAGAGCATCTTCCTTGACCGCTTCTTCCAAGCTTAGTTCCTTTATCCTGGTACTTGTATCTACACCAACAACACTAGACGAGCTGCTATGAAACATACTTGTCTCATCAAATACAACATTTATAGACTCTTCTACCACCAGGGTTTTCTTGTTAAAAATTATATATGTCTTACTATGGCTACTATACCATATAAAAATACCTTCAAAATATTTTTCACTAAACTTTGTGCGATAATACTTCTCATTGTTAAGTACGAAGCATTAGCTGTCAAAGATCCTAAAGTAGGACACCGTCGATTTTCTGTCCTTCAACAGTTCATAGGGAGTTTTACGATGGCTTTAGTTAATTAAATCTCGATTTTGCACGTGACAAGCTGTGTTAACTGCTTCGGCCCAGAAGTACTCTGGTAGTGAAGCGTCATTCAACATAGTCATACATGTTTCAATGAGAGTTCTATTCCTTCTTTCAGCAACTCCATTTTATTGCGGAGTACACGGAGAGAAAAACTCATGAAAAATACCTTGACTTCCACAAAAAATTTTCATGGTACCAGACTAAAATTATGTTCCGTGGTCACTTCTGATTTTGACCGCCGAGCAGTTTAATTCGTTCTGAATTTGCCTAATAAAATTAGTGAAAGCCTCGAAGGTGTCTGACTTGTGTTTTAGAAAGAACACCCAAGTAAAACGGGAGTAATCATCAACAATGACCAATGTATAAATTTTACCTCTTAAACTGTGAATTGATATAGGTCTGAATAAGTCAATATGAACTAAATACAAACTTCTAGAGGAATCTTTTTCAAAAATACCCTTAAAGGTAGCTCTTGTCTGCTTAACCATTTGGCATGCGTGGCATGGACTCTCTTTAAGGCACTTAATGTTGGGAGCATCACGCACTAAGTTGTGAGAAAATAACATATTTATAGTTTTGAAATTAATATGTGATAATCTCTTGTGTCATTGGTCACAGAGAGACGCACTATCTTTTGTCAAAAAACACACTGGTGTAGAATTGTCTAAGCATAGAAAATTTAAACAGAAAATATTTTTACTCCGAGTGCCTATTAAGACTGTCTCCAAATTGGCAGACGATTTTATTAGGCACTTGTCCTTGTACTCAACGATATAGCTTTTGTCACATAATTGACTTATGCTTATCAGATTATGCTGTAATCCTTCAACATAAGTCACATCTGTGAAGGAGACTATGTCGTTGGAAATCATACCGTAGTCTTTTGTGATTCCCCTATCAGACCCTCCAAAGATGACTTTTGTTCCATTTTCAACTAGGGTAAATTCTACCAGTAGGCTTCTAGTCCCGGTCATATGCCGAGAGCATCCACTGTCCAAATACTAGATTGACGTTTTGTTGACTTTTGGACATACCTGCAATCATAAATCATTTTACCTTAGGAACCCAAACAGATTTGGGTCTTTCGTTCCTTGTTAGTTTAACACCACTTGGAACATTAACGTTGCGAGTGGTCGGTTTCGCACTGTTAACTCGTGAAGTTTCAAGCTTTACCGGATGAAACTAGCAATCTACGGTGAAGTGACCAATCTTTCTACAACACCAACAGTCAAACTTGTTGTACCTTCTCTTGTACTCCTGCTTTACCTTTTGAACGGGAGGTCTAGCAGGGGCCACTGACTTGGAAGTCGAGGCCTCGTAATTACAGCATACACAAGGCTTCACTATTTCCTTAGCCTTGGGAACAACAGTGTTGGATTTTGGAGCCTTCTTGCCACTTGGTCCATGAACGTATGGACCATAATTTTTTAGTCTATTTTCTTTAGGGGTGAGGAACGAAAACCGAAAACCGACGAAACCGACCGAACCGATCGAACCGCACCGACTTTGAAACCGAGCCGCCCGATCCGGTGTCGGTTCGGTTTGGAGCTTTTGAAAACCGAAGGCTTATCGGTTCGGGTCGGTTTTAAAGTTGTGAAAACCGTCTAAACCGAACCGAACCGAGCACTTTGATCATCATTGTTTTGGAGTGTATTTGATCGAGCAACTTTCAAATTACCTTTGGGTCTACAACCAAGTTCACTTTCCCCATCTCTGTGTTTGGTGAGATTTTTCTGACCCTTCTCCTTAGGTTTAGAGAGTTCTTTAGATCCTAAGAATTCTATTGGGAAAAAGTTTTATTAACAGTTTAATTATTTGGGATGTTCTGTATGTTAAATTGATTTAATAACGGCAATGATTATCTATCGTGATACTCTAATTACTCTAATTGCTTATTGCTGAATCTATTGATATACCAAAACTCGGAATGTCTAAAAATGCATGATAGTTGTTTGTGTGTGATGTAGATTTAATAAACCTTCTCTCTGACTTGTACTAAAAAAATTGTATGTTATTTATTTAAACCTTTAGTTGATAAAGATTATGAAAGGGGATGATGACCGATCCAATAAATAGCACTTGATTATGTTTGTTCGCAAAAAACCGACACCGAACCGCAAAAAACCGATTAAAAACCGAACCGACTTTGAACCGAACCGACTGGGTTCGACTCGGGTCGGTTTGGACAAACCAAAAACCGAGGCATGTCGGTTCGGTTTCGGTTTGGGTCCAAACCGACCCAAACCGAACCGCTCGCACCCCTAATTTTCTTCGTAAGGTGCTTTGAAAACACTAGCACCAAAGTCTCGAGGACGGGTCCATCCTGGGTAGTGCCTTTTAGGCTTCACATAGGTAGGCCTAGCCAAGTGTCCATAGGACGTCTCAAAATCGTATTTGTCCGTGGGGAAGATTACTTTCTTAAAAGAGGGTTGACTTTGAGAGGCCTTCCCTTTGTCTTTGGTAGCGGATTTCTTAGCAGCCATAACTTTCTCAGCTATATGGCCAAGACCACTACCCTTTTTCGGAGCAGAGAATTCATCAATGAGAGGGGGAATGGTCTTTGGTTTAGAGTAACTTTCAACGAGTTTCCTCTCCAACAAGAGTTTTTCTTCTAGCTCATCTAAATACTTCTCCTTCTGACTTAACAGTTCAGCAGAGCATTTTAGTTCTTCATTCAAGGAGCGAACTTCATTTCTGAGGAGTTAATTCAGCAATTTCCTCCTTCAAGCTTGACTCCATTGCATTGAGAGAAGCAATCTCTTTTGATTGCCTTTTGAATACCTTGCGACATTTGTCAAAGACTTTCAGAAGTTCTTGAAGCTGAGTCATCAAGTCAGTTTCATCTTCATCAGAAGAATAGTCTTCATGACCATTAGTTGAGGTTTCAGATTCAGATAATATCGTGTGAGAGTTTACCTTCCCATGGAACTGGGAGTCGCCTACTTACACATCTGATTGAGCCATGAGCCCGAAGTAAGTTTCTTCATCTTCAGAGCTCGACTCACTTGATTCACTGTCGCTAAGAGTATTTGACTTCTTTGCAACGAAGCTCTTCTTTTCCTTTCTCTTACCTTTGAAGGATCGTTTGTCTTCTTTCTTGGATCCTTCCTTCTTCTTGTACAGACACTCCGCAATCACGTATCCTGACTTATTACAACAATAACAAATTATGTCAGAGGAAGAATGTTTGTTCGGTTTAGATTTATACCCGTCCTCTCGGTTGTAGCTTTTCTTAGACCGATCACCATCATGATGTGATCCTCTGAAGTCCGAGGAGGAGGACTGATTCTTCATTTGCCTCCTCTTACTGAGAAATCTCTTGAATTTCTTGGAGATTAGTGAATTCTCCATCAGACAACTCAGAGTCTGACGTGTTTGGCTCAGAGTCTTCTAGGGTATCTGGAGCTCGTGTCTTTACTGATGACACAACTCTAGCTTTTCTTGTCCCTTCGGCTTTCAGAGCTACTGACTTCTCTCTCCTTGAAGTTCTGCTACTTTGCTCCTCTTTCTTTCGAGTATTCATTTGCAGTTCATAAGAGAGGAGCTTCCCAAACAAATTTTGGGGATCAATCTCGGGCAACTTTTCAAACTCCCTTATGGCCACAACTTTAGTATCCAAGTCTTTTGTCAGGGATCTGAGGAATTTGTCGTTTAGCTCACCATTAGTGAATGTGCGACCGTAGTTTCTGAGACCGTTAACAATCTTGAAGAATTTTTCAAAGCTGTCAGCAATAGTATCGTTAACACCATGCTTGAATGCATCGTATTCTTGATTCAGCAGAGATCTACGATCATCTCTAACTTCTTCGGTTCCTTCCATGAGAACTACTAGGCAGTCTCACATCTCCTTGGCTGATTTGCAGTGGAATAAGTTTTGTAGCATTGAGTCGTCTACTGCACTGGCTATGATATTCTTTGCTTTTTTTTCCAAGGATACTAGGGCAATTTCATCCTTGGTTACATCCATCATTTTCTTTGGAATCATAACTGTAGGATTTAGAGCAGAGGGCTATGTAGGAATGTGAGATCCTTCTTCCACAATCCAAAATATACGTGGATCAGCAGCTTCCATGTAGAATCTGACTCTTTCCTTCCACATGGGGAAAATCTCCTTAGTGCACACTGACAACTTCATCGAAGATATATCCTTGCTTCTGTCCATTGCAACTGAGCGGTATCTCTTGACAACTAGATAAGAGATCGTGTTCGAGGTGTTAGCCTTATATCGAACAACACCCCTTTGATATCAATTAAAAGTATCTAGCGTCAACATAAATCACCTAGAGGGGGGTGAATAGGTGTGTTCTGCGTCTTTTGCGGAATAAAAATTACAAAAAAAACACACAAAAACACAGAGATTTATAGTGGTTCCCCAAGTTGGGTGCGTCCACTGTCCCACCTCGCATATCTACCATGAAGGGCTAGATTTGGCTACTTCATCTTTATCTCAGATTGCAAACAATCTTACACCTCGGAACCTCAACTCCTACAACTCGGAGACAACGCTCCCATCACTCGGAGAATAACCTCTCATACAACTCGGAGAACAAACTCTCCTACAACTCGATCCACAAACAAGGATCTACAACTCGGAGGGAAAAACCTCCTATAATAATAAAATATTTTGCACAAAACGATTAACAATAATCTTCAATATATATCTGAAATCTTCGATCATCATTCCTCTGAAAAGTTGATCGTGACTGTCTTGAAGAACAGAAAATCTGAACACTTGAGAACCCAGATGTGGATGCACGAATCGACTAGATCTGAGAGAAACAGAACCTTCAGAGATCAACGATCTAGTCGATTAGCTCGAACAAGAACGAATCGTGCTGCAAAGATTTGTCGGTCGAGCGGAGTAGCAACGAACGAGCGAAGGCCGACGGGAATGTTTCGTTCATCTGAATTTCTCGATTTTATCAAATACGCTCGATTAGGGTTGATAGAAATCCACCCTACATATAGGGGTGAGGAGCGAAAACCGAAAACCGACAAAACCAACCGAACCACACCGATTTTGAAACCGAACCACCCGGTCTGGTGCCGCCTCGGTTTGGACCTTTTGAAAACAGAAGTCATATCGATTCGGGTCGGTTTTCAAGTTGTAAAAACCGATCAAACCAAACCGAACCGACATTAATGAATGATATTATGATAATTATAAATTATGTATAAAATAACTATTTGTGCAATTAGTCATCTTATTTGGAACAAATTTTATTGAATAAAAAATCTTCTTCATCCTACTATTAAATTTGGGTAGCCCCCTTGCAAAAATTTTGTAATGCTTTAAATCTTCATGTTAAATATTCAGAGAACTTTGAAATGACTAAAGTTATCTTTTTTTCATTATCCCAAACCTTATTCCACATTCACGTCCCTTCCTCTATGCACGTCCTTTCCTCTTTCACAACCAAAAACTTCTCTTCGGCACACTAAAACCATAGGTGCAAATCAAGCCACCAGAACTTGTTTAACTGTCATGATTAATTGGTTAATCTTAATCCTTGTGCTTCTTTAAACCATTCCAAAGGACAAAAAGACATGAATTCTACATGGGACACCTATAAACCCATAATGAGTTTGAATTTCCTCGTTCAAGTTGCACGGTATGAATGGTTTACTTATTGTATTCCTTCTCCTTTGGCCTGTCAGCACTTACATAGTATATATACTTATTGCAAAATATATATGAGATACATAATGATGTTATTTTAGGAATTTGCATAGGTTGAGAGGATGATGTAGGAGATGAAAATAAACATGCATGGTGAATAAATTAAGTCATGCTTACGGATTTGTTGCTTGCTTATTTAAAGAATAGTGTTTGATGTATTGAATAGTATGACAATTTTGTATCATCATTAAAAGGCTTGTAAGAAAACCGACACCGAACTGCCAAAAACCGATAAAAAACTAAACCGACTTTGAACCGAACCGACCGTGTTCGGTTCGGGTCGGTTTGGACAAGCCAAAAATCGAGGCATATCGATTTGGTTTCGATCCAAACCAACCCAAATCGAACCGCTCGCACCCCTACCTACATATATATAGAGAATCTCCTACAACGGCTAGAAAAATCCATCCTATTCGAGAGATCCGAAAATCACTGTACATGGCGTTCTGGTCAACCCGAGCCGCAAATTTGAAAAGAGAAGAAAAAAAGTAATCCTAAGTATAATTCGTCGAGTATCTATGGGTATACTCGTCGAACATCTTGGACACTCGACGAAATTAACTTAGATAATTCCAGTCAGATCAATCGTGTGACTTAACTCTTGGCAGAAGAGATACTCGACGAATTTGACGAGTATCAGCTAGTATACTCGACGAATTCGACGAGTATCGGCTAGCTGACTCGACGCATTCGAAGTCATACTAAGTGGTATTCGATGAATATCACTTAGAGAAATCCAGAGAAGTAAATTCGAGATGACTCGACGAATTCGTCGTGTATCGACATGTATATTCGACGGATTCGACGAGTATCGGCAGATACACTCGACGAATTCGACATGTATACACGATAATACTCGATGACTTTTACTTAACTGATTTCCAGGAATTTGGAGATTATTCTCTAAGTAAATACGACGAATTCGACGAGTGCTAGTAAGCATACACGACGAATTCGATGAGTATTCATGAGTATACTCGACGAATTCGACGAATATCCTTAACTATACTCGACGAATTTTACTTAGAGCAAATCTTCTCTTCTGAAGGCCGCAGCTTGATCTTCTTGGATTCTTCTAATGTACTTGAAATAGAAGTACACCCCAATAGAGAGATTACACGTGAGTCAACACGTTGGCCTACACAATAAGGGATTACATTGTATAGTCACGTGTTTCAAGACCCACTGTAGCCTGACAATGGGTTGTACTTGGCAATATTGTCTTGCATGCACATAACTAGAAAATACATCAAATACAAACTCAATTCATCTTATTTCAATAGACACTTCTTCAAATAAGAGTTATTGTAGATATAATACCCAACAGATAGAGAGTTTAAGAGAGAGCAAATATTTAAGAAGATGACGGAGGCGGAACAGAACAGGAAGTTTGTGGGGAGACGGAGGCTAAGGATCTGTTATGCATTTAACGGAAATTTGACGTGGGACTGATTTAGTATGTTTTGGTAAGTTTGGGGATTATTTTCATGCAAAAAAAAGTTGAGAGATCTTTTTCATAAAGCAAGCAAAATTGAGGGACCTATTTATGAGTTTTGCCCATAATTAATTGTGAAATATAAGATAATCCATAAAGTTTGTTGCATCTCCGGGAGAGCTTTCGTGTAGTGAGCACGGTCGTTTGAGCACGCATGTACACGGTGCATACTTATCAGATATGAATACGACATCCTAGTCCTATCCATGCGTCTGTTTATCTACCGATATAGCCTTAGTGACATTTTTGTAATAAGGTGGTACACCCATTTCCGTAATAAGGTATTAGTTTTATCTTTAGAATATATTAGATTTGTGTTTACCCGGAATACAAAGACCGCAGACTCAACCTACAAAGCCTTTTCCTTAGCTCGGGCAAACACTCCTGCTGAAACAGCATGATCTCGGATTCTGGATATAGTTCGCATGACTTCAGCTTCTAGATATAGCTCGAAGAGTGTACGTGAGCAAAGCAAACACAACCAAAAGTTTTCAGTTGGACAATCAGGGTAAGGTGAGAAGAGAGGTTTGATGGCTCAAGACCTGAGATGGCAAGCGGTTGATAACGTAAGCAGCCATGAGAATAACATCACCCCAATAGAACATAGGGAGCCATAGAAAATAGTAAATACCGAGCAACCTCGAAGAGATGACAGTTTTTTCGCTCAATGACCTCATTCTGAGAAGAGGAGTGAACAAATGATGTTTGGTGGAGAATATCATGATCGTTAAGGTAGTGTTCAAAGTGAGTTTATATATTCTCGACCATTATGACTACGTAAAATTTTGATAGTAGCAGAGAATTGAGTAGAAACTATTCTGTGAAATTTCTGAAAAAATATAAAAAACTTCATTCTTAATTTTTATAAAATAAGCCTAAATTGTCCAAGAAAAAAATAAAGGTAAAAAACCGATGACATCCAGAATTTGAGAAACGGGGTAGAGATCCCAAACTTCAGTATGAATGGTATGAAATGGAATAGTACTAGGTAAAGAAACAAGATTAACAGGAATACGAAGATGTTTGGCAACAACACATACATCAAAAAAAAAATTTAAATGCAAAATAAAAACAGGAAATAAACGTTGCATGGTAGCAACAGAGGGATGGCCAAGACGATGGTGCCAAGTGAGCAGGTCGGATGTCTGCGAAGTGTGGAGAGCTTGTGGAGATGGAGACCCACAAAATGAGTCAAACACTCACAATCCATCATAAATGCTTACGAAAAGGAGGAAGCCAGCAAGGAGCGGCGGCGCTGGATCGGCGGACATCTAGAGAGGAACGAACGGGAACAAGAGGTTTAGGGTACGCAGGCTCTGATACCATGTTAACGGGAACTGTTCATTAATCATTCATAGGAAAAAATACTCTTATATAAGAGGAGAATACAAGGTATATTTAATTAATTCTAACAAATATCATGCACAACTAAAGGTTTGTGTTGTGCTAAACCTGGCATTGCCGCCCGTGACATCCTTTCTATCATGACAATCCCGAAGTAATCTTCCGCTCACAATGCTTAACTCGCCCACACTCGCCCACCTCTCTTGGAGTGTGGAGCTGAGGTGTTTTTGGCCTCAATAGTTGATCTCTCATTTCGAGAGGGAATTCAAGAGGGAACCAACCCTCAGAAGTTAGGTCGAGTTGTATCCTGCATCTTTCTTTTAATGAAATCTTGATTCGATTGCCGATGCTATCAAACACTAAGAGAATAGATGTTTTCATAACTCCAGAAAATTTTATATTCATGTCATCCTAGCTAAGAGAATTTCATAAAGGGCTATAAGAAAATTAGTACACTTAATGAAGTACTCCATACTTGTTCATATAAGACTCATTTATGTTTGTTTACTAGTTACAAACAACAACACTCAAGCTTTTATCCCACTACAGTGGGGTCGGCTATATGGATCTTTGTCGCCATTTTGCCCGATCTTTTATCATAATCTCACTAATGCCTAAGTACATCATGTCTTTCCTTATAGTTTGATTCCAAGTCTTTATTGGTCTACCCCTCCCTCGTTTAACATGCCTAGTGACTAGACTCTCAAAACGGCTAACAGGTGCCTCTAATGGTCTCCTTTATACGTGTCCAAAGTCCAAACCATCTTAGTCGAGCTTCTCACATTTTGTCTGCAATTGGTGCTACTCTTGTCTTATCCTTGATACATTTATTTCTAATTTTATCCAGTTTCGTGTGTCCACACATCCACCTAAGCATCTGCATCTCCACAAGTCCCATTTGTTTACTTAGGCTCCATTTGGTTCGGCGGTGGCAGGTCGATCCGGCGGGTGGAAACGGAGTGTTCGAACCGGAGGGGGGGAGGTGGCTGCTCCAAACGGAGCTTTTTGGGGTGTTTCTCAAGGCGGGCGGGTGGAAACGGAACAAACGCCGCCGGAGATTCATTTGTTTACCATCCTTCCGGCGGCGTTTGCCCAAAACGGAGCAGCGAAACGTCCAAACAAATAGAGCCTTAGTTAATTGAGAAAAAAATATAACCGGGAATATAAATGAACAAGTTCGAAAATTGCATGCTTGTTCATTTATATTTGTGAACATTCTAATTTATTGTTTAACAAGAAGCTTGATGAGAGCACAACACAAAGCTCATTTATTGATGATTTAATTGCTTATATACTGTTTTATTCTATCTTATTTTACCAATTTTTGTATAACTTATAAAACTTTAGAAATAGGCATATTCCTAAAGAAATACGATATAATTAAATATATTGAGCAAAATTATAGTAGATATGTTAAAACATAATTTTATATTGTCATATTTCAACTTAACGAACTAATAAAATAAAATTTAGGGAATTGTATCAATTAATATGAAATTTCTACAAAAATAGTAAAAGGGTTATACTTAAATCATTAATATCTTAAATATACTCAGATAGACTTGATTAATGCTCGATTATGGTGTAAACTCAATAAGAAAATAAATAAACAAGTTAGGGAGGCAGAAAAATGAATTGTACCCAAAAGTTCCCATAACCCGTGTGGAAACATGCGTATTTTTATCAGATGTAAACTTTGCCAGTCCAAAATCAGCAACCTGCAGATATATATACGACCTCCAATTTGTTAGTGAAGAGTGCACAAAATCAAGGAATTGATTAAAACTGGAGAACAGACCAAGCCTTGCTACCTTGGCCTCAAAATTAAAGTCTAGAAGGATATTTGATGCCTTGATATCACGGTGTATGATTTTAGGATTACCTGGGTAGAAACAAATCTTCAATCAATCAAGAAAAGTGGCATAAAACAAAAAAAAAAATTGAAGAAGTAAAATACGGCATACAATCTTCATGTAAGTAAGCCAACCCTTTTGCTGACCCCAAGGCAATTTTTAATCTCGTCGGCCAAACCATGGTAGGTTGTTCTGTTTACATAAGAAAAAATATTTCACATGTAAGGACTTAGGATATATCTTATGAAACCTATAAAGCATGAAATTTTCAAAATGTCTCATGTGAGTGTCGCAAGTGTCAAAAACAGACTAGTAAAAGACAATGTTTGAAATGCTTTCCAAAAATTAAAATAAGACAACTAGACGGAAGGGACATGTATTGATACTTGAGGCACGTGCACGAACTTAAAACATGATTTTCATCCCATTACTCCATGAACCATATTAGGCCACCTTTCCCTAGTGTTATTTGCTCTAATTTCTGCTCAGTCTTCTCGCTCTCATTGACTCTTTACATTCCGTCCACTGCGACCTGAATTTTTCCAGTGATCTATGGTTCTTCTAATGCGGACCTTGTATATTGCAGTCTGTGATTCATCCTACGCAATCCAACTCCTCCATGCTTACTTACTGGAGTCATTGTTCCCCACTAAATTACCCATCCTTAGACACTTCTTGCATCATCAAGTTGCTCCTCCATCAACATCTTTATTGTGATTTCGCTAGAATCCTCTTCAATTCACTAGTTCTTTATTTGTCCTCTTCATAGGCGTGATTCTAATATTAGTTTAGATTTATTGTTCTTTCATAAGCTTTTTTCAAAGGGATCATATATTAATCTTACATCAGAACTTCATATTTTCAAGTTTTCTCAGAAAAAATACATTAGTTTATTGAGTAAACAAGTTAATACTGATATTAAGAAATCATGTCTAATGGTAAATGCTAATGTCACCGTGTTGTTTACAATTAATGCATTTGATAAAAATCGTGAAGTGTTTCATCATATATATAAAAATTAGTTGTTTCCGGATGTCTGTGTGATGTGTGTACATCTTGAGTCCATGTTCACACTTCTAGTACACAACTAATCAAGTACGGATGGATATATCAAATGTTTATTCATGAATGTGTAGTTGATTGATTTGGAAGCTTGATAGGAAATACTACATCCACTATTCAAACTAGAAAGCTTTCAAACATCTTCGAAAAAAATATCTACAAGCAATCCCTAATCCTGTGTTGCTAATTTGAATGTTGCCTTCTAGATTTTTAACTTCACAACTGAATCTTAAAGGAATCTTATAAATGAAAATAAATATATTAGGAAACAAGATATGAAAAAAATAATATCTTCTGCTTATCGAATCTTCACTTCATCAACAATGCTGAATTATTATCATACTAATTTTCGTTGAATCATAAGAAGGGGAGCCTTGGCGCACTGATTGAGGTGTTATTGTGTGACCGTGAGGTCACGGGTTCTAGTCTTGGAAGCAGCCACTTGCAAAAATGCAAGGTAAGGTTTGTGCGGGGATGCTTCCCCGGACCATTACTGCGCGGGGATGCTTTGTGCACCGGGCTGCCCGTTTTATTATCATACTAATTTCTTAAAACCTTAAAATATCACTTTGACATACTGTTGATATTGAGGATCAATAAGTTGGAGATTGAACAAAGTTTAAATTACTCAAAAACATGAACCTACTTTTATACAAAATACCTAAATTTTATTCAAACTAATGGAAAACCATCCTGGACTCAATACAACTGGCATTCTCTTTCACATAACCATTGGCATATATTTCATTAATTTATCTTGGATTAGGCTTATACCACTAAGGTGCAATGTTGGAAAGTAACTAGTGCCATCATTAATAAAAAAAGGATTCACTGGCCCAATAAATAAAACTGCCCTGGTAAATATGAAGCCTGGTTTAAAAGACATAAATAATTACCATGTAAGTGAAACTCCAGTGTATTGTTCCTAACATATTCATAAACCAGAAGCCTTCTCCCTCCGGAAATACAGTAGCCAACCAATGAAACTAAATGCTTGTGATGGACATGACTGATTATTTCGATTTCAGCTCGAAATTCTCGTTCCCCTTGACCACTTCCTGCTTTCAATTGCTTAATTGCAACTTCTCTTCCATTCAAAAGTGTGCCCTTATGCACATATCCAAAACCTCCTTGTCCAAGAAGATTGGCTTCAGAAAATCCATTTGTAGCCATAACTAATTCCTCATATGTGAAACTGCTTTTGGAGAATCCGAAAGAAAATTCAGGTGCAGGCGGAGGAAGTGATATTTCCGAACAATTGGAACCAGAAGTTGCACTGCCGCTATACACAGATTGGGGCCTTGGAGGCGGATGAGAAGCAAGCCGTGGTGGAGGACTGGGTAGTTCAGTAATTTTAACAACTTGGTTTTCTGATGGAGGAGCATAATCCTGCCAGTTCTGAAGAGGTAAACTGTAACTAACGTCTGAAAAATACTCAAAAGAACATAATTAGTCTTGATTGAAATGCTACATTGGCAAGAAATTCAAACAAAATTGGAGAAAGGAATTTCATTTCTTAAAATTTTGTCCCTTGAGTTCTTTGCATTCAATCACTATCTACTTACTTTTTCTTACATCCACTAATATAAACATTTTACAGAAACCTAAATGCACCAACTGAAAAATAAAATCCACGGTAGATATCTAAGTTTAGGCAGCACCACAGGAACAATTATGAGAGAAATTTCTTTTATTTTTGGGCATTGCAAAAGAAAAACTTAACATGACTCATGATTACAAATTCAAGACTTCTAATTACAATTTTCTGGATAAAATTTATCATGGTAAAAAATTCATGATAAAAATGTCATGCCTCCAACTCCACTGCCCCTCTGCCTGACTCATTCTTCGGCCCGACCATGGGGTGGGCAGCCGACATATGTATCTCATCTTCATCAAATCGACATCTCGGCCTTCGATGGCATAGAGCATCTTTGATGGAAAGTGAGCACAGAGCAGTTCTCCATAGGACTACGTACCATCAGAAGGTGCCACTTGTGATCATCTACATGGATGTCTCTGCCTTACAATGGAGAAGTTGGATCCTGCAATCCAAAACACACCTCGTGTGGCCCACCTTCAAAGAGATGCTCTTTTTATATAGACAGTTGCTCACGAAATGCATTCGAAAGCCTCTCCGCGATGCAACAGTTGAAGTCGGTGGATGCCAACATCGTCGAGTTCATTGAAACCGCCACCCACATTTCCAGACTTGCCAAAGATAATTATCCACACTCGTCTACACATCGACAATTCAAGCACTCCTCACAATGCAATGGAGCAGGCTCGCTATGTGGAGGACTAATCCGCCCTTTCCATGGTCACTCCTATTGCCATAAATCATCGGGCGCCGCCTCTCGGCTACAAATCATTGCAAATCACTTAGGCTATTGTGCGTTCACCAATGCAACCAGCTGCCATCCCATCGACACACACTTCCGGCCGAACCTCCAAAGGAGCCTCTAGCTCAACAACTATCACATCAGGACTATGCAGAAATATGCCACAAAAAAGTTATGCTTTTGATGTCGTCAACTATTCAGCAACTCATGAATGTCCAAATCATGATTTGCTCTTCTCATGGCACTGAGGATGAGGACCCCACATCTGATGAGGGAGATCATAACTATGAGTGTGTTGAGGATCCAACTCCCCAGTCCAACAGTAGCCAGACTTACTTGTAACTGCCATTCAACTTGGTTGGCGATATTTCAGGCCTATAAATCCAAGGATTACCGTTCATCGTGATTTTCACTAGTGACATAATCCACAATTTTTTCTCACATGAGGTGGCTCAATGACGCGGGACGAATCTATAGAATGTGGACTTAATGATGCTCTAACCCTAAATGCAACACACGTGAGATGTGATGAATGTAATTGATCGACGATGAATCGTAAAATGAAGATTTAAATGAATACAAGCATGCAATTCAATGAACTAACGAAGCATAAGATGACTCAATCATGCAAGTACTTTCCGACGAACAATTAATTAAACAAATTAATTTAAAAATCTCGTGCAAGCGCCGCAATTGATTATAAATATTGCAATGAAATTAAGATAACAAGTACAAGTTAATTGAGAGTACACTGAAATAAAAATGTGAAGCGAATAATTCTTGCACGTCAATAAAGAGATACGGAAATCAAATTAATTAAAGTCAAGTATTACTAATAATAAAAGTTATCCATACAATTGAAGAAATAAACACTAGAAAATAAAGTCTCACCAAGTAATTGAAGCCGGTGGTGAAGGGAAAGTTCCGATGGTGGCGGTGGTTATCCGAGAGTGAAGATATTGCAGTGTGGGGGGCTGTCGGAGAGGATGTGGTTGTTTGGTGGGCTAGAATGGGCCGGGAGGGCTGTTGGAGGGTGGTAGCGACTTGTAGAGGGTGTTTGGGGGGTGAATTTCAGTGGGGGAAGGGTTGTGGAGGTAAAACAAGGAGTGGAAGCTATTAGGAGAGTTTGTGGAAGTGCTAGGAGTGGGAAAACGTGAGGACAATGGTTATTCTGAGGGGTTTTGGGGTGGGAAAGGTTGCAGGAGGATGGATGAGGTTGGTAGAGGGCATTGGAGCCAGTGGTAGAGGGTTTTGGAGCTAGTGGAGACGGCTGTATAAATGAAGGGGAGGGGGTGGTCGTGGTTTACATAGTCGGTGGAGGCGACGATAGGGTTGAAAGAGGGTTGTACGGGGATGGAGAAGTTGTGGGAGGTGGCGGTAGGGCTGGAAGAGGGTTGTACGAGGATGGAGAAATTATAGCAGGCGGCGGTAGGGCTGGAGAAGTGTTGGAATAGGCTGGAGAAGGTGTGGGAGGCAGTGGTTGGCAGTTGGAACAACGGTGGAAGGCGGAGGAAGGCTCACAGGAGGGCGGAGGCAGCTGATAGAGGGGCTGGCATCGACACCAGAAGCAGCGGAAGCGACTCTGGCGTCGGCACCGATAGACCGAGCGATTTCTTCTCAAAACCTAGGCTTCATTTGGTTTAGCGGTGGCGGTTGTAAAAGGAGCTGTTGTAAAAACAGGTTTGTAAAGACAGCTGTTGGAAACTGGATGCTGCAAACGGAGTTCTGTTTGGCTAATTTGCGTTTGCAGAGCTGTTCAAAATTGAGAACTATTTGGCTACCACCGCCGATCTTGCTGACACTGATCAGACACCCTCTCTCTCTCTCTAAGTCTATCGAACTCCATCTTGTTCATGACGAATCCCTCAAAGCGAATCCTGTGTGAATTTCAGCAGATCACATCAAGGCGCTCATGTCAAAGCCCCATTTCTCCGATTTCTCTACGAACCTATTCGCGCCTGGGAGAATTTGTAGCAGGTTCTTCTACCACGAGCCTTCAGCTATTGTTCTCTCTCGTTTTCTCCACTCCAACCGTGGCTCATGCGCTCCAAAATTTCCTGACGGGGTTTTACCTTCTGGATTTCCACATTCCAGTAAAATGAACTCTGGCTTTTCCACCAAGTTGCCCAATCTCTCTTCGAAGGTTACGGGGCTTCTTAATTTCATGGACAAAGAGTCGATATAAAGACTTCTCGCGCAGCCGGGAAGAAGCGGAGGCCGTCGGGAAGATCTGCTCCTCGCGCAGCCGGAGAAGAAGCGGAGGCCGTCGGGGATGATCTGCTCCTCGCGCAGTCGGAGAAGATGCGGTACTGTGACAGGGAAGATCTGCCCTAGCACTGCTCGGGGAAGAATTTCCTCCAAACGCGAGAAACTGGAGGATCACAGGAGGGTTTCGTCCCGCGGTAAATTTGAGCCAGGGAGAAATCGCGGCTGATGGAAATGGAGGAAAAAGCTTAAACAAATGGACCCCTAATCTCTCCATGATTCTCTTCATGCTGCTGGAAAGTATGAAGGGGTGGGAGTTAGGTTAAAAATATCCAACGATCATGATCGTCTGATGGATATTTTAACATAACTCACAAAATACAACTTCAAAAAATTAAAATAAAATAAATAAAAATGCGAAAAATCGAGTCTATCGCGATCACGGTCTCCGATCGTCTAGCTGATGGCCCAAAAGTCGCCGATCTCCATCAATTGATGCTATTCTAAGCAACAAATTCAAGACCTCACTATGCGATGACAACTGCATTTTCACCAGTGGTCTGAGCTCATTCTTGTGCGTGACTTTGAAAGATTACACCTTCACGACATATTTCAAAATATTCATCCTAGGAATATCAATGCGATTTTGGGTCCCACATAGTTAAAAAAATTGGGCGACGTCAAGGTGAACTGGTCATCGATCAACATGGAGTATGGTCCCAAGACCGACCTACAATGCATGCATGAAACTTCTGCGTTCCTACCGACCCCAGCAGTTTAGCAGTCCATTAAGAAAAAGATCAACCAAGGAGGATGTCCCCAAGACGGCCTTCCACACACACAATGGGGACTAAGTTCCTGATCATGTCATTTGGCTTGGCCAAAGCGCAGATCACCTTTCAGTCAATGATGAACATCTTCTGACCACTGATCAACAAATGTGTGCTTGTTTTTCCAACAACATTATCATCTACAACAATTTCTGGGAGTCCCACCCGCTCCGCATCCACAAGGTCCTCCAACTTCTGGCCCAACATCAGTTGTGCATCAAACTTAAGAAGTGTAGCTTACAATTGACGCATAATTGATGAAGTTTGTCAAAGAAATTTCCACCTAGAATCGACGTGGAGCACAACTTTGTGTTAGGAGAGGAACAAGTCTTCAGTTGAAAACTTCATTAGTCTTTGTTTGGGATAGTTATGACATTTGAGCAGTGAGGGTGTGAAACTATAGTAGTAAACACAATGAAGTTGGTTTACCTGTTTTTTGAACTTATATGATAACATTTTTGCCTAAATTTTAGTTAGTTTTGGGGCGTTTACAACTGTTAACAGTTGAGCACAAATGCACGACTGATGTGACATTTTGACATAAAAATATTATTTTGAAAAAAACAACATTCATGACCGCACCTACCAAAACACTACATTTGCTTTACATAACAGTGTTTACAACCACAGGTCCACAATCGCTCTTCCGAACATGACGTGAATGCATGTCAGTAGAAAAGGGAAGTGGAAGAAGAAAACTATTTCATTTATGAAAATACCACAATGCCCTTACTGCAAACACAAAATCACTTTCCCACCAAGAGACTTGGACATGGGAGGCCAACATTGCAGCAATGCTCCTCCCTTTACCATGTCTTTGTCCTAAGTACTTGCAATAAAACGAAAAATGCATATATCAAAAGATATTACAATTCATGTTTGGTGGCATGTCTATGTTGCTTCTGCTGCTTCTCATGTTGATCTGCATCATTTTCTTCTAGTGACCGACTCCCCAGCAGCTGACTTGCTTCCTCTCAACGATACCTTCTGTCAGTGAATTTGAAACTCCACTTTTAGATTTTTATAGTAAAAAATAATAGGGCCTAATGTTTCCAACCATTCCACGACCAACAAAGCATCACACCCCTCCAGAGGTACAATGAGAAAATCAACTTAATATTCTATGTCTTTAATTTTTGATAAAATCTGAAATCGCGATGGAATCTGAGATCAAGAAGGCGACGACGGGAGAGAATTTGAAAAGGAAAGCAAGCAAAATTCTTATCATTAGGAATTCTAATCTATTACATGACCTGACTTGTCTATATATAAGACTCAATAAAACTCATAAGGACAATACTACCCTTTCTATATTACATATTGACATTTTATATATCAATATCCCTCTCAAGTTGGAATTTGGGATAAGAGACAAATTCCCAACTTGATTAACAAAAAAGATAGTTGTGATTGCCCCAAAGCTTTTGTAAACAGGTCGGCTAACTGTAACCGTGTGGGGATGAGGCTGGGAGAAATCAATCCAGATACCAACTTCTCACGAACAAGGTAACAATTTATTTCTATATGCTTTGTGCGCTCATGATAAACAGGATTTGATGCTATGTGCAGCGCAGCTTAACTGTCACATGATAAGGGCTTTGGAGTTAAATTGTGAATCTGACAGTCTTGGAATAGGTTAACCAGCCAGGTTAACTTGCAACAAACAGTTGTCATTGCTTGGTATTCAGATTCAGCAAATCACCTGGAAACAGTATTTTGTTTCTTTGTTTTCCCGGAAATGAGGGAAGTACCAAGCGGAATGCAAAAACCTGTAATGGATCTTTTGATTGTAGGGCAGGAAGCCCAGTCTACGTCACAGAACGCGTGTAACTTGAGGTTGCTGGTCGCAGGAAAGTAAAGTCCTTGTCCAACACTCCCTTTTATATACCGCAGAACTTTGTATGTCGCATGAAGATGTGGACATCTAGGTGACGACATAAATTGGCTGAGAATGTGTACTGCATAGGTAAGATCTGGACGAGTCACAAAGAGGTAGATCAGCCATCCAATCAGGCGTCGGTAGAGAGATGGATCTGGTAATAGCTTTCCATCAGTAGGATTCAACTTGTGGTTTTGTTCAATTGGAATGGTACTATGTTTGGCCATATCATATTAATTACCCTGTAGGATGTCTGAAGCATATTTGCGTTGGTGAAGGTAGATCCAAGAGGAATTTCTAAACACTTCAAGGCCTAAGAAATAATTCAAATTTCTAAGATCCTTGATTTTGAAATGTCGTTGTAACGAAGTCTTTAGCATTGCAATATCGGAAGCATTGTTCCCTGCTATAATTACGTCATCTACATAGACCAAAAGTGCCAGGAAGTGTATAACAGTAGCTTTAATGAACAAGGAATGGTAATTAGAGGATTATACAAATCCAAGTTGCAGCAGAACTCTTGAAAACTTGGAAAACCATTGACGGGAGGACTGTTTGAGTCCATACAATGATTTGAGAATCAGGCAAACACGACGTTCTTTGGTACATTTTCCTTCTCCCGTGGCTTGAAATCCTGGAGGCAAATCCATGTAGATCTCTTCCAATAAGTCACCATGCAAAAATGCATTGTGTACATCGAGCTGTTGAAGGAACCATCCCTTTGAGGCTGTTAAGGCAAGTAGTACACGCACAGTGGTCATTTTAGTGACTAGTGCAAATGTGTCTTGGTAGTCTATTCTTTCAATTTTGGTGTACCCCTTTGCAACGAGACGTGCTTTGTATCGTTCAATAGACTCGTCTGGCTAGTATTTGATTTTATAAAGTCATTTGCATCCAATTACACATTTATTTGGCAGTAGAGAAGTAATGATCAAGTATGGTTGTCCTCTAAAGCCTTGATTTCAAGTGCCATGGTCTCTCTCCAATGTGAGGATTGATAAGCTTCCTTACAAGTGGAAGGTTCAGTTGGTGTGTTTGGGCCAAAAATTAAAAATGAGGCTACAGCACCATTTGAGAGATCTGTATGAAAATTGGTAAAAGTAGTCGAACAAATGTAATCATTATGCCATGGAGGACGATTTTTGGTTCTAGTAGATTTTTTGATCTATGGTTCAGGGAGAGGTGGAGAATTAGAATTATGATCTTGGCTATCAGGATTTGTTGTAGTTGAAGATGGGAAATCATTTGAAAACAGCTCTTCTGAATCTGTTGGGAAAGAGGAAATTAATGGCAAGGGTGATGTTGTGGGTGAATTAGATGGCTGAGTAAGTTGAGAAAAGGAAAGATGTTTTGAAAACTGAACATCACGGATGACAAAAATTCGATGTGTTTCAAGATTAAACTTTGTATCTTTTTTTATGTAAAGGGTGCCCAATAAAAACACGAGCAGCTCTAGGAGCAAATTTGTCTTTATTGGGTATTGTGTTAGAGGCAAAATATAGACATCCAAATACCTGGAAATGATGGTATATAGGGGGCTTATGGAATAGAAGTTCAAAAGATGTTTTGTTGTGTAAGACAGTGGAGGGGATTTTGTTAATGATATGAGTGGCAGTCAATACACATTCCCTCCAAAATTCTATAAGTAGGGATGCTTGGAAACGAAGGGCCCTTGCTATTTCTAAAATATGTCGATGTTTGCATTCAGTAATTCCATTTTGTTGTGGGGAATAAGCACAACTACTTTGGTGAAGGATTCCAAGCTGAAGATAAAATTTTTTGAGATCATTATTATGGAATTCAGAACCATTATCTATTCTAAAGATTTTGATGGCACAATGAAATTGATTAAGAATTAAACAGAAAAAGGATTTAATCAAAATAGGAACTTCAGATTTAGAAACCATCAAGTATGTCCATGTATTATGTGTGTAATTAATAACAAGAGCAAGGAAATATTGAAATCTAAAATGAGTGGGGCTTTTTTATGGCCCCTAAACATCACAATGCACAACATCAAAAGCATTTTGACAAAAATGAACACTTCTATAAAATGGAAGCCGTGTTTGTTTAGCAAGGGGACATACATCACATTTCATTTTCATTTTAATAAGAGTAGGAGAGTTTGGTAATGAAACAGTAAGAAGCCGAAGCTTGTCCAAGAAGATATGGCCTAATCTATGATGTCATAAATTATAGGAATGAAACAATCAATGAATACTTCTCAACAATAGGTGTACATATATATACATAAGAGGGTGATACCAACACCCGAGGTGACTCTAAGCTACAATATGCTATAATATCTAACACCTCCCTCAAACTCAAGGGGGATCATACATCGAGAGTTTGAACAATAGATATGTATACTGATTCCGCGTTTGTGTCTTAGTCGTCAAATCTGCAAGTTGTTGCTCAGAAGGAATAAAGCGAGGAACAATAATACCACGACCATACTGCTCTCGTAGGAATAAAGCATTCACCCCGATATACTCGGCAAGAGAGTGTTTCACCGGGTTGAGAGTAAACTGAATGGCACCCGTGTTATCACAGTGGAGTAGAGTGGGATCTGGAGAAGCAACACCAAGATCCTCAAGTAGTCAGCGGAGCCAAATAATAACCTCAGTGGTGGTAGTCATGGCCTGAAGCTCGGCCTCAGTGCTGGAACGAGAGACACCAGACTGTTTCTTGGATTTCCAAGCAATAGGTGAAGAACCCAAGAACATGCAGAAACCCGTGACAGATCGACGATCAACAAGATCACTGGCCCAGGTAGCATCCGAGTAAGCACGGAGCTGCAAAGAACTACAGCTGGAGAAGAAGAGGCCTTGTGAAGTCATCGCCCGGAGATAGCGCACGAGTCGCAGTAGATGACTATAATGCACAGAGGTGGGCGCACCAACAAACTGCTTCAACACATGAACAACATGGGCAATGTCGGGCTGAGTAATAGTGAGGTAGACAAGACTCTGAACGAGATGACGATGGCGAGTAGGATCAGAAAGTGGAACCCCATCATCCAAACATAACTGAAGGTGAAGCTCCATAGAAGTGTCCATGGTGCGAGAGTAAGAGAGAGCGGGCCAAGCTAAGAGATCTGATGTGTAACACCGCTGAGAGAGCTAAAAACCACGGTTTGTAGAGGTGATTCCAAGGCCTAAGAAGTAGCTCAACTGTCCAAAGTCAATCATCTGAAACTGCTGCTGAAGGTGATGCTTGACGAACGCCACATGAGAAGGATCATCATCAGTAATAATCAAATCATCCACATAAAGCAACAGAAGAGTCCGGTCACAAAAGGAGGAATGCACAAACAGGTTTGGATCATGTAAACTCGGGAGAAAACCGGCGGTTGTTATGGCTAAGCTAAAACGGGCAAACCACTGCGGGGCACCTGCTTGAGCCCGTAAAGAGCTCGTCGTAAGCGACATACAAGGCCTGGAGGAGAGGAGAGACCGAGAGGAGGAAGCATATACACCTCTTGTTGAAGGTTACCGTGAAGAAAGACATTCTTCACGTCGAGCTGAAACATAGACTAGTAACGAACAGATGCAACCACAATACGAGTACGAACTATAGTCATGTGAGCGACCGAAGCGAAGGTCTCGTCATAGTCTCATCCCTACTCCTGCTGAAAACCGCAAGCCACAAGTCGAGCCTTGTACCTTACCACAGAACCATCTGAGCAAGTCTTAATCTTGAAGACCCACTTGTAAGTAATAGGCACATCATCAGGTGGAAGAGAGGCAAACTACCAGGTATGAGTATGCTCGAGTGCCGCCAACTCAGCAAACATGGAGGCATGCCACTCAGGAATTTGGGCAGGCTCACGGTAGGAAGTCGGCTCTGGAGTACTACAGACAGTAGCAGGAAGGGCAGGCAGGTCCAGCGGTAGTGTACCAAGGCTAAGGCGATCAGGAGGACATCGCTCACGAGGTGGATTGCGGCGCATAGGAGTATCATCCACAGGACACTCGCTGGAGCAGACAGGCACTAGTCTGGGGGCACTGGAGGCGATGGAACAGAAGGGGGTCGACGAGTGTAGTGATATGAAAGGGGGACGACGAGCGTGTCAGAGGGATAGGTAGGTGGCGAAGTGGAGGAGTGAGAAGGTAACAGAGTAGACGATGACAGGGGAAGAGAAGGTGACAGAGTAGACGATGACAGGGGAATAGGAGGTGACAGAGTAGACTGCGACAAGAGAGGAGGTGACAGAGTAGACTGCGGCAAGGGAAGAGTACGTGGACATACCGAAGGAGAGTATATATGAGGCGGAGAGATGGGAAGAGTGAGAAACTGCACGTCAGAGGGAGTAACGGATGAGTGTGAGGTCGAGTGGACAGAAGACACGAAGAAAGAGTGAGACTCGTTAAAGGTAACATCACGTGAGATGTGAAGTCGACGTGCAACATGGTCTTAACATCAATAGTCTTAATGCTCAGTATTGTATCCAAGAAACGCACAAGAAACAGATTGAGCAGAGAGTTTAGTGCGCTAACATAGAGGGAGAAGAACATAACACTAGCAGCCAAAAATACGAAGATAAGTGTAACGTGGGGGTCAAGAGTACAAAGACTCACCGGGACACTAACCCTGAAGAAAAGCGGAGGGCTGCAAGTTAATAAGATAGACAGCAGTGAAAACAGCCTCTGCCCATAAATGAGGAGAAACGTGGGAATGATAAGAAGGGTGCGAGTTGTCTCAATAATGTGGCGATGCTTCCTTTCAGCGGTATCATTATGTGCGTGTGCACCAGAACAGGCAAGCTGAGGGAGAGTGTAATGGGTAGCTAGCAGATCTTGAAAGACATAAGAGAGATACTCCCCCCATGAGTCAGAACAGAAAATGTGCATGAAAGTAGAAAACTGTGTGCGCACCATAGCTGAAAAAATAGTATATATCTGAAAAAATTCAGATCGATAATGCATAAAGTAGACCCAACAATAAGGAGAATAGTCATCAACGAAAAGAATATAATATCGGTGTCCGGACTTGGATACAAAATGCGTGGGTTCTCATACATCAAATGAACTAAATCAAAAGTACACTGAGACCTGGACACACTGGACGGATAGGGGAGTTGTAACTATTTATCGAGCTTATAACCCGAACAAAAGTAAGACCGATCAATAGAAACACGACAAAAGAAAACCATGACTAATGAGAGAAGCTAGACGTGAACCACTAGAATGACCAAGACGGTGATGTCACTGAGAGAAATCCACTGAAGGAAGGCAAAGGGAGGAAGCTGCAGCTGACGATGAAGTGGATGAAAGGTAGAGACGATCAAGTATGTACACCCCGCTACGACGACGACCAGCTCCAAGGAGTGTCTCAGTCAGACTATCATGCACACTGCATGTAAACTCATCAAAAATAACAAGACACCCGTGGGATGTGAGTTGGCTGGCGTATATGAGGTTCATGAATAACTTGGGTATATAAGCAACATCGAGTACATGAAAATGGCTAGTATGAAGGAGGTCACGACTAGTGATGAGCTGAGTGGTGTCACCTGCCACCAGGATACTAAGGGTAGAGGAGACGGGCTAACTGGACAAGAGGTGGGTGACATCAATTGTCATGTGAAATGAGGCTCCAGAGTCAAGCAACCAGTCGGTGGGGGAGATATTTGTAGGGGTGGAGGCAGTCGATTGAGAGGAGCAAGGCTGTGAAGCCTGTTGGGAGAACTGCTGGGCAATCAGCTGAGTAAACTCAGATACAGAGAAAGACTGCGCTGGAGCTGAAAAGTGAACGGGAGGTGCACCAGGAGCACGCTGATGAATAGACAGCTGAGCACCAGGACCACGCTGCTAAATAGATTCCTGAGACCTCCGAAATTTGCGACACTCAGATGTGACATGACCAAGACACCGATAGTAGTGGCAGCGGACATGCAGGTGACGAGGAGCACCAGACTGAGCAGCAGAGGGCACTGGAGGAAGAGTCCCCTCAGCAATCACCAAGGCCTTCCGGAGGAAGACGAAATAGGAGCGAAGTGATGCCATCGAATCAAAATGGAGGACCGAGGGGTCTGGCGGGCTGCAGGAGCAGCAAACGGGCGGGATCGGCTGGAGCGTCGGGATCGGCTGGAGCGTCTGGATCGGCTGGAACTGCAGGAATCTGCCGAAATTTGGAAGTCCAAGTAGGAGTAGCAACCTCAGAAGGCCTTAGAATGCGGCTCCTGTGGAGGGAAAATAATGCGGAAGGCGGAAGCTCGACGGGAGGGCTGCGACGAAGGAGCGGAAGCGTATTGGGAGGGCTGCGTCGATCCGGAGAGGTCGGGTCCGGCGATGGCGGGGTGCTATGAGGGCGGGCGGGTTCGGCGACACCTGCGCAACGAATCACGGTATCGGGCGGTATTGAAGACGCGTTGCGTTTGCTGATGCAGCTAGGGTTCGGAACCTAGAATGAAAAATTCAATGAATATTTCTCAACAACAGGTGTACATATATATAATCCTAACATCTGAGATGACTCTAAGCTACAATATGCTACAATATCTAACAATAGCAAGATCTGATCATCAACGACAGTGGTATTACTCTGAACAAAAGAGTGGAGTTCATGAACAGGTAGCTATGTCTAGATAGAAAGATGATACAATCCCTGTGTCCTTTTACCAATTTCAATGCTCGTTCTTTGCAAATGGTCTTGCAATGAACAAGAATTCAAGTTGAAAAGGATAGAGTAGTTCGAATCTGAGAAGAGTTTGCTAACAGATAGCAAATTGTGTTTGAATTTGGAAACAAACAACTCATTATGTAAAGTGATGGAGGGAGTAAGTATGATGTTGCCAATATGTGTAATCAACGAGGATGACCCATCTGGCAACTGAACAGTGAGAGCATGACCCAGTTTTTTTTGGAGAATTCAGTAGATTGAAGCAATAAGTGATATGGTTGGTGGCCCCACTACCGATTAGCCAAGTATTATCAGGATGAATAATAGATAAGTGTGAGCAGAAAACTGCCAATTTATGAGTTAAATCCTCTAAGATGGAAGAAGAATTTTGAACTGAAGGTTGAATGAGGCTAAGTAATTGATTGATTTGACCACGAGTCAGTTGTGGCGAATCTGTGGTAAGATATTCAAATGTGGAGCTCTGGTTGGTGGAATCTACATGATATGCCTGTGTTTTGGCTTGTTTTCCATGTTATTCTTGATGTATGGTTTGTAATTCGGAGGGTAGCCATGTATCTTGAAGCACTTGGCTTTAGTATGTCCTTTAAGCTGACAGTGTTCACACCATAAGACATTCTTATGTCATGTCTGTTGTCCTGTTGGATGCTGCAGGTGAGTTTTGTTATAAGAATCTGTAGGTGAGAGTGGTCTAACCACAAGAGCAGCATTGAGATCATTCATGGAGAGCAGAGATGTTCATTTGCCGCTCTTCATGTTGCACCATACAGTAGGCATCTTCAATTGAAGGGAGAGGTTTCATAAGTAAAAATTGCCCAAGAACAGCTTTTTAAGAGTCATTTAGGCCCATGAGGAACTGCATCAACTTCTGCTCTTCTTTTTGTTCTTCCCAAGCTTGTAATACCTTGCAAGAGGCATTTGAATTGCAAGATGGGAGAGGAGTAATAGCATCCAATTTGTCCCATAACTGTTGAAGTTAAGTATAATATACTTCAATTTTCAAACCCTCTTGGTGACGGAAGATGATTGCTTTGTGAAGATTGTAAGACATAGAACCTCTGTTGGTAGAGAAGCGGCGCCGGAGATTAGTCCACATGAGTGCAGCGGTGTTAGCATGCAAAATGGAGTTCCCAATATCCTTTGAGACGGAGCTGATTATCCAGGAAATAATCATGTTGTTAACCTGATCCCATCTTGAACGATTCAACGATTCACATCATTTTCCGGTGGTTGTGTCGTCGTCCCATTAACGAATTCCAACTTATTTTTACAGGCGAGTGCAATTTCCATGGAAAGTCGCCATGGTATGTAATTGGAAGTCCATTCAAGAACTTAGCTAACGAGAAGCATGCCTGGCGCATCAGAATTTTGCAGAGAAAGGAGATTTGACGACATGTTTCTTGAATCCATAGACGCCCTGGCATCGTTGTTAGCGGTCGCCATAATCTGTCAAAACGAGATAAACGAAGAAGCAGAAGAAGCCTAATCGATGAGAACACAGGGCAGTGGCTCTGATACCATGATAAAATCTGAAATCACGGCGGGATCTGAGATCAAGAAGGCGACGGAGGGAGAGAATTTGAAAAGAAAAGCATGCAAAATTCTTATCATTAGGAATTCTAATCTATTACATGACCCGACTTGTCAATATATAAGACTCAATAAAACTCATAAGTACAATACTACCCTTTCTATATTACATAATGACGTTTTATATATCAACAATTTTTCATTTAAACCAGTACACACAAACTTGATCTGAATATTGTTTCCACTCACAATTGCTGTTGGAAAGGGAGGAACAGATTTCAACTACAAATACAACTGAGTAGCTGCATTGGCATCCAAAAAGTCATGAGTGCTATCCGTGCTAATTAAATTGTTCAATGGTTTGCCATTAGAAAAGGCAACGATCTCATAGTGTGGCAATCAAGAGGGCCCATCGTTGTAAGCATTGAAAGTTGTGGTAAATCAATGGCTTGTAGGCAATTGTACTACGTTCACCCTGCAGCTCAATCACTGTCACATCTTGTTCCCAGCCATCCAGCTCTCCCTCCACTTCCAAAATGTAAACTTGTTTGTCCCATCCACATTTATGCACCGGGGCATCTTTTTCATCACCAAAAACATAATCCATTATACTTGTTGTGGGCCGCCCGGTCTTTCCCCGGTCCGGAGAAATCGGACCGCCTTAGCTCAGAATCAGGCCGGGCGCGCAAACAGTCAAAATGAACCGAAACAAATGACAAGAGACGTTTTTTACGTGGAAAATCAGGAAAGGGTGAAAAACCACGTGGTTGGAACTGTGTTGAGCCAAAATCCACTATCTTCTTGGAGTTTTACAGAGTTTGGTTTGATCTCGGAGGGCGACAGGCCGCCACTCCGTTACAGGTACTAGAAATGAGGAAAAATGGCTAAGTCCTCGGAGCCTCGATGGAAGCGCTCCGGCCTTGGAGTGTTGTGGAGCTCATGTAACTTGGATGGAAGCGTTCCGGCCGAGAAATTCTCTAAGTCTACGGAGCTTCTGGGGTGAGCGCTCTCGTTGATGCAAAGCCTTGATGGGAGCGCTCTCGCGGAGGCGATTGACGTGACTTGGGGCATGCTGGATCCTGAGCGCAAGGAGGAGAGTAGGGAGAATTCTTGAACGGAGAATCAGCCTAAGTCCACGATCTCACCAGAAAACCTCAAAGCTCTCTCTTGTTTCTGGAGTTGTCTGTCTTCAAATGAAGGCATGGGGGTCTATTTATATTTTTCTGGAGGGTCATGGTGGTAATTGCGTCGGGGAGTGATTTGTGTTGGTGAATGATGTTGCTCCGTTTCGATCATCTGGATCTCCATTTTTCCAAAATGATGAGAGTGTCCCTTCCCCCCGGGCAGTTCGGGCGGCCCGGGCAAGGTGCCCGGAGGCGGCGGTGGCGACTGGAGGTGGTCGGCGGTGAATGAGGCGGCGGAGGCGACTAAAGATAGAGTAGGCGGCCAGCGGCGGCAGAGGCGGCAGAGGCAGCCGACGGCAACGACGGCCGCCAGGGCGCGCTAGCGCGCTGTGCGCCGCGCGCAGGGTAATGATGCGCGCTAGCACGTCGTGCGGCGCTAGTTAGCACGGCACGTGCCCGTAAGGCGCTTACGTGCGCTTGCGTGCCTGTGAGGCGCACGTTTGGCTTTGCCCACTTATCAGGGGTCTCCAGGACTTGGGAGTGCGGCTCAATGCGTGCGCGGCTTGTTCGGCTGGGTTGGACTTCCCCACGCGTCCTTGGTCCGAGCTTTTTCGGTTTGACCCAGAAATTACAGGGGGCCCATCAAATGCCCCCAAATTTTGGTGAGTCATGATCCGCAAAGCGATGAGCGCGGAAATATCCTGCTTCTTTTGGCGCGTTCCAAACGTTATGAAATTATCTGTCACGTTTTGCGGGATGTCGGTCAAAAATTGTAGCTCATTCGCAGCCTGCTTGAGAAAGGAAAATAGGGTAAAAAATATCTTGCATATTTGTTGGTCTTTCTTTATGAGCCTTCCATCTATGCTTATAAATTAGAAGGGGTTATTTTGCTCTTTCCCCACACCGTTGTAGGGATTTTGGAGTTCGCAGAGCTTCTGTGTTCGTCATGTCTCGCTCGAAGAAGGTTAGTATTTTCTTGAGTAACGAGGCGAGCGGGAGAGGGCGCCGATGGTAGTTCTACACCAAATGGCGTCGGTGCCGAGGATGACGGAAGAGGCGATAAGCATGTGGCGGACGCCGCGGCGCGCAGAGGGGGGTGCCCGCATGCGCGGGCACGGGGCGGCCTGCGTGCGGGTGCGGCCGCGCGCGCACGCGAGTGCGGTGGCTGCCCGCACGCGGGCGCGGCCGAGTGCACGTGCGTGGGGCAGCCCGCTCGCGGGCGCGGGCGCGCCCGTGCTCGCGTAGTGGTCCGGGTGCGAGCGTGCGGGGCTGCCCATGCGCGTGCATGGGCCTGCCCGTGCACAGTTGCGGCCATGCGCGCGGGTTCGCCTGTGCTCATGCCCAGGGGCCACTTTTGTGGTCGTGGCATTCTCTATACGCGTTAATCCTCTTCCTTTAGCTTGCTTTGGTGCTAACGCCCGTTTCTTTTGCAGGTGTCGAAAGGTGGTGTTCTGCAAAGATCAATGCGCCTTCCGTCGTCTTTGACCTCTGCCCGTATGGGTAGTTAGAGGAAGCGCTTCGAGATTTTGGGGGACGTCGAGATCGTAATCCCATCCCTGTTGGAGCGCGTTCAACTCCCTCCTACGGGCCACTTTGCGATTACGGAGGGGTGCTTGAAGGCGGGTTTTCAGATCCCTCCCGCTGAGGAGGCGATCCCTCCCACTGGTTCTTGACGAACCCGTATAATTTCCCTCCATACCGATAGTCGGTCTTGTCCTCGAACGACAACCACCTCTTGTTGCTTTAGACTTCGACCCGATCGCCCGGGCCGGGGTAGTACTCGCACCATTGGCGAAAGAGGCAGACTGACATCCGAGAGCCGTGCTCCCAAAAGAAGCAAAGCAACACTATGATCCTTGTCAGCCCCACTAGCAGGAGGCTTGGAAGAATCCCCCTGACCGATGTCGACGTCTTACGGGGAAGGAGCATGACTTTATTTCGTTGCTGGGCTTTGAGGATCCGCGCGAGCTGGGGGTCATTCTTTATAAGATTAACACCTTTGTTGTCGAGAAGCAGCTAGTTCTTGCGGGCCTTTCGACGGATGCAGAGCAGAGATATGTCGTACCACTGGAGCAAGGCAAAAAGAGGAAGCTGGACTTTTCGTAGCGACAGGGAGAAGGCGGTTCATCCTTTGCTACCCCCGAGGTCGTTATTGACGTTGTTGACGACTGCCCGGATGATCTGGTCGCGGATCCGCCGCCTGCGGAAACTGAGGATGTTCCGGAGATTCATGTGATCGTGTCGGCTTCTCGAGCGGTTCCTGAACCGCGGTTAGAAACAGGGAGGTGGAAGGAGCGGGAATGCTCTGCTTACCAGGCGCTTCTCCAGAAGGTATGTTGGTTTCCCCCAGTATTTTCCTTCTTTCGCCTTGCGATGTGCATGAGAATAGTTTACTTTTTGTGCTTGCAGCTTGATGAGGCTCACGATATCGCGTTCTCATAGAACGGTACTTATGTGACTACGAAGGACGATTTACTTTCTTTGTGGGCGAAGCTGGTCGCATCTAAGGACTTGCTGGTGGAATATCAGATGAAGAAGAAGGAGATCACTTCTTGGATGGTTAACGCGGAGTCCCAACTGTCTTCTTCTCAGTCCTAGGAGGAGTCTCTTCGGACCAAGCTGAGCACTGCCGATTCCGAAATCGGGACTCTTTGCGGGAAGTTGTCTTCTGATAAGGTGACTCTTGCGAAGGCGGTCCGCGGTACCGAGGCGGTTGATGCTGTGATGTGCCAGCGGGAGGGGGAGGTCGTGCGGCTGAAGGAAGAGAACGCTCGGCAGATTTCCGAGCGAGAGGAGGTCGAGGTCGTGTGTGCGGCCGCGGTGGCCATGTACAGAGCATCCCACGACTTCGAGGTGGCGCGGTCTCGTCTTATGGAGGAGGTGCGCTCCGAGATGATGGAGACGGAGGTTGATCCACTCATAGAGGATGAGCGCGACGGTGCGTACTTTTTGGGCTTCGGCAAGGGATTTGAGCGGCTCAGAGGTTTCTGAAGCACCATAACCATGGGCGTAGAGGACGACTAGGATGAAGACGCCGATACTGTCGTGGAGGGATGATCCTTGGGACTTTTTCCCAAATTTGTTTTGATTTGCTCGTGTTTTTCTTTTCCCTTGTTGTAAGCATGCTTTTGCGCCGATGTATGTTTTTGCTATTTATGATGACGTAGCTCATGCGAAATCTTTTCATTTGAGTGGAGATCCATTTTGCTTCTGGACTTGTTTGCTTTGGTTGTGTTTTAGCGCGCGTACTCTCTTTGGCCGAGCAGCACTTTGCTTTAGTGTTGCTTGTTTACTTGCGTTTTCGGGAGAGTCATGGACCGCTGATGGTCTGGAGGCGATGTGCCCTTCCGGCTCATTCCTTGAGCGGGGATAGATGATAACCTTTGTTCGGGCCTTTAGGAGAACCGGAGTTCATCCATGCGGAGGGGGCGAGGAGCCTTTGCTCATTCGCGCCTTAGGATAACCAGAGTTCGCCTATGCGGAGGTGGAGAAGAACCTTTGTCCGTTCGCACCTCAGGAGAATCGGGGTTTTTCAAGTGGAGGGGGCGAAGATCCTTTGTTTGTTCGCTCCTTAGGAGGACCGGGGTCCGTCCTGGTGTAGGTGGCGAAGGACCTTTGCTCATTCGCGCTCGGGAAGACCGAGGTCCGTCCGGGTGGAGGTGGTGAAGAACTATTGTTCGTTTGCGCCTCAGGAGGACCGGGATCCGTCCGGGTGGAGGTGTCGAAGAACCTTTGTTCGTTTGTGCCTTATGAGGATCGGGGTCTGTCCGGGTGGAGGTGGTGAAAAACCCTTATTCGTTTGCGCCTCAAAAAAATCGGGGTTCGTCCAAGTGAAGGTGCAGATGAACCTTTGTCCATCTCGCCTGGAAAGTGCGGACAGGCCTTTGTCCATCTCGCCTAAGGTGCAGAAATACTTTCGCAGATCTCGCCTGAGGTATAGAAAGACTTTGGCCAGTCTCACCTGGGAGGTGCAGAAAGGCTTTCGTCAGTCTCGTCTGGTAGATGCAGAAAGGCTTTTGTCAGTCTCGCCTGGGAGGTGAAGAAAGGCTTTCGCCAATCTTGTCTTGCAACGACCCGTTTGTGGTGGATGGGAAAACAGAAATTGCATTGCTGAAAAGAAATATACAGGCGTCTGCGAGTCCACCTTCGCGGCTTATTCTTCAAGACGGAAATAGGGAAAGTATCAGATAGCCAAGGAGGTGCTAGTCCGGGGCCGACTTGTGCTTTTACGGTCCAAAGGCCCTTGAACAGGCGTCCTGCGGGCAGATATTTAATGTGATGCTATGAGCCAGTGCGCCAGCACAGAGTGCCCTTAGCATTAGTCCCCCGAGGATGGTGTCGCATGTCGAAGCGCCCTGGATGATGATGCACTGCATGTCATACGTGGCTGGCACCGGGGGGATCCCCAAAGTTACTGGAAGGATGATACTTCCTACGATCGAGATTGTTGGGTGCCCTGAGACATATGCGCCCCCTGAACCGATTTGGACGTCTCTGCCGGAGATTCCAAGCTGGAGAAGAGTTGATAGGAATAACACGTTGGCGGATACGTCGTCGTCGATCATTATCCTAGGTACTTCGACCGGCGGGCTCCCGAGGGTTGCCCGGATGTGTTAAGGAGCAGATCTTGGAAGGTAGAGGGCGGTTCGCTGGGCCGACTCTGGCAGCTTCCTGAGCGAAGTCCCCTCATGGTGCTGCCCCTCCGTAGGCTTTCTCGGGGTTGGTGGTACGGCCCGATCCTTTCTGCGAAACTTTTTGAGGAGCCCGTGGCATGCGAGTCGTTCGACTTCCTCCTTCAGGTGAATGCAGTCTTCGGTGTTGTGCTCATTTCCTTTGTGAAAGTGGCAGTACTGGGACTGATTATCCCTACCCCGAGGGAGCGCCTTAGGCCTCCAGAGTTGCGGGTGGCTTCTGAGGGCATCTAGAACCCCCGTGAGATAGGCGTCGAGCTTGGCGAAATGTTGTTGCCTTCTGTCTTGCGAGGTTTCGCTGAGGGGTTCGTTGCGCTTCCCGGGAGTCGGACTTCTAATGGGTGGTGCCCCCCAAGTCTCTGTGGGGCGCGCGGCGCGGGCTACTCCATTGAGCGATTGGTGCCCTGAGGGGAATGAGGCTCGGCCGCTTTCCACAGGTTGTGCTCTCAAGGTTTGGGAAGCTCCCATTTCCCTCAGTAAGATGAACGCATGTGTCTGTCGCACTTCTATCCGGCGCATGCGCTCTTCCACTGATGATGCCAGTGTGGTGATTACTTCCTCGAGCTGTGGAGTTGAGCGGGCGAGCGAGTCGCAAGACGTTTGATCACAAGGCTCTTTGAGAGTTGGTTGGCTGGTAGCGTGTGCGATTCCTTTTGTCATTGCTGCGAGCTGGAGAAATACTGAGACTTGTCAGAGCTTCTGGGAACACCTTCCCACAGACAGCGCCAAACTGTTGCGGGTCGCCCAGTCTTTCCTCGGTCCGGAGAAGTTGGACCGCCTTAGCTTGGAATAGGATCGGGCGCGCAAATAGTCAAAATGAACTGCAGCAAATGACAAGAGGCGTTTTCACGTGAAAATCAGAAAATGGTGAAAAACTACGTGGCTGAAACTGTGTCGAGCCAAAATCCACTATCTTCTTAGAGTTTTACAGAGTTTGATTTGATCTCGGATGGAGACAGGCCGCTACTCCGTTACAGGTACAGGAAATGAGGAAAAAAGCTAAGTCCTCGGAGGCTCGATGGAAACGCTCCGGCCTTGGAGTGTTGCTGAGCTCGCGAAACTTGTATGGAAGTATTCCGGCCTAGAAATTTTCTAAGTTAACGGAGCTTCTGGGGTAAGCGCTCTCGTTGATGCGGAGACTTGATGGGAGCGCTCTCGCGGAGGCGATTGACGTGACTTGGGGCGTGTTGGAGCATGAGCGCAAGGAGGAGAGCGAGGAGAATTCCTAAGAGGAAAATCGGCCTAAGTCCACGATCTCGCCGGAAAACCCAAAGCTCTCTTTTGCCTCTGGAGTTGCATGTCTTCAAATGAAGGCTTGAGGGCCTATTTATAGTTTTCTGGAGGGTCATGGTGGTAATTGCGTCGGGGAGTGATTTGTGCTGGCGAATGGTGTTGCTCTGTTTCGATCACCTGGATCATCATTTTTTCCAAAATGACGAGAGTGTCCCCTTCCCCCCGGGAAATTCGGGCGGCCCGGACATGGTGCCCGGAGGCGGCGTCGGTAGCCGGAGGTGGTCGGCGGCAGAGGTAGCGACGACGTTAGAACTGCGCGCACGTACGCTTGCGTGCCTGCGAAGCGCGCGTTTGGCTTTGCCCTCTTCTCGTGTGTCTCCGGGACTTGGGAGTACGGCTCAACGCGTGCGTAGCTTGTTCAGCCGGGTTGGCCTTCCCCACACATCCTTGGTCTGAACTTTTCCGATTTGATCCAGAAATTACAGGGGGAACCCCATCAATACTGCTTCTCATTTGCCTCAGTTGATATTTTATAATGACGAGAGAGAAATTTAGAATGTGAGGGGATAGATGTGGTTTTCTTGAAAAATGTTTCCTGTAAAGGTTGAGTAGGTTGTGATCCAATCAGTGTCGACGGGAGAGGTGTGGTTCTAGTTCGAATTGACTGACAGAAATGAGACATGGAAGTCTTCTTCTGAGATAAAAATAATGTTTGTTCTTGTAACGTAACAAGGTGAAACGCCTCTTGTAAGGTGATCGGCATGAACATTTAGGGACCTGTTCGAAAAATCCTATGGCGTATTCTTCATTAAGTTATAGGGGACTAAGTAGTACAACATTGTAACGGGATTAGTATATTAGTGGTACAGTTATAAATAAATGTTTAATCTTATTGGGTATGAAGGTATACATATAGCCTAATGGATTGTAATGGATATGAGCAGAGAGCAACAACCATGTCGGACATGCGTATTTTCTGAAGAAATGTAATAACATATTCTTCTTGTTCTTATATTGTAACTCTCCCCTTCTTCTGTCATTGTCTAGTTCGTCTCTCTTCTCCAGACATCTTCTCCTCTGGTCTTCGTCTAAGTTACCTTCATCTCTTCCCCATCTTCGTCTCTCTTCTCCATCCATCTCCTCTTCCAACCTTCGTCCATGACAGATAACTATTCTTCTTGCGCAGGCGATCTCTCCGACGCTCTCGATCATTACAAAAGGTGCTCATTCCCGTCAACGAATTTCAAGATTCACGACCAAATGATGATGTTTCCTTCTTTCCTATTGATGTGGAGTGGAGACGCAGACCCACGGCAGAGGACGAGTTTTGGGCCCGTTCGGGGCCGATTGGCTACTTACCATATATGGCGTACCCAGATCGATGATCCGACCCACGGATGCATCCGGTCCATCGTTCTGACACGATTTCACATATTACATTGTCATTTTTTGTTTTATTTTTTATGTAATCGGGCTATCCCATCTCCGACCAATCATAGTCGACGATGGTGGGATGCCCTAATATCTCTTTATTATAAATAAGAGTGTATGAGGGATGATATAGGCATTGCAAATTTTGGAGTAAAGAAATCTCGAAATCTGGCGACCCCTCCACAGTGTCAACTCTGTGGAACCCTAGGTGATGACTCCTAGGTCTTCTCCTGCTCCCCAAAGATAACCCCTACCCCTAGCCCCCTTTCTGCACCATCAAATCCCTCCACTACCCCTATCCCTCTTTCTCCCCTAGCCGCCTCTTCCCATCCAGCCACCCTACCTTAGATCATCCCTCTCCAAGTAGCCAGCCCTCCCACAAACAACCCAGATCTTCCCCTAAAATCTGATGGATCATCTCCAGCCCGCCATCAGCCCACATGCCTACTGTTTTCCCTATTCCTGAAGCCGCTACTCTCCCATAGCTCATTTTCCTGGACCCAAACCTCTCGCCAACACATCCTCCACCGTAATACCAGCCCCTCCAACCCAGATCTCTGCCCTACAGTCTGGATCCCATCCTAATCTGCCAGATCAAGCCACAATCAAGTCATTCCAACCCTAGTTCACTCCAGATAGTCTCTATTGCGCTATACATCATCGGATCTCCACGCTTTGGGCAACCACCATATCTTGTGAGTATTATTGGTATATAAACTTTAATTCTCAATATTAAAATATGGTATTGTGATTTTATCCTCGCTTGAATCTATAGTATCAGTGTTGTTTATTCTAAATTATTTTGTTATTTGCATGACTTATTCGCACCTCTCTTGCTTTGGCCCTCCACGTGGTGGAAAAGCTAAGCTTGTTTTGCTCTAAAGAATTATTTTGCTATTGCTAAAATCAAATACGTGTGATTTAATTATTTATTATCTGATCTTGATTTCTCCGTTGGGCTTTACATTGCATGTAGGGTTAAGTCATCATTCGTCCGTCGCATATAGATTCGTTATGCGTCAATGGGTATCGAAGCCAGGTTGCGAGCACTGTTTTGATACGCAGTTGTAGAGTCTATATGTTCCTCCATGGCTAGGTATCACCAATATTCCTCTCATCTATTTGGGGATCCCGAGTCCACTTACACCCGCTCCCATAGAGCGTCATTAGGGAGATCCTTACGTTACTACGATGATTATTCTCGATCGCAGCTCGTCACTTCCAGAGATCGTGTTGATCCATTGACATGATCTCACTATGCTAGAGACGATCAATATGATGATTGTCGTCATTCATATCCCTACACGCGAGCGGATCGTGTTGATCTTTCAACACGACTCGATTATCTTAGAGATGATTATAAATTATAATGAGGATCTCAAATGAAAATTTCGTACCGATGCCACTTGTTAGATGGCTCACCGAGTCCCGAGTTTTCAGTTATTAGCTCGTGGATTTGGAGTATTATTTTGACCAATTTGAGTTATTCGGCGAGCGGTGCATAAAATTTGCGAAACTTAGACTTCTAGATCAGGCGAGAGCATTTTGGTCTAGCATTGAGAGGACACACGAGTGAGATCGTCTTCATTGCATCACTAGTTGGGTGGAGATGAAGCATATTTTGTGTTAGAGGTAATTGCCTCCGTCATATCGGAGTCGTTTGCTCGAACAACAATTTTCCCTTCAATAAGGATCTATGTCTGTCGTTGAGTACATGGATCGCTTTGATGAATTAGTTGTGAGGAGTGCTATCCGAGAGGAGCCAGCTATAATCACTTCCCGATTTCAGTCTGGACTTCGATCTGACATATGTACTGAGTTGGCTTATCAAAGTTCGGAGTCCCTTAAATAGTCAAATCAGCTTGCCCTCTGTAGTGGATTAGATTCAAACCTTGACCACTGTAGTACGAGTCCCTCTCATACTGAGGTTACCACGATTCCCACCGTTGTCCTGTCAGACATGACAGAAATGATACCTGATATGGATGTCTCTCACCCCAGTGAGGTGATTAGTTTGGTGAGTGGTCTATCTTTTGTTTCCGGCTCTTCTTTGGTGACCCAGACTGAGAGTGAGTCTGAGAGACCTATTGATTCTATCGTGTTGTGTCCCTCACCTACACCTCTTCTTCTATCATGCACTGGGTTAGTTAGCACCCCTACCGTAGACTCATTTCTTGACACCGGATCTATAGACCCATTCTTGAGAGTAAGTATATACCCCTCTCCCATTGTCATTTCTCTGAGTCATATCGCGACCGAGAGCCCAGAGCCTGGTGTTGATCTCGTAGCAGCTATCTCACCCATTTAAGGGGACGCTACCCCTTACGATGGTACTCATCTGGAGGATCATAACCCTGTTGACGGTTTTATGACGAGCCCCCTATTGAGCCTCATGATGAATCACCACGTCCTAGTGAGGATGAGATTCAGGTGAGCCACTCATTTATGAGTATTGATTTATTGACGTCTCTCTCATTATTGTCTTTGATCTTGCCCCGGAGAATGGATCTTGAGTGGAGAATCAAGTATCTAGGTTTTTCCTTAAGTACACTTGAGCATACTCCCTTTATTTTGAGAGCTTACCTTATGATGCATTGCACTCTTGATGAGTTTCGGGACGCACCGCTTGCTGACCCACCAGACGAGTTCTTTCTTTTCAGGGACACTTGTCATACTCTAGAGTCACGTCTTCTAATCGATGTACATGATTTTCACGTAGGTGGTCATCGCACTCATGATGACTTTTCATACATACCTCCTGGTGAGGCCTTTAATGTGTTACGTTCCCTGAGAGACATTTGACTCTTTACGAGCTCGCATTTGAGTGTTGATGTCGTACACAGTCATTTGGATACTAGTTGCACACTCAATGAGTTTTTCTACTCTTCATCAAAAGAATCTCTTGATAGGCCACCACATTTTAAAGACACATCGGTCATTATTATATTTCCCCCAACGAGTGTGTCGTGCATGTCGTGTTTCATTTGCATCATTGACATGAGTCTGTTGAGTCATTTCTTCATCATTTGCATGTGTCTGTTGAGTTATTTATTCATCATTTGTATATGTGCCATGAGTCGGTCCGACAGAAGATCAATATTAGTGATAAATCTTATAAATCACATGCATATGTTCACTAGCAAGAGCAAGTATTTCATGAAGGCAAGCAGGTGATGGTGAGAATCCGCGTTGTGAAGCTCTGTGGGAGACCTGCGAAAAGTTTGAGCGTTAGGCGAATGGATCACTACACAATCATGAGACGGATCGGGCTAATATCTATGATCTTGATATCCCGATGAGTATGAGTATGTCCCATATTTAATGTTGAGGACGTAACGTCGTACTACAAGCCTCACGAGCATGTGGGCTTATTTCGTGGAGATCCTCTTGAGCCTACACCCCTACATCCATTGGAGCCTACACCCCTACATCCATTGGAGCCTACACCCCCACATCCTTAGTCCTGCACCCAGTCAACTTTTGAGCCTAACCTGCATTTGGGGTAGTCGCATATGGCTTCACATTCTACACCAGTGATCGCACTTAGACTTCGAGCACATCAGTTGATTATTGAGAGCATTATAAATATCGTGGCTCATGCATGCATAGTCGCGCCAGTCAGTCAGACACATGAGTACCATTGGTGAGGATACTTTCCCATCGACGACACTTGGACGACCTCTGGTGGACCTCATCGAGTCTTATCTGGCATACATCGAGAGAATTCCGATCTCTATTCATCAGGAGATGAATTCTTTCAAGCTGGGAAGAATGATGCGAACCCGCATCGGAGGACGGGTTTTGGGCACGTTCGGGACCGATTGGCTACTTACCGTATATGGCGTACCCGGATTGATGATCCGACTATACGGATGCGTCTGGCCCGTCGTTCCGACACGATTTCATATATTACATTATCATTTTTGCTCTATTTTTGATGTAATCGGGCTACCCCAACTCCGACCAATCATAATCGTCGATGCTGGGATACCCTAATATCTCTTTATTATAAATAAGATTGTATGGGGCTGCGATAAGCATTGCAAATTTTGGAGAAAAGAAATTCAGAAATCCGGCGATCTCTCCATGACGCCGACTTTATGGAACCCTAGGTGATGACTCCTAGGCCCTCTCCCGCTCCCCAAAGGTAACCCGTACCCCTACCCTCTTTATCCACCTTCAATTCCCTCCACCACCACCACCACAACCCTCCAAAGAGACAGTACCTTCCATTTTTACTGTTGTCCAGAAAACTGACGCCAGATTCCCTGTCGTCGCCCTCCCAGCACTCTTCTCCCCTAGTCGCCTCTTCTCCCAGCCCATCCAGCCACCCTAACTTCCGCTGCCCCTCTCAGGGCATCCATCCCTCCCACAAACAACCCAAATCTGCCCCTAAAAACCCTGGATCATCTCCAGCCCGCCACCAGCCCGCCCGCTTGTTGTTTTCCATATTCCTGAAGCCGCAACCCTCACATAGCTCATTTTCCTGGAACCAAACCTCTCGCCAACACATCCTCCAACCTAACACCAGCCCCTCCAACCCTTATCTCTGCCTTACAGTCCCAATCCCATCCAGATCCAGCCGTATTCAAGTCATTCTGTGAAAGTAGCGAACAAACGACTAAAAAACAAGCCGGAAACTTGAATAATTGAAATTTTTATTATTCAAAAAGATATCATTTACAAAGGTATGGCCTCCCTTTTATAAAATGGAGGAGAGAGGAGAGAGTACAAACTAACAATGTGGGACTAAAGCTATACAGAATCTGAGCGGCTAGAACAACAGACTGAACAGGCCGTGCGGTTAGACAATGTGTTAACCACTCGGCAATACCAGAAGCAAGAGAGAGAGATGCGGTAGGAGACCGCTAGACCGCCCGGTTTCCAAGCCACCAGAGATAAACCGCCAGACCGTCGGACTACAAACAACAACAGCCTGGATATCAAACCGCTAGAGAGTAACCGCCAGACCGCGCGGTCTACAACCCGCCAGGCTCAAACCGCCAGACCGCCCGGTCTCATACTTCATCACTCTCCCTCAAGCTGGAGCATAGATATCAATCATGCTCAGGTTGTCACAAATGTGGAAGAAGGAAGTAGAAACCGGCTTGGTGAAGATATCCGCCAACTCTTTGTCGGAGGTGACGAACGGAGTGCAAATCTGTCTCTTCAAGACCTCTTCTTGGATGAAATGGCAGTCGACTTCTATATATTTCGTTCTCTCATGGAAGACCGGATTTTTGGATATGTATATAGCGGCCTTGTTGTCACAGAACATAGGCAGAGGATAGTCATAGACCTCTCCTAGGTCAAACATGAGAGCCCGCAACCATTTTAACTCACACGTGGTTGACGTCATACTCCGATATTCGACTTCTGCACTGGACCTTGAGACAACAGACTGCTTCTTGCTCTTCCAGCTCACAAGATTACCTCCAACAAATGTGCAAAAACCTGATGTAGATTTACGGTCACCTTTATCATCCGCATAGCTTGAGTCTGAGTAGGCTTCAACTCTCATATGACCATGCTTCTGAAAGAGTAGCCCTTTTCCTGGTGCTGCTTTGACATACTCTAGTATCTTCAAGGCAGATTGAAGATGACATTCCCTGGGAGCTTGCATGAACTGACTGACCTTGCCTACAGCATAGGCGATGTCGGGTCTGGTCACCGTGAGATAAATGAGTTTGCCCACCAGACGTCTATACCTCGTGCCATCGGATATAAGAGGTGAGTCATCTGTCCATGTTTTGTCCTCTCCAGTAGTCATGGGATACCGGGCCGGTTTGGCACCGGTCAATCCTGTCTCTTGTAGAAGATCAAGAGCATACTTCCGTTGGGAGAGAACCAACGAGTCGGGCTTCCGAGAGATTTCTATCCCCAAAAAATATTTCGGGGAGCTCATATCCTTTGTGACTAGGTGTTGACGGAGGTGTTTCTTTGTCAAGTCCACCCCAGTCTGGTCATCGCCGATAAGAAGAATATCATTCACATACACCGCCAAAACCACAAAGCCCGATGCGGTTTTGCGAATAAACAATGAGTGATCGGCCGAACTTCTTGTAAAGTCAATGGCAGCCACAATGCCACTAAACTTGTCGAACCATGCCCGAGGGCTCTGTTTTAGGCCGTAGATGGCCTTCTTCAACTGGCATACTCGTGTCTCCCCCTGAGCAACATACCCAGGAGGTTGCTCCATGTAGACGTCCTCCTAAAGATCCCCATAAAGAAAAGCATTCTTGACATCAAGTTGGGAAATAGCCCAATCCCTGTTGACGGCCACAGAGAGAAGAACCCGGATGGTGCTGAGGCGAGCAAATGGGGAGAAAGTATCAAAGTAGTCAACTCCATAAGTCTGAGTAAAGCCTTTGGCCACCAGCCGGGCTTTGTAACGATCCACAGTGTCGTCTGGGTGAAACTTCACAACAAACACCCAGCGACAGCCAACCACATCAGTACCTATTGGTGGAGGAACAAGGGTCCAGGTACCCCTTTCAGTAAGAGTGGCGATTTCCTCATCCATGACAGATTTCCAATGAGGAATAATAAGAGCCTCCTGGTAAGTGCGAGGAGTGGTAATAGCCGAGATAGCCAAAGCAAAATACCTGCGAGAAGGAGTAAGCCGATCATAGGAAACAACAGCCGCAAGCGGGTGTTGGGTACACGCCCACACCCCTTTGCGAAGAGCAATGGGAAGATCCAGGTCGACTCGTGTCTCAGGAACCGGAGCGTCCGTGGCGGAGAAAGCTGGCCCGGGACTAGAGAGAGACGGCTATGGAGAAGGGGGTATAACAGAGAGAGGAGGAGACGAAGGAGGAGATGATATAGGAGGGGAGATGTCGATATGCGTGGAACGAACACAGAGTGATGGTGGAGAGTCAGAGACATCAGGAGGAAGGGGGGATTGAGAAGAGAAGTAGGACGCATTCTCGAAGAAGGTGACGTCCGCGGAGACAAACTGTTTGCGCAAAACCGGGTCAAAGCAACAATAGCCTTTTTGAGTGGTCGAGTAACCCAAAAAGACACATTTTGTGGAACGTGGGGAAAGCTTGTCACGGGTAGCGAAAGGAGCATGCACAAAAGCTGTACACCCAAAGATATGGAGAGGGAGAGGAAAGGGTTCCTTGCCCGGGTAGAGAATGGAGAAGGGGGTCATGCCATGGAGAACCGTGGAGGGAATGCGATTGATGAGATAGCAGGCGAGGAGAACAGCATAGCCCCAGTAGGAGCGAGGCACCTGCATCTACGTCATGAGGGTGCGAGCGACATCGAGAAGATGACGGTTTTTACGCTTCGCCACCCCATTTTGCTGGGAGGTATAAACACAGCTGGTCTGATGAATAAGACCATGTTGCATACAAAAAGAGGAGAACTCATGACTGAGATACTCTTTAGCATTATCAGAGCGAAGTACTTTAATAGAAAGATCAAACTGATTTTTAATCATATAATAAAAAGATTGACATACAGAAAGTAGTTCAGAGCGATCTTTTAATAGATACACCCAGGTACATCTAGAGAAATCATCAATAAAAGTTACAAAGTACGTACTACCCCGATCAACGGTGAGAGTAGGAGCAGGACCCCAGACATCAGAATGAATGAGATCAAACGGGCGAGAGGAACCACGGCCTTGCTTCGATGGGAAGGAGGAGCGGTGATGTTTGCCAAGCTGACACGCATCACAGTCGAGCGGAGGACTGGTGTGAGGTAAGTGGGGCAGAAGCTGACGAAGAATCCGAGGAGGAGGATGTCCAAGGCGAAGATGCCATTGAAGCAGATCGGTAGAAGAGGAAGAGAAGGCGGACAGAGCGGAAACGTTGTCGAGAAAGTAGAGGCCGCCGCTCTCAGTCCCAGTAGCAATCGTCCGTTGGGTCCTCGGGTCCTGAAAACAACAAGAAGTAGGAGTGAATAAGACAGAACACTGAAGTTGCTTGCATAAAGTAGTAACGGATAATAAGTTGCAAGAAAACTTCGGGACATAGAGGGTGTCCGCTAAGCGAAGCGACGGGGTGACTTGAACCATGCCCGTCTCATGAACCGGGGATGGTGAACCATCCGCAACAAGAACCGGGGGCAACCGATCATGTGTTTCTAGGAGAGAGAAGCATTGAGGATTGCCGGTCATATGATTTGTAGCACTAGAGTCAATCAGCCATTTACCTTGGGTAACGACGTGAGCACTACCTGAGGTCGTGGCCACAGAGGCAGATGGCCGAGAGGAGGCAGAGGTTGAGGAAGATGTGTCACCAGAAGGGCGAAGATGAGGATGTTTCTGCCAGCAGCGGTCAACAGAATGGCCGGTACGACCACAGTGAGAGCAGAGGAATCTGGACAAACCGCGCCCGCCAGACTTGCTGCGACCACTAGGGCCACCCCGCTGAGCTTGGTGAGCATAGGAGTCCTATGGAGGAGGGGAGGACAACAGATGGCGCTGGAGCAGCGAAGTAACAGCGGTGATGCGAGCCGCAGTGGCATCCAAGGTGGGAGACTCTGCTTCGCCCAAGATCTGCTGGCGGATCATATCAAAAGACTCGGGGAGACGGAGAAGATAACAAACAACCAGGAGCTCCTGGAAGTGTTTGTGCTGCTCGGCCAAGTCCGCGGAGAAGGGGCGATTCTGGAGGATCTCGGCGCCAAGAGCCTGAACTTGCTGATAAGCCGCAGCAGGAGACATGGAAGGACGAACGAAGAGGTCCGCATAGAGAGTATAAATGCGGGATGTCTGGGCCCCCTTCGAGTAGAGAGCAGCAAGGTAAAGCCATGCGGCCTTGACCGTCTCATCATGGCGTATGACGGGAAGGCATTCATCAGAGAGGCTGTTTGTCAGCCAAGTGCGGACAAGGGCATCACTCGCATCCCAGTCCTCAAATTGAGCAGAGTCTGGAGGAGGAGGGTCATCGGTGAGGTGATGACGTTTGCGCTGAGAGCGAAGGAGAAAGGTGAAAGAGACGCTCCAATCCGGATAATTGGAACCAACAAGTTTAGAAACCGTGCCAAGGTTTCCGGAAGGAGTAGGAGGAGGAGGCGGAGCCGGATTGGCGACAGGAGTGGTGGCAGTTGAAGTCTCAGAAGGAGCCATAGGATAAAGGAACGGGAAGCCGCGCGGTTAGGAAACAAGCCGCGCGGTTAGGAAACAGGAGCTCAGCAGTGGTCACGATGTCAGACACCAGCGGCCAGAATAGCCACGACCAAGCCGCAGAACCAAGCAAAGGGAAAGAAGTCGAACGGCTAGAAGGTAGCCCGCGCGAACAGAAGGACGATCCGCTTGGAGACAAACAGATCGCGGAGACATATCACGGAGACAGATCGCGGAGACAGATCGCGGCGAGAAGACGGGGAAACAAAGAGGTCGTGCACACACAGGGCAACGACAAGGAGAGAAAGAAGCCGCGCGAACAGGGCACAAGCCGGCGGAAGAAACAAGCTGCGAGGGCAGGTCGCGAGAAGAAGCAAGCCGCACGGTTATGGCACGCGGTTAGAGAGGCCGGACAGAATCAGGAGGAGATCGAGTCCTCTGATACTATGTGAAAGTAGCAAACAAACGACTAAAAAACAAGCCGGAAACTTGAATAATTGAAATTTTTATTATTCAAAAAGATATCATTTACAAAGGTATGACCTCCCTTTTATAGAATGGATGAGAGAGGAGAGAGTACAAACTAATAATGTTGGACTAAAGCTATACAGAATCTGAGCGGCTAGAACAACAGACCGAACAGGCAGCGCGGTTAGACAAGGTGTTAACCGCTCGGCAATACCAGAAGCAAGAAAGAGAGATGCGGTAGGAGACCGCTAGACCGCCCGGTTTCCAAGCCACCGGAGATAAACCGCCGGACTACAAACAGCAACAGCCTGGATATCAAACCGCTGGAGAGTAACCGCCAGACCGCGCGGTCTACAACCCGCCAGGCTCAAACCGACAGACCGCCCGATCTCATACTTCAACACATTCCAACCCTAGTTCCCTCCAGATAGTCTCTATTGCGCTATACATCACCGGATTTCCACGCGTTGGGCAGCCACCATATCTTTTGAGTGTTATTGTTGTATGAACTTTAATTCTCAATATTAAAATATGATATTGTGATTTCATCCTCGCTTGGATATATAGTATCATTGTTGTTTGTTTTTGATTATTTTATGATTTGCAGGACTTATTCGTCGTACTCTCTCTCTTTGGCCCTCCGTGCGGTGGAAAACCTAAGCCTTCTTTGCCTTCAAGAATTTTTATTTTATTGCTAAAATCAAATGTGTGTGATGTATTTATTATCTGATTTTGATTTCTCCGTTGGCCCTTGTATTGCATGTAGGGTTAGGTCATCGTTCATCCGCCGCCTATAGATTCATCTTGAGTACCTGTCCAACCCCAATTTGTCTAAAGACCATGGAAGTAGCTCCTCATGTAATCTTTCCTCGAGCTGATGGAAAATATCAAAAAGATTGAGATGCTTGAAGATGTTTATGTGAAGAGGTTCTTCAATCAGCATCCCGATTTTTTATATCATGATGCTGTAAGGTTTAATGGATTTGATACCCCTCCGGCTCGTGTATTTGCTTGGCAAGTTCTTGATTTGACAGAGCAGGGAGTTAATGAAGAGGAAGCAATGACAGTGGACAATATGGAATACATGGCCAAGAAGAAAGCCCGCCTCCAAGAGAAGAAAGCACCACCAACTCCATACCCCAGCCTCATCAAAGAGATACAGGAAGATGAGTGAAAACATGTCCGGGATTGAGGCTTTTATCCAAAGATTTTAGAGATCATGGAGAAAATGAAGGCAGCGAGAGCCGCGAAAATGCAGGAATGAATAGGTAATAATATCCCTTCTAGTCAGCCCCCCAGCAGAGATCAGCCCTGGCAACATAAATTGGATTTGAATTGGGTCAATTTAACTTCATTCCAGTTCAAGTGTTTTGATGTCAATTCTGAAAACCGAGTGACATAGAAGCCAGTCTAACTCAGTTCATCAATTCCATAGCCAGGAAGATTGAAACTTGTGAAAAAATGACCTGGTATAAATTTCATCCCCAGTCAGGGATGTAGGTATGAGTTTGTAAAGGGCATGTTGATTCATTTTTGTTGATTCTCTCGCTCCCGCCTCACCGCTCTTGGCGAAATTTTTGCTTCCGGGCTCTGTCTCCAAATATAAGTTCGAGTTTTATCCCATGGCGACACATGGCGTAGTACAAACCGTCAAATAACAATACGGATTTTAAATAACTTCTTCAAACTGCATGCATATTTTAACTTGCAAAATTTGGTACTGGGCTCTTCTCCTTCTCTGACAATTTGGACTCGTTGAAGCTAAGGAATCTCTAAGGCTATCTTCGGCGATATTTCTAACCCTCGGAGTCGGGCAGTGTTCGAATAGCTCTGACGACCTTGTCATTGTCATAAGGAAAAAAGTAAGTTCAAATACTACAAATTCTCGGCTTTAGGATTTTATATTCCGGGTGCCCACTGTTAGCGATCTACACGACGATCACCTTTGATCTCCATGGAGAGCAATAATCTCCGTGGAGATCAAAAATGATCTCCACGGAGATCACAGTTGTTCCTGTGGAGATCAAAAATGATCTCCGTGGAGATCAAATATTCTGGGTGTCCACTCGTCTTCTATTCGGTTTGGCATTTCGTCGAACGTCTTGACGAAAATGCGCTACTAGACATGTACGTGAAATGTGGATTCCTACAAGATACCCATCGCATCTTAGAAGATATGCCCGCCCCCAACATAGTAACCTGGATTGCCATGGTGACTATCTACGACCACAACGGCCGGACCATGAAATGATCTCATGATGAATGCAACGAATCCGATCATTTTAGAATTGCTCGGCGGAAGTAATTATCAAATTGTAGCGATCAAGAATTTTGTTGACATCTCCATCAACATCCTATATTTTTTGATCGAGGACAAAATAGTAGGAACGTTGTGTTTCGGGCAGGGATGGAATGCAAGAAGATCAACATATAATATATTAGTGTTATAGTTGTAAATAAATGTTTACTCATGTTGGGTATGAACGTTATAAATATAGTTTAAGAGTTTGTCGTGGATATGGAAGAAATGCAATTAGAAAGTCATCTTGTTCTTGTAGAGTAGCTCTCCCCTTCCTCTTCTCTCCTTAACTAAATTGTCTCTTTTCTCAGCCATCTCCTCCTTTGGCCTTCATCTAAGTTTCCTTTGTCTCTTCCCTCTACTTTATTTCTCTTCTCCGACCATCTATCATTAGTGAGTATCATAGATGAAAATTTCAAGAATATGATCATTTCATGTGTTTTGTAGATGACTTAAATTATTCAGCAATAGCTTTTGGTAAAATCTTAACCTTGATATATTGTTAAACTGAAACACAAATACTAACAGAAATTTTGCTCTTAATAAACGTCACACTGAGGCGATTAGGCCACTCATACTATTCCTAAAGAGCAACTTGATTTGTAATGCTAGCATTAGTTACTAGACGTGGTTCATCCTTTCATATAACATAGTCAATGTCCATCCATGCTAACTTCAGGAGAACTAAGACTGCATTTGGCGCGGTTTATCGTGGCTTATTTGCTCCGGTGAGGTTGGACAAAAATGTCATTGTCATACCAAAATCTTATGCCTCAAGCTATTTTTTTGTAACATTTGTGATACCAAATATACATTCTATGACAATGACATTTTTGTCCAACCTCACCGGAACAAATAAGATGTGATAAGCCGCGCCAAAGGCAGCTTAAATCTTCCTAAAATTTATAATTATCACTATTTAATTCAAAATAGAAATACTAATATGTTGAATAACTACAATAAATGTATACATGCTTACAATTTAGTAAAAGACTATAAAACTTTATATATAATTTACTAAATCATATCATAAATCAAACTACAAAAAATTTACCTCTAAGCTAAAATTTTAATTTAAAGTGAATTTATGTTTAAAGACTTTGTGATAAAATCATCAAATTTGACTCCATATGGGTAAATTAAAAATGGCAAACAAATAAAAAGGCTAACCTTTCAGTGGCGGCGGCTGTAATGGCGGACAAATAGACTTTTCGTCGGCATTCCACGATTCATAACCCTTGCTTCTCCTCTTCCTTCCACAGCAGATGCAGACGACGGTGATCACCACCACGAACGCCAACGCGCCCGCCGTAATCCCAATGATAAGCGTCATCGATATCGAATCCGAGATGGACGAGAAGCTTAGAGACGGCGGAGGCGGCGGAGATTCCGGCACCGACTTCATTTTTGGCGGGGACCTGAAAGGTACAGTCTTATTTACTGCAGTCGCCGGCGAAGGCAGCGGTGGGCTCGCCGGCGGGAAGGAAGCCATTCCAAAAGTCTCCGAAGAAACCCGACTACTTACTTTGTCAGTCTACCGCTTCATCCTCTACTTGGCGACGGCATTCCATAATAACTTCCGTCCCCCAATAACTGAAAGACAGACTTTTGAAATAGTATCTACAGCTCCAACATATGGAAGAGGGCTGGCATTTTGAATATATTGTATTTTTATGATGAACATGTAATGCTGCCAATTGGGGGTTTTAGGTAGAAGAAGAGGATTTATTCTTCACAATTGTATAAAATTGAAGCAATTCTTTTGTTTAAGTTTTTCTCTTCAGATAAGACAAAATATATAGTTTTATTGGCTGGTTGCTTTGAGATATTTATTATGCAGGTACAAGATGATGCAGTTCATTAATGACTTAGCCGTTATTCACTTTGATATGTTAAGTGTGGAAGAAATTTTCTCCCTTCTCCTCTCTACCGATTCCTCACACACCACTCTACAGAGCAAAGCTGTGGCCGGCAATGAAATTCAAGGCTTTGTTTGGGACACTGTTCTTGTTTGGTTTTGTTCTTCTTGTCAAATCGGACTTTTAAAAAAGGAGAATAGAGCTCAAAGAGTCAAGTTTAAAAGAGAGCTGTTGGTCCCGTTTAAAATCGAAATGAGTCAAAACGGTGCCCCAAACAACGTCACTGATCCAGTTTCCTCCAATTTGAAACTGGTGGTGGGGATGTCATTATTTATGACAATCAAGGGTGCGGTTAGCCAACTCCACATGATATCCACCAAATTAGTGGGATTATGGGTTTGACCGGCGCGCGCAATCACCCCACGCGATCTCCCGCGCACTAATCCCACTAGCACACCATCCAAATCGGTGTCGCGTCGGGGCTGCCTGTGACAGCCCAAAATTCGGAAAACAAAATATTTATTTTTTTCGCGCGCTTAGTTTTTATAATTTCCCCGATGATGAGAAAAGACATATTTAATTGTCGCATTTTTTTTTTGAAATTTGGTTTTGATTTGTTTTATTTATTTATGTTGGATGCCTTTGTAGATTTAGTGGGCTGATTTTTGTGTTGTATATGTGTTGATGGGCTTTGTAATGGACTGCTTGTTTTATTTTGGTGGCTGAAATATTTTGTGGGCTTGAATTTGGGCTAGTTGTGGACTTGTTGCCTTTGCTGTCTATGATGGTTGGTTGGAGGTTTGCTGATTTGACACTTGTCATTATGATGGCTAGCTGGACTTGTGTGCTGGCTGTTTTTGGATGTGTTGGCAGCTTAATGTTGAGGCTTGGTTTACTTTGCCACTTGGTTGTTGAGGTGTGACACTTGGCTTGTTTTTGGACACTTGGTGATAGCTGAATTTTGCTTGGGATGCATGTGGTGACACCTCTTTGAGATAGCACATGCATTTTGTCTTCTTGTTGCATCTTCACCATTTATCTTCTTGCTACCTTGCTCTTCTTTAAATCCCCTCTTCTGCTATTTCTTGCTGCCCCTATCTGCTGTTGTCCTCCTGCCCCGAGCTCCTGTTGTTGCCTTGTCATTGCTGCTTTGTTGTGTTGTCTTGAGCAGCTGCTGCTCGAGCTGCTCCTTGCTATCCCGGGCTGCTGCTCTTTGTTGTCCCGAGCTGCTGCTGTCTTGCTGTTCTGCCGCTGGTTTGCACCTATTGCTGTTTCTCTTCTTTACCTTCTCTTCTCCAGCTTCTTCCTTGGAGTTCTTGGAAGAACCTTGTCGCACTCTTGCACCTCAGAAGTTCGATTATGCAGCAATTTGCTTCCTCCTTCTCCTTCTGTGAAATGTTGTCTTTATGCTGATTTTTAGGCTGTTTCTTACTGTTTTTGGGCTGCATTTTCGCTGGTTTTTCGACGACTTTTTGCTGCACTGTTGGGTTGTTTTGGTAGCTGTCTAGTGACTATTTTCGTGCTGATTTCGAGCCGCCTAGTCACTGTTTTTGCGCTTTTTTGTTGTTGTTTAGAGGCATTTTTGGCACTGTTTTCCTATATTTTACTGGACAGCATTTTATAAGGATGGATAGTGCATTTGGGGGCTGGTTTTAGCCCATTTCTAAGCATATTTATGGTTGTCCGGCAAGATATATATCAGATTTTGGCCTTTTTGAGATTTTCGTTTTATCGTTTTAGTTTTCCGACGATTTAGCAATTCTTTATAAATCTTTTGCGCTTTTCGTTACGCATCCCAATAAATGTGCGTATAATTTCAGTGGTTCCCAAGACTTCAAAAACAGAGGATGGCGTCGCAAGGAAACCGTGACGGAAATGCGAATAAATGCAAAGCTGTTATGAGTATTTTATTTCTTGAAATTATGGGTATCTAATTATTTTTCAGTATCAGATTTATTGTCTCTTAAAGCCTTGCATGTGCATATGAGTTTCGCCTTAATGAAATATCGCTAAAGAATAAATGTGGGCGAGGGAAAAATATAAAAGCGATACATATACTCTTGAGGGGATCAATTTTATTCAAAACTCCTATTTACACGTCAAGATAAAAGTCATTTAAAACTCTGCATAGGGAAATGTGATGGTTTCGATTCCAATGATGTGGAGGCATCCACTGATGGATTCACTAGTAGGGGTGAGCCTACAATTACGTCATTCGGGGGCGGGGCCCAATTCAAGTTTGCATCATCGGAGCATTTCCCATTTTATGTAACTAAAATTTAAGGGGTAATTTAAGGATTAGTGTTCAGAATAATCAAGTGATTATGTTCTTGTACTGTATGCATATTATTATCATTCCCTTTATTTGCATGTACAACGTTTCATGAAATACTTTTCTCACTTAGTCATAATTTTATGACTAACCCTTTGTGGATCCATTTTTTTAGACAGCGGAACCAATCTCAAGTGGAACACACAGAAACCTAGCAACTGAATTGGCAAAAGCAATAATTGAAGCTCGGGACTGACACAGAACTCGTTATACTGGATCTACGTGTATTTATTTTACCAAGTCCATATAGTATGTGTTAATTTGTCTGTAATATAGTATCAAATGCAATAAAAGACTTGGTGGATGTTTTTTGAACTTTGTACTGTGACCCTTTTATTCAAAACTATTGTCTGATCCTTAATTTTGAAGAGCCCATGATTTGGGTCTCTACAAATTGGTATTAGAGGGGCAGGTTTTCGATAAAAGGAGTCACAACTAGTACAAAGACATTACACGACTAAACCGCTAAACATAAACCTTCACTATATCGAAACTTGTTAGTGACGTTATTCAGTTAGTTTTCGGGGACGAAAACTCTTGTAGTGGGGACGATTTGTGACAGCCCAAAATTCGCAAAACAAAATATTTATTTTTTTCGCGCGCTTAGTTTTTATAATTTCCCCGATGATGAGAAAAGGCATATTTAATTATCGTATTTTTTTTTTGAAATTTGGTTTTGATTTGTTTTATTTATTTATGTTGGCTGCCTTTGTGGATTTGGTGGGCTATTTTTTGGGTTGTATATGTGCTGATGGGCTTTGTAATGGGCTGCTTGTTTTACTTTGGTGGCTGAAATATTTTGTGGGCTTGAATTTGGGCTAGTTGTGGGCTTGCTGCCTTTGCTGTCTATGATGGTTGGCTGGAGGTTTGCTGATTTGACACTTGTCATTATGATGGCTGGCTGGACTTGTGTGCTGGCTGTTTTTAGATGTGTTGGCAGCTTAATGTTGAGGCTTGGTTTACTTTGCCACTTGGTTGTTGAGGTGTGACACTTGGGTTGTTTTTGGACACTTGGTGATAGCTGAATTTTGCTTGGGATGCATGTGGTGACACCTCTTTGAGTTAGCACATGCATTTTGTCTTCTTGTTGCCTCTTCACTATTTGTCTTCTTGCTACCTTGCTCTTCTTTAAATCTCCTCTTTTGTTATTTCTTGCTGCCCCTATCTGCTGCTGTCCTCCTGCCCCGAGCTCCTGCTGTTGCCTTGCAGTTGCTGCTTTGCTGTGCTGTCTTGAGCAGCTGCTGCCCGAGCTGCTCCTTGCTATCCCGGGCTGCTGTTCTTTGCTGCCCCGAGATGCTGCTGTCTTGCTGTTCTGTCGCTGGTTTGCACCTACTACTGCTTATCTTCTTTACCTTCTCTTCTCCAACTTCTTCCTTGGAGTTCTTGGAAGAACCTTGTAGCACTCTTGCACCTCAGAAGTTCGATTGTGCAGCAATTTGCTTCCTCCTTCTCCTTCTGTGAGAATGTTGTCTTTATGCTGATTTTTAGGCTATTTCTTACTATTTTTGGGTTGCATTTTCGTTGGTTTTTTGACGACTTTTTGCTGCACTGTTGGGCTATTTTTGTAGCTGTCTAGTGACTATTTTCGTGCTGATTTCGAGCCGCCTAGTCACTGTTTTTGCATTGTTTTGTTGCTGTTTAGAGGCCTTTTTGGCACTGTTTTCCTATATTTTTCTGGACAACATTTTATATGGACGGATAGTCCATTTGGGAGCTGGGTTTAGCCCATTTCGAGGCATATTTATGGTTGTCCGGCAAGATATAAATCAGATTTTGGCCTTTTTGAGATTTTCGTTTTATCGTTTCAGTTTTCCGGCGATTTAGCGAATCTTTATAAATCTTTTGCGTTTTTCGCTACGCATTCCAAGTGACGCAACCCAATAAATGTACGTATAATTTCAGTGGTTCCCAAGACTTAAAAAATAGAGGATTGCATCGCAAGGAAACCGTGACAGAAATGTGAATAAATGCAAAGCTGTTGTGAGTATTTTATTTCTTGAAATTATGGGTATCTAATTATTTTTCAGTATCGGATTTATTATCTCTTAAAGCCTTGCATGTGCATATCAGTTTCGCCTTAATGAAATATCGTTAAAGAATAAATGTGGACGAGGGAAAAATATAAAAGCGATACATATATTTCTGAGGGGATCAATTTTATTCAAAACTCCTATTTACACATCAAGATAAAAGTCATTTAAAACTCTGCATAGGGAAATGTGATGGTATCGAATCAATGATGTGGAGGCATCCACTGATGGATTCACTAGTAGGGGTGAGCCTACAATTACGTCCTTCGGGAGCGGTGCCCAATTCAAGTTTGCATCACCGGAGCATTTCCCATTTTATGTAACTAAAATTTAAGGGGTAATTTAAGGATTAGTGTTCAGAATAATCAAGTGATTATGTTATTGTACTGTATGCATATTATTATCATTCCCTTTATTTGCATGTACAACGTTTCACGAAATACTTTTCTCACTTAGTCATAATTTTATGACTAACCCTTTGTGGATCCATTTTTTTAGACAGCGGAACCAACCTCAAGTGGAACACACAAGAACCTAGCAACTGAATTGGCAAAAGCAATAATTGAAGCTCGGGACTGGCAAAGAACTCGTTGTACTGGATCTATGTGTATTTATTGTACCAAGTCCATATAGTATGTGTTAATTTGTTTGTAATATAGTATCAAATGCAATAAAAAACTTGGTGGATGTTTTTTGTACTTTGTACTATGGCCCTTTTATTCAAAACTGTTGTCCAATCCTTAATTTTGAAGAGCCCAGGATTTGGGTCTCTACACTGCCGACGCCGCCTCCACCGGCGCTGGGCAGCCCGCGCCAGACCGACCGCGCCAAGGCAGGCGCCCGACCGCGGGGCACCGCCCGCGTGGAGCCGTCGCCGCCTAGCAGTGGGTCGCCGCCCGGCCGCGGTGCGCTGCCCGCAAGGAGCAGTTCCTTAATAGAAAAGTTGATTGAATAAGTTTACAACAAAAGACTTATAATGACAAGACCTTCAAGCTTCAGATCTTATGTTGTTCTTACTGATGACAAGTTTCTTGAGTAGTTCCTTAATAGATTGATCTTTAAGTAGAATAGGTTAGGGTTTTCTCCTTCTTGATCTACTGCAGCTGGAAGTAGATCTGGCTTTGAGTCTTGGTTGACCATCTCTTGTTTTTCTAAAATAAATAAAGAAAAACTAACTTCAGTTAGCAGAGAACAATGCGTCATTTTCTGGTTTTACGATTTGAGCAACATCGGTGTTCTAATGCCCTAGCATATCCCCTTTATACCTTTGACTTCTGCAACGGTCTTGAGAAACGTCTTGTCATCGGCATGAACAAGAATAGAATAGTTTATCATTACTTTATGCGCCACCACCAATTTTGAATCCCGTCAATCTGTACGGGCTCAACGGTAATATATAATCTCGTTTCATCGATAACGTTGAGTATAAACTCCATTCTCAGTGGTATCGGTCCCGAGCTTCAATTATTGCTTTTGCCAATTCAGTTGCTAGGTTTCTGTGTGTTCCACTTGAGATTGGTTCCGCTGTCTAAAAAAATGGATCCACAAAGGGTTAGTCATAAAATTATGACTAAGTGAGAAAAGTATTTCATGAAACGTTGTACATGCAAATAAAGGGAATGATAATAATATGCATACAGTACAAGAACATAATTGGACTCATGTGGTCAATATGAGATCAACATAATTGGTTGCGCTCGATTTCGACGACATCTGGTCAACCATGGTCAAATCAAGCTTTATTGTGCACCGAAAAGCATGCACACACAAATTTTACCATAATACTCCAACATTAACCCGCCCCCAATGACTTAGGCCTACTTTGACCTTGACCAACATGGGGGACCACCATATGGTTGACTTTGGTCAAACCCCTTAAAAGCATATTTTTGGGATTTTTCTTAAAATCCATTTACACCCACCTCACCCCTATCCCAATTCTCCACCTATAGGCCAATACAATCCTAAAAGTGGCATTGGTTATTGGTATGGATGATTGAACCCAATGGGGCCTTGGGTCAAAAAGATGTGTTTTCCTTCTCTCTCTCTCTCTCTCTTTTTCATCCCTTCTCAAGCCCAAACTCAAGCCACTAGAGTCATGCATCATAATGGGCTTAGGATAATCTTAATGGGCTCTAAAAAATTAGACTTGTTGGATGCCTTGTTGAGGTTGAGAGAAGCCCACCCTAAAGCCTTTCTCTCTCTTTCATTTTCTTTCTCTCCCTCTCATCCTATTGGCCAAAACCCTCTTCCTCACATGCCTTAATAGGTTTAACCCTACCATAGCTACCAGGGTACGATCAGCTAGTAAGATGCTTCCAGCTCACCTACTAAACCTCACAAGGTTGGCCAAGATAAGCCTGGTTGGGTTGGTTGAGAGAGAAATAAGGGAGGTGCTCTCCTCCTCTATAAATAGGACCAATTTCCCTAAATGAGAGCTCACCTCCTCTCCCAAGCTCAGTCGAGCCCGATCATATCTCTGTCGGAGCTGTACTTCGCTGGAAAAGTTCAGCCGAGATCCACCACCACCTCCACCACCTTCAATGGCTAACCGACCGGGACCTTCCCGAGCTCCACTACCTCAGGTGTAACCCTCCTTGCTCCTCCTTCCCCACATCCCTGACGAGTTGCATGCACCTCCCGGCAGCCGGAGCGCCGTCAGCTCCACCCGAGCCTAGCTCTAGGTCGGGTGGTGGTCGCACGTGGTAATACCTACCTACCACCGGTGGGGGCACTTGGAGGATGTTATACCACCGGGGATGCTCTTCACCTATGACAGAGGGTCGTGGTGCCGCTGGAAATCACCGCTCCAGCGGTACCCAAAAAGATTATTTTTTTCTCTATTTACGATTTTCCGGCGGTGGCCGGCAGCGCCAGGCCGCTGGGCCACCACCGAAGAGAAGGCTGACCCACGGTGCACCGACCGAGGGTGACTTAGTGGCCTGGGAGCCACCAAAGAGGCGGGGTGGCGCGAAATCACCGGGAGCAGAGCAGGTTGGGCCACCTCGCTCTCGGATTGAGAAGTTCCGGTGGTGGCCGACGGTGCCGAGCCGCCGAACCATCGTCCAGAAGTTCATCGGCCCCCGTCGAATCAACTGAGGGTGAAACCATCGTCTTGCAATGGTAGAGGTTGTCCTTTTACTACATCGTCGGCGAGGAGCAGTTGTCATCCGATCTTTGTGATAAAGATCGGATGGCGGTAATTTCATCAAATTAGTGCCCTTGCATGAATATTTGGACCCCAATAGCTGATTCTAACCCGATCCATTGTGGGGATTGAAGGATGATTTGCGCAGTCTGGCTCAATCTTAGCCATAGGATCCCGATGAAATTGCTATCTGCAGAGCAGAATTAATAAAAAAATTAATGTTTTTAAGGGAAATATAGGCTCATATGGAAAAAGTTTGAAAAATAAAAGATGTTCCCCTTGTTGAGGGCTACCTCCGCAAAAATTTTGGAACTTTTATGAATTGATTTGATATTTTTAGAAGACTAAATAAAAATTATTTGGACAAATTATAGGCCAAAAAATGATAGGAAATTTTTGAAAATTTCTAGGCTCATTTTAGACCCTCATTGATGTTGTGTAAAAATTTGGGGATCTTGGGATAAAAATTAAAGATTTTTTTATTTCTTGGAGCCTATGGTCGCGCTTTAAAATTGATATGCACAAATTCTTTAAAAATGAAAATCTGAGCGCGCCGCCGTGTTTTAATTTGAATGTTGAGTTCAAATGAATAATCGATGTGAGATATCGAGGCGAGATTTCAAGCTCCGAGTGTTTCAAGAAGTTTTGCAAAATAACCAAGTATCTCGTTTTTTAAATAACTCTCAGGTATTTTAGATAATCTTGGAAGATGAAATGCCCAACCTCATTTCGGGCAAAGAACTTTTCTCATGTGTTGGAAATGATTTTCGAGATTGAAATTTGAGGAAAAATGTGCACTCTAATAAAAAATGTTGGAATTTGATCCGACGTGAGCAAATAAGTTTATAAATATTCTCGAACGAATAATAAAGGTGCAACCCATAATAAGCTTCCTCGATCCGATTAAGCCGTGATTGAAAAGCGTAGATAAATTAATTTTGGATCCTAATAATGGGCGCAACTCAAAGAAGCTTCTTAAAAACTGAAATGGAACTGAGCATTCCTCCTGAGAATGGAGATGAAACTGAACTTGACTCCTATGAACAGAGATGGAACTGAACTTGCCTCGTATAAACGGATATGGGATTGAACTTACCTCCCGAGAATGGTGATAGAACTGAAGCCTTCTGATTGGAGTGATTAGACTACTAACCCTTTTCTTATTTATTTATTTCAATCTTGCACTAGTCCAGTTTTTTTATTTATTTTCAGTTCAGTACTTCCTTTTCAGTACTCCAGTCTTGCATTGATCTTATTTTAGTACATTCAGTTCAGTTCTTTCCTTTTATTACTCTAGTCTTGTACTGGTCCAGTTCCTTTACTTTCAGTTCAATTCGTTCCTTTTAAATACTACTCCAGTCTCGTACTGGTCCAGTTCATTTCAGCACTGTATTTACAGTTCTTTTTGTTCAGTACTACTCCGGTTTCGTACTGGTCCAGTTTACTTCAACAATTAAATTACTGCAATTTACTATTTCTAGCATCATTTTATTACAACATTTAAATTACTGCAATTTACTATTTCATCATTATTAATATGTGTCTTGCTCTAACGAGCAATTGATTTTGATAAGAGCATTTGTCGGGGAAAACCGAGAGACGAGATATTCCTCCAGGGTTTGCTCCAAATAACGTGCTCTAACACTCGTTGTGCTCCTTGTCGGGTATTGAGCGACATGTTATTTTAAAAAGACCACTTACCCGAATTATTTAATGTCAAGTAGGGCAAGCCACTGCAGACCCGATCTGTACCAGCAAATTATTTAAATTAAAATGCTTGTAAATTACCTGCGGTGAAAAGTGGAGGGTCAGTCACTTCCACAAATCGTTCGTACCGGTGTGAAAGGTCAATAACTCATGGAAATTGTGGTTATGCACGACGGGTGACCAGCCGTTTTATTTTCCCCAATGGGTTCCCTCCATTGTCGGCCTAAATTCCAAAAAATTTTGGATGTCGCTCACATCTAAAAGTACACTTAGTTGTACGCTAGGTCCTGGGTAGTGCGGTACGACCACACCCAGAAGTGCCAGGACTAGCCACTGTCATCAACAACCACATCGGTGAGGCCTGCGGGGTTTGCTACCCTTCTTGAAGAGAAGCGGTCCAAATGAAAGTGTAAAGTTGTCAACCTAAATCACCTAGAGGGGGGTGAATAGGTGAATCGTGCGTCTTTTTGTGGAATAAAATTTTTAACGAACTTGTACACGTAATCAAGCAATCACAGAAAGATAAGAAGATTTATAGTGGTTCCCCAATCTTGGGTACGTCCACTTTACCTCACCGATCTAGCAATTCACTAGACTCGGCTACTCCACTATCTCGGATTGAAAACAATCCTACGCCTCGGAACCAAGTTCCTACAAACCCGATCCAAATGGATCTACACTCGGAAAATAAAACTTCCTACAAACTCGGAGAATAGCGCTCCTACACTCGGAGAAAATCTCCTACAATGATCACAAAAAGATTTGGAAAAATACAAACAGAGATTTCTCAGATCTGGAAAAATTCAGCCATAGGTCTTCTTCTTGAATTGGCGGCTCTTTCAGAAACGGTTGAAGAAGACTTGATGATCTGACCTGAGAAAGCTTTGACCTACTCGATCAAGGAGAAGATGATGATCCCTTGAACAACAAGTCTTCTTGGATCGAAAGCAGAAATTTCGATCTACTCGTGAGCGGCGGCGGCGGCTTCAGAACGTGTTCTTTTGGAAAGAGAAGACCGATCCAGAAATTTAGAATGTACAAAATTCTGCTCCTTGTAATTGTTAGGTTTTGGTCTTAATGAAAAGACTTTATATTGGATTACCCTTAACGGCTAGAAAAGATATTAATGACGACACGTGGACCAATCACGTCAAGTCATTTGAAAATCTAGGCCGATCTGGACTTAAAATAATTTTCTGAAAAATTTGACTTGCAGTTCTCGAGAAATGACATTAGTTCTCAAGAACTAGATTTGATTTCTCGAGAGCTATACTGTCTGGAACATAAGTTAGTTTTCGAGACTTCAGAGCTAATACTTCTCGAGAACAAACTTGACTTTTCGAGAACCATAAGCTGACTTCTCAAGAACTATGAAGTTAAGCTTCTCGAGAACTATAGGACATCTCGAGAAATACACTTCTGCTTCTCGAGAAATATAAGGACTTCTCGAGAACTACACTGGACTTCTCGAGAAATAGGACTTAGAAAAATTTCTTTAAACTTTCTGAACTTCTCGAGAACTACCAGCCGGGACTTCTCGAGAACTAAGGGCTGAGCTTCTCAAGAACTAAAGGGACTTCTCGAGAACTGAAAGGAACTTCTCGAGAACTGAAAGGACTTCTCAAGGACCTTGACTGACTTCTCGAGAACTATATATAAAAGAGAGTTTCTCGAGAACTAGTCTCGGCTTCTCGAGAACTAGAGGAACTTCTCGAGAACTGCTAAGTCTACTTCTAGAGAACTATGGGAACTTCTCGAGAGGTGGACTTAGAGAAATTCTAGACTTTTATAGTTTTCTTCTCTTCAAGAATCCTATCCTCATTCCTTGATCCAAGTGCTTGAAAATGAAGTGTATTCCAATTGAGAGGCTACACATGAGTCAACACCTTGGATCACACAGTGAGAGATTACACTGTATGGTCCTGTGTTCATGACCCATTGTAGACTGACATTGGTCTACACTTAGTAATGAATATCTGCAAACACACAACTTAAATAAGATATCAAATACAACTTAATTCATCTTAGTTCAAGGGTGACTTCAACAAATCTGGGTTATTGTGGATGCAATACCCAACAATCTCCCCCTATTTGTAGAAGTCAGAACCCTCTACACTAAGGTGAATTATCACAATAAAGAAAGAACTGGAAATGAATAATTTAATCTAAATGCAATAAGAGATTAATTAAACACACAATTAGACAAAACTAGGAATTGTATATATGTAATGTTTTAGATTTCTAATCAACAACCACTTCATCCAAATTCTTAAAAAAATATCAACAAGAGTTCATTCTTTGCTTTGATGTTGTCTGTCCTGCTTCTCTTGTTGTCTCCTCTGATAGTTGAAGGGCTTAGGATAGTACCTTGGAGGATTAGGAGGAGCTTTAGGGTTATTCTTGCCATACTCTCTATCATATATTCTTCTCTTGGTCATGGACTTCTCACATAATTCTCACTCAGAGGAGCTGTAGTGGAGATGCCTATTCTCATTGTAGTCTATCACCAATTTAAGAGTTTTAAGAATTAGTGCAAGCCTGAATGCCTGTCTTATTTTTCGACTTATGTTTAATATATTCTATTTCGAAAACCTCGCTTTGATACCAAGACTTCTCGAGAGCTTAGGAGACTTCTCGAGAGAAAGATCAGAAGTTTTTGAGAAGTAGTCTAAGTTCTCGAGAACTATTACTTCACTTTTCGAGAGGTATACTTAGTTTTCAAGAGCTACCTTCCTCTTGAGAAATTTCTGACCTTTTTGAGGTATCCTCGATTCTTGAGCTTTATACTAATTCCCTTTGATATATCCTTCTTTGTTCAGCATTCCAAGTTTAGTTTTGAAGAAATTGAAATTGGTCTCGTCCAACGGCTTTGTGAAGATATCTACAACTTGCCGTTCTGTTGGCACGAACTACAGATCCACATCCCTTTGCTCCACATGCTCCCAGATTAAATGATATCTGAGCTCGATGTGCTTTGTCCCGTTGTGTGAGACTGGGTTATTTGTGATTGGATCGTGCTGGATGAGTCGAAGAATAATGGAATGTCTTTGACCTTCATATTGTAATCTTCTAGCTGATTCTTGAGCCACAATAACTGTGCACAACAACTGCCGACAGAAATGTATTCTGACTCGGCCGTTGAGATTGCGACACAATTTTTCTTTTTGCTGCTCCATGATATAAGCCTTCTTCCCAGGAACTGACATGTCCCGGAAGTGCTTTTCCTGTCATCTTTGCTACCTGCAAAGTCTGCATCTGAAAAACCAATTAGTTCGCTGTCATTACTTCTTGGGTACCATAAGCCAAGATTCGATGTACCTTTAAGATATCTCAAAATCCGCTTTGCAACAGCATAGTGAGATTCCTTACAGTTCACTTGGAATCTAGCACAGACACATGTAGAGAACATTATGTCTAGTCTACTGGCAGTAAGGTAGAGCAAGGATCAAACTATGCTTCTGTATTTGGTTTCATCAAAAAGTTTCCCTTTCTCATCCTTATCCAGAGACATAACTGAGGCCATTAGAGTCCTCATAGAGGTTACACTCTCCATTCCGAATTTCTTAATCAACTCCTTGGTGAACTTTGTCTGAGAGATGAAAATTCCATCTTCAGATTATTTCACCTGAAGTCCTAAGAAATACTTCAGCTCTCACATACTACTCATTTCAAACTTCCCTTGTATAAGTTTAGAAAACTTTTTGCAGAGGTTGTCGTCTGTAGAGCCAAAAATAATATCATCGACATAGATTTGCACTAGCAAAATCTTGCCTTTAATTTCCCTAAGAAATAATGTCTTGTCTATCTTTCCCCTTGTGAATTTGTTCTCGAGGAGAAAGCTAGACAACGTTTCGTACCAAGCTCGAGGAGCTTGTTTCAAATTGTACAGCGCTTTCGATAACAAATAAACATATTCAGGAAAGTTAGGATCAACAAAACCTGGGGGCTGTTCCACATACACCTCTTCCTCTATGTCACCATTCAGGAAGGCTGACTTCACGTCCATTTGGTAGATTGTGAAGCCCTTCAGTGCAGCATAAGCCAGGAACAGTCTGATGGCCTCCAGCCTTGCCACTGGAGCGTATGTCTGGTCGAAGTCGATCCCTTCTTCTTGACGATATCCATTAGCGACGGTTCTGGCCTTATTCTTTATGATCGTCCTATCCTCGTCCATCTTGTTCCTATAGACCCACTTAGTTCCAATGACATTCTTACCTTTAGGTCTTGAAACAAGTGTCCACACTTTGCAGCGCTTGAACTGATTTAGTTCTTCTTCCATGACCAAGATCCACGATGCGTCTAAGTTTGCTTCCTCAAACTTCTTTGGTTCAACCTGCGAGAGAAAACTTAAATAGAGATTCTCGTTAGTTGTACCTCGACGAGTTCTGACACCATCCCGGGGATCTCCTATGATTTGGTCCATTGGGTGATCCTTTAGATGTCTGAGCTCTAGATTTCTGGCATCTGGGACTTCTTCAGCCATGAGAGTGACTTCATCAACTTGGACAATATTTTCATCTTGATCCTCTACCTCACCAATACGGGTTGGAGAGGTGATCTTGATGAACTTTTCATCTTTACCTTCAATTGATTCATCCAAGCTGATCTCTTTAATCCATGTACCGGCATCTTCAACAAGCACACTAGACGATTTGCTTTGCATCAAGCTCGTCTCATCAAATACAACATGTGTGGATTCCTCCACAACCAGAGTTTTTCTATTGAAAATCCTGTATGCCTTACTATGGCTACTATATCCTACAAGAATACCTTCAAAACTTTTCTCACTAAACTTTGTAGTATGATACTACAAATTAGTGCCCTTGCATGAATATTTGGACCACAATAACTGATTCTAACCCGATCCATTGTGGGGATTGAAGGATGATTTGCGCAGTCTGGCTCAATCTTAGCCACAAGATCCCGATGAAATTGCTATCTGCAGAGCATAATTAATAAAAAAAATTAATGTTTTTAAGGGAAATATAGGCTCATATGGAAAAAGTTTGAAAAATAAAAGATGTTCCCCTTGTTGAGGGCTACCTCAGCAAAAATTTTGGAACTTTTATGAATTGATTTGATATTTTTAGAAGACTAAATAAAAATTATTTGGCAAAATGATAGGAAATTTTTGAAAATTTCTAGGCTCATTTTAGGCCCTCATTGATGTTGTGTAAAAATTTGGGGATCCTGGGATAAAAATTAAAGATTTTTTTATTTCTTGGAGCCTATGGTCGCGCTTTGAAATTGATATGCTCAAATTCTTCAAAAATGAAAATCTGAGCGCGCCGCCGTGTTTTAATTTGAATGTTGAGTTCAAATGAATAATCGATGTGAGATATCGAGACGAGATTTCAAGCTCCGAGTGTTTCAAGAAGTTTTGCAAAATAACCAAGTATCTCGTTTTTTGAAATAACTCTCAGGTATTTTAGATAATCTTGGAAGATGAAATGCCCAACCTCATTTTGGGCAAAGAACTTTTCTCATGTGTTGGAAATGATTTTCGAGATTGAAATTTGAGGAAAAATGTGCACTCTAATAAAAAATGTTGGAATTTGATCCGACGTGAGCAAATAAGTTTATAAATATTCTCGAACGAATAATAAAGGTGCAACCCATAATAAGCTTCCTCGATCCGATTAAGCCGTGATTGAAAAACACAGATAAATTAATTTTGGATCCTAATAATGGGCGTAACTCAAAGAAGCTTCTTAAAAACTGAAATGGAACTGAGCATTCCTCCTGAGAATGGAGATGAAACTGAACTTGACTCCTATGAACAGAGATGGAACTGAACTTGCCTCGTATAAACGGATATGGGATTGAACTTACCTCCCGAGAATGGTGATAGAACTGAAGCCTTCTGATTGGAGTGATTAGACTACTTTCTTATTTATTTATTTCAATCTTGCACTAGTCCAGTTTTTTTATTTATTTTCAGTTCAGTACTTCCTTTTCAGTACTCCAGTCTTGCATTGATCTTATTTTAGTACATTCAGTTCAGTTCTTTCCTTTTATTACTCTAGTCTTGTACTGGTCCAGTTCCTTTACTTTCAGTTCAATTCGTTCCTTTTAAATACTACTCCAGTCTCGTACTGGTCCAGTTCATTTCAGCACTGTATTTACAGTTCTTTTTGTTTAGTACTACTCCGGTTTCGTACTGGTCCAGTTTACTTCAACATTTAAATTACTGCAATTTACTATTTCTAGCAGCATTTTATTACAACATTTAAATTACTGCAATTTACTATTTCATCATTATTAATATGTGTCTTGCTCTAACAAGCAATTGATTTTGATAAGAGCATTTGTTGGGGAAAACCGAGAGACGAGATATTCCTCCAGGGTTTGCTCCAAATAACGTGCTCTAACACTCGTTGTGCTCCTTGTCGGGTATTGAGCGACATGTTGTTTTAAAAAGACCACTTACCCGAATTATTTAATGTCAAGTAGGGCAAGCCACTGCAGACCCGATCTGTACCAGCAAATTATTTAAATTAAAATGCTTGTAAATTACCTGCGGTGAAAAGTGGAGGGTTAGTCACTTCCACAAATCGTTCGTACCGGTGCGAAAGGTCAATAAATCATGGAAATTGTGGTTATGCTCGACGGGTGACCAGCCGTTTTATTTTCCCCAATGGGTTCCCACCATTGTCGGCCTAAATTCCAAAAAATTTTGGATGTCGCTCACATCTAAAAGTACACTTAGTTGTACGCTAGGTCCTGGGTAGTGCGGTACGACCACACCCAGAAGTGCCAAGACTAGCCACTGTCATCAATAACCACATCGGTGAGGCCTGCGGGGTTTGCTACCCTTCTTGAAGAGAAGCGGTCCAAATGAAAGTGTAAAGTTGTCAACCTAAATCACCTAGAGGGGGGTGAAGAGGTGAATCGTGCGTCTTTTTGTGGAATAAAAATTTTAACGAACTTGTACACGTAATCAAGCAATCACAGAAAGACAAGAAGATTTATAGTGGTTCCCCAATCTTGGGTACGTCCACTTTACCTCACCGATCTAGCAATTCACTAGACTCGGCTACTCCACTATCTCGGATTGAAAACAATCCTACGCCTCGGAACCAAGTTCCTACAAACTCGATCCAAATGGATCTACACTCGGAAGATAAAAACTTCCTACAAACTCGGAGAACAGCGCTCCTATACTCGGAGAAAATCTCCTACAATGATCACAAAAAGATTTGGAAAAATACAAACAGAGATTTCTCAGATATGGAAAAATTCAGCCATAGGTCTTCTTCTTGAATTGGCAGCTCTTTCATAAACGGTTGAAGAAGACTTGACGATCTGACCTAAGAAAGCTTTGACCTACTCGATCAAGGAGAAGATGATGATTCCTTGAACAATAAGTCTTCTTGGATCGAAAGCAGAAATTTCGATCTACTCGTGAGCGGCGGCGGCTTCAGAACGTGTTCTTTTGGAAAGAGAAGACCGATCCATAAATTTAGAATGTACTAAATTCTGCTCCTTATAATTGTTAGGGTTTGGTCTTAATGAAAAGACTTTATATAGGATTACCCTTAACAGCTAGAAAAGATATTAATGACGACACGTGGACCAATCACGTCAAGTCATTTGAAAATCTAGGCCGATCTGGACTTAAAATAATTTTCTGAAAAATTTGACTTGCAGTTCTCGAGAAATGACATTAGTTCTCGAGAACTAGATTTGATTTCTCGAGAGCTATACTGTCTGGAACTTAAGTTAGTTTTCGAGACTTCAGAGCTAATACTTCTCGAGAACAAACTTGACTTTTCGAGAACCATAAGCTGACTTCTCAAGAACTATGAAGTTAAGCTTCTTGAGAACTATAGGACATCTCGAGAAATACACTTCTGCTTCTCGAGAAATATAAGGACTTCTCGAGAACTACACTGGACTTCTCGAGAAATAGGACTTAGAAAAATTTCTTTAAACTTTCTGAACTTCTCGAGAACTACCAGCCGGGACTTCTCGAGAACTAAGGGCTGAGCTTCTCAAGAACTAAAGGGACTTCTCGAGAACTGAAAGGAACTTCTCGAGAACTGAAAGGACTTCTCAAGGACCTTGACTGACTTCTCGAGAACTATATATAAAAGAGAGTTTCTCGAGAACTAGTCTCGGCTTCTCGAGAACTAGAGGAACTTCTCGAGAACTGCTAAGTCTACTTCTCGAGAACTATGGGAACTTCTCGAGAGGTGGACTTAGAGAAATTCTAGACTTTTATAGTTTTCTTCTCTTCAAGAATCCTATCCTCATTCCTTGATCCAAGTGCTTGAAAATGAAGTGTATTCCAATTGAGAGACTACACATGAGTCAACACCTTGGATCACACAGTGAGAGATTACACTGTATGGTCCTGTGTTCATGACCCACTGTAGACTGACATTGGTCTACACTTAGTAATGAAGATCTGCAAACACACAACTTAAACAAGATATCAAATACAACTTAATTCATCTTAGTTCAAGGGTGACTTCAACAAATCTGGGTTATTGTGGATGCAATACCCAACAATCTCCCCCTATTTGTAGAAGTCAGAACCCTCTACACTAAGGTGAATTATCACAATAAAGAAAGAACTGGAAATGAATAATTTAATCTAAATGCAATAAGAGATTAATTGAACACACAATTAGACAAAACTAGGAATTGTATATATGTAATGTTTTAGATTTCTAATCAACAACCACTTCATCCAAATTCTTAAAAAAATATCAACAAGAGTTCATTCTTTGCTTTGATGTTGTCTGCCCTGCTTCTCCTGCTGTCTCCTCTGATAACTGAAGGGCTTAGGATAGTACCTTGGAGGATTAGGAGGAGCTTTAGGGTTATTCTTGACATACTCTCTATCATATATTCTTCTCTTGGTATTGGACTTCTCATATAATTCTCACTTAGAGGAGCTGTAGTGGAGATGCCTATTCTCATTGTAGTCTATCACCAATTTAAGAGTTTTAAGAATTAGTGCAAGCCTGAATGCCCGTCTTATTTTTCGACTTATGTTTAATATATTCTATTTCGAAAACCTCGCTTTGATACCAAGACTTCTCGTGAGCTTAGGAGACTTCTCGAGAGATAGATCAGAAGTTTTTGAGAAGTAGTCTAAGTTCTCGAGAACTATTACTTCACTTTTCGAGAGGTATACTTAGTTTTTGAGAGCTACCTTCCTCTTGAGAAATTTCTGACCTTTTTGAGGTATCCTCGATTCTTGAGATTTAAACTAATTCCCTTTGATATATCCTTCTTTGTTCAGCATTCCAAGTTTAGTTTTGAAGAAATTGAACTTGGTCTCGTCCAACGGCTTTGTGAAGATATCTACAACTTGCCGTTCTGTTGGCACGAACTACAGATCCACATCCCTTTGCTCCATATGCTCCCGAATTAAATGATATCTGAGCTCGATGTGCTTTGTCCCGTTGTGTGAGACTGGGTTATTTGTGATTGGATCACGTTGGATGAGTCGAAGAACAATGGAATGTCTTTGACCTTCATATTGTAATCTTCTAGTTGATTCTTGAGCCACAATAACTATGCACAACAACTGCTGACAGAAATGTATTCTGACTCGGCCGTTGAGATTGCGACACAATTTTTTTTTTTGCTGCTCCATGATATAAGCCTTCTTCCCAGGAACTGACATGTCCCGGAAGTGCTTTTCCTGTCATCTTTGCTACCTGCAAAGTCTGCATCTGAAAAACCAATTAGTTCGCTGTCATTACTTCTTGGGTACCATAAGCCAAGATTCGATGTACCTTTAAGATATCTCAAAATCCGCTTTGCAGCAGCATAGTGAGATTCCTTACAGTTCACTTGGAATCTAGCACAGACATATGTAGAGAACATTATGTCTAGTCTACTGGCAGTAAGGTAGAGCAAGGATCAAACTATGCTTCTGTATTTGGTTTCATCAAAAGGTTTCCCTTTCTCATCCTTATCCAGAGACATAACTGAGGCCATTAGAGTCCTCATAGAGGTTACACTCTCCATTCCGAATTTTTTAATCAAATCCTTGGTGAACTTTGTCTGAGAGATGAAAATTCCATCTTCAGATTGTTTCACCTGAAGTCCTAAGAAATACTTCAGCTCTCACATACTACTCATTTCAAACTTCCCTTGTATAAGTTTAGAAAACTTTTTGCAGAGGTTGTCGTCTGTAGAGCCAAAAATAATGTCATCGACATAGATTTGCACTAGCAAAATCTTGCTTTTAATTTCCCTAAGAAATAATGTCTTGTCTATCTTTCCCCTTGTGAATTTGTTCTCGAGGAGAAAGCTAGACAACGTTTCGTACCAAGCTCGAGGAGCTTGTTTCAAACTGTACAGCGCTTTCGATAACAAATAAACATATTCAGGAAAGTTAGGATCAACAAAACCTGGGGGCTATTCCACATACACCTCTTTCTCTATGTCACCATTCAAGAAGGCTGACTTCACGTCCATTTGGTAGACTGTGAAGCCCTTCAGTGCAGCATAAGCCAGGAACAGTCTGATGGCCTCCAGCCTTGCTACTGGAGCGTATGTCTGGTTGAAGTCGATCCCTTCTTCTTGACGATATCCTTTAGCGACGGTTCTGGACTTGTTCTTTATGATCGTCCTATCCTCGTCCATCTTGTTCCTATAGACCAACTTAGTTCCAATGACATTCTTACCTTTGGGTCTTGAAACAAATGTCCACACTTTGCAGCGCTTGAACTGATTTAGTTCTTCTTCCATGACCAAGATCCACGATGCGTCTAAGTTTGCTTCCTCAAACTTCTTTGGTTCAACCTGCGAGAGAAAACTTAAATAGAGATTCTCATTAGTTGTACCTCGACGAGTTCTGACACCATCCCGGGGATCTCCTATGATTTGGTCCATTGGGTGATCCTTCAGATGTCTGTGCTCTAGATTTCTGGCATCTGGGACTTCTTCAGCCACGGGAGTGACTTCATCAACTTGGACAATATTTTCATCTTGATCCTCTACCTCTCCAATACGGGTTGGAGAGGTGATCTTGATGAAATTATCCATCTTTACCTTCAATTGATTCATCCAAGCTGATCTCTTTAGTCCTTGTACCTGCATCTTCAACAAGCACACTAGACGATTTGCTTTGCAGCAAGCTCGTCTCATCAAATACAACATGTGTGGATTCCTCCATAACCAGAGTTTTTCTATTGAAAATCCTGTATGCCTTACTATGGCTACTATATCCTACAAGAATACCTTCAAAACTTTTCTCACTAAACTTTGTAGTATGATACTACAAATTAGTGCCCTTGCATGAATATTTGGACCCCAATAACTGATTCTAACCCGATCCATTGTGGGGATTGAAGGATGATTTGCGCAGTCTGGCTCAATCTTAGCCACAAGATCCTGATGAAATTGCTATCTGCAGAGCAGAATTAATAAAAAAATTTAATGTTTTTAAGGGAAATATAGGCTCATATGGAAAAAGTTTGAAAAATAAAAGATGTTCCCTTTGTTGAGGGCTACCTCCGCAAAAATTTTGGAACTTTTATGAATTGATTTGATATTTTTAGAAGACTAAATAAAAATTATTTAGCCAAATTATAGGCCAAAAAATGATAGGAAATTTTTGAAAATTTCTAGGCTCATTTTAGGCCCTCATTGATGTTGTGTAAAAATTTGGGGATCTTGGTATAAAAATTAAAGATTTTTTTATTTCTTGGAGCCTATGATCGCGCTTTGAAATTGATATGCTCAAATTCTTCAAAAATGAAAATCTGAGCGCGCCGCCGTGTTTTAATTTGAATGTTGAGTTCAAATGAATAATCGATGTGAGATATCGAGGCGAGATTTCAAGCTCCGAGTGTTTCAAGAAGTTTTGCAAAATAACCAAGTATCTCGTTTTTTGAAATAACTCTCAGGTATTTTAGATAATCTTGGAAGATGAAATGCCCAACCTCATTTCTGGCAAAGAACTTTTCTCATGTGTTGGAAATGATTTTCGAGATTGAAATTTGAGGAAAAATGTGCACTCTAATAAAAAATGTTGGAATTTGATCTGACGTGAGCAAATAAGTTTATAAATATTCTCGAACGAATAATAAAGGTGCAACCCATAATAAGCTTCCTCGATCCGATTAAGCCGTGATTGAAAAGCGCAGATAAATTAATTTTGGATCCTAATAATGGGCGCAACTCAAAGAAGCTTCTTAAAAACTGAAATGGAACTGAGCATTCCTCCTGAGAATGGAGATGAAACTGAACTTGACTCCTATGAACAGAGATGGAACTGAACTTGCCTCGTATAAACGGATATGTGATTGAACTTACCTACCGAGAATGGTGATAGAACTGTAGCCTTCTGATTGGAGTGATTAGACTACTAACCCTTTTCTTATTTATTTATTTCAATCTTGCACAGTCCAGTTTTTTTATTTATTTTCAGTTCAGTACTTCCTTTTCAGAACTCCAATCTTGCATTGATCTTATTTTAGTACATTCAGTTCAGTTCTTTCCTTTTATTACTCTAGTCTTGTACTGGTCCAGTTCCTTTACTTTCAGTTCAATTCGTTCCATTTAAATACTACTCTAGTCTCGTACTGGTCCAGTTCATTTCAGCACTGTATTTACAGTTCTTTTTGTTCAGTACTACTCCGGTTTCGTACTGGTCCAGTTTACTTCAACATTTAAATTACTGCAATTTACTATTTCTAGCAGCATTTTATTGCAACATTTAAATTACTGCAATTTACTATTTCATCATTTTTAATATGTGTCTTGCTCTAATGAGCAATTGATTTTGATAAGAGCATTTGTTGGGGAAAACCGAGAGACGAGATATTCCTCCAGGGTTTGCTCCAAATAACGTGCTCTAACACTCGTTGTGCTCCTTGTCGGGTATTGAGCGACATGTTTTAAAAAGACCACTTACCCGAATTATTTAATGTCAAGTAGGGCAAGCCACTGCAGACCCGATCTGTACCAGCAAATTATTTAAATTAAAATGCTTGTAAATTACCTGCGGTGAAAAGTGGAGGGTCAGTCACTTCCACAAATCGTTCGTACCGGTGCGAAAGGTCAATAACTCATGGAAATTGTGGTTATGCACGACGGGTGACCAGCCGTTTTATTTTCCCCAATGGGTTCCCTCCATTGTCGGCCTAAATTCCAAAAAATTTTGGATGTCGCTCACATCTACAAGTACACTTAGTTGTACGCTAGGTCCTGGGTAGTGCGGTACGACCACACCCAGAAGTGCCAGGACTAGCCACTGTCATCAACAACCACATCGGTGAGGCCTGCGGGGTTTGCTACTCTTCTTGAAGAGAAGCGGTCCAAATGAAAGTGTAAAGTTGTCAACCTAAATCACTTAGAGGGGGGTGAATAGGTGAATCGTGCGTCTTTTTATGGAATAAAAATTTTAACGAACTTGTACACGTAATCAAGCAATCACAGAAAGACAAGAAGATTTATAGTGGTTCCCCAATCTTGGGTACGTCCACTTTACCTCACCGATCTAGTAATTCACTAGACTCGGCTACTCCACTATCTCAGATTGAAAACAATCCTACGCCTCGGAACCAAGTTCCTACAAATTCGATCCAAATGGATCTACACTCGGAAGATAAAAACTTCCTACAAACTCGGAGAACAGCGCTCCTACACTCGGAGAAAATCTCCTACAATGATCACAAAAAGATTTGGAAAAATACAAACAGAGATTTCTCAGATCTGGAAAAATTCAGCCATAGGTCTTCTTCTTGAATTGGCAGCTCTTTCATAAACGGTTGAAGAAGACTTGACGATCTGACCTGAGAAAGCTTTGACCTACTCGATCAAGGAGAAGATGATGATCCCTTGAACAACAAGTCTTCTTGGATCGAAAGCAGAAATTTCGATCTACTCGTGAGCGGCGGCGGCTTCAGAACGTGTTCTTTTGGAAAGAGAAGACCGATCCAGAAATTTAGAATGTACAAAATTCTGCTCCTTGTAATTGTTAGGGTTTGGTCTTAATGAAAAGACTTTATATAGGATTACCCTTAACGGCTAGAAAAGATATTAATGACGACACGTGGACCAATCACGTCAAGTCATTTGAAAATCTAGGCCGATCTGGACTTAAAATAATTTTCTGAAAAATTTGACTTGCAGTTCTCGAGAAATGACATTAGTTCTCGAGAACTAGATTTGATTTCTCGAGAGCTATACTGTCTGGAACTTAAGTTAGTTTTCGAGACTTCAGAGCTAATACTTCTCGAGAACAAACTTGACTTTTCGAGAACCATAAGCTGACTTCTCAAGAACTATGAAGTTAAGCTTCTCGAGAACTATAGGACATCTCGAGAAATACACTTCTGCTTCTCGAGAAATATAAGGACTTCTCGAGAACTACACTAGACTTCTCGAGAAATAGGACTTAGAAAAATTTCTTTAAACTTTCTGAACTTCTCGAGAACTACCAGCCGGGACTTCTCGAGAACTAAGGGCTGAGTTTCTCAAGAACTAAAGGGACTTCTCGAGAACTGAAAGGAACTTCTCGAGAACTGAAAGGACTTCTCGAGGACCTTGACTGACTTCTCGAGAACTATATATAAAAGAGAGTTTCTCGAGAACTAGTCTCGGCTTCTCGAGAACTAGAGGAACTTCTCGAGAACTGCTAAGTCTACTTCTCGAGAACTATGGGAACTTCTCGAGAGGTGGACTTAGAGAAATTCTAGACTTTTATAGTTTTCTTCTCTTCAAGAATCCTATCCTCATTCCTTGATCCAAGTGCTTGAAAATGAAGTGTATTCCAATTGAGAGACTACACATGAGTCAACACCTTGGATCACACAGTGAGAGATTACACTGTATGGTCCTGTGTTCATGACCCACTGTAGACTGATATTGGTCTACACTTAGTAATGAAGATCTGCAAACACACAACTTAAACAAGATATCAAATACAAGTTAATTCATCTTAGTTCAAGGGTGACTTCAACAAATCTGGGTTATTGTGGATGCAATACCCAACAATCTCCCCCTATTTGTAGAAGTCAGAACCCTATACACTAAGGTGAATTATCACAATAAAGAAAGAACTGGAAATGAATAATTTAATCTAAATGCAATAAGAGATTAATTGAAAATACAATTAGACAAAACTAGGAATTGTATATATGTAATGTTTTAGATTTCTAATCAACAACCACTTCATCCAAATTCTTAAAAAAATATCAACAAGAGTTCATTCTTTGCTTTGATGTTGTCTGTCCTGCTTCTCCTGCTGTCTCCTCTGATAGCTGAAGGGCTTAGGATAGTACCTTGGAGGATTAGGAGGAGTTTTAGGGTTATTCTTGCCATACTCTCTATCATATATTCTTCTCTTGGTCATGGACTTCTCATATAATTCTCACTCAGAGGAGCTGTAGTGGAGATGCCTATTCTCATTGTAGTCTATCACCAATTTAAGAGTTTTAAGAATTAGTGCAAGCCTGAATGCCCGTCTTATTTTTCGACTTATGTTTAATATATTCTATTTCGAAAACCTCGCTTTGATACCAAGGCTTCTCGAGAGCTTAGGAGACTTCTCGAGAGATAGATCAGAAGTTTTTGAGAAGTAGTCTAAGTTCTCGAGAACTATTACTTCACTTTTCGAGAGGTATACTTAGTTTTCGAGAGCTACCTTCCTCTTGAGAAATTTCTGACCTTTTTGAGGTATCCTCGATTCTTGAGCTTTAAACTAATTCCCTTTGATATATCCTTCTTTGTTCAGCATTTTAAATTTAGTTTTGAAGAAATTGAACTTGGTCTCGTCCAACGGCTTTGTGAAGATATCTACAACTTGCCGTTCTGTTGGCACGAACTACAGATCCACATCCCTTTGCTCCACATGCTCCCGGATTAAATGATATCTGAGCTCGATGTGCTTTGTCCCATTATGTGAGACTGGGTTGTTTGTGATTGGATCGCGCTGGATGAGTCGAAGAACAATGGAATGTCTTTGACCTTCATATTGTAATCTTCTAGCTGATTCTTGAGCCACAACAACTGTGCACAACAACTGCCGACAGAAATGTATTCTGACTCGGCCGTTGAGATTGCGACACAATTTTTCTTTTTGCTGCTCCATGATATAAGCCTTCTTCCCAGGAACTGACATGTCCCAGAAGTGCTTTTCCTGTCATCTTTGCTACCTGCAAAGTCTGCATCTGAAAAACCAATTAGTTCGCTGTCATTACTTCTTGGGTACCATAAGCCAAGATTCGATGTACCTTTAAGATATCTCAAAATCCGCTTTGCAACAGCATAGTGAGATTCCTTACAGTTCACTTGGAATCTAGCACAGACACATGTAGAGAACATTATGTCTAGTCTACTGGCAGTAAGGTAGAGCAAGGATCAAACTATGCTTCTGTATTTGGTTTCATCAAAAAGTTTCCCTTTCTCATCCTTATCCAGAGACATAACTGAGGCCATTAGAGTCCTCATAGAGGTTACACTCTCCATTTCGAATTTCTTAATCAACTCCTTGGTGAACTTTGTCTGAGAGATTAAAATTCCATCTTCAGATTGTTTCACCTGAAGTCCTAAGAAATACTTCAGCTCTCACATACTACTCATTTCAAACTTCCCTTGCATAAGTTTAGAAAACTTTATGCAGAGGTTGTCGTCTGTAGAGCCAAAAATAATGTCGTCGACATAGATTTGCACTAGCAAAATCTTGCCTTTAATTTCCCTAAGAAATAATGTCTTGTCTATCTTTCCCCTTGTGAATTTGTTCTCGAGGAGAAAGCTAGACTACGTTTCGTACCAAGCTCGAGGAGCTTGTTTCAAACAGTACAACACTTTCGATAACAAATAAACATATTCAGGAAAGTTAGGATCAACAAAACCTGGGGGCTGTTCCACATACACCTCTTCCTCTATGTCACCATTCAGGAAGGCTGACTTCACGTCCATTTGGTAGACTGTGAAGCCCTTCAGTGCAGCATAAGCCAGGAACAGTCTGATGGCCTCCAGCCTTGCTACTGGAGCGTATGTCTGGTCGAAGTCAATCCCTTCTTCTTGACGATATCCTTTAGCGACGGTTCTGGCCTTGTTCTTTATGATCGTCCTATCCTCGTCCATCTTGTTCCTATAGACCCACTTAGTTCCAATGACATTCTTACCTTTGGGTCTTGAAACAAGTGTCCACACTTTGCAGCGCTTGAACTGATTTAGTTCTTCTTCCATGACCAAGATCCACGTTGCGTCTAAGTTTGCTTCCTCAAACTTCTTTGGTTCAACCTGCGAGAGAAAACTTAAATAGAGATTCTCATTAGTTGTACCTCGACGAGTTCTGACACCATCCCAGGGATCTCCTATGATTTGGTCCATTGGGTGATCCTTTAGATGTCTGATCTCTAGATTTCTGGCATCTGGGACTTCTTCAGCTACGGGAGTGACTTCATCAACTTAGACAATATTTTCATCTTGATCCTGTACCTCTCCAATACGGGTTGGAGAGGTGATCTTGATGAACTTTTCATCTTTACCTTCAATTGATTCATCCAAGCTGATCTCTTTAATCCTTGTACCCGCATCTTCAACAAGCACACTAGACGATTTGCTTTGCAGCAAGCTCGTCTCATCAAATACAACATGTGTGGATTCCTCTACAACCAGAGTTTTTCTATTGAAAATCCTGTATGCCTTACTATGGCTACTATATCCTACAAGAATACCTTCAAAACTTTTCTCACTAAACTTTGTAGTATGATACTTACCATTATTAAGCACGAAGCATTTACAGTCAAAAATTCTAAAATATGAAACTGTTGGTTTCCTGCCTTTTAGAAGTTCATAAGGTGTCTTATCATGATTCTTGTTTATGAGGGCTCGATTTTGCACATGGCATGCAGTGTTGACGGCTTCAGCCCAGAAGTATTCCGGTAGTGAAACGTCACTCAACGTGGTCCTGCAGGCCTCTATGAGTTTTCTATTCCTTCTCTCAGCTACTCCATTTTGCTGTGGAGTACGAGAAGAGGAAAAATCATGAGAGATACCTAGACTTTCATAAAATTTTGTCATGGTCCCAGATTTGAACTCCGTTCCATTGTCACTTCTGATTTTGACTACGGAATATTTGTATTCATTCTGGACCTGCCTGACAAAATTTGTAGAGATATCGAAGGTATCTGACTTGTGTTTCAGAAAGAACACCCACGCAAAATGCGAGTAGTCATCAACAATTACCAACATATAATCCTTACCTCATAAGCTTCTAATTTGCAGTGGGCCGAACAAGTCCATATGAAGTAGGTGTAAACACCTATTAGAGTTTTTGCCTATGATGCATTTAAAGGTAGCCCTTGTTTGCTTGTCTTTTACGCATGCATGACAAGGTTTCTCTTTGACGTGCTTGACATTTGGGGCATCACATACTAAGTTTTGGGAGAATAATTTATTAATAGTTTTAAAATTAGTATGTGCTAGCCTCTTGTGCCATTGGTCACCAAGAGACGCACTATCTTTTGCCAAAAGACACACTGATGTAGAAGAGTCTATACAAATGAAATTTAAGCAAAATATGTTCTTGCTTCGAGTGCCTGATAGAATTATTTCCATATTGTCAACCGACTTTATCAAGCACTTGTCAGCGTGGAACTCAACTATGTATCCTTTATCGCATAGTTGACTTATGCTTATGAGATTGTGTTCCAATCCCTCCACATAAGCTATATCCAAAAAGGATACACTACCATTAGTGATCATACCGTAGCCTTTAGTTATACCTCGCTCTGAACCTCCAAAGATGACCTTTGGTCCGTTGCAGACTGAATTTAAATTCTGGAGTAGGCTTCTTGTCCCGGTCATGTGCCGAGAGAATCCACTGTCCAAGTACTAGATAGGCATTTTGGTGGCCTTTAGACATACCTGCATTCATGATCACTTTGCCTTAGGAACCCAAACATGTTTGGGTCCTTGGTCTCGGGTTAAAACACTCCCCCTACGAAGATTAGCATCCTGAGTAGTCAATCTCATGTTACCAAGTTGAGGTGTAGCGACCTTCCTGGTATTAAACCAACAATCGATGGCAAAATGACCAATTTTGCCACAGCACCAACAGTCAAACCTGTTGTATCTTTGCCTTATGTACTCCTGCTTGACCTTTTGAGATGGTGGTCTAGCAGGGGTAGCATTCTTGGAGGAGGAAGCTTCATGGTTATGGCAGTCACATGATTTCTTCTCCTTCGGAGGCCTTTCCCCAACAGGCTTTACTTTAGGTGCTTTCTTGAAGTTGTGGCCATGATTATTGTAACAACCCGACCCATTAAATAACATATAATAGAAGGTCCGGCCGGGACCCCACATTATATGCCACAAACAGACGGTGAGGTCACAGGTTAATACTAAAATACCACGCATCCTAACTCAAAGCATTCTAGCGGAAGTTTACAAGTTACACGAACTCAAACCATGAATGTCCACTACTATATAAATAACTCATTTATATACAAGACCATGAATGTTAACAAGCACACCGCTCACGGCCTTAAGGCCTTACAAGTTTCTCTTTACAAACATACGACTTCATATATCGGCACGCAGGCCGGCCATACATGAAATCCAAAGCTTCGCACGGCCTTCGAGGGCCTAACAGCAATAGCAAGGGATTCAGCCCGCTCAATCCATTTCCGCATCTACAAGGGCAGCACCTGCATATAGACATCCACCCCAGGAGTGATAAACAAAGCAACGGTCAGCATTTAGCTGGCCAATTATAACGACCCTACCCCTTACCTGGGGCAGTGGTTCCTTCCCTGCATGTAATCCAATCTCAACACATATATCAAATACACAATACCATCACAAACGCCGGCCTTCATGCCAGACGTCCCGTGCACTCAGGGCACACTTACGGTGTACCAAGTTCCTCATGGTTCCACCACCAATTCGAGTTGTTTACTTGTTGGTCGGGCCTAAGCCTCCAAACCCCTGTTGAAGACCTCCTGCACCCGTCCACTCAGAGGCACGCAACTTATAACAAATTGTGAGCACTCTCAGTCGACCTACCCACGTAGTGTAACAAGCCTTGGGAAATCGCCCCGCTGCATTGCTACCAATCGACCGCTCACCCGATCCTAGCCACAGAACTTGTTGGGTGGCCCACCCACTCAAAGGTTCTTAACTTGTTGGCTATGGGCAACAGCCGCCAAACCCTTGTTGACGACCTCTCGTACCCACCCACTCAGAGGTATTCGCTTACAACAACCCGATCAATGAACTTGGTGGGTTTTCTACCCACTCAGAGGTTCTCGCATTCCTCCTAAACACTGACACATCGTACCGCTTTCCATTCCATCAATACAGCTCGCGCCGAGCATACAATCAAAGGAGTTATACAAAGCTTCCTACTCACCATCACAATCGTCCTTACCATCTCCGTAAGGTAACCGATATATACATGGAGTCTTCTCTGGTTTGCAGCATCACCAATCCAGACATCCATCCAGATGGGCTTCACACAGCATGCCTATGCCGTACTACACAGTTCCGGCTCTAGATGCAGACTCAACCACTGGAATCACTTACGCGCTTCCATCTTTTGATGGAGGATTCCACAGATATACATGCATAAACAAAAGGGCTTCATCTGCCCATGGAAGAAAGACCGTTACCCTTGACGATCGCTTCGGCGCCATGGAAAACTAGCCGGATGGAAACCACCATGGCGGCCTTGCCTCCACAACACTGCACTTGGCTCTCGAAATGGACCGCTGAAGCTCCACTGACGGTCGGAAAGCTTCTCCTTCTTCTACCTCCAAGCTCTCCCTTCTCTCTTAACTTAGAAAGAGAAAGAGTAAGAGTAAATGAGATCTCTTTCTCATTTCTCGGATTTAAAGTAGCAGGAAAAGACCTGCACCATTGGATCCAGATAGAAGGAAACAAACGGCCAAGATCTGCTTGGAAAAGCATCTAAACAGAGCTGACACAGCCTGTGACACGCCCGTGTCACAGGCCATATTCCTTGAGCGGTTCAGGAACCGACTTAATCTTGAACAGAACACGGGCCACGACACGCCCGTGTCACTCCCTGACACGCCTGTATCAACCAGTACACGGCCGTGTGGATGGCCGTATCACCTCATCAACACAAGGCTGAAACACTCGAGAAGGATACGGCTAAGGCACACGCCCGTGTGCTCAACACGCCCTTGTGACACGCCCGTATCACAGGCCGTGTACCACACTCATCACCACTCCACTCAACGCCACTCCACTCAATGCCACTCAACTCCACTCCAGAATTCACTCGAGCAGGACACGCCCTAGGACATGCCCGTGTCCCAGGCCGTGTTGCCTCTCGACGATCAGTTCTCGAGAGTTTGAGTCGACGCCTACAAAAATAGAACACACCCTGGGACATGCCCGTGTCCCAGGCCATGTGCATTGGACACGCCCTGGGACACGCCCGTGTCCCAGGCCGTGTCACTAAGCCTGAACCCATTTTTGGGACTTAGGGTTTTTGGGGTGTTACAATTATAAGGACCATAGCCCTGAAGAATCACTTCTTCATAAGGTGCCTTAATGACACTCTCACCAAAGTTCCGAGGGCTAGTCCATCCTTGGTACCGAGACTTTGGCTCTACATAAGTAGACCTAGTCAAGTGACCATAGGACGAGTCCAGATCAAACTTATTTGTTGGAAAGATAACTTTCTTAAAGACAGTCTGATCCAGAGGGGATTTCCCTTTTTCTTTGGCCAAGGCCTTCTTGGCGGCCTTATTCTTCCATTGAGCCTTGTTTCTCCTAGAAGATTTACTAGGAGCGTCAACATGGCCTAGTCCAGCTCCTTGGGCCTTAGTTGAGAATTCAGCAATGAGTGGAAGAACATTCTTGGGCTTGGAGAAACTTTCAACAAGTTTCTTTTTAGCTTCGAGTTGTTCTTCCAACTCTTTGATGATTTTCTCTTTAAGGTCGAGGTGCTTAAGAGCTTGATTGTATTCTTCAATAGCAAGATTGAAGTTTTCTTGAAGAGAGTCAGTCTTAGCGACTTCTTCTCTCAAGCTTCTCTCAATAGCCTTTAGAGACTTAATCTCTTTAGCCTGAGTTTTCACGACTCGGTGACATTTGTCGTAAGTAATGATCAACTCCTTGTACTAGGCCATAAGTTCCGACTCATCTTCAGAAGAGCTGTCCTCATGATCATGCTCAGAACTTTTAGATTCAGAGAGAGGAGTGTGAGATTTTACCTCCCCAGTAAACTAGAGCTCTTGTTCGTCATCTGATTGAGCCATGAGCCCAAAGTAGGCTTCCTCTTCTTCACTCGACTCAGATGAGTCAGAGTCGCTGAGAGTCTTGCCCTTCTTGGCCAATAGGCTCTTCTCTGTCCTCTTCTTGTGGTATAAGGACTTATTTTCCTCTCTTCTGCCACCCTTTTTCTTCTTGTGGGGGCAGTCAACTATGACGTGACCTGGTTTGTTATAGCAGTAACAAACAATGTCAGTAGAAATCTATTTGTTCTATTTAGAGGTATACCTATCATGGCTACTTGAGCCTTTCTTTCGCTGATCACCATCTTGTCGTGATCTTCTATATGAGGCATCCTTTCCTCTCCACTGCTTCTTCTTGTTCAAGAATTTCTTGAACTGTCGTGAGAGCAACGAGAACTCTCCTTCAGATAGTTCTGAGCTCGAGGTGCTTGGCTTAGAGTTTTCTTCTTCACTCACTTCTTGAGCAGGTACTGGTGAGGCAGCTTTTCCCTTCCTTGAACTGTCAGCCTTTAATGCAACCGACTTCTCTTTTGAGGAGAAGTGACTTTTCTAGAATTGATCTGCAGTTCATAGGACATCAGCTTTCCAAATAGATTCTATGGGTCTGTCTCAGCTAGTCTGCCAAACTCCCGGATGGCACAGGCTTTGTTGTCCCATTCCTTTGTGAGAGACCTCAGAAACTTATCATTCAGCTCTCCATTAGTGAAGACTCGTCCATACACTCTTAGGCCATTTACTATCTTGAAGAAATTCTCAAAAGTATCTACAATGGTCTCCTTTGACCCTTGCCTGAAGGCTTCATATTTCTGGTTTAGTAGGGACCTTCTATCATCCCTCACTTCTTCAGTACCTTCCATCAGAGTTACTAGAGACTGCCACATCTCCTTAGTAGATTGGCAGTGAATCAGATTCTGCAGCATCGAGTCATCAACTGCACTTGCTATGATATTTTTAGCTTTCTTGTCCAAAGAGACAAGTACAATCTCGTCCTTATCCAGATCCATCAATTTCTTAGGAACTTTCTTGGTTGGATCTATAACAGAGATAGTCATAGGGACGTAAGGACCTTCTTCAACAATCATGAAGATCCGGGGGTCCACAACTTCCATGAAAAATTTGATTCTCTCTTTCCACATGGGAAAGTTATTCTGTGTGCACAGGGGAAGCTTGGCAAAATATTTGACCTTGTCCATTGCTTGAATATCCAAGTGACAACTTTAGAGAGGAAATTGATCAAGGTGTTAACCTTTTAATGACAACCCTCGCTCTGATACCAATTGAAAGTGTAAAGTTGTCAACCTAAATCACCTAGAGGGGGGTGAATAGGTGAATCGTGCGTCTATTTGCGGAATAAAAATTTTAACGAACTTGCACACGTAATCAAGCAATCACAGAAAGATAAAAAGATTTATAGTGGTTCCCCAATCTTGGGTACGTCCACTTTACCTCACCGATCTAGCAAATCACTAGACTCGGCTACTCCACTATCTCGGATTGAAAACAGTCCTACGCCTCGGGACCAAGTTCCTACAAACTCGATCCAAATGGATCTACACTCGGAAGATAAAAACTTCCTACAAACTAGGAGAACAACGCTCCTACACTCGGAGAAAATCTCCTACAATGATAACAAAAAGATTTGGAAAAATACAAACAGAGATTCCTCAGATCTGGAAAAATTCAGCCCTAGGTCTTCTTCTTGAATTGACGGCTCTTTCAGAAACAGTTGAAGAAGACTTGACGATCTGGCCTGAGAAAGCTTTGACCTACTCGATCAAGGAGAAGATGATGATCCCTTGAATAACAAGTCTTCTTGGATCGAAAGCAGAAATTTCAATCTACTCGTGAGCGGCGGCAGCGACTTCAGAACGTGTTCTTTTGGAAAGAGAAGGCCGATCAAGAAATTTAGAATGTACGGAATTCCGCTCCTTGTAATTGTTAGGGTTTGATCTTATTGAAAAGTCTTTATATTGTATTACCCTTAACAGCTAGAAAAGACATTAATGACGACGCGTGGACCAATCACGTCAAGTCATTTGAAAATCTGGGCCGATCTGGACTTAAAATAATTTTCTGGAAAATTTGACTTGCAGTTCTCGAGAAGTGACATTAGTTCTCGAGAACTAGATTTGATTTCTCGAGAACTATACTGTCTGGAACTTAAGTTAGTTTTCGAGACTTCAGGGCTAATACTTCTCGAGAACAAACTTGACTTCTCGAGAACCATAAGCCGACTTCTCGAGAACTATGAAGTTAAGCTTCTCGAGAACTATAGGACATCTCGAGAACTACACTTCTGCTTCTCGAGAAATATAAGGACTTCTCGAGAACTACATCGGACTTCTCAAGAAATAGGACTTAGAAAAATTTCTTTAAACTTTTTGAACTTCTCGAGGACTACCAGCCGGGACTTCTCGAGAACTAAGGGCTGAGCTTCTCGAGAACTAAAGGGACTTCTCGAGAACTGAAAGGAACTTCTCGAGAACTGGAAGGACTTCTATAGGACCTTGACTGACTTCTCGAGAACTATATATAAAAGAGAGTTTCTCGAGAACTAGTCTCGGCTTCTCGAGAATTAGAGGAACTTCTCGAGAACTGCTAAGTCTACTTCTCGAGAACTATGGGAACTTCTCGAGAGGTGGACTTAGAGAAATTCTGGAATTTTATAGTTTTCTTCTCTTCAAGAATCCTATCCCCATTCCTTGATCCTAGTGCTTGAAAATGAAGTGTATTCCAATTGAGAGGCTACACATGAGTCAACACCTTGGATCACACAGTGAGGGATTACACTGTATGGTCCTGTGTTTATGACCCACTGTAGACTGACATTGGTCTACACTTAGTAATGAAGATTTGCAAACACACAACTTAAACATGATATAAAATACAACTTAATTCATTTTAGTTCAAGGGTGATTTCAACATATCTGGGTTATTGTGGATGCAATACCCAACACCAAACTATATTGATATAGTGGGTGTGTATGGGTTTGAATACCTGCAGTGTGCGCAGGTTTGAATACATATGGTGTGCGCGAGTTTGAATATCTGCGGTGTGCGTTGTTTGAATATCTGCGGTGTGCGCGTATTTGAATACCTGTGATGTGCGATGTTTGAATATCTGCGGTGTGCGCAGGTTTGAATACCTACGGTGTGCGCAGGTTTGAATACCTACGGTGTGCGCGGTTTGAATACCTGTGGTGTGTATACAGGTTGTGAGTAACTATTGGTTGTTATAGCTAGTTGAGAGCCATTTTAAATAACTAATGTTTATGTTGCTACTTTCTAGTTGTTTTATGCTATAATCTTTCAGATATTTGCTCCTAGCTTAAGAAATGATAATGCATTATATTGAAATACTGCTACTAACTCTTATGTACTTCAACTATTTACTTATTGTTGGGTGCATAGGCTAGTCCCCAGGATATAGATCCAGGGAGGAGAAGTGTTTCCACTTAGCTCTGTGACTAATAGTTATTTTAAAAACCATTCACAGTAGACATAACACCGTGAAGTCCAAATGTCATAGGAAAGTATGCCAACTGATATGACTACCAATGCAGAGGCACCCCCATCATTTCCAGACTTCCGAGATGTGGGTTCCTAGCTTGCAGGCTTGAGAGAGAGAGATGTGATGTAAATGTTGTGATTCAAGCAATACAAAGTGGCCAACTGGTGTTTGGTAGAGTGGGTCATTACCACTTGGGAAGTACTGGGTGGATGTATCAGGCAATAAGGCCAATCTCCAACACAACCCAAACAAGTTCATGGGGGAGGGGGTCTTACAAATGGATTAGAGTGATCACGATCCGTCCTTGTGGGGCAGTCTCAGGATCCTTCCGTTCATCGCTTTGCTCTTTGGTTCGGGATGAACCATGCAGCGGAAGCCTGGTAGAACCTAGTGTTAGAGGCTTAAGGATTCTAGATTGTATGGTAGTGTACCCACACACCTTTTTTGTTTCCACTTCTATCAATCTTTTTCAAATTCCCCTTACTTTTGCAAAGTACTAACATTTTCCCTATTACTTCTCCAGATATCGGAGTCCAGTGACGGGAGGTCATACTCCAGAGGTTACGTTCCATCCACTCCACCTCCAAACCCTGTTGCAACTATCGTTGTGTTGTTCACCGTGACAGATTAGGGGAAGACACTGGGTTCCATACTAACTATGTTCCAGACTGCCATGAAACAACCACTATTGTAGCATATGGTACCTATGGACCTCCTGACAATTTTCCGGGGGATGGGGCATCCCACCTTTAGAGGGATAGAGTCTGCCATACAGGCAGAAGAGTGGGTGGAGCGAGTCGAGGAGTGGTTAGTGGACATGATGTGCCCAATGATTACTTCAGTTTCCTTGGTTGTGACATTATTAAAGGGATATGCTATAAACTGGTGGTGGGTGATCATCCGCTCCATGTTCGGGGGACAACCACTAAGTACTATAATGTGGGGAGAGTTTTTTGTCGCCTTCCTCAAGCACTTTATTTCTGATGTCGACTGAGCTGCACTACAGGAGAGGTTCCTGCACATCTGACAAGGCGATAGGATCGTTCCCTGAAAGCATCTAACGTCTACCTAAATCATCTAGAGGGGTATGAATAGGTGATGTTTGTGTCTTTTTGCGGAATAAAAATCACTTAAAATCAAGCACACAAACATATTGATTTATAGTGGTTCCCCAAGTTGGTTACGCCCACTTTCCCACCTCGCTTATCTACCACGAAGGGCTATATTCAACTACTTCACCAAACTTAGATTTTGTCAAATCTTACACCTCGGAGTCGTAACTCATACAAATCGGAGACGACGCTCCTACTACTAGGAGAACAACCTCTCCTACAGCTCAATCCACAAACCAGATCTACTCACTCGATCCACAACTAGATCTACTCACTCGATGCACGAACAGATCTACAAACTCAGAGAAAAATCTCCTACAATATATAAAAGAATATTACAATAACATTAACGATTACAAGTCTTCGCTCCGACATTCTTCGTAAAAGTAGATCTTGAAGCTTGGAGAACTCGAAAAGTTGAAATCTTGAAGAACTTGAATCTTCAGTCTTCACCCATCTAGATCTGGAGGAATAGAAGTCTTTAGAAGGCAGCAATCTAGATATAGAGGTCGAGGAAGACGAGATCTTGTTGTGCTTGCGGGTATCGACACATCAGAATGTCGAGCATAAGGAAGCCGACGATCGCTGATTTTGGAAACTTTTTCTCGTTTGAATCAGAGAGCAAATTAGCACAATAGCAAGATTAACAATAAAGAAAAATATTCCTAGGTACTTATAGATATAAACCCTCCAACGGTAATTTTTTTTTTCCAAAACGAACTGCAGAAATTACTAGGCATGGCCGACAGAACCCGTGACTGGTTTTTGAAAATTTCGGAAAAGAAATGACCTAAGTCAAATTCGTAGAGTATCATCGAGTATCATAATGATACTCGTCGAATACATCTTGATATACGACGAAAATTACTTAGCCAAATCATCCTAGGCCGTCTAGTCACTCAACGCTATAGCGAAGAGTCAGGTGATACTCGACGAATTCATCGAGTATCGGTCAACAGACTAGATGCTCTCAACACCATTATACTCGACGCTTTGAGTTCACCCAACTCCATAGACTGCATTCGTCGAATATCGTCGAGTTAACTCAACACACTCAACACTTTGATATTCGACAAATTATACTTAGAAAAATCTACAGGAGTAGCGTCGACTAGACTCGATGAATTCGGCGTGTATCACTTAGCATATTCGACGAATTTGGCGAGTATCATTCACTACTAGAAAACAGACTTTTTGCCAGGGCAAATTGCCCTGGCAAAAAGTCCAAAATCGTGGCTAAAAAGTTTTAGGCACGGTCTAGCCACGAGAAAAATCCGTGGCTAAAGTCGGCGCGGCCAAAACTTTTAAACCACAAATTGGCCGTAGCAAATAGTATTAGCCATGGGGAAAACTACCGTGGCAAATAAGCCAACTATTAGCCACGGTATGAAATCCTGGCTAAAAGTGAACTCATCATTTTAAAAAAAAACTATTTGCCACAGTTACAAGCCGTGGCAAATACTAATTTATGTTTTTTTAAAAAAAATACATTGTAATGCTAGGCATGTGCTCCCCTCATTATAATATAGTAATGCAACAATATCTATTAGCATAGAAATTATCAAAAAAAAATTCTCCATGGAGAGCTTTGTGAATTTCAAAGGCACGAAATGGAGTAACATTATTCATCTTTCAAAGACACAAAATATAATAACATTGTTCATCTGTTTCTTGAACCCGCCCATAGCTCTGACCATGGCTGACCCAATAAGGTTTTTCAGGGTATTCAGTTCTACCAGTGCCGAGACAGATGTCTTCAGAACTTTGCTCACAATCTCTTCCTTGATGATAGCCTCGCAAACTACTGACTTTCCTCTCCCTTCAATCCAATTCACTGCGGCTGGCTTCTTGTCGGAGCAGAAATTTCTTGTACAGACAAAACCAGAGATTTCAAAGTCTCTACAGGATAGACTGTAAAGAAATAGAAAGAAAATTTTGAATTGGCCTGAGCAGAAAATCCAATACATCTGGCTTAAGATTTTGAAAAAAAACTCATTGTCATTCTGCAGAAAATCCAATACATTCTGCACAGATGCTGATCACATCCATGTCAGGGAAGTAACTAAATGACAAGCATCTGAATAGCAATTAGGACAAAACATGATATTAAATGAGAAAGCATCTGAAATAGCAGATCAAATAAAATTCATGATATTAAAAAAATGTGATCAGGTGGGTATCTAAATGAACAATAAAGGTAGAATACCATACCTGTTCAACTGAAATAACTAAAGCATGACAAGCATCTAAATACATCTGGTTATTATCATAACTGGTATCTACACTTTCAACAAAAGTGGCTATAATATTAGCCGTAACATGAAATTTCCCAGGGCGTTCTTCATGTTCAAAATGATTAACTCTCCTTTTCCTTTTGTGCAAAATTACTCTTCTTGTAATGCATGAGTAGCAATTAGGACAAAACAAATCATGAGTTTCCTGCTTCTCTAATACCCTTTCAAGATCTAAATCTGAAACATCTAACTTCTCCTTGGCAATCCCATTATGTACATGACTTTGAGTTACAGGCTTAACTGCCACTATTTAGTCTTCAATATTATCCACAGAAGCAATGGAAGAATTTAATCCACTTTCGATTTTAATGTGATTTAGATCTTGTCTCACACCTGCCCAAGGAACAATTTGAAGAACATCCATTATGTCCTTGAGTGCTGAATTACCATTTCTTAATTCTTTCTCAGCAACAAAAAACTCTGATTCTGTTGATGTTGATGAAGAACTATCAGTACTTGGATCTTTAGAACTTGCAGGCATGCAATAGCTGAAATATCTTAGCCTAAAGTTCGCCTAGTAAAGATTCTAATAAAATTTATAATAGAAAACCCAACTATTTGCAATAGCTGAAATATTCATTAACTTCTAACATGAACTGAATCCACGCTTCCATAGGCATACTCTGGCTTGCAAGTAATTTTTGCAATCTCCCCGACCTTGAGGGAATGAAAGAAATGGGAAGAACAAAATCTCGGACAATTTCATCAAATGAAAACAACTTAAATCAAATGAAATCAACTTATATACATGAAGATATATGCATTTAATTCTTTTACCACTTACAATATTTTAAAAAAATCTTCATTTCTCTTTTTTCAAACAGAAAGCTTATTGCAACAAAAAACAAATACATGTACATGCATATACATTGATATATATATATATATATATATATATATATATATATAATATTCATTCAATTCTTTTATCATTTCGATTCTTATAATTTGAGCAGGTGTCTGTTGCTGCTCTAACTGCATCCACTATGGTTTTGACAAAACTTGGTCTGCTAGAGATCCCATTCAATCTATGTGGTGTTTATTATTTATTATTTTTATGTACTGTAATATCATATTGCGACTATGTAATCAAAATTTCAATTCTTGTAGTTGATTTTCAATTCAAGTGACTGAATTTTTGCTTGCAACCAAACAATAGATTTTGAATTGGCCCGAGCCAACTTAAATTCCCACCACTCAATCCCCCTTCCACACAAATTAAGCTTGGAGGTATTTTCATAATTGTGCAGTACTAAAACACGCATAATGAAGTGGAATGAAAACATAATTTTTACCCTAAAATATCCACAAGGAAGAATAATATTGCAAAAGGAAAGACAGAATTTTTTCAATAAATACATTGGGGTTTTAAAATTTTAAAACAATGTTTCAGAAATTTTGCAAGAATAATTACCTGCTTCCCATTATTGATATGGTTTTCTTCTATGACTTGATCAACAACGGAAGGGTAACCATATGTTATGAACCCAAATCCTCTGGGTTGTTGTATATGTCGATCCTTCATGATCACTGAATCTACTATCTCACCATATTTTCCAAAATGCTTCATGAATGTAGCTATTGAATCAAAAAAAGAAAAGTAAAATATTGAATAACCAAAAATCAGACGGCATTAAGATGTCCTTAATTTTTATAATACTCTTAAGACAAATAAAATAAGAAAAAAATATAAGACTACTGCTAACCGAAACGATATCAAAGGGTGGATCTAAACCACAAGAATTTCTGTCATAACCTAAGCAAGATGAGATATTTATAAAAAATGTTACTATTCCAAATTAGAATGCATGCAAATTTGATAATGATAAGACCATAAATTTTCAACATAGAACATATTTATCATTATAAAAATAAAAGGACAAACCTAGTAGCAGTTCTGAGAACAAGAAGAATAACAAATGATGTTTATTCAAAGGATCCAAGAATAGTTCTCAAAACACACTAATTGCATAGGACGTTTAACAGTTATTGGCATCCTTTTTATGCAAATGTAATCAGATCATCCAAAAAAGTTAAGACAGTGAAGTCAATAGTTTTTCATAGACATGTTGAATGATAGAGGGTGCATTGTTTGAAATAAAAAGACGAACTTGACCCGACTACCAAGTTAAAAAAATTGTTCTTAAATGGATGATTTGGTTGTTGATTCTACTTTTTATTTTATTCACTTTTAAACATTGATTGGTGCTCTAAAAACAAAAGAAACTAAACAAAAATAAACAGTCCAATTTTAACTAAAATCTGAACTAATGTTAACTGGACTATTAACTTTGGCATCCTATTTCACAATTCAGTTTTATAAAAATTCTTAATGATGCAGTTAGCAAGATGAAGAAAGTGAATTAAACAAAAAAAACATAGAGATAGGCATTTGAGATACCCAGGCAATCTCTTTTATCAGTTTGAGGCAAAAGCTGATGGATAACATTAACCAAAAAGTTTTGAACACCTCAGTACTTCCAATGGGGTGAATCAATGAATCGATCTATACCCAGGCAATCTCTTTTAAGATTTTTAAACTTTAAACAAATACAAAGGGGATTATGAAATCTCTTTTAACATTTTCTAACTTTTTTAACAACCTGAAGCTAAAGAAGAAGTATTTACCTCGAAGAAGAAGAGAATGCATCAAAAGATTAACAACCAAAAAAATTCAAAGCTTTAAGATTTCCCCTAAAAATGCAGCATATAAAAAGATACCTCTTGGACCGATTTCCCCTAAAAATGACAACTTCTGTGATTCCATAACATGCATTTTATAATATCTCTTTCTTCTCGCTTGCTGCTCCAAGCTTTAAGAGGGTGGTGACAACCTGCATTACATTTAAAAAAGCTTGCAACCTGGATAGATGATATTTAGATATTACTCTCATCCTTTCAAAAATCAGCTTAATACTCTAATTTCTATTGTTCTATTACTAATAAGATTCTCAATTTTCAATCTTTCCTTTTTGTTCATCCTAAAATTCCCTACTTATAATCTCAAACATAAAATCATTCCAGATATCTATGAGTCATGGCATACACCAAAGAATATAATCCTGCCTCTTCAATAAATATTAGTAATTATGCAACCAATCTCTTCATTTATAGCATATTCATTTACGGTGGCACCACGAAATCTCACGTACCAGAAACTAACTCAATTTCCTAACTCAACTATTCAATTTTTTATGGTTCAAGCAACAGCTTTCAAATGAACCCGACCCTAACAACCACACATTATTCGGTTTCACTATTTATCTTCTTCCCCTAAACTAAACTCCTACAGCTACTACAGGAAGTCTACAACTTCATTAATGGGAAACATCATAAGGAGAGTTACTATTCATTAATTAAACCTTACACATAAGAAAATCAGAAACACTATTCTTCTTCTCTAAAGCTCTCTTACAGGAAACACATATTTCATTCAATAATTCCTACCACTACAGCTACAGAGCTCCTCAAACAGGAACTTACAATAATCAAACATTCACCTAACTCCTACAGGAAATCAAAACGCCAACATCACTTCTCCTCATTCTCAAATTTTTATCAATCATTCTTCAATCACCAAAACAAAATACAGACACTTCTCCCCTTTATAGGGTTTTGAACAGAACAAAAAAATGGAAAAGGAAACCTACACACGGCCATGGCGGAACTTCAGAAGTTGAGGGCATCATGCTTTGCGGTTGTAACCGCTGTGGTTGTTGATGGCATCAAGGAGCGACATCGGGCGAGTGATCGAGCTTGAATCCTGCTTGTTTTCAGGCCGGAAATGGCGGAATCACGATCTGCGTAAGGTGGACTGTGCTGGATCGGGGGAGATGAACAGTTCCAGCCGGCTTCTTCTTTCACTCCTTCTGCTGGATCGGCTCGCCGTTGTCGTTGGCCAAAATAATGGCTCGGTGTTGTCATCGGTCAAGAGAAAGGAGAGGGGAAGCAACAGCCATCGCGTCGCCCTCTCCCTGCGTAGAAGAAGAAGACGGTATCAGGATTGGAGCTGCTCGGGCACCGCCGTCACCATGTAAGACTCGCCGAGGAAGAGTGGAATACGCCGGTAGTTATCTCCGTGGAAGACTCCTGCAGTTATCGCCGTGGAAGACGCCAGTTATCGCGAAACCTCGCTTGCGGGAAGAAGACTTAGCCGTGGAAGAGTGAAACGCCAGACGGGATGCAGATTCATTCAGCAATATTTATTCACCTTTGGTTAAGATGAAGGGTTGTGATTGGTTAGATGTCAGTTATTAGCCATGCATTGTAACAGCCGTAGCTAAAACTCAAATATTAGCCACGGTTTTGTGATCATGGCTAATACTAGTGTATTAGCCACGATTTTTGAACCATGGCAAAAAAAATGTGTAGCTAATACTCATTTTTCTAGTAGTGTATATTAGATATATTCGACGAGTATGCACGATGATACTCATCGAATTTTACTTAACAGATTTTTCAATTCTCCAATTAATTTACCCCAAGTATATACGACGAATTTGACGAGTATTGGTAAGTATACTCGATGAATTCGGCGTGTATCAACGACGATACTCGACGAATTCGACGTGTATATTTAACCATACTCGCCGAATTTTACTTAGGTAAAATTCCTTTTTTTCCTGGGTCTAACCCTTGACCATCCTTGAGCGTTCTCTTATACTTGGGATATAAGTACACCACAATAGAGAGATTACACGTGAGTCCACACATTGACCTATATAATGAGGATTTACATTGTATAGTCCTGTGTTTACTGACCCATTGTAACCTGACATTGGTGTGTACTTAACAATGAAAACCTACAAGTATATACCTCAAAAGCAACATCAAATACAGTCACAATTCATCTTAGCTTAACTGGGCCCTTCTTCAAATTCGGGTTATTGTGGATACAATACCCAACAATCTCCCCCTATTTAAAGAAGTCAGAACCCTATAAGCTAAGGTGAATTGTACATAAAAATAAAGAAATAATAAAACCTTAAGACTTGAAAGGATAACAAAAATTAAACACAACACGCATTCCAAGACAATTGTGAAAATCATATATATACATATCAGAAATTGTTTACAGATTTTACCGGGGGGGGGGGGGGAGCCCACAACTCAACACAAAATAAAAATACTACTTCTGCCTGCTCTGACTCTTCTGCCTTTGCCTGTCAAAATAAGCTGTTGGCTTTGGAAAGTAATTTAGAGGAGGTGCAAGCATCCGATCAGTACTTCTATGATTTCTGAAGTGAATTCTCCTTTTTGTACAGGATAGCTTGTACTTGTTCCGTTCTTCCTGATCATAGTGGTGCTGATGTTTTTCACCACCAATGTCAACCAAGGAGAATGTATCCAATATAATATCTCTAGATATGGGACTCCACACTTCTTTCATCTCTTTGTTTGGTTCTAACCTGACAGCAGATGAGCCTTCCCCATATCTTCTTCGCTTGTGAGCCGGAGATGGGAAGTCTTCAAAAATTTCTACCTCTGGAGCCTCAGCAGCAGTAGCAGTAGTAGTATCAGCCTAAGAAAAACCCTGTGCGTCTGACCAGAACTGAGAGTAATCCCGGGCAGGATGAGTCTCATCATGTGATGGTACATGCACAACAGGTACTTGAGATCCTGTCAACTAACTATGCAGCTACACACAGTTGTTATAACTGAAGTCATTTACACTTTTGAAATTTGCTAACATTGCTACTTCAAGTGCATTGACCTTAGTTGCCACCTTAGCTTCCAAGGAGTCCTCCCCCTTTCTGACTTCTGCAGCCAGAGCATTTGCATACGCTTGCAAGTTGTCGTCATAATGCGCCATAGAATTACTGTGCGCTTCAATCATAACCTTGGGATTTGTGTCCACATTATCCACAGTTTCTTTGGTATATTGTAGGCCATCCATGTTCAGCTTGACGGCTTTTCCTCCCTCAACAAATAGTAAGTCAATCTTTGTATCAAGTGCTTCAATCTAAATTTTGACTTCAGCAAGGCCTCTGTTAACGCTTTGCTCAGTCTCTTTTACCTTGTCTAGAATTGTCTTCATTATCGCTGCAAACTGTTCTTATTGTCTTGCCAACATGACCTCTATTGTCTTGAGAATTGAACTATTGGCACTGGAGGTGGCAATTATCTCAGAAGCAATAGGTGGGAGAGAAGGCACATCTTCACTAAAAGACTTATAGATTTGAGATAATCGAGCCCTAAACACAGCAAAGGCACTTCAGCAGCTAGGACAGGAGGATGCTCCTGTGCATCTCCTTCCTCATCACAAATGTCAAATACCTCCTCAGGAAGAATTAGAGGTATTCTTGTTGTCACAACCCGCATTTTCTCCGAATTTAGAAATTATCAGAGTATGAGAAAGCACGCGTCATGATGCCACGTCGAGCAGGGGATAACTGCTGATGCTCAGGCAAAATCATCTACTTACTTGATGAAAGAAATTTATGAGTTTAATGATTAGAAAATCAGTTATATTTTAGAGGCCGTATCCCTCGGCTCGGTGGATCATCTAGTCCACAATTTAAAACTATACTTATACGCTGCGGAAAAATAATTTATTCAGGTTTGACATCCTAAGGAGCGGATAAGGGTCCCAAGAGAACCACCCATGCTATGCAAGACCCTACATTTAATTCATATAATATATAAGAAAACGGTCTTTATACGTTATTTGGAAAATAGTGATTAAGTTTTATAAAACATGCTGATCATGAGCTTTATTTATTATAATAATTGTAGTTTAAAAGTAACTAGCAACCTAGCATAAATCCTCCTCAAAGCAAGTAGACTATCTCCAGAAAACGGTAGCAGCATAAGTAAAATATCCAGTACAAAGGTAAAAAACTACCAGTGGGCGCCAACAACCTGACACGAACCCACTGACACATATGTATGTCTGTAAGAAAGTACTGAAAAACTACCTCACCAACAAAGCAAACGGATCTCCAAAGTCCAAGAGACCACCAGCAACACCACCGCAACCTAGCCACCAAACTGGCTACATCTCAGAACCTGAGGCATTCCAAAAGAAAACAGAATACCTCAGCAAGCAAAACAAGGTAAAAACTGCATGAAAGAGTCAACCAAGGGGGAAAAAGTGAAAGAAAGGAGAACAACATGCAGTAGAAAAGTCACAACTGTCCAAAGTAGGACAACAAGAAAAGCACTACGTGCAAGGAAACAACAACAAACCAGCCCAGGAACTACATCCTGCAGGGCCTACTAGGCTACCAAGAGCCCAAAGTGCTGCAATCTACCAAGGAAGAAACTTCTAACACCCTAAACTATGGGAGGTGGTAATAGCAAAAACAAACAACGAGGAACCGAATTGGAGGCAAACTCAGTCCCCCATCCACCATGTCCAAGTCAACAAGCTCGAGGGTCTACACGTGAAAGCACAAGGGACCTTCCACCCACATGCCCAGCCCGTACCTGGAGAAAGAAAAACAAGAGTGGCCTTGGCTAAATTACACAACTCCACCCCCATAAAGAGCTACAAACTACCACTACTAACCACGACCCACGATTCGGCCTTTAGGCAAGTAAAGAAAATGGTCGACAAGGAAAACCCAGAAATATAAAAAGAAATTCACTCGGGAAAGAAAACAAAGTAAGGGAAAATGTTGAAATAACTCAACACAGCTTGGCGTTGAGTGGGACCCACTCAACGCCTAACCAGACCTTGGCGTTGAGTGAGCTAGCCTCACTCAGCGCCAAAACAAGCATGGCGTTGAGTGAAGCTCACTCACTCAACGCCTCCTGCAAAAACAACTCTGGCGTTGAGTGAGCCATCCTCACTCAACGCCAAAACAGCCATGGCATTGAGTGAGGTACACTCACTCAACGCCCTGGTACTTAGCCAGAAATAGAGAAAGTGGCGTTGAGTGAGCTGGCCTCACTCAACGCCAAAATAGCAATGGCGTTGAGTGATGCTCACTCACTCAACGCCCTTACACTTCGCCGCAAAAGAGAACTACGGCATTGAGTAAGTAATGCAGTGGCCCAGAGCCGCCCCGCTCTGTCGGAGTCACACCGAGCCAGAGGAACACGAATGGCACCCACTGCCGGGCTGCAGCCCAAGCACCCCACCCATGACCGCACCTATTCTCAGCGCGGCGGGATGTTGAGGCGAGGTCTCGAACCCAGCCCCCTTGATAAAGAGCTTTCCTAACAGCTCTCATCACCAACTGATCTCTTGAGGAGGGAGAAGGGGGTAGGCCGTCGGTTTGGAGAGGAGGGGAAGAGAGGGGCGGCGGCTAAGATGAGGGCAAGGGAGAGAGGGAGAGAGAGCAATAAGATTAGGTTTAGGAAAATCTCAATTTTTAATTCAATAATATTCTACCTCAATATGAAAGAGTCATAGCCTTATATAGGCTTACATCCCAAATGAAAAAAACTAGTGGCTAAATACACACCACATAAAATGAAATGCAGGAAATAAAATATTGTTTTAAAATAGCCACTCATGAAAAGGCTATTAGCACACCATAAAGAAAAATATTCAAACACGAGTTTTGTTGCGAGGGCGAAGCCCGTAGCCATGACCGCTACGTCGTCGCAAGTCTTTTGCTGGTATATCTTCAACCTCCTCACTCCTCGATGGTCCATCCTCAAGTGCTCCAAGTGCTCCAAGTGCTCCATCATGATGGCCTTCGCCATCAATCCTCCTCCGCTCAAAAGGACTCATCTCCGATGAGTGGTCAGAGAGATAGCGGTGTAGGAGGTCCGCGTCAAGAAGATCCAACTGTGCAGTCGAGAGCCAAGAGTCGTCCGAAGCCGGACGACCACGCCAACGAACCAAGAACCTGTGAACGTCGCCATCTGTAGTGGGAACAACATCATCCTGCAAAATCTTGTCAGGCAAGAAATCTGTCCGGGGAAACCTCGGAAAAGCGTTAGGTGAAGCAGAAAAACAATTTTCATCATCAATAAACTGCATACCTTCCGTAGACTTCGTAGGAGAAAGCGATCCAGATTTTAACTCACCCCCCACCCCATTAGAATTTTTCGTAGCAATATAAAACGGAGAGATAGACAATTCAGGTGGTGGAGCAACAAAAAGCGTTAAATCGGAAATGTTAAACACAGGGGAGATTCCCCAATCAGTAGGTAACTCTAACAAATAAGCATTTTCGCCTAATTTCTTCAAGATTCGAAAAGGACCGGCTTTCTTGTTCGCTAATTTTTTTATGGTGCCCGAAGGCATCCGTTCAGGGATTAGACGAACCATAACCAAATCGCCTATGTTCAAAGAGACTACTCGCCGATGTACATTAGCATTCGCTTGATAAATAGAATATTGCTTAGCTAACGTCTTGCCAATGTGCTCGTGGAAAGTGTGAACATGTGAAGCGAATTCTAGTGCAAATTGACTTGACTGAAAAGACGGTGGTAACGGAATCAAGTCAAGTGGCACTGGCGCTTTATAACCATGCACTATCTCATTCGGGGACAGCTCAGTGGACCGGTTCTTAGAATTATTGTACGCTAGCTGGGCATGCGGGAGGATGAGATCCCATGTACCTTTATGTTCGCCCACTAAACAACGAAGTAACCCTCCCAAGCTACGGTTGACGACTTCCGTTTGCCCATCCGTTTGGGGATGATAGGCCGACGAGAATAACAGTTTTGTGCCCATTAATTTCCAGAGTGTCTTCCAAAAATAGCTTGTAAACTTTACATCTCGATCACTCACTATCGTCTTGGGTACACCTCGATGTGCTACAACCTCTTTGAAAAATAATTTGGCTACATTTGAAGCATCGTAGGTGTTGTTGCTTGCGATAAAATATGCCATTTTTGAGAATCGGTCTACCACCACTAGTATGGAATCGTGACGCCTAAAAGTCATAGGTAAACCCAATATAAAATCCATGCTAACATCTTGCCATGGTACCGACGGAATCGGAAGGGGTGTGTAAAGACCCGCATTGGTCTTGTTTCCCTTAGCTAGTTGACAAACACGACAACTTCGGACAACTTTGTTGACCATGGGTTTGAGGCCCGGCCAAAAGAATTTATCTTCCACAAGTGTTATCGTTTTGTCTCGCCCAAAATGTCCGCCTAATCCCCCGCTATGTAACTCCCATATAATAAAATGTCGTAAAGACGATCGGGGAATGCATAATTGCACATGTCTAAATAGATATCCATCACGAATATAGAATGCCGAGATAGTGGTAGGGGAGTTGTCCTTAGCGGCGAGATAAATGTCCTTAAAGTCTGGGCAATGGATATATTCGTCCTTGATCCTATCGAATCCTATGACTGACACTTCCATGGTATTTAATAACAGAGTGACTCTACTTAGCACGTCCGCTACACGATTTAGTGTACCCTTCAGATGCTTGATTATGAAGGTGTACTCCTGTAGATAAGCTATCCATTTTGCGTGTCGTGGACTAATCTTATTCTGAGAATTCACAAATTTGAGTGCCTCGTGGTCCGATAATATTACAAATTCTTTGGATATAAGGTAATGTCGCCAATGTTGGAGACATCGGATCACCGCGTAGAATTCACGATCATAATTTGAATAATTTAATTTCGGCCCGGCTAGTTTCTCACTAAAGTACCCTAGCGGGTGACCCTCTTGGCTTAACACTCCACCAATTCCTACCCCTGATGCGTCGCATGATAATTCAAAAACTTTACCAAAATCCGGTAATCGGAGTAAAGGAGCTTCAGACATTCGTTCCTTAATCGCTTGGAAGGCACTAGTGGCCGATTTCGTCCATATAAATTCTCCTTTTTTCATACATTCAGTTATGGGTGCCATAATACTACTAAAGTTCCGAATAAATCTTCGGTAAAACGTGGCCAACCCGTGGAAACTTCTAACGTCCCTAATATTCTTTGGTTCCGGCCATTCCTTAATCGCTTGGACCTTCTTGGGATCCACATGAATGCCATCTAAACTCACGATATATCCTAAGAACTCAACAGAAGGCACACCGAATGCGCATTTTTTAAGGTTGATAAATAATTTCTCTTTGCGCAACGTGGTAAGAATTGTTCTTAGATGAGTCTCATGATCCCGCGGCGAGATGCTAAAAACCAAAATGTCGTCAAAATAGACCACTACAAATTTTCCCATAAAAGGCTTAAAAATTTGGGTCATCAATCGTGAAAAAGTACTGGGTCCATTGGTAAGTCCTTCTCCAAGCACTAGCCATTCATATAGCCCATCCTTAGACTTGAAAGTCGTCTTCCATTCGTCTCCCTCCCGTATTCGTATTTGATGATAACCGCTCTTAAGGTCCAATTTAGAGAATATAGCGGCTCCTGATAGCATATCTAGTAGATCGTCCAAACGGGGTATAGGAAATCTATATTTGATCGTAATTTTATTTATAGCCCGATAATCGACACATAATTGCCACGTCTTATCTTTCTTCGGGACTAATAAGGCGGGGACGGCACAAGGACTTTTGCTGTGCCGAATAAATCCCTTCGCTAGCAGATCGGAAATTAATTTTTGTAACTCTTCATGGGAGGATGGGTTGAGTCTATAATGAGGCTGATTTGGCAATGACGATCCCGGGACAAAATCTATCTCATGTTGGATGTCACGTATCGGTGGTAACGTGGGTGGTAAATCCACCGGATAAACATCCTTATATTCTTCCAAGAGATTTCGTAGCGATAATGGGAGGCTCTCTAAAATAGGTGACTCTTCCTTCGCTTGTAAACATACTAATGCGTATATAACGCCGTCCATGAAAGTCTCACGTTCTAGTTCCTTTTTACTAATCAAACTTATCGTTTTCTTTTCCACAGGCACCACTGTGTCTTTGGAACTAGATGATGAATCCTTAGGCGCAGATGGCCTCAAAACAATAGTCTTTCCATTAAATTTGAACTCGTAGGTGTTTGCGCGACCGAAGTGGGTCACGTCATAATCGTACAACCAAGGTCGTCATAATAAAACATGGCACACGTCCATAGGAATGACGTCGCACCAAACTTTATCAATGTAGTTTTTCAACGTCAAAGGAACCAGGCATCGCTTAGAGACCGCTATGGATGTCTTGTTTACCCACGCAATTTTATAAGGATGTGGGTGCGGCTCGGTTACTAAGTGCATGCGAGTGATGGCGTTCTCCGATACTACGTTCATACAACTGCCGCTGTCGATAATTAACTTACACCATTTTTCACCGTCCTTAAAATTTAATGTAAATATATTTGTCCGGTTATATTCATCCAACGCTCGCGGTGTAGCTAAAATGCATCTCATCACCATCATGTACGAATCATCCTCTATGTCACTCGGTTCACGATCAGATTCTGCGCCATAGTCGATGTCGGCAGGCTCGGTCGTGGAGTCTAATAGGGCTAACGGTTTGCTCTTAGTGGGACACTCGCTAGAATAGTGCCCTTGGATTCCGCAGGAATAACACGTGGCGTTAGTCTTGCTAATCCGTCCTATCGGCACTCGCTCGCCGGTGGGGTTTCTATTATTCCTAGCAGTAATAATAATGGACTCCGAATCCGTGGATCGATACTTTCCTTTATCACGCGAGGATGAAGAAGGGTGCGGGCCTAAAATGGATTTCCCTTTCTGGAAATTACGTCCTTTGGACTTGTAGGCGTTATGCTTTTCAATATCCAAGGCGGCATTGAAGGTGGTGTTAAGGTCGGTGTGACCATAACGCAAGAGTTTCCCTTGTATATCCGGGTTGAGGCCCTTACGAAATCGTGAGAGTGTAACTTCGGGCATTTCACGAACATCACAACGCACCATCATATCCTTAAGGCGTCCCATATAATCTGCTACCGACGTATTCTCTTGCCGAAGGGTGGCTAAATCGTCGAACATCTGAGTTCGGTGATATGTGGGAACGTATTGGTCGTGTAGTAGCGCTTTCATTGCGGTCCACCCAAGTGGGGGTGTTCCGTTTACCGTTCCTAGGCGCCTCTCTTCGTTTAACCAATATGTTTTGGCCCTTCCTAGTAGTTTCATACGTGCGACCTTCACTTTCTCAGCGTCAGTTAAGTCGTGCCATTCAAAATAGCACTCGATGTCCATGACCCAGTCTAGGAAAAGTTGGGGCTCTCCCATCCCATCATAGGAGGGTGCGTTCATTTTCACGGCCCTTGTCACATCAAACTCATAATGACCTCGGGGTGGGTACTCATCGTCTAGATCACGTGGGTGATTTTGTCGTTCCTCTCGCTGGTTGGCTGCCGGGGGTTGGGGGCCCTGTCGGTTTCTGCCAACGCCGTTGTTTCGAGGCGCCGCGTGATTTACAGCGAGCCCTTCAACTAACTGAGTCAGTGCGTCAAACCTAGCGTTAAACTCGTCTCGGAGCTCGGCGATCGTGGCCGGAGCAGGCTCGTCGCCTTGGGTGTTGGCCATGTGTGAGGTGGAGGGAAGATATTCCGTGCCCAGCCTAGTGCGCATGAACGAACGGAACAAACAACAATTTTGTCCTGACTTAAATTACGCGTTTGAATTTTTTGACGCAAATCTATTGAGCAACAGGAAATTTTTTTTTAGACTTTTTTTCTTAAAAAAATGAGAAGAAAATTCAGAATTTTTTTTGTAATTTTCTGGAAAAATAAAATTTGTGAGTTTTTACTAAATGCAGCCCAAAATTCAGATTTTGACACGGTTCGTAACGAAAGTGCACAACGTAAAGGAAAAGACAACCCTATGATAAAAGTGAGGATGGTGTCGATTGGGAAATCAGCACAACCTCCCTCTGATACCAAATTGATGTAGGGATGACTCTTCGAGACACGTCGCGTGATCGCGACGACGCTTATGACACGACCTACGACCTCTAACCCGCACACTAACGTAAACACAGCCTCAACAATTATTTTATTTATCGCACGCGCTAACAATACGGATCGCCGTTCCGCAATTAGATCGAGTGTCGGCTATAGGCCGAACTCTTTCCGGCTAAAAGGGATAATATTGATCCCGGACGAGCTTTTGGGGTTGTACCAAAATAGATCCACCAAGAACAAACGATTCGAAAGGTGGTTGGATCTATTCCAACAAAAGAAAAGCGAGGAGTGCCAAATCCCTTTTACGAATCCGTCGGAAAATCAAACGAAAAATACAAATCGGTTATTTGTTAGCTACGAAGAAATAACAATTTCGGAAATCAACGCAAAATTCGTCCACCACTAGAATTATCTAAGAAGAGAAATCTCTTGTGTAGAATCTCGTTACCCCTCACGGAATGATAGATCCGAGATGCGTGGATCCACCGGATATGATCGCCTCTCCTTTGATGTCCACGGAAGAGCGTTATGGATGACGAATCTTGAAATCCTTTTCACGTCACGCCGGCGAGGATCCTCTAGAAGACCTCCTTCCTTGCAAGATCTTGATGTGGCCGAACTTCCTTGAGGAGAGGATCACCTCTCGGTTTTGAGATGGAGAGGCAAAGAGCCGTCGGCTTGGGTAGGAGATATAGGGAAGGTGGCGGCTAGGGGATGAGAGGAGAAGAGGAGATTGGCCGATCACTTGAGGAGGGAGAAGGGGGTAGGCCGTCGGTTTGGAGAGGAGGGGAAGAGAGGGGCGGCGGCTAAGATGAGGGCAAGGGAGAGAGGGAGAGAGAGCAATAAGATTAGGTTTAGGAAAATCTCAATTTTTAATTCAATAATATTCTACCTCAATATGAAAGAGTCATAGCCTTATATAGGCTTACATCCCAAATGAAAAAAACTAGTGGCTAAATACACACCACATAAAATGAAATGCAGGAAATAAAATATTGTTTTAAAATAGCCACTCATGAAAAGGCTATTAGCACACCATAAAGAAAAATATTCAAACACGAGTTTTGTTGCGAGGGCGAAGCCCGTAGCCATGACCGCTACGTCGTCGCAAGTCTTTTGCTGGTATATCTTCAACCTCCTCACTCCTCGATGGTCCATCCTCAAGTGCTCCAAGTGCTCCAAGTGCTCCATCATGATGGCCTTCGCCATCAGTAAGTCCACCTCACTCAACGCCAAAACAACAATGGCGTTGAGTGAAGCTCACTCACTCAACGCCCTGACACTAAGCCGCCACGAGAAAAACCTGCAGCGTTGAGTGAGCTGACCTCACTCAATGCCAAACCAGAAATGGCGTTGAGTGAGGTCAACTCACTCAACGCCAATGTACTTAGCCTCAAAAAAGGCTATGGAGTTGAGTGAGGACACCTCACTCAACACCAAAGTACTTGGCTAAACAGAGGCGATGGCGTTGAGTGAGGTCGACTCACTCAACGCCAAAACCGAAATGGCGTTGAGTGAGGTCGACTCACTCAACGCCAAAACCGAAATGGCGTTGAGTGAGGTCGACTCACTCAATGCCAAAACACTTGGCTTCACAGGAAAACCGCGGCGTTGAGTGAGCTTGCCTCACTCAACGCCAAAACGGAAATGGCGTTGAGTGATGTCGACTCACTCAACGCCAAAGTACTTAGCCACTAGCAGGGGCTACGGCATTGAGTGAGCTCACCTCACTCAATGCCCGAGTACTTAACAAACTGACCAGCTGTGGCGTTGAGTGTGTGCACCACACTCAATGCCAAACCCGCAAAAGCTTTGAGTGTGTGCACCACACTCAACGCCAAACCCGGGAAGGCTTTGAGTGTGTGCACCACACTCAACGCCAACCCGAGAGCCCAAGCTTGGCTCTTCTAAAAACAACACAGCAGGCACCCCCTCCTCTCTCTCTCTCTCTCGGCTTCACCCGCAAGCCACCAACCAGACAGAAATCTGGAATTAGATCGGCGGCATTACACCGGCGGGTTGGGCACCAACAGCACAAAGTAGGGGGGGGCTTAATAGGAGGAACTAAATCCTACATTTTTTTGCAAGAATGATAAAGGAACAGCAAGGCCTCTACCCTAGGGCTAACATGGATTTTTCAAATACAGCAAGATAATACAAAAAGAAACTTGGCAAGGGAAAGAATACCACTTGCCTCGATTTCCGGCGAAGCTTGGACGGCTTTCCCTCTCCTTTGCTTTGCACTAACAGCAGCAACACCTAAATCATTCTTCCCAACATTAATGGCGGGAAAATCCTCAAAACCGAAATCCCAATCTCACCAAAACTCCACGAAAATCGAATATCTTACCGTCGAAACGAAGATCTAAGAGAGAGCAAGACAACGCCGCTTTCAGAATCGAAATCCGTCCACGAACACGCCCGGAATCACCGTCCGAAGGGGAGCAGGAATAGCGGTTTTTCTCCACTGTTTTCCCGAACAAAGCAGGCGGCGGTTTTCTTAATTTGGGGAGAAGGAAGAAGATAAGGAAGTGGGGCCGCCACTTCAAAAACAAAGCTTTTAAATAAAAGCTGGACACACCTCTTCGCGAAAACCGAAAACCTTCCGCCTAATCTCTTAAAAATAAGAGAAATTAAAAGGTCTAGCCTATACTAGGCTGCCACCTAAGCAAGGAATTAAATGCTGAATAAATACAGCCGCAGGAACAACTCTTCAGCCCATAACTGGAGGTTTCCTCACACTACTCAAATCAAATAATTAATTACATATACTATTAACACACCAAACGACGCGAAAACCGAATCACCTCGGAATTCGACGAAACTCGCACCGTAGTTAAATACCCACGCTACGAACACAACGGCGAAGTCGAAATTAACTTTCGACGAACAGAACAAGAGTTATACCCAAATAAAGCCAAACACAAATATCCCCCCGAGAGGCCACACCGGGTCACCCAAAATGACTCGGCTTGCTATTGAGATCTTGCCAACAGGCTACAAAATAGGGTACTCAGTTCTAAGGAGATAAACCACACTCCACACATGGCACAAGCCACGAAAACGCGTCAACGTAATGCCAAACGAGAATAACAATAATCGCAGAAAAAATGGGGCGTTACAGTCACTCCCCCTTAAAGAAAGTTTCGTCCCGAAACTTTACGCACAACACTCCTACTAAAGAAGGAAAAGTAACGAATAGGAGTTACAAGAAGGGAAACATACCGATCAAATCAGCTAAACAGGTGAGGGTAATCCCTCCTCATGGCCGACTCTAGCTCCCAAGTCGCGCTCTCCAAATCCTGATTTTTCCAAAGAACTTTCACCATCGGTATGGACTTCTTTCGCAGCACTCGCTCCTGAGTATCCAAAATACGAACCGGCACCTCAACAAAAGAGAGGTTGGGCTCCAACTGGGGCACAACGTCCAAGACCTGCCCACTGCTGCGCACACACTTCCGTAATTGGCTAACATGAAAAACATTATGAACACCTGGGAAGTTCGCTGGCAAATCCAATCTATACACTGACACGCCAATCCGCTCCAAAATCACAAACGGGCCCACATACCTCGGGTCCAATTTCCGATTCTTACCAAACCTCTTTACACCCACCATTGGGGAAACCTTGAGAAATACAAGGTCCCCTACAGAAAACTCCAAAGCAGACCTACGCCGATTGGCGTTCTTCTCGTACCTATCCTGAGCTATACGAAGCTTCTCCCGAATAAGCTTCACGGTGACTTCCATATCCTCCAGCGCATCAGGACCTAACAACGGCCTCTCACCAGCCTCGGCCCAAAACAACGGAGTCCTACAGCGCCTCCCATACAAGGCTTCGAATGGAGCCATCTGCAAACTTTCATGATAACTGTTATTGTAAGCAAATTCCATAAGTCGCAGCCGCTCATCCCACGCTCCGTCGTGGTCTAAAATGTAGCATCAGATCATATCCTCTACAATCTGGTTCCCCCGCTCCGTCTGCCCATTGGTCTGTGGGTGGTACGCAGTAGAATACCTCAGATCCGTACCCAAACCCTCCTGCAGACTGTGCCAAAAACGAGAAGTAAACCGGGAGTCTCGATCAGAAATGATGCTAACCGGCACACCGTGGAGTCGGATGACTTCATTCAAGTACAACTCCACTATCTTCTTCATCGGGTAATCAATCTTATAAGGCACGAAGTGAGCACACTTCGTCAATCTATCCACTATAACTCAAACAGAATCAAATCCCCTCGGGGACTTCGGTAAGCCCGTAATGAAGTCCATAGATATACTCTCCCACTTCCAAGTCGGGATCTCTAGCGGAGTCAACTTACCACCAGGCCTTCCATGATCGGCCTTCACACGCTTACACGTGTGGCACTCAGCAACAAATCGGGCTATATCTCCTTTCATGCCATACCACCAGACAATTTGTCTTAAGTCACAGTACATCTTCGTAGATCCTGGATGATAGGCAACGCTAGATCCATGAGCCTCTCTGCAAATCATACTCCTAATGCTCCCAACAGCGGGGATGCAAAACCTGCCGTGGTACTTCAAAGTACCCGCATCATCGATAGCAAAATCAGGCAACTCTCCCTTCTCTATCCTTGTGAATAAGTGCAAAAGATCCGGATCGTCCTTCTGGTGCAGTCTGGTCAAAGAAATCCAAGACGGCTCTGCCACTGATAAACTACTCTGCAACCTGCAGCATCCCACTGATATATCCATAAGGAGGAACTCCTCCACTAAATGATCAGCGGAGAGGTTAAAGATCTTTCCCGTCTTTCGGCTCAGGGCGTCGGCCACCACATTGGCCTTGCCTGGATGATACTGGATCTCTACATCATAGTCGGCTACATACTCTAGCCACCGCCGCTGGCACAGATTCATCTCCTTCTGCGTGAACACGTACTTTAGGCTCTTGTGGTCAGTGAAGATCTTGCACTGAGCCCCATAAAGTAGGTGTCTACACAGCTTTAACGCATAAATAACCGCTGCGAACTCAAGGTCATGCGTCAGATAATTCTTCTCATGAGTCTTCAGTTGCCTTGACCTATAGGCAATCACCTTTCCAACCTGCATTAATACGCATCCCAGACCTACAAGCGAAGCATCCACGTATACATCATAATCCACACCCTCAGTAGGCAGGGTCAGAACGGGAGCAGTGCACAATCTCTTCTTTAGCTCCAGAAAGGCTTCTTCGCACTTCTCGTCCCAAACAAAAGCCACATTCTTCTGAGTCAGCTTGGTCAAAGGTGCAGCTAGGGAAGAGAAACCCTCCACAAACCTCCTGTAGTAGCCAGCCAACCCTAGGAAACTGCTGATCTCCTTAGGGGTATTCGGCCTACTCCAATCCATCACTGCTGCGACCTTTTCTGGGTCGACCGAGATCCCATCCTTGTTCACTACGTGGCCTAGAAATGAGACCTGAGGCAACCAAAATTTGCACTTACTCAACTTGGCGAATAATTTGTGATTCCTCAACTCTGTCAGAACCAAACGCAAATGCTGCTCATGCTCCTCAGCACTGCGAGAATAAACCAACACGTCATCAATGAAGACCACAACGAACTTGTCGAGGAAATCCTTGAACACCCGGTTCATCATATCCATGAAGGCTGATGGTGCATTGGTCAGACCAAACGACTTCACCAAAAACTCAAAGTGTCCATGCCTCGATCTAAACGCAGTCCGTGGAATATCCGCCTCACGGATCCTGAGCTGATGATAACCAGAACGAAGATCGATCTTGGAGAACACCGAGCTACCGTGCAATTGGTCAAATAAATCATCGATCCTCGACAGAGGGTACCTGTTCTTGATAGTGACCTTGTTCAACTCTCTATAGTCGATGCAAAGCCGCATCGACCCATCTTTCTTCTTTACAAACAAAACAGGAGCACCCCAAGGTGACGAACTCTGCCTGATAAAATCTTTAGCCAATAGCTCATCCAACTGAACTCACAACTCCTCTAACTCACGAGGGGCCATCCGGTACGGCGCCTTAGCAATAGGACGCGTACCCGGCTCTAAATCAATCACAAACTCAACATCCCGATCAGGAGGAAGACTAGGAAGATCATCAGGAAAAACATCGGCGAAACCACGAACAATAGGAATCTCCTCCAAGCGTGGTACGCTAACAGTGGTTCCAACCGCCGAGACTAAACAAGCACAACAACCAGAAAGAAACAACCTCTGAGCACATACCGCAGATATGACAGGAGAATCCTGACACGGATCAGCATACACGTTGCCGGGCTGACCGTCGTCCCTGATGAAGTCCAAGCGCTTTTCTTTGCACTGAATGACTGCATCATACTTAGAGAGCCAGTCCATGCCCAAAATAACATCGAAATCCTCCAGATCAATCATCTTCAGGTCCGCCTTCGCAAGAAAGTCCCCCAACAAAACAGGGCAATCCAATACGCCCAAATCTGACAACACAGATTCACCAGAGGGAAACTTGACACGGAAGGAATCCCAGACACGATCTAGAGTCAACCGATAACGCTCCACAAAGGCTCTAGCCACAAACGAGTGGGTAGCGCCGGAGTCGAACAGAACACGCGCCCAACGGTTCTTCACCTTAAATTTCCCTATAGGAGCATATATAACTAAGGAACTAGCACAATAATACTGCAAATATTCTAGAAAATAAAACTACCAGGCTAGAAAAACAACAAACAACTAACCTGAAATGACCTGAGTCGAGGCTTGAGCCTCCTCGGAAGAGATCACGTTCAGCTTCCCCTTTCCCTTGTCTACACGCTGAGGTGGAGGTAATGCCTGTAATGGAACTGCAGGAAGAGCTGGCTGAACCTGAGGACACCTAGTCTTGATATGACCCTTCTGCCCACACTGAAAGCAGACTCTATCCTTGGACCAACACTGGGCCGCATCATGCCCGGATCGCTTGCAAACAGAACAGGAGACATCTCTCCTAGGAGCACCCTGAATCGCATGAACCTGCTCCTTCCTCTGAGCTGTTGCCTTCTTGAAACATTTCTCGACAGGGTGGCCTGACCGGCCACAGAAACTGCACACCACTTTGCTCTTCTTCCCCGGAGCCGCACCGGGTACCTAGGGTTTCTTCTCCTCCACTGACTTCCTCTTGTCCTTCCTCATTTGCTGGCCTCTGCTCTTCGCGGTCTTAATAGCCTCCACCTTCAGAGCAGCCTCTACAACTCCAGCATAAGTCACTGACCCATAAGCACTGGTCAACTGCTGCACCTCGCTCCTCAAACCATCGAGAAATCTCTTAACTCGATCAGCCTCAACGCTGACCAATCCAGGGGCAAAACGGCTCAACTTACTGAACTCTATCTCATACTCACCCACCGTGAGTTGCCTTTGCTTCAGATGGAGGAAGTCGTTCATGAGGCGGTCATGCTCGACCGAGGGTAAGAACTTCCTCAATAACATCTCCTTGAACACTTCCCAAGAGCATCCAGCTACTAAACTCTCCTTCTCTCTCAGCCACCAACTCTTAGCCAAACCTTTAAGCTGATAGGCAGCTATCATCACCCTCTGATCATCTGCAATCCCTGAGTACGAGAACATCTCCTCCATGGAGATCAGCCAATCATCTATGACCATGAAATCCGCCTTCCCGTGGTAAGTGGGAGGGCTCAGCCTCTGAAACTGCGAGATGAAGGTCATCTCTGCTGGCACCACCACTGGAGGTCTCAAGGGTACAGGAGGAGGAGGAACAGCTAACCCCCCCACAGGGACTTGCACTCCCTAAGCCTGCCCTGCCACAACTGCCACCAAAGACTGAATCTGGGCTCGCACCTCCTCCAACTGCCTGCCCATGGAGTCGCTACTCTGACGCAGGCTCTCGATCACCACATCATTCTGAGCTCCAGATGACTCACCCTCAGACAGGGGAGTCGATCGAGTCGCAGGACGCATAGCCATCCTAAAATCATAACAACACAAATCAGATCCTAATACCACGACTAGAACCAATAACGAGTACAGACAATACATATATAGATATAGACTTAAAGCTGCTAAACTTGCTCTGAGAGTTTATCTTTTTAACAAAAATTTGATGTTATGCCCTAACCTAGGATGGTTAACCACCACCTTACTAACTCTTGTGCCTAGATCGGGAATGCATGACTTTTATATTAATTTGAAAACTTATGTGTGTACATATGTCATCCTGCCAGTCTTTAGCTTGGCACGTTGTGCTTATGCAATGTTATGATATGCAAGTTTGTGCTATGCATTCTAAAAAGGCCCTAATGCATGTTATAAGTGGCGTACACATGAAAATGTTATGCATCCCATACTACATAACATTCTCATGCAACGAAAAAAAAACGTGCTAGTCGCAGCCATGTGGTGAGGTTATGCATCCCATACTACATAACCCTCACATGTTGCCCCTATGGTGGATCCATATACGAACACATATTATGCATCCCATACTACATAATATGCCCCGTATACTTCATGTTATGCTATGAGTGTAGTGTTCGTGCTTTTGCCAAGACGTGCTGATGAAATATCGGTGTGTGAATGACATGATGCTGAACTACTAAAACAATCAAAGAAAGGTTGCCCGACTAACTTGTCAAGCAACCTCCCTCTGATACCAACTGTCACAACCCGTATTTTCTCTAAATTTAGAAATTATCAGAGTATGAGAAAGCACGCGTCATGATGCCACGTCGAGCAGGGGATAACTGCTGATGCTCAGGCAAAACCATCTACTTACTTAATGAAAGAAATTCATGAGTGTAATGATTCGAAAATCAGTTATATTTTAGAGGACGTATCCCTCGGCTCGGTGGATCATCTAGTCCACAATTTAAAACTATACTTATACGTTGCGAAAAAATACTTTATTCAGGTTTGACATCCTAAGGAGCGCATAAGGGTCCCAAGAGAACCACCCATGCTATGCAAGACCCTACATTTAATTCATATAATATATAAGAAAATGGTCTTTATACGTTATTTGGAAAATAGTGATTAAGTTTTATAAAACATGCTGATCATGAGCTTTATTTATTATAATAATTGTAGTTTAAAAGTAACTAGCAACCTAGCATAAATCCTCCTCAGAGCAAGTAGACTATCTCCAGAAAACGGTAGCAGCATAAGTAAAATATCCAATACAAAGGTAAAAAATTAGCAGTGGGCGCCAACAACCTGACACGAACCCACTAGCACATATGTATGTCTGTAAGAAAGTACTGAAAAACTACCTCACCAACAAAGCAAACAGATCTCCAAAGTCCAAGAGACCACCAACAACACCACCGCAACCTAGCCACCAAACTAGCTACAGCTCAGAACCTGAGGCATTCCAAAAGAAAACAGAATACCTCAGCAAGCAAAACAAGGTAAAAACTGCATGAAAGAGTCAACCAAGGGGGAAAAAGTGAAAGAAAGGAGAATAACATGCAGTAGAAAAGTCACAACTGTCCAAAGTAGGACAACAAGAAAAGCACTACGTGCAAGGAAACAGCAACAACCCAGCCCAGGAACTACATCCTGCAGGGCCTACTAGGCTACCAAGAGCCCAAAGTGCTGCAATCTACCAAGGAAGAAACTTCTAACACCCTAAACTATGGGAGGTGGTAGTAGCAAAAACAAACAATGAGGAACCGGATTGGAGGCAAACTCAGTCCCCCATCCACCATGTCCAAGTCAACAAGCTCGAGGGTCTACACGTGAAAGCACAAGGGACCTTCCACCCACATGCCCAGCCTGTACCTGGAGCAAGAAAAACAAGAGTGGCCTTGGCTAAATTACACAACTCCACCCCCATAAAGAGCTACAAACTACCACTACTAACCACAACCCACGATTCGGCCTTTAGGCAAGTAAAGAAAACGACCGTCAAGGAAAACCCAGAAATATAACAAGAAATTCACTCGGGAACGAAAAAAAAGTAAGGGAAAATGTTGAAATAACTCAACACAGCTTGGCGTTGAGTGGGACCCACTCAACGCCTAACCAGACCTTGGCGTTGAGTGAGCTAGCCTCACTCAGCGCCAAAACAAGCATGGCGTTGAGTGAAGCTCACTCACTCAACGCCTCCTGCAAAAACAACTCTGGCGTTGAGTGAGCCATCCTCACTCAACGCCAAAACAGCCATGGCGTTGAGTGAGGTACACTCACTCAACGCCCTGGTACTTAGCCAGAAATAGAGAAAGTGGCGTTGAGTGAGCTGGCCTCACTCAACGCCAAAACAGCAATGGCGTTGAGTGAAGCTCACTCACTCAACGCCCTTACACTTAGCCGCAAAAGAGAACCACGGCGTTGAGTGAGTCCACCTCACTCAATGCCAAAACAGTAATGGCGTTGAGTGAAGCTCACTCACTCAACGCCCTGACACTAAGCCGCCACGAGAAAAACCTGCGGCGTTGAGTGAGCTGACCTCACTCAACGCCAAACCAGAAATGGCGTTGAGTGAGGTCAACTCACTCAACGCCAATGTACTTAGCCTCAGAAAAGGCTATTGCATTGAGTGAGGACACCTCACTCAATGCCAAAGTACTTGGCTACACAGAGGCGATGGCGTTGAGTGAGGTCGACTCACTCAACGCCAAAACCGAAATGGCGTTGAGTGAGGTCGACTCACTCAACGCCAAAACACTTGGCTTCACAGGAAAACCGCGGCGTTGAGTGAGCTTGCCTCACTCAACGCCAAAACAGAAATGGCGTTGAGTGAGGTCGACTCACTCAACGCCAAAGTACTTAGCCGCTAGCAGGGGCTACAGCGTTGAGTGAGCTCACCTCACTCAACGCCCGAGTACTTAACAAACTGACCAGCTGTGGCGTTGAGTGTGTGCACCACACTCAACGCCAAACCCGCAAAAGCTTTGAGTGTGTGCACCACACTCAACGCCAAACCCGGGAAGGCTTTGAGTGTGTGCACCAAACTCAACGCCAACCCGAGAGCCCAAGCTTGGCTCTTCTAAAAACAACACAGAAGGCACCCCCTCCTCTCTCTCTCTCTCGGCTTCACCCGCAAGCCACCAACGAGACAGAAATCTGGAATTAGATCGGCGGCATTATGCCGGCGGGTTGGGCACCAACAGCACAAAGTAGGGGGGGCTTAATAGGAGGAACTAAATCCTACATTTTTTTGCAAGAATGATAAAGGAACAGCAAGGCCTCTACCCTAGGGCTAACAGGGATTTTTCAAATACAACAAGATAATACAAAAAGAAACTTGGCAAGGGCAAGAATACCACTTGTCTCGATTTCCGGCGAAGCTTGGACGGCTTTCCCTCTCCTTTGCTTGGCACTAACAGCAGCATCACCTAAATCATTCTTCCCAACATTAATGGCGGAAAAATCCTCAAAACCGAAATCCCAATCTCACCAAAACTCCACGAAAATCGAATATCTTACCGTCGAAACAAAGTTCTAAGAGAGAGCAAGACAACGCCGCTTTCGGAATCGAAATCCGTCCACGAACACGCCCGGAATCACCGTCCGAAGGGGAGCAGGAATAGCAGTTTTTCTCCACTGTTTTCCCGAACAAAGCAGGCGGCGGTTTTCTTAATTTGGGGAGAAGGAAGAAGATAAGGAAGTGGGGCCGCCACTTCAAAAACAAAGCTTTTAAATAAAAGCTGGACACACCTCTTCGCGAAAACCGAAAACCTTCCGCCTAATCTCTTAAAAATAAGAGAAATTAAAAGGTCTAGCCTATACTAGGCTGCCACCTAAGCAAGGAATTAAATGCTGAATAAATACAGTCGCAGGAACAACTCTTCAGCCCATAACTGAAGGTTTCCTCACACTACTCAAATCAAATAATTAATTACATATACTATTAACACACCAAACAACGCGAAAACTGAATCACCTCGGAATTCGACGAAACTCGTACCGTAGTTAAATACCCACGCTACGAACACAACGACGAAGTCGAAATTAACTTTCGACGAACAGAACAAGAGTTATACCCAAATAAAGCCAAACACAAACATCCCCCCGAGAGGCCACACTGGGTCACCTAAAACGACTCGGCTTGCTAGGGAGATCTTGCCAACAGGCTACAAAATAGGGTACTCAGTTCTAAGGAGCTAAACCACACTCCACACATGGCACAAGCCACGAAAACGCATCAACGTAACGCCAAACGAGAATAACAATAATCTCAGAAAAAACGGGGCGTTACACTTGTTGCCTTGGCAACACTCTTCCGAAGGTTTCAAATAAACCTGTCAACCTCAGTAGCAACTGATATCGAAGTATTAGTCACCTCCCCCCTCAAAAGATGAAGCGAGAATAATTTCAAGGAGAGGGACTATCAGGTTCTTCGCTACAATGAGTGCATTATCAGCACTAACCTCAACATCAACAGACTTATCAGAATCAATTCTCATCTCATTAGCAGCATCATCATCAACATCATCTATATCCTCTTCCTCAACAGCATCTTCCTCAATTGTATCAACCTCTGCCTCCTTAGGCACCAACTCCTCAACAACAGTCTGAGCAATCTGAGAAACCTCTGTTAGCAGATTCTCTAGCTCTGGGACTCTAATAACTGACTCCCCCTCTATTCCTGCCCTCGAACTCTCAGGACTGTCACTGGGGTGTGGAGAAGGAATCCTATCCTTAGGAGCCTGATCTTTCTCCACCACAGCCACATCTGGTGCTCCCCCTGCCCTTGTGATCCTCATATCCCATCTTGTGAATATTGTGGAGTCTATTTTCTTGAGATGGTGGATAGGTATCCCTTTGGTCATATCGAACCTGTCACCACCCATCTAATTCAAGTACAGGCTGATAATCCTCCCAAAGTTGGGAGTGCGAAGGCTGTCCTTGATTTTCTCGAGCAGCAAAGCACCCCAGTCTAACCTCTTCCTGCAGATGATCGCCACAAGAGTCTTGAACATCATAGTCAAGAGGTAGTCATGTGATCCAGTTTTGCATAGCAATACTTTTTCGATGATGTCTGATATCAGCTTTCCTTCTTCGTTCATTCCTTTTCTTTTGATCGCTTTTGTACCTTTGGGCAAACCACAAAATAACATAGCCCTTGTGAAGTCCTCCTCATCGAGGTGATCTGCTTCTTCACAAGTTGGGATCCTCAAGAGCCGGGTGAGATGAGAGGCCTTCACCTTAATGGCAGTTCCACGAAATTTGCTCTTGATTACCGTATCTTCATGTCGGAGCTTCGCATTGTGGAAAAATTCAAGAACTTCCTTGTCCAGAACTTTGCATGGATGTTCTAGGACAAAGGAGAGTCCATTGGTCTCCAACATTAGAATGATATTTCTGAATTCATCAGAAGCATGAGAAAACCCTATGAGGACAAACTCACCTCCCCCTAGTAAGCCACCGGTACTTCTAGGATACATGGAGGATACTGAAATCTGGACAACTGTTGCTGGAATTCTGGACTTGTCGGAATCGATGAGACAGAGTTGTCAGGAGAAGGCCACGATAAGAAATCTGCGGAAAATGGTCCTTCTACAATCGGCTAGGGCTTGGAAATTGGTCACAACCCTAACGAAGAAGATGGAATCCAATACTGCAGGAGGAAGACGATGCAGTGGTGCTGGAGCCGAAAGGTCGGGGTTTATCGTTTGGCGAGTTGGCGGATGGATTTCGTCGAAATGTTTTGAAATCCGAAAATTTGAAGTAGGTTGTCCTCCCTTTTACCATTTATCTATATATATATATGTATATAATTTTCAAATTTACATAGGAGGCGTGTACCTTATTTGTCGTCGGTTCATCGGATATAGTAAGATATATTTTCTACATAAGTTAAATTCAACAAGATCCACCGGATGTAGAATCTGATTCGACGAGTATCCACAGATATCCGACGAATCGGCAAGTTTGCCGTCCGATATTCATCGAATTTTCTTTTGAAATTTTTTTCCTGCTTTTCAGACGTAGTTCCCGAGAGATTTTCTGCCTGCTTGGACTTCTTCAGGAGTCAATATTCAGCATACCGAGTTTCATTTTGAAAAACGAGAACTTGGCCTCGTCCAGTGGCTTCGTGAAAATATCTGCGACCTGCTTGTTCGTCGGGACATAGCTGAGGGATATGTCCTTATTCTCCACATGCTCTCGGATGAAGTGATAACACACCTCAATGTGCTTTATCCTGCTGTAGGATACTTGATTGTTGGCGATCATTATTGCGCTGGAAGAATCGCAATACATTGGAATCTCTCTGAACTTCAAATTATAGTCTTCTAATTGATTCCATATCCATAGAAGCTGTGTGCAACAACTACCCGCGGAGATATACTCTGACTCGGCGGTAGAAGTTGCCACAAAATTCTGTTTCTTACTGCTCCATGAGATAAGCCGTCTTCTGAGGAATTGACACGTCTCAGAAGTGCTTTTCCTATCATCCCTACTACCTGCAAAATCGGCATCTGAAAAACCAATTAGCTCGACATCATTATTTCTCGAGTACCATAAGCCAAGATTGGGTGTGCCTTTAAGGTATCTTAAAATTCGCTTTGCAGTGATGTAATGAGATTCCTTAGAGTTCACCTGGAATCTAGTGTAGATGCAAGTTAAAAAAATTATATCTAGTCTACTTGCAGTGAGGTAGAGTAAGGATCCAATTATGCTTTTGGTCTTAGTTTCATCGAAAGGTTTCCCTTTCTCATCCTTGTCCAGAGGCACAGTTGAACCCATTGGAGTCCTCATAGAGGTTGCGTTCTCCATTCCGAATTTCTGAAGATGCTCCTTGGTGAACTTCGTATGAGAGATGAAAATTCCATCTTCAGATTACTTCACCTAAAGTCCTAAGAAATACTTCAACTCTCCCATACTGCTCATTTCAAACCTCTGTTGCATAAGTTTAGAAAACTTTTTGCAAAGATTGTCTTCCGTAGAGCCAAATATGATGTCATCGACATTGATTTGCATTAGTAGAATCTCGCATTTAACTTCCCTAAGAAATTATGTCTTGTCTATCTTTCCCATTGTGAACTTATTCTCAAGAAGAAAGCTAGACAGCGTCTCATACCAAGCTCTGGGAGCTTGCTTTAAACCGTATAGAGCTTTTTTTTAAAACTAAACATGTTTAGGGAATTGAGAATTTATAAAACCTGGGGGTTGTGCTACATATACTTCCTCTTTCAGATTCTCATTGAGGAATGCTGACTTCACATCCATTTGGTAGACAGTGAAGCCTTTGAGGGTAGCATATGCAAGAAATAACCTAATCGCCTCAAGCCTGGCCACTAGAGCAAAGGTCTGGTCGAAGTCGATCACCTCTTCTTGTCTGTATCCATGTGCTACAAGTCTGGCATTGTTCTTGATGATTACTCCGTGTTCGTCCAGCTTATTTCTGAATATCCACTTGGTGCCGATCATGTTCCGTCCCTTTGGCCTGGGTACCAGCTCCCAGGCTTTGCAACGTTCAAATTGATTGAGCTCCTCTTGCATTGCCAATATCCAAGAAGCGACCTTATTTACCTCTTTTAATTTCTTTGGCTTAACCTGAGACATAAAACTAAGATGCATAATCTCATTAGTTGTACTTCTTCTGGTTCTGACGTTGTTGCCTAGCTCTCCTATTATTTGATCAGCTAGATGATCTCTTAGGTGTTTGAACCCTAGATTCCTTTCTCTCCCTCCAACAGGCTCTATAAAATTTGGTGCATCCTCTGTAGGTTGTGGTAATTCTTCCTCTAGTGGTTCTTCATCCACCGAGCCTTGATCGACGAGCTTGACTGAGCTTGGAGCTTCTTCCTTTATAGCTTCATCCAAGCTTAGCTCCTTGAGACTGGTACCAACATCTGCACCAATAACACTAGACGAGCTGCTTTGGAGCATGCTTGTCTCATCAAATACAACATTTATTGACTCTTCTATCATCAGAGTTTTCTTTTTGAAAATCCTATATGCCTTACTATGGCTACTATAACCTACAAAGATACCTTCAAAATGCTTTTCACTAAATTTTGTGTGGTAGTACTTCCCATTATTAAGTACGAAGCATTTACTTCCAAAGATTCTAAAATAGGACACAGTCGGTTTTCTGCCCTTCAATATCTCATAGGGGGTCTTACGATAACTTTTGTTGATAAGTGCTCTATTTTGCACGTGACATGCTGTGTTGACTGCTTCAGCCCAGAAGTACTCTGGAAGTGAAGCATCGTTCAACATAGTTGTATATGCTTCAATTAGAGTTTTATTGCTTCTCTCAGCAACTCCATTTTGCTGTGCAGTGTGCGGGGAGGAAAACTCATGAAAGATACCTTGACTTTCACAAAATTTTGTCATGACACTAGACTCAAACTTCCGTGGTCACTTCTAATTTTGACACCTGAGCGGTCATTTTCGTTCTGAATTTGCCGGACAAAATTAGTGAAAGAATCAAAGGTGTCTGACTTATGTTTCAGAAAGAACACCCAAGTGAAATGAGAGTAGTCATCAACAATTACTAACGTGTAGACCTTACCTCTTAAGCTGTGAATAGGTATATGACCGAATAAGTCCATATGAAGTAAGTATAAACTTCTTGAAGAATCTTTTTCAGCAATACCCTTGAAGGTAGCCCGTGTCTGTTTACCCATTTGACAAGAGTGACATGGACTCTCTTTAAGGCACTTAATGCTGGGAGCATCACACACTAAGTTATGAGAAAATAGCATATTTTTAGTTTTGAAATTAATATGTGCTAATATCTTGTGTCATTGGTCATAGAGAGACACACTACTTTTAGCCATAAAACACACTGGGGTAGAATTGTCTAAACAAAGAAAATTTAAATAAAAAATATTTCTGCTCTGAGTTCTTATTAAGTCCGTCTCCAAATTTGCAGACGATTTTATCAAACACTTGTCCTTGCAAAACTCAACGATGTAACCTTTATCACATAGCTGACTTATGCTTATAAGATTATGGTGCAATCCTTCAATTTAAGCTACGTTTGTGAAAGAGACTACTCCGTTGGAAATCATACCATAACCTTTTGTTGTTCCCCTGTCTGACCCTCCAAAGATCACTTTTGATCCGTCTTCGACTAGGGTATACTCAAGTAAAAGACTTCTTGTCCCTTTCATGTGCCGAGAGCATCCACTGTCTAAATACTAGATTGGATTTTCGGTGGCCTTTGGACATACCTGCAAAAACAAATCATTTTACCTTAGGAACCCAAACGTATTTGAGTCCTTGGTTCCTGGTCAGCTAAACACCATTAGAAACATTAACCTTTCGAGTGGTCGGTCTCGCATTGCTAACTCGTAAGGTTACATAATTAGCAGGATTGCACCAATAATCTGCGCCAAAATTACCAATCTTGCCACAGCACCAACAATCAAACCTGTTGTACCTCCTTTTGTACTCTTGCTTTACCTTTTGGAGCTGAGGTCCAGCAAGGGTAGCATTCTTATAGGTGTAGGCCTCCTGCTTGCAGCATACACAGGAGCTCCCCATCTCTTTAGCTTTAGACACAACAGTTTTGGCTTTTGGCACCTTCTTTTGTTATGGCCATGTACATACGGACCATAAATCTTCATCTGAATTTCTTCATAAGGTACTTTGAACACGCTGACACCAAAGTCACGGGAACGGGTCCATACCTGGTATCTGTTCTTGGGCTCTACATAAGTAGGCCAAACATAATGACCATAGGATGACTCCAAGTCACACTTGTTTATCGGGAAGATTACCTTCCTAAACAAGAGTTGACCCATGGGTTCCTTCCCCTTTTCCTTGGCGCTAGCCTTCCTGGCAGCCTTACCCTTTCCAGCTATGTGGCCAAGACCATTACCCTTCTTCTAAGTTGAAAACTCATCAATGAGAGGGAGAATAGTCTTCGGCTTGGAGTAACTCTCAATGAGTTTTCTCTCTACCGTGAGCTTCTCTTCCAGCTCATCAAGATATTTTTCTTTTAGACTCAATGTCTCAGCGGAGCCCTTGAGTTCCTCTTTCAAGGAGTAAACTTCTTCTCTGAGAGGAAGTAATTTTGCAATTTATTCCTTCAGATTAGTTTCCACTGCCTCGAGGGAGGCAATTTCTTTTAACTACTTTCGGACTCCCTTACGAAATTTGTCGAAAGCCTTTAATAGGTGCTCATGCTGAGCCATCAATTCTGATTCGTCCTCATCAGAAGAATAACCTTCATGACCATTAGTGTACATTTCAAACTCAGAAAGTATTGTGTGCGAATTTACCTTCCTGTGGTACTCAGAGTCGCCCACTTCCTCGTATGATTGCTCCATAAGCCCGAAGTAGGCTTCCTCATTTTCTGAGCTCGACTCACTCGAGTCACTGTCACTGAGAGTCTTCGATTTTTCGACGAAGCTCTTTTCTTCTTTTCTTTTTCCCTTGAAGGATCTCTTTTCTTTCTTCTTGGAACCATCCTTCTTCTTATTGGGACACTCCGTAATCACATGTCCTGACTTATTACAATAGTAGCAAACAATGTCAGAGGAAAATTATTTATTCAGTTTCGATTTATACTTGTCCTCCTTATTGTAGCTTTTCTTTGAGCGATATCCATCTCGATGAGATTTTTGGTAGTCAGAGGAGGACAACTGATTCTTCATATGTCTCCTCTTGCTGAGCAGTTTCTTGAACTGCTTGGAGATAAGAGAAAATTCTCCATCCGATAGCTCGGAGTCTGATGTGCTTAGCTCATAGTCTTCTGGAGTATCAGGAGCTCGTGTACTTACGGCTGACCCAAATTTAGACTTTCTCGAACCTTCAGCCTTCAGAGCCACTAACCTTTCTCTGCCATAAGTTCTGTTGCTTTGCTCCTCCTTCCTGGTGTTCATCTGGAGTTTGTAGGAGAGCAATTTGTTAAACAGGTTCTGAGGGTCGATTTCTAGCAACTTCCCAAATTCCCTAATGATAACAACTTTGGTATCCAAGTCCTTAGTCAAGGATCTTAGAAATTTGTCGTTGAGATCTCCATTAGTGAATATACGACCATAGTCCCTAGGTCATTGATGATCTTGAAAAATTTCTTGAAGCTGTCAGCAATAGTATCACTTGATCCTTGCTTAAATGCTTCGTACTCTTGATTCAGTAAAGATATTTGATCGTCTTAAACTTCCTCATTCCCTTCCATCAATACTACTAAGCAATCCCACATTTCCTTGGCAGACTTGCAGTGGAATAAATTTTGGAGCATAGAGTAATCCATCGCGCTTGCAATGATGTTCTTTGCTTTCTTACCCAAGGATACTAAAGTAATTTCATCCTTCGTTAAATCCATCATTTTCTTAGGGATCATAATTACCGGATTCAGAACTGAGGCTTGAGTAGGTATATGTGGTCCTTCTTCCACTATCTGAAAATTTCTTGAATCAGCAGCTTCCATGAAGAACTCGACTCTTTCTTTCCATATGGGAAAATTCTCTTTAGTGCATACAAACAACTTCATATATGACATGTCCTTGCTTCTGTCCATGGTGAATACGCTGAATCTCTAAACGCTAGATCAGGGATCTTGTTCAAGGTGTTAGCCTTATAGAACAAAATGCCCCTCTGATTCCAATTGAAAGTATATAGCGTCTACCTAAATCACCTAGAGGGGGGTGAATAGGTGATGTTTGTGTCTTTTCACGGAATAAAAATCACTTAAAATAAAGCACACAAACACAAAGATTTATAGTGGTTCTCTGAGTTAGGTACGTCCACTTTCTCGCCTTGCCTATCTACCACGAAGGGCTAGATTCGGCTACTTCACAAAACTCAGATTTCATCAAATCTTACACTTCGGAGCTGCAACTCCTACAGCTCGGAGGCGATGCTCCTACTACTCGGAGAACAACCTCTCCTATAACTCGATCCACAAACTGGATCTACTCACTCGATCCACAACCGGATCTACTCGCTCGATTCACAAACGGATCTACAAACTCGGAGAAAAATCTCCTACAATATATAAAAGAATATTGCAACAACAATAATGATTACAAGTCTTCGCTCTGACATTCTTCGTAAAAGTAGATCTTGAAGCTTGGAGAACTCGGAAAGTTGAAATCTTGAAGAACTTGAATCTTGAGTCTTTACCCGTCTAGATTTGGAGGAATAGAAGTCCTTAGAAGGCAACAATCCAGATGTAGAGGTCATGGAAGAAGAGATCTTGCAGTGCTTGCGGGTATCGGCCGATCAGAATATCACGTGCGTAAGGAAGCCGACGGTCGCTGATTTTGGAAAATTTTTCTCATTTGAATCAGAGAGCAAATTAGCACAATAGCAAGATTAGCAATAAAGAAAAATATTCCTAGGTGTTTATAAAGATAAACCCTACAACGGTAAAAAAGAAACTTTATAAAAACGAATGGCAGAAATTACTGTGCATGACCGACAGAACCCGTGACTAGTTTTTGAAAATATTGGAAAAGAAATGACCCAAGTCAAATTCGTCGAATATCGTCGAGTATCATACTCGTCGAATACATCTTGATATATGACGAAAAGGACTTAGCCAAATCATCCTAGGTCGGCTTGTCACTCAACGCTATAACGAAGAGTCCTACTTGAGGAATTTGTCGAGTATCACCAGGTATACTCGATGAATTCGTCGAGTATCTGTCAACAGACTTAACGCTCTCAACGCCGTTACACTTGACGCTTTGAGCTCACTCAACGCCTTAGGCTGTATTCGTCGAATATCGTCGAGTTAACTCAACGCACTCAACGCTTTGATATTCGACGAATTATACTTGGAAAAATCTACAGAAGTAGCGACGATTGGACATGACGAATTTGGCGTGTATCACTTAGCATATTCGACGAATTTGGTGAGTATCGTTAGATACATTCGACGAATTCGACGAGTATGCACGATGATACTCAGCGAATTTTACTTAACAGATTTTTCAATTCTCCAATGAATTTACCCTTAGTATATACGACAAATTCGACGGGTATTGGTAAGTATACTCGACGAATTCGACATGTATCAATGACGATACTCGACGAATTAGAAGTGTATGCTTAACCATACTCGCCGAATTTTACTTAGGTAAAATTCCTATTTTTCCTGGGTCTAACCCTTGACCATCCTTAAGCCTTCTCTTGTACTTGGGATATAAGTACACCCCAATAGAGAGATTACACACGATTCAACACATCGGCCTACACAATGAGGAATTATATTGTATAGTCCCGTGTTTACTGGCCCACTGTAACCTAACATTGGTGTGTACTTAGCAATGAAAACTTGCAAGTACATAACTCAAAAGCACTATCAAATACAGTCACAATTCATCTTAGCTTAACTGGGTCCTTCTTCAAATCCGGGTTATTGTGGATATAATACCCAACATTCCCGAATACCAGTGAGAGCTCATTCACTTGGCCGCTTTGCCAGGACACTCACAACTACTGACAGAAACCGGGCTGCTTGTTTTTACCGAGGTATGCATGATGATTTGCGACAGGAACTGATTATGATTTCCTATTCCACCTTTCATTCAATAACGACCCATGATGTCGCTTTAGAGCTGGACTAGAGGTTGGTATCCCAACAACACTGAGGACAGGTGGAGGTCCCACGAGGTCAGGGACGAGACAGAGGAGCTACTCCCCGATAAGAGGAGAGAGACTAGAGGCAGCTTCAGCGCCGACAGCCTTTTAGGAGCCCTACCCCGCCTATACAGGCAGTAGTACCCCCAATACCCCGACCAGTACTGCAGTAGGACCCCAAACTAGCTCCAACATCCCATCCTGCGTCCGTAGTTTGACGAGATGTTCCCTTCATGGGGAATTGCTTCCTTCGTCAGCAGTCAGGCCACCTTAGAGCCTTATGCTCGTAGGATGCAAGGAGACCGGATTTAGAGGAACTTCCAGGAGAATCAATAACAAGAAGAAAGATACAGAGAGGATGTAGAAGTAGGACTTTTAGGAGAGATATGCATGTCCAAGTAGCGCCTCTTGAGGCAAATGCTTTGGATATTCGACACAAGCCAGTGCCCAATATAGTTATATGTATTTACTTCCGACTCTAATAATGTGATAGATTTTTCAGATAGAGCTTGTACTTGGAGCCCAACAGGTATCCCAAGCACCCTACCGAATGGCTCCTGGGGAATTGGCGGAGCTAAAAATTCAACTCCTGGAATTGATCGATGCAGGATTCATCCGTCTGAGTTCCTCGCCATGGGAAACTCCTGTACTGTTCATGAAAAAGAAAGAAGGGACATTACGTCTATACATCAACTTTAGAGAACTTAACAAGCCCACTATACAGAACACATACCCCTTACCAAGAATCAATAAGTTGTTCGAATAACTGCAGGGTGCGTCCGTCTTCTCCAAGATGGACTTGAATACAAGTTACTATTAGCTTTGGATCTGGGAAGAGGATATTCCCAAGGCCGCCTTTAGCTTCCACTATTGCCCCTATGAGTTCTTGGAGATGCCTTTTGGGCTCACTAACACACCCTCTGCATTTATGGCATTGATGAATAAGGTATTTGAACCCTTCATGGATCACTTTATGATCGTCTTCGTAGATGACATTTTGATCTACTCAAACACTAGGGTAGACCATTCCAGACACCCTAAGATGGTGTTACTTAAGCTTCGAGAGCACTCACTCTTTGCCAAGTTCAGTAAGTGTGAATTATGGTTAGAGGAAGTTTGATTCTTGGGCCACACCATTAATAAGAATGGGGTAGCAGTTTACTAGGCTAAGATCCAAGTGGTTCAGAACTGGCCGCCACTCAAGATGGCAACAAACATTCGAAGATTCCTTGGTCTCGTCGGTTATTACATGAAGTTTGTGGAAGGTTTTTCCCAAAATTTCATTACCCCTCACCACTCTTACGAGAAAAGATATTACGTTTCGGTGGACACCAAAATGTGAGGCAGTGTTTGTTGAACTGAAGAAGTGGCTAACTTCTGCCCCAATTATTACGATTCCCTTAGGAACAGAAGGGTTCCATATTTATACTGATGCATCCTTAAAAGGATTGGGAGCTGTCCTGATGCAGCATAGCAAGATAGTCACATACGCGTCTCGGCAGCTGAAGCCGCACGAGCTGAATTATGCGACTCACAATCTAGAGTTGGGCATCATCATCTTCACCCTTAATATTTAGGGGCACTACTTATACAGAGTAATGTGCAAGATTTTATCTAATCATAAGAACCTCAAATACATCTTCACCCAAAAATAGTTGAACCTCCGACAATGCCAGTTGTTGTAATTCCAATGTGACTATAATTTTTCACTCCAGTACCACTCCGAGAAGGCTAACAGAGTTATAGATGCGTTGTGCCGTCAGCACTCAGCAGCCGAGAGCTGGATGGAGAAAATATCGGAAGAGTTGCTTCGATCTTTGGCAGATCTAGGTACTACCCTTATTACTCGTAGAGTCCCAATAGAGTACTAGTCTGAACTGTAAAGGATGGAGATACAGTGGGATATCTAGGATTGGATTTGTGAGGCATATAAAACTGATCTAAAAGTAGCTCTGATCATCCAATCGTTATAGGATGGAACACAAGAAGATTATAATCTGCATTATGGTGTTTTTCAATACAAGCTTTGTGTTTTCATTCCCTCTACCAGGAGGGAATTCGAGATAAGATTCTTCAAGAGACACACCAGTTGAGGTACTCCATCCATCAGGCAAAAAGAAATAACCAATCAGACGATGGAGGATCTTCTATGACTATACATAGTAAAGCACATCGAGCCTTGGGAGCAGCTGCTACCACTGATATAAATTTTCTTATAATAAAACCTTTCAGGTCAGTATTAGATGCCCCCGTACGAGGCTCTTTAAGGAAGGCATTTCCAGATCCCATGGTCTTGGGCCCAGAATGAGGACCATGAAGCTTTGAGAGTGGCTTATATTAATGACATTACAACAATGATACAACTAGTACAGGATCAGATGCAGAAAGCACAGAGCCGGCATGCTAAGTATTATGATGTGTGACACTGACCGGTGGGTTTAGTGTGGGGGAAATGGTATTTTTGGAAAATCAAGCTCATGCATGGTATCTCTTCATTGAGAAAGCAGAAGAAGCTGAACCTCTGCTATTTGGGCTCCTATCAAGTGATAGAGCGTGTTGGCCCAGTGCGTAACGATTAACCCTGCCCCTAGAGTTGAGAAGTCTACATGATGATTTTCACGTCTCTTCTTTGAGGAGAGTCCATTGGCAACTAGATCAACACCATCCTACTCTGCCAGTACTGCTGTAGTTGGACATATCTATTCACTTAAAGCCGGTGAAATTAGTGGACTTCAATGTGAAAAACCTGCGATATAAGGCTATATCGACGACCAAGATCCTATGGTCATACTACGGACGAGATGATTACACGTGGAAACCCGAGGCCCTTGTCCAAGAAAAGTATCCCGAGCTCTTTCCCCGGCTATGTTACACTTACCCCCTTCTTTAAGCATATTTTTGGGGATGAAAATCCTCGTACTTTTATTGGATTGTGATGTTCTGATTTTTATTGGGTAACTAAAACCCTAGTGGATCCAATAAAAGTGACCCGAAATTCTAACCAAGACCCATGAGGGGCAGGAGGTAACCATGTTTGGGAATTTTGAGCATAGGTGATTCGATTTGAGTTCTGTCAGTTGCCTTAGACTCGTACAGTCAATACGAGTTAAACAGAACTCGTTTCGTCTCATTCGAAGGTCATATGGAGATTATGATTGTTTTGAGTAGAGCGTTACGATGACGCCAATTTTTGAATATTGAGCATATGTGCTCCGATTCAAGTTCTGTTAGTTGCCTTAGATTTGTATAGTTGATATGAGTGCAACAGAACTCATCTCGTTGTGATCCGAGATCATATAGTGAATATGACAATTTTGAGTGATAATGTGCGTTACGTCAATGCCATTTTGGAATAGTGAGCAAATAAACTCGAATTTCATCCCAGTAAGTTGTGTTGGACTCGTGTGGTCAATATGAGATCAAAAAAAGTGGTTGCTCTCAATTTTGACGACGTTATGTCAACCATGGTCAAATCAAGCTTTATCATGCACCAAAAGGCATGCACACACAATTTTTACCATAATACCCCAACATTGACCCGTCCCCCGATGACTTGAGCCTACTTTTACTTTGACCCACATGGGGGACCACCATATGGTTTACTTTTGTAAAACCACTCTAAAAGCATATTTTTGGGATTTTTCTTAAAATCCATTTACACCCACCCTCACCTCATATCCTAAATCTCGACGTATAGGCTAATACCAGCCTAATAGGGGCCTTGGTTTTTGGTATAGATGACTGAACCTAATAGGGGCTTGGGTCAAAGAGAAGTACTTTCCTTCTCTCTCTTTTTTCCTCCCTTCTCAAGCCCAAACTCAATCCACTAAAGCCATGCTTTATAATGGGCTTAGGATAATCTTAATGGGCTCTAAAAATCAGACTTGTTGGCTGCCATGTTGAGGTTGAGAGAAGCCCACTATAAAGCCTTTCTCTCTTTTTCATATTCTCTCTCTCCCTCTCATCCTATTGACCAAAACCCTCTCCCTCAAATGGCTTAATAGGTTTAACCCTACTATAGCCACTAGGGTATGACAACTAGTAAGATGCTGCCAGCTGTTGAAAGGGGGACGCATCCTCCCTTAGATGAGCCAAACTCGATAGTCAAGCGCACACCACGGGGACTTACCAGGAGGTCACCAATCTCGTGACTACTTTAGCCTGCACATGCTTAACTATGGATGAAAGTCTTTATTTCATGGATAGCTAACTCACCTAGAGGGAGGGGGGGGGGGTGAATAGGTTATTGGTCACTTTTTGAGTTTTTTATATATTTCTTCTTTAAGAGCTTTGACTGTTAGTTGTTTTATGCTTTCAAGATGTACATAACCTGCACAAAGAAACAACACAACAAGCACACACATATTTATAGTGGTTCCTCTAATAAGGGTATGTTGAAGTTGGTGACCGGGCGGTCTGGCTTGGCGGATTGATAACCGCGCGGACTGGCGGTTTCCCTTCAGCGGTCTGGTTGCTGTGTGTTGCTGTCTGTGGTCCAAGCGGTCTAGCGGTTTGTCACTGACGACTTGGAGACCGGGCGGTCTAGCGGTCTTACATGGCAATCTCTCTCTCTCTCTGACAGTTGCCGAGTGGTTAGCCCTTCTGTCTAACCGCGCGGCTTATGCGGTTTGTGTCTGTACAGTCCGCTTGTGTCATGTAAATTTTTAGTCCCACATCTCTTATTTGTATTCTTTCTTCTCTCCTCCATTCTATATAAGGGAGGTCATACCTTTGTAATAGATACCTTTTTCTGATAATAAAATTTCAGTTTAAACCGCTTCCGGCTTGTTTTAGTTCATTTCTCACATGGTATCAGAGGACTCGATCCTTTCCTCCTGATTATGCGCCCTCCTATCCGTGCGGCTTGCTTCACCTGCTTGCGACCTATCCAAGCGGTCTCTTTCTCTCCTTGTTGTTGCCCTCGGTGTGCGCAACCTCTTTGTTCCTGTGCTTAGTCGCCGCCCTTGTTTGCCGCGACTTGTTTCCCTGTTCGCCGCGACCTGTTGCCCTATGCCTTGTGTTGCCTATTGCTTCTGTTCGAGCGGACTGTCTTCTAGCCGCTCGACTTCTATCCCTCTGCTTGATTCTGTGGCTTGGTCGTGGCTTATCTGGCCGCTAGTGTCTAACATTGTGACCGCTGCAGATCTTCTCCTTCCCCACCGCACGGCTTGTTGCCTAACCGCGCGGCTTGTTGCCTAACCGCGCGGCTCGTTGCCTTACCGGGCGGCTTTCTGTTGTTCCCTCCTATGGCTCTTTCTGATGGTTATACAGCCACCACTCCTGCCACCACCCCTGTGGCCAATCCGGCTCCGCCTCTCCCTCCTACTCCTTCCGGGAACCTTGGAACCGTTTCCAAGCTAGTCGGCTCCAACTATCCGGATTGGAGCGTCTCTTTCACCTTTCTCCTTCGCTCGCAACGCAAACGCCACCATCTCGTTGATGACCCTCCTCCTACCACTTCACCTCTCTTTGATGACTGGGATGCGAGTGACGCTCTTGTGCGTACTTGGCTCGCTAACAGCCTATCCGATGAGTGCCTTCCCGTCATCTGTCATGATGAGACGGTCAAGGCCGCTTGGCTTCATCTGTCCGCTCTGTACTCCAAAGGGGCTCAGACATCCCACATCTATACATTGTATGCGGACCTCTTTGCCTGACCTTCCTTGTCTCCTGCTGCTGCCTACCAACAGGTTCAGGCTCTTGGGGCTGAGATTCTTCAAAATCGCCCCTTTTCTACGGATTTGGCTCAATAACACAAGCACTTCCAGGAGCTTCTGGTTGTGTGTTATCTGCTCCGGCTTCCTGATACTTATGACATGATCCGCCAGCAAATTCTGGGTGAGCCAGAATCTCCTACCTTAGATGCCACTGCTGCCCGCATTCCCTCTGTCACCTCTCTCCTTCAGCGCCCGCTTTTGCCTGCTCCTTCTCCACCAGACAACTATGCTCATCAAACTCAGCGGAGTGGCTCTGGTAACCGCAGTCGCCAGTCTGGCGGACATACTTCTTCCCGCTACCTCTGCTCTCACTATAGCCGCACCGGACATACTTCAGATCGCTGCTGGATGAAGCATCCCCATCTTTGCCCCTCCGGTGACTCCCCCGCCTCCTCTTCCAAGCCATCTGCTTCCGTGGTCACATCATCAGGTAGTGCCCATGTGGTGACTCAAGGTAAATGGCTTATTGACTATGGTGCAACTAATCACATGACGGGCAATCCTCAGTGCTTCTCTCTCCTCAAACAGAATGATCGGTTACCCCTGGTCCTCGTTGCAGACGGTTCTCCCTCCCCAGTTCATTGGTCGGGATTGGTTCATGTTACTCCGTCCCTTCGACTAGCGGACACTCTCTATGTGCCCAAGTTTTCGTGCAATCTATTGTCGGTTACCTCTTTATGCAAGCATCTTCAGTGTTCTGTGCCGTTTACTCCGACTTCTTGTTCATTTAGGATCCGAGCTCCCAGCGGACGATTGCTACTGGTACTGAGAGCGGCGGCCTCTACTTCCTAGACAACATTTCCGCTTTGTCCGCCTTCTCTTCTTCTTATACGGATCTTCTCCAATGGCATCTCCGTCTCGGTTATCCTCCACCACGGCTTCTACATCAGCTTCTACCCCACCTCCCACCCTCCAGTACTCCTCTCAACTGCGACGCTTGTCAACTTGGCAAGCATCACCGTTCCTCCTTCCCGCTGAAGTAAGGTCGGGGCTCCACTCGTCCATTCGATCTAGTGCACTCTGATGTCTGCGGACCTGCTCCTACCCTCACCATTGGTCAGGGTAGTTCTTATTTTGTAACTTTCATTGATGATTTTTCTAGATGTACTTGGGTGTATCTCTTATGAGATCGCTCTGAACTTTTTGATGTATGGCTCTCTTTTTATCATTTAATTAAAAATCAGTTTGGTGTTTCTATTAAAACATTTCGCTCTCACAATGCTAAAGAATACTTGAGTCATGCTTTTTCCTCTTTTTGTGTGCAACATGACATTATTCATCAGACGAGCTGTGTCTATACATCCAATCAAAATGGGGTGGCGGAACGCAAAAATCGTCACCTCCTCGATGTCACTCGCACATTGATGACTCAGCTGCATGTCCCTCGCTCATATTGGGGCTATGCTATTCTCCTTGCCTGCTACCTCATCAATCGCATTCCCTCCTCAGTTCTCCACGGGAAAACCCCATTCTCCATACTGTATCCAGGCAAGGAGCCTTTTCCTCTCCCTCTCCGAATCTTTGGGTGAACTGCATTTGTGCATGCCCCGTCTGCCACCCGTGATAAGATCTCCCCTCGCTCCACCAAATGTGTCTTTTTGGGGTACTTCACCACTCAAAAAGCTACTGTTGCTTTGACCTTATTCTTCGTAAGCAGTTCGTCTCCGCTGACGTTACCTTCTTCGAGAATGCCTCCTACTTCTTGGATGACTCCTCTTCTCTTCCCCAAGCTTCCTCTTCTCTTCCCCCAGTCTATGATTCTCCTGTTATTCCCTTCGTTCCCTCATCTCCTCCTGCGATATCCACCCCTACTCCATCTCCGCCTCCATCTCCCTCATCTCCGCTGCCATCGCTCTCTCCTCCCGGGCCAGCTCTCTCTGCCACAGATGCTTTGGATGCCGAGGAACCCGATGACCTGGATCTTCCTGTAGCTCTTCGCAAAGGGGTGCGGACGTGTACACTACACCCACTTACTGCTATTGTTTCATATGATCTTCTTACTTTTTCTCGCAGGGCCTTTGCGCTGGCTATCTCTGCCACTGCCACATCTTGTTCCTACAAGGAGGCCCTTGATATTCCTCACTGGAAGATGGCCATGGATGAGGAAATGGCGACCATGATGGAGCGAGGTACCTGGACTGTTGTTCCTCCTCCCTTCGGTACTGAGGTTGTTGGCTGTCGCTGGGTCTTTGTTGTCAAATTTAGCCTGGATGGCACTGTGGACCGTTATAAGGCTCGTCTTGTTGCTAAGGGCTTTACTCAGACCTATGGGGTTGATTACTTTGACACCTTCTCTCCCGTGGCTCATCTCAGCACTATACAGGTCCTTCTCTCTATAGCGATCAATAAAGATTGGCCAATTTCCCAGCTGGATGTTAAGAATGCCTTCCTTTATGGTGATCTTCAGAAGGCCTTCTACATGGAGCAACCTCCTGGGTATGTTGCTTAGGGTGAGACACGAGTATGCCGGCTGAAGAAGGCAATCTATGGTCTCAAGCAGAGCCCTCAAGCTTGGTTTGACAAGTTCAGCAGCATTGTGGCAGCCATTGGTTTTGCACGCAGCTCTGCCGATTACTCTCTATTTATTCGCAAAACCTCCTCGGGGCTGGTGGTTCTTGCTGTGTATGTTGATGATATTCTTCTCACTGACGATGACTAGGAAGGGGTAGCCTTGACAAAGCGGCATCTTCATCAACATCTGGTCACAAAAGATATGGGCTCTCTGAAGTACTTTTTGGGGATCAAAATCTCTCGGAAGCCCAACTCCTTAGTCCTCTCCCAGCGTAAGTATGCCCTTGACCTTCTAAAAGAAGCAGGATTGACTTGAGCCAAACCTTCCCGATGCCCTATAGCTATTGGAGAAGACAAAATCTGGGCAGATGATTCGCCTCTTCTTTCAGATACTACGCGGTACAGGCGTCTAGTTGGCAAGCTCATATATCTCATAGTGACCAGACCCGACATTTCCTATGTTATGGGCAAGGTGAGTCAATTCATGCAAGCACCCAGGGAGTGCCATCTTTAGTCCGCCTTGCGGATCTTGGAGTATGTCAAAGCAGCCCCTGGGAAAGGATTACTCTTTCAGAAGAATGGTCATCTGAGGGTTGAAGCATACTCAGATGCGAGTTATGCTAATGACAAAGGGGATCGCAAGTCTACCTCCGGTTTCTGCACCTTTGTTGGGGGAAATATGGTAAGCTGGAAGAGCAAGAAGCAGTCTGTTGTTTCCAGGTCTAGTGCTGAAGCTGAGTATCAGAGTATGACATCGACCACTTGTGAGTTAAAATGGCTACGGGCTTTCATACTGGATTTAGGAGAGGTCTACAACCATCCTCTACCTATGTTTTGTGACAACAAGGCTGCCATATACATCTCCAAGAATCCAGTCTTCCATGAAAGAACCAAGCACATTGAGGTTGACTGTCATTTCATTTGTGAAGAGATTTTGAAGGAATAAATTTGCACTCCCTTCGTCACTTCTGATGCTGGCTGAAATCTTCACCAAGCCAGTATCCGGCTCATTTTTCCATATTTATGACAAGCTGGGCATTATCGATATATATGCTCCAGCTTGAGGGGGAGTCTTGAAGTTGGTGACCGGGCGGTCTAGCTTGGCGGATTGATAATCGCGCGGACTGGCGGTTTTCCTTCAGCGGTTTGGTTGCTGTGTGTTGATGTCTGTGGTCCAAGCGGTCTAGCGGTTTATCACTGGCGACTTGGAGACCGGGCGGTCTAGCGGTCTCACATGGCGATCTCTCTCTCTCTCTCTGACAGTTGCCGAACGGTTAGCCCTTCTGTCTAACCGCGCGACTTGTGCGGTTTGTGTCTGTACAGTCCGCTTGTGTCATGTAAATTTTTAGTCCCACATCTCTTATTTGTATTCTCTCTTCTCTCCTCTATTCTATATAAGGGAGGCCATACCTTTGTAATAGATACCTTTTTTTGATAATAAAATTTCAGTTTAAACCGCTTCCGACTTGTTTTAGTTTGTTTCTCACATGGTACATCCACTTTCCCTCCCACCTATCCAACTATCTTGTTGGACTAGGCACTTCTCCAAAACTTGATCCAAAAAGCTTACACCTCAGATCTCTCAGGATCTCTAAGTCTCCTCCAAGACTTACTTCTCAGGCCTAAGGCCCTACAACTCAGTGATCCTAAGATTACCTACCTCAGGCTATTAATCCCTACACTCAGGCTGGGAGGATAGCCCTACTTCAGATCCACAAAGGATCCTACACTCAGAGAGCATCGCTCTCCTACCTCAAGCTGTTAAGCACTACAGCTCAGATCCACACTTGGATTCTACAGGATGAAGGTGAGTTGGTGGTTACTCTTGACACAAGAGATGTTTCTCTGTATCAAGCTTCTTGACTGAGATAAACTCAGCCCAACTATGACTACATGAATTTATTTCCTGAGTCTACCTTTACTGAACTAAGAAGTTCTTAGTCCTAACTACTTCCACATCAACAAGTATATATTTACTTGAGCTTGAAGTGACTTGCAAAACAATGATCTGCCTCTTTCTGAATTGAGCCTGAAGCTCATCCCAACTACTATTTCACAGCACCAGGGATTTTTCCTGCTGGAACTATGAAGTTACTACAGCTAATTACTGTTACCTGAGCTGAGAGAATCTCAGCTCTAACTTTGCAAACTAAGATAGCTCTGCCTCTTCTTCCTTTCTTAGGCTGAGGTGATTCAGCCCTAACTTTGACTCCTAAAGAATAGTCCCCTGAGCCTTCTTTCAAATCTTTTCTTCTTCAAGCTTCTTCTCTTCACAACTTCAGATTAAGATCTCTAGGATGTTGCTTGCCTAGCTGGAACTGTGAAGAACTTGACGCAAGGGTCGGCCCTAGGCTGCTTCCTCTTTCCTTAGAGAAATACTCCGAACTGCTAAGGTCAATGAAGATGACAACATCTAACTTGCTCTTCATCTTGTTGACTTGAGCTTGCCGTTCTTCAGCACAACAACAATGGCGGTGAAGAAGAACGACCTGATGACTCCTCTCAAAAGCTTTTTTTTATCTGTAAAGTCTTTCCCTTTTATTGATTATGACCCAACGACTCTTGAGCAGTGGGCCCCACACCTTTAATGGCCAGCATCAACCTTGCTTTAACACCAACTGTCGTATAGTAGGTTTACGACAACATTTGACACTTACTGTAGCCATCCAGCCACTAATTTGAAATATGTTGACTTGTTGACTTTCTGACGCCACCAGCTGTGTACTTAGCCAAAAATCAAGCAACATTAGCAAAAGCGTCAAGTGAGGAAGCATCACTCAATGCCAAAACACTTAGACAAAATTCTGTCTATCTAGGCGTTGAGAGAGTTGAGTGAACAAGCCTCACTCAACGCTTTTTGCCTTAGCAAAATTTTTCTGCTTCTCTGGCGTTGAGAGCGTTGAGTGTGTCTTCATCACTCAACGCTTTTTTGCTTTAGAAAAGCTTTTTGCATCTTATCCACTGAGAGCGTTGAGTGTGACTTCATCACTCAATGCTTTTTGCCTTAGAAAAAGCTTTCTGCATCTTAGCCGCTGAGAGCGTTGAGTGTGTCTTCATCACTCAACGCTTTTCGCCTTACACAATTTTTTGCTACTAGGCGTTGAGTGAGTAAGCTCCATTCAACACCAAACTACTTAACATACACTCTTGTTATCTGGAGTTGCGTGAGTGAGCTATACTCAACGCATTTAGTCAAATTTCTGTGTTTAAAAACACTGGATTTAATTGACTGAGTGTTACTCAACACTTATGAGGCTATGGCGTTGAGTGAATGACCTTCACTCAACACCTGTGGACTTAGCCACTTTTATGCCTCTTAAACCTTAGGCTTTGACTATCTCAGCCTGCCTCACTCAACTCTGAATTGAGTTCGACAAATGCTGAATTGAGTTTGATAAAATGGTGAGCCCAGCTCGACGAACTCTGAACTCAGTTCGATGAATTCTTAACTGAGTTCGACGAACTCAGAATCTCAAACTATGAGTTTAGTTCGACGAACACTGAGCTCAGTTCGACGAATTCTGAACTCAGTTCGACAAACTCTGAACTCAGTTCAACTCACAACTTTTTTGCTGTATGGCATTGAGTGTGTCTTAATCACTCAATGCCAAACTACTTAGCCATATTTCTGCCTATAACTATATGGCGTTGAGTGAGTCAACTCCACTCAATGCCTATGGACATAACCACATTTCCAGCTTGCCAACATTCTTCCTTACCTCTTGTTGGGTATTGTATCCACAAGAACCCAGATTTGGAGAAGTCACCCTTGAACTAAGATGAATTAAGTTGTATTTGATGTGTTGCTTGAGTTATGTGTTTGCAGGACTATATTGCCAAGTGTAGACCAATGTCAGTCTACAATGGGTCATCAAACACAGGACCATACAATGCAATCCCTCATTGAGTGATCCATTGTGTTGACTCATGTGTAGCCTCTCTATTGGGATACACTTCATGTTTTAAGTACTAGGATTGATTGGAGAAAGAAATGTTGCTGAGTTTGTAGAAGAAGAGAAAATTATGTTTGAGAAATTTTTCTAAGTCTTTCACTCGAGTAGTACTTTATATACTCGAGTTAAATACTTAGATTATACTCGAGTAAGTCTATTTGTACTCGAGTAAGGGAATGGCTCTCGAGTAGCCTGAATATAACTCTCGGGTAGCCAAATTAATCACTCGAGTAGATTATCTCTTACTCTCGAGTTAATAGAATTTCCTCTAAGAAATTATTCTAAGTCATTTACTCGAGTAGTCATGTTCACTCGAGTAGATTAGTCTTTTGTCTCGAGTTACAGAAGGAAGATGTTCGTGCTGTTTTACTTCACTCGAGTAGTCAAGATCATGTACTCGAGTAGTCTATCTACTACTCGAGTAGTCCAGGTTTAATACTCGAGTGATAAGATTTCATCCCTCAGAATTCTTTCCAAGTCCATTACTCGAGTAGTGATATCCATATACTCGAGTAGTGATATCCATATACTCGAGTAGTTTATCTCCTCTCGAGTAGTCCAGTTCTCGATTAATCAATTTTCCTCGCTCAGAAATTATTCTAAGTCTTTGACTCGAGAAATCCTTTTTCCTCTCAAGTAGTTAATTTCTATTCTTTCGAGTAATACTTCTTGTACTCGAGTAGTTCAACTCCACGTCCTGAGTAACTATGTTATCACTCGAGTAAGTCTTTATGTACTCGAGTAGTTACTCATTCTATTTTGAATTTTCTCAAGGACTTCTACTCGAGTAGTCTGTTTCTATCCTCTCGAGTAATCATATTAATACTCGAGTAGCTTATATTTTACTTGAGTACTTCAGTCAGATTTGACAGAATTTCGCTAAGTCCATAACCGACGGGATTTTCAAATGACTTGACGTGATTGGTCCACGTGTACGTCATTAATTATAATTATGACCGTTAAAGAGATCTTATATAAGGTCTTGTCAAACCGACTAACCCTAACAAGCTGTCAAATAATATTCTAAGTCTTTGAATCGATTTTCTCTTTCCAAAAACGGAAGCTGCTACCGATCTTCATCGTGCAATTCGCCTAGGGCTTACGTTCAAGAAGATTCCGAACAAAGTAGACTTACAGATCGAGATTGTTCTTCAACTCCTCATCATCTCTCGGATCTTGTGAGTCAAAGAAATTTCAGATCCAGATCTTGCCGAGTTTCTTCTTCAACTATTTCATATAAAGCCGTAAGTTCAAAGAAAGAAGATTTTGGCCGAGATTTTCCAGATCTGAGAAATTATTGTTTGTATTTCTACAAATCTTTTCTTATATCTTGTAGGAGATTTCTCTCCGAGTATAGGAGCATTTTCTTTTGTCTCCGAGTTGTAGGAAACTTTATCTTTTGAGTGTAGATCCGTGTTGTGGATCGAGATTGTAGGAACTTTGTTCCGAGGCGTAGGATTGGTCTTCAATCCGAGATAGTGGAGTAGCCGAGTCTAGTGGTTTGCTAGATCGGTGAGGTAAAGTGGATGTACCCATGGTTGGGGAGCCACTATAAATCTTTTGTCGTCTGTGATTGCTTGGTTGATAATTGTGTGCATAGATCTCAAAATTTTTATTCCACAAAAAGACGCACAAATCACCTATTCACTCCCTCTAGGTGATTTAGGTAGACAACTAAACACTTTCACCTATGGTGTTGAGTGTGCTTGCTCCACTCAATGCCTGTGGACTTGGCTACATTTTCAATTGCTCCTTGACTTCTGGAATTGAGTGAGCTTACCTCACTCAATGCCTGTGGACTTAGACAAATTCCTGCCTTTCCAGCATCTTCACTTTGTGACCACCTGTCACATCACTTAGACAATCTGTCTAGACTTGTTCCATGAAACATCCTGCACATGATGAGCATAAATAACATCAAATACAACTATGCTCTTAGTGTTGATGTATATTTCTCTTCAAATCCAATCTAGGGAACATTGTGGGCAATGGACCCAACAATGGAGTTTTTCCAATTCTCATCACCAATTGAGCTGCAAAAGTTTGTTGAAAGTGGGCCGGCCCAATTATGTGAGTATCTCGGGTTGCCCCTAGCCGGGCTGCAGTCCACCAGCCCCAACCCTCTCTCCATATAACTGCGTGCGATCAATCTGCCAAACCGGGCTGACCTCCCTTAACTGGTTTGTGGCGGGTTGTTAAGGTCAGCGAGGTATTGCGATTGCCCAGCCTCGATCCCCTGACCTCCTTTCGATGAGAAGTGATCTAGCTAAGTGCCCCTACAGGGACTTCCCAGGAGGTAACCCATCCCGAAACTACTCCCATCCGAGCACGCTTACCTAAAGAGTTCTTTGAGTTCCCATCACCAATTGAGATGCAGCTGAATTGGTGATGAGAAGTGAAAAAACTCCATAGTTAAGCATGCTCGGGCTGGAGTAGTCACGGGATGGGTGACCTCCTGGGAATTCCCCGTGGTGTGTGCTTGATTATCGAGTTTCGCTCATCTAAGGGAGGATGTGGTCTCCAACAACCCGCCACATGGCCAGTTTAAGGTAGGCCACCCGGTGTTGGGCTTGGGCCGAACGCAGCACGTGGAGATGGGTTGGATCAATTGGGCTGCAGCCCTCTAAGGGAGTTTAAGGAAGGCAACCCAGATACCTTGCAAGGCTGGATATTGCCGCACACCCCTTCTAACATATTTCTCAGCACCAATTGAGTTGCGGCGATATCCCACCTTGCAAGGAAGGCCAGTTTAAGGAAGGAGATCAATTGTTGTTGAGAAGTGTGTTAGAAGGGGCGTGCGGCGATATCCCACCTCGCAAGACATCCAGGCTGCATTCCTTAAACTCCCTTATAGAGCTGTAGCCCAACTAACCTAACCCATCTCCACGTGTTGCATTCGGCCCAAGCCCAACACCGGCTGGCCTACTTTAAACTGGCCACGTGGTAGGTTATTATAGGCCACATCCTCCCTTAGATGAGCGAAACTTGATAGTCAAGTGCACACCATGGGGACTTCCTAGGAGGTCACCCATCCTGTGACTACTCCAGCCCGAGCATGCTTAACTATGGAGTTTTTCCACTTCTCATCACCAATTCAATTGCAGCTCAATTGGTGATGGGAAATGAAAGAACTATATAGTTAACTAGATCACTTCTCATCGAAAGGAGGTCAGGGGATTGAGGCCGGGCAAGTGCAATGCCTCGCCAACCTCAACAACCTGCCAAAAAATTGTTAAGGGTGGTCAGCCCAGTTTTTGTTGAAAGGGCCTGACCCACTCATGTGAGTATCTGGGCCGCCCCAGGCGGACTGCAATACACCAGCCCCAATCCGCTTTCCACACAACTGTATGCAGTCAATATCCCAAATCGGGTTGACCTCCCTTTAACTGGTTTGTGGCGGGCTACTGAGGTCGGCGTGGCATTGCGCTTGCTTGGCCTCGATCCCCTGACCTCCTTTCGATGAGATATGATCTAGTTAAGTGCCCCTATGGGGACTTCCCAGAGGTCACCCATCCCAGTACTACTCCCATCCGAGTATGCCTAAGCCAACTAATTTCCCCCTTGATTTTTGCCACCTGTATGCCACCCTCCTATGATGATACCTAGCCAAAGTAAGTGGAGGGGAGGAGAGGAGCTCCTCCTCTCATGTTAATAATCCCACATAGGGTAGGAGAGGGGTGAACACCCTCCCTAAGCCTATAAAAGGCACTACCCAGCCTGCTCCCCTCCACACAAGCCTACCCGAGCCTAGGGCACCCTTTTCAGAGCTCTAGCTCGCAAGAAAACACTCACCACCCAAGCTCCACTACCGCCTCTGATGGCATTTCGGCCAGGGCCCTCCCAAGCTCCTCTAGGCCAGGTGGAACTTCTTCCCCTCCCCCTTCCAAAATTTCTGAACGACCTGCATGTGCCCTCCCAGCAGCCAGAGCGCCGTCGACACCACCCGAGCCAAGCTCTAGGTTGGGTGGTGGCTACATGTGTTTATCCTTTCCTAGTGCCGGTGGTGGCGCTGTGGAAGGGCTAAACAACCAGGGATAACCTTCCCCGGCGGTGGAAGGCCGGGGTGTCGTCGGAAATCGCCGCTCCGGCGGCACCTGAAAATAGAGGATTTCTCTGTATTTTTCTGCGATGGCGGCAAGCCGCCGGGCCACTGCCGGAGAGGAACTCTACCCCAGGCGCATCAGTCGAGGGTGGTTTCATGGCCAGGGAAGTTGCCGGAGAGGCGGGGTGGTGCTGAGAGCAGAGCCACCCGCCATCCTTCTCTCGATTTTGCAAATTTTGGCGGTGGCCGACGGCGTCAGGCCGCCGGACCACCACCCAGAAGTTTGTTAGGCCCTGGCAAGTCGATCCGGGGAGGCGCTGGCGCCCAACAATGGCAGGCCGATGGTGGCAGAAGGCTACCACCTCCTTCTCCAGCGGGAAGAGATCACCGTCGTTCATCTCTCGGTGTTGAGATGAACGACTATGATTACCTCATCCCCCCCCCCCCCCCGCATCAACTTTTGTGCCCCCAACAGTGGATCCGTGGCTGATTTGCTATGGGGAAGCGTTGGTTCAATCTCCCGTTCGACGTGGTTCCTGGCCGCAGGTTCAAATCTGATCTACTATATATAGACTAATATTTTAACAGAATCTTGAGTATTTTTTATAAAAAATATAGGCTTCTAGGAGAAAAGTGTTGAACATGAAAATTATTTCTCTCAATGAGGGCTTTCTCCACAAAAATTTTGAGAATATTTGGAGTTGATTTGATATTTTTAAAAGTCTAAAAAGGTTTTAATAGGCCAAATTAGAGACCCAAAATAGATCGAAAGATTTTGAAAAATATCGTATGCTCATTTTAGGTCTCCCCAAAGGTTGTATAAAAATTTGGGAATCTTGGAATAAAAATTGAAGATTTTCCAATTTAATGGAGCCTAGGGTCGCGCTCAGAAATTAATGCGTCCGATTTTCTCGAAATGAAAATTGGAGCGCGCGACCACTTTTTTAATCAAATAATAAGTTCAAATTATTTTACCAACAATTGAGGTAAGTGCCCAAGCTCCGAGTGTTCCGAGGTTTCATAAAACCACTGAGCACCTCATTCTTTGCTTTTATAAAAACTCTCCGGTAACTCTGACATACTCAGAAAATGAGAGTACGAGCGATTAAACTGTTAATTATTCTCGACAAATAATAAAGGGTAACTCTTAATAAATCCTCCAAGTCTGATTAAGCCGTAATTAAAAAGGATGCAACTGAACTATTATTGGACCTTAATAATGGGTGAAACCCAAATAAGCCTCCTAAGAACAGAGATATAACTGAACTAAGCCTCCTGAGAACAGAGATAGAATTGAATTAAACCTCCTGAGAACGGAGATGAAATTGAACCAAAGAAGCCTCTTAAGAACGAAGATAAAACTGAAATAAACCTCCGGAGAATGGAGATGAAACTTAACTAAGTCTCCTGAGAATGAAGATAGAACTGAAGCCTCCTGAATAGAGTGATTAGACTACTAACCCTTTTCTTTATGTTTTATTCCAGTCTCGTACTAGTCTAGTTCTTTTATTCAGTTTAGTACCTTCTTTCCACTACTCCAGTTTTATACTGGTCATTGCTATTTACTTTCAGTTCAGTTCATTCTTTTAAAGTACTATTCCAGTCTCTTACTGGTCAAGTTTTTTTTCCAGTATTTACTTTCCATTCAGTACTACTCCAGTTCCATACTGGACTTATTTCATTACAACATTTCAATTCTACAAATTATACTAACATCAATTTCTATTACTGCACTTTCATTTCTTCAGTTTACTATTCTAAGCACAAGTCTTTCCCGGACAGGCAGTGATTTGATTGGTAAGGCTTTAGTTGGGGATAACAGGAGTTGAGATGTTCCTCCTCAGTTAGCTCCAAATAAAGTACTCTCATGCTCCTTATCGAAAGTCGAGCCAAGTAACGTTTGCCCGAATTATTTAAAGAATAGTAGGGCAAACCGCTAAAGACCTGGTGCATGCTAACAAACAGTTTTATTTGTTTACTTGTAAATTGCTTGCGGTAAATTGTGGCAGGTCAGTTGAAAGAGAGGGGATAGATCTGACTAACTCTAGAGGGGGGGGGGGGTGAATAAAGTATTTTAAAAAATTGATTATTTTTTATAGAGGAATTAAAATAAGTGATAGTAGTATATATATATAAAGAGAGGTAAGAAAAAAAAAACTATCACAACACAGCAGAAATAAAGAAAGGAACAACCAGACGACACAAGAAAATTATAGTGGTTCCCCAAAACTGGGTACATCCACTCTTCTACCACCCTAGTAGGAATCTACTAATAGGTTTTTGATTAGGTGCCCTGCCACCACAGGTTTTTGCTCAGGTGCCCTATCACCATAATATCTATTTCAAGGGAGATCTCACAATCCTTTAGGCTTTTGATCAGGTTCCCAAAAACCAAATCAAGTATTTTGATAAGGATACTTGTCAACCAGGTGATAACTTTTGAAGGGAGTTAGAAAACCTTTTTATAGTGGGAAATGAAAAGTGTTTTTGTCTTCTCTTTCTCAAACAACTGAGAAGACTTTAGTGGATGCTATTGTCAAAGCTCCCCCTGAGATGAAGAATGGTTCAGAATGATGAGAGCTTTGCACAGGGTGTAGGTGTTGATGAAGATCTTCAGAAAATTCTTGGACTGGTGTTGGAGAGTTGTCCTTGTGAAGCCTTAAGCAGAAACTGAAGAAGACTAAAGATCTGTGTGTTGTTGTTGTTCTTCAATTTCCTATAGATAGCAATACTATTCTCTGTATCAGTTGTCTATAAAAATTCTTGTGTAAAGATCTCTTGTTGTCCTTTTTGAAAAAGATCTTTTTATATGTTGAGAGGATTTCCAGCTATTGAATTTTGAATATTATCCTTGATTTGCTGCTAAGATTCTGGGAGTTGAAACGACTGAAAAATGTCTTAAATGTGTTTCCTCATCTGTCCCAGTAAATAAGTCAATTAATTAACTCTGTGAAATCCATAATTAATACTGCCAAGCAACAGGTATATTCTTGAGAATATAAGCACTAATTATCAGAGAATTACTGTCTTAGAATAATACGAATTGAAATCAAAATGACGGAGAAATCGCTAGAACTGATACTGACAGAAATCATCGAACTCAGGACGGATTTCGTCAACCTGAACTCAAAGTTCGTCGAGCTGAGAAATCGTCTTCGTCGAGCTGAGCTCAGAGAAAATTGATCTGGAGAACAATTGTCAAAGCCAAGCTCCATGTTCGTCGAACTTAGGTAGACTTTCATCGACCAGAGAATCTGAGAGGAGAGGGAGTTCGTCGACCTGAGCTCATATTTCATCGAGCTCAGCTCAGAGTTAAAACTCTGAGTTTGTCGATCTGCGAACGACAATCGTCGAGCTTAGTTCGAAGAACTTCGAACTGATTTGTGAACTCTTAAAAACTGCAATTCTTCTAAGTCTGGATCTCTGAAGTCTTCTTAAGGCTGGATCATAAGATGTCTAACCTAGTCAGACTGTCCTAACCTTAGAACTAACAAATTGACCCTGGGCTATACATGATGGGTTAATAACCTAATAGTGAACCTAGCTCAAATCCAAACTAGGGATCCAACAATCTCCCCCTATTTGGGCGAGGTCACTAAAAAAATAGAAAAGCATAAAAACATAAAGCAATATAAGTATCTGACAGAATTTTAAAATAATCAGCAGATATGATATAGCTACGTGCAATACATATATATTACAGAGAAATAAAAGTTCAAGATTTGTTAGAGGGAGGAGTAGATAAAGATTTAGTAAAAATAATTGTCTTTTGAGGATTTTCTGCTTCCTTCTTAGATATTTTTATATCTTGAACTCCAAGAACTGTCACAGATGAAGCTCTGGGAACAACAGCTTTTGGATGTACCTTCATATATTCATTTGGATCAAATAAATGTCTGTCTACCTGAAATTTGTCAAATTCTTTTTGCCTATAGATAGACATAGTAGTGAACTTTGATGGATCTGATCCTTCTTCTCTGGCCTTATTCATCTGAGACAAACCAATCAATTCTTGAAATCTAGCCATTCTAAAGTTTGGATCTAACTCAGGTTCATAAACTAGAGAGGGAGGTCTCTCTAGATAAGATTTAGAAGCATTCTGAGCAGATTTAGAAGTTTGGATCTAACTCAGGTTCATAAACTAGAGAGGGAGGTCTCTCTAGATCAGATTTAGAAGCATCCTGAGCAGATTTTTGAGGGTTTCTGAAAATAATGGATTGCTGTTGAAAGTTGTTGGAGGAAGAGACTGTTGAGACTGTCCTGAATAGTAAGACTTTGGAGGTCTATATTGATTATACTTCCCAGCAGGTCTAGAGGACAGATTGGAGGATTGCCTGGGAGTCTGAGAGCTGCTAGAAGCTAGCTTCTGAGTTTTTGCAACACTTCCTGAAGCACCTGCAGGAGGAGGAGGAGGAGGTCCTCTCCTGGTCTACTTAGGTGGGGAGTTGTACCTTCTTCTTTTCTTCCTTTCCTTTTGCTCATTCTTGGATAACCACATCCATTAAGGAATTTCTAGATATGGAGTAATATTATGTAGAATGTAATAAGGTGTGTCAGCTGTAGGATTAGGCTTAGGAACAACCTTGGCGGAAGCCTTTCTCTTCTTAGATTTTGTCTTCTTAGGACCAGAGTCATCAGAATACTCCTCATCATCATCACATGATCCAGGAGGATTGTCATATAAATCATCAATTTCCTTTAGAGTTTCTATAGAGATCTGCTTCTCATCCTGAGGCTATACATGAAATTCTGGCTCTGCAAAACTTTTAGTAATAATCTGATTTCCTTCCTCTTCTTCCATGTCAGCAAACATGATATCATCAAGATCTAGCATTGGGGACTCAACCCATATATGAGGAGGAGGACTACAAACGTCTTCAACAACTAATATTTCTAAAATCACAGGAGTTGCAAGGCTTTCCCTTAGTTGATCTACAACTTCAGGACTTATTGGAGCAGTAAAACATACAATGGCCTTGGAGTAATCAACATCAAAACTAGGTAGAGCATTTCTGTACATTTTGTAAATTGGATTGAAAGAACTGAGTAAAGAATTCAAATCAACTATGGGATTTATGATAAAATCACCAGCAACGCTTATTTCTTCATCTATATCATAAGCTATATCCATATGAGAATCATCTATAATATCTATAATATTTGTTGGAATGTCTACCTCAGGGGAATCTGTTGCTGATACTGCTAGAAGTGGAACTAGAACTGCTGCTGCTGCTAGAGGAGCTGGAACTTCTTCACAGGACATCTACCCCTGCCTAGTTTCAGAGGGTCCTGAAGCCAGGCCCCCAAAAGAAGGGACAGTAGAGAGGGTAGCAATTCTAGTAGATAGAGAGGTGATAGAGGCAGAGAGAGGAGCAATAACATTTGCTATTAATTGCTCTAGAGTAGGAGAGATGAATTTTAGAAGATCCTTGGCAATGTCAGAGAAATTTAGATATATAGGTTCAGGAGCAGAGGGAGTATAAGAGGAATGATGTCCACAATTGGAACATACATAGAAAGCATTGGGGAAGTCTGTATGAAGGAATTCAGGGAATGTGGAGTTAGGGTTAGAAGGAATGTTGGATGGAATGGTATTAGATGTGGTTGGAATTGTAGTAGAAGGAGTTGTTGTGGTAGGAACTGATGTAGTGGTGATGTCCTGGATGGGTGATTGAGCTAGGGATTGATGTGGAGATGGTGGAGGTGGAGATAGCAGATTGAAATTTGGCTATGAAGATGTAGATGGAATGTCAACTAGATGAGTTGGAAGAGGAGACTGAGGTGGTGTAGATTGATAATCCTTTGGTATGTGGATTGGAGATTGAGGAAGTGGAGAATGGGGTTGTGAAGGTGATCCAATAGGGATTGGAGAGGAAATGGATGGTTGCTGGAGGGGAGTTGATGATGGTTATTGTTGAGAAGGAGGTGAAGGAATTCTGATGGAGGGAGTAATTTATTCCTGAGGTGGGGAAGTAGCTGTAACTGCCCTTGTATCCTCAGAAGTCCTGGAGGTGGAGGCCCTTAAGGGTTTAGAGATAGTCCTCTCCCATATGGTAAACAAGGCAGATGTAAGCCTATTGGAGGCATTAATGAATGTGGTCTGGGAGACCAGTAGTTCAGATGCCTTGGACTGGAGGAAAAGCCTAAAATCCTCCCAAAACACACCTCTTTCTTAGAGTTCTTCTTTTTAATCAAGTCAAACAGTAACTTTCCCCATTTTACTGCTTTCTTTTTCACTAGAGAACACATCACTAAGAACTGGTGCCTGGTGATATAGTCATGGGTGGTGTGCTTGCCAGCAATACTTTACCAACAATATCAGCAAGAAACTTATACCCAGCAGATAAGTTCTTATTCAACATATTATCATATTCAGAACTATCTATTTAAATATCCTTGTCTCCATTTATCAAACCAAAAATATCTGTTAAAACATCAGGGGTTAGGGAAACTTGATTTCCTGTAATTGTTCCAGTCAGCATGTCTGCATCTTGAGAAGATGAAGTATAAACCCACTCCCTTATCTCTGTTGCGACCAACTTGATCCTGGTGGTCATAAATTTTTTCAGTTGTTGATCGTCAAATAACTACAGAATGTCCATGAAAATTTGATCGGAATGACGGAAGGAGTCAAAGTCGATGTCAAAACCAGTGTCAAACTTCTTGCCGGAAAGGGAAATCGTCAGAATCACCGGAATTTAGTTTTCCTGCAAAAAGAAAGAGATCAAGTGCAAGAGAACAGAAAGCGCGGGATGGAGCTCGAAGAAAACCTAGTTATAAGGTTTTCAGAATATGAAGCGCCGACTCCGTCCTGCAAAAATAAAAGAAAATCTTCGTTCTCAGGTTGACGAAAAATTTCATGAAGAAATAATATCGTCGATCTCAGTTTGAAGAGGAGAAACGTTTTGTCATTCTCAGGTTGACGAAAAATTTTCTAAAGCAAGATCGTCAATCTCTGCTCGACGAAAATAACTTCACACAGAGAATTCATCGATCTCAGGTCGACGAATTTTCTCAAAAAATGTTCTCAGATCGTCGATCTCCGTTCGACAAACTGTGACAAATTCTTCGACTTCAGACAGAAGATTAAATTAATGTTTCTTCATTAATCATACCTAGCTGATTCAGAAAGAATAGATGTTTCTTCTCATCCAAAAGTTTGGTGAACATGTCTACTCTTTGTAAATAAGTAGAGATAAAGATGAGATTAATTTTATTTTTATCCATATAATCTCTAATGAAATGATTCCTTATTTCTATATGCTTTGTCCAACTATAATATATTGGATTTTGTGCAAAGGAAATTGCACTGGTACTATCAAAAAATACAGTTGAATTATTTAGATTGTATCCATAATCCAAGAGTTGGTTTTGAATCCACAATATTTGTGAATAATAACTGCCAGCTATAATGTATTCAGCTTCTACAGTTGAGGTGGACACAGATGTTTGTTTCTTATAAAACCAAGACACAAGCCTATAACCAAGGAACTGACATGTTCCTGTTGTGATTTTCCTGTCAACTCTACATCCAGCAAAGTCAGCATCAGAGAATCCAGTTAATTAGAATTCTGACTCAGCAGGATAAAAGAGTCCTAGATTTGGGCAACCCTTTATATATCTCAAAATATTTTTTTAGGAAAATAAGGTGAGATTATTTAGGGTTCACTTGGAACCTAGCACAAAGACATGTAGCAAACATTATGTATGGCCTACTAGATGTGAGATATAATAAGGACCCAACAATAGCCCTATATGTTTTTTTGATCAACTGGCTTGCCATGTTCATCAGAATCAATCACAATATTGGAAGCCATGGGTGTATTCTTAGTTGAGGCATCAGTCATCCCAAATCATTTAACTAATTCCTTAGCATATTTGGATTGGGAGATGAAAATGCCATCAGGGGATTGCTTCACTTGGAGACCAAGAAAGTAAGAAAGCTCACGCATGCTACTCATTTCAAACTTAGAATGCATCAGGTTAGAAAACCTTTTGCATAGCTTGGAATCAGTAAAGCCAAAAATGGTGTCATCTATATATATATGTACTAATAATATGTTATTATTATGTTGCCTAGTAAAGAAAGTTCTATCTACAATGCCCCTAGTGAACTTATGCTCTAAAAAAAAGCTAGCTAGAGTCTCATACCAAGCTCTTGGAGCTTGCTTTAAACTATAAAGAGCTTTATGCAATTTGAAAACAAAAGAGGGATGAGTTGGAGAAATAAAACCTAGTGGTTGTTCAACATATACTTCCTCTTTGAGTTCACCATTCAAGAAGGCACTCTTGACATCCATTTGGTAGACCTTGAACTTTTCGTACGCTGCATAAGCAAGAAAAATTCTAATAGCTTCCAATCTTATAACAGGTACAAAGGTTTGATCATAGTCAATTCCTTCTTCCTGTCTGTATCCTTGTGCTACCAGCCTTGCTTTGTTCCTAATGATGGCTCCTTGTGCATCCAATTTATTTCTGAATACCCACTTAGTTCCAATAACTTGTGAGTCTTTGTGTTTAGGAACTAAGTCCCAAACTCTGCATCTCTCAAACTGATTGAGCTCCTCTTGCATTACAATAATCCAGTGGGGATTTTGCTCTGCATCTTTAATGGATTGGGGATCAAGTTGAGATATGAAGCAAGCATGCATCAAATTTTGGTCAAGTTAATGCCTTGTTTGCACACCAACTGATATATCTCCAATCACTTGAGATACATGATGATCTCTAAGTGTGACAAGATCAGTTGGAGGAGTTGGTTCAACAACAACATTGGGAAATAATTCCTCTTATGGAATTAAATTTGCTGTTGAAGGTTTAACAGTCATTTCATTCAAATCTTCTTCACTATTTTCATCATCATGTGGAGAAGGAGGTGATATAGCCTCATTGGTGAGGTTCAGATCATCCAATTTCTCACACAGTTGGGATACCTGCAATAAATCTTTGGTAAAAGAATCCTTCTCCTTGTAATACATGTTAGCTTCATCAAATATAATATTTACAGATTCTTCCATTTTCAAAGTAGATTTATTAAACACCCTATAAGCCTTGCTGACTTGGGAATATCCAAGAAAACTCCCACTACAATTTTGACTTCAAATTTTCTAAGATGTTTCTTGTTATTATTATGAATGTAACAAACACAACCAAAGATTCTAAAATAGTCTATTTTAGGTTGCTTCCCTTTGAATAATTCATAGGGAGTCTTTCCCTTAAGTTTATGTATCAAACTTCTATTCAGGACATAATTTGTTATGCTTACAACCTCTGCCCAAAAGGATAGGGGCATATGAGCATCTGCAAGCAATGTTCCTACAGCTTCAATCAGGGTTCTATTTTTCCTTTTTGCTACCCCATTTTGTTGAGGGGATCTACGAGCAGAGAAGCAATGCCTGATACCTTCCATCTCACAGAATTCTTACATAGGAAGAGATTTAAACTCAGTACCATGATCACTTCTGATCAATGCAACTGGAGTAGAGTACTCAATCTTTATGCTCTTAAGAAAGTCTATAAGAAATTTAAAGTTATCTGACTTATTTCTCAAAAAGAACACCCAAGTGAACCTAGAGAAGTCATCTGCGATGACTAAGGTATAAGATTTCCCTCCCAAGCTCTGTACAACAATGGATCCAAATAGATCCATGTGTAGCAAATACAGAATTCTGGGTGAATCACTCTTATTAATAGATTTAAAACTATTTTTGGTTTGTTTGCCTAATTGACAAGACCTGCAAAGGCTTTCCTTCATGTAGGGGAAAGAAGACAATCCTCTAACAAGGTTGTCCCTAGAGAGTTTAGCAATATTTTTAAGATTTACATGTCCTAATCTTTTATGCCAAAGTTCATTATTGTTACTAATTTGATTAAATAGACAAATTTCTGACCTAACAGATTTGAAGTTTACAACATAGATGTTTCCTTACCCAATGCCAGTTAAGACAGTTTGTTTCGTCGATCGCAGTTCTAAGAATAATTATAATAGAATTTTGCGTTCGGAGTTTGTCAACTTGAGTTCGATGAACTGTACACATTTCGTCGATCTGAGTTCAACGAAATCTGTTGAACATTGTTATGATTAAGGTTTTTCTTATTCTTTCTCTTTTTCTTCGGTTTCTGTTTTAATTCAGTTGGTTCATTGTTTTCATCTACCTTTTCTTTACCTTTTTCTGATATAAATTTAATGGGCGTAGAAAGAATGTTTTTCTGAATTAAATGAGGTTGGCTTGATGAAGTACCTAAGCCCAACTTGCCATTGAGCCTGACATTTATTGTGCTTGTGATGTTGATTAATTTGATGCTTCTCCCATTAAGGGTTTCTTCAAATTGCTTAGCCTCATTCAGTTTAGTTTTTAAAGAGATAATTTCTTCTGAAGCTATAACTAGTTTATCTTTTAGTTCAATGTTTTCAGATAGTAGATTTTCATGTTTAGTTATCTTATCTTTGAGAAGTTTGATTTCCTTCTCAGATTTGATTAGATCATTGAATAATAATTTAAATTAAGTTTCTAAATGATCAGAATTAAAATCAAATGAGGATATTACCTAATCCTCTTCAGATTCAAAGTCTTCATTCTCTAAATTTTCAGCTTCTGAAAAGCTGTCTGATGCATTGATAGCCATCAAGCAAACTTCTTTTGCTTTAGCTTCTTCCTCATCTTCACTATAGTTGTAAGATGAAGATTCTTCTTTTGTTTCACTCCAGGTTTCTGCAATAAAACCTTTCTCCTTCCTCTTATGCTTTCTTGAGGAGGGCTTGCTGTACTTCTTTCTTAAGTCTTTTTTCTCTTCTTTTCTCCTTCATCTGATTCTCTGGACACTCAGGAAGAATGTGTCTAGGTTTTTTGCAACCAAAGCAGACAATCTCCTTGGTAGGAGTTTTGTCATATCTTGGTTTGTCATCTTATCTGGATGACTTCCTTCTGAAATCTTTTCTGGCCATGTTGTAAAATCTCTTGTCCAATAAGCTTATGAGCTCATCATTTGTTGGAGGAGCTTCTGGTCCTTCAGATGCTTTTAAAGCAATTTTTTGCTCTTTCCTTCCTGATGAGGAGGTCTTCTGCTCAGTTGTTTCTCTTGACTTTATCAGTTGCTCATAAGATTTGAGCTTGCCTAGAAGAGACTAAGTGGATATTTCATTCAGGCTTCTGGCCTCCTTGATTGGCCAGATCCTAGAGTCCCATGTGCTGGGGAAGCATATAAGGATCTTGTCATTAATCTCTATCAGTGAGATGTTTTTATCCAGTGTTTTCAGCTCATTAACAATTAAGCTGAGTCTGTTGTACATGTCCGCCACTGACTCAGACTCATCCTTCTGGAAATTTTCATACTGAGAGATGAGATGGGATCTCCTGTCCTTTCTCTCATCAGCTGATCCTGTAACCATTTGGTTTAGAGAGTCCCAAATGGCTTTAGCTGAAGTGCATTTAATCACCTTCTGAAATATGTCATCTGACATGGTTTGTGCCAGAATGTTCATGGCCTTTGCATCATTAATTTTTGCCTTTTTCTGAGCATCAGTCCATTCAGGTGGAGGTACTGCATTTGTGCTTGTTGAAGTAGAAGCTTCTTGACTTGGAGGACCTGTCAAAATGGAGTTGTAGATGTCCTCATCAATAGAGTTTATATATAATTTGATTATTGCCTTCCAAATTACAGACTTATTCAGATTGCAGACTGGAGGTCTGGTTCTTGAATATTCTTTATTCTGTGCCATGATATAAGAGAGAAACTAGAGATATTAAGATCTATCAAGGAACTTTTGGTTCAGGTATTAGCCTGTGAATTCAAATGAAAACACAACCCTCTAATACCAATTGAAAGAGATGGGATAGATCTGACTAACTCTAGAGGGGGGGGGGTGTGAATAGAGTATTTTAAAAACTTAATTAGTTTTTATAGCGGAATTAAAATAGGTGGTAGTAGTATATATATAAATAAAGAGAGGTAAGAAAAAGAAACTATCACAACACAGCAGAAATAAAGAAAGGAACAACCAGACAACACAAGAAAATTATAGTGGTTCCCCAAAACTGGGTACATCCACTCTTCTACTATCCTGGTAGGAATCCACTAACAAGTTTTTGATCAGGTGCCCTGCCACCACAGGTTTTTGCTCAGGTGCTCTGTCACCATAATATCTATTTCAAGGGAGATCTCACAACTCTTTAGGCTTTTGATCAGGTGCCCAAAAACGAAATCAAGTCTTTTGATAAGGAGACTTGTCAACCGGGTGATAACTTTTGAAGGGAGTTAGAAACCCTTTTTATAGTGGGAAATGAAAAGTGATTTTGTCTTCTCTTTCTCAAACAACTGAGAAGACTTTAGTGGATGCTATTGTCAAAGCTCCCCCTGAGATGAAGAATGGTTCAGGATGATGAGAGCTTTGCACGGGGTGTAGGTCTTGATGAAGATCTTCAGAAACTTCTTCGACTGGTGTTGGAGAGTTGTCCTTGTGAAGCCTTAAGAAGAAACTGAAGAAGACTAAAGATCTGTGTGTTGTTGTTCTTCTTCAATTTCCTATAGATAGCAATACTATTCTCTATATCAGTTGTCTATAAAAATTCTTTGTGTAAAGATCTCTTGTTGTCCTTCTTTTTGAAAAAGATCTTTTTATATGCTGAGAGGATTTCCAGCTGTTGAATTTTGAAAATTATCCTTGATTTGCTGCTAAGATTCTGGGAGTTGAAACGACTGAAAAATGTCTAAAATGTGTTTCCTCAACTGTCCCAGTAAATAAGTCAAGTAATTAACTCTATGAAATCCATAATTAATGCTGCCAAGCAACTGGTATATTTTTGAGAATATAAGCACTAATTATCAGAGAATTACTGTCTTAGAATAATACCAATTGAAATCAAAATGACAGAGAAATCATCAGAACTAATACTGATAGAAATCGTCGAACTCAGGACGGATTTCGTCAACCTGAACTCAAAGTTCGTCGAGCTGAGAAATCGTCTTCGTCGAGCTTAGCTCAGAGAAAATTGATCCAGAGAAAAACTGTCAAAGCCGAGCTCCAAGTTTGTCGAACTGAGGTAGACTTTCATCGACCAGAGAATCCGAGAGGAGAGGGAGTTCATCGACCTGAGCTCATATTTCATCGAGCTCAGCTCAGAGTTGAAACTCTGAGTTCGTCGATCTGCGATCAACTCGTCGAGCTGAGTTCGAAGAACTTCGAACTGATTTCTGAACTCTTAAAACTGCAATTCTTCTAAGTTTGGATCTCTGAAGTCTTCTCAAGGCTGGATCATGAGATGTCTAACCTAGTCAGACTGTCCTAACCTTAGAACTAACAAATTGACCATAGGCTATACATGATGGGTCAATAACCTAATAATGAACTTAGCCCAAATCCAAACTAGGGATCCAACATCAGTCACTTTCGCAGACCGATCGTACTGGTGCGGGAAGTTCGACAACTCAAGGCGATATGGAGATGTGTACCATGGGTTACCGGCCGTTATGTTCTTCCCCGTTGGGTTTTGTTGGGTCCATTGATTCCAATGTACTAGATTTGTAAGAAGTCAAACAAGTCAATGTTATACACATACTTGTATTTGATGTATGCTAAAGTTCATGCATGCAGGTTGCTCTTTGTCATATTGATTGAATAGGTGGCTCAAGTGATAATGATAGGTGGACATAAAGAAGCTGGCTAGAAAGGCAGGAATTTGCGTAAGTCCACAAGCATTGAGTGAAGCAAGCTCACTCAACGCCAGATGTCAAGGAAGAATGTTGTCAAAGATAAAAAAGCGGCTAAGTCCATAGGCGTTGAGTGAAGCTAGTTCACTCAACGCCAGATACCAAAAAGCACTAAGTAAAGCTGTGTCTGTCAAAGTCTCAGCATTGGCAAGCAGGAAAATTGACTAAGTTCACAGGCATTGAGTGAGGATAGCTCAATCAATGCCAAATGAGCAAGATCATCTAATAAAGACAAGTCAGTCAAAGCATTTGCCTTGATAGTGAAGAAAAATGACTAAGTCCACAGGAATTGAGTGAAGACAGTTCACTCAACGCCATATAACAAAAAGCACTGAGGAAATTCTGTGAAGTCAAAGCCTAAGAAGAAAGAAGATAGAAATCGACTAAGTCCAGAAGCGTTGAGCGAAGCCAGTTCACTCAACGGCTAATAAAGAAGACAAGCAAAGGTAAAAAGCATTAAGTGAGGCCAACTCACTCAATGCCTTCAGACAGATGAAGAACTGACAAAGTCCAGAGGCATTGAGTGAAGCCATTTCACTCAACGCACTCAACGCCTAACACGTGTAGGAAGATTTACCAAGTACTGAGGCATTGAGTGAAGCCAGTTCACTTAACGCGCTTAATGTATAATTGTGTAGAGAGTGTTGGACTATGAAAGTCAGAATTTGGCTGAGTCCAGAGGCATTGAGTGAGGAAGGCTCACTCAACGCTCTCAATTCCTAGATGCTGAATAATGAGCCAAGTATAAAAGCATTGAGTGATGAAGGCTTCACGCAACGCACTCAACTCCCAAGGAAGCAGAAGATTGGCTATGTCTAGAATCATTGAGTGAAGCTTGTTCACTCAACACACACAACGCCTGGAATGAAACTGATAATTTGGCTAAATCCATAGATGCTGACGTCAGCCAAAGCAAACAAAAGTCAACGAAATTCAAATCTATTGTGGGAAAGCAACAGTCTTCCAATAATGGCACCGGCTGCCTGCTGTATAATATATTCTATAAAAGGAAGGCTATATACCATCATTTAAAGCTAGGCCCACAGGTCAAGAAATACGTTGTACGACAGAAGATAAAAGGAATGAGATCGGCAGAATCGAATGAACTTTTTAGGGCTTTATCTTTACGAAAAGCGGTAGAACTTCATCATCTTCCTCACCATTATTGCTGAGACAAGAAGCAGAAGTTCAAATCAATCGACTTGAAAGTTCTTCCTATTAGTTATTATCGTCTTCATCATCAATAGTAAGAAAGAAGGAGCAACAAGGGCTAACCTAGCTGCGGCCACTTCACAGCCCAAGCTGAGAAAATCCTGAAGATTATTTTCTGGAGCTATGAAGAATAAATCTGGATTGATCTTTCTCAGGATAGAAGGAGAAAGACACAGAGATCATTTCTCAGTTGTCTAGTAATCAACACCAACAAACTTATTTCTTTCTGTAGGATCTTCTTAGATCTGAGTTGTAAGCCTATTTATAAAGGCGGAGTGTAAGATCTGTTATAGATCTGAGGTAGGATTCAAGAGTTAATCTGAGTGGTAGGATTCTATTAAGAATCTGAGTGTAGGGCTTTGTGCCTGAGTTATAAGTATTGGAGAAGACTGAGTGGTCCTGCGTGATTGTGTTGTAAGCTCTTAGGAGCCGAGATATTGGAGAAGTGCCTTGTCTAACACACTATTAGAAAGACGGGAGGGACAGTGGACGAACCCATAATTTGGGGAACCACTATAATTTGCTATGTCGTCTGGGTGTGTTGGAACCCCACCTATTTTAGGTATTTGGGCTAAGGTTCACTATTAGGGTTGCATAGATTGACCCACTTTGTATAGTCTAGGGTCATAGGTCTTTATTATATTATAGGGTAGGTCAACTAGTCATTTTGATCTGACCAATCCCTTAGAAGAATTTGAAGACTGTAGAAACTAGAACAAAGCAGAATTTTCTCTATTGAAGAAGGCGTTCGACGAACTCTGAAGTGAGATCGACGATCTTCGTTCTCAGTTCGACGATCTCAGAGTCTCTTCTCTGAACTGAGATTGACGAAAGTTGAAATGAGCTCAACGAACTCTGATCCTCTATCAGGATAGAGTTAGACGTTCTTCTATCCCAGTTCAACGAACTTTGAGTGCAGAATAGGCAAGTTCTTCTCAAAATGCAGTTCGCTGAGCTCAGGTCGACAAACAGGAATTATCAGCTCGATGAAATTTGTCCCGAGCCTGACTTAGAGTTTTTCCTGATTTCTATCCCTACTTTCTATATTATTTAGCAGTAATATTCCTGAGTAATTAATGCTTATGTTCTCCTGAATATAGCCGTTATTGGCAGCATTGATTATGGTCTTCATCAGGGTATTTACTTGCTTATTTTATTAGGGACAGTTGGGGAAAATCATTCAAGACAGTCATTCCAGCCGATTTTATTCTCCAGATCTTTCAGCAATTAATGTAGTGATTTGAAATTCAAAGGAGAATAATTGACTGCTCATATAAAAGAGATTTTCTCTTTTCAGTTAATAACAAGAACAGAAGAAACACAATACAAAAGACACTGAGAGCATTTTTCTTCATCATCAGTTTGCATCTCCAGAAAGAATTTCAAGAGACAACCATCACTATTAGTCTGAAGCTTTTCTGGAGATCTTTCTAAAGAAGACCTACTCACCCTACAAAGCTTCCATCTTCCTGATTAAATTTCTGTCTCAGGGGGAGCTTGGATATCATCAAGAAAATTTACTTGTCTTCTCTGTTTCTTAGAGAAAAGAGAAGACCCCATCACCTCTCTCTCACCTCTTGTAAAAAGGGTTTATTAACTCCCTTCAAAAGTTTATTCCTAGTTATTGGTTACCTGATAAAAAGCCTAAAGGGTTATGAGATCTCCCTGGAAATTGATCTTGTGGTGGCAGTCACCTGATCAAAAACCTGATAGTGGATTCCTACCAGGGTGGTAGAAGAGTGGATGTACCCAATTGGGGAACCACTATAAATTTCTTGTGTTGCCTAGTTGTGCTAATTTTCTTTAAGTTCTTGCTGTGACTGCAATAGATTAGAATTGCACTTTTCCTTCTTTCTATTATTAATAGTATCACATATTTTGACTCTGATATAAATCTAGAAAAAAAGCCAACAATTTTAATTACTCTATTCACCCCCCTCTAGAGTAAATCAGATCTAACACCTTCTCTTTCAATTAGTATCAGAGGGTCATTTCTGTGGTTGTACAAGTTAACACTTGAACCAAGATCCTTGTTATATTAGATTTCCTTTTTCTTAGCTTTCCTTGTTAGATCAGATTTCCTTTTTCTTAGCTTTTCTGTTTTCACATCATGGCACAAAACAAAGACTATGCAAGCACCAGACCTCCAGTTTGCAACTTAAATAAGTTTGCTATCTAGAAGGAAAGAATCAAATTATATATGAACTCTATTGATGAGGACATCTTTAATTCTATTTTGACAGGACCTCTAGTTCCAGAGACTGCATCCACATCAACATCAAATACTCATGCTGTTCCACCACCTGAGTGGAAAGATGCTCAAAAGAAGGCCAAGATAGCTGATGTAAAGGCCATGAATATTCTGGCTCAGACAATGTCTGATGATATTTTCTAGAAGGTGGCTGAATGCACATCAGCCAAGGCAATATGGGACTCACTTAACCAGATGGTTGCTGGTTCAGCGGATGAGAGAAAGGATAGGAGATCCAACCTCATCTCACAATATGAGAACTTTAAGAAGGATGAATCAGAGTCTGTTGGTAACATGTACAACAGACTGAGCTCAATAATCAATGAGCTAAAGACTCTAGACAAAGACATCACCCTTACTAAAGTAATTGATAAAATCCTCATGTGTTTCCCTAGCTTATGGGATTCAAGAATCTGGCTTATCAAGGAAGCCAAAAGTCTTAATGAGATTTCCACAGAATCTCTACTGGGAAAGCTCAAGTCTTATGAGCAACTGATAAAGTCCAGAGAGGCTTCAGAATAGAAGACTCCTTCATCAGGCAGAAAGGAGCAAAATATTGCTTTTAAGGTAAATAAAGAATCATAAACTCCTACATCAAATGAAGAACTGCTGAGTCTCTTAGCCAAGAGATTTTACAAAATGGCAAAGAAAGACTTTAGAAATAAGTCATCCAGGCATGATGACAAGCCCAGGTATGACAAAACTCCAACTAAAGAGGTTGTTTATTTTGGCTGCAAGAAGCCTGGACACTTAATCTCAGAGTGTCCAGAGAATAATAAGAAGGAGAGAAGAAGAGAGAAAGAAATAAGGAAGCAGCACTACAACAAGCTCTCCACCAGCAAACATAAAATAAAGGAGAAAGGTTTCATTACTGAAACCTGGAGTGATACTGATGAAGAATCCTCATCTTCCAGCTCCAGTGAAGATGAAGAAGAAACCAAGGCAAGAGAAGTCTACCTCATGGTAATCAATGCCTCATGCAGCAGGCTTGATGCTAAAGATCAAGCAGAAACTCATTCAGAGGAATCAAAAGAGGAATCTGAGACAGAAGAGGATCAGGTAATCTCTTCTTTGATTTTAAAAAATGAGTTCAAAGCCTTATGTAATGACCTAATAAAATCTGAAAAAGAAATCAAGATGCTTAGAGATAGACAAACTAGTTTGAAAATCTATTTGCTGAAAACACTAGGCTTAAAGTTGATTTAGTTTTAGCAAATGAACAAATTATTTCTCTTAAAATTGAATTATGTGAGGCCAAGCAACTTGAGGAATCTCTCAATGGGAGAAGCCTTAAGCTGATAGATATCACAAGCACAGTTAATGCCAGACTAAATGGTAAGCTGGGCTTAGGTGCTTCATCAAGCTTACCCCCCATACTTAAGAAGAATATATTAACAACCCCCATAAAATTTGTATCAGTAAAGGGAAAAGAGGTAATAAATAATAATAAAACAACAGAGGGCTCCCATAAATCCAAAAATCAAAAGAGAAACAATAATAAAAATCAGAATCTGAATAAAAACAATGTTCAACAGATTTCGTCAAACTCATATCGACGAAATGTGTATAGTTCGTCGAAACAAGATCGACAATCTATGAACGCTAACTATTGTAATAAAAGTTCATCTTACTGCGATCGATGAACTTTATATGGTTCTTTGAGCAGCGATCGACGAACATGGGGCACAAAAAATGAACATGTTCATTCTTTGAGCAGAGATCGACGATCTCATCCCATTTCGTCGAACGCAGATTGACAAATGTATGATTATTCATCGAACCCAGTCAGAGTTAACAAAACTTACAATTCTTTTAGAAACTCTAATCTAACAAGACATGTTATTCCTTTTAACCAATAGATAATTCCACCTAGAAGATATCATCCCTTAGGTTACAAAAATCAACCTGAATATTCATATATTCCCAGCTTTAGTTATGTAAATCAACAAGGACCCAAGGTAACCTGGGTCAAGAATAACTAACTTTTATTTTTGCAGGTTAAGAGCTGTCCAGCTTTTTAACAACAATGGTATCGGGACAGTGGATGCTCCAAGCATATGACTGGCAGCAAGGATAACTTAATAAATTACAAGTCCAAGCTGGGACCAAAGGTGATCTTTGGTGACTCCAATTGTGGCCAGACTGAAGGCTTTGGTGAAGTCATGGTTGGGGCAGTAACCTTCAAAAAGGTTGCATATGTAAGTGGACTAAAGCATAACCTCATCTTCATAAGTCAATTATTTGATGAAGGTTATCAGGTATCTTTTAACTCAAACTCTTGTATTATTTCTTCTAAAGAAAACAAAACTATTTTAATTGGAAATAGACAAGACAATATATATGTAGTAAATTTCCAATCAGTTGTTTCAGATATTTGTCTTTTTAATCAGGTTAGCAATCAAAATTGTTTGTGGCATAAAATACTAGGACATGTAAATCTGAAAAACATTGTTAAGTTATCTAAGGACAACCTTGTTAGAGGATTGCTGTTGAAACCAAAAACTGGTCTCTCGTGGAGTTCGGGGTCCCAAAAGAGGGGTGACCTCACACCTACTACACTCGGGGGAACGTCACGGGTCGAAGACTTGGGAAACTATGAACAGACCCTCGGCTCTAGCGTGGAGGTCCCACCACACACTCAGAAGGTCACAGGAACTCTTCCCCTCCCTCACCAAAGGTCTAGGCTAGGCGCCTTGGAGAGATCTCTCTACTCTACCAAGAAGAAGCAAAGGGAGGAGGAGGTAAGGAAGAACTCATCCTCTCTAAAGGCACCCAAGGGGGTCTATTTATAGTTTTTCCAAGTTCTGGGGGCCGAAATGTCCAAAATACCCTTAAGAACAAAAAGGCCTCGGCCCAATAGAAAATCTCCACACTGGGGGGTAAAGAGGTAATCCCCTCTCGAGGGCATAATGGTAAAAATACAGCCCAAAGGGGTCCGGGAGGCCAAACCATGCTCCTCCACCCCCATAGAAGGAACCACCCGTAGGGCAGGCCGCCCGGGCGAGCCGCAAGCAACGACCTGGCTCGCCCGCAGGGCAGGCCGCCCGGGCGAGCCGCAGGCCGCAGCCTGGCTCGCCCGCAAGGCAGGCCGCCCGGGCGAGCCGCAGGCCACAACCTGGCTCGCCCGCAGGGCAGGCCGCCCGGGCAAGCCGCAGGCCCCGGGCAGGCTCGCCCGTAGGGCAGGCCGCCCGGGCGAGCTGCAGGCCGCAGCCTGGCTCGCCCACAGGGCAGGCCGCCCGGGCGAGCCGCAGGCCCTGGCCTGGCTCGCCCGCAGGGCAGGCCGTCTGGGCAAGCCGCAGGCCGCAGCTTGGCTCGCCTGCAGGGCAGGCCGCCCGTGCGAGTCACAGGCCTCGACCTTTCTCGCCCGCATGGAAGGCCGAAGCGTTTGTCTTGCCGCTCCTACCTCGCACCAAGGCAAGCTGGGGGGGGGGGGACCGACCATCTTGCTACACTCACCCAAATTATGGACCGGGGGGGAGGTAGATTTCCCCTCCCCTACTAGTATATATCCAAGGCCAAGCCAAAATTGGCCACCAAGAGTGCAAAACTCTCCAAAAGCTTAAAAACTCAAAGTTGGTCCTACGCTTGCCGGGAGGGCCCTACTCTGCGAATACGGGGTTGTATAATTGCCTTCTGGTCCCTACAAGAAGGAAGGTCTCTACAGGGCCTGTTAATTAGGCAAGCAAACTAAATCTAAGTTTAAATCTATAAATAAAAATTATTCACCTAGGATCTTGCACTTGCTACATATGGACCTCTTTGGCCCTATTATTATACAATGCTTGGGAGGGAAATCTTATACTTTAGTTATTGTAGATGACTTCTCAAGATTCACTTGAGTGTTCTTTCTGAGATCTAAGTCAGATAACTTCAAGGTTCTTACAGATTTTCTCAAGACTATACAGATTGAGTACTCTACTCCAGTTGCATTGATCAGAAGTGATCATGGTACTGAGTTTGAGTCTCTTCTTATGTAAGAGTTCTGTGAGAAGGAAGGTATTAAGCACTGCTTCTCAGCTCCAATAACTCCTCAACAAAATGGGGTAGCTGAAAGGATGAATAGAACCCTAATTGAAGCTGCAGGCACATTACTTGCAGATGCTTACATGCGCCTCTCCTTTTGGGCAGAGACTGTGAGCACAACAAACTATGTACTGAACAGAAGATTAATACATAAATATAAGAATAAGACTCCCTATGAATTGCTTAAAGGGAAGAAACCTAAAATCACTTATTTTAAAGTATTTCGTTGTATATGTTATATTCACAATAACAACAAGAAATATATTAGAAAGTTTGAAGCCAAAGTTGCAGAGGGAATTGATGGAGACGTTGTTGACATGGCCGCCACTATTCCCTGTCTGAGAGAGTTCGTCGATTGGGACGATCGATGCCGCAAACTCGAGGATGGGATCGACGTCCGCCGACATTATTTAAAAATATATAATTATAAATTAAATAATTATAATTATATATTTTTAATAATTTTATTATTTTAAGCAATTTTATTTCAAGCATCTTTATGTTTATTGCATTTAAATAATTCATGTAATGATGGGTGCTTATAACCATCATAGGTTATTTTAATTATTTCATTTCATGTATTATGATGGGTGCATATAACCATCATAATTTTCATTTTGAATTTTGAATTTTTGAATGGAGGGAGATTGAGTGGCGTAGGCTATATAAAGTCATATTATGAAGGATTAATTAGAGAGAATGAAATAGAAGAAAAAAATCCCCCTTAAAATCTTGTGAAGATTTCCTTCCTCCTCTCCTCCTCTCTTTTCTCCTCCAAATTTCGGCCCCCTTATCTCCCTTCTCTATCTCGGCTTCTCCTCCTCCTCCTCCTCCCTCTTCCAAAGTGTAACACCCGAGCCCCTCCTTCTCCAAACTGAGCCTTCTCTAATCCTTGCCAACCACAACCGACCACCAAAACACCACCACCAACCCGAGCCTCCTCCTCTCCTCCCAAACACCACCACCACCTTTGTTTCCTCCTCTACAATAATATTGTCTTCTTCAAGGAACTCCCTCTCCTAGGGTTTGACAAAGGAGAAAATGACGAGTGTCTTCATCGTCTAGTGCGGATCCGAGGATTTTGCGTGGAAATAGAAAATATACCACGATCGTGTGCGCCTCCTCCACTCATCTAATGGACGGATTAATATTGGGATTTGGGTAATGCTTTTCTAAATCAACTTCGTTGTGTGTTTCTTTATTATATTTGTGAGAATTGGTGGAATTAGAAGGCTAGTTTTTAGGCCGATTTTATATTGAAATTAGTGCTTAATAAAATCTGAATTTTCAAGCATTTACTTCCCGAATATTTTTCATATTAATTTGATGGGTAGATCTCGTGAACACTAGAAGAAATCGGGTTCTTCACCCTTGATTTGCCCTTGAGTTCAAGTGATTTGGTATACCCTCTATTAATTAATTTTGGGATCGATTAGGACCTAATTTTAAATAACTTATTTAGTCTGGATATTCTCTTATTTGGATGTGTGAACGTCTGCGCTTAATTTAATTTGAATTGCTACTTGTCCAGATCGGGTGGGTCCATTTCGCTTGAGCGAACATTAGCATATAGCCCTTATTCAATCTAAAATAAGGGGTAGCGTCCCTTTGCGTTGATTGTTGTGGAAATTATTCCATTAATTCTGTGAGTATTCGATAGTGCTAAGTAGAGAAACCGCGTTCTAAATAATTAAATAAATTGTCGAACATAAGAAAGCGTAGTTTAATCCATCAAAACCTTGGGTCTGCATCAGGAATTTTTCTAGGATATTCCCAAGTCAGTGAGGCTTATAGGGTTTTTAATAAATCCACCTTAAAAATTGAGGAATTAGCCCATGTGACTTTTGATGAAGCTAACATGTATTACAAGGAGAAATAAATTTCTACCAGTAGCTTATTGCAGGTACCTCACTTGTGTGAGAGATTGGATGATATAAATCTCACTCAAGAGGTTCCATCTAATCCCTCTCCACAAACTGTTGAAGATGATAGTGAAGAAGATAGTTTGGATGTTGCTGACACTCTCCAAACAGCTAACCCAATTCCACAAGAGGAATTAATCCCACAAGCTGTTACTCAAACTCCTCCCACTGATCTTGTCACACTTAGAGATCACCTCATATCTCAAGTGATTGGAGACATATCAGCTGGTGTGTAAACAAGGCATTAACTCAACCCTGACTTGATGTTTTCTTGTTTCCTTTCTCAACTTAAGCCCCATTCTATCAAAGATGCAGAGCAAGATCCCCACTAGATCATTGCAATGCAAGAGGAGCTCAATCAATTTGAGAGATGTAGAGTTTGGGATTTGGTTCCTAGACCCAAGGACTACCCAGTCATTAGAACCAAATGGGTGTTCAGAAATAAATTGGATACTGATGGCAACATTATAAGGAATAAGGCAAGGCTAGTGGCTGAAGGCTACACACAGGAGGAAGGAATTGATTATGACCAGACCTTTATTCCAGTGGAAAGTCTTGAAAACATAAGAATTTTCTTAGCTTATGATGCCTACAAAAGGTTTAAAGTCTACCAGATGGATGTAAAGAGTGCTTTCCTCAAAGGTGAACTAAAAGAGGAAGTATATGTTTAGCAACTACCAGGTTTTATCTCACCAACTCATCTCTCTTATGTCTTTAGATTGCATAAAGCTCTCTATGGTTTAAAGCAATCTCCAAGAGCATGGTATGAGACCTTAGCTAGCTTCCTGTTAGAGAATAAATTTTCTAGAGGCATTGTAGATAGGACTCTTTTCATTAGACATTATAAAGATAAAATCTTGTTAGTTCAAATCTATGTAGATGACATAATATTTGGCTCAATTGATCCCAAACTATGCCAAAGGTTTTCTGACCTTATGCATTCAAAGTTTGAGATGAGTAGTATGGGTGAACTTTCATATTTCCTTGGTCTCCAAGTGAAGCAATCACCTGATGGTATCTTCATCTCCCAATCTAAATATGCTAAGGAGCTTATTAAAATATTTGGGATGTGTGATGCCTCAACAATGAAGACACCCATGGCTGCAAATGCTGTGATAAATTCTGATGATCATGGAAAATCTGTTGATCAAAAAATTTATAGGGCCATTGTTGGATCCCTATTATATCTCATAGCAAGTATGCAAGACACTATGTTTGCTACATGCATTTATGCTAGGTTCCAAGTGAACCCTAAAGAATCTCACTATATTTTGCTAAAAAGAATTTTGAGATATATAAAGGGTTGCCCAAATCTAGGACTTCTATATCCATCAGAGTCAGAATTTGACTTAACTTGATTCTCAGATGCTGACTATGCTAGATGTAGAGTGGACAGGAAAAGCACATCAGGAACATGTCAGTTTCTTGGTGATAGGCTAGTGTCCTAGTTCTGTAAAAAGCAAACTTCTGTGCCCACTTAAACTGCAGAAGAAGAATACATAGTTGCTGGCAGTTGTTGCTCATAAATTTTGTTGATTCAGAATCAACTACTGGATTATGGATACAACTTAAATAATTCAACTATATATTGTGACAGTACCAGTGCTATATCCATAGCACAAAATCCAGTGCATCATAGTAGGACCAAGTATATAGAGATAAGACATCATTTCATTAGAGATTGTTTAGACAAAAAGAAAGTTAATCTTGTCTTTATCTCTACTGATTTACAAAGAGCAGACATCTTCACCAAGCCATTGGATGAGAAGAAACATCTGTTCTTCTTAAATTAGCTAGGCATGATGAATGGGGAAGACTTAACTCAATTTTTGTCTGTGGTCTACGATTTGACACAGTTCGTCGAACGGAGATCGACGATCTGTCAACTCTTCGTGAAGAGTTCGTCGAACGGAGATCGACAAACACTTCTTAGTGAAATAGATTTCGTCGAATAGAGATCGACGATCCCTGCTTTAGTGAGTACTTCGTCAAAGAGAGATCGACGATTTATTCTTGTTCTTTATACTGAGATCGACGAACTCATTTTCTATTAAAAATTTTCGTCGAACTCAGATCGAAGATTGTTTTCTTTTCGTCGGACTGAGATCGTATTTTCAACTTCTAAAAACCTTATTAACAAGGTTTTTGACAAAATCTATCCCGCGCTTTCAGTTCTCTTTGCACTTGATCATTGTCTCTTTCTTTGAAGGAAAGTCTCCATGGCGATTCCAGAGGCTGTTCTCTCTGCGATGAAATTTAATGCAGGCTTCGACATTGATTTTGAATCATTTGGCCACTCTAATCAAATCTTCCAGGATATACTCAAACTGTTTGAGGAGCCGTGGCTGCAGAAGTTCATGACAACCAGAATCAAGCTGCCAGCACTCAAGATTAAAGAATGGGTTTATTCATCCTCATCTCCTGACGCTCAAACCCTCATCTGCACCATTGCAGGTCAACAGATTATTCTTACTCCTACAATTCTGTTTGAAATATTTTGTTTTGCAAATGGCAAAGATGACATAGAAATGGATAATGATGAATTTTCCAATATGTTGACTACAATGGGTCATTCTGCTGAAAACCCTAGTAAACTATTGAAAAAGGACTTATCTGTAGAATATAAGTTCCTTGCAGATATCGTTGGAAAAATCTTGCTGGGCAAGCATACGACACATGATTATATTACAAGTCATTAATTTCTTGTGATGAGTGCCTTGGTAAATAGGAAATCAGTTAATTGGAGCATTCTATTATTTGATTTGATAAAGAAAAAGAATAACAAAAGAGAACTTAGTTTTGGAAGGGTATTGAGACTTTTCCTCCTGGAAAAGTGCCCTCAGCTACTGGTCTCTCAGACCATTTTTATCAATGCTTCAAAGTGGATAACATCAGCTCTTTTTGGCAAATGGGAGAGGACAATTGTCAAGCCCTCCAGGGCATCCTCTTCTTCCAGGGCCTCTGAGGATACAAGGACTGCAACAGTCACTCCCCAACCTAATGAAGAGGCTCCAGTACCTCCTTCTCCCTCTCCTAGACTATCTTCTTCTCCTCCACCACAATCACCAACCCCAGTCTCTCTTTAACACCTAGAGGACATTCTATCCACCATATCTGTTTCCACCAAGATATCACCTTCATTCACTCTAATCCCTACACCAACATCATCTCCATCTCCAACCCACACTCCACCATCATCCCCACTTCAAGATGACATTCAAATTGGCATTCATTCTTCAATTGACATTCCACTTGACACCCATCCATCAATTGAAATCCATCGTACTGTCACCCTTCCAGTCATTACCACACCTTCCTTACCACCACATATACCTCTGACTCCATCTACCACCTTCAACATATATACTTCTTGTGGTAACACAACCACCTCCTTTCCATCATCTGATTCCACATCCACCTTCATTTCTCTTCTTACTCCCACCATCAAATCTCTCATAGAGGATTCCATTGCACCTCTAATCTATTCCATCAATGCTCTCTTCTAAACTTGCTACCTCAACTGGTCCCTCCTCATTCAGGGGCCTGGCCTAAGGAATTCCTGATACCGGGCAGGGGAGATATTCTATGAAGAGGTCCCCTCTCAAGCAGCAGCAACAGGTTGTGAAGTAGCAGCAGAAGTTGTATATATGGATACAACATATACAGAGATTGAAAATATAGATATAGAATTGTCAGTTTTTCTTGATACAGATATTGAGATTGCAGAGCCTCAGGCTGTTGCACCATTTTTCTTCCTGGTCCCTTCTGTGGACTTAGCTATTTTATTAAGAGATTTTAATATTCTTTATCATTATCTTCCCTTTCCTGAGCAAATTTTGCCTAGGGCTATAGTATGTTATACTTCCCCTATTAGTTCAGTGATTATAGAACAAATTAGATGCAGCTTTGCAGAACCATCTGTTCTCCCTTCAGGACTAGAGGATGAGCTAAAAGCTTCCTCTCCTCCAACTTATTGCTGGGCAGAATCCCCTCATCCAAACATGTATTATCTTTTTGAGGAAGAAAGTATTACAGAGGCAGAGGATCTTCCAAAGCCAGAAACTGAAATCCAAGTTCTAGAAGAAGCTCCAGCTCAGAATGTATCTCTCAAAGAATCTTGTCTACAGAGCAACTAAAGAGGATTGATGATTTGTATGACAATCCTGCAAGTGAATCTAGTGAAGATGAATCTGATGATTCAGATGATTCAGAAGATATTCAGTCTAAGAAGAGGAAGTTTAAGAAAAAGAAGGCAGTTGCTCAGGCATCAACAAAGAAACCTCCTAATCCAAAGAATGATATTCCATACTATATCTTGTATAATATTCCCTTAACTCCAACTACACCTCACTGGATGAAACTCTCAAAGAACCAGATGAAAGAACAAAAGAATAAGAAGAAGTTTGGATCTGCTCCTACCAAGAAGTTCAGGAAGGACTCACCTCCTCCTCCTCCTCCTGCAGGTGCCTCAGGAAATATTGCACCTAAGTCAACCTCTTCTCAGCAACCAAATCCCTATGCCCCGCACAGTCAAGGAAGACACTGTAGATCTTATTCCAGAGGTGGCTACTCTAATAGGAGAGGAAGACAACACCAAGGTAGTTATGTTGAAAAGTATAATGAATGTAGACCTCCAAACTCTTACTTTGCTGAAAAATCTACAAAGGATTATCCTTCTACTAACTTTCAACAACAGTGTATAATATTCAGGAAAGCTCAAAGATCTGCTCAGGATGTTTCACAAGCTGACCCAGGGAGACCTCCATCTCTAGTATATGAACCTGAGCTAGATCCTAATTACAGAATGACAAGATTCAATGAGACTATAGGCTTATCTCTAATGAATAAAGCAAGGAAAGAAGGAGCTGACTCCTCTCAATTTACTACCATGTCTACTTATAGATAAAAGGAGCTAGAAAAACTTGAGGTAGAAAAACAACATTTTGATCCAAATGCTTACATGCAGGTACATCTAGAAGCTATTGTTCCAAGAGACTCAACTATAACACTTCTTGGAGCTCAAGACCTAAAATTGTCCAAGCATGGAGAAGAAATTCCTCTTACGAAAATTGTGTTTACTAAATCTTATTCTGCTCCTCCTTCAGACAGCTCTTAGAACAATTTTTCATTCTCTGTATATACAGTTATATCTGCTAAATTTTCTGTTAATTCTATCAGATATCCGTTGTTTTGTTTTCTGTCTGTATTTCCTTTATTTTATGCATTGTATATAGTGACCTCACCTAAATAGGGGGAGATTGTTGGAACCACACCTGTTTTAGGGATATGGGCTAAGGTTCACTATTAGGGTTGCATAGATTGACCCACTTTGTATAGTCTAGGGTCATAGGTCTTCATTAGATTATAGGGTAGGTCGACTAGTCATTTTGATCTGACCAATCCCTCAGAAGACTTTGAAGGCTGAAGAAACCAGAACAAGGCATAATTTTCTCTATTGAAGAAGGCATTCGATGAACTCTGAAGAGAGATCGACGATCTTCGTTCTCAGTTCGATGATCTCAGAGTCTCTTCTCTGAACTGAGATCGACGAACTCTGATCCTCTATCAGGATAGATTTCGACGTTCTTCTATCCCAGTTCGACGAACTTTGAATGCAGAATAGGCAAGTTATTCTTAGAATGCAGTTCGCTGAGCTCAGGTCGACGAACACGAATTATCAGCTCGACGAAATCTTTCCTGATCCTGACTTAGAGTTTTTCCTGATTTTTGTCCCTACTTTTTATATTATTTAGCAGTAATATTCCTGAGTAATTAATGCTTATGTTCTCCTGAATATAGCCGTTATTGGCAGCATTGATTATGGTCTTCATCAGGATAATTACTTGCTTATTTTATTAGGGACAGTTGGGGAAACTCATTCAAGACAATCATTCCAGCTGGTTTTATTCTCCAGATCTTTCAGCAATTAATGCAGGAATTCGAAATTCAAAGGAGAATAATTGACTGCTCATATAAAAGAGATTTTCTCTTTTCGGTTAATAACAAGAATAGAAGAAACACAATACAAAAGAGACTGAGAGCATTTTTCTTCATCATCAGTTTGCATCTCCAGAAAGAATTTCAAGAGACAACCATCACTATTAGTCTGAAGCTTTTCTGGAGATCTTTCTAAAGAAGACCTACTCACCCTACAAAGCTTCCATCTTTCTGATTGAATTTCTGTCTCAGGGGGAGCTTTAACATCATCAAGAAAATCCACTTCTCTTCTCTGTTGCTTAGAGAAAAGAAAATACCCCATCACCTCTCTCTCACCTCCTATAAAAAAGGTTTATTAACTCCCTTCAAAGTTTATTCCTTGTTATTGGGCACCTGATCAAAAGCCTAAATGGTTGTGAGATCTCCCTGAAAATAGATCTTGTGGTGGCAATCACCTAATCAAAAACCTTATAGTGGATTCCTACGAGGGTGATAGAAGAGTGGATGTACCCAGTTAGGGAACCACTATAAATTTTTGTTGTTGTCTGGTTATGCTAGTTTTCTTTATGTTCTTGCTGTGACTGTGATAGCTTATAATTGCACTTTTCCTTCTTTCTATTATTAATAGTATCACATATTTTTACTCTGATATAAATCTAGAAAAATAGCCAATAATTTTAATTACTCTATTCACCCCCCTCTAAAGTTAATCAGATCTAACCCCTTCTCTTTCCGGGTGAATGTCTTGAAAGCAATAGGAAGTAAATCACCACTCACAGCCTAAACTTATAAAAGTTAAAAGATACACTAAAGACCTAGAAACCTATTCACTCCCCCTCTAAGTGGTATAGCTACCCTTGAAAACAAAGTCTTTCAAGTGGTATCATACGAAGGTTACTCAATAAAGGCTTAATAGTCTGAGTAGATCTCCAAGGGTAGCAGTCAGAGTATACTTATGGGTTCAGGAGAGAACCATAAGGAGCTTGGTTCCATGAAGCTTCCTATCTACAGAAAGGAGGGCTTTGGAATTATGAAGGAGAGGGTAATACTCTTGATGGAAGCATCTGACCCAAGGATCTTTGTCACAGTCAAAGAGGGACATTTTATCCCTATGAAAGTCTCAGCTCTAGATGCCAATGACCAGCCACCAAAGTCTTATTCAGAAATGACCAAGGATGAGGTCATTATTTCCACCTTAGATAAGAGCGCACATAACATTATTGTTAGTGCCATAGATGACTCCACTTTTCAGAATCTGGTGTACTGCAAGACAACCAAAGAGATGTTGGACGCTGTGGTAGTCTACATGGAGGGCACATAAGAGGTCAGTGATGACAGGAAGTCCATGCTCAATCAAGAGTATTAGGCTTTCAGGCAGTCCAAGGAAGAGAGCATAGCCAGCTGCTATGAAAGATTCTTTAGAATAGTTAATTAGCTAAGGACCTATGGCCGAGTCTTCAGTAATTATGAGCTTAATGATAAGTTCCTAAGGTCTCTAACTATAGACTTGGACATCAAGATTTGTGTCATCAGGGAAGTAGCAAAGCTGACAGATACTCCTCCACCAACTCTGATTGGGAAGCTGCTGTCTTATGAAATATAACTGACTGCCAAGAAGGAGGAGGAGAAAAACAGCAAGTACCAGGCCAGAGACAAGACTGTGGCCTTCAAAGCTAAATCCATAAGAAGAAGCAGGGGAAAGAATCCTTCTCCACCAAGGAGGCTTGCTGAGTCTGATTCAGAAAGTTCAGAGACATGCACATCAGACCGCCACATGTATGATGAGGAGTTTGTTGCCTTCTCTAGGCAGTTTATGAAGATGATAAATAGGAACCAGTGGAGGTGCAGGCCCTCATCTTCCCCTCATAATAAGGAGGACTACTATAGGGTAAATAAGAAATCCTCCAAGGAGGACATGTATGGTTCTAAACCTAGTAAACAGATTTATACTAAAGTGGTTTGCTATTGCTATAACAAACCTGGGCATGTAATTGTTGACTGCCCAGTCAAAATAAAGGAGGATGGTGAGCTGAAACACCACCTTCAAAAGAGTAAGAAGGAGAAGTCCTTCATTACAAAGAAGGAGAAGAGCTGGACTAACTCTTCTTCATCAGAATCTGAAGAAGAAGAAGCCTACATTGGGGTGATGACAATGTCTGAGGAAGAATCCTGCCAGGATCAGCCTGGTCTAGAAAAAGTAAAATCACTATCTACTTCTTCTTCTGAGTCAGATTATGAGACAAGTCCCAATTCTAGTGCTTCTTCATCAAATGATGAAGATGGCTCAGAATCTGAGGAAGATATCAATCAATTGATTGATAAGTATGGTGAATTTCTGCAGGCATTAAAAAAAGTAAGCTGCTGGCTAAAAAGCAGGCTCAGGAGATTGCATCTCTACAGCTTGTTGCTTCCCAGCATTTTGAGTAAGGAACCTTATTGGAACAAAAAATCAGGGAAGTTAGCCAGCTGAAAACCATTACTATCATGCAGATAGGCACCATAAAATACAAGAATGCACTTATTAGGGATCTATAAGAAAAACTCCAAAGGGAGAAGAGGATTGTGGCTGGCTACTCCAAGCCCAAGTCAGTGTTGCCTATTATTGACTCCTTCTCCTCTTAGAGAAATAAGAGGGGCTTAGGTTTCAAGGGAAACACAAGAGCTTCCCCTTTCAAAGGTAAGGGAAAAGCTCTATTTCAGCCACCCATTATCTTTAAAAGGGTAATACTCCCTTCTAACATGTATGACCAGGACTCTATGTATGGTCACTGGAAGAATGAGAATTCTTCCTGGAAGGATACAAGTGTACCTACCAATGAAAGGAGAAGAGGAATGTGGATGAGTGCCTTCAAGGCAGTCCATGAAGGAATTCAAATGGCCAATCATGGACCATTTGTCTTTAGTGTTCCAGTCCCACTCTCAAGAATGTGGTTGCAACCAAAGTTCAGGTCCATCCAGCAAAGACTCTGACCTAGGATTAGACTATCAGCAAGCCTGATTTGGCTATTTCATATGATGTTAAGAGCATGTCTTTTGCAAAGAAGACCGCTGCTGATGGCATTTAGAGCAGGCCAAATAAGTCTACTGGAAGACTTACCTTCAGCCAGATCCTAGCTAAAAGGAACCTGAAAAAGGCTGTTGTTATTCTTTCTAGACAGAGGTCTGCTGTAAGCACAGCTAGCAGACAAGCTCAGAAAAGAAGGTATAACATTCATGAGTGTTGGTACTGTGGCAAAGTGGGCCACTATACCATAGATTTCTGCATAATCAAAGTGTGGCCAGAGCTAAAGTCAGTCTACTAGTCAGAAAAACTGTTGGTGGACATGTTCATTTTCAGACTGACATGTACCAAGGACCCTATAAATATTGCGCTCCTAAGGTAAAGTAAATATGTTTTGCAGGTTACTCCAAGTGCCCATACCCCTATATGGTACTTGGACAGTGGTTGTTCCAAGCACATTGTAACGCCCCCGTTTGTCTTATGAAATATAACAGAGGGTCCGACCGGGGCCCCATGACATATTCCACAAACAAGCCAGAACATCACTAGTGAATATCATCTTACTACTCGTACCCTAACTCAGAGCATGCTAGAGGAATATTTTAAGTTAGCTGAACTCATAACAACACGAATGTTCACTATATATAAATCAACCTTTATATATATCTCAATAGGAATGTTTACAAGTATACACACTACTCTTGGCCTTAAGGCCTTACAATTCCTCTTAACAAGTGTGGATTACATACATCGGCTCGCAGGACGACCACACATGAATTACAAACAATTCCATTAGCCTTCATGGGCGAGCTTAGCATCACAAGCAATGGTTCGCTATATCCATTTCCGCTCTCCAACCCCTGCAAATGGAACAATCCACCAAGCGGTGGACAATAAGGCAACGGTCAGCATTCAGCTGACCACATAAAACGACCCTACCCTTTACCCGGGGAAGCGGTTCCTTCCCTACATGTAGTGCATAACAACATCTATATATATCAAGCATATATACCTCAAACAAGTGCATACAAGCATAACCATATCACACACGCTAGCCTCACTGCCAAATGCATCGTGCACTCAGGGCACCTTCTCGGCGTACCACTATCCTGGGTCTACCGCCGCTCTTAAGGCGCTTAACCTGACAACAATGGAGCAATAGTCCAACCAGTGCGCAGACCGGCGACCCTCTCACCCATTCTGTTCAAAGTGTTCTACCTCACAACAATCATGAGCATTCTCGAACCGACGAGCCCATTCCGGCTCCCAATCGATCACACGAGTCCATCCAGGACGCAAGCCGAAGACTCCCATCATACTTTCCGATGAGCCAACCGCTCTCAATCGTACTAGCATAACACAGGTCCAGGTCCACCGTACACCGTTGCTCATATCATCATCGCATGTCACGGGTCGATTATCCCCCTTTCCTATTTGGCACGTAGCCTACATGGGAGCACATGCTCTTACCATTACAACACAAGATTGGGAGCACACGCTCACACCAAGTCCACACAAATAGGGAGCAGATGCTCACCATCCACACAATACAATAACCATCATGTCTCCTCAAGACTGGCTCAACAAGCACAGATATTTTGGCAATCACCTCCAGCTATCGTAGCACAATCAATACGCATTCTATACACGGAGTCTTCTCCGGTTCGCAGTATGCAACATCACCAATCCAGACCAACCTGTCCGGATGGGCTTCACACAGCATGCCTATTTTGTACTTCTCACTTCCGGATCTATATGCAAACTCAACTGGGGATATCATCTATCAACCCATCGGAATCACTTATGCTCTTCCATCTTTTGATGGCGAATTCCATACACATATATGCATATATGAGGGCTTCACCTGCCTAAGGAAGAAAGATCATTACCTGAGTAATACGCTTTGGTCCCATGACGAAGAACTAGCAGAATGGAAAGCACCGTAGTAGCCTTGCCTATGCAGATCCGGTCTCCGCTCATAAGATGGGGCACCTTAACTCCACTGGTGGCCGGATTCCTCCACCACCTTCTTCCTTTTGCTCTCCCCTCTCTCTTCCTTTAGAAAGAGAATAGAATGGCCCAAATGAGAAATAAATCCTCATCTCCCATACTTATTCAGCTAAGAAATAAGCAGGGCCCTTGGATCTCCAGCAAAGGAAATGACTGGCTTGGATCATCTCTGAAAAAGACCCTGACACGCCCGTGTTCGGGTCGACACACCTGTGTTCGGGTCGACATGCCCGTGTCATGCTCATGTGTCACACCGCCTTCAGCCATAACACTTCCCCAACATGACACGTGTGATTGACACGCCCGTGTCATCAATGACACGGCCGTGTTCCACCGCTTAGCCAACATTCGCTTTAAGCCGGCGAAACCCGAGAAGGACACAGCTAATCTGTCACGCCCATGTCATCCACTTGATACCCGTGTCGACCACTTGATGCTCGATGCTCGATGACTCGGGAAGGACACGGCCTGGCGACACGCCCGTGTTCACCAATGACACACTCATGTCACTTACTTGACACGCCCGTGGCCTACCCGTGTACTTTCCATAAAACCTTTCTCGGCACATCCCGAGCAGGACACGGCCAAGGGACACGCCCGTAACCTAGGACGTGTGCACCTGTGTAAGCACCAAAATAGCCTTAAAATGCTACCTCATTTTTGGGTGTTATAAATCTCCCCCTTAAAGAAATTTCGTCCTCAAAATTGATCAAATCCGTAGGCAGCATACATACAAAACAACACACAATTTCATTACTGCAACAACGTTCATTATTACAGCAAACGAAACGTCCCAAAATAGTTCATGTTCGGCCAAAACAAACATATATATACATACATACATCAAGTATTTGATGACACCACTTTACTTCCGCACATCTGAGTCCATCATACTCTTACTTATGTCCTCCCGAAGCTGCAGACGATGTACTCGTGGTTCCATCTGTGGCTCTTGCACCTCAAGATTATACATGCAAGGTTGCTCCCGGGATGCAGATGACTCCGCCACTACCTTACCCTTTTCCTCATAAGACGTACCCGTCTTTTTCTCAATCTTTAAAGGGCCACTCAGACAATTATGGGCTAAATGACCCGGCCGACCAAATGTAAAACATGTATGGGTCTCGTGCCGTTCTTGTCCCACTGATGCTCCAGAAGTAACCGTAGAAGGAGCTTGTTCTTCAATCCTGAGCCTTTTCTTCCCTCGTTTACGAAACTCCGATTGTTCCGGATGCAACACCTTGAACTCAGGCTCCCCAGCCACGTTCTTCTTGTCTTGCACCCTTGCCCTATCTTTCTCTAATGCTTGGGCCGTATCCACCAAAGCTTCGAAGCCCTGGTTCACCGAACTCAAGAGCAGCCACCGCAGCTCATCTCGCAGTCCCTCGTAGAACCTACTTGTCTTCCGCTCATCATTAGCAAAGGTCGACCCCACATAGAATCCTAGCCGCGTAAACTCATGCAAGTAACTATCCACACTAGTCTTACCCTGCGCTAGCCGTTGAAATTCACGCTCCATCTAAATCCTTTGCTACATCGGCAAATGTTTTGCCAAAAACAACCTTTAAAACTCCTCAATCAAGAATTCTACCAGTCGTTGGCCCGCCAAGTGATGCAGTTCAATTTCGTCCCACTAAAGTCGCGCCTCTCCCTCCAGCAGGAAAGTGGCCAAAGTGACTTTCTGTCCCTCGTCTGTCCTGATCGCCGTCAGGATCCGCTGAACTCTTGCCAGCCAATCCTCATCTTTCGTTGGGGAACCCGCCCCGGAAAACGTTGGAGGATTAAATCTCATGAATCGCTTCAGTTATTGGTCAGCTGCCTGCACATCCACTAGAGCCTCAACCCGCTCTTGCCTCTCTCCAGTCTGAACTGGAACCGTTGCAGGCCTTGCCTACCAAGTAGGCTGTGTATTTAGCATGGTAAACACCGTCTCAGCAACTAAGCGCACTATCTCGGCAAAGGGAGGAGGTATTGACATCTTAGCTGGTGCCAGACTCTCGGCAGAACTTTGTGGCGCCGACTGCCCCGCACCACTTCATGTCACCTATAGGTGGACATCATAACATTAGCGACTATCACACCGGGAAAACATGACTAGTAGGAAAAACAGGTTCCTCAAATAGTGTATTTTCATTCCTAATGGACATTCATGATTTCAGTTCATTAATGATGACAATAGCCACGTAAACACCACACGACAACCTTACCCAACAAACGAGTTCGTCCACGAATACGTTTGAGAAAAGGGAACACAACACCTCTGATACCAATTTGTAACACCCCCGTTTGTCTTATGAAATATAACATAGGGTCCGGCTGGGGCCCCATGACATATTCCACAAACAAGCGGGAACATCACTAGTGAATATCATCTTACTACTCGTACCCTAACTCAGAGCATACTAGCGGAATATTTTAAGTTAGTTGAACTCATAACAACACGAATGTCCACTATATATAAATCAACCTTTATATATATCTCAATAAGAATGTTTACAAGTATACACACTACTCTTGGCCTTAAGGCCTTACAATTTCTCTTAACAAGTGTGGATTACATACATCGGCTCGCAGGCCGACCACACATGAATTACAAACAATTCCATTAGCCTTCATGGGTGAGCTTAGCAGCACAAGCAACGGTCCGCTATATCCATTTCTGCTCTCCAGCCTCTGCAAACGGAACAATCCACCAAGCGGTGGCAAACAAGGCAACAGTCAGGATTAAGCTGACTACTTATAATGACCCTACCCCTTACCCGGGGCAGCGGTTCCTTCCCTGCATGTAGTGCATAACAACATCTATATATCTCAAGCATATATACCTCAAACAAGTGCATACAAGCATAACCATATCACACACGCCGGCCTCATTGCCAAATGTGTCGTGCACTTAGGGCACCTTCTCGGTGTACCACTATCCTGGGTCCACTACCACTCTTGAGGCACTTAACCTGACGGTTATGGACCAATAGTCCATCCAGTGCACAGACCGACGACCCTCTCACCCATTCCGTTCAGAGTGTTCCACCTCACGATAATCATGAGCATTCTCTAACCGACGAGCCCATTCTAGTCTCCCAATCGATCACATGAGTCCATCCGGGACGTAGGCCGGAGACTCCCATCATACTTTCCGACGAGCCAACCTCTCTCAACCGTATTAGCATAATGCAAGTCCAGGTCAACAGAACACCGTTGCTCATATCGTCATCGCATGACGCGGGTCGATTATCCCCCTTTCCTGTTTGGCACGCAGCCTACATGGGAGCACATGCTCTCACCATTACCACACAAGCTTGGGATCACACGCTCACACCAAATCCACACAAATAGGGAGCACACGCTCACCATCCACACAGCACAATAGCCATCATGTCTCCTCAAGACTGGCTCAACAAGCACAGATATCTTGCAATCACCTCCAGCTATCATAGCACAATCAATACGCATTCTATACACGGAGTCTTCTCCGGTTCGCTGTATGCAACATCACCAATCCAGAACAACCTGTCTGGATGGGCTTCATACAACATGCCTATTCCATACTTCTCACTTACGGATCTATATGCAGACTAAACCGGGGATTTCATCTATCAACCCATCGGAATCGCTTACGCTCTTCCATCTTTTGATGGAGGATTCCATACACATACATGCATAAATAAGGGCTTCACCGGCCCAAGGAAGAAAGATCATTACCTGAGTAATATGCTTTGGTCCCATGACGAAGAACTAGCCGGATGGAAAGCACCGTAGTAGCCTTGCCTCCGTAGATCTGGTCTCCGCTCGCAAGATGGGGCACCTTAGCTCCACCGGTGGCCGGATTCCTCCACCACCTTCTTCCCTTTGCTCTCCCCTCTCTCTTACTTTAGAAAGAGAGTAGAAGGGCCCAAATGAGGAATAAATCCTCATCTCCCGTACTTATTCAGCTAAGAAATAAGCAGTGCCCTTGGATCTCCAGCAAAGGAAATGACTGGCTTGGATCATCTCTGAAAAAACCCTGACATGCCTGTGTTCGGGTCGACACACCCGTGTTCAGGTCGAGATGCCTGTGTTCGAGTCAACACGCCCGTGTCACGCTCGTGTGTCACACCGTCTTCATCCACCGCACTTCCACAACACGACACGTATTCTTGACACGCCCGTGTCATCAATGATACGACCGTGTTCCACCGCTCAGCTAACGTTCGCTTTAAGCTGGCGAAACCCGAGAAGGACACGGCTAATCTGATACGCCCGTGTCATCCACTCGATACCAGTGTCGACCACTCGACGCTCGACGACCCGGGAAGGACACGGCCTGGTAACACACCCGTGTTCACCAATGACACGTCCGTGTCACTTACCTGACACACCCGTGGCCTACCCGTGTACTTTCTATAAAATATTTCTCGGCACATCCCGAGCAGGATATGGCCAACAGATACACCCGTGTCCCAGGCCGTGTGCACCTGTGCAAGCACCAAAACAGCCTTAAAATGCTACCTCGTTTTGGGGTGTTACACACATGACTGAAACAATGAGTAATCTGAAGGGGTATACTCCAGTGAAGGATGGACCCAAATTTATCTTTGGTGGTTCAGATCGAGGAGTCACCAGAGGATATGGTAAGATCACTAATGACATAGTCACTATCACCAAAGTGGCTTATGTGGAAGTTCTGCAACATAACCTAATAAGCATAATCAGTTATGTGATCTAGGTTATGTCATCATTCCATAAGGATGAGTGCCAGATTAAGATGTCAAGTGACCAAGAGGTCATCTTGACAGACACTAGGAGTAGGAACATCTATTGTTTAAATTTTCTATGTTTATATATAAACTCCCCTGTATCCCTAGTTGCAGATAAGAAAGCCTCATACTGTGTTTACCGGCACACGAGGCTAGCTCATTTGAATTATAAAACCATAGGCAAGCTCTTTAGTGAAGAGCTAGTAAAGAATGGTTCTAAGATGAAGTGCACTAAAGAGGGTATCTGCTCTGTATGCCAAAAGGACAAATAGACCAAGACCTCCTTCAAGTACATTGGTACCAAAGACTCAGTGAGGTGCTTATACCTCCTGCATATGGACTTATTTGGTCCTATGTCGGTTCATAGTCTAGGTAGGAAAGTCTATACCCTTGTGATTATTGATGATTTTTCCAGATTTACTTGGGTTTTCTTTCTTAGGAAGAAGTTTGAAACCCCTGATGTCTTCAAGACATTTGTCAAGCAAATTCAGAATGAATTTGATAGTATTGTGGTCAAAATCAGAAGTGACCATGAGACTGAATTTCAGTCTGAATGCATGACATGGTTTTGTGAAGAACAAGGGATTCACCAAGAATTCTCCTCTCCTAGAACACCGCAGTAAAATTGGATTGCTGAGAGAAAGAATAGGACTCTTATAGAGGCTAGAAGAACCTTGTTGAGTGACACATCTCTCCCTGAATACTTCTGGGCTGAGGCAGTTAATACTGCATATTATGTTCTTAATAGAGCTTCTATCACCAAGAGGCACAAGAAGACTCCCTATGAGATCTTGAAGGGCAAAAAACCAAACTTGAGCTATTTCAGGATCTTTTGTAGTAAGTGCTATGCGCTAAATAATGGAAAGTCCTATGTGACAAAGTTAGCTGCAAAGTCCTATAAAGGGAATTTTGTTGGGTACAACAATCATAACAAGGCCTATAGGATCTACAACTTGAAATATCAAGTTGTAAAGGAGTCTATTCATATAGTCTTTGATGAGTCTACAATAATTAACAGTGAGCTGCCAAGCTCCTCTTTTAGTCCTATAGGTACTGAGCATATGATGGACAAATTGACTATTTAGGAGGATGCACCATTAGTTCAAGATAAATCTAATAGAGTGTGCATTCCAGAGGAAGTACAAGGCACACAGGTTGTGGATGATGATCAACAAAGTGAAGACAATGAAGATTAGGAAGCTGAAGCAAGATTTCCTCCAGCAGTCAGGCAACTAAGGGATCATCCAAGACACCAAATCATCGGTGATGTCAGCCAAGGAGTACTGACAAGGAGTAAAAGTCTAAATATAGCTTTGTATTCTAGTTTCTTATCACAGGTTGATCCCAAGTGATTTGAAGAGGTCAACATAGATCAGTTTTAGATTGTAGCAATGTAAGAGGAATTGAACCATTTTAAGAGGTGTAAGGTCTGGAAGCTGGTTCCCAGACCACAAAGACATAATGTTATTGGAGTCAAGTGGATTTATAGGAATAAGCTTGATGAAAATGGGATTATAATCAAGAACAAGGCTAGGCTGGTGGCTAAAGGATACATGCAAGAAGAAAGTATTGATTTTGATCAAACCTTTGCAATAATAGCCAGATTGGAAGCCATCAGACTATTCTTTGCATATGCTGCACACAAGGGATTCAAAGTCTACCAGATAGATGTGAAGTCAGCCTTTCTGAATGGTTACTTAAATGAAGAGGTTTATGTTGAATAGCCTCCAGGTTTTGTTGACTCTAACTCACTTGAATTTGTTTATAGACTTAGGAAAGCTCTATATGGGTTGAAGCAATCCCTTAGAGCATGGTATGAGACATTGTCTAGCTTTCTCATTGAGAACAAATTCTCAAGGGGGAAGATAGACAATAACCTATTCCAAAGGGAATCTAAGGGCAAGATCATCCTAGTCCAGATATATGTAGATAAAATAATCTTTGGATCTACTGATGATAACCTTCGCAGGAAGTTTGTTAAACTTATGCAAGGGAAGTTTGAGATGAGCAGTATGGGTGAGCTCAAGTTCTTCTTGGGCCTCCAAGTAAGACAGACTGATGATGGCTTGTCAATATCCCAGTCTAAGTTCACCAAGGAGTTGGTCAAAAAGCTTGGTATGGAGAATTCTTCCACCATATAACTCTTATAGAGTCAAGTGTGCCTATATACAAAGATGAGGCAAGGAAACCTGTTGATGAAACTTTATATAGAGGGATAATTGGCTACCTTCTATACCTTACTACAAGTAGGTCAGACAGCATGTATGCTATATGTGTTTGTGTTAGGTATCAAGCTAGCCTTAAAGAATCTCACTACTCCACTGCTAAGAGAATTTTGAGGTATCTTAAGGGCTCACCAGATCTTGGCCTATGGTACCCTAGAAATGAGGATTTTGATCTAACATGCTATTCAGATGCAAACTTTACATACTGCAGAGAGCACAAGAAGATCACATCAGGCACCTGTCAGTTCTTGGGAGGAAGACTAATGTCTTAGAGCAGCTAGAAGCAAACAAGTGTTGCAATCTCAACTGCAGAATCAGAGTATATTTCTGCTGGGAGATGCTATGCACAGTTGCTGTGGATCCAACATCAGCTCCAATATTATAACCTCCAAATAAGTAGAAGTCCTTTATTTTGTGATTCTACTAGTACCATCTCAATTGTTAGGAATCCTGTCTCATATAGTAGGACTAAACATATTGAGATAAGATATCATTTTATTAGAGAGCATGTAGAATGTGAAGATATCATACTTGAGTTTGTCCCTACAGATAAGAAAGTGTCTGACATCTTCACTAAGCCACTAGATGAAGTAAAGTTCAACACCTTCAAATTTGAGTTAGGTATGTTGAACTTGGTATAGCTTCAGCAGTTCTTTCCCTGTTTAGGTTGCAGGAATTACTCTTTCTTGCAGATTATGAAGACCATAAGGGAAATCAAGACTGGAGAAGACTATAATGTCTATCAGATGCTGAAAGAGGATGCTCCTGTTAAGGGGGATCAAGTCAAGATGCTCCTATTGAGGGGGAGAAGGTCTAGAAATTGTAGGAACAGATTCCGCTCCCTGTAGAGAAGGTGCAAGTAGCTGATTATCTGTAATCAGATAAGGGGAGAAGATGTTCAGAGGAAGATAAGTCTAGCACCTCCCTGACTATTATATAGAAGTCAAAGGGGGGGGGGGGGGAGTGATCTAGGCAATGAAGGAAGTGATCTAGAAAATGATTAAGGCCCGCAATAAAATAGGGGGAGTAAGGAAATGATGATGTCGGCAGGGAAAATGTGGTAACCTATATCTTATTACTTTTTCCATTATACTATTTATCAACTGCATATATTGTGTGAATCATGGACTAAGAGTTTTGATAAAAGATTTTGACTTCTTTAAATATGGGGAGATTGTTGGGTCCATTGATCCCAATGTATTAGATTTGTAAGAAGTCAAACAACTCAATTGTATACACATAGTTGTATTTGATGTATGTTCAAGTTCATGCATGTAGGTTGCTCTTTGTCATATTGATTGGACAGGTGGCTCAAGTGGCAATGACAGGTGGACACAAAGAAGCTGACTGAAAAAGCAGGAATTTGCCTAAGTCCATAAGCGTTGAGTGAAGCAAGCTCACTCAACGCTAGATGTCAAGAAAGAATGCTATAAAAGAAAGAAAAATAGCTAAGTCTACATGCATTGAGTGAAGCCAGTTCACTCAACGCCAGATACCAAAAAGCATTGAGTAAAGCTGCGTCTGTCAAAGCCTCGGAATTGACAAGCAAAAAAATCTAATAAGTCTACAGGCATTTAGAAAAGACAGCTCACTCAATGCCAGATGAGCAGAATCTTCAAATAAAGACCAGTTAGTCAAAGCCTTTGCCTTGACAGTGAAGAAAAATTACTAAGTCCACAGGCATTGAGTGAAGGCAATTCACTCAACGCCATATAACAAAAAGCGCTGAGGAAAGTCTGTGCAGTCAAAGACTAAGAAGAAAAAAGATAGAAATCGACTAAGTCCCGAAGCGCTGAGTGAAGCAAGTTCACTCAATGCCTAATAAAGAAGACAGGAAAAGGCAGAAAGCGTTGAGTGAGGCCAGCTCACTCAACACCATTAGACAAATGAAGAACTGACTAAGTTCAGAGGCGTTGAGTGAAGCCAGTTCACTCAATGCACCCAATGCCTAACAAGTGCAGGAAGATTGACCAAGTACTGATACGTTGAGTGAAGCCAGTTCACTCAATGCACTCAACGCCTAATAGTGTAGAGAGTGTTGGACTATGAAAGTCAGAATTTGGCTAAGTCCAGAGCTATTGAGTGAGGAAGGATCACTCAACGCTCTCAATGCCTAGATGCTAAATGATAAGCCAAGTCTAAAAGCGCTGAGTGATGAAGGCTTAACTCAACCCACTCAACGCCTGAGGAAGCAGAAGTTTGGCTAAGTCCAAAATTGTTGAGTGAAGCTTGTTCACTCAACGCCTGGAATGAAACTGAGACTTAGGCTAAGTCTACAGATGCTGACATCAGCCAAAGTCAGCAAAAGTCAACGGAATTCAGCTGGGCCCACAGGTCAAGAAAGCTGTTATACGACGTAAGATAAAAGGAATGAGATCGGCGGAATTGAATGGACTTTTTAGGGCTTTGACTTTACGAAAAGCGGTAGAACTTAATCGTCTTCGTCACCATTATTGCTGAGACAAGAAGCAGAAGTTCAAATCATTCGACCTGAAAGTTCTTCCTGTTAGCTGTTGACGTCTTCATCATCAATAGCAAGAAAGAAGGATCAACAAGGGCTAACCTTAGCTGGGACCACTTCACATCCCAAGCTGAGCAAATCCTGAAGATTATTTTCTGGAGTTGTGAAGAAGAAATCTGGACTAATCTTTCTCAGGACAGAAGGAGAAAGACACAGAGATTATTTCTCAGTTGTCTAGTAATCAACACCAACAAACTTATTTATTTCTGTATGATCTTCTTAGATCTGAGTTGTAAGTCTATTTATAAAGGCCGAGTGTAGGATCTATTATAGATCTGAGGTAGAATTCAAGAGTGAATCTGAATAGTATGATTCTGTTAAGAATCTGAGTGTAGGGCTTTGTGCCTAAGTTGTAAGTCTTGGAGGAGACTGAGTGGTCCTGCGGGATTATGTTATAATCTATAAGAAGCCAATATATTGGAGAAGTGCCTTGTCTAACACACTGTTAGAAAGGCGGGAAGGACAATGGGCGTACCCATAATCTGGGGAACCACTATAATTTGTTTTGTCGTCTGAGTGAATATCTTGAAAGCAATAGGAAGTAAATCACCACTTACAACCTAAACTTATAAAAGTTAAAAGATATAATAAAGACTAAGAAACCTATTCACCCCCCTCTATGTGGTATAACTACCCTTGAAAACAAAGAATTTCAGGTTTCCTCCGCTGATTGGACAAAATGTTGAATCACCGGATGTCGCTCACATCCAAGAGTATACGAGGTTGTACGTTATGGCCTGGGCTGTGCAGTACGACTACCCCCAGAAGTGGCAGGACTGGCCACTATTACTGACGACCACATCGGTGAGGCCCGCAGGGTTCGCTACCTAACTTGAAGATAAGCGGTCCATACTATGTCGACATAGAGTATTGTCTGCGACTGTGAATGCCTGCGATGTGTGCGCGACTATGAATGCCTGCGATATGTGCGCGACTGTGAGTGCCTGCGATGTGTGCGCGGCTGTGAATGTCTGTGATGTTTGTACAGGTTGTAAACACCTGCTGTGCTGCTATGCTAGTGGATCCTAAATCATAACTGATGTATATTGTTGCTGTTAATCCAGTTATACCATGCTACACCTCTTTTGGTTGCTCCTAGATTATTTATGAAATGTTATGCTAACCTTCTCTTGCTTTGGCTATCTTCTTCTATTGGGTACGTGCGCTCATCCCCAAGATATGGATCTGGGGAGGAGATTTGATTCCACTTAGCTCCGTGACTAACAATTATTTGATGACCATTCACAGGAGATGGAGCATCGTAATGACCACCTGTTGCAGAATGATGCGCCAACTGATAGGGCCACTTGTGTAGAAGCACCCCCGTCGTATCCAAAGTTTCGAGACATGAGTACTAGCGAGTAGAGTTGAGGGAGAAAGGTGTTGCTAGTTATAGTACTTCATAGCCTACGGGATCCGTGTATAAATAGTGACTACGGTCGTTTTGCGCTCCCTTTTAAATATATATTGATATATATATATATATATATATATATATATATATTTGTTGTGGCTTCCTGTTAATGCTTCCGCTAAGCTCTGTGATGTGAATGTTGTGATTCAAGCCGAGCAAGGTGGCCAACTAGTGCTTAATAGTGTGGGTCGACACTCCTTCAGAGCACTGGTTGGACGTATTGGGCAAGTAAGATCCCCTCCGGCCGACCCAGGCAAAGGTTGAGGGGAGGGTCTTACAAATGGATCAGAGCGATCACGATCTGTCCTTAAGGAGCAGTCTCAGGATCCCTCTGTCCCTCGCTTCATTCTTTGGTTCAGGACGAACCATGCAACGGAAGCCTTATAGACCCTAGTGTAGAGACTTAGGGATTCTGGATTATACGATAACATACCCATGCACCATCGTTTAGGCTTTGTTAGTCTTTTGCAAATTTCCCCTACTTTTGTAAAATACTGACACTTATTTCCTGTTACTTCTCTAGATACATGAGTCAAGTAGCAGGAGATCATCCTCTAGAGGATATGTCCCCGCCACCACACCTCTAGACCTGGTTGCCCCTACAGTCGTACCGTTTCCCGAGATGGACTTGGGACAAACGTTGACAGCTATTTTGGCGATATTTCAGACGGCTTTGGCACAGTCACCACAATAGTTGGTGGTAACCACTGACCTAACGATGACCTTTCGGGGGCTAAGGCCTCCCACCTTTAGAGGCATGGAGACTGCCATACAGGCAGAGGAGTGGGTTGAGCGTGTAAAGGAGCTTTTGGTAGGAATGATGTGCATGATAGTAGCAACAGTCTCACTAGTTGTGACCTTGTTAGATGGATATGCTAGAGACTGGTGGAGAGTATCCAGTTTCTTAACGTTCAGAGTATGACCGTTAAGCACTATCCAATGGGGGGAGTTTTCAAAGACTTTTCTGGAGCACTTTATCTTGGACGCAAATTGAGCTATACTGTAGGAGAGGTTCCTGCACATCTGTCAGGGTGTCCGGATAGCGCCAGACAATCAGAGAGAGTTCATCCACCTAGCACACTTTGCTAAGAACCTTGCAGCCACTGACTGAGATTGAGCTGCTCGCTTCTACTAAGGACTGTGAGATGACCTGAGACATGCCTTGATCATGATCTCTCAGTACACCTTCCACACCATAGCGACTCACGTTCCAATGTTAGAGTTAGACCAGAGGATGGTGGCCCAGTAGCGCCGAGGACAGGTTGAGGTCCCCTGAGGTTAGGGACGAGATAGAGGAGCTACTCAACACAGACAAGAGAGAGACCGCAGACAGAGACAACACATGCAGCCATATAGGCACCCACCAGCACCGCAGCAGGAGCCCAAGCCATCTCAAGTAGCACATACCGAGCTAGTAGCTCGACAAGATGTTCTCTTTGCAGGGAATTGCTTTTTGTGCCAGCAGCCGGGACACATGAGAGCTTTCTGCCTGTAGGTAGCAAGAAGGCCAGGATTAGGAGAAGTTCAGGGAGGACATGCAGTATGAGGATAAGGCCAGAGAGGCCACAGATGTAGAGTTGGTAGGAGAGGTCAGCAGGGCCGAGCAGCGCCCATGGAGGCTTACGTCTTAGACCTTCAGCATGGACCAACCCCCGATGTAGTGATAATCTTAGAAGCTAGAGATATGTCAGATATTACTACCTATGTATTAGCCTTGTGCATGTGTACATCTATATTGGGTGTATGTTTTGCTAAATAATATGTATATACTCCTTACTTCTTTAGGACTACTTTTGGTAGAAGGATACCCTGTGAAAACTCATTTTGATACTGGAGCAACACACTCCTTTGTATCTCAGAAATTTATTGCAACCAAGGAAAATGTCGTCCGCTCGTCTGGACTATCTATATGGATTCGTCTACCAAACAGATCAGATATGACGTCTACAAAGAAATGATCATTCAAGACCGTGTTAAGGGGCGTGGAATTTGAGATTTATGTGACGATCCTAACAATAATCGGATTCGACCTCATACTGGGAATGGATTGGTTGGCCGAGCATAAGGCCAAAATAAACTGTTCGAACCGAGAGGTCAAGCTTCAAAACCCAGACGGACAGGTCGTTATGCTGGCAGGTATACCCTCCGTCTCTCTCATCATTTTGACCTCCGCTCAGACTGTAAGATTAGTCTAAAAGAAAGATGAAGTTTTCTTATCTACTTCGAAATGGAGAATAAGGTCCAAATGCTCGCCAGGTTCCAATAGTACGAGATTTTCCGGATGTTTCCCTGAGTCCCTCCCAGGTTTACCCCCGCAATGAGAGGTCGACTTCCAGATCAAGCTTGTGTCTGGAGCTCGACCAGTGTCCCGAGCACCCTATCGAATGCCCCCCAAGGAATTGGCTGAGTTAAAGATCCAGCTTTACGAATTGATAGATGCTAGATTTGTCCGCCTAAGCTCCTCACCCTGGGGAGCCCCTATGCTGTTTGTGAAAAATAAGGATGAGATACTGCGCTTGTGCATCGATTACAGGGAGCTAAACAAGCTCATTATATGAAATACGTATCCACTTCCAAGGATCGACAAGTTATTTGATCACTCCAAGGTGCATATGTATTTTCCAAGATGGACCTAAGATCCGACTATTATCAGCTTCGAGCCCGGGAGGAAGACATCCCCAAAATTGCCTTTAGCTTTCTCTACGGACTATACGAGTTTATGGTAATGCCTTTTGGGCTCACGAATGCCCACTCTGCATTTATGGCTATGATGAATAATGTATTCAAACCCTTTCTAGATTTTTTCGTGATTGTCTTCATCGATGACATTTTGATCTACTCGAATACCAAGGCTGATCATTCTAGACATTTGCGATTGGTGTTACTTAAACTTCGGGAGCACTCTCTCTTCACCAAGTTCAGCAAGTGTGAATTCTGGTTAGAAGAAGTCAGATTTTTAGGCCATACCATCAATAAGGATGGAGTGGCAGTCGACCACGCTAAAGTCCAAGCAGTTTAGAACTGGCCGCCACTTAAGACAAGAGAAGATATTCGAAGTTTCCTTTGTCTTGCCGGTTACTATAGGAAATTTGTAGAGGGCTTCTCCAAGATTGCGTTACCCCTTACAGAACTTACGAGAAAGGATGTTGTATTTCGATGGACACCAGAATGTGAGACTGCATTCGTGGAACTAAAGAAACGACTAACTTTTGCCCCGGTCCTTACGATCCCTTCTGGAACTAAAGGATTCTTGATTTTTAAAGATGCATCCCTGAAGGGATTAGGAGTTGTCCTAATGCAGCACAGTAAGGTGGTGGCTTACGCTTCTCTCCAACTAAAGCCACACAATCTGAACTACACAGCCCACAACTTGGAGTTAGGCGCCGTCATTTTTTCCCTCAAGATTTGTAGACACTACTTGCACGAGATAAGATGCGAAATCTTCTCAGACCATAAGAGTCTCAAATATATCTTTACTCAGAAGAAGGTAAACCTCCGACAGTGCTGGTGGTTGGAATTTCTGTGTGATTATGATTTTGCTCTCCAGTACCATCCCAGGAAGGCTAATAAAGTCGCTGATGTGTTGAGCCGCCAACCCTCGATAGCCGGGAATTAGATGGAGTAGATTCCAAGGGAATGGTCTTTGATAGACTTGGGGATCACTCTTGTAGCTCATAGGGATCCGGAAGAGTACCAAGCCCAGCTATATTGGATAAAAATTCAGTGCGATATCCGGGATCGAATATAAGAAGCCCAGAAGGTTGACCCGGAAGTGGTTCCAATCATCCAATCCCTACAAGACAGAGCACAAGAGGAGTTTAACTTGCATGATGGGATATTGCGGTTCAGGCACCGTATATTTATTCCATCTACCGGGGGAGTCCGAGATGAAATCCTTCGAGAAGCGCACCTGACGAGGTACTTTATTCATCCTGGTATGGTTAAAATGTATGTTGATCTGCGCAGAACCATTTACTTGCCCGGAATGAAAAGAGACGTCACCAAATTCGCGGCTTAGTGTCAGAATTGCCAGAATTTAAAGCTGAATGTTGCAACCCAGGAGGTCTGCTGCAGCCCTTGCCGATACCAAAGTGGAAATTTGAGGATATTTATATGAACTTTGTTCACGGCTTACCACGATCCCGTGCTGGACACGACTCTATATGAGTTACCATAGATCAACTTACCAAGGTGGCGCAGTTCATTCGAAACCGTCAGGGTGATAGATTTGACATCCTTGCCAGGTTGTTCATTGAACAAGTAGTCTGGTTCCACAGAGTGCCGAAATCTATTGTGTCGGATCGTGATGGACCTTTCACATCTAAGGAGTGGAGGCGGGTGCAGGCATACTTAGTGACCAATTTGTCCTTTAGCACCGCCTTCCACCCGCAGATAGATGGACAGACGGAAAGGACGAAACAGACGATGAAGGATCTACTCCGACTTTGCATAGTAGAGCACAACGAGTCATGGGAATAGATGCTGCCTTTAGTTGAGTTTTCTTATAATAATAGCCATTATGACAACATCAAGATGACCCCATATGAGGCATTATATGGGAGGCGTAATTGCACTCCGTTGACTTGGGCTCAAGATGAGGACCCGAAAGCCTTAGGAGTGGCATATATTAATGATACTATGACAGGAATACGGCAAATCCAGGAGCGAATGAGGGAAGCACAGAGCCGACATGCCAAATAATTGATGCACAACACCGACCGGTGGAGTTTAGCGTGAGAGAAATGGTATTTTTGAAAATCAAGCCCATGCATGGTATCTCCCAGCCAGGAAACAGAAGAAGCTAGATCCCCGCTACTTGGTCCACTATCAGGTGATAAAGCGTGCTAGCCCTGTTACCTATCAATTAGCAATGCCCCCAGAAATTAGAAAATCTTCATGATGTGTTTCATGTCTCATCTCTGAGGAGAGTCCTCCGATAACCAGAACAACATCTACCTATGCCACCAGTACAGTTGTAGTCCGATAGATCTATCCAGCTCGAACCGGTTAGAATAGTAGATTATAAAGTGAAGAATCTACATAATAAGACCATTCCGATGGTCAAGATATTGTGGTGAAATCATGGACTAGATGAGTACACTTGAGAACCAGAGGCACTTGTCTGAGAAAAGCACCCGTGACTCTTTCCCAAGGTATGTTACTTTTTCTCCCCTACTTTAATCAAATTTTCAGGGACGACAATCCTTTTATTTTTATTGGATTGTAACATCCCGACTTTTATTGGACAACCTGCAGAACTCTAGTGGGCCCAATAAAAATGACCCGAACCTCTACCCACGGCCCGCACCTGGGTTGGAGGTGTAACATCCCGACTTTTATTAGGCTACCAGAACCCTAGTGGGCCTAATAAAAGTGACCCAAACCTCTACCCGTGACCCAGTAAGAGGCAACCCTAGGCAGGGTATCGAGCTAGAGAACTTTGTTTTGAGTTCTGTCAGTTCCTGTAGCCTCGTATAGCCAATACGAGCATGACGGAACTCGTTCCGTTAAACTCTGATGTCATATGATGGATATGATCGTTCCTCATAGAATGTCGCGAAAACGAGATTTTTGATTATCGAGCTAGAGAACTCCGGTTTGAGTTCTATCAGTTCTTGTAGTCTCGTATAGTCAATACGAGTGCATTGGAACTTGTTCCGTAGAATTTCGAGGTCATATGGTAGATATGACTGTTCCTCGTAGAATGTCGCGAAAACGAGATTTTTGATTATCAAGCTAGAGAAATCCGGTTTGAGTTCTGTCAATTCTTATAGCCTCGTATAGTCAATACGAGTGCATTGTAACTCGTTCCGTAGAATTTCGAGGTCATACGGTGGATATGGCCGTTTCTCGTAGAACGTCGCGAAAATGAGTTTTTTGGATATTGACATAGAGAACTCCGAATTGAGTTCTGTCAGTTCCTATGACTTCGTATAGTTGATACGAACGCATCGGAACTCGTTGTGATTCAAAGCCTAATGATGATTATGAGTGTTTTGACCATTTTGAACATTTTAGCGCGCTGCGATGCATAGATTTTGAATACTTAGCAAACGAACTCGATTCGAACCTAGTCAGTGGCATTAGATTCGTATGGTCAATACAAAATCAACAGAATTGGTCCCAAGCTGTGGTCAAATCAAGCATAATTGTGCACAGAAAAGCATGCGTACATCAATTGTGACATGACACCCCAACTTTGACCCGACCCCAATGTCTTGGACCTACTTTGACTTTTTCCAGCATGGGGGACCCACTTTAGGGTTGACTTTGGTCAAACCCCCCCCCTAAAAACCAATTTTTAGAAATTTTCTTAAGGAGGTGTACACCTCCTCTTCATGGATGGTTAAAGTCCCATACCCCCTATACCCTTGGGCCACCAAAATCTGTCCACACAAGAGGCTAGGAGGGCCATGAGCCAAGTTAGGCCCAACTCCCTTTCCCCTCCCCTCTTTCTTAAGCCCAAAAGCCCACCAAGGCCCAACCCACCAAGCACTCCCCTTGGATGGATCCAAGTGACCTGTGCTAAGGCCCCTGGATGGGTGCCATGTATTCCAGCCAGCCAGAGGGGATAAGAGCCCTTCTCCCTCAAGTGGGATTAATCCTACACCTCCACCAAGCCAAATGACTCCTCCCCCTTGCCTATATAAGGCAATGACCCCTCAGCTACTCTCCTCACCAGGTTATAACAAGCTTCCCCCACCTGGCTAGAGCCCTAGCTCGCTGGGAATTCCAACCCAAAGCTTCTCCACCGCCACCTCCACCACCATTAATGACGGATCTTGCCGGAAGCCCCGAAGGCTCCGAAATCAGGTGGAAAACTTCTCCCCTCCTTCCTCCCTATCTTTCGCTCGCATTACATGCGAGCTCCGGTGGCCGGAGCGCCGCCACCGTCACACCCCTCCCCTCCGTTAAAAAATAAAAAAATAGCTCCGGCGATGGCCGGTGGCGGCAGGCCGCCAGACCACAGCTGGAGGGAGCGCCCACCCCCGGGTAGTCGGTCGGGGGCGGAGCCATGGCCGGCAGGCGGCCGTCCGGCGGCGGAGAAGACCCATGAGGGTGGTTGTTCGGTACAAGTCCGGAGAAAGAAGATGGTTTAAATTATAATTTTTTTTATAATATTATGATTATTATAATATTATAATTAAAATGGGTAAATTATTTTCTGAGTAGTAATAGAGGTTCTTAGGGAAAAAGTTTTGAATAACAAAGTTGTTCCCCTTAATGAGGGCAAACTACACAAAAACTTTGGGAATTTTTGGAGTTAATTTGGTATTTTAAAAAGCCTAAATAATAATTCATTGGCCAATTTAAATGACCTAAATTACTTGGAAAATTTTGGAAAAATTACTAGGCTCTTTTTATGCCCTCTTAAAGGTTGTACTAAAATTTGGGAACCTTTGGATACAAATTTAGGATTTTCCAATTTATTGGAGCCTAGGGTCACACTCAGAAATTTACGCGCTCAAATTCTTCGAAAATGGAAATCAAAGCGCGCGACCATTTTATATATATTGAATATTAAGTTCACTTGGGTAATCAATGAGAATTATCATGGCAAGATCTCAAGCGCTGAGTATTTTGAGGTTTTTGCAAAACCACCGAGCGCCTCGTTCTTAAAATAACTCATGGGCATTTTTGGTGAACTCGGAAGATGAAAGTACGAGCTTCGAGGAATATAATCCCCGACCTCATTTTGGGTAAAGAATTTTACTCATGTGTTGGAAGCAATTATCGAGGTTGTAATTCGACGAAGAATGTGCCCTCTGAAGAGATTCTCGAATCGATCCGACGCAAGCAATCTAGTTGATTCTCGGATAAATAATAAAAATATAACTCATAATAAGCTTCCCCTGCCCGATTAAGCCGTGATTAAAAAGAGCACAACTGACTTGTTATCAGATCTTAATAATGGGTGTAACCCAAGGAAATCTTGAAAACTGAAAATGGACTGAATACACCTTCTGAGAACAGAGAAGAAATTGTGAATGTCTCCTGAGAACAGAGAAGGAATTGTGAATGCCTCCCGAGAACGGAGAAGGAACTGAAAATACCTCCTAAGAACGGAGATGGAATTGAAGCCTCCTGAATGGAGTGATTGGACTACTAATTATTTTCTTTATGATTATTCTAGTCTTGCACTGGTCCAGTTCTTTATTTATTTCAATTCAGTACTTTCAAATCAACTCCAGTCTCGTACTGGTCAATTGCAATTCAGTACTTTCAATTCAACTCCAGTCTCGTACTAGTCAAGTTCAATTCAGTACTTTCCTTTTTAGTACTCCAGTTTCGTACTGGTCAAATTTCAACTAAGTACTTTCCTTTTTAGTACTCCAGTTTCGTATCGGTCAATTGCAATTCAGTACTTTAAATTCAGTTCTACTTCAGTCTTGTACTGGTCAAGTACTTTTAATTCAACTCCAGTCTCATACTGGTCAAGTACTTTCAATTCAAATCCAGTCTCGTAATAATCTAGTTCAATTCAGTATTACTACAGTTTTATACTAGTCACATTTCATTCCAGCACTTAAATTTATGCAGCTTTTGTTTATCAGCTTTATTTACCGCACTTCATTTCTGCAATTTACTATTATAAACCCGGGTCCTGCTCTGACGAACAGTTGTCTATTATGGTCGAGCCTTAGTTGGGGATAATCGGAGTTGAGGTGTTCCTCTAGGTTTAGCACCAAATAAAGTGCTCTCATGCTCCTTGTAGAAAGTTGAGCTGAGCGTTGCTGCCCGAAGTTTGAAGCATAGTTGAGCAGGCCGCCACAGACCCGTTGCATGCTAGCAAAAAAATGACTGTTTGATTGCTTGTAAATTACTTGCGGTGAACTTTTGCGGGTCAGTTCCTTCTGCAAACCATTCGTACCGGTGCGAAAAGGCTGATGACTTAAGGCGATATGGAGATGGGTAACATAGGTGACCAGCCATTATGTTTTTCCCCATTTGGTTTTCCTCTACTGGTCGGCCAAAATGTTGTATCGCCGGATACCGCTCATATCCAATAGTACACGAGATTGTACGTTGGGGCCTGGGGCTGTGCAGTACGGCCATCCCCAGAAGTGGCAGAACTGGCCACTGTCATCTACTACCACATCTCGGTGAGGCCCATGGGGCTCTCTACCCTGCATGAAAAGAAGCGGTCCATACTATGTCGACATAGGGTGTTATGCGCGGCAGTGAATACCTACGATGTGTACGATGCTGTGAATTCCTGCGATGTTTACACGGGTTGTGAATACCTGTTAGGCTACTATACTAGTGGAGCCTAAAATTATAACTGATGTATATTGTTACTGCTAGTCAAGTTATACTATGCTTCACCTCTTTTTGGTCGCTCCTAGCTTATTTATGAAATGTTGTACTAACTCTCTCATGCTTCGACAATCTACTTTTGTTGGGAGCGTGAGATCATCCCCTAGATATGGATCCGGGGAGGATATTTGTTTCCACTTAGCTCTATTACTAACGGTTATTTAAATAACCATTCACAGGAGATGGAGCACTATTGCGACCAGCTGCTGTAGGACGATACGCCAGCTGATAGGACTACTCGAGCAGAGGCACCCTTGTCGTCTCTAGAGTTTCAAGACGTGAGTACCATCGAGTAGAGTTGAGAGAGAGAGAGAGGAGTTGCTAGTTGTAGTACTATTATAGCCTACGGGCTTCATGTATAAACAGTGGCTATGGACTTTTGTGTTTTCTGTTAAATATATTGTTATATATATTTGTTGTGGCTTCCTATTAATGTTTCTGCTAAACTTTGTGATCTGATGTGAATGTTGTGATTTAAGCCAAGCAAGGCGACCAACTAGTGCTTAGTGAGGTGGGTCGTTACCCCTTAAGGAGCACTGGGTGGACGCTTTGGGCATTAAGATCCCCTCCAGCCCGACCCGGGTCAAAGGTTGGGGGGGGTCTTACAGGATGTAATGCTAGACAGGGTATATAGAGCTAGAGAACTCTGATTCGAGTTCTGTTAGTTACTCTGACTACGTGTAACCAATACGAACGCATTGGAACTCGTCCCGATAAACTCCAAGGTCATATGATGGGTATAGTCATTTCTCACAAAATGTCACGAAAATGAGATTTTTGGATAATGACCTAGAGAGCTCCGATTTGAGTTCTATCTATTCCTATGACTTCGTATAGCCAATACGCAAGCATTGAAACTTATTGCGTCACAATTTGAAGTCTAACGAAGAATATCAGCTCTTTGATTATTTTAGCACGATGCGACGCATAGATTTTGGATAATTAGCAAACGAACTCCGATTTTACCCTAGTCAGTTGCATTGGACTCGTATGGTCAATTCAAAGTCAACCGAGTTCGTCCTAGTCCATTTCAAAGATAAGTGGTCAACCCGTGGGCAAATCAAACATAATTGTGCACCGAAAAGTGTGCGCACACAAATTATGACATGACACCCCAAACCTTGACCCGACTCCCAATGACATGGACCTTTTTTGACTTTGACTAGCAAGGGGGACCTACCCTAGGGTTGACTTTGGCCAAACCCCCCTAAACCCCCATTTTTTGAAATTTCTTCCAAGAGATATGCACACCTCCATTTCATGTTGGCTAAGGCTCTACCCCCTTTACTCTTGGGCCACCAAAACCAGCCTATATAGGAAAGCTAGGCGAGCCATGGGTCAAGGTAGGCCCAACTCACCTCTCCATCCCCTCTTACTCACTACCAAGCCAAAGCCCACTAATTCCACCCCCCTTGATTACTGCCACCTGTAGGCCACCCTCTGATGATGACACTTGGCCAAAGTAAGTGGAGGGGAGGAGATGAGCTCCTCCTCTCATGGGAATAATCCCATATCGGGTGGGGGAGGGGTGGCCACCCTCCCCAAGCCTATAAAAGGCACTGCCCAGCCTGCTCACCTCCACACAAGCCTACCTGAGCCCATGACACCCTCACTGGAGCTCCAGCTCGCCGAAAAACACTCACCACCCAAGCTCCACCACCGCCTCTAATGGCATCTCGGCCAGGGCCCTCCCAAGATCCTCTAGGCCAGGTGGAATTTCTTCCCCTCCTCCTTCCTAAATTTCTGAACGACCTGCATGTTCCCTCCCGGCGGCCAGAGCACTGTCGATACCACCCAAGCTAAGCTCCAGGTCGGGTGGTGCTTGCAGGTGTTTATCCTTTCCTAGCGTCAGTGGTGCCGTTGGGGAAGGGCTAAAGCACCATGGATAACCTTCCCTGGCGGTGGAAGGTCGAGGTGCCTCCGAAAATTGCCACTCTGGCAGCACCCGAAAATAAAGGATTTCTCTCTATTTTTCTGCGGCGGCGGCGGACCACCGGGCAACCGCCAGAGAGGAGTTCTACCCTTGGCGTGTCGGACGAGGGTTGTTTCATGGCCAGGTAAGTTGTCGGAGAGGCGTGGTGTCGCGATAGCGCTGAGAGCAGAGCCATCCGCCATCTTGCTCTCTGTTTCGCAAATTCCGGCGGTGGCCAGGGGCAGCAGGCCACCGGACCTCTACCTAGAAGTTCGTCGACCACCGATGAGTTGATCGGGGGAGGCGCCGGTGCCCAATAGTGGCTGGCCGGTGGTGGAAGAAGGACACTGTTGGGGCTGCGGTCCGGAATCGCCCCCGCGTTGCGGCGCTATGCGGTAATGGCTTAACTGGCTGCCCCGTCCCCGGTCAAAATCTTGATATAAAGATTAGTATGCGCCTTTGACCTTCAGGCCGGTCTTTTGGTGCAGTTGGTAGCGCTAAGTCCTCTCCGACACTGCCTCCTTCTGTAGTGGGAAGAGATCACCGTTGTTCATCTCTCGGTGATGAGATGAACGGGTATGATTACCTCATCCCCCCTCCCCCGTATCAACTTTTGTTCCCCCTACAGTGGATCCGTGGCTGATCCGCTGTGGGGAAGCGTTGGTTAAATCTCCCCTTCGACGCGGTTCCTGGCCGCAGGATCAAAACTGATCTACTATATGTAGACCAATATTTTAGTAGAATCTTGAGTATTTTTTATAAAACAATTTAGGCTCTTAGGAGAAAAGTGTTGAACATGAAAAATTGTTTCCCTCAATGAGGGATTTCTCCACAAACATTTTGAGAATTTTTTGAGTTGATTTGGTATTTTTCAAAGTCTAAAAAGATTTTAATTGGCCAAATTAGAGGTCCAAAATTGATCGAAAGATTTTGAAAAAAAATTATTTGTTCATTTTAGGCCTCCCTAAAGGTTATATAAAAATTTGGAAACCTTGGAACTAAAATTGAAGATTTTCCAATTTAATGGAGCCTAGGGTTGCGCTAAGAAATTAATGCATCCGATTTTCTCAAAATGAAAATTTGAGCGCCCGAACACCTTTTTAATCAAATAATAAGTTCAGATTGTTTTACCAACAAGAGCGTTTGAGGTAAGTGCCCAATTTCTGAGTGTTTCGAGGTTTCGTAAAACCACTGAGCGCCTCGTTCTTCGCTGTTATAAAAACTCTCAGGTAACTCAGACAAACTTGGAAAATGAGAGTACGAGCGATTGAACTGTTAATTATTCTTAATGAATAATTAAGGGTAACTCTTACTAAATCCTCCAAGTCTGATTAAGTCATAATTAAAACGGGCGCAACTGAACTATTATCGGACCTTAGTAATGGGTGAAACCCAAAGAAGCCTCCTAAGAACGGAGATAGAATTGAACTAAGTCTCCTGAGAATGGAGATGGAACTGAACTAAACCTCTTGAGAACGAAGATGAAGCTGAACCAAAGAAGCCACCTAAGAACGGAGATAGAACTGAACTAAACCTCCTAAGAACGGAGATGAAACTGAACTAAGCCACCTGAGAACGGAGATAGAACTTAAGCCTCCTGAATGGAGTGATTGAACTACTAACTATTTTCTTTATTTTTTATTCCATTCTCATACTGGTCCAGTTCTTTTATTCAGTTCAGTACCTTCTTTTCACTGCTCCAGTTTTATACTGGTCCTGACTATTTACTTTCAGTTTAGTTCATTCCTTTAAAGTACTATTCCAGTCTCGTACTGGTCAAGTTCTTTTTAGTACTTACTTTCCGTTCAGTACTACTCAAGTTCCATATTGGTCCTATTTCATTATAGCATTTCAATTCTACATATTATACTAACTGTAATTTCTATTACCGCACTTTCGTTTCTATAGTTTACTATTCTAAGCACAGGTCCTGCCCTGATAGACAGTGATTTGATAAGTAGAGCCTTAGTTGGGGATAAAGGAGTTGAGATGTTCCTCCTCAGTTAGCCCCAAATAAAGTGCTCTCACGCTCCTTGTCAAAAGTCGAGCCAAGTAATGCTTGCCCGAATTATTTAAAGCATAGTTGGGCAAATTGCTAAAGACATGCTGCATGCTAATAAACTATTTTATTTGTTTGCTTGTAAATTACTTGCGATAAATTGTGGTGGGTCAGTAACTTCTGCAGACCGATCGTACTAGTGCGGGAAGTTTGACGACTCAAGGCGATAGGGAGATGGGTACCATGGGTGACCGAACGTTATGTTCTTCCCCGTTGGGTTTCCTCCGATGGTTAGCAAAAATGTTGAATCGCTGGATGTCGCTCACTTCCAAGAGTACACGGGGTTGTACGTTGGGGCATGGGCTGTGCAGTATGACCACCCCAAAAGTGGTAGGATTGGCCACTATCACTGATGTCCACATCAGTGAGGCCCGCAGGGCTCGCTTCCCTGCTTGAAGAGAAGCGGTGCATACTATGTCGGCATAGAGTGTTGTGTGTGGCTGCTAATGCCTGCGATGTGTGCGTGACTGTGAATGCCTGCAATGTGTATGCAGATGTGAATGCCTGCGATGTGTGCGTGGTTGTTAATGTCTGCGATGTTTGTATAGGTTATAAACATGCGCCGTACTGCTGTGCTAGTGGAGCCTAAAACATAACTAATGTATATTGCTGCTATTAATCCAATTATACCATGCTACACCTCTTTTGGTTGCTCCTAGCTTATGTATGAAATATTGTGCTAACCCTCTCTTGTTTCGACTATTTTCTTTTGTTGGGTGTGTGCGCTAGTCCCCAGGATATAGATCCGGGGAGGAGATTTGACTCCACTTAGCTCTGTGACTAACAGTTATTTGATGACCATTCATAGGAGATGGAGCATCATTATGACTAGTTATTGCAGAACGATACGCCAGCGGATAGGACCACCCGTATAGAAGCACCCCCGTCATATCTAGAGTTTCGAGACGTGAGTACTAGCGAGCAGAGTTGAGAGAGAAAGGAGTTTCTAGTTATAGTACTTCATAGCCTACAGGCTCCATGTATAAACGGTGGCTACGACCTTTTTGCGCTCCCTTTTAAATATATATTGATATATATGTTTGATGTAGCTTCCTATTAATGCTTCCGCTAAGCTTTGTGATGCAATATGAATATTGTGATTCAAGCTGAGCAAGGCGGAACAATAATGTTTAATAGTGTGGGTTGACACCCCTTCAGAGGACTGGGTGGACGTCTTGGGCAAGTAAGATCCCCTCCAGCCCGACCCGGGTAAAGGTTGGCGGGGTCTTACATTAAGCGCTCCTAGGAGACATCCCAGGAGGTCACCCATCCCATGCCCACTCATGTGAGTATCCGGGCCGCCCCCAGCTAAATTATAGTCCACAAGCCCCAACCCACTCTCCACACAACCGCGTGCGGTCAATCTCCCAAAATGGGTTGACCTCCCTTTAACTGGTTTGTGGCGGGTTATTGAGTTCGGCGAGGCATTGTGCTTGCCCAAACTTGATCCCCTGACCTCCTTTTGATGAGATCTGATCTAGTTAAGCGCTCCTATGAGGACTTCCCAGGAGGTCACCCATCTGGTGACTACTCCAGCCTGAGTATGCTTAACTATGGAGTTTTTCCACTTCTCATCACCAATTGAGCTGTAGCTGAATTGGTGATGGGAATTGAAAGTTTGTTGAAAGGGGGATGACCCACTCATGTGAGTATCTTGGGTCGCCCCCAGCCGGACTGCTGTCCACCAGCCACAACCCACTCTCCACATAACTGTGTGCGGTCAATCTGCCAAATCGGGTTGTCCTCCCTTAACTAGTTTGTGACAGGTTGTTGAGGTCAGCGAGGCATTGGGATTGCCAGGCCTCGATCCCCCGACCTCATTTTGATGAGAAGTGATCTAGTTAAGTGCCCCTATGGAGACTTCCGAGGAGGTCACCCATCCCGGAACTACTCCCATCCTAACACGCTTAACTATGAAGTTAATTCACTTCCCATCTCCAATTGAGCTACAGCTGAATTGGTGATGAGAAGTGGAAAAACTCCATAGTAAAGTGTGCACGGGCTGGAGTAGTCACGGGATGGGTGACCTCCAGGGAAGTCCCCATGATATGTGCTTGGTTATCAAGTTTCACTTATCTTAGGGAGGATATGGCCTCCAATAACCCGCCATGTGCAGTTTAAGGTAGGCCACCCAGTGTTGGGCTTGAGCCGAATGCGGCACATGGAGATGGGTTTGGTCGGTTGGGATACAACCCTCTATGGGAGTTTAAGGAAGACATACTAGATACCTTACGAGGTGGGATATCATCGTACGCCCCTTCTGAAAGATAGGGTAAGCTCTGAATAACTCTAGAGGGGGGGGGGTGAATAGAGTTTTTGAAAACTTTTCCCTTTTGCTGAAATAAAAGGTAAGTGTACAAGTGCAGCAAGTGAACTAGAGAAAAGTAACTAAGCTACACAACAAACATTATATCACAGCACAAGCACAAGAGAAGATCATAGACACACAGACAACACAAGAATTTTATAGTGGTTCCCCAAACTTGGGTACATCCACTCTTCTACCACCCTATGTAGGAATCCACTACAGGTTTTGATCAGGTGACTGCCACCAATGAGCTTTTGATCAGGTGCTCAAAAACCAACCCAAGTCTTTTGGAAGGAGATTTGCAACCAGAATAATTTTGAAGGGAATTAAAACCCTGTACAGAGGTGGGATGAGAGTTTGATGAAAGTCTTCTTTTCTCAAAACATAGTGAGAAGACTATGTGGATTCTTAGTTGTTGATGACAAAGCTCCCCCTAAGATCTTGAATGGTTTATGAGAGGAAGCTTTGTAAAAGGGTGAGTAGGCCTTCAGCTTTTCAGAGATCCTTGACTGATTTGAATGTTGCTATCACTTGAGATCCCTGAAAACAAAGAGGGAGAGAAAGAAAGACTCTTGATGGTGATGGTTGTTCTTTCTTCTTCTCTTGAGAGCAGTCAATTTTCTGAGAGATGTTTTTCACTACACATTGGGATGTTTTCTTTGCTGTCACTCTAGTTGATGATCAATATCTGCTCTTCTATCCTTTTTAATTTCTTAGCAGAGAGATGTGTATCAGATAACTGCAATTTTTTCGAATTCAAAAAGAAAACTCTGCAATAAATGTTTAGCCGAAATCTTGGGAACGAAAAATGGCAAGAATGCTGTCAATTATTTTATTCTATGTCTGTCCTGAGATATAAGCAATTAATTCCATGGAGCATGTTAGCAATCAATGCTGCCAGTAACGGCTCTGTTTAGAGAATATTAGTGCATTGATTTACACGGGAATTAATAGCCTATAATATATATAAAATGATGAGAGAGAAAGAGAAAGAATAAATAACAAAATGTCTTATAGTTTTCGTCGACCTGAGATCAGCTTTCATCGACCTCTAATCAGCTTTCGTTGACCTGAGATTTCGTCGACCTCTGATTAGCCTTCGTTGAACTGAGATCAGCTTTCGTCGACCTGAGCTCTGTGAATCAACTGCTTTGCATAAACTGACTAATTCTGCGCTCTATGTTCGTCGACCTGAGACTGTGAAGTTAGTCGACCTAAGAACTTGGTGAATCTGTCGGCGTTGAGTTTATAGAACATCTGGCGTCGAGTGTTCTTTGTCTCTGAGTCAGCCTTGGCTTTGAGTGAATTATGGCACTGAGTGTTGAAGAGTTAGTCGATCTGAGAACGGAGTTCGTCGAGCTCAGCTCAAAGATTTTAGCTCTGAGTTAGTTGAGCTGAGCACGACTATCGTCTACCTGAGATCGACGAATGTAGATTTCTTTTTCTAATTCTTAATTTCTCTTAGTCTTGAGTCTCTGGCAGTGTTGTAGGTTGGTCCTTTGATCTGTTGACTCTAAGAACATGGCCTAGACTCTAGAAACACATAAAATTTGACCCTTCTATACAATATGGGTCACAACCTAAGAAGAGAACCTAGCCCAAATCACCTAGGGGTTCCAACAAACTCCCCCTATTTGGGTGAGGTTACTTCAACCAAAAGCAGATAAAGATCACAAGACAAAATGAGGTAAACATAGCATGAAAACTGAGATAACTGATAGAATAAATAAGCTATCAGTACCTTTATAAAGCTATGCACCAAGATTGTTCACAGAAATCACAGAAAATAAACAATTTAAATGTTCTTGTTAGAATCAGAAGGCTTAGCAAATTTTATTATCCTGTTTGGATCATGAGCTTGCTTCATAGTCATGGTCATATCAGCATCACCAGTAGTCTTTTGTAAGGTAGTTCTTGGAACCACTGCTTCAGGATGTAGACTCATGTATTCATCAGCATTGAATAATTTTCCTACTTGATATCTTTCAAACTCTTTCTTCCTGTAGCTAGACATAGTAGAGAACAAAGAAGAGTCTTGACCTTTTTCTTTGGCTTGCCTGATTTGTAAGAGAGCCACAGATTCCTTGAATCTAGCTATTCTTGTAGTTGGACTAGTTTCAGGATCATAAGCTGGAATTGGAGGTTCTTCAGGGTCATTAGCTTTGCCAGGAGATGGGGGAGGGGAAAAAGTTGGCTGAGGGATAGGCTGTTGAGCTGACTGATGTCTGGAATAAGACTGATGTCTCTGTTTATGCTGTCTGTCTCCATAAGAGTGAGAAGGTCTTCCCTGTCTCTGATAAGTTTTAGTGAGAGTATGTTTAGTGAATCCTTCTGAGCTCCGAGATAAGGTTCCTGAGGCACTTGTAGCTGGAGGAGGAAGAGGAGGATCCCTTTTGAATTTCTCAGGTGGAGGAGAGTATCTTCTGCTTTTCTTTCTTCTCTTTTGTTCATTCTTGGATAGCCACATCCAAGCTGGCATACCCTTATAAGGAGTTATGTTTTGTAGAATGTAGTATGGAATATCATTTGTAGACTTAGGTTTTGGAGCAGGTGGAGGAGGTGCTTTCCTTTTCTTGGAGATTAGCTTCCTCTTTGGAGCATCATCAGAATCATCATCATCATTATCATCATCATCATAAGACAAAGGATTGTCATACATTTCATCAATCTGACTGATCAGACCCTTGGGAATTTCTTTGCTAGCTTGAGTGGGAACAACTTCAGCTTCAGCTGCTTCAGCTTCCATAGCAATGTCCTGATTTACTAGATCATCTAAACTAGGAATGGGACTATTATCCATGATATAAGTTGGCCCAGGAGGGCTAGATCTTTGTTCATATAATTCTACTGGAGGAGCTATCAGACTTTTCTTTATAATTGCTAACACTTCTGAACTTGCAAGGGAGGTGTAGCATACTATTTCTCTTGATGGTTGAGTGGGAGAGGAGAGGCAGAACTGAATATAAGATCCAAAAATTTTCAGCAGAGTATGTAGATTTACTTTAGATTTAATGAAGTAGACCCTTCCAGGCAGAACTTCTGGCAAGCTGGTCTCTTGAGCATTGGATACTATAATATCTGTATATTGATTATCTACATCTGCTACTGAGTCAGTTATCTCTATATCAGCTGATTCCATATCAGTATCAAGAAAATATAGAAAATCTGGTTCCATATCAACATTTGTTCCTGCTGCTGCTGCTGCTGCTGGTGCTGCTGTTGCTACTTCATCATTAAGTATCTCCCCCTGCCTGGTTTCAGTATGTACTGAAGCCAGGCCCCCAGATGAAGAGAGGGTAGAGGTTAGGGTAGATATTTGAGTAGAAAGAGATGATATGGAGATAGATAGAGGGGAAATAGCCTCTGCAATGATGGTTTGGAGGATAGGCTTGAGGAGCTCAAAAAGTGGTTGGATGATAGAGGGATTCAAAGATGTGGAGTCAGATGTTTGGGCAGGAGGTGGTTGAGAAGGGATTGAGGTAGTGAAGATAGTTGCTGGAGGATATGGTTGGTTGGAAGTGTCTGCAAGGGGGTCCTGTTGAGGAGATTGGTGAGAAGAAGGAGTGTTCAGAGAAAATGAAAGTAAATTAAAAGATGGGATTGAAGAGAGAGTTGAGAGGGGGATATCAGCAAGATGAGATGGAAAAGGAGATTGGGGAGGAGTAGAAATAGATGTATCAGCCCTAGGAGAGTGAGAATTGGATGGAATATGTGTAGGGGAAGAAGGAATTGGAGATGCTGGAGGTGTAGGGGTATGTATTAGAATAGAAATGGAGGCTGGAGTTTGTTGAACTTGAGGCTGAGATGGAGCTTGTGAATCAGGAGGAGGTGGAGGGGTGGATGGAATCTCTGCAGAGGGGTGAGGAGTGGCTGATGTAGCCCTTGTACTTTCAGAAGATTTAGAGGAAGAGGACTTGCCCTTAGATTTCTTTATGATAGTCCTCTCCCATCTGCCAAAGAGGGCAGATGAGAGCTTCTTAGATGCATTGATGTATGTTGAATGAGATAGCAGTAGTGCATTGGCCTTGGCTTTCAGGAACAAGCCCAAGATTCTGCCATAGCAAACCTCCTTTTTGCTGTTCTTTCTCCTGATTAGGTCAAATATAATTTGTGGCCAGTTCACACTTCTCTTACTGACTAGGGCAGCCATAACCAAGAGCTGTTGATTGGAGATGTAGTCATGTGCTGTATGCTTAGCAAACAGCACCTTCCCAGCGACATCCGAAAGAAATTTATATGTCGGGGAGAAATTTTTCTTATACAGTTTGTTAGGGTTTTCGCCGAAGTGACCCATAACAGCCAGCATATCTTCATATTCCTTCTCATCTAGGTCTAGATCATCTTCTCCAGTTTTCAAATTGAAAAGTTCAGAGAGAATGGAGGGAGAAAGAATCACCTGAGAACCACTGATAGTCCCAGTCATTTCAGTCTCTGTTGAAGAAGAAGAGCCAACCCATTCCTTAATTTCCGTCATAGGAATCCTGATTCTATCAGACATGAACTGCTTCAGATTTTGTTCCTCAAATAGCTGTAGAATATCTATGAAAATTTGATCTGACTGTTGTAAAGAGTCAAAATCAATATCGAAACCATGATCGAACTTTATGCCGGTTGATCCAGTAGCGGCCATTTGTGATGTTAAGATCGAATGAGAGAGAGAAAGAACACACCTGCAAGAGAAAACACAAGATCAAGTGCAGGAGGGGAATTTTGAAAGCGCGGGATTGAGGTCGAAGAAAAGCCAGATATAGCATTTTATGGAATATGAAATGACAATCTCAATCCGACGAAAACTCAAGATTCTTCGATCTCAGGTCAACGAAAATTACGTAAAGGACAAAGTTCGTCGAACTAAGAACAAAGAGAGCGAAAGTTTTCGTCGTTCGCAGAAAACTTGTAGAGATATGATTCGTCGTCCTCTAATCGACGAATGAACTATACTAAGAGATTTCGTCGATCTTAGGTCGACGAAAATTCTCAAGAATAGTTATCAGTTTGTCGATCTCAGGTCGACGAACAGAGACAATTCTTTGACTACAGACAGAGCATTAGATTAAATCCTGACCATTTATCATACCAAGCTGATTGGCAAAGAACAGATGGTTGGATGAGTCAAATGGCTTAGTGAATATGTCTGCTCTTTGCAAATCAGTAGAGATAAATTCAAGTTTAATCATATGTTTGTCAACACAATCTCTAATGAAATGATGTCTAATGTCTATATGCTTGGTTCTAGAATGCAATACTGGATTTTGTGCAATTGAAATGGCACTTGTATTATCACATAGTATAGTTGAATTATTTAAGTTGACACCATAATCCAGTAGTTGGTTTTGTATCCACAAAATCTGTGAACAGCAACTGCCTGCAGCCATATACTCAACTTCAGCAGTGGAAGTTGAAACAGATGTTTGCTTTCTACAGAACCAAGTTACAAGTCTGTCACCAAGGAACTGATAAGTTCCTGAGGTGCTTTTCCTGTCTACTCTGCATCCAGCATAATCAGCATCAGAAAATCCAGTTAACACAAATGCTGATTCTGTTGGATACCAGAGGCCTAGATCTAGACAAACTTTTATATATCTGAAAATCCTTTTTAAGAAAATAAGATGAGATTCTTTAGGGTTCACCTGGAACCTAGCACAAAGACATGTGACAAACATAATGTCTGGCCTGCTTGCTGTTAAATACAGTAGGGATCCAACAATGGCCCTATACTTAGTCTGATCAACTGGTTTTCCAGATTCATCAGCATCTATAACAGCATTAGCAGCCATGGGAGTCTTCATGATAGAAGCATCATTCATCCCAAACTTCTTAATAAGCTCTTTAGCATATTTAGACTGAGAGATGAAGATTTCTTCAGGGGTTTGTTTCACTTGGAGACCAAGGAAATATGATAACTCACCCATGCTACTCATCTCAAACTTTGAGTGCATTAGATTAGAAAATCTTTTGCACAGATTTGGATCAGTAGAGCAAAAGATTATGTCATCTACATATAATTGTACTAATAGAATTTTATCATGATGCAGTTTTGTAAAAAGGGTTCTATCAACCATGCCTCTTGAAAAACATGCTCTAAAAGAAAGCTGGCTAAGGTCTCATACCAAGCTCTTGGAGCTTCCTTTAAATCATAGAGAGCCTTATGCAATTTAAAAACATAGGAGGGGTGAGTTGAAGAGATAAAACCTGGTGGCTGTTCCACATATACTTCTTCTTTTAGTTCCCTATTGAGAAAAGCACTTTTGACATCCATTTGATATACCTTGAATTTCTTGTGAGCAGCATAGGCCAAGAATATTCTGATGGTTTCAAGTCTTGCAACAGGTGCAAAGGTTTGATCATAATAAATTCCTTCCTCTTGCCTGTATCCCTGAGCAACAAGCCTTGCCTTGTTCCTCACAATCACACCTTAGGCATCAAGTTTGTTTCTGAATACCCACTTAGTCTCAATTACTGGATAGCCCTTATGCCTTGGAACTAAGTCCCAAACTTTATACCTCTCAAACTGGTTGAGTTCCTCTTGCATTGCAATAATCCAGTTTGGATCTTGCTTTGCATCATATATGGATTGAGGCTTTATTTGAGAGAGAAAGCAGGCAAGCATCACATCAGGGTTGAGTTGATGCCTTGTCTGCACTCCTGCTGATATGTCTCCAATCACTTGAGATCTAGGGTGATCCCTAAGTGTGACAAAATCATTAAGAGAAGTTGGTTCAGCAACAGTTATTTGATTAAATTCCTCTTGTGGAATTGTGTCAACTATTGTAGAAGACTGAGTTGCTTCCACAATCTCTTCTTCACTTTCAGCTTCTGATATAACTTGTGGAGAGGGATGTGATTCAACCTTTGAGACAAGGTTTAGATCATCCAAGCTCTCACACAAATTCTGTACCTACAAATGACTGTTGGTAGAGATATCTCTCTCCTTGTAAAACATGTTAGATTCATCAAATGCCACAAGCATAGATTCTTCAATTTTTAGTGTTGATTTATTAAACACCCTATATGCCTTGCTGACTTGAGAATATCCTAGAAAAATTCCCATTACAGCCTTAGCTTCAAACTTTCTAAGATGTTTCTTGTCATTGTTGTGAATATAGCATATACATCAGAATACTTTAAAATAGGAGATTATAGGTTTCTTCCCTTTGAGTAGTTCATAGGGAGTCTTAAGCTTTAGTTTATGTATTAGGCTTCTATTCAGAACATAGTTTGTTGTGCTTACTACTTCTACCTAATAGGATAGAGGCATGTAAGCATCTGCAAGCAATGTACCTGCAGCTTCAATGAGTGTTCTATTCTTCCTTTTATCTACTCCATTTTGTTGAGGAGTTTTGGGAGCTGAGAAGCAGTGTCTTATACCTTCTTTCCTACATAACTCTAGCATAAGAAGAGATTCAAACTCAGTGCTATGATCACTTCTGATCAATGCAACTTGAGTAGAATACTCAATCTGTATGTTCTTGAGAAAATCTGTAAGAACTTGAAAAGTATCTGACTTAGCTCTCAAAAAGAAAACTCATGTGAATCTGGAGAAGTCATCTACAATAATTAATGTATAAGACTTTCCTCCTAGACTTTGTACATCAATAGGACCAAAGAGGTCCATATGGAGCAAATACAAAATTCTAGGTGAATCACTCTTATTAATGGATTTGAAACTAGATTTAGTTTGCTTGCCTAGTTGACAAGCCCTGCAGAGGCCTTCCTTCTTATAGGGACCAGAAGGTAAACCTCTAACAAGATTGTCCTTAGATAACCTACCTATTTTTTATGATTTACAAGTCCTAGTCTTTTGTGCCATAAAGTAGTTTGAATGCTAACATAATTGAATAAACAAATTTCAGATTTAGCTGATTCAAAGTTTACTAAGTAGATGTTGCCTTGTCTAGTTCCTGTTAAAACAGTTGTGTTGTTCAAAGAAATAATACATAAAGAGTTAGTAAAGCTTACTTGATAACCTGTATCACATAGTTGGCTTACTGATATTAGGTTATGCTTTAGACCATTTACATAAGTCACCTTTTTGAATGTGACAGCTCCACAGTTGAAGTCACCATAGCCTTCTATCAGTCCAAAGCCTGAGTCTCCAAAGATTACTTTAGGTCCAGTCTTGGTTTTTATAGTTGATTAGGCATTCTTTACAACCTGTCATATGTTTAGAGCAACAAATGTCCAGGTACCACTTGTTTTGAGTGACAGGGTTCTCTTCTACATGCAAAGAGGATTAGAAGTTTTTGACCCAGGTTATCTTGGGTCCTTGTTGTTTAACATAGCCAAAACTAGAAATAAAAGAACATTCAGGTTGATTCTTATAACCTAAAGGATGATACCTTCTAGGAGGTATGACCCACTGACTAATGGGATTAAAGGATTTATTAGTTTTTAGATTACTCTTGTTATAAACTAGATCTGAAAAATTTGGGTATGTTCATCGACCTGAGCTCGATAATCGGGGTTGAGTTCTTCGATCTCTGCTCGAAGAATGGAAGTATCCATTCTCAGAGCCCCAAACACGTCGATCTCTGGTCGACGAACCATACTGGCTTCGTCGATCCCAGTTTGAAGAATAGATTACATTATTATTTGTGTTCAGAGTTCGTCGTTCTGAGTTTGATGAACTATACCCATTTCGTCATTCTGAGTTCGACGAAATTTGCTGAACATAGTTATATTGTGTGTTTTTCTTTTTCTGACTTGTTTTCTTAAGGTCTAGCTATTTACGCACTTCATTGACTTTCTCTACTTGTTCAGTATTCTTCTTACAATTTTCAGAAATAAAACTTTTGGGTTTTGATAGTTGTTTTTTCTGAATAAGGATTGGTTCACTAGATGAGGCTCCTAATCCTAGTTTGTTATTACTAGATCTTATATTGACTGTGCTAGTTATGTCTATCAGTTGTAAACTTCTACCATTTAAGGTTTCTTCTAGTTCTTTAGCCTTACTTAATTCAGATTTTAGGAACATTATTTGTTGATTAGCTAGGTTTAATTCTTCAGTTAATTTTTCATTATCAACAATGATTTTTTCTTGTTCTAATAGTTTTTCCCTAAGAAGTTTGATTTCCTTCTCAGATCCTATTAGGTCTAAATACAATAGTTTAAATTTAGATTTGAATTCTTTAGACTGAAAATCATATGAAGCAATTACCTGATCCTCTTCAGAGAGGAATTCTTCATCTTCTGATTCATCTGAGTTTGATTTACTGCTTCCAGCATCTATTACCATAAGGCAAACTTCTCTTGCCTTCTTTTCTTCTGTATCATCTTCATTGAAACTGGATGAGGATGTTTCATCTTCAGTATCACTCCAGGTTTCAGCCACAAAGCCCTTCTCCTTCTTTTTGTATTTGCTGGACGAGGCCTTATTGTGATGATGTATTCTTGACTCCTTCTCATGCCTTCTGTCTTTCTTTTGAGCTTCTGGACATTCTGAGATGAAATATCCTGGTTTCCTGCACCCAAAATAGACAACTTCTTTAGAAGGGGTCTTATCATACCTGGGTTTATCTTCATTCCTTGAAGGCTTCCTCCTGAAGTACTTTCTTGCCATGTTATAGAATCTCTTAGCAAAGAGACTCATAATTTCTTCAATGGCAGATAGGCTAGGAGATTCTTCTACAGCTTTGAGTGCTAAGTTTTGTTCCTTCCTGGTAGGTGTTGAAGCTTTTGATTCAACTGCAGCTTCTCTTGCCTTGACCAGTTGCTCATAGGATTTGAGCTTTCCAAGTAGAGATTCTGTTGAGATTTCAGTCATGCTTCTAGCTTCTTTGATGGGCCAGATTCTGGAATCTCATGTGCTAGGGAAGCACATGAGGATCTTGTCATTGACTTCAGTTAAAGTGATTTCTTTATCCAATGTTCTGAGCACACTGATGATGGAGGTCAGCCTGTTGTACATTACTTCTACAGATTCTGCTTCATCTTTTCTGAAGTTCTCATATTGGGATATGAGGTTTGATCTTCTGTCCTTCCTCTCATCAGCAGAGCCTGCTACCATTTGGTTGAGGGAATCCCAAATAGCTTTGGCAGATGTACATTCAGCAACCTTCTCAAATATGTCATCTAACATAGTTTGGGCCAGTATATTCATAGCTCTGGCATCAGCAATCTTGGCCTTCTTATGTGCATCAGCTTGTTCTGGAGGAGGCACTGCACTAAGATTTAATGGAGTTGAGGTAGAGGCTACTGGAGTTGGTGGTCCTGTCAAGATAGAATTAAAAATATTCTCATCAATAGAGTTCATGTACAGCTTGATTCTTGCCTTCCAGATTCCAAACTTTTGCAGGTTGAAAACTGGAGGTCTAGTGCTGGCATAATCCTTGTTTTGTGCCATGATATCAGAAACTAAAATATAATCAGAGAGACTACTAAAGTTTATTCAGAGTTTATCCTGAGGATCTTGGTTAATCCAGGTGTGAGCCTGTATGATATGATTAACCTCCTCTGACACCAATTGAAAGATAGGGTAAGCTCTAAATAACTCTAGAGGGGGGGGGGGGGGGTGAATAGAGTTTTTGAAAACTTTTCCCTTTTGCTGAAATAAAAGGTAAGTGTACAAGTGCAACAAGTGAACAAGAGAAAAGTAACTAAGCTACACAACAAACATTATATCACAACACAAGCATAAGAGAAGATCACAGACACACAGGAAACACAAGAATTTTATAGTGGTTCCCCAAACTTGGGTACATCCACTCTTCTACCACCCTAGGTAGGAATCCACTACAAGTTTTGATCAGGTGACTGCCACCAATGAGCTTTTGATCAGGTGCTCAAAAACCAACCCAAGTCTTTTGGAAGGAGACTTGCAACCAGAATAATTTTGAAGGGAATTAAAACCCTGTACAGAGGTGGGATGAGAGTTTGATGAAAGTCTTCTTTTCTCAAAACACAGTGAGAAGACTATGTGGATTCTAAGTTGTTGATGACAAAGCTCCCCCTAAGATCTTGAATGGTTCAGGAGAGGAAGCTTTGTAAAAGGGTGAGTAGGCCTTTAGATTTTCAGAGATCCTTGACTGATTTGAATGTTGCTGTCACTTGAGATCCCTGAAAACAAAGAGGGAGAGAAAGAAAGACTCTTGATGGTGATGGTTGTTCTTTCTTCTTCTCTTGAGAGCAGTCAATTTTCTGAGAGATGTTTTTCACTGCACTTTGGGATGTTTTCTTTGCTGTCACTCTAGTTGATGATCAATCTCTGCTCTTCTGTCCTTTTTGTTTTCTTGGCAGTGAGATGTGTATCAAATAACTACAACTTTTTCGAATTCAAAAAGAAAACTCTGCAATAAATGTTCAGCCGAAATCTTGGGAACGAAAAATGGCAAGAATGCTGTCAATTATTCTATTCTATGTCTGTCCCGAGATATAAGCAATTAATTCCATGGAGGATGTTAGCAATCAATGCTGCCAGTAACGACTCTATTCAAAGAATATAAGTGCATTGATTTATACGGGAATTAATAGCCTATAATAGATATAAAATGATGAGACAGAAAGAGAAAGAATAAATAACAAAATGTCTTACAGTTTTCGTCGACCTGAGATCAGTTTTTGTCGACCTCTAATTAGCTTTCATCGACCTGAGATTTCGTCGACCTCTGATCAACCTTCATCGAATTGAGATCAGCTTTCGTCGACCTGAGCTCTGTGAATCAACTGTTGTGCATAAACTGACTAATTCTGCGCTCTATGTTCGTCGACCTTAGACTGTGAAGTTAGTTGACCTAAGAACTTAGTCAATCTGTCGGCGTTGAGTGAATAGAGAATCTGGCATCGAGTGTTCTTTGTCTCTGAGTCAGCCTTGGCTTTGAGTGAATTATGGCGCTGAGTGTTGAAGAGTTAGTCGATCTGAGAACGGAGTTCGTCGAGCTCAGCTCAGAGATTTTAGCTCTGAGTTAGTCGAGCTGAGCACGACTATCGTCGACCTGAGATTGAAGAATGTAGATTTCTTTTTATAATTCTTGATTTCTCTAAGTCTTGAGTCTTTGGCAGTGTTGTAGGTTGGTCCTTTGATCTGTTGACTCAAAGAAAATGGCCTAGACTCTAGAAACACATAAAATTTGACCCTTCTATACAATATGGGTCACAACCTAAGAAGAGAACCTAGCCCAAATCACCTAGGTGTTCCAACACTTTCTAACACCAGCTCACCCACTAAACCTTACAAGGGCTGGCCAAAATAACTCCGGTTGGATTGGATGAGAGAGAAAGAAGGAGGGAGGTTCTCTCCTCCTCCTGTATAAATAAGAACCATTTCCCAGGATGAGAGCTCGCCTCCTCTCCCAATCTTCGTAGAGCTCGACCATACCTCTTTCGGAGCTATGCTTTGCTATAAAAGTTCAGTCAAGCTCCAGCACTACCTCTGCTACCTTCAATGGCTAACCGGTTGGGACCTTCCCAAGCTCCACTATCTCACGTGGAATCCTCCTTCCTCCTCCTTTCCCACTCCTACGACGAGTGGCATGCGTCTCCCTATGGCTGACACCATTCCAGCCTAGCTCCAAGTCAGGTGGTGGCTGCACGTGGTAAGCCCTGCCTAGCACTGGTAGGGTGTTGTACTACTAGGGATTCTCTTCCCTGACAACAGAGGGCTGAGGTTCCGTTGGAAATCATCGCTCTGGCGACACTTGAAATTTTTATTTTTTTTCTCTGTTTATGATTTTCCGGTGGAGGTCAGTGGCGCCAAGACGCTAGGCCACCACCAGAGAGAACAACGACCCCCAACACATCGATCGGGGGTAACTTAGTTACCTGGGAGCCACCAGAAAGGTAGGGCGGCAAGGCATTGCTGGGAGTAGAGTAATTCACGCCACTTCGCTCTCGGGTTAGAAGTTCTAATGGTGACCGGCGATGTCGGGCCATCGGACCACCACCCAGAAGTTTGTCGGCCCCTAGTGAGTCGATCAGGGGTGGCAACGATGTCTTGTAGCTACCAGCCGGTGGTGGCAGAGGCTATCCTTTTACAGTACCACCAACGAGGAGCAGCTATTGTCCCATCTTTGTGATAAAGATCAGATGGCGGTAATTTCATCAAATTACCGCCCTGCATGAATTTCTGGACCCTAATAGTGGATCCAAACCCGATCTAATGTGGGGATTGAAGGATGATTTGCGTCGTCTTGCTCAATCTCAGCCACGAGATCCCAATGAAATTTCTATCTGCAGACTAAAATTAATACAAAAAGATGATTTTTTTGAGGGAAATGTTGGCTCCTAGGGAAACAATTTTTAACATAAAAGTTGTTACCCTTGATGAGGGCTACATCCACAAAAATTTTAAGAATTTTATGAATTGATTTGACATTTTAAAAAACTTAAATAAGAATTATTTGGCAAAATTATAGGTCCAGAAATGATTGAAATTTTTTGGAAAAGATTTTAGGCTCATTTTAGGCCATCTTTGATGTTGTGTAAAAATTTGGGGATCTTGGGATAAAAATTAAAGATTTTCCAATTTCTTGGAGCTTAGGGCTGCGCTTTGAAATTGATATGTCCAAATTCTTCAAAAATAAAAAATCTGAGCGTGCGATCATTTTTTAATTTGAATGTTGAGTTCAAATGAATAATCGAGGTGAGATATCGAGGCGAGATTTCAAGCTCTGAGTGTTTCAAGGAGTTTTGCAAAATCACCGAGTGTCTCATTTTTGAAACAACTTGCGGGTATTTTGGGTAATCTTGGAAGATGAAATGACCAACCTTGTTTCGGGCGAATAATTTTCCTCATGTGTTGGAAATGATTTTAAAGGGTTATATTCAAGGAGGAATTCACACTCTAATAAGATGCTCAGATTAGATCCATCACAAGCAAATAAGTTGATAATTATTCTCAAATGAATAATAAAGGTGCAACCCATAATAAGCTTCTCCGATCTGATTAAGCCGTGATTGAATGACACAACTAAATTAATATTAATTCATAATAATGGTTGCAACTCAAAGAAGCTTCCTAAAATCTGAAATGGAATTGAACATTTCTCCTAAGAACGGAGATGGAACTGAACTTGGCTCCTATGAACGGAGATGGAACCGAACTTTCCTCCTATGAACAGAGATGGAACTGAACTTGCCTCATGAGAATGGAGATAGAACTAAAGCCTCCTAACTAGAGTGATTGGACTACTAACTATTTTCTTATTTATTTATTCCAGTCTTGCACTGGTCAAGTTTCTTTATTTATTTTCAGTTCAGTACTTTCTTTTCAGCACTCTAGTTTTGTACTTGTCCTATTTCATTAAATTCAGTTCAATTCTTTCCTTTCAGTACTCTAGTCTCGTAATGGTCCTGTTCCTTTACTTTTAGTTCAATTCTTTCCGTTCAAGTATAACTTCAGTCTCGTACTGGTCCAGTTCATTTTAGTACTTTATTTACAGTTCTTTCTGTTCAGTACTATTCTAGTTTCATACCGGTCATGTTTACTTCAATATTTAATTTCAGTGCGTTCAGTTCAGCATTTCATTTCTGCAGCTTATTTCTAGCAGCCTTTTATTGCCAAATTTAAGTTTCTACAATTTACTATTTCTGTATTATTAGCGCGGGTCTTACTCTGACGAGCAATTTGTTTTGATAAAAGAATTGGTTGGGGATAACCGAGAGTTGAGAAATTCTTCAGGGTTTTTCCCCAAATAATGTGCTCTCACACTCGTAGTGCTCTTTATTGGATATTGAACGACATGCTGTTTTAAAAAGGATGCTTACCCGAATTATTTGATGTCATATAGGGCAGGTCGGCACAGACCCGATCTGTACCAGCAAATTATTTAAATTAAAATGCTTGTAAATTTCTTGCGGTGAAAAGTGGAGGGCAAGTCACTTCTGCAAACCATTCGTATCAGTGTGGAAGTTAAATGACTCATGACAATAGTGGGTTATGCACTACGGGTGACCAGCCATTTTATTTTCCCCATTGGGTTCCCTCCACTATTGACCTAAATTTCCAAATTTCGTCGGATGTCGCTCATATCCAAAAGTACACTTGGTTGTATGTTAGGGCCTGGGTAGTGCGGTATGACCACACCCAGAAGTGGCAGGAATGTCCTCTGTCATCGACGACCACATCGGTGAGGCTCACGAGGTTTGCTACCCTGCTTGAAGAGAATTGGTCCAAACTATGTCGACATAATGGGCATGCACGGGTTTGAATACCTGCGGTGTGCACAGATTTGAATACATGCAATGTGCGCTAGTTTGAATACCTGTGGTGTGCACGGTTTGAATACATACGGGGTGTGTGGTTGAATACCTGCAGTGTACGCAGTTTGAATACCTGCGATGTGTATACATATTATGAGTACTTGTTGGTTGTGATAGCTAGTTGAGCGCCTTTTAAAATAACTGATGTTTATGCTGCTTCTTTCAGTTGTTTTCTGCTGCACTCTTTTAGATATTTGCTCCTAACTTTAGAAATGATAATGCACTATATTGAAATACTGCTACTAACTCTCTTGTACTTCAACCATTTACTTATTATTGGGTGCGTAGGCTCGTTCCCGGGATATGGATCCAGGGAAGAGATGTGTTTCCACTTAGCTCTATGACCAACAATTATTTTAATAACCATTCACATGAGACAAAGCACCGTGAATTCCATCTATCGCTAAAATATTTTTTGAGGTTCAAAAAGTGAAGGTAAAGATAATGGATGGTCTGGATTTTTTACAATGTGATACAGGTCACATCAATATAGAGATCACCAAGTGGTTTGACTTGGTTTCCAGCTCAGTCAAACAGAGCTAAGTGGAAACTTGTGGTATTACAACATCAACAAGATTTGATCTTATCCCTTGGTACTCTTGATCATCCAACTCAATTGGAGTTGATATCTCAGCCATCTGGGATTTTGGGAGACCTTTTCTCTGAGCATGGACCTCAGAATGAAGCTCCTCCTTGACTTGATCATCTGAATTCAAAAATTGATCAAGAGGATTGTCATGTATATCCTCAATCATCTTCTCTTGCCCCCTCTGTTGGGGCATCAATTTTTTCTTGAATATTTTAAATATCTTTAGCAATCTTCTCTAACTCCCTCTGAGTAGAGGCATCATCCAATACTTGAGCATCTTACTCCTTCTCTGTTGAAGCATAATTAGCAATGCCCTCATTCAAAGTAAATTTCCATCTCCCCCTGAGATTGTGCCTGGCTTAGCTCTTGCGCAACTAGATCTTCTTGAGCAGTCATATCCATGGCCCGAGGAGCACTTTCAACATCTAGATCATGATCCACTTAAGTATTAAAGTCTTGCAAATGTTCATTCTCTTCCCTTGAAGACTCTAGATAATCAACCTCTTGGCTTGAAGGTGATAGATTAGGGTCATGAATTTCTTCACTATCCTCTTGGTCATAAGCATCTTTGCCTCCTGACTCAGATTCATAATCTGACTCTTCCAAAATAACTTCCTTTGTCTTTGCCTTTGTCTTGCTCTTATCTTTCTTCTGTATGACAGTTTGACTTTTGGGCAAGACTCCGGTAAATCTCTCAAGGGTCTTGATATCCATTCTTTTCATGTACTGGATCTTTACTCCTTCCTTGATGTTGAAATGCTCAGGGTAAGCATTAATCAGATATAGGGATCGAATCTTGTCTAGGTTTGGAACCTGTAGGCAGTCAATAACCTTTTAGAAGACTACAAGATCCTAATTTGTCTTTTTCTACAGAATTACTCTTGTGATAAGCTCAAACATAGACTTGGAAATACTATCATGGGAACCTGTCTTGCACAAGATTGCTTTCCCAATGATATCAGCTATATGCTTACCTCTCTGGTTGAAGAATTTTCTTTTCATAGATCCATATCTCTCTCCACTAAACTCTCACCAGTCTAATGCATCTACTTTTTCTTGTAGTGAAATATCCTGGTCCTCTTCTATGTCAGTAGAAGGAATGTATAATGCTTGAGCAATGCTATTTGGTATAATCTTGATCTTTACAACCCCTATCTTACTCTTGATTGGCTTTATGGATTAAGAGACTTTGACATGGTAAAAGAGTTCTAACACTTCATTCTTAAGAATTGGTGTTGGTTTTGACAGAAGAAACTCTAAGCTGACTATTTCTAACAGTCTGATAACTTTCTTAATCTTTTCAAAAGCATGTTGGAATCCAAGTCTAACAAGTTCATATCATTCCTGAAGTTCCTTAGTTGATTTTGGCGCCATTGGAGTTGATTTCTTTGTCGATGATAGCGTTGAGACGGACGGAACAAACTCGACGACATTATAGGATTTATTTTTTATGTTCTCAACTAAACCCTGACCTTATATATATAATTTAATAAGTCTACGGGGTTTAATAAGAAATCAAAATGTCGCACAACTAGGATGATCATTAAAATGATCTAACGACTAAAAATGATTGAAAAATCAATACAACAGCCCGTCTCGACGATATCGTTGAGACGGAGAGATATACTATTGAGTATTTACTCAACTGTCTCCACGATATAGCCGAGACTTTCTCAGCTAATCTCCACTGCACAACTAAGCCTACATGTCAATCAAATTGACAGACAAATAAAGAAAATGAGTCATTTTACTCATGCTAATGATATATATCAATCATATTTATCTACCAAACATGTTACTAAGCATATGTTCTTGCAACTAACAAAAGTGAATGTTATTAGAACTATGTTTTAGTAACTAACAAAATAATATGCAGGAACATTGAGTGTTAAACATGAAAAATGGAATGATTCAATAAAGATAATCTTTTCAATATTTAACATTCCTAACTCAATCTTGAAAAATTGAACTTTGCCTCATCCAACGACTTCGTAAAAATATCTGCCACTTATTTGTTTACGGGGAAAATTCAAGATAAATATCCTTATTCTAAACATGCTTTCTAGTAAAATGATATCTTATTTCTATATGTTTAGTGCTGCTATGTGATACAAGATTCTTAGTAATGGAAATAGTACTAGATGAGTCTCAAAACATGGGAGTGTTACTTATTTGGAGGCTGTAATCCTATAGCTGATGTTGAATCTATAATAGTTGTGTACAACAAATCCCTGCAGAGATATATTCTAACTTAGCTATGGATATAATCACAATGGAGACTTCTTGCTGCTCCAGAATATCAAACTCCTTCCTAGGAATTGACAAGTTCTACTGCTGCTCTTCTTGTCTTCTTTGAAACCCCAAAAGTCTGTATCTAAATACCCAATTAGTTCAAAGTCATTGTTCTTAGGGTACCACAGTCCAAGATATTGGTTGCCCTTAAGGTATCTCAAAATCCTCTTTGCAGCTGAGTAGTGAGATTACTTAGGGCATGCCTGATACCTAACACAAACACATGTTGCATACATGATATCAGATCTACTTATAGTCAAATATAATAGAGATCCAATTATACACTTGTACATGGATTCATCAAAAGGTTTCCATTTTTCATCCTTATCTAGAGATATATTTGATCCCATAGGAGTTTTCATGGTGGAAGCTGATTCCAACCCAAATTTCCTAATTAGTTCTCCAGTATACTTGGTCTAAGTGATAAGCATCCCCTCATTAGACTATTTTACTTAGAGATATAAAAAGTACTTTAACTCTCCCATATTACTGATTTTAAACTCCCCTTGCATGAGGTTGACAAACCTCTTGCAAAGGTTGTCATCAGTATACCCAAATATTATGTCATCAATATAAATTTAGACTAGGAGACACTTTCCCTTTATTTCCCTTAAGAACAATGTGTTATCTATCTTTTCCCTTAAAAACTTGTTATTAATGATAAAGTTAGATATAGTTTCATACCAAGACTTAGGGGCTTGATTTAACTCATACAGAGCTTTTCTAAGAAAGTAAACATGAGAGGTTAGGGTTGGATGCACAAAACCCAAGGGTTGCTCTTCTTATACCTCCTCCTTCAGATTTACTTTGAGGAATGTTAATTTTATATCCATCTGATAGACCTTGAATCCTTTGAAGGTAGCATAGGGAAGGAACATCCTTATTGTCTCTATCCATGCAATTAGAGCTAAGGTTTGCTCAAAGTATATACCCTCTTCTTTCATGTAACCCTTGGCTACTAATCTGGCTATGTTCTTGACTACTATACCATTCTCATCCATTTTGTTTCTGAAGATCCACTTAGGGCCAATGATGTTGTGTCCTCGTGGCCTTGAAACCAACTTCCAAACCTTACATCTTTTGAACTGGTGTAGTTCTTACATTGCACTGATCCTAAAGGAGTCCTTATTGACATCTTCAAATTTCTTTGGCTCCACCTGAGACAGGAAGCTCGGAAAGAGAGCTTCATTATGAATTCTTATTCTGGTGGTGACTCCTTGACTGACAACTCCAATTATGAGAGTGATTGGATGATCTCTCATATTTTTGGTTGCAGCAGGCAATCTGGCAGCATCAGGTTAACCTACTAGAATGTCTCCATTATCTGTTCTTCTTTAGTAGCTTCCTAAATTCCATCAGATGTCTGAATTTATGTACTCAACACTTCAATTTGGGAAGAATTTCTACTTGATCTTGACATGTCTTGAAAAAATAGATCTTGTATATTAATCTCAGAACCTGTATTGCTAGTAACACTAGATCTGTCGTTATATAATAGACTAGATTCATCAAAAATAATGTGCATAAATTCTTCTATAACTTGGATTTTCTTGTTAATACCCTATATGCTCTACTATGGGAGTTATATCCAACAAGGGTCCCCACACAACATTTCTCAGCAAACTTAATCAACTGAGATTTTCCATTATTTAGAATATAGCATTTATAACCAAAGATTCAAAAGTAGATATAGTTGGTTTTCTATCTTTCAATAGTTTATAGGGAGTTTTACTATAGTCTTTGTTGATAGAAGCTCTATTTAGAACATGGCATGCAATATTGATTGTCTCAGCCCAAAAATATTCTGGTAGTGAGGAATCACTAATCAAAGTCCTATTCTTGCTCTCAGCCATCCCATTTTGTTGTGGAGTTATGGGAGAAGAGAATTCTTGGGTGATAACAAGTTCTTGACAGAACCTTGTCATGGATCTAGATTGAAATTTTGTACTATGGTCTCTTCTTAGTTTGACCACAAAACATTCCATTTCATTTTGAATTACCTTGACAATGGTCATAAAGACATCCAAGGTATCTGATTTCTTCCTAAGGAAGAATACAAATATATACTTAGAGTGACCATCAACAATCACAAAGACATATAACTTTTCTCCTAAACTCTAAATAGTCAGAGGAACAAATAGATCTATATGTAATAGGTAGAGACATTTCTTAGAGTCTTTGGATCCAATGCTCTTAAAGTTGGCCCGTATTTACTTGCCAATATGTCATACATGACAGAGACCCTCTTTAACACATATTTAACTTAGTATAATCTCTAACTAAGTTAACTGAAAACAATTTGTTAATTGCATTATAATTAATGTGAGCAAGTCTCTTATTCCATTGAACACAAAGAGACTCTCTCATTAGATACAAGAAAAACATGAGTAGAAAAATTACAAATGAAATCTAAATAATAAACATTTCCACTCCTTGTGACTGAGAGAATAGTCTCTAAGTCAATTGACCTTTTAATCAGATACTTATTATTATGGAATTCAATGGCATAACCTAAGTCACATAGTTGACTTATGCTTACAAGGTTAAGTTACAACACTTCAACATAAGCTACCCTTGATATAGATATTATGCCATTGGAAATCATACCATATCCCTTGGTGGCTCCTCTATCAGAGCCTCCAAAGATTACCTTAGGTCCATTTTTTACAAGAGAATAATCCTTTAGAAGACTTCTAGTTCATGTCGTGTGCCTTGATCACCCACTGTCCAAGTACTAAATTTTATTTAGGTTGGTACTTGAACTATCCTAGAAAATATAATTTATTTTGCCTTAGGAGCCCAATTTAATTTGGGTCATAGGTTCTTGTTAGAAGTAAAAGAAATATTTTTTTCCTACAGCTGCTTTAACTGGAAAGCTTCTCTTTTAATTAGGCACATTAGGGTTGTGCCAACAATCAATGGCAAAGTGTCCCAGTTTACCATAACACCAACACTCATGGATGTTGTACCTTCTCTTATGAACATTCTTGATGTAGATGGTGCATCTGAATGCTTATGTTCAGCAGAGAAAGAAACAACATTTTCATATTCCTCTAAGTTATTGTCTTCCAGTTTACTTGACGGTAATCAACAATACTCGACGGTACCAGCTTGAAAGCAATAGATGTTAGCTTGGTAGATGACATGGTGTTGATGACATCTGATATGGACTTGTCAAAAATGATTATAGACTTGCCACTAGGCAGCTTCTTTGCTGGAAGGGATTGGGAAGAAGCTACTTACTTGCCCTTGAGTGTAGGGGCTGGAGTACCAAACATAAATGGTTCATAATAAGCGATTTGGATTTTTTCATGGGGAGCTTTTAAAGAACTCATCCCCATACCCTTTAAGTAACATCCCTCAAATAACTAGATGCGTAAGAGTGGTTTTGTCAGGACTATGTCATGACAAAACCCTAGGAAGCCCAAGAAGATCAAGTAAACAAAGGCATGCGGTGAAAATCACCTTGGTTTCTCCTATAACACAACTTTATCACCAAACCTAGGGTTTTACTTTAGGGCTTTAACTTAATTCCATGACCCCACCATAGCACTCCCAACCTTAGGGGAGGCCAATGGGTCATTAAGGACCCACTAGGGTCAACTAAAGAGGTCAAGTTGACTAAAGTAAACTCTAGCCCTAAAATGGTCAAAGTGCCCTAATTAAGGTTCAAGTGGCCTCCAAGATGCCAAGCCAACCCTACTCTACCCTTCCTAAACCTTAGGGGAGGCCAATGGGTCACCAAGGACTCATTGGTGTCAACCCAAGATGTCAAGGTGACAAAAGTCAACACAAACCTTAATTTGGTCAAATTGCCCAAAGTTGACCTAATTGGGCTACACCAAGCCATAAGTGGACTACAGTGATGTCAATGAGATCATTTACACCCCATTGGGTCATTCACATCACCCAAAATGACCTAGGGATGGGCTTAAATGGATAAGGTTAGCCAAGCCCAAAAAGTGGAGAAAAGGCTAGCTCAAGCCAACTTGGGCTAGGCCTAATTAAGGTGGCCCACTAGCCTCATGAGGTTTATAATTACATAATTAGCCATTAATTTTATGGAAATAGTGGCTAGGAGAGAGAAAGCTCCACTCCCCTTTAATGGAGGAGAGAGAAAGTTAGGAGAAAGGGCCATTTATGGCCAAGGAAGGCCAAAGGCCTCTCCACTCAATTCCAATGGCTTGATTCATCTTCCCTGGTCAGTTAGGAGGAGATAAAAGTTTTTTCCCAGCCATGACAGTGGCTAGGGGAGGAGAATTCAGTTGGCCAAAATTCTCAAAAATGGCTTTTAATGGTGCATTGAAGCTTGACCCCTCTCCTCCCCCTTTTGATTATGTTAAAAGCTTCACCAGGCTATGAGGAGTCATTTCCACTCTTTCCCTGAAGAAATCGAAGCATCTGGCTGTGTATTTGCAAAGCACTGAGCGGCACCACCACCGGCAATGGAAACCCGACGATCGGCTAGGCTCCAGCTCTCCCAAAAGGTCCTATCCTCTTCCTCTTTCTCAGTGGATAGATCCACATCTACTAGCCCCAAGGTTTGGGGCCAATTGGCCCTAGATCGGGTAGGCCAAAAGCTTGGCTTTTCAAGATTTTCATCCATCCCTAAAATGCAATTTCGGGTACCCGGCCTACCACCGTCTATCGCCAGCCACCACCTCAACGAAGGTGGTGGTGGCATTGGCTAGCCAGGGAGGCGCTCGGGTGGCTGGGAAATCACCTCTCAAAATGGCCTAGGGTGAGAAAATCTGAGCCATTGGCTCAAGGAAGAAGACGATGGGATGCCGTCGATTCTGGCTTTAAGATTCGTGCGCTGGATTTAATATTAAGGGTTTATTATTTCATTTATTTCATTATCTGTCATATATATTGTAGTGTGTTGATTTTATTATTAAAAATACTTAGATGTGTTTCCTAGAAAAATGGTCAAAATGAAATTTGTAACCCTTGAAGTCTAATTTATTTTTAAATTAATTTCAACCAATTTGGGTCACTGGTCTGACCACAACACACCAAATGGTGCAAGCTATACCTAGGGTTAACCAGACACAAATTTGTGTGGCCCAACTAAACTACTCATCCAAATGCCTTGAAATTTGGATCATAGGTCAGTTTCATCTATATCTTAGACATATTCAAAAATGGGAATTTTTGGAATATATTTTTCTATAGTTTTAGAAAACATTTAATAAATCATGTATGATTTAATTAAGGGGTCTACTGACCTCAAAACCCTCCAAAATTTTGGTCGATGACCCTTAGGGTTATGATAAGTCACTAGTAAAAATCTCAGCCCATTTGGGGCTGATTTTATTAGGTATTGATGTGAACAAAATTTGGTCCCTTAAGGGTAAATTAGGGCAAATGTGTATTTGATGGGTTGAGTTGCCAATCCTTATACAAAAGGGATGAAACTTGGTCCACTGCCTCAAAGTCATCTAAAACAGCCCCTCCACGGAATTTGAGTGGTTTGGGGTAGAGATGACCTAATACCCTAGTGTAGGCCCTAGAGATGAGGTTTGGGGCTTATTGAAAGACATGGGATATTATGTCCATGGATGGTCTCTGAACTTGGTTAGTTCCTATGGCAAAAATAGGCTCTAGAAAATAGTCTTAGGATTTTTAGTAACTTACATCCTCTTTAAATAATTATGGATAGTTTAGGGAACTTGGGTCCAATATTTAATTACATACTCAAATGGATTTTGATACTCATGAAACTTAGGAAGTGATCTTAATTAGATGATATTGTTTCATATAAATTTTATTGTAAATTTTGGATTGATAATTTTAGTACTTCATTCACAAACCCTAAGATTGAATCAGTCACAAAATAATTATTGTAGAGTTATTTGCTTACTGGAAAATTATGAAACTTGGTCAGGAAATATTTGAGGACATAGTCATGCTCTATGAGTTTTTATAAATATATTGTAAGACCTTTCATATAGGCTCCTTCATAAGTACCCATTTATTGAATATTTTAATATAATTCATATATGTGATCAATTAGAGTTGGAAATTATAAATTATGGGCAGTAGCCTTTTATGGTCATACTTATCATTTAGTAATTTTCTCATAATTTTTGGATGGCAGATTCTAATTTCCCCTAATTAAATTAAGATTATGCTAGTTTGTTCCATAATTTGTTGGAGGTCAAAACCTTTTTGGAAAATTTAGATTTTTGATATTTATTGTTTTTTTTATGTTACCAAATTTTTCTAAGGTCATACCTAGTTAGAAAAGTGTATTTGGTATTCAAAAGCATAGGTGGCCTGATTTTGCAAAAATATAATAAATACCAAATAAAGTAGGAAAATTACAATCTTCTAGATTTATTCATTAAGTATCATGATAGACCTCCAATAATAATATTAGGTCATTTGGATGATTATTTGGAAGGTCAACATTCTTGCACATCATATAGTTCATTAGGTCTGCACATAATAAAACTGTAGACATAAGATAGCATGTAGGCCTTTGTATGGGAAGGTGACATAGTTGGTGTACCTGGTCTAGTTTATAATGGATAAGGTCACCAATGGAAGGCATGTAGTGAGAGCCTGGTTGACTAAAGGCAAGGTTGTGCTCGGGATTGACGGTGGATCGTCTTTCCCTGGAGAAAGAGTCTAAATACACTTAGGGTTTGTTCAAGTGTAATGCCAAGAGGGTTTGGACATGGGTAGTTACCAATAATAATAAGTACCTTGCGAAAGGGAGCTTTGGGCTTCATCCCATCTTAGTTTCTAGTGCCCTCGAGAGCCCTTCACAGGGAATACTCTGGGCAGTCCAAGGTTAACCTTAAACCGTAAGACAAAAAGTTTAAGAGCAATTAGTAAAACTAGGGCTTCACCTTCACTCACTCCGATTACTCAGGAGGTTAGATTGGTTGGTTTGTCTGAGCGGTAGGCTCGGTGGTTGTGGAAATGGGTAAGTTAGCCCAACGAGCCGAAGGCTCGAAAGGTAGTTGTAACAGACAGGTTAGTCCGGGGAGCCGAGGGCTCGGGAATTCATGGTTGCATGTACATAAGGTGGTGGGTCTTCAGTATTTGATGGTCGTTCACACTGACGTCGATATAATGACTCGGCTGGTGTGGTTTACACTTAGCCAAAGAAAAGACTAGCGGGTTTGCCAGTATTAGTACGTGGTGACTCTGGTGTGTCCTTTAGAGGCGTACGTAAGGGTTAGGCCTGGTAGTGTGAATACCTGCCTAGAAGTGAGGTGGCCCAACCCACTATCTCCATTGTCCACTACGAAGGCTCCTAAGAGTGATGCTAGCTTCCAAAAATCGGGGAACTAAAGGTCTGTGCGCATAGAGTCATGTGTGTGTGTGTTGCACTTGTATGAACATAGCATTAAACCAGCGTAACATAGCATATAATGTCATCAATGCATTTAAACCCCTACCCCTATAGTATAAATTGGTATGAGACTTTTTATACGACAGGACTTGCAAAATAACCACTTGATTTATAAGTTTGTATGGACATTCTTATAAACAAAGGTTACTTTTAAATATAGCTTGTTCTCTTTACTTTTCCTACATTTACTGCTCTGTAGTTTACTTGTTTGCATTACTACTTCATAACTATTGTTATCTTACTCATACTCTTGCTAGGTTATTTGTCACCTGTCTTGTTTGTACACTCCACCTTCATAAGCTTTCCTTTCATTCCTCCCGCACGGTGCCTAGGAGCCACAGGGGGAGGGGTGGGGGAAATTAGGCTTAGTCTTTTTGACTAACAGTCGGTGGAACAAACATTTCAGGGGCTCTAAATGGAGGACAGGGAGCAGCAGTAGGAGAAACAACACCGACGGATTACGGTGCACATGGAGGTGGGCAAGTCTAGCACAAGAGCACCAGCCTCTGGCTCTGTGAGTGTTAGTTTTACATAGCTTCTGCAAGAGTGTTGTAGTGAGGTCATGATGTACCGGGCATGAGCCCATTTTTATTTCTACACTTCTGTTTGGTTTCAGTACACTTATATCATGTGGACTTGCTGTGATTTTCATGCTCTTATATATATTTGATGTGATTTTGGTGGACTTGATTATAATTGTCTTAGTTATTACTTCAAATTCTATGGTGATCACTAATGCCAGCAGGATCAGTGTTTTGTGGTGACGACCTCCCCGAGTGTTGGGGTCACCGCAAAACCACGATTATGGGCATAAGACCCAGTAGCATAGCAAAAAAAGAGGGTCTTACACTTTATCCCTCCATTGTTAGGTGCATTTTTGCCCTTACTATTGGAACTTACATTCTTCCAGTGACTATATATGATATCATGGTCATACTTGTTAGAAGGAATTAAGGCCCTCTGAGAGGTGGTTTGAGGCTTAACAGGAGCCTTGCCCTTGCCTCTATTCCAAGCAGTTGATGCACTTCTATTGAAGCCCAGTCCCCTTCTATTGTTTTGGGAGGAGAAGGAGTCAATGATAGACAACACTAACTATTGCTTATAGAATTAGGCCACAAGCTTCCTCTTCTTAAGGAGATCATTCTCAAGCTTCTTAATAAGTTTTTCATTTTGAAATCTTATTTAAGTATGCTTGTCAATGATCCCCTTGAGCTCAATTGAGTTTTAGGTAATTTGATGGAACATGTCCATATTTTCTTCTAACTCGGCCGTAAGAGGTCTAAAAACCTTAAGCACTTCATCTTGCTTCTTAGCAAACTTCTTGCTTTTTTCCCAAGGCCTCAAGGAGGGCACCATACTTGTCAATCAATTGATTGACATCAAACATAAAGTTTGATTTATCCTCATCAAGAGATGGAGAGGATGCTTCAGATTTTGGGCGTGTCTCATAATCAGAATAAGAAGAAGACATGTTAAGAATTATTACCTCATCAGAATCTGATTCATCCTGATTGTCTTCATTTTGAGTCATGGTCATTAAGCCACATCATCCCTCTTCTTCTTCATCTTCCTTAATGTCACCATCTGAATGTGACAGAGGATCTCTAATTCCTATCTTGGAAGCTGAATGGACATCTTCTTCAACAACATCATACAACCTAATATAGGCTTCTTCTTCATCATCTTCAGATTTAGAAGAGTCTGAGTCACTTTGACTCTAACTCTTCTCCTTCTTAGCAAAGAAAGTCCTTTCAGACTTCTTGCTCTTGTTATGATGCTTCTTCTCACCATCATTCTTCTTCTCCTTTATCTTGACTAGATAGTCAACAATGACGTGCTTAGACTTATTGCAAGAATAACAAATATTGTTAGTAGAAATGTATTTACTAGATTTAGGAGCATACCAGTCCCCTTTGGGGTTTATTTGATCATATCTGTTGTAGTCCATTGCTTGAATAGGATGAAGGTTTGCTCTTATATTGCTTCCTCTTCATCATATTCTTGAACTGCCTAGAGAAGGCTGCAAACTCCCCATCAGACATGTCAGCCTCTAATGTGCTAGGTTTAGAAGATTTTGACTCAGTAGCTTTCCTAGGAGGAGAGTGGATTCTCTCCATATTCTTCCTTGACCCTTCAGCCTTGAGGGACACAGTATTTTCCCTCTGGTGTGACATGACAACAGTCTCCTCCTCTTTCCTTGCATTTAGCTACATCTCATAAGAGAGTAACTTCCCAAATAGAGTGCAGGGAGGAATGGGTGACAGGTTGCCCATCTCCCTAATGGTACAAATTTTGTTGTCCCAGTCTCTAGTTAGATATCTTAGGAACTTATAATTAAGCTCATAATTTTGAAGACTCTGTCATAAGTCTTCAAATCATTGACTATCTTGAAGAGTTTTTCATAGCATTTAACTATGCTATCTTTGCTGATCTACCTGAAACCTTCATATTCATGATTAATAAAGGATTTCTTATCATCCCTTACTCATTCTATTCCCTCTATGTACATTATGAAAGTGTCCCACATATTATTTACAGTTTGGCAGTGGACCAAATTCTAAAAGGTAGAGTCATCAATTGTACTGACTATGATATTTTTTGCTCTTTTATCCATAATAGCTGACACAATCTCATCCTTATTTATGTCAGTATACCTCTTTAGCACTTGCAAATTTGGATTAACGAAGGAGGCCTTTATGGGAATGAATGGCCCCTCTTCTATTGTAATATATATCATAGGGTCTGAAGCTTCCATGAATAGCTTCACCTTTGCTTCCATATGCCAAAGTTTTCCTATTTTGCATATGGGCAATTTCATAGAGCTCTTCTCCTATGAGACTCACTGGAGGTCATGGTGAATGGTTTGACTACCTCAATAGGATCTGGTCACACTGTTAAGTCTAATTTTGACCAACCTGCCTCTGATACCACTTGATAGTTATTTATTATGGTAGTATAACTCTCCTAGAGGGGGCGAATAGGTGGTTATGTTATTTCTTTGCTACTTACCAAGATTTAGCATATTATAAGAAATAAAATACACCAAGCACACATTGAGATTTATAGTGGTTCCTCAAGGACTAGGTGTACCCACTTTCCCTCTATACCTATCTAGCAATGAGCTAGACTAGGCAAACTCTTCCAAAAACTCAGCTCCTTGAGCTTACAACTCAAATCCATTGGGATCTCTCAGATCTCCTCCAAGATCCTGCCCTATAACTCAGAGTAATCCAACTCCTATAACTCAGAAATAGTCCTGGTTTCTTACCTCAGACTTATCTCTAAGTTCTACCTCAGACTTGTCACCAAGTCCTACAACTTAGGTTGGGAGTACAACCCTACACTCAAGAACAAAGGTCTTACAGCTCAGATCTACAATTGATCCTACAAAAAAGATGATTAAATAAGTTTATAACAGAAGACTTAAAATGATAAGACCTTCAAGCTTCAAATCATCTATTGTTCTTGTTGCTGGCATGTTTTTGGAGCAGCCCCTTAACAGATTGATCTTCATGTAGAATAGGTTACAGATTTCTCCTCCTTGATCTTCTTCAACAACAGCTGGAAGAATATCTAGCTTTGAGTCTTGATTGAACCTATCTTATTCTTCTAAAATAAATTAGGAAGAACTAACTTCAGTTAGCAGACATTAATGCGCCATTTCTAGTTTTATGATTTGAGCAAAGACACTGTTCTATTGCCCTAGCATATGCCCTTTATACCTTTGACTTCTGCAATAGTCTTGTGAAATGTCTTGTCATTGGCAAGTACAAGAATATAATAGTCTATCCTTACTTTATGCTCCACCGCCAATTTTGAATCCCGCTAATCTGTATGGACTCAACGATAATATTTAATCCTGTTTCATCGATACCGTTGAGTATAAACTCCATTCTCAGCGGTATCAGCCTTGGCACTGAGAACTACTTCATTCAGCTACATCTCCACTATATCGTTGAGTAGAGACTTCATTCTCAGCGGCATGTCAATGATACATAGGACACTGCTATACCAACTTAGCGGTATAGTCTACAATACAGTGGACACTACTATACCTTCTCAGCGGGATAGTCCATCATTGCTTTAAAATTGTTTTAGAGTCAACAGTAATGTGTCCTACATAAACATGAAGTAGATATGTTATCAAATACATTATGTTATTAGCATTGTAGGTGATGCTTCTTCAAATCTAGGAATATTGAGGACAATATTCCCAACACATCTTCAGTATAAAGTGATGTTTTGTTATCATCTTTATCATCACTACCTCTCTTCCTTGTCCGTTCAACATCACCAATGCTCCATCTTTCAGCTAAATGCAATATCCTTTATCCACTAGTTATCAACGTCTTAAGATATTACTCTTCAAGCTTAGAACATAGAATACATCTTGGATGTGCAGATTCTCACCATTTAAGGTGACCACTATCACTCCTTTCCCTTCTACGAAGATCTTTGAAGCATCTCCAAAACTAACCTTACCAAGACTTGGTTCATTGTTAGTAAATAGATCATCACAGCACGTTTGGTGTTTTGCTCCTATTTCAAAGTACTACACTTCATTTATTGCACCTTCAGTTTCTCTATAAGCCAAGAACATCATTGGATAACCCCTAGTCTTGTTTGCTTCAATATAATGGTTGGTGTCTCCTGTCCTTCTCGGATATCTACAATCATAACTCATATGCCCAAACCAGATTTAGTTGTAATGCTAGACTTGGGACATTCACGACCTCTTCCACAACCTCTTCCTCTTTCTTCCTGTTCCTTTGCATAAACATGCTCCACCTCTCTATAAAAGTTTTGATTTCTTCCTTGACCTTTTCCTCTTCTTCTTCCTTAATAACCTCAGGCTCGCTGGCCACCATCTTGTCCAAAACTTTCTCCAAAGTTCAGTTGAGTCTGTAGTGCTTGTTCCAAGCTACTTGAATCTTCATCTTTTAATATGCGATAGTTTTGAGCTTACTTCAAGACCACGAGTCCATCGATATAGATATCAGTAAGATCCTTTGACTCTTCTATCACCACCACAAAATAATTAAACTTCTTTAACAGTGACTGCAAAAGTTTCTCCATAATCCTCACATCATCAAGCGTCTCTTCATTACACTTCATCCCATTTGCAATCATTTGCAGATGAGTTACATATTCACCAATATTTTCATAATTCTGCATTTTAGAACATCGAACTCAGCTCAGAGAGATTGCATTCTTACCTTCTTTGCTTTGTAACACCTTGCATGGAGCATTGTAAGGTCTCGCATGCTTCCTTTGAGGTTCGAGCATCTGAAATCTTTTCAAAGGTTGCTTCATCTACTATTTTATATAGCAAGAAGAGATCTTTCTTGTCTCTCTAAGTGTTGTCCTTTGTGGATTGGTCAATGCAGTCTATTATTCAATAGTTTGCTCTTTATAGCCATCTTCCATGATCTCCTAGAGCCCTTTTGATGCTAGCAGCGCTCTCATATATATGCTCCAATTCTCATAGTTAGTCTTCATCAACTTGAGAGCATGAGACAAAAGAACATTTAACATATTCATCATTTCAACCTCTTCAAATCTTTAGAAGATATTTCCGAAGTTCGGAACCTGGCTCTGATACCACTGTTGGAAGCGTTAACAGTGGGCATAAACACAATTCAAATAAGAGCCAAACAACTTCTATTATATAACACTAAGAGATTACAAAAATAACAAATCAACTTCACACACATACACACTGCCCACAAATGGGCATTAGAACTTCACTAGTGAGTTATAACTCAAAACCACAACACACTTTTAATCACAGAGGTCATATACATGATCACCTATCTCCTGTTGGAGGTCGCGAAGACTACTTTCCAATTACTAGTCGCCTAACCGCAACCACTGACTGCAGCTAACCTGGCCTTACCACCACTCCTTATCCATGTTGCCTGTGAGTTCTTATTCTTACCACAGATGTCGACCTATGATACTACTGGGCACTTGCATGCTGCTTACTGCCAAGCCTTACCGCCTTACAACTGGCGCTAGCCGCTGATCTCGCAAACTACTAACCACAACCTTGCCTCATGAACTGTTGTTACTTTGAAATGAGAGATGGGTGGACCCATATTTATAAAGGAGATGGGAATATTCCATATGGGTACCATGGGGTGGTAAATGATGCACTAATTGCAAGTGCACTAGACACTCAAGTAATAAAAGTGGGTGAATGTTCCCAAGTATCGATCTCATGTGGAACACAGTAAGCTGGAGTTTACTTTTGAGGAGAACTTGAGATTGAATTCCTTAAGGTCAAGTTTATGAAGGGCTTTGGATTATGATGCAAAAACAAAATAAACTAAACTATCAAACTACTCTACATTGCTTTGCTTGGCGGAATGGAGACTACGAAGGTAGCTATGCACAGCTTCGCGAGGCGGATGGACGAGTAGGTAAGCAGAATAGAAGAGTAGGCTCGTGGTATGGAAGAGTAGTTAAGCGGAATGGAATGGAGGGTGGTGGCATAATCGGTGAACTTTAAGCACAACTAAAATAATTAATATTTTCACAACATGAAAATAATATTATAAATCATAGTTTAGTGGCATACATCATCATAATATGAAGATTACATTCAACATCAACTGCACAAGAGAGGAAAAAGGCAAGAGATACTATCGAATCTGGAGGCTTGTTGTAGATTCATAATAGGAATCGTTGGGTCATCAATCCACATCCTTGCTTGGTCCCAACAATCGTCCGAGGTAGAGGAGGGGTGTCACTCATTCCCAATGGACCCTTCTTCTCCGGCAAACTACAATCCTGCCATGTCTAAAGTTAAGATCTCCTTACTTGGTGATGAAGATAAGTGAAACCTTCTCCTTGAAGCTCTAGATGATGGAGGCGACCCAGGGCAAGAGCCCTAATGGAGGATGAAGGAGGAATAAGGCAGAACTCTCTTGCGGTGGAAAAATGGAGGAATGGATTGTGGACGAAGATGATTAAGAAATTAGGGAAAAACTACGACTTAAATAGAGAATCTGTGAAAAATTAGTCGCGCAAGGTCGTGCGATCAACTCATGCGATATTTACAAGAAAAATATAGCTACAGGCTAAGGGTCTGCCCATACGATTTCCCTTAATCCACGGTTGCATTAACCGTTCACGGACAAAAATGCACAGGTAGAGACAAAACTGTGATTTTAGGGCCAAACACGAGCCCGTGTGATTTTCCTCTTGCATGGTTGAAACCAACCGCGCATGAAGAAAATGAACGGTCACTAAAAACATAAAAGTTTTAGACAAACTAGGCTACTCATGCAATTTTTTCTCGCATGGTTGAAATTTACCATGTGTGACCAAATCACGCAGGTGGAGGTAGCACCCAGGATTTTAGCACACGAGATCGTATGGGAAAAATGGTCATGTGCAAAGGAAAAATATACGACCGTGTGTTTCCCCAGAATCCTAAAAATGGAATGGGCACACCCCCAGCCTGTCCAAAATATCAATATAAGCAACCAAACACAATATAGAGCACCAAGTTCTTACCCCCAGAAAAACGGAGAGCAATTGCACACCACAACGGAAAAAAGTGCACTTCGTGCAAAATTACTGATTGAATGAAATATCAGCGATAAAGATTATAAAGTGTAGTGTACAAGCGTGAAAACTAGCCAGGATGAATCCAAAAATACTACAAATATCAAACTCACCACACCCACAAACTTCACCATTTGCTCTTCCCGAGCAAATCGTACCTCATGTTGACGAGAAAAAGAAATTGATGACATAGAAATTGCAATGATGAAGTACTATGTGAAGTCACATACTCACACACATAAAAAAGCAGTAGAAGAAATTTTTAATTATGCAAAATAGTTTATAATTTTCTAGCAGCATTTTTAAATATTATTATAACTCAAAAATAGAATCACGGTGAATCATCTGGTCATGTGTAGGGAGAAAGTAGACTGATTGCTGAGGTAAGCATTGCCAAAGATAGGGGCTAGATATAACCTCCAAAGAAATCCATTAATGTTGGTGACCATAAGCTCGCCCTTCCACACTCTCTCCGCGGCACTCGTTTGGTTCAACGTGCGGATTAGTAAGACTTTAGGTTAATATTGGGGCTTGAGTTTAGGTGGGATAGGCAAAGATAAACATGAGGTCTCAATGCATCTAACCCAAATGAGCTAATGAAAAAATAACTATCCATGCACCACAACACAAGCAGGTGCACCACACCCCTAGACTTGGACTTAACAACATGGGTGTGTGCACCGGCTACTCGCCAAAACAATTTTTCACAAATATGATTTTTCATTTCAATTTTTCTCTTTTCACTTTTCTTTTCAAACATTTTCATCAATTCTTTTTTTCTTTATCACAACTATTTCAATGTAACACATCCACGCATTAACAATAATGAATTCACCATAATGACATCCAACATATAAATGATAAACAACTATAGCTCCTTGTTTTGGTGTGCGATTAGGCTAGGATTTTTGGCATGGGTGATATATTAGTGGAGCTAAATCAAAAACACAGAGTAGGAACAACAGGGCTTGTGAGGATAAGACTATAGGAATTGTACAAGGCTCAACTTGTCCAAAATGATGGCCTACATCACACTCGTGCGCTTGACTAACCATGTACCCATGCTTCAAGAGTAGCTTGGGGCAAGTTCTTAGCCACCAAAAAAAACTATCCTTCCTCTTGACTTGAGTAATATGAGGCTAACAAATGTGTACACACATTCCTACGCTACCATTTGATTCACACTGAATTCACCAATTTTTAAGTAGAATAAACAATATTTACACAAATAGAAAAAAATTTAAACTATAAGCATAAAAAAAATTAATTCTACTCGAATTTCTATACGAGACGTGAACACTCTACTAGGTGCACTACAAAAGTCAACATTTTACTATGTCTCACAATCTTAAGCCAGCAAAAACTTTTTTCCAAATCAGACAAAAAAATGAATTTAACTCACGACGCGCTAACGGTTAAGCGTGTGCTCATGTGGGCATTGTGATGTGCGATGAAAATGAACAATATTATATTAATGAAACAAACACTTCTAACATGTTATGATATTGTGAACGCGTAGTGGGTGACAATGCACGGCTCTCCCCCAGACTTAAGCTATCAATACTATCCAATGATATAACTATAGAAATTAAAATTGGAGAGAAGTTACCACATGCTCAAAAATGAGCATACAAGAAGATTGACATTAATACTGAAAAGCAAATCCATATCCGCAACCTAAAAGATCAACACCCCAACAGCAAAAAACTCCAGCACAACAGATATAATATAATAAAGTATTACTGGATTAGCTAAAGCAAAATAAGGAAAATTAGGTTGTCTCCCATTAGACCTTTTGTTTACCGTCCTTAAGGTGCATTGTTGCAGTATGGAGGCCGGGCGGTCTGTTGCAGTATGGAGGCTGGGTGGTCTGGCGGTTTATCCCAATGGCTTGTTAGCTGGGTTATTGTTGTTTGGTATCTGAGCAGTCTAGCGGTTTGTCTCAGGCGACTTGGAGACCGGCAGTCTACGGTCTCTTGTGGCGGTTGATCTTTGTGGTGGCTTGTTCTCTCCTTCTAGTGGTTGTCGAGCGATTAGCCTATTCGTCTAACCACCCGACTTTTTCAATCTGTTTTTTTGTAAAGCCGCATATACTTGTAATTATTTAGTCCACATTACTTTTTTTAATCTCTCTCATCTCCTCCATTCTATAAAAAGGAGGCTATACCTTTGTAATACTCACCTTTTTTGGATAATAAAATTTTGTTACTCCATATTTTCGGTCTACTTTCTTTTTGTTCGCACATGGTATCAATGGACTTGATCTTTTCCTCCTGATTCTGTGAGCTTTCTCTGTCCGCGCAGCTTGATTCTTCTTCTCACAACCTATCTTCGCGACTTATTTCTTCTGCCTGCTTGCGCCCTATTCACGCGGCTTCTTTCTCTCCTTGTCGTTGACCTTTGTGTGTGCGACCTATTTGATTCCCCTTTCTTCTCACCGCGACCTGTGCTTAGTCTCCACGCCCTCCTTTTCTAGCTGCTTCTCTTCTTAAGTTGTCGCGACCTGTCCTTAAGTCGCAGCGACCTGTTCTTCTTGATGCGACCTGTGCTTAGTCGCTACACACTCCTTTTCTAGATGCTCCACTTCTTAAGTCACCGCTACCTATTCTTAAGTCGCTGCGACCTGTTCTTATTGCCGCGACCTGTTCCTAAGTCGCTGCGTCGTGTTCTTCTCATTGCTTTCTGCTCGTTTATATGGAACCCTCTGATATCTCTACCAACACTACTCCCATTTCCGCTCCTTCCCCTACTCCTAATCCTTCGGGCAACCTTGACACAGTTTCCAAACTCATCGGTCCCAACTACCCGGATTGGAGTGTCTCCTTCACCTTCCTTCTCAGCACTCAATGCAAATGCCATTATCTCACAGATGATCCTCCTCCGCAAGACTCCCCTATCTTTGATGATTAGGATGCCAGCGACGCTCTTGTCCGCACATGGCTAGCTAACAGTCTCTCTGATGAATGCCTACCCATCATCTGTCATGATGAAACAGTCAAGGATGCTTGGCTTCATCTTACCGCTCTCTATTCCAAGGGGGATCTAACATCTCGCATCTATACTCTATATGCGGATCTCTTTTCCCGTCTCTCCATGTCTCCTGCTGCTGCTTACCAACAAGTTCAGGCTATCGGAGCCAAAATTCTAAAAAATCGCCCCTTCTCTACGGATCTGTCTGAGCAACACAAACACTTCCAAGAGCTTTTGGTTATGTGTTATCTTATGCGACTCCCTGAGTCTTATGACATGATCCGTCAACAGATCCTTGGCGAGGCAGAGTCTCCCACCCTATATGCCACTACTGTCCGCATTGCCGCGGTTACCTCTCTACTACAACAACCGCTGTTATCCTCCCCTCCTCAACCAGACAACTACGCTCACCAAACTCAGCGAAGTGGATCTGGTGGCCACAACCACCCATCCGGTGAATGCGGTGCTTCCCGCTTTCTCTGTTCTCACTGTGGCTACACCAGCCAACAGGTTGATCACTACTGGAAGAAGAATCCTCATCTTTGAACAATTGGGGACGCTTCCACCTCCTCTTTGAAGCCGTCCGCCTCAGTGGTCACATCTTCAGGTAGTTCCCATGTCGCTACTCAAGGTAAATGGCTGATCGACTCTGGTGCTACCAATCATATGGCCGACAATCCACAATGTTTTTCTCTCCTCGAATAGCATGATCGGTTGCCCCTGGTCCTTATAGTTGATGGCTCTCCGTCACTTGTCAATGGAATGGGAGTGGTTCAAGTCACTCCATCTCTTCTCTTGGAGGACACCCTCTACGTGCCCACGTTCCCTTGCAATTTGTTATCTGTTACTTTTCTTTGCAAGCAACTACAATGCTCCATCACATTCACTTCTACTACTTGTTCTTTTCAGGATCTGGGCTCCAAACGGACGATTGCAACTGGGATTGAGAGTGGCGGCCTTTACTTCCTCGATAACGTTTCCGTTTTGTCCTCCTTCACCTCCTCTTCTAGTGATCTTCTCCAGTGGCGCCTTCGTATTTGTCATGCTCCTCCATGACTTCTTCGTCAGCTTCTGCCCAACCTTCCTCAGTAGATTCCTCCTCTCAACTGTGATGCATGTTAGCTTGGCAAGCATCACCGCTCCTCCTTCCCACCGAAGCAAGGTCGTGGATCTTCCCGACCGTTTGATCTAGTACACCCCGACATCTAGGGTCCTGCTCCTACCCTCACCATAGGTCAGGGTAGTTCATATTTTGTAACATTTATTGATGATTTCTCTAGGTGTACGTGGGTGTATCTTTTAAAGGATCGCTCCGAACTATTTTCTGTATGGACATCATTTTATAATATGATTAAGAATCAGTTTGATATATCTATTAAAATCTTTCGCTCTGACAATCCTAAGGAATATCTTAGTAATTATTTCTCTTCTTTCTGTATGCAATATGACATTATTCATCAAACTAGCTGTGTATATACCTCACAGCAAAATGGGGTGGCGGAACGAAAAAACCGTCACCTCCTCGATGTTGCTCGCACTCTGAAGACAAAGATGCAGGTTCCTCGCTCCTATTTGGTCTATATTGTCCTCATCTTATGATATCTCATCAATTGCATTCAATCCACGGTTCTCCACGGACAAACCCCATTCTCCATTCTCTATCCGTGCAAGGATCCATTTTATCTCCCTCTGCGTATCTTTGGGTGCACGGCTTTTGTGCACACTTCTTCCACTACTCATGACAAACATGCCCCACGTGCAACCAAGTGTATCTTTTTGGGTTACTCTACTAATTAGAAAGGCTATTGTTGCTTTGACCCCATTCTTCGTAAGCAATACGTATCTGTGTATGTGACCTTCTTCGAGAATGCGTCCTATTTTTCTTCTGACCTTCTCCCTCTCCAGATATTTCTGTTCCTCCTACCATCCCCTCCACCACATCTACTCTCATCGAGATTTCTCAACTGTCATCTCCACCGCCTCCTCCTTCTCTCTCTCCCTCTCCACCGCTGCTCTCTCCCTCCTCTTCGTGACCGTCTCTCTCCACTCCTGGGCCAACTCTCTCCGCCACGGATGCTCCGGTTACTGAGGAACATGTCAACCTGGATCTTCCCATTGCTCTTTGCAAAGGGGTGTAGACGTGTACCCAACACCCACTAGCTGTTGTTGTTTCCTATGATCATCAAACTCCTTCTCATAGGACATTTACGTTGGCTATCTCTGCCACTGCCACTCCCCGTACCGACCAGGAAGCTCTCGTTGTTCTTCATTAGAAGGCTGCCATGGATGAGGAAATTGTTACCCTCACTGAATGGGGGTACTTGGACCCTTGTTCCCCCCTTTGGGCACTTATGTGGTTGGCTATCGCTGGGTATTTGTTGTAAAGTTTTGTCCGGACAGTAGCGTGGATCGATACAAGGCCCGCTAGGTCTCCAAAGTCTTTACTCAGACTTATGGTGTTGATTACTTTAACACCTTCTCTCTCGTTGCTCGTCTCAGCACCATTCGGGTCCTTCTCTCTGTGGCTGTCAACAAGGATTGGCCCATTTCACAGCTAGATGTCAAGAATGCCTTTCTCTATAGTGATCTTCAGGATGATGTTTATATAGAGCAACCTCCTGGGCATGTTGCTCATGGGGAGACACGAGTATGCCGGCTAAAGAAGGCCATCTATGGCCTAAAGAAAAGCCCTCGGGCTTGGTTTGACAATTTTAGTGACATTGTTGTGGCCATTGGTTTTGTAATAAGTTCAACCGATCACTCCTTATTCATCCTCAAAACCTCCTCTGGTATGGTGGTTCTTGCTGTATATGTGGATGATATTCTTCTAACTGGCGATGACCAGGCTGGAGTAGCTTTGACAAAGAAAAATATTCATCAACACCTGGTCATGAAGGATATGGGCTCCCCCAAATATTTTTTGGGGATTGAAATCTCTCGAAAGCCCAACTATTTGTTCCTCTCCCAACAGAAGTATGCTCTTGATTTACTAAAAGAGTCAGGGTTGACTGGTGTTAAACCTGCCTGATGTCCCATGTCTATTGGAGAAGACAAAACTTGGACAGATGACTCGCCTCCTCTATCTGATACTACGAGGTACCGGCGTTTGGTTTGTAAACTCATTTATCTCATGGTGACCAGACCCGACATCTCCTATGTTGTAGGCAAGGTTAGCCAATTCATGCAAGCTCCTAGGGAGTGCCATCTACAGTTTGCCCTGAGGATATTGGAGTATGTTAAAGCTGCACCAGGGAAAGTATTGCTTTTTCAGAAGAATGGTAACTTGAGGGTTGAAGCGTACTCAGATTCAAGATATGCTGATTTTAAAGGAGACCGCAAGTCAACATCAGGCTTTTGCACATTTGTTGGAGGAAATCTTGTGAGCTGGAAGAGCAAGAAACAGTCTGTTGTCTCCAGGTCTAGTGTAGAAGAGGAATATCATAGTATGGCGTCGACGACATGTAAGTTAAAGTGGTTACGGGCTCTCATGCTTGACCTAGGAGAGGTCTACAACTATCCTCTTCCTATGTTCTGCGACAACAAGGCCGCGATATACATCTCCAAAAATCAAGTCTTTCATGAGAGAACAAAACACATAGAAGTCGACTGTCATTTTATTCGAGAAGAGATTTTGAAGAAAAAGATTTGTACTCCGTTCGTCACTTCTGACAATGAGTTGGCAGATATCTTCACCAAGCCGGTGTCCGCTTCCTTTTTTCATAATTGCGACAAGTTGGGCATGATCGATATTTATGCTCTAGCTTGAGGGGGAGTGTTGCAGTATGGAGGCCAGGCGGTCTGTTGCAGTATGGAGGCCGGTCGGTCTGGCAGTTTATCCCAGCAGCTTGTTAGTCGGGCTGTTGATGTGGTATCCGAGCAGTCTGGCTATTTGACTCAGGCGACTTGGAGACCGGCGGTCTAGCGATCTCCTATGGCGGCTTGTTCTCTCCTTCTGGTGGTTGTCGAGTGGTTAGCTTATTCGTCTAACCGCCCGACTTGTTCGGTCTGTTTTTTTGTAAAGCCGCATATACTTGTAATTATTTAGTCCCACATTGCTTTTTGTAATCTCTCTCATCTCCTCCATTCTATAAAAGGGAGGTTATACCTTTGTAATACTCACCTTTTTTGGATAATAAAATTTTGTTACTCCATATTTTTGGTCTACTTTCTTTTTGTTCACACATGCACCAAATACTTATATTAGCATTTTATATAAATGTCTAAGCATAAAGCAAAAAAATAATAAAGTCTATTAATTGTTATTACAAAACCATCAGGGAAATCAACTATATGTTGATTTAAATAGTATTTAGCAATGAACAAAATGGATTCGAAGAACCAGCAACAACAATCAAGAAGATTGGAAGCTTTCCATCTCCAAGTTTCATCATTCTCCATCCTCTTCATCTCCTCCAATTGGCAGTCATTGATGAAATACCATTTACCACCCTGCACCCAGTCTTTCAAGGAAAACATAGTCAATGATGATGAAGTGGAATAGGCGATGGTTTTCATCATTGCTAACTACTTTCCCTACCAAGACTGCAACTCAGAATCACCCAAAATGGGTCTACAAATTCATGCACAGATTCAAACAAAGTAGGAGTGGCCCTGATTTCACCCCTGGTAGGTTCCCAAGCTTGATCACTATTGGTGTCGTATAAATCATAGCGAGGGACATCTGAAAACTCAAAGGCATCAGTGGCACGGTCAATCTCCTTCACCAATGAAGAGGTGCACAATTTCTCATCAGAAAGGTCATCCTCATCATCCCACTTCAGTGCAACTTGGAATTCCAGAACATCACCATGCAAACAATCTTTGACAGATCATAAAAAATTTGAGTAGAAAAATCTAGCAAAGAAATTGGAGGAACACAATTTAATTCAAATTTAGAAAATAAAATAACAGGTTTCTCCACAAAAGGATCCACAGACACCTCCCCACTAGAGATCACACTCTCTTCATCCCACTGAGGTGCATCTAGGAGCTCCCAATCCTCTCCATATTGGCCATCAAATGGGTGATCATCATCACTAGGAGTAAAGCCATACAAAGTGAGTGCAGATCTGGTGCAAGAAAGAATATAAGAGGTGAGTGCTCGAATGCCTATATGGTCAAAGAATGATTGATAAGGACAATGTCATCATTTGGATCAGCAAGAACTCTGATGGGCATGTCTGTGACAATCCCCCATAAAAAAGTGGTATTGCCTACATGTCACTAGAGGATTAAGGATTGCGGCCGAAAATGGAGTAGATACGATTCAGATGTCCAGATCATCATCATCCTCCCTTTATTGCTTGAGAAAACTAGGGCAGTCCTTCAAGACATGATCAATACTTTGACAATGCCAACATCGAAGATACCTAGATTGCTCAGCATTCATATGACTCAAGTGTCAATGCATTGATGAAATACATCACGCCTATAAAGTTTAGTAACTGTATACATTGTAATAAATATGGATATAACAAAAATTGAAATTATTTGCAAAGAAAAAGCTAAACAATCAATTATAACTAAACTTCGAAAACTTGCTTTAAATCTAAAACAGGATAGGAAGGAATAATACTAACAAGTTACAAATGAAAAGCAAACAAAAATAACAAGGGGGATATAAACAAAAGAAGAACTTCTACCTCACAGATTTCTCTCAAGAAACTCACACGAATATGTTCCCCGACAACGACATCAAAAACTTGATGCGCTAACGACAAGTTCACCAGTCGCTCAAGTAATATAAAGTGGGTGAATGTTCCCAAGTATCGATCTCACGTAGGACATAGTAAGCTGGAGTTTACTTTTCAGGAGGACTTGAGATTAAAGTCCTCAAGGTTGGGGTTATGAAGGGGATTTGGATTATGATGTGAAAATAAAATAAACTAAACTATCAAACTACTATGCAGGCCGTTATGCACTGCTTCGCTTGGTGGAATGGAGACTATACAGACTACTATGCACTACTTCGCGAGGAGGATGGACAAATAGGAAAAATTAATGGAAGAGTAGGCTCGCGGTATGGAAGAGTAGTTAAGCGGAATGGAATGGATGGTGGCGGCGGAATCAGTGCACTTTAAGCACAACTAAACTTACAAAGATTTTCACAACATGAAAATAACATTATAAATCATAGTTTAGTGGCATACATCATCATAATATGAAGATTACATTCAATATCAACTATATAAGAGAAGAAAAAAAGCAAGAGATACAGCCGAATCCGGAGGCTTGTTGTAGATTCACGGTAGGAATCGTCGGGTCATCAATCTGTATCCTATCTCAGTCCCAACTATCGTTCGGGGTAGAGGAGGGCAGTCACTTCCTCCTAATGAACCCGTCTTCTCCGGTAAACTACAATCTGGCCACTTCCAAAGCTAAAATCTCCTTACTTGGTGATGAAAATGAGTGAATCCTTCTCCTTGAAGTTTCGGATGATGGAGGCTGACCAAGGAAAGAGCCCTAACGGAGGATGATGGAGGAAGAAGGCGGAGCTCTCCTACGGTGGAAAAATGGCGGAATGGATCATGGATGAAGATGATTCTGAAATTAGGGCAAACCTGCGGTTTAAATAGAGAATTTGTGACAAATTAGCCGCATACGGTCAATCGCACGGTCGTGCGATAGTTATGAGAAAAACAAATCTACAGGCCAAGGGTCCACCCGTGGGATTTCTCTTCACATATGGTTACATTAACCGTGCACGAATAAAAATGCACGGGTAAAGACAAAACTGGGATTTTCAGGCCAATCATGAGCCCGTGCGATTTTCCTCGCGCACGATTGAAATCAACCGTGTGTGAAGAAAACTCACGGTCAATAAAAACATAAAAGTTTTAGACAAACCATGCTACTCATGCGATTTGTTTTTCCATGGTTGAAATCAACCATACGTGACCAAATCACACGGGTGGAGGTAGCACCCAGGATTTCAGCACACAAGATCACACAGGCAACACGCCTGTGCGCAAAGGAAAAACGCATGACCGTGCATGTCCCTAGAATCCCAGAAATGGAAAGGGCACACCTCCAGCCTGTCGAAAACAACAATAGAAGCAACCAAAACAAAACGAGGAGCACCAAGTGCTTACTCCCAGCAAAACGAAGCGCAATTGCGCACCAAATTGGGCAAAAAGTGCACTTCGTGTACAATTACTAATCGAATGAAATATAAGCGATAAAGACTATAAATTGCAGTGCACAAACGTGAAAACTAGCCCGAATGACTCCTAAAAAAACTATAAATTTCAGACTCATCTGTAGCTTCAAAATTTCTAAAATTTCATTGCCGCCATCGCCGACAGCTATGTTTCTAACCCCAAATGCCCCGCCAAACATAGTCAAAGTCTTATTTCAATCGTACATTTAGGCAAATTAAGATGTTATATAGTTCCATGCATTGAATCTTCAACATTATCAAAAGGCCACTTACACCAAGAAGCATATCATAAATCAAAGTTTTTAAATATTCTAGCATGCGAAGAAGCTATCTGAAAGCTAATAAGCAAATCTCTTTGGTTGAAGTAGGTGAATGCAATACCGCATTCTTCCATTATAAAACTTCAAGCATGTCATACAAATGATATATCCAAAATAATAATAGCCAAGGTCATTAGCGTAAAAAGGGGAAAATATTAATTAGACAAAAATTTGTCGATGACCTTACTTTTGCTTAGAACAATGAAGGAAGAGATCATGGGAGGACCCATTGAGTCCCCAAGAGTTTAGATTAGCTCTCTCTCCTCCATAATGTACCATCAATCTCATGAAGTTATGCAGTATGTGGAACTATCTATTCTTTATCTTGGAGGGAAACATTTATATAGGAAAATATACATTTATTTTCGATGTCAGTTAATGTAAAGTCACGGTCCATCATGTGATGTCATATCAATAAAACATAATGCTGGAACATTGATTCTGTATCTCTTGATTTGAGAATAATAAATCCTAATTTGTATTCTATCTTTCTGGTTTGTGTTTATAATATGCATGTTCCATAAGTTTTTGGAGGGTCCACTTGGCACAGTAGTGGAGGTCGTGAACACGCGGTGGTTACGAGTTGTTATCTGTTTGGCGCGACATATTTTGCTTCTGTGAGTTTGGACAAAAACAAAACTGACATGATTATGTGTTTGACAGAACAACAGTTATGACTGTCATAAAATTTATTTTATATTTTAAACCATGTGAAAACATATAAATTACTTTAGATGGGTATGACCCCCTATTTATAGGGGAGAAGAGATAGAGAGAGAATACAATAAATAATGTGGGACTAAATTACAACAAGAGACTAGACGAATAACAAACATCAGTACATAACGAGCTGTGCGGCTAGACACGCTAATCGCCTAGAACAACAACTTCCTGAGAGAAGAATCTGCTAGTCTCTAATCCATAGACTGTTATTGACCTCCAATAAGAGTAGAAGCAGTTAGACTAACTGTAATAGCTAGATCGCAACAATAGTTGGCCCTTCACCTGATATCCCTTGCTCTACCAACAAGAGCGGTCTCGCTGGTCCTCATTGTAGCCAGACCGTTAGACCAGTTGGCAGAGTAGTCTGCTAGACTGCCAGAATCTAGACCACCGGGGCAGTCTCCTAAACCATCAGACCATTAGAACCAGTCCACTAAGGCAGTCTGCGAAATCACTAAAACTAGACTGCTAGGTCAAACCAGTCTGCTAAGGTAGTTTTCAAAATCACTAAAACCTGTCTGCCAGGTTAGACTGCCAACACCAAGCTGCCAGACCGCCAACACCAGACCGCCAAACCGTCAGTTCTAACATTCCCCCTCAAGCTGGAGCATATATAGCAACCATGTATAGCTTGTTACAAAATCTAAAAGATAAGTAAATACTGGTTTGGTAAAGATATCTCCAAGTTCTTTGCCGGAAGTGATAAATAGAGTGGATATTTGATTCTTCAATATTTCTTCTCTAATAAAATAACAGTGAACTATGATGTTCTTAGTCCTCTCATGAAAAACTGGATTATTGGATATATATATATATATATATATATATAATAGCTTTGTTGTCACAGAACATTGGCAGCAGATGATCATAGACTTCTCATAGGTAAAGCATAATAGCCTGTAACCATTTCAACTCACAAGTTGTTGATGTCATGCTTTTGTACTCAGCTTCAGCACTTGACCAATACACAATAGATTATTTCTTGCTCTTCCAGCTAACCAAATTTCCTCCCATAAAGGTACAAAAACCAGATGTAAAAATCCTATCTTTTTTATTATCAACATAGCTGGCATCCAAATAGGCTTTAATATTTAAATGGCTATTTTTCTGAAACAACAACCCTTTTCCTGAAGACCCTTTCACATACTCCTGGATTTTTAAGGCTGAACAAAGATGACACTCCTTTGGAGCCTACATGAACTAGCTAACTTTGCCTACTGCACAACAAATATCTGGTCTTATGATAGTTAGATAGATGAGTTTTCCCACCAGTCATTTGTACCTGGAACTTTCTGAGAGAAGAGGTGAATCCTCATTCCAATACTTGTCATCACCAACGACCATCAGACATCTAGCAGGTTTTTCCCCAAGAAAACCAATCTCTTTCAAAATATCCAAACCATACTTACATTGTGACAGAACTACTGATCTGTACTTCTATGATATTTCTATTCCCAAAAAGTATTTTTGAGGTCTCATATCTTTGATAACAAAATGTTGTAGAAGATGTTTCTTTGCAAGATCAATTCCCTTCTTATCATTGCCTGTAAGGAGGATATCATCCACATAAACAGCAAGAATAACTAGTCCTTTAGAATTCTTGCGTATGAAAACAGAATGATCTGCAGAACTCCGAGCAAAGACAACAATAAAAATAACTTTGTTGAACTTGTCAAACCAGGACCGTGGACTCTGTTTTAGTCCATATATTGCCTTTCGTAACTTACACACCTGAGATTTCCCCTGAGCAATATACTCAGGAATTTGCTCCGTGTATTCCACTTCTTGCAGATCTCCTTAAAGGAAGGCATTTTTGACATCCAACGGAGACATCTCCCAGTCATTGTTTTTATCCAATTGTGCTAATGCATGCAACTGGAGCAAAGGTATCAAATAAATCCATGCCATATGTCTGCATAATGCCTTTAGAAACCAGCCTAGACTTATAGTGATCAGTAGTAAAATTTGGAAGATACTTGATGATAAATATCCACCTACAACCAACCACATCAACACCGAATGGAGAAGGGACAAGATTCCAAGTAACCCCTTTCAGTCAAGGTTTTCATCTCTTTACCCATAACAGCTTTCCAATGAGAAAGAGCCAAAGCCACTTGATAGGAAGCCAAGGTTACATTAACTGATAGGGCGAGAGAAAAATGCTTTCCAGTAGGGGAAATATGAGCATATGAGACAACATCATGAACTGAATACTTTGCACATGTCCAAACTCCCTTTCGTAGAGCAATGTAAAGATCAAGATCCATGTTTTCAGTAGTATCAGATCCATCTAATGGAGATACTACTGGCCCGAGAACTGTCAGCGATGGCTCCATAGGTATAGGAGCAGTATCTGGAGAAAGAGATGATGAAACAAGTATTGGTGTGGGAAGAGAAGGAAGAGGTGGCTTATGAATATGTGTAGAAATAATAAGTACAGAAGGTGAGTCATCAGGTAGTGAGAGAGAAGAGGTGCAAGAATGGCAAGGTATATCTTCAAATAAAGTGACATCAGCAAAAACATACTATTTCTAGAGAAGAGGATCAAAGCACCAATACCCCTTTTGAGTCAGAAAAGAGCCAAGGAAGATGCACTTAATAGAACAAGAAGAAAGTTTGTCACAGCCAGGATAAGGTTAATGGACAAATATTGTATAGCCAAAGACACGTAGAGGCAAAATAAATAGTGTGGATCCTGGATACAGGATGGAGAATGAGGTCTTACCATGAAGAACTGAAGAAGGAATACAATTAATAAGATAGTAAGAGAGAAGGATGACATGACCCTAATATGACTTTGGTACAATCATTTGTGTGAGAAGAGTGTGAGAAATATCAAGGAGATGACATTTTTTGTGTTCAACAACACCATTTTGGTTAGAAGTGTAAGGAAAACTTATTTGATGAATAAGGTCATTATGTACGCAAAAATCTGAAAATTGAGAACTAAGATACTCATTGGTATTAACAGTGCAAAGAATTTTAATAGGCACACCAAACTATATGCGTATCTCATTATAAAATGTAGTGAACATAAAAAAATTTCAGGACATTTTTTTAAAAGATATAGCCAAGTAATCTTGAGAAATCATCAATAAAGGACACAAAATATAGACAACTTATACCAGCAGACCAAGTAGGAGAAGAATCCCAGACATCTGAGTGAACACGATCAAAGGGACGAGAAGAACTATGTCCTTATCATGCTGAATAGGAGGAGCAATGATGTTTGACAAGTTGGCAGGCTTCACAATTCAGAGAGGAATTCCCCTGAGGTAGATCTGGTAGGAGCTGGTATATGAGGCGAGAAGGAGCATGACCAAGGAGAAGATGTCATTGCATAAGAGACGTAGAAGCATAGAAAGAGGTGACATTGTCAAGGAAGAAGAGGCCACCACTTTCAGTCTCAGTAGCAATCATCTCTTTGGAGTGAGGATTCTGATAAGAACAAGTATTGGATGTAAAAGTAACCGTGCAATTTAGTTGTTTGCAGAGAGCAAGAACAAAAAGTACATTGAACGAAAAAGTGGGAATGTAGAGAGTGTCCTCCAACTATAGAGATGGGGTGACCTGGACTGTACCGGTCCCACACATAGGAGATGAAGTGTCATCCACAACAAAAACCGGAGATGATCGATTATGCTTATTCAAATAAGAGAACAAACAAGTAGTGTCTGTCATGTGACTAGTGGCCCCAACATCAATAAGCAACTTACCCTAAGTAACTATATTGGCACTTCCAGAGGAGGAGGTAAGGGATATAGACTTCATTGTTGTGTCACATGTTGTAGGGCAAAGGTGAGGATGTTTGACACAACAACAATCCACAATATGTCATTTCTTGGCACAATGAGAACAAAGATATCAAGACGAACCATGCCCACTAGAGTGACCTCCATAACCACTAGAATTACCAGACATGCCAAATTAGCAATGACATCAGAATGGGGTGAGGAGGCAAGTAGAGGATGTTGAAGCAGATTAGTAATAATAGCGATGTGAGCAATTGCAGTAACAAGGGTGAGAGATTCAGTCTCCCCTAGAATTTATTATCGAATCATATCATACGACTTTGGAAGACGGAGAAGATAACACACAATCAGAAGATCGTAGAAGTATTTGTGTTGTTCAACAAGATCAGCAGAGAAAGGATGATGCTGAAGAATTTCAGCCCCAAGATCTTGCACCTCCTGGTAAGCAGCCGTATGAAATAAAGTGGGGCGAGTAATAAGATCAACATATAAAGTGTATGTGCGCAAAGTCTGAGAGCCCATGGAGTGCAAAGTAGCAAGATGAGTCCAAGCGGCTTTAACTGTCTTATCATGGCGAATGACAGGAAGACATTCATCAGACAAACTATTAGCAAGCCATGTCCTGACAAAAGAATCGCTGGCATCCCATTCATCAAATGCGGTGGACCCTCGAGAAGGAGTGTCATCAGTGAGATGATGGCGATTGCATTGAGACCGCAGAAAAAACACAAACGAAACACTCCAGTCTAGATAATTTGGGCCAGTCAGCTTGGAAGTTGTTTGATGCGCGCTCGGGAAGTGTACCAGTTGCTCAAGTAATATAAAATGAGAGTAAATCCCCAAACATCGATCTCTTGAGTAACGCAGGTGAGTGCGTGATTCAATTGTTTAGAAAATTAAATATAAAAGTTTTGAAAAAAAATGAGCTTGGTTTTTGATGAGTTAGTTAGAGAGAGTCCTAAATTATGAGTGTGGGTCGCCTTTACCGCTTCGCTAGGGTGGATGCTCAGTTGGGCGAGCTAGTGGAATTGAGTGCAGTCAGTGAGGTTCGTAAGCACCTCTTCACAAGGCATACAACTAGCAATTTCTAGTGTGGCCACACACTATGGTGGGGGTTACAAAGTGGAATGGAGGCGCTCCTCACACGCATAAACCACAGAACATCCACATAGCCATGAATGATTTCAATAAAAACAAGTTAGTCATACAATAATCAAACATAAATCCATAATATTCAAAGGAAATACACTACTACTAAAGAGAAGGGGGAGAATACAACCAGAGCATGAAGACTCATCAAAGTTCACAATTGGAATCAAAGGTTATCAAACCTCATCTGCGCTCGGACTTTGACTATCGTTCAGGGTCCAGAAGTCCAGTCACCTTCTTCCAATATACACATATTCTCTGTCAATAACCTCAGATAACAACTTCGCTGGAGAACTCTTCAAGAGCGGATGATTCCCTCGGAATGGAGCTTGGAGACATGCGGATGAAGGAGGCGAGCGAGAGGAAGTTATAGAAAGAGATTGGCGAGACAAGCTTGGCCGGAACTCCTCGAGATGATGGTCGAAGGTGGAGCGGCGACTTAGGGCAGAACGGGACGGATAAGGCCAAAATTTTGCGGAAGGATCCGATTGGAATGAAAATCTGTGCTTAAATAGAAGTTTGTGAGAAAATTGGTCACGCATGGTCGAATGCACGGTCATGCGTTTGAACCGTGCGATATTTATAAAATTAAACTATGCCAAGTCGTCGCTCTATCGTGCGATTTTCCTTCATGCACGATCTCGTCAACCGTTCGAGAGCAAAAATGCACGGGTAGAGTCAAAAATGATAAAATCCGGCCAAACGAGAGCCCGTGCGATTTTCCTCTCGCATGGTTGAAATCAACTGTGCGCAAAGAAAACACACGACTCGGTAAAACACAAAAAGTTTTGACAATAAGGTACCTCATGCGATTTTGTTCTTGCATGGTTGAAAACAACAATCAACGACCAAAATGCACGGGTAGCGGCAGAACCCAGATTTCCGACACAATGGTCACGTACGGGCAAAACGCTTGTGCGCAAAGGAAAAAACACACGACCGTGCGATTCCCTAGATTTCACAAATTGGCTTGACCACACCCCCGACCTGCCCAAAACTGTGATAAACACATAGGAAACACCTAGGGAGCACTATGTGCTTACCCCCAACACCAACAAAGCAAAAGTGCACCACAACGGGTCAAAAAACGTGCAGTGTGTGTGAAATACGAATCAAATCAAATATAAGCAATAATGATCGAAATGTGTAGTGCGCGTGCGTGAAAACTAACCTAGATGAGTCCAAAAATTACTATAAATATCAGACTCATCACTGTTCCATGATTGCTGGAAGGAGTTAAAATAATAGGTGCGGTCTAAGGAGAGGACATAGACAAAGTAGAGCACAGATAGAAGAGAGGCCGCACCACAAAGTCCGCGGAAACCATAAAAAGTGAAGAGGGGTCAGAAAGCAAGACATTGGGGGGGGGGGCTAAGCGACAGAGAGAATAAAGGAATATAGATAGAATTGACTCAAATGGTTCAGTGGGTGATTAGAAAAATTGGAGTCCGTAGACACCGCAGTAGAGCTTAGCAGGCGATTAGAAAATCGGAGTCTGCATGGATCGGGTTTTGCTCTGATATCATGTGTAAACTTTTAAAAAACAAAATTTTATTACTCCAAAAACTTAATTTTACATGGGTATGACCTACTATTTATAGGGGAGAAGAGATAGAAAGAGAATATAACAAACGATGTGAAACTAAATTACAACAAGGGACTGAGTGAATAACAAACGACAGTCCACAACAAGCTGTGCCACTTTGATTTAGAGGAATGAGGGCTTCCAAAAGGGGCGAATTACTATAAAAGGGGTGACAATTTTCTAAGGAAATGATCGATTTTCCATTTTGTAGAAAGAAGGAGGCGCACCAGATCGGCTGAAGAATAAGAATTGCAAAATTCTGAGAGGAATTTCCACAATGTTTAGAACTTCGATCATGTCTTCTAAGATCTTTCTTAATATGTGGTGTGCTTCTATAATGATGAACTAATTCACTAAGTCGTGTATGATGAGAGTACTAAGATTTGTTGTGATGATACTTGTCTTAATTTTCTTTATGAGTGTTTGATAAACTATTTTTTTGAGTTTATGATCTCGATATCAAAAATTCTTGCTGAAGTTTTCATTTTTTTACTGCACTTTGAAATTCGCAAAATGAGTTGCCTAAGTATATTATAGATTCAATATAACATATAAGAGAGAAAAATATTTTGTCTTCTTGTTAGCAATATTAATATTTATTCATCAAATTATTCTTCATTTCGCCTAAATTAGAGATGACTATGAAAATAAATAATATAGTGATTTCTAATATCAAGAGAATGCTTTCTGCCTTAAAATCGTTGCAAGATAGTTGATTGAGCATCTTCATAAATTATCATTCTAAAGATTCATCACAACATACATATGAAATAAAAATGCAAAACTATTTCTCTAAATTGATAAAAAAATATTTTTTAGGAAAATGTCATTGAATTGTATTAAAGTTTTTATCCACTTTCAAAATCATTCCATTCAATCACCTTGAATTTTAAAAAAAGATTAAACTAGTACTTGTAAGTGTTAGATTAGTCATTTCTCTGTGATAATGATCTTACTTTCATTATATTATTTGATCCGACACAAGCACTTGCATTTTTCTACTATTTTGCGATCAATCCCTAGCACAAATTTTTTGCCCGGGCACGTGTTTTTTACCTGGGAGGATGTTTTTTTCGCCCGTGAAAGTATCTAATGTCAACCTAAATCACCTAGAGGGGGTGAATAAGTGATTTCTGCGTCTTTTTGCGTAATAAAAATTTCTGAAAAATAAATACAGAAACACAGAGATTTATAGTGGTTCTCTGTGTTGGGTACGTCCACTGTACCGCCTTGCCTATCTACCATGAAGGGCTAGATTTGGCTAATTGACCTTTATCTCAAATTGCACACAATCTTACACCCCGGAGCCTCAACTCCTACAACTTGGAGACAACGCTCCTACCACTCGGTGAACAAACTTTCCAACAACTCGGAGAAAAACCTCTCCTACAACTCGATCCACAAACAAAGATCTGCAACTCCATCCTAAAATAAGGATCTACAACTTGGAGGAAAAACCTCCTACAATAGTAAAAAGTTTTACACAAAAAAAGATTAACAATAATCTTCAATAGATCTGTAATCTTCGATCCCTCATTCCTCTGAAAAGTTGATCTTGAATGTTTTGAAGAACAAGAGAAACCGAAGGCTTTAAAGACTTGATCTGAATGCACGGATCGAATAGATCTAAGTAGAATCAGAATCTTCAGAGGTAAACGATCTAGTCGATTAGCTTGAGGAAGAACTAATCGTGTGGCAAGAAGTCGTTGGCTGAGCGGGGTAGCGAAGTTCGTATCGTGCGCTGTTGGGAAGAGTTTCGATCTTGAGATTTCTAGATTTTAACAAATAAGCATGATTAGGGTTAATTGGAATCCACCCAACATATATATTGAAAACCTCTTCCTGCAATGGCTAGAAATATCCTTCCTAATCGAGAGATCCGAAATTTACTGTACATGACGATCTGGTCAAACCGAGTCGTAAATTTGAAAAATAGAAGAAATAACCCTAAGTATAATTCGTCGAGTATATACGGGTATACTCGTCGAATCACTTGGAAACTCGACGAAATTTACTTAGACGATTCTAGCCAGATCGATCATATAACTTAACACTTGGCAGAAGAGATACTTGACGAATTCGACGAGTATCAGCTAATATACTCGACGAATTCAACGAGTATCAGCTAGCTAACTCGACGCAATCGACGCCTAACCAAGTGATATTCGACAAATATCACTTAGAGAAATCCAGAGAAGTAAAGTCGAGATGACTCGACGAATTCGTTGTTTATCAACATGTATATTCGACGAATTCGACGAGTATCGATAGATACACTCGACGAATTCGACGTGTATACACGATGCTACTCGACTACTTATACTTAACTGATTTCCAGGAATTCAGAGATTATTTCCTAAGTAAATACGATGAATTCGATGAGTGCCAGTAAGCATACACGACGAATTCGACGAGTATTCATGAGTATACTCGACGAATTTGACGAGTATCCATTACTATACTCAACAAATTTTACTTAAAGAAAATCTTCTTTTCTGAAAGTCGCAGCTTGATCTTCTTGGATTCTTCTAATATACTTGAAGTAAAAGTACACCCCAATAGAGAGATTACATGTGAGTCAACTCCTTGGCCTACACAATGAAAGATTACATTGTATAGTCTTGTGTTTTAAGACATACTCTAACCTGACATTGAGTTGTACTTAACAATATCGTCCTGCAAGCACACAACTAGAAAACAACATCAAATCCAAACTCAATTTAACTTAGTTCAAAGGGCACTTCTTCAAATCATAGTTATTGTGGATACAATATCCAACAGCCCAATCAGGTGCTTTTCGCCTGTGCGTGCATTTTTGCACGAGCGTGATTTATTCACCCGGGTGCGTGTTTTACGGCCCTAACAGATGTTTTTCGTTCGGGTAGGTCTTTTTCGCCGGATCGTAACTTTTTTGCTCGATGGAACCTTTCTCGCGTGCGCGAGGCGTTCTCACGTGTATGGGCATTTCTCGCGCGGGCAGCCCTTTCTTGTGCAGGCGAATGTATCTTGCATGGGCGGGCTTATCTTACGAGGGCGAGCACTTTTTCACGCGGATGGGCTTTTTTTCACATGAGCGGGGATTTTTCATGTGAGCATGCTTGTTTTGTGCGAGGTTGCGTTATTCGCGTGGGAGCTTATATTTCACGTGACCACATGTATTCCGCCCTAGCGCGCATTTTAACCCAGGAGCACAATTTTTGATCGTGTGTGCATTTTTCAGCCCGAAGGAGCGTATTTTACCCGGGCACACGCTTTTCGACAAGGCATGTGCTTTTCACCTAGACACATATTTTTCGCTCGGTCGCGTGTATTTCGCCCGGGCACGCATATTTCGCCCGTGCACACGTATTTCACCCGGATGCGCGTATTTCGCTCGGGCTCACATTTTCTCCTAGGAGCACGTTTTTCTCTCAGGCACGCATTTTTTCGTTTGCGCGAGCGTTGTTTTCCCAACCATGCATTTTTGCCTCACCACGTGTATTTTCGTCCCAAGAGTGTATTTTTTGGCCCGTGCCCACATTTTGCGGTCCGAACACACGTTTTTTTCCTGGAACAAAAAACACGCCGTTTTCTCCAGACTTATTGCATTTTGGCTAGGGTACGTGTTTTTGGACATGTGCATGCATTTTTCGCTGGAACGAGTATATTTTGGCCTGGCGCGCATTTTTCGGCCAGGACCCTCATTTTTCGTCCGATCGTGTGTTTTTTGCCTTACTATTCGTTTTTTGCTTGGACACACATTTTTTGCCTAGACGCATGTTTTTCACACTATGACACGTTTTGCCCGAGATGAAAAACGCATGTTGCGGCCAAAAGTTATGAAAAATGCGCGTCGGGCAAAAAAGGCACAAAAAAACACACTCTCGTGACAAAAAACACACTCCTGGTCAAAGAACTCGCGATCGAGCGAAAATGCGGTCCGGGGCAGAAAAACACGATTCCGAGAGAAAATCAAACCCCGAGGTAAAAAACTCGCATCTGGGTGAAAAATGCGCTATAGGGCAAAAAACTTGCGTATTAAAATATCTTAGGGTCCGTTCGTTTCAACGACATTGATATTAAAGTATTGGCTTTAAGAAAATGAAAGTCATTTTCGTTGTTCGTATTAACAATTGTAGAGTGGAATTGGCTTTCTGACAGAAAGCCGTAGATATTCACACAAAATTAAAAACTCATTAGTTCAATGTCTATCTCCAGGTGCGGATATTGAGATTGCTAACATCGGTTTTTCAAAAAAAGAGTAATTTTTTCTGCATAAATGCGATTTTATTGGACCAGGCATGATTTTTTCGCCCGAACGCGACTTTTTGGTATGGACGTGATTTTCTGGCCAGGATGCTATTTTTTCGCCATGACGCTATTTTCTCGCCCGGACGCGCTTTTTTCGCCCGGGCGAGCTTTTTTCGACCGGACGGGTTTTTTCGCCCGGGCGCTTTTTGTTCGACCATACGCAATTTTTTTTCGCACGTGGACGTTTTCTTCGCCCTGACACGTTTTATTCGCGCGGACGTGATTTTTTCGCCCGGACGCGATTTTTTCGCACGGGCGCGATTTTTTTCGCCCAGAAGCGATTTTTTCGCCCGGGCGCGATTTTTTCTCCCTGGCGCGATTTTTTCTCCCGGGAGCGATTTTTTTGCCCGGGCGCGATTTTTTCGCCCGGGCGCGTTTTTTTCGCCCAGAAGTGATTTTTTCGCCGGGGCGCGATTTTTCCGCCTGGGCGCGATTTTTCAGCACTGGGGCGATTTTTCCGGCCGGGCGCGATTTTTCGGCACTGGCGCGATTTTTCCGCCCGGGCGCGATTTTTCAACTCGGACGTGATTTTTCGCCCGGACGCAATTTTTCGTATAGACTTGATTTTTTCGCCCGGAAGCGACTTTTTCTCCTAGATGCGATTTTCTTGCTCTGAAGCAAAAATTTCGCGTCAGGGCGAAAAAATCGAGTCCGGGCGAAAAAAATCATGTCTGGGCGAAAAAGTCACGCCTAGGCGAAAAAATTACTTCCGGCCAAAAAAAACGCGTTCGGACGATTTTTTTTCACGCCCGGGCAAAAAATCACGTCGGGTACATTAAAATTGTTTGATATGAATCTTTCATTGAAAAAGAGGAAGAAGAAAACCCCGTTCGAAAATCGCGTCAGGGCAAAAAAATCGTGTCGGGCGAAAAAATCCTTTCCAGGCGAAAAAAATCGCGTCCCGGTGAAAAAGTCGTGTCCGGGCGAAAAAATCGCGTCCGGGATTAAAAGTCGCGTCCGAGCGAAAAAGTAGTGTCGGAGTGAAAAATTTGAGTTCGGACGGAAAAATCGCGTCCGTGCGAAAAAATCGCGTCTCGTCGAAAAAATCGCGTTCGGACGAAATATTTTGCGTTCGGGCCGAAAAATTTAAGTCTGAGGAAAAACATCGCGTAATGACGAAAAAATCGTGTCCGGCTGATAAAATTGATGTCGGGCGAAAAATCCGCGTTTGTTATTTTTAATTGAGAGCATTGAGCAATGTCAATTCCTATGATTGAAAATCTTTCTGCAAACGAACAATAAAAAGTGATTAATGTCAATTCCTATGACAGAAAGTCATCATGCGGCCGAACAAAAGAATTGGATTTAAACTCCATGTCATTTCCCATGTGTATTGATATTGGATTAAAAGCCAATACTTCAATATCAATGTCGTTGAAATGAACGGACCCTTATGCAATTTAATGTGTTCGGCGCTAACATACGTTTTGGATTTTATAAAATGAATGTATAATGTCAATTCCAATATCAATTTGGTTCCGTTGATTTCACAAGAATTGAGATGCAGTAATTGTTCGGCTGAATGCATGAATTTTGTCACAGAAATTAGAATTAGTAATTCTACTATTCGGCTGCATATTAGAATTTTTCGGTCGGGCGCGAATTTTTTGCCCAGAAGCGCATTTTTCACTCGGAAACGCATCCAAGCTCATATTTTTCGCCCGGTCGCGAAAAATGCGTGTCCGGGCGAAAAAATCGCGCTCGGGCAAAAAATGCGCGCAAAATTCGCGCCTGGGTGGAAAAATGCGCACCCATGCGGAAATGCTCGCATGGTCGAAAAATGGGCGGCCAGACAAAAAATGCACGCCCTGGTAGAAAAATGCGCGTTTGGATGAGAAAAGCGCGTCCGAGCGAGAAATGCGCTCTCGGGCGAGAAGGGGCGCTCGAGCGAGAAATGCGCGCCCGGGCGACATATGCGCGCCCGTGCGACCTTTGCGTGCCCGGGCGACAAATGCGCCCCGGGCGGAAAAATGCGCCCCGAGCGGAAAAATGCGCCCCGGGCAAAGAAATGCGCGTCCCAGCGAGAAATGCGCGCCCGTGCGAGAAATGCGCGTCCAGGCGAAAATGCGCGCCCGGGTGGAAAATTTCGCACAAAATTAGCGCCCTTGCGGAAAAATGCACGCTCGGGCGAAAAATGCGCGAACGGGCGAAAAATGCGCGCCCGGGCGAAAAATGCGCGCCCGAGCAGAAAATTGTCTGTCAGGTTGATAATTGAGGGCCCGACCGAAAAATGCACGTCCGGGGGAAAATGCGCATCCGTGCAAAAACACGCGCCCGACAAAAAAATGCACGGCCGGCTGAAAAATGTGCGCCAGGCCTAAAAATGCGTGCCTGACCTAAAAAGTGTCTTGGCGCACCAGCTAAGGTGTTGTCGTGTGACCTTGAGGTCATTGGTGGAGTCCTGAAAGCAGCCTCTTGCAAAAATCATTCAGGGCAAGGTTTGCCTACATTTCACCCTTGTGGTGAGACCTTTCCCGGGACCCTCACTGTGCGTGAATGCTTTTTGCACCGAGCCGCCCTTAATTTAATAAATAGATAAAATGGGGATTGACGATAAAGCATATTTTGTGAACAGTTTGACCAAACACAACATTATTCATCAAATTGTATGTGCTACCTTCTTACAAAATGAGATAACTTGGAGGAAGAATAAATTAAGGGTGTTGTTATTAGCAAACTCAGTTTGATTTCTAGCAAATCATTACTATTAGCAAACCCTCATTTTTCAAAATGGCTATTTGAAAACCATTTTGTTACAAGCAAATCAACATAATTTTTTTTTACAAAAATTAAATTTTGTTTAAAACATTCATTCTTTCAAAATAATCCGCTGCATATAATGACATTACAAATGATTTCAAATGTATTCATTCAACCACTTATGTTAGCATTACAGATGAGTCAAAATAGCGCAAATGTTTAGTATGTTCAAAACTGTTTTTTCAACAAAATATCATTATTTGCACAAAAATCTTTAAACAAAATATCGGTCGGTTAAGAAATATATTTGATTTCTAATTCCTATAAGAATGTGTTGTATATACGAGTTAAGTGTATATAAGAATATACATCCTTTAAAACTACGTCTTATACGTACAATTTCATGAGAAGTGTTAGCAATGAAAGTTGTAGATGTCGACGAGATCTTCAATTTTCATGTTAGAAAATTCTTTGATTTGAAGCACTTGAGGCCCCCGATTTGGCCCCTAAAAAAAGTTACGTTGTACGTATGTACGGACGATCGGGATCGGCGTGACTTTTTTCGGGGGTCAAATCGGGGGCATAAACGGCTTCAAATCAAAAAGTGTTCAACATTAAAGTTGTAGATATTGTCGATATCTACAACTTTCATGTTGAACATTTTTTGATTTGAAGCCGTTTATGCCACCAATTTGCCCCCTTAAAAAAGTTACGTCATACATATGTACGGACGCCCGGGATCGGCGTGACTTTTTTCGGGGGCCAAATCGAGGACATAAACGGCTTCAAATCAAAAATTGTTCAACATGAAAGTTGTAGATCTCGTCGAGATCTACAACTTTTATGTTGAACACTCTTTGATTTGAAGTGGTTTAAGCCCCCCATTTTGGGCCCCGAAAAAAGTCACGCCGAAAATCTGTACGTTCAGTGCATGTCTTTTTTAGGGCCCAAATTGAAGGCCTAAACGGCTTCAAATCAAAAAATGATCAACATGAAAGTTGTAGATCTCATCAAGATCTACAACTTTCATGTTGATCACTTTTTCAAATGATAAAAATTTGGGGCTCAAAATCTAATAGTGCAAAAATTGTCAAAAAGCAAGATTGATTTGCTAGTAGTAATTTTTGGGAAGAGAAAAAAAATGCAAAAAATGACAGAATCTGTTTTTTTCTGATTTGCTACAAACGAAAGTGGGTTTTCTAATAACAACACCCTAAGTTAAACATCTCGCAGAAGTTGCTCAATGTCTTCATATGACCATGATGACGAAGCTCCCTAGCTAATACATATTGGAGTGATGCCATCATCAATGGTGCGCATTCGATAAATTGTCTGCTGCCCCCAAGTACTTCACAAAGCCACTCCTCTTACCTGCTTGTCCACAAAATGTTTTGCTCACATTTCCATTCTTCCACCTTAATTTTTCGGGTGTGTGTATATTTTTCATTTTCACATAACAAAAGCATAAGCTTAATTCGTGATCTCGGAAGTGTTTCCATTATCTATTTCCCCCCACAAAAAATTGATACAAGTGTTATCATCTATCTACACATAATCTTTTTTATATACCATGGATTTTAATTTCTTGAGAAGCCTTACTTCCTTAAATTCTCTTCAAGGGAGATACCATACTAGTAAAGTGAATGTTTAGGGGTTGCAAATAAATCAAACTTGAGCCGAACTTGTTAAAAAATGCAAGCTCGAGATATGTTCTTGAGCTCAGTCTTTTGCTCGACGACATCATTGCAATAGGCTGAAATCTCACCGGTGAGCTCTGCTCGAGCTAAGGAGTTATCTTTTGAGATTTTAATAGGATTGATTGGATTTTTCTGCTTTAGATAATATAATATATTATATTAGATGATATGCATTATTTCAAGGTGTTGATATCATCACACTAAGGTTTTATTTGATTCGGCAGTGGTGGGAGGAAATAGCGGGAGGAACGGGCATTGGAACTGGAGGGAGGGAGCGCGGGATCGAAACGGGGCTTTCGCTCCGTTTCTCTTGGCGCGGCGGGGCCAAACGCGTCAAACGCCTCCGCCGGTCATTTGTTTACCCGCCGTGCAGCGGCGTTTGCCCCAAACGATCGCCGCAAACGCCATGCCAAATGAAGCCTAACCCTTACTATTCATTGACCTTTCATATTAGAAGACCCCTAAATCTTATTTGCAGATCATTTGATATTCGCAGTCCTGAATCCAATAATTACTTGCACGAATGCTTTCTAAAAATCTTTCTCGGGTTGATGTGGAAACAGCTGTCATGATATATGAAAATAAATAAATACAAGGCAGCTCTCAATTGTTTTCAAGGAAGAGAGAAAACAGATGTAGAATAATTACTCAGTAAAGTATTGAAGGCAAATGGTTCGATCTAACATTCTTTCTTATTGGAGAGAGTAGCCCTTGAGTTAGATCTAGTGAAGGAAGTTACCCGGGACACCTGCTTGCTGGAGAATGGCGGTAAAATCGTCGGAAAAAGCTATATGGGAAGGAGATAAGCGGAAGTTGGACGATGGCCTGGGGAGGAGCAAATTTTGCATACGGGCAACACAACTTCTCATCGTGCGGGTGGAATGTGTTGTTATAAAAAAACAGGTTGATGTGCGGCGTGGATGCATCCGTGTGTGTGGCTATCCAAATAGGGTTGAGGGGCACTGTGGCCAGTAAATTAGGTATTCAGCTTTGTTGGGCTCCGCGCGTCTATGCCTTTCGGCCTATTGATTTGTCAAACCATCAGTATTGCTTATGCACATTTACACTTCAGTTGTATCCTTAACATTTCCATGCATCAATGCGTTTTCATTTATGTTCGTTGTATGCAAATTTTTAATATACATAGGATTTGTTTATTTCTTAATCCCCTCAGAATAGTAATCGCCTGTTTGCCTTCGTACAATACCATATATAATAACGATAATAAGTATCAGTGATATATGACGAATTCATGCTTTCACAAGCAATATTAAAAGTAACAGTGCACATAAAAAAATAAAGCATAAAGTAAACAGGTAGCTCTCACCATAAGTCGTTCTTTTCTTTTATTGCAACTCATGTCATTGTCGCGTATATTTGGAGATGTCATCCTTCACGATATCTGTATAAGAATCGTATCATTTAAGGTCTTTTATATCAGGATTGCACCTTGATATAGTTATAATATTAACTATGATGACATCATTAGGAAGCAACTCAACTAACCCTCTAGTTTTCATAATCATAAAAGAGACACACATGCGAATCAACTACACAATTCAATGTCAACCCACCACATGTAACAACTGTTAGAGTTGTGCTCGAAGCATCCGTGTGACCATCAAGTTTGGAATGGTTTCCTCATTGCCCCTAGCTAGGGTATTTATAGGCGAAACCCTAAATCCCCGACTCGGGTTTGGATTCCTATCGGATCCTAACTAACCCGCTAAGGAGCCCATTTACACATATATAAATATACCTCAATAGTCTCCTCCTATATTGTATATAAGTGTTAGTAAAGAAAATGAGCTACTTATTTAATAGTTAATAATGACCAAAACAAAAAAGTTTTCCAGAATTATAAATATGAGTTTTAGATAACAAAATGCTAAACTCAAACCAAATGTTCCAAATATGAAATAAGACAAAAAACTGGAAAGCTCAAACTGATAATTGATCTAGGCGAACAGTAGATCATCATCATCTAGGTCAAAATCAACTGTCTCTCCTCCAAACTCCATATTACCTGCAAACAATTACAATAAGAATGTCATGAGACAAATCTCTATGAATTCAAACATTTGCAGAAATGAAGTGATTAGTTCTAACAGCGGGTGAACTTAATACTGTAACTGGGAGGAAAGAATCTCAAAACAGCATCTCTTTCTAATTTACACAAAATTAGATTAATTGATTTCATAGAATCAAACCATGTTCCTTCGATTATTAAGATTATTATTAACGTTCCACAATTGTGTTATATCATCAAGTTTGGAATGATACAACAAGCTGTGACTATTATATCATCAAGTTTGGAATGATATAACTAATAATCATAATATCAGGGCACATATAAGCAACCTCAGTATTCATTTTTGGAATGATACCCAATTCAGCCTTTGACAAAGAATAATTACGTAAGTCATCAAGTTTGGAATGACTGGCAACTATCTCACCTCTAGCTTTCATCAGATAACATCTGAAATACTTTAGTGTGCTCAACGTAAATGCTTGAATGTAAGCAGACAACGGTTCTTAGATTTAAAACATACGCTAGGTATTAAGTCCTCCTAAATGGACGTTAATCTCATCTCCCCCAAAGTTTTAGATGTAAGAACCTTACAAAAGCCCTTAGTAAGGACATCTGCTACATTATCTTTTGATCTCACGTCCAATAGAGAGATTATACCTTGACTGATGAGATAGGTCAACCAGGCCTGTTTCATCCTTAGTTACCTTCGCTTTCCATTAAACAACATATTTGTAGCAATGGTCTTTGTGGCTTGATTGTCGCAATAAATCGAAATAGAGTTCATTTTTAGACTCATCATTGGAATGTCCAATATCAGATCTCTTATCCACTCTGCTTCTTATCCAGCTGAAGCGAGAGCATAGAGTTCCGATTCCATAGAGGATAGTGCGATGCACGTTTGCCTCTTAGACTTCCAAGCTACTGCAGCTCCTCCTAGTGTTAACACAAATCTACTAGTGGATCGACAATCAGCTATTTCCGAGCACAAAGATGCATCGGAATACCCTTCAAGCACTGGAGGATGCCCACTATAACATAAAGAATACTTCTCAGTTTACTTTAAGTATCTCATTAGCCTGTCTAAGGCATCCCAGTGGTCCTTCCCAGGGTTACTGGTGAATCTACTCAACATGCCGACCGTAAAGGCTATGTCAGGTCTAGTGCAGGTAGTAGCGTACATGAGAATTCCTATGAGCTTTGAATAATCCAACTGTCTGATAGCTGAACCTTCATTCAGTTTCAGTCTACTGTTATAATCGTATGGAGTCTCAGCCCTTTTGCTCTTATCGTAACCACACTTTTCTAGTAGATTCCTAATGTAGTGACTCTGACTCAGGGTAATACCCTTTTTTGTGAAGTTCACTTCCATTCCTAGGATGGTTTTCACCTCACCTAGGTCTTTCATGCTAAATTGTGCCGTCAAGACAACTTTCACGTCTTTCACTTCAGACTGATCAGTGCCCAGAATTAGCATGTCATCAACGTACAAGCATATGATGGCTACTTTATTTGCACTTGTTCTTACGTACAAACATTTATCTGATAGACTGGATTTGAAACCCAAGCCTTTTACACAGGTGTCAAATTTCTCATGCCACATTTTAGGTGCTTGTTTCAATCCGTATAGTGACTTAATCAACTTACAACTTAAGTTTCTAGACCTTCTATGACGAACCCTTCAGGCTGGTGCATGTAGATCTCCTCAGTCAGATCTCCATTAAGAAATGCAGTCTTGACATCCATCTGATGAACAGTGTAGTGTTCAATAGATGCTAGTGCAAGAAGAATCCTAATTGTCGTATAGTGACAGACAGGTGAGTATATATCAAAGTAGTCTATACCACTCACTTGAGTGAAGCCTTTGGCAACTATACGTTCTTTGTATTTAGCGATACTCCCATCAGGATTTAGCTTCTTCCTCAGAACCCACTTATTGCCAATGGTTTTAGCCCCTTTAGGCAAATCAACCAAAGTCCATGTGTTGTTCTGCATGAGAGAGTTCATCTCTTCGTCTATGGCTTCTTTCCATAATAGAGAGTCTCTAGATCACATCGATTCCTTATAGGTGGATGGATCAGCTTTAACTTGGTAAGTCACGAAGTCTGTACCGAAGCTTTTAGGCATTTTCTCTATACTAGATAGCCTTCTGGTATCTAAACCACTCATGTCTACAGGCTCAGTGTCAGAGTTACATTGTCCTGGCTCAACTAAAGGCTCAGTACTAGTGGCTGGCAGACCTGGCAGTGTCAGGTTCTTGTCCTTAAGGAACTTATCCTCAAAGAAGACATCGTCTCTTGATTCTATTACAGTATTTGTGGAGAGATCCAGAAACCTGTCTGCAGCACTATCATCTGCACATCCTATGTAGACGCAGGTATTTGTCCTGGGTCCAATCTTATCTCTTCTAGAGTCTGGTATCCTAACATAAGCGATATATCCCCAGGTCTTAAGATTGTCAAATCTTGGAGGCCTCTTAAACATAAGCTCATAGGGTGTCTTAGTCAACTTTGCATGGGGAACTTTATTAAGAATATGATTTGACGTGAGGACGGCTTCACCCCAATAGGCCGCAGGCATGCTGGCAGTCAACAACATGGAATTCAACATCTCTGTTAAAGTCCTATTTTTTCATTCAGCGATGCTGTTGGATTGTGGGGAATAAGGAGCGGTGGTTTCAGGGATTATGCCATTGCTGGCAAAGAAATCTCTGAACTCCCCCGAGACATATTCTCCTCCTCTATCACTTCTTAGCCTTTTTGTTTTCATGTCAAGTGGATTTTCAACCCTATTTTTGAATATACAAAATTTTTCAAAAGCTTAATCTTTGGTTTTAAGAAGATAAATATGACTGAATCTAGAGTAGTCGTCGATAAAAGTTATCAGATACTTCCGACCTCCACGTATGACAAAAATTTTGTAGTCACAAATGTCGGAGTGTATCAACTCTAGCAATTGTGTGCTCCTAAAAACCTGACTAAAAGGTGTTTTAGTTATCTTAGTCTGCGTGCAAATTTCACATTTTCAAATTTGGTTTTTGTGTCGAGGGATATGTTGTGAGTTCTAGCTAACATGAATAGTTTTCTATAATTGACGTGTCCTAGTCTTGCATGTAAAGTCTTAGGATCTATCAGATTTGAGCTAACCTGATTTACTACTTCATGTGCTAGACTCAGCCTATACATCCCATTAACGACATATGCGTAACCAAAATAATGTGAGTGAACCATTAAGGTTACCCGACCACCACTAATGTTAAAAGACATACCCGCATCGTACAACAGACTAATCGAAACTAAATTAGCATCTAATGTCGGTATAAATTTAACATTTTTCAAAGTTAGAGTCTTACTCGAGGAGAGAGTCAGGGTAGAGTTGCCGACCTTCAGCACGTCAGCTACAGCTCCATTCGCAACAGTGACAGTCTCTTCCACCTCTTTTGCATCCTCCAGAAGCTTTGGATTGTTGTAGACGTGGCAGGTAGCACCTGAGTCGAGCCACCACTTTGAACTGGTCGTCCCGTTACCGACCATGGCAACAAAGTCGGTAGGCGCAGTCTGAAAAACCATGTTGGCTTGATTTTCAGTCCTTGGTGTGATGGTGTCGCCCCGTTTGGGCTGTCGGCACTCGGAAGCGCAGTGACCCCACTTATTATAGTTGTAGCACTTGCCTTTGAATTTCTTCTTTATCTGTTTGCTGGTGGCAGTAACTGCGGGTGCACTGATCGGTGGGAGAGTCTTCCCAGGATTAGGCTTTTGCTTAGGATGCGTGATCATGTTAGCAGTAGAGGACTGCTTGTTGATCGTCTCTATGGCGTGCCTAGTCCGGTTCTCATCCTCAATGCAGATGAAGCGCTTGAGGTCTTTAAGACTCACCTGCATCTTCTTCCAGTAAATCTCAGTCTTGAAGGAATACCAGGCCGATGGCAACTTGAAAATAATCGCCCCTGCAACAAATCCATCTGGCAGAGGGATGTTCTCACTGTTGAGCTTGTCCACCAGATTTTCAAACTCAGCAACATGTGGCAGGATTTCCCTTTTCTCAGTGAAGGTGAAAGCCATAAACTTGTCCACCAGGTGCGTCTTGGACATGTTCTCCTCCTCCTTGAACTTCTATTCTAAGGCTTCCCAGATCTCCTTGGCCCTTTGCATCTTGTCGTACGTCTCTGCAAGCCTGTTGGAGAGGCAATTCAGGATGTAGTCTCTGCAGAAGTCCACGTCGTTGACCCACTGATCTTCATCTTCGCTTCCTCTGAAGTCCTCAAAGGCAGTCTGCACTGTGTAGAAGATGTTTAGGCACTTCATGCCGAACTGAGTGTTGCGCTTCCAGGCACTGAACTCGGCGTTGAAGAATTTCTCCAATTTGATCATCGGCACAAGAGAAGAGTGATTGATCGCCTTTGACATTTTGTCTCCTTCCAAATGATAGTATACTACTTGCAATCTAAATCACAAGCAGAAAATACTAAAAAGAGATCACCTGAGCCGCAGAGACGAAGAGTTCTTCAAATCCAATCCAAGCAAAAATTGTTTCGCTCCTCTCCGACTGAACGAATCATCAAAGACTAGATCCGAGAAACAGAAACTTCACGACAAAGCTTGACCCAAGTACAAGAATCCGCAGAGACCAAGTATTTGAGTGTTGCTCGTCAACCCTCCTCCGATCTCAATCAACTCTAGTTGACGTTGATATGAAGAAAAAAAATTGATTTGCTCCTCCAAGTGACGAAATTTTGAGAGATTAAGTGATTGTCTCTAGAGCAAGAACACCACAGTAGATCTGGACTTACAAAGGAACAGCCAGCAGGGAGGTATCCTCCAGATCGCGGGATATAGCGGCGGACTTCACACGCACAGGAGCGGCGGCTGGGCTTTCGGGATCGACCGCTTCCAGGCACTGGTGACCTAGATCCGACGGGGGCGACGGCTTATCCTCCTTTTTCCTTCGAAGAACAGAGCGGCTTGAAAACCATCGGCTTCACCGATCGAGAACAATCGGCGGTTAGAGCGATCTAAACCCAGATCGGTGCTTTCCGATCGACGGCGGCGTGCTCCTTCTTCTTCGCGATCGGCACGGAGACGAAAGCAGCAGCGCAAGATAAATCCCGATCGGCACGGAGATGATCGACGGGCTTCTACGACCCACAAGACCACAACGGCTCTCCTTCACGATCGACGAAGGCGGGAGCGAAAAGATCAGCTAGGTCACGGGAATGGGAACGGAGGCTAGGGCAGACAGAGGAAAACTTCGAGAATGTTAGAGTTGTGCTCGAAGCATCCACATGACCATCAAGTTTGGAATGGTCTCCTCGTTTCCCCTAGCTAGGGTATTTATAGGTGAAACCCTAAATCCCCGACTCGGGTTGGATTCCTATCGGATCCTAACTAAACCGCTAAGGAGCCCATTTACACATATATAAATATACCTCAACAACAACCAACTAAACACACCCTCAGAACCCAACAATGCTCCTGACTGACATTAGAAATAAACCAATGAGCCCTCCACTTAAAAAAAATCATATAAAGACACGTGTGCTATACTAATTAGGATTCACAGCAACAAAGCACAAAGCCCAAATTTCAGTACAGAACTACTGATATTCGGCCACCAACGGGACAACTATAGTACACCTCAACTTGAAAACCACCACATGCAAAGCACCAAACTCACACACTACAGAACAAGAACCCAATCCGATTTAAAACCCCATGCATAATCGAAAAGGAGAACCAAAATAGCTCCAGTTAACAGTATTCATCATATAGTCGATAATACTTAGCATAAGAAAAGGTGCAACACAAACCAGCATAGCCCAACAGTTTTAACCCCAAACTGCTACAATCGACCAACTAAAAGCTATCCATAACTAAAAATGAAAAACCCCAACTCAATAAAGGCCAATCGACTATGCATGACAAGAACCCCAAAGTCACAAGATTTGGCTCAAGCCACTTACCATTACCCACAATAAGAATAGGAGCAGCAATAGCCGGCCAACGACAAGTCAAAGACCATAAACCCCGCAATAACTCTTTATCAGTTTTCTACTATAACAGCCGTCCAAACAACACCATGCAAAATTAGTACATTCCAAACTTAGATTCATGCAACAGAACCCACAATAAGAAGAGTAATAGCAGCTGACCAACTAAAGAAAACACACACATACACATAGCTCAATAGCCGACCAAATAAACACACACACACACACACACACATGTCTCAAATTCGAGAACCCTAACTTGCATGATCATGAAGTCCAACATGAAACAAAGGAACGGTGAGAAAGAAGGCTTACAGTATAATAAAATTGTTCTAGGAACCGATTCAGCCTGAAAAACACAAGCACGACTAAGTCCAGCTCAATCAAAACCTTGCCAAACTCTGATCTTAGCAACAATCACAGAATCCCGCGATTTCGTGGACTGAAGAGTGAAATATAAGGAGAAGAGGGAAGGAAGAATAACTCCGTTTCCGGGAGCCCTAGCTGTGGTTTTGGGTGGCAATGGGAGAAATGATCGGCGGCGGCAAGTGATCAAAAAAGTGATAAGTATCTCCTCCATTTATTTCACTTCCTTTCCATATCCTCTTGGTAATACTCAATTAATCCCATAGGAATTCCATAAGATATAACCCAACATCAATTAACACATGTCATAACAAAGCCTGCCATAAATGATACCAATTAAACCCCTTTGTCATTTACAAATCATATTTATAACAGGTATTGTCCGATCTTCTTCAATGAAGCCCCACATAACAACTGACCCATACTTAGAAGAGCATCACCCAATTCCAACAACTCACACATAAAACCATCCAGGATGACCATCAGGTATAACATTTTGTTGTCCAATATGAAAGAAAACTTGTATTCAAAATAAGCTGAGATAGCTAATATTGCCATTGATTTTCATACGATCATCATAGGGGATATTTCGTAGTAAATTTTATTATTTGTTTGGGTCACTTCACGTTTTGAGCCGTTACAAATTCTTCCCATATTATAAAGATTTTCATCCTCGAAAATCGGACATGATGTTGGTTATTCATTTGAGCGATTTTCTCGTTCACATGTTCAATTTTTCGGGTCGTTGAATCAAACTTATAAAAATCACTCATCTTATTATAGTTCCTTTCATCATCATCACAACTTATTACTTCATCTTACAAATGGACGATTTTGTTACGGTACAAGTCATGATACAGTTCCTTAAAACAACATACAGGGTATACGTGGAATTTCACTTTGTATTACTTTAATTTTTCAATTTTGTCTACGTATATTACAAGTCATCGTTGGTAACATCTCCGTAAAAACTACATGTAAATTCGTGTATTCCATTTCATCTTTTATTGCCCCTCATACACTTTATTTGACCCATGTACTTTAAATTTATTTAATTATGTGTTCAACGTCGTCGCCGTGTCATATATGTACAACCCCGTGTTCGCCGAAGAGGCTCGGGCAACCAGGCGGGTCAGCCCCGGCCCGCCTCTCGTAGGCGGGTCAGCCCCGACCCGCCTCTCCTAGGCGGGTCAGCCTCTAAGGGTCGCCCAGGCGGGTTAGCCCCGACCCGCCTCTCCTAGGAAAGTCGCCCCCGGCTCGCGCCTTCCCAGGCGGGCCGCCTCCAACTCGCGTCCCCTAGGCGAGCCAGCCCCGACCCGCGCCTCCTGCCGGGCAGAGGCATTGGAGGACTACTCGCCTAGTCCCCAATTGGGGAAACTCCTTGCCATTCTGCCCCTGCAGGTATGCCCCTAGCCAGCTAGAACAGCGGAATCTCGCTGTTGGCAGACCCTGGTGGGCTGCATATAGCTGTCCAGAACAGCGGAGTTTGGCTGTTGGCAGGCTAGCCCGGGGAGTTTTCAGTAATTTCAAGACAGCACAGGTTAGTTATTAGCAGATCACTTTTAGGATCCTATAAATAGGACCCAAGGGGTACCTCAGAAGGCAGGCTTACTTATCTCCCAGTTCTCTAGCACTTTCTGAGGTACCTTAGCCCGGCATCTGGTTAAGGAGGGGAAGCGCTCAGTGATCTTCCGGGTGTGTGGTGGGACCTCCGCGTCGGGCCCTTTGTCTAGTCCTTTGCTCTCTTTTCCTTGGTTGTTTTTCTTGCAGGAGCGAAGTAGGTGCGCGACCACCCCTTCCCCAAGAGACTGATTTTCGGTTTCAACAATATATCCTATGTTATGCCTAGATTGTTGATTATAGAATATCGTCACATGACAATTTATACGCTTGCATATACAATATATTGAGTGTAAGTGAATTTTCTTTTTCTTTGACATCATCTATCATTTTCCCTTTTTATGCTATCAAATTTCATGTCCCAATTCGACTATTTGTTTGTTTTATTCTCTTCTTATCAATTCCTATGTTGTTTTCTACTTTCTTTTCACCATTTACTTGTTACGCCAATCTTAGCTTAACTTATAACATATATAACATAAAACTTAAACATGGTATCAAAGCGACATTTAATTCGTAACCGTTTCATTCAAAACCATATATACTATATAGAACGCAACAGATATACGATGTATATACATTTTATTAACTGTTGCATACCATCAAAGCATTTTTTTCTTTTATTTCATCTTTCATGATCTGTAATGTCAATGCAAATAGACCTCAAAACTTTGACAGTGAATATCGTTATTTAACTTTCATACGGATATTTAATAGTGTTTACATTGAAACGAAACAATGGTCTCTTTTAGGATGTTAGAGGTTTGAGCTCGTTGTAGATTTTTCGTTAAATGTTTCACCATTTTGCATATATCAATCTAAATATACAACTATTTACATAGTGTCTTTCTTTCATTCCGACACACACTCATTTTTCAACTAATCCAATTTCATTGTATTCTTTTCTCAATAAAATGACATCGACACTTTACCTTAACATATCCACCAACCAGTGAAGTCATTTCAATTTGTAATGTTTGATTTCAGTAGGTTGTTTCGAACAGTAGAAGCAATATATATTTCTCCTTGAATTCCCTTACATTCATCTCGATTTATGTTTGTTTTAACATTTATTGGGCTTGTTACTTATTATCATATTCTGACGACAAATAACATCTTTCCTTTCATGAACTCCTTCTCAAACCTTTCAACTTTCGTTGATTTGGACCGATTCTGAATAAGTTGACTTCTATGTATTATCCTCGCATCGTTATATTATGTGTAATTATTCAGTACTCACTGCAACCAAACTTTTTGAAAACCTGGCTCTGATACCATATTATGAGGCCCCATTTTAGCCCCACAAGAAAACTGTATCTAAGCTATTTTCATGAAATTCGTCCCAAGCTGAAGTAAGATTAGTGAGTAGAAAATAATACACAATAAAAAACATAACTCATACCATGAATTATTTGTTGAGTTTTTTTCTCCTGCCACCGTCAATTCATATTGTTTTACGTTCTCAAAGTCACTCCAGTTACCTAACAAAATTTGATGATGGGCTTAGTCATAAAAATATGACTAATTGAGAAATATACCTCTTTAATTGATGTCTGTACAAATAAAAAAGATTAAACATAGCAATAAGCAAAGTTCAATACTAACTTTTTTTTGTATCGGTAATGAAACTATGAAGCAACATTATAACTGTATGAACATGTTAGTAACAATAAAACAGTATAAACAAGTATAGGACAATAATATTCAGTATCTATATCATAGTGCCAGTGTAAGTAAGAAACTATGCTAGAGTGTATCTGTATAACAGTACAAGTAAGCAAACTATGAAATAGTGTATCTATATAACATATTTATATAAGAGGCCTAGTAAAGTGAAGAAAAATGGTATGAGTACACTGTGATAAATAATAGGGTATCAGTATTTCATTCTGATCCCTAAGGATCTACAGTGTCCAAATCAGTACGTTCAATACACGTCTGTGCCTTTCGACCGACTTATTTGTCAAACCATCAATATTGTTTATGTACCTTTACAATTCAGTTGCACCCTTAACATTTCCATGCATCGATGTGTTTTCTTTTATGTTCGATGTATGCAAATTTGTAATATACATAGGATTTGTTTATGTCTTAATCCCCTCAGAAGAGTAATCACCTGTTTGCCTTCGTACAAGGCTATACATAATAGTAATAATAAGTATCAGTGATATATGACAAATTCATGCTTTCACAAGCAATATTTAATGTAACGGTGCACATAAAGAAAAAAAGCATAAAGTAAACAGGTAGCTCTCACCATCAAACTTTTTTTTATTGCAACACATGTCATTGCCATGTATATTTGGAGATGTCGTCCTTCGCAATATCTGTATAAGAATGGTATCATTTAAGGTCTTTTATATTAGGGTTGCACCTCGTTATAGTTATAACGTTAACTATGAAGACATCATTTGGAAGCTACTCAACTAGTCCTCTAGTTTTCATAATCATAAAAGAGACACAAGTGCGAATCTATTACACAATTCAATGCCAACCCAACACATGTAACAACCAACTAAACACACACCCTTAAAACCGAACAATTCTCCTAGCTGACATTAGAAATAAACCAATCAGCCTTCCACTTAAAAATCATCATATAAAGACACGTGCTATAACAATTAGGAAACACAACAACAAAGTCTAAAGCCCAAATTTCAGTACAGAACTACTGATATTCAACCACCAGTGGGACAACTATAAACCCCTCAATATGAGAACAACCACATGTAAAGCACAACACTCAAACACTACAGAACAGGAACCCAATATGATTTAAAACCCCATGCATAATCGAAAAGAGAAGCAAAATAGCTCAAGTTAACAGTATTAATCATGTAGCCGACAATACTGAGCACAAGAAAAGGCGCAACACAAACCAGCATAGAACAACAATTTTATCCCCAAACTACACAATTGGGCAACCAAAAGCTATCCATAATTCAAAATGAAAACACCAACTAAATAAGGGCCAACCGGGTATGCACTGCAAGAACCCCAAAGTCATAAGATTTGTCTCAAGTTACTTAACATTACCCGCAATAAAAAGTGGAGCAGCAATAGCCGGTCAACAAGTCAAAGGCCATAAGAACCCCCAATAACTCTTTATCAGTTTTCTACTATAACATCTGTACAAATAATACCATACAAAATAAGTAATTTCCAAACTTAGATTCATACAACATGACTGACAATAAGAAGAGTAATAGCAGCTGACCAACAAAATAAAACACACACATACACATAGCTCAACAGCCGTCCAAATAAAAACACACACACACACACACACACACAGGACTCAAAATCTAGAACCTTAACTTGCATGATCATGAAGTCCAATAATAAACAAAGGAACAGTGAGAAAGAAGGCTTATAGTGCAGTAAAATAGTTTTAGGCACCGATTCAGTCCGAAAAACACAAATTCGACTAAGTACAGCTCAATCAAAGCCTTGCCAAACTCTGATCCCAGTAAAAATCACAGGATCCGGAGAATTCGTGAACTGAAGAGTGGAAGATGAGGAGAAGAGGGGAGGAAGAACAACTGGGTTTCAGGGAGCCCTAGCTGTGGTTTTGGGTGAGAACAGGAGAAAGGGTCGGCAACGACAAGTGATCAAAAAAGGGATAAATATCTCCTCCATTTATTTCACTTCCTTTCCACCGCCTCCGTGTATAATCAATTAATCCCATAGGAATGCCATAAGATATAACACAACTACAATTAACACATGTCATAACAATGTCTCCCATAAATGATACCAATTAGACCCCTTTGTCATTTACAAATCATATTCATAATAGGTATTGTCCAGGCTGCTTCAATGAAGGCCCACATAACAAACGACTAATACTTAGAAGAGCATCACCAAAGCCCAACAACTCGCAAATAAAAACATCTAGGATGTTTATCAAGTATAACATTTGTTGTCCAACATGGAAGAAAATTTCTATTCAAAATATATTGTTATAGCTAATATTGTCACTTATTTTTATATGATCATCATAGGGGATATTTGTAGTAAATTATATTATTAGTTTGGAACACTTCACATTTTAAGCCATTATACCCACCCCTGGGCCAAAAGAGAACCCGCTTGCCAAAATTGGCAGCCCAACAATGACGGCAGGGGCGGCGGCCGCTGCCCATATGCCTGAACAGTAGCCAGGGAGCCTCCCCTGGTGAGGCCGCCGGGATCTGGGTAGCCTTGGCCTCCATTTGCGTGGGACGGCCGCGAAGAGGCTAGCCGGGGTCAGGAGGCACCGGTTGGCCATCGCAGGGGCCAGCCGTGCTAAGGCCTCCAAAGAACGGGTGGCCTTGGCCGGCTTAGGAGGGGGTCAGCTGCAGTGAGGCCACTAGATTAGGGGTGGCCTTAGACGACCCTTGAAAGGGCCGGCTGCGGTGAGGCCGCCCGAGCACAGGAGACCTAGGCCAGCCCTCATGAGGGCTGGCTACGGTGAGGTTGCCTGTAGTCAAGCGGACCCTGGCTGGCTCTTACAAGGGCCGGCTGCGGTGAGGCCTCCCGGATCCGGATGCCCTCGGACGGCCCTTACAAGGGCTTACTGCAAGGGGACCACCCGGGGCTGAGCGGCCATGGCCGACCCTTATGAGGGCCGACTGCGGTGAGGTCGTCCGGGAACAGGCTGTCTTGGCCAACCCTAGCGGGTCTAGTGAGCCCTTGCGGGGGCTGTCCGCGGCGAGGACGCCCAGGGTCGGGCGGCCTCGGATGGCCCTTATGGTGCCAGCCGTGGTGAGGCCATCCGAGAATGTCTAACCTAGCAGAGGGCGAGGTCGGCGGCGCCACCGTCGGTATTGGATGCCTTACGTTTGGGATGTGGCGCGCGGTGGTTACTACGGGGATCAGGCGCCCAGATCGTGAGTGTGGTGGTTACGCATGTAACCACCCATTACACTATAGGGGGGCATGAGTGAACTGGCTTAGTGCAACCGAATTTCCCTATAAATTGGGGCTAATCCCATCATTCCCCCCCCAAATGCGCTCGGAGTTATGAGTCATAGCGAGCGGAATCTATGGACTTTTATCCTTTCGCAGATCTGGATCGCAATGATAGTGGCTATGGGAGACGAGCACGATGGTGTGGTCTAGACTGATAAGGTATGACATAAGAGGGAAACACGAGAGAAAACCCAGTCATGTGCTAGGAAGGGACCGACCGGGGTGATACGCCTAGCAGTGCGCGCTCCATACACATCGCATGTGTGTGCGGGGCACGGTGTGCATGCAGTGGGTGTGGGCGCTGGACACACCCCCTTGTACGGGTCACACCCCTATGCGCGGTTCTTGCACGTGGGGCATGCCTCTGCGTACAGTGCACTCACGTGGGGTTCTCCCCGGGCATGCACAGGGTGCGCCCTGTCAGTGCCTTGAGCGCAGAGCGCATGCGGGCACAAGGGGTACGCAACTGTGACGGAGCGTGTGTGCCCCATAGGTTTCCATGTGGTGCGTGTGTGCAAGGGCTTCCTCGTACATGGTGTATGGGATGTGATTCCTGAGGTGCTTTTTTTACTTGGACTTTAACTTATCTTTCACGCATTTTTTAGGCTCTATGACATGTTGTTCATGGCAGACCGATGTGTATGTGCTCCACCCTTACTGCCTAGCAGATTGCTTCCTGGAGGAGGCATTACAACATCCCTATCGGTCTTAAAATCAAGATTCCTCATGGCAAGCAGCGGGGCAGAGTCCCCTGGTGGGTTGGATGACTTATGCGAGTCGTATTTGAAGGTTGGGCTTCAATTTTTGCAGTGTGACGAAGTTACTGAGATTCTGAAGCATTATGGAGTTCTGACATCTCAGTTTACCTCTTTAGCAATGACGTGTATCATGTGTCTGATTTCCTTCTTCTACAAACATGGTTTGAAGTTTTCATTGGAGCTTTTCAGAAAATAGTGCGATGTGCGTCCTTACGCTGGTGGTCATGTAAAGTTCCACAATAATAAGACTTGATTGGTGTTTGAGAGTTGGACAGACATGCGTCAAGGGAACACAGTGAATGGCAACATCTGTAATTGTTGGGAATGGCCCGAGCTTTGGAGCTCTCTTCCTGACAGGTATCGTCGGATGAAGGGCTGCGAGCGTGAATTCACTCCAATGATGGGATTCGAGGCACCCCATGAGTTGGCGGATCATCTCTTTAGTATTCCCTATACATAGAAGAGAAATGCATGTTGTTGTGTGGCATTTCTGTTGATCAGGAGAATTCTACCGCTGCCCCATTGGCCCGCGACTGAAAAAAAAATTTGTTGTTCAAGGGCCATGCAGACTCGTCTACTACGCGCCGTCCTACTAACCCGCCGAAGGGACAACCGGGAGTGGTCCCTTGTGGTTCTCGAGTAGACGGGGCTTCGCTTGTCGATGACCAGGATGTTGAGGTTCTGGGTTCTTCTGCCCCCCTATGCTCCTATTGAGGAGGCTCCTGCTTCAGCCTAAGCGAAAGGGAAGCATGCTCTCTCTTTCTTGACTGTGGTGAGTTCATTTTCACGCTCTGATTTGTTCTTATTGCTCTTATCTTACCTTGCTCTGATCCCCCATGAAGGTTGGTGTGCAAGCTTAGATGGCTCTTTCTTGGAATGACTGTTATGTAGGCTTGAAGGATGCATACCTCTCCCTTCATGAGAAAATTCGAGGCGCAAAAACTTTCTTTTTTGGATTTGAAGGGGAGACGCGAGCGCAACATGTCTCGCCATCGGTAGGTTGAGTCAGACCCGATGGCTGAGGTGGCGCGGCTTCAAGAGGAGCTCCTGAATAAGAAGTCCTTGGTAGAGAATGCGTTGGGGGATGTTGCACGCCTAGAGTCCAAGGTGGGGCATCTTTCTTCAGAAGAGTGGCTTCTAAGCTGAAGGCGGTAGGGGTGATTGAGTACAAGAGTTTGATTGTCTTCAAATAGGATCTTTGCTTGTTGTCTAAAGAGATTTATGAGGAAGTCTGGACGAGGGAGGTTGAACCTGAGCTTTGCGATATTTGGGAGGTAGCGTTCCGTCGTGGGATGACGAAGACCCTCCGGATGATATCTTGAAAGCATGAGTGTGATGTATATGAACTCAGTTTTGAAGACCTTTCAGAGAATGAGTGTTTTGAGTTTTATGTGAAGGAGTAGACTCCAACTTTGTAGCTTCTACTTTGTTTGTATTTGCTTGTACTTGACGTGTATTTGTGATTGGGCTTTGTACCCCTTCTGTGATTATTGCAGCTTTGTGTGCTCTTGCTTCTCTTCTGAGTGGCTACTTTCTTGTGTTTTTTGCTCCTTCTGAGAAGCTCATTTTATCGGCTTTGCTATCCTTGTGCGGGTTACTTTGATGCGACCATGCTCCTTTGAGATTGAACCTTGGAGGGTGAGGCTTTAAATAATATCGAGGTCTATTACCAGGGTGAAGTGCGGATGTTTTGAGCTGGCTAGTGTTACTGAGCGTGCGTGATGGTGGGAGGTCACAAGGAGGTGGTCCTGGAGATGCGGTGAAGGGAATACCTTTAAACTAGTAACGGGCACAAGGGGTGCAAGCCCTTGCAATGTCGCAACCTACTGAAGAGAGAAGGGAAGACCTTCGATCGTCGGCATTAATAGGGCACTGGGACGTGGTCCCAAAGTGGCAGTGAAGTGCATATCTTTGAATCTATGGCGAGCAAGGGGGCAGGACCTGTCTATGCTGTGACCTACTATAGAGAGAAGGGCAGACCTTCGATCGTCAGCAATGGGTGGTCGCAGGGACTTAGTTCCGAAGAGGAGGTGAAACGTAGATCATCGAACTGGTGGCGAGCGAGGATGGACATGCTTTAGCTACACCATGACATATTGTGGAAAGAAGGGCATACCTTGGATCTTCTGCAATGGGAGGCCGCAGGGACGCTATCCCGAAGAGGCGGTGAAGAACATATCTTTGAACCGGTGGCAAGCAAGGGTAGAAGGCCCTGGCTATGTCGTGACCTACTACAAGGAAAATGGCGGACCTTCGATCGTCGGCAGTGGGAGGCCGCAGGGATGTGGTTCCCAAGAGGCGGTGAAGAGAAGATAATCGAACCGGTGGTGAGCAAGGGGGTATGCCTTGGCTATGCCACGACCTACTATGAAGAGAAGGGAAAACCTTCGATCGTGGGTAGTGGGAGGTCGCAGAGACATGGTCCTGAAGAGGTGGTGAAGAGCAGATCTTTGAACCAGTGGAGAGCGAGGGGGCAGGCCCTGGCTATGTCATGACCAACTACGGAGAGAAGGGTAGGCCTTCAATCGTCGACAGTGGGAGGCCACAGGGATGTAGTCCCGAAGAGATGGCGGGGGAGAACCCTAACATTTGTATCAATCAACTGTGCGGGAGAAGTTCAAGCCTTCGATCTGTGGCAGTGGGAAGTCCGCGGGGGATCGTCTCCAGAATTGAACCGAGAGGCAGGCTCCAGATATGTCCATGTAAGAGAAGTATTAGAAACTATCATATTATTTAACAGTTAAGAGAAATAAAATTGTTCGTGCACGAGTACAGGCTCGTGACTTTTCAAAGTTAACTGGCAGTTTCTTAAAAGAAAAGAAGTTTGTTGATGTTCAGATAACATAGCAAGGCTGGACATTGATGCCATTTTCTAGTTCTAGGGTTTCTGCTAGGGCCTTCCTGACATGCTTGCATGTCCCCAGGCATAGCACGAAGCTTCTCCTTGTCCAGGGCGCATCTACTGCAAGTAGCATGTCTGAGCTGCCTACTGGTTCCCTTTTATGACTCCAATACCTGCCGACGTGGTGAACTTCATGAAGAGATGTGGAATTAAAGGGATTGCCCTGAACGTGGTCTAGAGAGGGCAGCCGAACATTGCGTTGTACGACAATTCTGTCTCCATGGCAACGAAAATTGAACTTGGTGAGTTGCTTGTTTCGGGAATTCCCCTAAGGTAACCGGGAGGGTTATGGTTCCCTCAATCAGCACTGGTCCCATATTAAAGCTATAGATTAGGATTGCCACCGAATGAAACTTTCCTTTGGGATGTGCATTCCTCAAAGTGCTGGCATGAACAATACGTTGATTGAGCTTTCATTATCTACCAATATCCGCTTGATGCAGAAGCTTAGGTCACAAATTTTTGTCGTTATAACTAGTGTGTGCTGGTGCGCTATCAGCAATCCCTCGAGATCCTCGTCACCAATGTTGATCTTCTCTTTCGTTGGTGTGCTTCACCCGGGCCCGTCCTACACAATTGAGTTTATTGTGGTGAACGAAGACCCTGTTATGGTCTCGACCATCCCCACAACTTGCCTGGCCCCTGTGCTTCCAAGTTTACGGGTGGCTGCTCCCTCCTCTGCTAAGCCGATTGGCCTCTCTCCTGGTCTTAAAGGAACCTTCCAAGGACCCCTTGCCAGATGAGCCGCTCAATCTCATCCTTTAGCCTGACACATACTTCCATGGAATGTCTCGTCCCCTTGTGGAAATCACAGTATTTTGATAAATCCCCCTTACCAAAGGGGACTTTTAACGGCATTCACAGTGCTGGATCATATCAAATTGCATAGTGTTGGGTCCATTGCCCACAATGTCCCAGATTTGAAGAAGAATTGAAGAAGTCAAACATGACAATGATATACACAGTGTTGTATTTGATATATGTTTAAGTTCATGAATGCAAGTTAGTCTGTTGGGACTGCGGTCCGGAATCGCCCCCGCGCTGCAGTGCTATACGGTAATGGCTTAACTGGCTGCCCCGTGGATCCGCCCGAGGACCTTTGATATAAAGATTAGTGGCGCCGTCCTCCATCAGTCCGAGCTTTTGGTGCGAGTGGTTGCGCTAAGTCCTCTCAATTGGTATCAGAGGGGGTCGCGGGTTCGAAACCCCGGGGTCGTTTCCGGGGGGGGGGAGATTGTTGGGACTGCGGTCCGGAATCGCCCCCGCGCTACGGTGCTATGCGGTAATGGCTTAACTGGCTGCCCCGTGGATCTGCCCGAGGACCTTTGATATAAAGATTAGTGGCACCGTCCTCCATCATTCCGGGCTTTTGGTGCGAGTGGTTGCGCTAAGTCCTCTCAATTGGTATCAGAGGGGGTCGCGGGTTCGAAACCCCGGGGTCATTTCCGGGGGTGGGGGGATTGTTGGGACTGCGGTCCGGAATCGCCCCCGCGCTGCGGTGCTATGCGGTAATGGCTTAACTGACTGCCCCGTGGATCCGCCTGAGGACCTTTGATATAAAGATTAGTGGCGCCGTCCTCCATCAGTCCGGGCTTTTGGTGCGAGTGGTTGCGCTAAGTTCTCTCATAGTCCTTAAAACATTGATAGGACAGGTATTCCAAGTGATGTGACAGGTGGTCACAAAGTAAAGATGTGGAGAGATAAAATTCTAGCTAAGTATACAGGCATTGAGTGAAGCCAGTTTACTCAACGCCAAATGCAAGGGAAGATGCTAGATAGGCTAGAAATCGCCTAAGTCCACAGGCGTTGAGTGAAGCCAGTTCACTCAACGCCAGATGCCATAAAGCGCTGATTTAGTTGTGGACAGTCCAAGCCATATAGTCAGCAAAGCAATTCTGCGGCTAAGTTCACGTGCGTTGAATGATGATAGTTCACTCAACGCCATCGTCGAGTATAGTTGAATTTGTCATCGCCAAACTAGAAGGGGGGCAAGTACAAAAGCGTTGAGTGATGAATCTTCACTCAACGCCCTCTGTTAGAACCCCAGTTATGATTTGGGCTATTGCTCACTATTTAAGATTGTTGACCCATTATATATAGTCTAGGGTCAATTTATTGGTTCTAAGGTTAGGTCAGTATGATTAGGTTAGACTCTTATGTTCCAGCCTTCAAAAGACTCCAGAGTCTCGGATTTAGAAGAAATGCAGTTTTAAAGAGTTCAGAAAATAGTTCGAAGTTCTTCAAACTCAGCTCGACGATCGTCGATCTCAGATCAACGAACTCAAATTTTCAACTCTAAGCTGAGCTCAACGATTTCCGAGCTCAGGTCGACGAACTTCCTCCTCTTCTCAGATTCTCTGGTCGACGAAAGTTTATCTCAGGTTGATGAACTTGGAGTTGAGCATTGACAAATACTTTCCAGATAAATTATCTCTGAGCTCAGGTCGACGAAGCAGATTTCTCATCTTGACGAACTTAGAGTTCAGGTCGACAAAATCTGTTCTGAGTTCGACTAATTCTGATCAGAGCAAGTTTGTTGTTTTCTCTCTCCAGTTTGAATTCTAATTATATTAGTCTAAGACAGTAATTCTCTGAATAATTAATGCTTGTATTCTCAAGAATATAGCCGTTTCTTGACAACATTAATTATGGATTTCACAGAGTTAATTACTTGACTTATTTACTGGGACAGTTGAGGAAACACATTAAAGGCAATTTCCAGCCGTTTCAACCCCCAGATTCTGAGCACTAATTCAAGGATTCTATTCAAAATTCAAAGGCTGATTATTGCACAGAATATAAATTCATCTTCCTTTGAAGTAGAGATACACAAGATATAGTGATACAGAAGAAAAATATACAGAGAATAACAGATATACAGAATACATTATCTATGCAGAAATATTGCTAGTGTACTTATAGGAAATTGAAGAAGAACAACAATAAAAAGGTATTAGTCTTCTTCAGTTTCTGGCTTTAGGATTCTTCAGAGACAAACAACATTCATCTGTCTAAAAGATTCCTGAAGAAACATCAAGCTAGTTGAAGGCCTACACTCTGAGCAAAGCTTCCTTCCTTCCTGAACTATTCAACATCTCAGGGGGAGCTTTGACAACAGCAATCCACTTGTCTTCTCAAGTTGTTTGAGAAAGAGAAGACACCATCACTTTCTTTATCTTACTGTAAAAAGGGTTTTTAACTCCCTTCAAAAGTTATCACCTGGTTGTCAAGTCTCCTTAACAAAATACTTGTGTTAGTTTTTGGGCACCTGATAAAAAGCCTAAAGGGTTGTGATATCTCCCTTAAAATAGATCTTATGGTGACAGGGCACCTGAACAAAAACTTGTGGTGACAGGGCACCTGATCAAAAACCTGTTAGTGGATTCCTACCAGGGTGGTAGAAGAGTGAATGTACCCAGTTTTGGTGAACCACAATAATTTCTTTTTATCGTCTGGTTGTTCTATTTTTTGTTTTGTTGTGTTGTGATAATTCTGTTTTTACTTCTCTTTATATACTTTAATATCACTTATTCTAATTTCGGTATAAAAACTAATCAAAGTTTTTTAAAACACTCTATTCACCCCCCTCTAGAGTTAAGACAGATCTATCCCCTCACTTTCAATTGGTATTAAAGGGCTGCTCATTTGGTTTCACAGGCTAATACCTGAATCAAAAGATCATTTGATAGATCTTAATACATATAGTGTCTCTCTTATATCATGGCACAGAATAAGGAATACTCAAGAACCAGACCTCCAGTATGCAACCTTAATAAGTTTGTAATCTGGAAGGCAAGGATTAGATTATATATGAATTCAATTGATGATTTATATGATAATCCTGTTGAATCATCTGATGATGATGATTCAGATGATCCTTCTTCCAGAAAGAGAAAGCTCAAGAAGAAGGCTTCTCCAATGGCTGTTCCCAAGACAAACCCATCTGCATATACTCTCTATTATATTTTGAATAATATTACTCCGTTTCCAAGAATGCCTCAATGGATGTGGTACTCCAAAAATGAGCAAAATCTAAGGAAGAAGAGCAAGATATACTCTCCTCCTCCTCAAAGGAACTAGAGAGGACCTCCTCCTCCTCCTCCAACAGCTAGAGCATCTGGAAACATATCTCATTCCCAAAGGTCTTCTCAAAAATCTCACCAATCCATACCCTCTTATCAAAAGCAGGACAGGTCATCTAGACCCTAATCTCAAGGCAGCAGGCATCATTATCAGAAATCAACTAGAAGTATTCCTGATCTAGTTCCAAAGCCTATCAGTCCTCAGAAGACTCTGGATGATCAAAAGAAAGATATCAGTCCTGAAAGACCTCCTTCTCCTGCATATGATCAAAAATTGGATTCAAATTTCAGGATGGCCAGATTTAATGAGTTGGTTGCTCTATCTCAAATCAGAAAGGCCAAAGAAGAAGGCAAGGATGCTTCTCAATTTTCTACAATGTCTACATAAAGAAAGAAAGAACTTGAAAGGTATTAGGTAAATAAATTATTTAATGTTAACTCATATATGAGCCTCCATCCAGAAGCTGTAGTTCCACGAGCTATTTCCCAGAAGACTATTGGTGACCAAGACATGAAGATGACTCAGAGGGAAGCAGAAAATCCAAACAGGACAATTGTTTTTACAAAATCAACTTCAGCTCCTCCTCCTGCTGATTCTTGATCTTTTATGTTTTGTTGTTTTATATCTGAACTATATGTATAACCATAGCTCTATCATATCTGCTGATAGTTTTAAAAGTCTGACAGATATTTATTACTGTGTTTTTCAGTTTTCATTTTTTTGTTAGTGACCTGACCCAAATAGGGGGAGATTGTTGGAACCCCAGTTTGGATTTAGGCTAGGTTCACTAATTAGGATTGTTGACCCATTATGTATAGTTTAGGGTCAATTTATTGGTTCTAATGTTAGGTCAGTCTGATTAGGTTAGACTCTTATGTTCCAGCCTTCATAAGACTCCAGAGACTCAAATTTAGAAGAAATGCAGTTTTAAAAGTTTAGAAATTAGTTCGAAGTTCTTCGAACTCAACTCAACGATCGTCGATCGCAGATCGACGAACTCAGAGTTTCAACTCTGAGCTGAGCTCGACGATATCCGAGCTTAGGCCGACGAACTTCCTCCTCTTCTCAGATTCTCTGGTCGATGAAAGTTTATCTCAGGTCGACGAACTTGGAGCTCAGCATTGACAGATACTTTTCAGATAAATTATCTCTGAGCTCAGGTCGACGAAGCAGATTTCTCAACTCGACGAACTTGGAGTTCAAGTCGACAAAATCTGTTCTGAGTTCGACTAATTCTGCCCAGAGCCAGTTTGTTGTTTTCTCTCTCAGTTTGAATTCTAATTATATTAGTCTAAGAAAGTAATTCTCTAAATAATTAATGCTTATATTCTCAAGAATATAGTCGTTTCTTAGCAACATTAATTATGGATTTCACAGAGTTAATTACTTGACTTATTTACTGGGATAGTTGAGTAAACACATTAAAGACAATTTCTAGCCATTTCAACCCCCAGATTCTGAGCAGTAATTCAAGGATTCAATTCAAAATTCAAAGGCTGATTATGACACAGAATATAAAAAGGGTTTTCTTCTTCCTCTAGAGTAGAGATACACGAGATATAGTGATACAGAAGAAAAATATACAGAGAATAACAGATATACAGAATACATTCTCTGTGCTGAAATATTGCTAGTGTGCATACAGGAAATTTAAGAAGAACAACAACAAAAAGATCATTAGTATTCTTTAGTTTCTTGCTTCAGGATTCTTCAGAGACAAACAATATTCATCTGTCTAAAAGCTTCTTGAAGAAACATTAAGCTAGTTGAAGGCCTTCACCCTGAGCAAAGCTTCCTTCCTTCCTGAACCATTCAACATCTCAGGGAGAGCTTTGACAACAACAATCCACTTGTCTTCTCAAGTTATTTGAGAAAGAGAAGACACCATCACTTTTTTTACCTCACTGTAAAAAGGGTTTTTAACTCCCTTCAAAAGTTATCACCTGGTTGTCAAGTCTCCATAACAAAATACTTGTGTTGGTTTTTGTGCACCTGATCAAAAGCCTAAAGGGTTGTGAGATCTCCCTTGAAATAGATCTTGTGGTGACAGGGCACTTGAGCAAAAACCTGTGGTGGCAGGGTACCTGATCAAAAACCTATTAGTGTATTCCTACCAGGGCGGTAGAAGAGTGGATGTACCTAATTTTGAGAAACCACTATAATTTCTTTGTGTCGTCTGGTTGTTCTATTTCTTATTTTGCTGTGCTGTGATAATTCTGTTTTTACTTCTCTTTATATACATAAATATCACTTATTCTAATTCTGCTATAAAAACTAATCAAAGTTTTTTAAAACACTCTATTCAACCCCCCCCCCCTTTAGAGTTAAGACAGATATATCCCCTCACTTTCAATTGGTATTAGAGGGCTGTTCATTTGGTTTCATAGGCTAATACCTGAATCAAAAGATCCTTTGATAAATCTTAATACCTCTAGTGTCTCTCTTATATCATGGCACAGAATAAGGAATACTCAAGCACCAGATCTCCAGTATGCAAGCTTAATAAGTTTGTAATCTGGAAGGCAAGTATTAGATTATATATGAATTCAATTGATGATTTATATGATAATCCTATTGAATCATCTGATGATGATTATTATTCAGATGATCCTTCTTCTAGAAAGAGAAAGATCAAGAAGAAGGCTCCTCCAAAGGTTGTTTCCAAGTCAAACCCATCTACATATACTCCCTATTATATTTTGAATAATATTACTTCGTTTACAGGAATGCCATAATGGATGTGGTACTCCAAAAATGAGCAAAAGGTAAGGAAGAAGAGTAGGAGATACTCTCATCCTCCTCAAAGGAACTGGAGAGGAACTCCTCCTCCTCTACAGTAAGTTCAAAAACTATTCTGTTAAAGAAAAGAGAGGAGAGCCTTCAGTCTTCTGTAGGTTAAGGTTAGCTGTTTGAAGAACTTAAGACCTAGCAAATCTTTAGTCTTCTATAGTAAGTTCAGAAACAGTTTTCTGAAATACTTCCAGCAGAGTCAATCGTTTATTGAAGAACATTTTTCTGCTGCTGTGAAGATAGATAGAGCTGAGATAACTCAGCTCAAGTAACAAACACAGAGAAATTTCTCGGTGTCAAATTAATTTAAAACCTTGTATTTCTATTGGATCCTTTTGGATCTGAGCTGTAGGGCTCTTGAGCCCGAGATAGGGCAGTTTTTCCTGAGCTGTAGGAGATTTATACTCTCTGAGTATAGGATCCAGCTTGGATCTGAGGTAGGTGATCATTTCATCACTGAGCTATAGGGCTTTTGAGCTTGAGGTAGGAGAGTCATTCTCTCTGAGTTGTAGGGCACTTGTGCCTGAGCTGTAGGATCCTTTGGATCTGAGGTAGGTCCTTTGTGCCTGAGCTATAGAAGAGTCATTCTCTCTGAGGTAGGATCCTTTGTGGATCTGAGATAGGGTCATCCTCCCAGCCTGAGTTGTCGGGCCTTTAGGCTCGAGGTAGGTGATCAGTTGATCACTGAGTTATCGGAGCAAGTTTGCTCTGAGGTAGGGCTTTGGCCTGAGTTGTAAGTCTTGGAGAATACTGAGAGATCCTATGGGATCTGAGGTGTAAGCTCTTTGAGATGAGTTTGGGAGAAATGCCTTGTCTAACTAGAAGTTAGAAAGGTGGGAGGAGAGTGGACGTACCCATAATTAGGGGAACCACTATATATTTTGTGTGTGCTTTCTGTTGTGTTGTTTCTTTATTGCAGGTTCTTGAAAGTAGATAACTACTAACAAACTAAGCACTTAAAAAAACAAATAAAGCCACAAGAAACCTATTCACCCCCCTCTAGGTTGCTAGCTAACTTGAAAATAAAGACTTTCAAGTGGTATCAGAGGGAGGTTGCTAAAAAAGGATTTAACAATCTGAGTGATCTCCAAGGGTAGCTACAATTATGTACTTATGGGTTTTGGAGAGAGCCATAAGGAGCTAGGTTCCATGAAACTCCCCATCTGCAAAAAGGAGAATTTTGGAATCTGGAAGGAGAGGGTTAGGCTATTTATGGAAGCCTATAACCCAAGAATCTTTGTGACAGTCAAGGAGGGACCCTTCATCCCTATGAAGTCATCTTAGCTACATCGGATAAGAGGGCACAAAACGTTATTGTTAGTGTCATAGATGACTCAACCTTTCAGAACTTGGTCCACTGACAGACCTCCAACGAGATGTGGGACACCCTTGTGGTCTATATGGATGGTACTGAAGAGGTAAGAGATGATAGAAAGTCCATGCTCAATCAGGAGTATGAGGCTTTCAGGCAATCCCTAAAAGAGAACATAGCCACTTGTTATGAAAGATTTTTTAGGATCATAAATAAACTTGAAAATTGTATAAGTTGTCTACCTAAACCACCATGAGGGGGTGAATAGGTGAGTTGTGCTACGTTTTTCGGAATAAAAACTTTAGTGATCTAAGCACAAGAAATAAACAAAGCAAATATAGAAGACACCAAGAGTTATAGTGGTTCCCCAATCTTGGGTACGTCCACTTTCCACTCACCGATCTAGCAAAGCACTAGACTCGGCTACTCCACTAATCTCGGATTGAAAACAATCCTACCACTCAGAACAACGTTCCTACAATCTCGATCCAAAAAGAGATCTACACTCGGAAGATGAAAACTTCCTACAACTCGAAGAATGAAGCTCCTACACTCGGAGAATAATCTCCTACAATAATAAAAAGAAATCTGAAAATACAAACAGTGAATCTTTCTCAGATCCGGAAATCTCTCCCTAGGTCTTCTTTCTTGATCTTTTCGTCTTTATCAGAATTTGTAGAAGAAGACTCTTGGCTAGATCTGTTCTGAGAAACTTAGACTCACACGATCAAGGATAAGATGAAGATTGAAAAGCCTCTTCATCTGCAAGTCGATCTGAATCGGAAATGGCTTTGGCGATCTTCAAGATGAGCGACGGCTTCAGTAGATTTGGAAATTGTCGGTCGATCCAGAAATCTTAGAAATGACAGAATATATGTGTTTGGTGTTATTAGGGTTTGTCATAATGACACGACCTTTTATAATATCTGCCTAATGGTTAGATTTGCCATTAATGATGGCCACATGGACCAGTTATATCAAAGAATTCAAAACATAGTCTGTCAGAGACTTAAGGAAATTTTCAGAAATTGAGATAGCATTTCTCGAGTGAGAATAATACTACCCGAGTGCTATGACTAGCTCTCGAGTGGATAACAATGATAACTCGTTAAGAAGCATTTATGGAAATTCTGGATAGAATATGAAATCACTCGAGTGGAGTAAGGATCACTCGAGCGCTAGATAAACAACTCGAGAGAGGTGAAACTGAACTTCTCGAGAACTTGACTTAGAGAAAATTCTGGAGAAAAAGTTGATCACTTGAGTACTGAAACTGGACTACCCGAGTACTAAACGAACTACTCGAGTACATGGATTTACTACTCGAGTGAGGTTAGAATCTTCTCGAGAAATATACTTTTGTCACTCAAAATAACTGCTTAACTACTCGAGTACTAGACTTGACTACTCGAGTGAATAACTCAGAAAATTTCTGAGAACTAAAAGCTAAACACTCGAGATCGAGAAAAGGTCTACTCGAGTACTGGACTTGGCTTCTCGAGAGCTAGATTAAAGCTACTCGAGAACCACTTCCTTTACTCGACTTTCAGACAAGACCTACTCGAGTGCTTCTAAGGTTTCTACTCGAGTACTATAATTTCACTTGAGTAAAACACTTAGAAAATTTTCAGCTTTAAGAAAATTTTTGTTCTTTAATCCAAATAGCAACATGTCTTCCTTCATCAAACCTAGTTCTTGAAAATGAAATGTATCCCAATAGAGAGGCTACACATGAGTCAACACCATGGATCATATAATGGGGTATTACATTGTATGGTCCTGTGTTTGGTGACCCACTATAGACTTACATTGGTCTACACTTGGAAATAAGTCTTGCAAACACACCACTAGAACAAGATATCAAATATAACTTAATTCATCTTAGTTCAAGGGTGACTTCATACAAATCTAGGGTATTGTGGATACAATACCCAACAATTTCTCCCTATTTGTAGAAGTCAAAACCCTCTACACTAAGGTGAATTATATCAAAAAAAGGAACTAGATATAGAAATTAAACACAGAATGATATGCATGAAAAATTAAAGATAAGGAGAGAATCATCAAAACTAAGGATTTATATAACTAGAAATGTTTCAAGATTTCAGCTCTACACAGATTCAATCCTCAATCTTATAATTATGATCATTCTTAGCCTTGATGTTGTTGTTGTTGATGCTACCTATCTTGCTTTTCCTGTTACCTTCCTTGATAACTGAATGGCTTGGGATAATATTTGGGAGGCTTTGGAGGTGCAGCGGGATTGTTCCTCCCATATTCTCTATCATAAATTCTCCTTTTAGTCATGGACTTCTCATATAATTACCATTCATGATAACTATAGTGATTAGTCCTGCTTTCATTATAATCCATTACTAGCTTCAGAGTATCAAGAATCAATGACTTGGAAGTTGGGCTCCAGATTTCAGCAAATTCTTGAGCTGCCTTTTCTCTGCCTCTGGATTTCGAATTGATCTGCTGGCAGAAGCTCCATCTCCATATTTTTTTCTCTTTGGGATCTAAATTTCAGGTAGGTCTTGAGGTATATCAGATTCCCATACCTATGCATAAGATTCTGGAGGAGGAGGAGCTTCCCCTTGAGGCCTAGGAGAAATGGTAGGATGGGCAGGCATCTGAGCAGGCTGAACTTCTACAAGAGGGTTTAGATGATGTGGAATGAAATTAGGATCAACCTGGAAATCTGGGAAAATCTGGTTGTGTACCCATACAGTATCATAAGTATGGAATTTCACAGATTGAATCTTGGCTAGTACATCTTTATTAATTTCATTCATTTTTGCAGTCCATAGAGTCTTGACATTAGAATCAAACTTTTCAACATGTTCTTTCACCAGTCCCTCCCCCTTTCTGACTTTACACTTTGCTTCTCTATGGCTTCATCTCTGAAAGTGCCCACCTCTTCACAAATCTTCATGAGGTGCTCTTGGGCCTTCTTTTCAAGTTGAATCTGATTATTTGCTAGAGTAATTCCTTGGTCCATCACCTGACAAACACTAGTAATTGTATGATCTAGAGCTTTGCCAGCTATCTTGAAGAGGTGCTTCAGTTGATCAGTATTATGTTTAATCTCAGCAAATCCTCTGCTCATTTCCTTTTCCAAAGCTGTGACTTTCTCTTGAACAATTTTCAGTGAATCATCAAAATACTTCCTTTGATCCATGAGCATTTACTCTATCTTACCAAGTAAATCAGTAGCAGTTGGTGTAGCAGAAGGAGTAACTAGAGGAGGAGGTGCCGTCCAAGGGGCAATTTCTTCAACAACTTCTGAGTTCTGAGCTCTTGTAGTATGAATCATGACATCTCCTTCCTCACAAATAAAGATGGGAAGAGTGAAATCAAACCTCCTCAAGGGAGATTCAATTGGTTCTGGAGACTGTTCATTCTCATCTGAAATCAGTACAGTGTCTTCTTATTCTTTCTCTGCAGTAGGGGAGTGGTCAGCAGGGAACTCTGGAGATGCTATAGGAGATGGAGATGGTTCTTTAGCTTGGTCCTTTTGGAGGGGGGGGGGGGGGTAGAGGCTCTTCTGAGCTGAGCTCTTCAATCATCTTATTAATATCTTATGTGTTAGAGTGGATGGTCTCTACTACCTGAGTATCTGACTAGAGTTCTTCTGAAGTGATGGATGGAGAGATGTATCAGGAGGAGTAGTAGGCATTCTTACTTGCTGAATAGAAGAGGCAGGCTCCCCCTTAGCTGTTGCACCAGATGTGCCAACAACATTAGGTAGAGAAGGAGATGAGTTCTGTCTTCTACAGCTGGTTGCTCATGGGCTTGGGCAGCTTGGGTAGGATTTTGCAATTTTAATTCCCACCTCTGATTAGAGGAAACAGATACTTTCTTCATATGGTGGATGGTTGTTCCCTTAGAGAAATCAAACACCTTAGGATTGATCTCATGCAACATTAAAGAGATAATCCTTGTATAATTTGGAGCCTTAATGCTCTCTCTTATCTTTTCCAAGATCATCATACCAAATTGAAATTTCTTCATTGAAACAATAGCTGTTATCATATAGAAAAGATCTGTAGAAATGAAACTTATAGAAGAGGTTTTGCACAGTAAAACCTTTCCAAAAATATCAACTAGGAGTTTTCCTTCAGCATTTAGGTCTGGACGTCAGATATTCTTGATAACCTCAGCTATTCCATAGAATCTATATGCTCGATCATAATCTTCTTCTGTTATGTCATCTTCCTCATCAACCACGGGCATTCTAAGTAGTTGAGAAACAGAGGTCTTGGTGAGCTTAATCTTGATACCCTTAACTTTGATTTTAGAACTTTTCCATTCCTCTTCACTTTAACATTCTTGAAGAATTCTTCTACCTCTGGAAACAAAATCTTATACGGCTGTTGTAGAACAAAAAAGAGACTGGTTGTGTCGAGTAGAACGAGCAAATTCCTGAAGTCATCTGAAATTTCTGCTATCCCGGCGACAACAAACTCACTGCCTATCCCGACCTTCGATGGCGGTGCCATATCCTTCAGAGAACTGCGAGAGATAGACTGGAAGAAGATTGCGACGGTGGCGTGCTCTGTCATAGTGGCGGAATATGAAGAGTCTTTCGAGAGATAGTGGATTTGAATTCGTGTAGAACCTTGAAATCAAATTTTTCCTATTTATATAACCCTAGTAATGATGATTAATAGTAATTAAGCTTAAAATACCTTAGATAACGGTGGATTGGACTTCGGGTTGCATATATGAAAATTTGGAAGAAATCCAGAAAATTTCGGGTCATTTCTCAAGTGGAAGTTTATTACTCGAGTGAAGGAATGACGGTACTCGAGTGGCGATATGACAGTACTCGAGTGGCATCTTTTTGCTTCTTGAGAAGAAGTTCAGCACTCGAGTGATAGCACTCGAGTGGCTTACTTTGTTCTCAAGAATTCAAAGAAGTACTCGAGTGGTCTTAGCCGAGTACTCGAGTAGTCATTACCTATCTCGAGAAATGAAGTTCAACTTTGAGACATTCCAACTTTTTGACTTATCCTTGATTTCTGAGTTGTGAAATGAGTCCTTCTTGTCTATTCCTCTTTGTTGAGCATACCAAGTTCAGTTTTGAAGAAAAAGAACTTGGTCTCGTCCAGTGGCTTCGTGAATATGTCTGCAATCTGCCTATCTATTGGGACATACTGTAGATCTATGTCCCCATGCTCCACATGCTCCCGGATGAAGTGGTATCTTAGCTCAATGTGCTTTGTCCGGCTGTGAGAGACTGGATTGTTGGCTATTGCTATTGTACTGGAGGATTCGCAAAATAACGGGATGTCTTTGACCTTCAAGTTGTAATATTCCAGTTGATTCTTTATCCAAAGCAATTGTGCATAACAACTGCCAGAAGAAATGTATTCTGACTCGGCCATTGAGATTGCGACACAATTTTGCTTTTTGCTGCTCCATGAAATGAGTCTCCTTCCAAGGAATTGGCAAGTCCCGGAAGTGCTCTTTCTATCATCTTTACTACTTGCAAAATCTGCATCTGAAAAACCTATTAGTTCGCTATCATTACTTCTTGGGTACCATAAGCCAAGATTCAGTGTACCTTTAAGGTATCTCAAAATCCTCTTTACAGTAGCATTATGAGATTCCTTACAGTTCACTTGAAATCTAGCACAGACACATGTGGAGAACATTATGTCTGGTCTACTAGCAGTAAGGTAGAGCAAGGATCTAACTATGCTTCTGTATTTGGTTTCATCAAAAGGTTTCCCTTTCTCATCCTTGTCCAGAGACACAGCTGAACCTATTGGAGTCCTCATAAAGGTTGTATTCTCCATTCCGAATTTATTAATTAACTCCATGGTGAACTTAGTCTGCGAAATGAAAATTCCATCTTCAGATTGTTTCACCTGAAGTCCTAAGAAATACTTCAGCTCTCTCATACTGCTCATTTCAAATTTCCCTTGCATAAGTTTAGAAAACTTTTTGCAGAGGTTGTCGTCAGTAGAGCCAAAAATAATAACGTCGACATAGATTTGCACTAGCAAAATCTTGCCTTTTATTTTCCTAAGAAATAATGTCTTATCTATCTTTCCTCTTGTGAACTTGTTCTCAAGAAGAAAGCTAAACAACATCTCATACCAAGCTCGAGGAGCTTGTTTCAAACCATATAAAGCTTTAAATAACAGATAAACATAATCAGGAAAGTTAGAATCAACGAAACCTATAGGTTGTTCCACATACACTTCTTCTTTTATGTCACCATTAAGGAAGGCAGATTTCACATCCATCTGATAGACCGTGAAGCCTTAAAGTGCAGCATGCGCTAGGAACAACCTGATTGCCTCCAGCCTTACCACTGGAGCATATGTCTGGTCGAAGTCGATTCCTTCTTCTTGTTGATATCCTTTGGCGACGAGTCTGTCCTTGTTCTTTATGATAGTTCCATTCTCGTCCATCTTGTTCGTGTAGACCCACTTCATTCCGATGACGTTCTTACCTTTGGGTCTCGGAACAAGTTTCCAGACTTGATAGCGCTTGAACTGATTTAACTCTTCTTCCATGGCCAAAATCCATGATGCGTCCGAGTTTGCTTCCTCAAACTTCTTTGGTTCAACCTGTGAGAGAAAACTCAAATATAAATTCTCATTAGTGGTACCTCTACGAGTTTTGACACCATCCCTGGGATCTCCAATGATTTGCTCCATTGGGTGATCCTTCAGATGTCTGAGCTCTAGAGTCCTTGCATCTGGAGCGTCTTCAACCACAGGAGTGACTTCATCAACTTGGATGATTTCTTCATCTTGATAAACAACCTCTCCAACCGCGGTTAGAGTGGTGATCTTGATGAACTTTTCTCCTTTTTCTTCAGTTGGCTCATCCAAGTTAAGTTCTTTCAACTTTGAACCTGCATCTTCAATGAACACACTAGAAGAGTTGGCTTGCAGCAAGCTCATCTCATCAAATACAACACGAATAGATTCTTCTACAACTAGGGTTTTCTTATTAAATACCCTATATGCCTTACTATGGCTACTATACCCTACAAAAAATACCTTCAAAACTCTTCTCACTAAATTTAGTTGTATGATACTTGTCATTGTTAAGGACGAAGCACTTACAGCCAAAGATTCTAAAATATGAGACATTCGGCTTTCTGCCCTTTATAAGTTCGTAAGGTGTCTTATTATGGTTCTTGTTTATGAGTGCTCGATTTTGCACGTGGCATGCAGTGTTGACAGCTTCAGCCCAGAAGTACTCCGGTAGAGAGGCATCACTCAACATGGTCCTACAGGCCTCTATGAGTATTCTGTTCCTTCTCTCAACTACTCCATTTTGCTGGGGAGTACGAGGCGAGGAAAACTCATGAAAGATACCTAGGCTTTCACAAAATTCTGTCATGGCCCCAGACTTGAATTCAGTTCCATTGTCACTTCTGATTTTGACTACGGAATAGTTGTATTCATTCTGGATCTGCTTGATAAAATTTGTAAAGATGTCAAAGGTATCTGACTTATGTTTCAGAAAGAACACCCACGCAAAGCGTGAGTAGTCATCAACAATAACCAACATATAATCCTTACCTCCAAAACTTCTAAATTGTAGTGGACCGAACAAGTCCATATGAAGTAGGTGTAAACACCTATTAGAGTCTTTGCCAATAATGCTTTTAAAGGTAGCCCTTGTTTGCTTGCCTTTTACACATGTGTGACAAGGTCTATCTTTAATGCACTTGACATTTGGGGCATCACATACTAAATATTGAGAAAATAACTTATTAATAGTTTTGAAATTAATATGTGCTAATCTTTTGTGTCATTGGTCACCAAGAGACGCACTATCTTTTGCCAAAAGGCACACTGGTGTAGAAGAGTCTATGAAAATAAAATTAAAACAAAAGATATTTCTACTACGAGTGCCTGATAAAATCGTTTCAAAATTATCAACTGATTTTATCAAACACTTACCTGTATGAAATTCTACGATGTATCCTTTATCGCAGAGTTGGCTTATACATATGAGATTGTGTTCCAATCCTTCAACATAAGCCACATCCGAAAAGGATACACTACCATTAGTAATCATACTATAGTCTTTCATAATTCCTTTGTCAGAACCCCCAAAGATGACCTTTTGCCCGTTCATGACTGGTGAGTGATTCTGAAGAAGGCTTCTAGTCCCGATCATATGCCGAGAGCATCCACTGTCCAAATACCAAATGGGATTTCTGGTGGCCTTTGGACATAACTGTAATCACAAGTCAGTTTGCCTTGGGAACCCAAACTTGTTTGGATCCTTGGTCTCTAGTTAGCATGCTCCCCCTATGTATATTAACACTGTTAGCGGTCTTTCTCACATTATTAACTCGAGGGGTTTCATAATGTCTGGGATTAAACCAACAATCTATGGCAAAGTGACCAATCTTACCACAACACCAACAGTCAAATCTGTTGTATCTTTGCCTAAAGATCTCCTGCTCGACCTTTTGAGATTGTGGTCTAGCAGAGACAGTAGAATTAGAAGTAGAAGCTTCATGATGATGACAATCACATGAATTCTTCTCCTTAGTAGGCTTTTCTACAATGAGTTTAACTCTTGGAGCTTTCTCGATGTTGTGATTATGATTATAAGGTATGTAGCTCTGAATAGTGATCTCCTCATAAGGTGCCTTGAAGACACTCTTTCCATAGTTCCGAGGATGAGTCCATCCTTGGTAATAAGACTAGTGCTCTACGTAAGTAGGCCTAACAAAGTGACTATAGGACGAATCCAGATCAAACTAATTTGTCGGAAAGATAACCTTCCTAAATGTCATTTGTTCTAGAGGAGCTTTCCCCTTCTTCTTGGCTAGTGCTTTCTTAGCAGCCTTATTTCTCCTTTGAGCTTTGTTTCTCCTAGAAGATTTACTAGGACCAGCCACATGGCCTAAGCCAGCACCTTTGGCCTGAGCAAAGAATTCAGCAACAAGCAGAAGAACTATCTTGGGCTTGGAGATACCTTCAACAAATTTCTTTTCAGCTGCAAGTTGTTCTTCCAACCCCTTGATGATTTACTCTTTCAGATCGAGGTGCTTGAGAGCCTTATTGTATTCTTCCATAACATCATGGAAGTCTTTCTTGAGGGAGTCCATCATTACAATTTCCTCTCTCAGATTGCTCTCTTCAGCCTTTAGAGATTTGATCTCCTTAGCCCGAGCTCTTGCCACTCTACGACATTTGTCGTAGGCTTTGATCATCTCTTTATATTGAGACATGAGTTCAAACTCCTCGTCAGAAGAACATTCCTCATTGTCATGGTCAGAATCATCAGATTCAGAAAGAGGGGTATGAGATTTTACCTCCCCAGTGAACTGGGGCTCTTCTTCTTCGTCAGTTTGTGACATAAGCCTAATGTAGGCTTCCTATTAATCACTTGACTCAGATGATTCAGAGTCACTGAGGGTTTTGCCTTTCTTGGTCATAAGGCTTCTTTCGGTCTTGTTCTTATTATAAGAAGTTTTCTTTTCGTCTCTTCTTCCACCCTCCTTCTTCTTATGGGGGCAATCAACAATAACATGACATAGCTTACTGCAACAGTAACAAACGATGTCAGTAGAAATATGTTTGTTCGGTTTAGTATTATACCTGTCCTGGCAACTTGAGCCTTTCTTATAGAGATCACCATCATGTTGTGATCTTTTGTATGAGGCATCCTTTCCTCTCCATTGCTTCTTTTTGTCCAAGAACTTCTTGAACTGTCTTGAGAGTAGAGAGAACTCTCCTTCAGATAATTTTGAGACTGAGGTACTTGGCTCCGAGGTTTCTTCTTCACTTTCCTCTTGTGTTGGGGCAGGAGAGGCGTCCTTAGAATTCCTTGAGGTGTCAGCCTTGAGAGCTACAGACTTCTCCTTGGATGAAGACCCGTTCTTCTCTTCTTCAGCTTTTCTTGAATTGATTTGAAGCTCATATGACATAAGCTTTTCGAAGAGATTTTGCAGGTCAGTCTCAACAAGCTTTCCAAATTCCCGAATAGCACAAACCTTGTTATCCCATTCCTTAGTCAGGGATTTCAAGAACTTATCATTCAGTTCTCCGTTGGTGAAGACTCGGCCGTAGACTCTTAGGTCGTTAACTATCTTGAAGAAATTCTCAAATGTGTCAGCAATGGTGTCCTTGGGTCCTTGTCGGAAGGCTTCATACTTTTGATTTAGAAGGGATCTTCTGTCATCCCTAACTTCGTCAGTACCTTCAATCAAGATGATAAGCGACTACCGCATCTCCTTAGCAGACTGGCAGTGAATCAAGTTCTGCAGCATTGAATCATCGACTGCACTTGCTATAATATTTTTCGCTTTCTTGTCTAAAGAGACAAGTGCAATCTCATCTTTGTCGAGATCCATCAGCTTCTTAGGAACTTGCTTTGTAGCATCTATGGTGGAGGCGGTCATGGGAACATAAGGACCTTCAATAATCATGAAGATCCTTGAATCCACAGCTTCCATAAAGAACTTTATCCTTTCTTTCCACATAGCAAAATTATTCTATGTGAACAAAGGAAGCTTAGTGAAATCCTTGGCTCTGTCCATGCCTGGATAACTCAAAAGACAACTTGGGGCAGATCTGATCAAGGTGTTAACGTTTTAATGATGAACCTACCTCTGACACCAATTGAAAAATTTTTAAGTTGTCTACCTAAATCACCTAGAGGGGGGTGGATAGGTGAGTTGTGCTACTTTTATGGAATAAAAACATTAGCGATCTAAGCACAAGAAATAAACCAAGCAAATACAGAAGACACCAAGAGTTATAGTGGTTCCCCAATCTTGGGTACGTCCACTTTCCACTCACCGATCTAGCAAACCATTAGACTCGGCTACTCCACTAATCTCGGATTGAAAACAATCCTATCACTCGGAACAACATTCCTACAATCTCGATCCAAAAAGTTATCTACACTCAGAATATTAAAACTTCCTACAACTCAGAGAACGAGTCTCCTATAACACTCGGAGAATAATCTCCTATAATAATAAAAAGAAATCTGAAAATACAAACAGTGAATATTTCTCAGATATAGAAATCTCTCCCTAGGTATTCTTTCTTGATCTTTTCGTCTTTATCAGAATTTATAGAAGAAGACTCTCGGTTAGATCTGTTCTGAGAAAATTGGACTCACACAATCAAGGAGAAGATGAAGATTGTAAAGTCTCTTGATCTGCAAGTTGATCTAAATCGAAAATGGCCTTGGCGATCTTCAAGATAAGCGGCGGCTTCGGTAGATTTGGAAATTGTCAGTCGATCCAGAAATCTTAGAAATGACAGAATATATGCGCTTGATGTTATTAGGGTTAGTCATAATGACACAACCTTTTATAAGATCTCCCTAATGATTAGATTTGTCATTAATGATGGCCACGTGGAGCAGTCATATCAAAGAATTCAAAACATAGTCTGTCAGGGACTTAAGGAAATTTTAAGAAATTGAGATAGCATTTCTCGAGTGAGAATAATACTACTCGAGTGATATGACTAGCTCTCGAGTGGATAGCAATGACTACTCGAGAAGAAGCATTTCTGGAAATTCTGGATAGAATCTGAAATCACTCGAGTGGAGTAAGGATCACTCGAGCGCTAGATAAACAACTCGAGAGAGGTGAAACTGAACTTCTCGAGAACTTGACTTAGAGAAAATTCTGGAGAAAAACTTGATCACTCAAGTACTGAAACTGGACTACTCGAGTACTAAACGAACTACTCGAGTACATGGATTTTCTACTCGAGTGGGGTTAGAATCTTCTCGAGAACTATACTTCTGTCACTCGAAATAACTGCTTAACTACTCGAGTACTAGACTTGACTACCCGAGTGATTAACTTAGAAAATTTCTGAGAACTAAAAGCTGAACACTCGAGATTGAGAGAAGGTCTACTCGAGTACTGGACTTGGCTTCTCGAGAGCTAGATTCAAGCTACTCGAGAACCACTTCCTTTACTCGAGTTTCAGACAAGACCTACTCGAGTGCTTCTAAGGTTTCTACTCAAGTACTATAATTTCACTCGAGTAAAACACATAGAAAATTTTAAGCTTTAAGAAAAATTTACTTCTTCAATCCAAACAGCAGTATGTCTTCCTTCATCAAACCTAGTGCTTGAAAATCAAGTGTATCCCAATAGAGAGGCTACACATGAGTCAACACCATGGATCATACAATGAGGGATTACATTGTATGGTCCTGTGTTTTGTGACCCACTGTAGACTGACATTGGTCTACACTTGGCAATAAGTCCTGCAAACACATCACTAGAACAGGATATCAAATACAACTTAATTCATCTTAGTTCAAGGGTGACTTCATACAAATCTAGGCTATTGTGGATACAATACCCAATAGAACTGAGGACTTATGGGAGGGTCTTCAGTCATTATGAAATAAATGACAAGTTCCTCAGATCTCTCACTAGAGAGTGGGATACTAAGGAATGTGTCATAAGAGAAGTGACCAAGCTTGTTGAGACTCCTCCCCAAACATTGTTTGGAAGCTTCTCTCTTATGAGATGCAACTTGCTGCCAGGAAAGAGGAGGAGGCCACCAACAGATCCCAAGCAAAGGAAAAGTCCTTGGCCTTCAGAGCAGACAACACAAGTAAGAGTAAGGAGAGGATTCCCTCTTCTCCAAGAAGACCAGCTGATTCAGATAGTTCAGAGTCAGATGCATCTGACAGCAGTATATTTGATGAGGACTTTGCTGCCTTCTCCAAGCACTTTCAGAAGCTAATGAAGAAGAAATAGTGGAAGCGCAGACATTACACCTCTTCTCATCATAGGAGGAATCATTCCAAGGCTAACAGGTATGATTCTAAATCTAGTAAATATAATTCCTCTAAAGTTTTCTGCTACAGTTGCAGCAAACTAAGGCATGTGATAGCTGACTGCCTAGTGAAGAGGAAGGAGGCTGGTAAGAAGAAACAACACCAGCATAAGGGGAAGAAGGAGAAATCCTTCATTGCTAAGAAGGAGAAGAGCTGGATAGACTCATCTTCATCTGAGTCTGAGGAGGAAGAAGTCTATATTGGGCTGGTTGTTGTTATTGCTGAACAAGAAGCTGTAGCAGTAGATTAAGACTATCCTTCTGCCAGGATATATATCAGGGCCCCTCTATCACACTCAAATAGTGATTCAGAGGTGGATGCTGAGGATGAAGTAGATGCCTACAACTGCTATGGGCTGATGGCAATGACTGATGAGGAATTCAGCCAGGATCAGCCTGGTCAAAGGATGGTAAATTCTCTTTCAAGCTCTTCTTTTGAGTCTGGATATGAGACTAGTCCCTGTACAGAAGCCTCTTCATCTAGTGGTGAAGATAATTTTGAATAAGAAGGAGATGTCAATCAATTAATTAACAGGTATGGTGAACTTCTAGATGCCTTTAGGAGGCGCAAGAAGTTGACTAAAAAGAAAGCTGTGGAGATTGGCTCTCTTCAGCTAGCTGCTGCCCATCTGACTGAAACAACAACACTGCTGGATCAGAAAGCAAGGGAAGTTAGCCAACTGATAAATATCAATCTCATTCAGATTGGCACCATCAAGTTCAAGAATAGTCTCATAAGGGACCTTGAAGAGAAGCTCCAGTGGGAGAAGAGAAATGTGGCTAGTTTGTCTAAGTCCAATACATTGTTGCCCCTGATAGGGTCCTTTTCCTCTCAGAAAGGTAAGAAGGGGTTGGGATTTAAGGGAAATACTAGGGATGCTCCTTCCAAAGGGAAGGGAAAATCTCATGTTGAGCCTCTAGATTCCATGCCTCCCAATCATTTTAGGAAAGTTCAGTTGCCTTCAAACAGGTATGACCAAGAAAGCATCTATAGTCACTAAATGAATGATAGAACCACTTGTGTGAACAAAGATGTTCAAAGCCATGGTTGAAGGTATATCAGAGTGATTTCCTTTAAGGCTGCCCATGAAGAAATTCAAATGGCCCATCTCGGACCATTTATCTTTGGAGCTCCAGCCCACACTCTCAAGAATATAGTTGCAGCAAAGGTTCAGGATCATTCAGCAAAGACTCAAACCAAGGGTCAGTCTTCCAACAAGACTGGTTTGGCTGTGTCTGATGCTATCAGGAGTATGCTTTCTGAAAAGAAGCTTGTGCTGCTGGCACTTAGAGCACGCCAAACAAGCTAACTAGAAGACTTACCTTCAGTCAGATCCTTGTTGAAAGGAATCTGAAGAAGACTGTTGCTACTGTTTAGTCAGCAGTTAACCAAACTGCAAGGCCTGTATAAAAGAGAAGATGAAACATTCATGAATGTTGGTGTTGTGACAAAGTTGGCCACTTTGTTATAGACTGCTGGCACAATCCTAGTGTGTCGAGAGCAGCTGTTTGTCCACCAGTCAAAAATATGGCTGGTAGACAATTTCATTTTCAAACTAACATGCACCTAGGACCCTATAGAAATTGGGGTCCTAAGGTAAAGTAAATTATGTAATGCAGGTTAGTTCAAGTGTACATACCCCTATATTGTACTTGGACAGTGGTTGTTCCCGGCACATGACTAGGACAAGGAGCAACTTAAAGGAGTATACTCCAGTGAAAAATGGACCCAAGGTTATCTTTGGGGGTTCAGATAGAGGGGTGATTATAAGCTATGGTAAGATTACCAATGACATAGTCACCATCACAAAAGTGGCTTATGTTGAAGGGTTATAGTTCAACCTCATAAGCATAAGCCAACTCTCTAATCTTGGCTATGTTATGGTCTTCCACAAGGATGAGTGCCGGATTAAGAGGTCAAGTGACCAAAAGGTCATCTTTACTGGCACTAGGAGTGGTAATGTTTATTATTTAAACTTTCTTTGTCTAGATACAGACTCTCCTATTTGTCTAGTGGCAAATGAGAAAGTCTCATATTGTGTCCAATGGCACAAGAGGATAGCTCATTTAAATTACAAGACTATTGGCAAGCTCTTTAGTTAAGAGCTAGATAGGAATGGTCCTAATGTGAAGTGCACCAAAGAGGGCATTTGCTCAGCATGCCAAAAGGGCAAGCAGACCAAAGCCTCCTTCAAGGGCATTGGGACCAAAGACTCTATGAGGTGTTTATACCTCTTGTATATGGACCTGTTTAGTCCTATTCCAGTTAATAGTCTTAGTAGGAAAGTCTATACCTTTGTGGTGGTTAAACACCATTCCAGGTTTGGTTTGGTGTTCTTTCTCAAGAAAAAGAATGAAATCCTTGATATCTTCATCAAGTTTGTCAAGCAAATTCAGAATGAGTTTAATAGTTCAGTGATCAAATCAGAAGTGACCATGGAACTAAATTCTAGTCTAAAAGCATGACAAAATTCGTTGAAGAGCAAGGGATTCATCAAGAATTTTCTTCTCCAAGAACTCCCCAGCAAAATAAAATTGTTAAGAGGAAAAATTGGACTCTCATAGAGGGTAGAAGAACATTGTTGAGTGACACATCTCTCCTAGAATATTTCTGAGTTGAGGCAGTGAATACTGCATGTCATGTCCTCAATAGGACCTCTATCATCAAGAGCCACAAGAAGACTTCATATGAGATCTTAAAGGGTATAAAACCAAACCTGAGCTATCTTAGAATCTTTGGTAGTAAGTGATATGTGCTTCACAATGGAAAGTCCTATAGGACTAAGTTTGCTGCCAAGTCCTTTGACAGGATTTGTGTTGGGTACAACAATTATAGTAAATCCTATAGTATTTATAACTTCAAAAGCCAAGCTGTAGAAGAATCTATTCATGTAGTCTTTGATGAGACTACTATGATTAGTAGTGAGCTGTCAAGCTCCTCTTCTAGTACTGTAGGTACAGAACAGATGATGGATCAACTAACTATCAAAGAAGCTGCTCCAATAGTCCACGATAAAGCTGATTGAATGGACATTCCAGTAGAAGTGCTATAAGGCACAAGTGAGGTGGATGAAGATCAGTAAGAAGCTGCCCCAGTAGCAAATGCTGAAGCAAGATTGCCTCAAGCAGTCAGGCATCTAAGGGATCATCTAAGACACCAGATCATTGGTGATGCCAGTCAAGAAGTGGTGAATAGGAGAAAAAGTAACAACACATCACTATACTCAAGCTTCATATCACAGGTTGAGCCAAAGAAATTTGAAGAGGCTAACATAGATCAGTTCTGGATTATAGCAATGCAAGAAGAACTGAACCAGTTTAAGAGATGTAATGTCTGGAAACTGGTTCCCAAACCACAAGGACATAATTTCATTGGATTCAATTAGATTTACAGGAATAAACTTGATGAAAATGACATTATAATCAAGAACAAGGCAAGGTTAGTAGCCAAGGGGTACAAGAAAGAAGAAGGTATTAATTTTGATCAAACCATTTCCCCTGTAGCAAGATTGGAAGCCATCAGACTGTTCCTTGCATATGTTGCACACAAGGGATTCAAGGTATACCAGATGGATGTGAAGTCGGCCTTCCCGAATGGTGACTTAAAGGAAGAAGTCGATCTTGAGCAGCCTCCATGTTTTGTTGTTCCTAACTCTCCTGATTCTGTTTATAGACTTAAGAAAGCTCTATATAGACTGAAGCAATCTCCTAAAGCATGGTATGAGACTTTGTCTAGCTTTCTCATTGAGAACAAATTCTCAAAGGGGAAGATAGACAAGACCCTATTCCTAAGGGAATCTAAGGGTAAGATCATCCTAGTCTAGATATATGTTGATGACATTATCTTTGGATCTACTGATGACAACATTTGCAGGAAGTTTGCCAAACTTATGCAAGGGAAGTTTGAGATGAGCAGTATGGGTGAAATTAAGTTCTTCTTGGGTCTCCAGGTTAGACAGACTGATGATCGCTTGTCCATATACCAGTCTAAGTTCATAATGGAGTTAATCAAAAAGTTTGGTATGGAGACTTCCTCTACCATGAAAACTCACATGGGGTCAAGTATGCCTATAAGCAAAGATGAGGCAGGGAAACCTGTTGATGAAACTTTGTATAGAGGGATAATTGTCTCCCTTTATATCTAACTGCAAGTAGGCCAAACATCATTTATGCTACATGTGTTTGCGCTAGGTATCAGGCTTGCCCTAAAGAATCTCACTACTCTGCTGCAAAGAGCATTTTAAGGTATCTTAAGGACACACCAGATCTTGGCCTATGGTACCCTAGAAATGGGGAGTTTGAACACACAGGTTATTCAGAAGCAGATTTTGCAGGCTATAAAGAGGATAGGAAGAGCACTTCTTGCACTTGTTAGTTCTTGGGAGGAAGACTTATGTCTTGGAGCAGCAAGAAGCAAACAAGTGTTGAAATCTCAACTGCAGAGTCAGAGTACATCTCATCAAGTAGATGTTGTGCTCAGTTGTTGTGGATCCAGCATCAGCTTCAGGATTATAACCTCCAGATAAGTAGAAGTCCCTTATATTGTGATTCTACTAGTGTCATCTCAATTTCTAAGAATCCTATCTCACATAGTAGAACTAAGCATATTGAGATAAGTTATCATTTCATTAGGGAGTATGTGGAATGTGAAGATATCAACCTTGAGTTTGTCCTTACAGACAAGCAAGTGGCTGACATCTTCACTAAGCCACTAGATGAAATAAAGTTCACTACCTTTAATTTTGATTTGGGTATGTTGAACCTGGTATAGCTTCAGTTGCTCCTCATGTTGTTGCAGGTTATATTATTTCTTGCAGGTAGAATTGTTCTTCAATGGAATGAAGACCTTTCAAGTGATATACCTTCAGTGGTATCATGGTCAAGTACTATCCATACTGGTATAAACTAGAATGTCTACCAGTAAATATGATAGAGGATGCTTCAGTTAAGGGGGAGCAAGTCCAGCACTTGCAAGGGAAGATTCAAATGGTATCCAATAGAGAAGAAGCGACATTCCTTCAACACACACAAGTGGGTCAACTGGTGCAAGAGTTGCTTTTTTTGTACTCAAAAAGGGGGAGCAGAAAGTCAGTATCTCCCTGACTATTTACAGAAGTCAAAAAGGGAAATGAGAAGGATATAAGTTAAGGAAAGTGGTATGAGATTTATGAATATATCAGATACAAGAATAGGATGTGTGAGAAGGATACAAGGGGCATCAAAGTGATCAAGAGGCTAGGAAGCAGTAATTAAGGGGGAGCAGGTGTGATGATGTTCACCCTGCAGGAAAGGAAGTGTGGTAACTATAACTTGTTCTCTTGTTATATGTTTTCCAAGTTAATATTTTATTGATGCATATGTTAGTGTATGTCATTGACTCATTTGATTGAGGGTTTTGACTTCTTCAAATAGAAGGAGATTGTTGGGTCTATTGCTCACAATGTCCTAGATTTGAAGAAGATTTGAAGAAGTCAAACATGTCAATGGTGTACACAGTGTTGTATTTGATGTATGCTTAAGTTCATGCATGCATGTTAGTCCTTGAAACATTGATAGGACATGTATTCCAAGTGATTTGACAGGTGGTCACAAAGTAAAGATGTGGAGAGACAGAATTTTTTCGAAGTCCATAGGCGTTGAGTGAAGTCAGTTCACTAAACGCCAGATGCAAGGGAAGATGCTAGATAGGCTGGAAATCACCTAAGTCCACAGGAATTGATTGAAGCCGGTTCACTCAATGCCAGATGCGATAAAGCACAGAGTTAGTTGTGGACAGTCAAAGACATGCAGTCAGCAAAGTAATTCTGTGACTAAGTCCACAGGCGTTAAGTGATGACAGTTCACTCAACGCCATCGTCGAGTATAGCGGAATCTGTCAATGACAAAGCAGAAGGGGGCCATGTACAAAAGCATTGAGTGATGAATCTTCACTCAACGCCCTCAATGCCTGACAACAAAAGCGTCGAGTCTTGCTGCTATAATCAAAACCTAAGAAGAAGACAGAAATCGGCTAAGTCCAAAAGCGTTGAGTGAAGCCAGTTCACTCAACGCCCAATAAAGAAGGCAAACAAAAGCAGAAAGCGTTGAGTGAGACCAACACACTCAATGCATTCAGATAGGTGAAGAAATGACTAAGTGTAAAAGCATTGAGAGAAGCCATTACACTCAATAATCTCAATGCCTATGATGCAGAATGATTCAGTCAGTTGAATAAGGGTTTTGGCATTAAGTGAAGCCAGTTCACTCAACGCACTCAACGCCTGGAGTGGAGTTGAGAAATTGTCTAAGTCCATAACTGATGACGTCATCCAAAGTCAATATCGTTCAAAATACTTGCGGGAAAGCTACAGAAAACGACAAATACTACCGGAGAGCTACTGTACGTCTTTGTTGGGAATTGTCTTCACAATACCCCAGATTTGTCGGAAGTCAGACCTGAAACTAAGATGAATTAAGTTGTATTTGATGTTGTGTTTAAGTTGTGCATGTAGGACTCTATTGCCAAGTGTAAACCAATGTCAGTCTATAGTGGGTCATCAAATACAGGACCATACAATGTAATTCCTCATTGTGTGATCCAAGGTATTGACTCATGTATAGCCTCTCTATTGGGGTACACTTTGTTTCCATGTACTTGGACTACTGGACTCTGGAGTATTGAAGACTTTCTCAGAAGAAATTTTTTCTAAGTCCACATACTCGAGTAGTATCTTCTATATACTCGAGTAAGTGACTTAGTACTCGAGTAGATTGGATTACATACTCGAGTAGTTCTCAAGTTACTCGAGTAAGTGTTCTGATCGTACTCGAGTTGATCTGGACTTCTCATCTCAGAAAGTTTCTAAGTCCATATACTCGAGTAAATCCATTCATATACTCGAGTACCTCCTTTCCTTACTCGAGTAGGTGTTTGTGTACTCGAGTAGAGCCTTAGTCATACTCGAGTAGTCTCTTAGTTATACTCGAGTAGGGCTAACTGTTCAGTCTAAATATTTCTAAGTCCACATACTTGAGTAACTTCGCTCATATACTCGAGTAAGTGGCTTGGCACTCGAGTAGATCCTTCTTATACTCGAGTAGACTGGCTTAGCACTCGAGTAGATTTTTCTTATACTCGGGTAGTTTGGATTAGTACTCGAGTAGATGTTTCTACTTACTCGAGTAATCTGTCTAGAGTAACTCGGGTAGTTCTTCCAAGGCACTCGAGTAGTCATTTCTATTACTCGAGTACATGTTTCTCTTATCTACTCGAGTAGCAGACCTTTATACTCGAGTATCTTATCTAACCCGAGTATGTCGGCTCAGAATTCCAGAAATCGTTAAGTCCAGAATTGACGGAGATTTGAAATTAACCTTTTTCTGATTGGTCCACGTGTCAATCTTAATTACGATTATGACCATTGGAGATAGCCTATAAATAGGTCTTTTTAGATTTGACTAAATATACGCGTTTACAGAGATTATCTTTTAAGAAAGAGAAAATCCCGAAAACCCTAATTTTCTCATCCGCCGCCATTACCGTTTTCGAAAGAAGCTCTGGATCGTCTTCTCTCAGCCGCAGCTATCGATCTCTGATTCTCTAGCGATCCAGACTCAAGAAGAATCATCTGATCTCTCCATGCTTCATCGTCTCTGATTTACTTTCTTGATCGTGGTGATTCCAGATCTAAGAATCGTGGATCTCAATCAAGTCTTCTTCAACCGTTTCTGTTCAAACCGAAAAGCTCTCAAGAAGAAGATTACGTCAAAGATCCAGATCTGTGATATTCTTATTTGTAAACTTTATTCAAACAAATTTCATTGTAGGAGATCTTTCTCTGAGTGATAGGAAGTTTTATCTTCCGAGTGTAGATCCGTTTGGGATCGAGTTTTGTAGGAACGTGGTTCCGAAGTGTAGGATTGTTTTTGCAATCCGAGATAGTGGAGTAGCCGAGTCTAGTGATTTGCTAGATCGATGAGAAAAGTGGGCGTACCCAAGATTGGGGAACCACTATAAATCTCTTGTCGTTTGTGTGATTGCTTGATTACGGATGTGTGCTGTGTTATATTTTTTTTATTCCGCATTTGACACGAAATTCACCTATTCACCCCCCTCTAGGTGATTTAGGTTGACAACTTAGCGCTCTCAATTGGTATCAGAGGTGGAGGTTGATCGTTAAAGGTTAACACCTTGATCTAATCCTCACCAAGTTGTCTCCAGAGAAGTATCAAGCATGAGTAAGACCAAGGATTTTGCTAAGCTCCCTATCTGCACCAAGAACAATTTTCCTATGTGGAAGGAAAGAGTTAAGTTCTTCATGGAAGCAGTAGACCCTCGGATCTTCATGATTGTGGAAGAAGGTCCGCATGTTCCTATGACTGCATTAACAATAGACCCAACCAAAAAGGTCCCAAAGAAGTTGATGGACTTGGATAAGGACGAGATTGCACTTGTCTCCCTGGACAAGAAAGCTAAAAATATTATCGCAAGTGCAGTCGATGACTCAATGCTGCTGAATCTAATTCACTGCCAATCAGCTAAAGAGATGTGGCAGTCCCTAGTTACTTTAATGGAAGGTACTGATGAAGTGAGGGATGATCGGAGGTCCCTACTGAATCAGAAATATGAAGCCTTCCGACAAGATCACAAGGAACCCATAGCTGACACATTTGAAAACTTCTTTAAGATAGTCAATGGACTGAGAGTGTATGGCCGAGTCTTTACTAATGGGGAGCTGAATGATAAGTTTCTGAGATCTCTCACCAAAGAATGGGACAATAAAGTCTGTGCCATCCGAGAGTTTGGCAGACTAGTAGAGACAAATCCACAGAATCTATTTGGCAAGCTGATGTCCTATGAACTGCAAATCAACTCCAGAAAAGCCGAAGAAGAGATAAGTCGCTTCTCCTCAAAAGAGAAGTCGGTTGCTTTAAAGGCTGACAGTTCAAGGAAGGGCAAAGCTGCCTCGTCAGCACCTCCTCAAGAAGTAAGTGAAGAAGAAGGCTCCGAGCAAAGCACCTCAGGCTCAGAACTATCTGAAGGAGAGTTCTCTTTGCTTTCGCGGCAGTTCAAGAAATTCTTGAATAAGAAGAAGCAATGGAGAGGCAAAGATGCCTCATACAGAAGATCACGACATAACGGTGATCAGCGAAAGAATGGCTCGAGCAGCCATGACAGGTATAACTCCAAACAGAACAAAAAAATTTCAACTGACATCGTTTGTTATTGTTGTAATAATCCAGGTCACGTCATCGCGGACTGCCCTCACAAGAAGAAAGAGGGTGGCAGAAGAGAGGAAAAGAAATCTTCATACCACAAGAAGAGGACAGAGAAGAGCTTATTAGCCAAGAAGAGCAAAACTCTCTGCGACTCCGACTCATCTGAGTCGAGTGAAGAAGAGGAAGCTTACTTCGGGCTCATGGCTCACTCTGATGATGAACAAGTCCCCCAGTTCACTGGGGAGGTAAAATCTCACACTCCTCTCTCTGAATCAGATGATGATAATGAGCAAGAGGGCTATTCCTCTAAAGATGAATCTGAACTCATGGGACATTATAAGGAGTTACTCACGGCTTACGAAAAATGTCGCAGAGTCGTGAAAACTCAAGCCAAAGAAATAAAATCTCTACATGCTAGTGAGAGCAGCTTGAGGGAAGAAGTCACCAAGACTAATTCTCTTCAAGAGAACTTCAATGTTGCTATGGAAGAATACAATCAAGCTCTCAAGCACCTCGACCTTAAAGATGAAATCATCAAAGAATTGGAACAACAACTCGAGGATGGGAAAAAACTTGTTGAGAGTTTCTCCGAGCCTAAGACAGTTCTTCCACTCGTTGCTGAGTTCTCAGCTAAGTCCAAGGGTGCTGGTATAGGCCACATTGGTGCTTCTAGTAAATCTTCTAGGAGAAACAAGGCCAAGAGAAAGAATAAGGCTGCCCAGAAGGCTCTAGCTGAAGAAAAGGGGAAAGCTCCCTTGGAACCGGTATTGTTCAAGAAAGTTATCTTTCCTACGAACAAACTTGACTATGAGTCCACCTATGGACACTTCTCTAGGCCGATCCCCGAGAAGCCTGAGTCAAGATACCAAGGTTGGACTCGTCCTCGTAACTTTGGCGAGAGTGTCTTTAAGGCACCTTATGAAGAGATTCAACTTCAGAACTATTGACCATATGCTCATGGTCATAACATCAAGAAGACACCAAAGGTAAAACCTATTGTGGAAAAGCCTATGAAGGAGAAGACTTCATGTAGCTGCCATCATCATGAAGCTTCTTCCTCCAAGAGTGAAGTTCCTGCTAGACCATCACTTAAGAAAATCAAGCAGGAATACACTAGGCAAAGATACAACAGGTTCGACTGTTGGTGCTGCGGCAAAATTGGTCATTTTGGCATCGATTGTTGGTTCAATCTTATAAATGTTGCAACCCCTCAAGTTAGCAACGTGAAAATGACCACTCATGAGGCAAATGCTCGTAGAGGGAGTATTCTAACTCGAGACCAAGGACCCAAACTTGTTTGGGTTCCTAAGGCTAAGTGATTGTAATTGCAGGTATGTCCAAAGACCACCAAAATGCCAATCTGGTACTTGGACAGTGGATGCTCTCGGCATATGACCGGGACAAGAAGCCTACTCCAGAATTTTACCTCAGTCTACAACAGACCAAAGGTCATCTTTGGAGGTTCAGACCGAGGAATAACTAAAGGCTACGGTATGATTACTAATGGTAGCGTATCCTTTTCGGATGTAGCCTATGTTGAAGGATTGGAACACAATCTCATCAGCATAAGCCAACTATGCGACAAAGGATACGTGGTTGAATTTCATGCTGACAAGTGTTTGATAAAATCGGTTGACAACATGGAAACTGTTTTATCAGGCACTCGAAGCAGAAATATTTTCTGTTTAAACTTCATTTGTATAGACTTGTCTACACCAGTGTGTCTTTTAGCAAAAAGTAGTGCATCTCTTGCTGACAAATGGCACAAGAGACTAGCACATATTAATTTCAAAACTATTAATAAACTATTCTCCCAAAACTTAGTACGTGATGCCCCTAATGTCAAGTGCATTACGGACAGTCTTTGTCACGCCTGTATCAAAGGCAAGCAAACAAGGAGTTCATTTAAAAGCATAATAGGCAAGGATTCCAATAGAAGCTTACAACTTCTCTATATGGACTTGTTTGGTCCACTGCAAGTTAGAAGTTTGGTAGGTAAGGAATATACGTTGGTTATTGTGGATGATTACTCGCGCTTTGCGTGGGTGTTCTTTCTGAAACATAAGTCAGACACCTTCAGTACTTTCACTAGTTTTGTTAGGCAAATCCAGAATGAATACAACTATTCCGTAGTCAAAATCAGAAGTGACAATGGAACGGAATTCAAGTTTGGAGCCATGATAGAATTCTGCGAAAGTCAAGGTATCTTTCATGAGTTTTCCTCTCCTCGCACTCCACAGCAAAATGGAGTAGCTGAGAGAAGGAACAGAACACTCATAGAGGCTTGCCGGACTATGTTGAGTGATGCCTCACTTCTAGAGTACTTCTGGGCTGAAGCCGTCAACACCGCTTGTCACGTGCAAAATCGAGCTCTCATCAACAAGAACCATGATAAGACTCCTTACGAACTTCTAAAAGGCAGGAAACCAACCATTTCATATTTTAGAATCTTTGGCTGTAAGTGCTTCGTACTTAACAACGGCAAGTATCGCACTACCAAGTTTAGCGAGAAAAGCTTTAAAGGTATTTTTGTAGGTTATAGTAGCCATAGTAAGGCCTATAGAGTATTTAATAGAAAAACTCTGGTGGTAGAAGAGTCGATACACCTTGTATTTGATGAGACGAGTTTGCTACAAAGCAACTCTTCTAGTGTGCTCATTGAAGATGCAGGTACCAAGATGAAGGAACTTAGCTTGGATGAGCCTACTCAAGATAAAGATGAGACGTTCATCCAGATCACCTTTACAACCCCTATTGGAGAGGTAGATGATCAAGATGAAGAACACATCCTAGTTGAAGATGCAACACCAGTGGCTGAAGAGATCCCAGATGCAAGGACTCTAGAGTTCAGCCACTTGAAGGATCATCCCTTAGATCAAATCATAGGAGATCCTCAGGATGGTGTCAGAACCCAGAGAGGTACAACTAACAAGAATTTATTCTTGAGCTTTCTATCACAGGTTGAACCTAAGAAGTTCGAGGAAGCAAACTCGGATGCATCCTGGATACTAGCCATGGAAGAAGAGTTGAATCAGTTCAAATGTTGCAAAGTTTGGACACTTGTTCCTAGACCCAAGAGTAAGAATGTCATCGGGACAAAATGGGTCTACCAGAATAAGATGGACGAAGATGGAACAATTATAAAGAATAAAGCAAGACTTGTCGCCAAGGGCTATCGTCAAGAAGAAGGAATCGACTTTGATCAAACATATGCTCCAGTGGCAAGACTGGAGGCGATCAGGCTATTCCTTGCTTATGTTGCACTTAAGGGCTTTACAGTCTATCAAATGGATGTAAAGTCTGCCTTCTTAAATGGTAACATTAAGGAAGAAGTGTATGTAGAGCAACCGCCAGGTTTTGTTGATTCAAACTTTCCCAATCATGTTTACTTACTGCAAAAAGCATTATATGGTCTTAAACAAGCTCCCCGAGCTTGGTATGAGACGCTGTCTAGCTTCCTTCTTGAGAGCAAGTTCACAAGAGGAAAGATAGACAAGACATTATTTCTTAGGGAAATAAAAGGCATGATTTTGCTGGTACAAATATATGTTGACGACATTATTTTTGGCTCTACGGATGACAACCTCTGCAAGAAGTTTTCTAAACTTATGCAAGGGAAGTTTGAAATGAGCAGTATGGGAGAGCTAAAGTATTTCTTAGGGATTCAGGTGAAACAATCTGAGGATGGAATTTTCATCTCACAGACTAAATTCACCAAAGAGCTACTTAAGAAATTCGGAATGGAGAACGCAACCTCTATGAGGACTCTAATGGCCTCAGCTATGTCTCTGGACAAGGATGAGAAAGGGAAACCTTTTGATGAAACCAAGTACAGAAGCATAATTGGGTCCTTGCTCTACCTTACCGCAAGTAGACCAGACATAATATTTTCCACATGTGTATGTGCTAGATTTCAGGTGAACTCTAAGGAATCTCACTACATTGCTGCAAAGCGAATCTTGAGATACCTCAAAGGTACACTAAATCTTGGCTTATGGTACCCAAGAAGTAATGATAGTGAACTAATTGGATTTTCAGATACAGATTTTGCAGGAAGTAAAGACGACAGGAAAAGCACTTCTGGGACTTGCCAATTCCTAAGAAGGAGACTTATTTCCTGAAGCAGTAAGAAGCAGAACTGTGTGGCAATTTCAACGGCTGAGTCAGAGTACATCTCTGCAGGGAGCTGTTGTGCACAGCTTTTATGGATCAAGAATCAATTTGAAGACTATAACATGAAATTCCAGAACATCCCTCTGCTTTGCGACTCTTCCAGTGCAATAGCAATCGCCAACAACCCAGTCTCCCACAGCCGGACAAAGCACATAGAGCTTCGATATCACTTTATCCGGGAGCATGTGGAGAATGGAGACATAGATCTACAATACGTATCCACAGATAGGCAAGTTGCAGATATATTCACGAAGCCGCTAGATGAGACCAAGTTCTCATTCTTCAAAACTGAACTTGGGATGCTCAACAAAGAAGATTAGTTGTCTCTATCAAAGTCTCAGAGTTAAAAGTTGGTGGAGGTAAAGATCAGTGCTTCGAGAAAAATATTTTGTCAAAGTGACTTACTCGAGTAAGTGTACTCACATACTCGAGTACTTGGAAACAATCACGAGTAGTTACACGAATTCACTCGAGTACATTACAATATACTCGAGTAACACAAAGTATCTACTCGTGTAGGTAAAAAAAAATCACTCGAGTACATATTCTTCATACTCGAGTACTTAGTAACTCACTCGAGTACTTCACGATCTACTTGGTCTTCGACTTACTCGTGTAGGTTACAACAGATTACTCGTGTATGCCGATATATACTCGAGTACCTGGAAATTCCAGAACTTTGAAAATCTCATTTTTCTCTTTTCGCACACCTCGATTTTTGCCGCCCCCCCCCCATAAGGTATGTTTTATTTTAAAACCCAATCTTAAACCTAATTAGGGTTATGTATATAAATAGAATGATCCCGTAATCCATTTCCACGAAACCTTTCTCGAGTACTCGTCGGCGCTTCGCCTTCCAGAACCGCAGAGCGTTGTCTTCTCCAGAATCCGTTACTCCAGAACTCGATGGCTCCTCCATCCAAGATCGAAATCGGGTCCAAATTGGTTATAGATGGAATCGCCGATCTCTCCGATGACTTCTGAAACCTTCTCATTCTCCTTGACACAGCCGGGCTGTCGTTCCTATTACAGAAGCCGTATAAGATCCTATTTTCTGCAGTGGAAGAGTTCTACAAGAATCTGAAGATCAAGCGCAATGGTACAGTTCTAAAATCCAAGGTCAGTGGAATCAAAATCCGTCTGGACAAAACTTCCTTAGCTACTCTGTTAAAATTGCCAGTGGTGGATGAAGAAGATGATCTGACTCCTGAAGATTCCGAGAGAACCAGTTTCTTCTGTGGAATAAACCCGTATGAAGCATATTCGTTCCGCCGTGCAGATTACAATTCAGAGGGCAAATTCCTTGTGGATGTGATTGCCAAAGTTCTTCTATGCAAAACCTATTCCCTCAGAGAAATTTCCCAAAACTTTTTTGATGTTATGCAAGCCATAGTATGCCGGAAGAAATTCCAGTTTGGAATGATGATACTGGACAAGATCAAAGAAAGTGTGAAAAAACCAAGCTATGCCAGGATTATCTCCCTCCTCCTCCATGAGATTAATCCTACAGTGTTTGATTTCTCCAAAGGAACTCCCCTCCATCACATGAAGAAGGTATCCATCTCCTCCATTCAAAGATATGAAATCCAACTCAAGAACACTGCCCAAGCCTCCAAAGTCATTATGGATGAAGATGTCCCCAGCCCACAGCATGTTGCTGATGACAGGACTCCATCTCCTCCTCTACATCAAGCTACTGACACCCAGGGTGCAGTAGTTGAGGGGGAGCCTGCCTCATCTAGCTCCCAGATTCTGATTACAGTACTTCCCTCCCAGACAGTCAGAGATCCTTCTCCTCCTCCTCCTCCAGAAGATATTCCAATAGATGTACAAATTCCAGCAGATAATCAAGTTTCCCTAGAGATTCAAGTTCAACAAGACCTTCTGTCCACAGCTGCAGAGATTGATAAACTTATTAAAGAACTAAGGTCAGACATTCCCCTAACTCCAGCAGACCCAATTGCTGGTACTCCTGAGGTTCAGGTACAAGATGAACAGATCCCTCTCAAGGAACCCTCTCCATCCTCAGCTCAGTCTCCCATTGAAGAAGCAGAACAACATGATAGTATCATCCTGTCCGATGAAGAGGAGTTATCCCTAGAACCTGTTGAGCCTCCTCTAAGGACATTAGCCTTCACTCTCCCCTCCTTCACAGATCCCCTGGATTCAGTAGAAATCACTCCCACCAAGAGAACTGCTAGCTCAGTGGTTGTGAAAGAAATCCCTCCTTGGGCTCCCTCAGTCTCTCAGCTCCCTCAGGTCTCTACTTCTCCCAGTGCTCCATCTTCTGCTTCCCTCAGCTCCTCAGACATCATCAGTAAGATTGAGAAGATGCTCCAAGAACAGAGAAATTACTTTGATGAGTCTCTGAAATCAGTTAACAACAAAGTCTCTGCTCTTGAAACTGAGATGAACAGAGGCTTTGCAGAAATTCAAGCCAACACTAATGAACTTAAACAACTCTTCAAAATAGGTGGAAAAGCGATAGATCACACCATCACCAGCATGGGTGAAGTCAGAAATCAAGCTGAAACAGTGGCACATAACCAGATTCTGCTAGACCAAAGAGCTGAAGCCAATGTGTTGAAAGTTTGTGACGAAGTAGGCACATTCAAAGATGAAGCTATTGAAAAGCTATCTGTAGAAATCAACAAGGGGGAGAAAATAGTGAAAGAACAAGTTGTGAAAATTTCTGCTGAAATCTCTACCAAGTCTAAAGAGACCCTGGATGGATTAGTTAACACCATGAAAGCAGATATTCTATCCCAGCTACAGTCTGTCAAATTCTACATTTATGACACTGCAGTTTGGGTACATAATCAGAATTTTCCAGAATTCCAGCTCGACCCCTCCATCATTCCTAAAAGCTTAGATCCTCTTGAGGAACATCCTCCATCTGATGCCCAGGTTCATGCTACCATTCCAGAGGCAGTGCCAGCCTTCTCTCCCAGACCTGTTGGAGAGATGTCTGAGCCTCCTCTTTCATATTCTGATGTGTGGAAAGAGGATGTCCCTGCCAGCTCTCAGGAGCACTTTGATCGAGGTACTTCCTCCTCTAGAAGACCTGCTGATCAAGGTGGCCCCAGCAAGAAAAGAAAATATGGTGACGGCGCTTCTGCTAGCCGTTCTGCACCTAAGAGAGAGCAAGCTCAAGCTTCAGAGGGCAGATCAGAGTCAGTACATTTAGAAGTTTGGAGTCCAACCTCCAAATCTTTAATCTTTGACACTCTAAAGCTGGTAACTGATTTTGGGGAAAATAAAGACAAATTCTACAGCTACTCAGAATGGAAAGCCTATGATGTATCTCAAATCAAGATCAGATTACATGACAGACAATGGGGATTCAACAATCCAGCAGCTCCTCCAAGGCCAAAGACTTATTTTCCTAAACCCTTCAGTTATTTGGAAAGGCAAGAGCTGAAGAAAGCTAAACATCACAGAGAGAATTACCCCTGAAAGTGTTTTGTGGAACTGGAAAATCTTTCTATTTAATATATCTAATTCTGATTATGGTTCCCTTATTTCCTATTATTCTCTGTTTTAGTCATTTTCTATTGCTTGTTGTTATATGATCATTGTTATAGATGATCATTTCTTTTCTAGAAATTCATCTTAGTGCAAAGGGTGCTGACTTCTACAAATAGGGGGAGATTGTTGGGAATTGTCTTCATAATACCCCAGATTTGTGGGAAGTCAGACCTGAAACTAAGATGAATTAAGTTGTATTTGATGTTGTGTTTAAGTTGTGCATGCAGGACTCTATTGCCAAGTGTAAACCAATGTCAGTCTATAATGGGTCATCAAACACAGGACCATACAATGTAATTCCTCATTGTGTGATCCAAGGTGTTGACTCATGTATAGCCTCTCTATTGGGGTACACTTTGTTTCCATGCACTTGGACTACTAGACTTTGGAGTATTGAAGACTTTCTCAAAAGAAATTTTTTCTAAGTCCACATACTCGAGTAGTATCTTCTATATACTCGAGTAAGTGACTTAGTACTCGAGTAGATTGGATTACATACTCGAGTAGTTCTCAAGTTACTCGAGTAAGTGTTCTGATCGTACTCGAGTTGATCTGGACTTCTCATCTCAGAAAGTTTCTAAGTCCATATACTCGAGTAAATCAATTCATATACTCGAGTACCTCGTTTCCTTACTCGAGTAGGTGTTTGTGTACTCGAGTAGAGCCTTAGTCATACTCGAGTAGTCTCTTAGTTATACTCGAGTAGGGCTAACTGTTCAGTCTAAATATTTTTAAGTCCACATACTTGAGTAACTTCGCTCATATACTCGAGTAAGTGGCTTGGCACTCGAGTAGATCCTTCTTATACTCGAGTAGACTGGCTTAGCACTCGAGTGGATTTTTCTTATACTCGAGTAGTTTGGATTAGTACTTGAGTAGATGTTTCTACTTACTCGAGTAATCTGTCTAGAGTAACTCGGGTAGTTCTTCCAAGGCACTCGAGTAGTCATTTCTATTACTCGAGTACATGTTTCTCTTATCTACTCGAGTAGCAGACCTTTATACTCGAGTATCTTATCTAACCCGAGTATGTCGGCTCAGAATTCCAGAAATCGTTAAGTCCAGAATTGACGGAGATTTGAAATTAACCTTTTTCTGATTGGTCCACGTGTCAATCTTAATTACGATTATGACCATTGGAGATAGCCTATAAATAGATCTTTTCAGATTTGACTAAATATATGCGTTTACAGAGATTATCTTTTAAGAAAGAGAAAATCCCGAAAACCCTAATTTTCTCATCCGCCGCCATTACCGTTTTCGGAAGAAGCTCTGGATCGTCTTCTCTCAGCCGCAGCTATCGATCTCTGATTCTCTAGCGATCCAGACTCAAGAAGAATCATCCGATCTCTCCGTGCTTCATCGTCTCTGATTTACTTTCTTGATCGTGGTGATTCCAGATCTCAGAATCGTGGATCTCAGTCAAGTCTTCTTCAACTGTTTCTGTTCAAACCGAAAAGCTCTCAAGAAGAAGATTACGTCAAAGATCCAGATCTGTGATATTCTTGTTTGTAAACTTTATTCAAACAAATTTTATTGTAGGAGATCTTTCTCCGAGTGGTAGGAAGTTTTATCTTCCGAGTGTAGATCCGTTTGGGATCGAGTTTTGTAGGAACGTGGTTCCGAGGTGTAGGATTGTTTTTGCAATCTGAGATAGTGGAGTAGCCGAGTCTAGTGATTTGCTAGATCGGTGAGAAAAGTGGACGTACCCAAGATTGGGGAACCACTATAAATATCTTGTCGTCTGTGTGATTGCTTGATTACGGATCTGTGTTGTGTTATATTTTTTTTATTCCGCATTTGACACGAAATTCACCTATTCACCCCCCTCTAGGTGATTTAGGTTGACAACTTAGTGCTCTCAATCTTCTTCCATTAAAGCAAGGTGTAGCTGTCATCTACAGGTGGTCCCCACTGCTTCTTGGAGCCGTTAATCAGCGAATGATAAAAAGGACAACTTCTGGATGTTAAAGTCAACTTTTAGTGTTTTGTTTCAAAAAAAAAAGAGCGGCGGGAATTCATCTTCCTCACTATTGCTACCGGGAAAAAAGCTTGAAGTCGATCAGCTTAACTAAAAGTTCAGTCCAGTTAGCTGTAGCATCTTCTTCTGCTATAAAAAGTTTAGAAACTCTTCTAATAAATAAAAGAGAGGAGAGCCTTCAGTCTTCTGCAGGTTCAGGTTAGCTATTTGAAGAACTCAAGACCTATCAGATCTTCAGACTTTTATAACAAGTTCAGAAACAATTTTTTGAGATACTTCAAGCAAAGACATCCATTTATTGAAGAACATTTTTTTTGCTGCTGTGAAGATAGATAGAGCTGAGATAACTCAGATCTAGTAGCATACACAAAGAAATTTCTTTGTAACAAATTAATTTAAAACCTTGTATTTATGTAGGATCCTTTTGGATCTGAGCTGTAGGGATCTTGAGCCTGAGGTAGGGCAGTTTTGTCTGAGCTGTAAGAGAGTTATACTCTTTGAGTGTAGGATCCATCTTGGATCTGAGGTAAGTGATCATTTGATCACTAAGCTGTAGGGCTTTTAAGCCTGAGGTAGGAGAGCCATTCTCTCTGAGTTGTATGACACTTGTGCCTGAGCTGTAGGATCCTTTGGATCTGAGATAGGGCCTTTGTGCCTGAGCTATAGGAGAGTCATTCTCTCTGAGGTAGGATCCTTTATGGATCTGAGGTAGGGCTGTCCTCCCAGCTTGAGTTGTAGGGCCTTTGGGCCGAAAGTAGGTGATCAGCTGATCACTGAGTTGTAGGAGTAAGTTTGCTCTGAGGTAGTGATGTAGGGTTGCAGGTTGACACCAAAATATATCTATGGGCTAGCACGCTTATCTCTCTATGATCCAAATCCTATAACCGCACAACTGTTCTACGCCGCACCACGTTATTAATTCTATCAATTATATGCTAGCGTACGGGTAGCCAAACCAGTTAGGATCGAACAAGGGCTATGGGCCAATGTTCTTTCTGGCTAAAGGGACCCACACGGTTCGAAGGAGCGGTGTTGTACCAAAAGAGATCTATCGAATAAAATACGATTCGGAAAAGGTAGATCTCTCCCAACAAAAGAAAACTAAGGTTCACCAAACCTTTTCGAAATTAAATTAATCAAGATAAACACAAAACAATTCAAAGAAATTCCACGATAAATTAACGCTTCAAAATTGCATGCCAAGAATATCCACCACAAGATTATCTAAGGAAAGAAACACACGAGAGTGGAAATTTTCATTAACCAACCAGAATGGATGATTCCGATTTCTTGGCGTGGGTCTTTCTTCAACAGCTCCGCCGGAGTCACGCCGGTTGGAGAGAAACTTGTTCGCCTTCGTCGCGTCACGCCGGAATTGGAATCCACTAGGAGGCAACCCCTTAAATGATAATATATATATGGAAAGAGAGAGAAAAGGCTGTAGACTATGTGTGAAATAGAAAAGTAGGGGGCTTCTCGGCTTTAGTTTGGATGGAAAAGATCGGTCGATTCTTAATGGAGAGGAGGGTGGTGGTCGGGTTTGACAGTTGAGGTGGTGGTCGGGTTTGTAAGGGGAGGATGAGGGTGGCAGTTTTGGGGGTTGTTGGAGGGCTGGCGGCTTGGGTGGTTGTTGGAGGGCCGGCGGTTTTGGAGAGGTGAGGGCTCGGGTTGTTGTAAGGGGAGGAGGGTTGTCAGCTAATGAGGGGAAAGAGAGGGCTTCTTGGTGGTGGGTAGTCGGCTATGGATGGTGGTGGTGTTCTTTGTGAGGTGGTCGATTTTAGCAAAGGAAGAAGAGGGAGAGATGGGTAGCCGAGATGCCAAGGGGAGGGGAGGAAGAGGTGGCCAGCGGCCAAGAGAGGGGAGGAAGAGAGGGGCCGAAAGTTTCCAAGAAGAGGAGGAGGAAACTTTTCAAAAGTTAGGGTTTTCAATTTTTATCATTCTCTAAGCATTATGAAAACATTACATGCTTATATATAGGCTACAACCACAACATGGCTACATGCAGCCAAAAATAAAAATGTCTCTCACACATGACATTAAACATGAAATAACAATGCAAAATAAAAAAATAATAAAAGAAAACATAAAAAGAGAATTAATATTTAATAATAATTTATTAATAATTATTATTAATTATTAATATATTAGTTTGCGTTCAGGACGGCTATTATGGCGACACTCCACATGGTCATCCGTAAGCACACCGTCATCGTCTTTAATATATTGTGGGCCGTCGTCACCATCAATCCTCCCCCTCTCAAAAGTACTCATCACCGATGAGTTGGGCTGAATGCACCAGCGCGGGAGAGCAACAGCCAAAAGAGTCACCTCTGATCTAGTAAGCCAAGAGTCATCGGAGGCCGGACGATCACGCCATCGAATCAAGGAGTGGCAAACATCACCACATGAACAGGAGAGCACTTCAACCTGGATTATCCTGTCATGCAAAAAGATGGTCCTAGGGAACCTTGGAAATGCATTAGGCAATAAAGGAAAACAAATTTCTACATCAACAACCAACATACCTCCAGTGAAGACCGATGAAGAGAGCAATCCAGGCACAAGCTCACTACCCAAACCATAAGAAAACAAAGTGGACCCAAACGGACAGGCAGATAATTCCAGTGGTGGAGAAACATATAGCGTTAAATCAGAAACGTTAAAAATAGGGGTAATATCCCAATAAGTGGAAAACTTCAAATGATATTTGTATCTCCTAATTTTATTAATATCCAAAAAAGGTCCAGCTCACCAACTCGCCAACTTTCTATAATGCCCGAAGGCAACTGTTTAGGGACGAGACGCACCAAAACTAATTCGCAAATCATATAGTGAGACGCTCTTCTATGTAAACTAGCATGAAATTGATAAAATATAATTTATATGATTAGCGCTTCACTACTGTGCTTATATAATTTTTAAACATGAGAGGCATAAACTAGTGCGAGTTTACTTGGATTATCAGACAGTGGAAACGAAGTCAAGTCAAAAGGCACTTGTGCTTTAAATCCGTGCACAATCTCATTCGACTAGCAACAAGCATATAAATAATCATAAGATGCAACTATATAGAGTAATTTATTACAAGTGCGCCTAAATATCTTGCTACCGTGGGGAGTGAACCCAAGCGGTATGTGACTCAACCCGAAAATGGAGGGTAACAGGGTTAAGTCTGGGGGTATGGGAGCCTTAAAATCAAAGATGATTTTCATAGGAATCAAAGTTGCAGTTCTAATTTTATAATTAATGCCATCCAAGTCTGAAGCAGTAACGGTTTCCAAAATGGGCACATCAATATGTCTCGAACTAAAAAGAACCATCTCGAGTCCTAGCAAGTCATCTAATCAAGTCAGTGAACTGGAGGGAGAGTCAGCATGGTTGATTCTGGCGGAGGAACTAAGTCATACTCACTGTCAAAACACGGATTTAACGTCCAAGAAAATTCCTCCGGGTGCCAGTCATCCAAATTAAAAGGAAGATCAAATAGTAGATTCGTCCTCACAGAAAACTCAACCGGATCATCATCACCTAACTCACTCTCAAATAAACATTCATCATAGGATGACTCTACCAATTCAGCCAAAATGTCATCCAACCCACTAGATACTTCCTCCAAATCAGAATCAATAACGGTCTCTGAAGTTGGAAAAATTGAACCAGACATAATTTCTAATCCAGATTGGGCTTCAGGCAATGGAGATAACATCAAGGAAATGCCTTTTGGGTCCTCAGCGCTAACGTCATCCAAAAATAACTTTCCAACACAAGGCAAATCTCCCAATACAACACTTCCTTCGCTAGCCAAATCTTCCCATGATGTAGGTACATCGTCAAAATCAGGATAGAGGATTGGGCAAATTGAATCCCGGGGAGAATCTAAATTAGCTTTAACCTCAAGAAACGACGATAATATCAATGAACTATCTCCCGGATATGCATCACTAAGTTCATCCCAAGATAAACATCCATCCTGTTGGTACCCTAGTTTGATTTGAGTTTAGTCTTATCTTTTTTAGTCTCTTGACCCAAGATTTATCTATGGTCAAAGGTTAGTTCATAGGTTAGATTCCCTAGTTGTGTAGAATTGCTTTTCCAGATGAATATTTGGTTAAGTAGTTTTTCGTTCGACTATAGTCGAACGCCGCTCGACTATCGTCTATCGGCTGATCGACGATCGTCTATCAGTTGGTCGACGTTCTGTCTGCGTTGATAGTTCGACTATCTGTTGATAGGTCGACTATCTGCTTGTCTTTGATAGTTCGACTATCTGTCCTGATAGTTCAACTATCTGATAGCTCGACTATCTATTGATAGTTCGACTATCTGTGTCGCTTTGATAGTTCGACTATCTGTTGATAGGTCGACTATCTGTGTTGCTTCGATAGTTCGACTATCTGCTTGGATAGTTCAACTATCTGATAGTTCGACTATCTGTTGATAGATCGACTATCTGTTTTGCTTTGATAGTTCGACTATCTGTTGATAGATCGACTATCTATTTTGTTTTGATAGTTTGACTATCTGTTGATAGTTCGACTATCTATTTTTCTGTGATAGGTCGACTATCTGCTTGATAGGTCGACTATCTGTTTTTGTTTGGTAGTTCGACTATCTTTCCGGATAGATCGACTATCTGATAGCTCGACTATCTGTTCTGATAGGTCGACTATCTGCCGAGGTAGTTCGACTATCTTCTTTGATAGTTCGACTATCTGGATCGTTCGACTATCTGTCTGATAGATCGACGATCTCCGTGCGCCGTTCGACGATCTCCGAAGGTCATTCGACGTTTTGCTGTATGCTCTTATTTAGTTTGTCGTCTTCTGTGATGTGACTAAATTAATATCTATTTTGGCATATTTTATAATAGATTATCTGAATATTTTGTAACATTATTTCCATGCAATATCAGTTCTATTCTATATGCATGAGCTAATCTTTTCTGACAAAGTTGTTTGTCTTGTAGCTGAGATATGCAATCTGCTTTATCTGCCAGGCTGTCCTTTATAGCCGTTAGACTCAAAAAGTCTACCTTGGTCGTAAAGAGTTCTTTCTGATGTGACTTTATCTTATATTATTTCATCAGAAGTATTTGTAGCTTCTTAGAAAGCTTTATCCTTTTATAGGATATCTGCCTACTGTAGTTTGTTTTTTGCTTTATGCTTTTTGCAGCCCAGCTTGCAGAGTTCAGAAAACGACAAAATTCAAACTCAATTAGAGCCGTTGCTGCTGCTGATATATAAAGACTTCTTTGAAGAAGAAATGAACTAGTTCTCAGAGATAAGAAATTCACTCAGCAAGCTTACAGCAAGAACAAGTTTACTGCTCTCAGCAATCTTCACTCAACTGAGAAGTGTTAGCTCTTCTGCTCTTCTTCAACCTGAGTTCTCCTGTTCCAGGAAGTTCTAACTCAGAGATCTTTTGAAGAAGAAGAAGAAGAAGATAGCTGCTAGAAGATTTTCTATTTCTTTTTTATATCTTCTTGTAGCTCTTTTTCCTTCAGTTCTTACTGAAGAGTTTCTGCACTGAAGCAAGACTTCACCTGGACGTTCTTTGAGCCAGGGGGAGCCTTGATTCTTTTAGAGCTATCTAGCTCAGTGCAAGTTATTGTGCTTCTCTAATCTATTGTAAAATAGAGAAGACACCTTAACCCCTTTCCCCCTCCTGTACAGGGTTATTACTCCCTTCAAAAGTATCCCTCGGTGGCAGGGCACCTGATCAAAAACCTGTGTTTGGTTTTTAGACACCTGATCAAAAGTCTAAAGGGTTTCTTGATCTACCTGAAGCAGATCTTGTTGGTGGCAGGGCACCTGATCAAAAACCTGAGTGGATTCCTACCTTGTTGGTAGAAGAGTGGACGTACCCAAGTTGTTTGGGGAACCATTATAAATTCCTTGTGTCGTCTGGATTGCCTTGTTTAAATTCTTGCATTGTAGCTGTGATTAGATATAACTAGGTCTACTAGTTGCTGATTAGGATATCCAAGCCTTAACTGTAATTACAGTTAGCTTGAGTCTGTGCACATCACTTGTGTTAGGCTTTAGGGTTATCTCTATATCTATAATCTTTTCATTCCGTATTTCACTCCAAGGGAGTTGGGAAGACTATCAAGTTTGTTAAGTCAAATTTTGATAACTCTATTCACCCCCCCCCCCCTCTAGAGTAGTATCTATCCCTTCACTTTCAATTGGTATCAGAGGGAGGTTGACTGACTGAATAGGCTAACACCTAAGTCACAAGATCCTGATAGATACCAAAGTTTACAGATATTCACTTTCACTATCATGGCCCATTCCAAGGATTATTCTAGCACCAGACCTCCAACATGCAACTTAGCTAAGTTTGGCTTCTGGAAGGCAAGGATCAAATTATATATGAATTCTATTGATGAAAGTATTTTTGCTTCTATTTTGTCAGGACCCCCAAGAGCACCTGCTACCGCTACTGCCTCATCATTTGATATGAGTGCAGTGCCTCCTCCAGACTACAACAATGAGTACAAAAAGGCAAAGATAGCAGATGCCAAGGCAATGAATATTCTTGCTCAGACAATGTCTGATGAAGTATTCCAGAAGGTTGCTGACTGCTCCTCAGCAAAAACTATGTGGGATACACTGAACCAGATTGTAGCTAGTTCAGCTGATGAAAGGAAGGACAGGAGGTCCAACCTTATCTCACAGTATGAGAACTTTAAGAAAACTGATGCTGAATCAGTTGAAGCCATGTACACAAGGCTCAGCTCAATCATCAATGAGCTGAGGACACTTGACAAGGACATATCATTGACAGAGGTCAATGATAAGATTCTTATGTGCTTCCCTAGCACATGGGATCTAAGGATCTGGCCTATCAAGGAAGCCAGAAGTACAACAGAGATCTCAACAGAAGCTCTTCTCGGCAAGCTCAAATCCTTTGAGCAAGTGCTGAAGACAAGGGAAGCAGAAGCTGAAGTAAAGACCCCTACTCCAATAAGAAAAGAGCAATCTCTAGCTCTTAAGGATGTTTGCCTGATGGCAATAGATGCCTGCAGCAATCATTCAGCTGTAGAGAGTTCAGATTCAGAGGAAGAAATGCCAACAGAAGATGAGGTACTATCTTCTTATGACTTTACTTCAGCAGAATTCAAATTAGATTTTAAATCTTTATGCTTAGATTTAATTAGTTCTGAAAAAGAAATTAAAGAACTTAGACATAGGCTAGCTGAATCAGAAATCATATCTACTGAAAATATTAAGTTAAAGGAAGATCTCACTAATTATAGTGAAAAAATTAAGTTTCTTAAAATTGAGTTAGCTAAGTCTAAAAGGTTAGAAGAATCTCTAAATGGTAGAAGCCTTAAGCTGTTAGAGATAACCAGCATGACTAATACTAGGTCAGGTAATAACAAATTAGGCTTAGGAGCTTCTCCTAGTGAACCACCCATTATTCTTAAAAATAATCTTTCAACTCCAGTGAACTTTGTTTCAGCTAGTGGAATAAAGAACACTGAGCAAGTAAATCAAGTTAATAAAACTTTAAATAAAGCTAAGAGAGAAAAGAGGAAGAAATTTTTTAAAGAAATACAAAGAGCGTCGAACGCTGCTCGACGATCGGAAGCTCAATGGTCGAACGAAGCTCGACGATCTGAGCGCCCATCGTCGAACGTCGATCGATGTTTTCAATATGATTTTCAAAATTATCATCAGTACCATAGAAACCTAAATGAAAATAGAAACCCTAGGTTCGTTGACCCATCATCTGCATGGAGAATACCACCTAGGAGATCTCACCCATTAGGTTATCACCCTCAGCCTGCATTCTCATTTATTTCTAGCTTCTCTTATGTGAAAAACAAGGGACCCAAGGTTACCTGGGTCCACAATGTCTAAATGAATTTCTTGCAGGTGAAGGCCTATCCTATCACTCAAAATAAGTGGTATTTGGATAGTGGATGCTCCAAGCATATGACAGGAAATAAGGGTCAACTATCAAAGTTCAAAGCCAAGCTCGGCCCAAAGGTGATCTTTGGAGATTCAAGCTGTGGTCAGACAGAAGGCTATGGCAGAATCACTATTGGAGCTGTTACTTTCAAGAGAGTTGCATATGTGACAGGACTGAAGCACAATTTGATTTCAGTCAGCCAGCTATGTGATGCTGGCTACCAGGTTTCATTTTCTAACTCCTCTTGTAATATTACTTTAAATAATAATGTTGTTTTAGTAGGCATTAGATTAGGTAATATTTATTTAGTAGATTTTAACTCAACTCACTCTGAAATCTGCTTGTTTAATGAAGTAATACTTAATAACAATTCTTTGTGGCATAAGAGGCTTAGTCATGTTAACCTTAAAAATATATATAGGTTATCTAAACACAACCTTGTTAGAGGTTTACCTTCTTGCCCCTACAAGAAGGAGAGCCTATGCAAGGCTTGTCAACTAGGCAAGCAAACCAAGAATTCTTTTAAATCAGTAAATAAAAGTGATTCTCCTAGAATCCTGTATTTTTTACATTTGGACCTATTTGGCCCAATAAATGTACAGAGTTTAGGAGGGAAGTATTACACCCTAGTCATTGTAGATGACTTCTCTAGATTCAGTTGGGTGTTCTTTTTGAGAACTAAGGCTGATAACTTCAAAGCCCTTACAGACTTTCTATTATGTGTGCAGGCTGAGTACTCTACTCAAGTGGCCTTGATCAGAAGTGATCATGGTACTGAGTTTGACTCTCTTCTCATGCAAGAATTCTGTGAGAGAGAAGGTATCAAACATAGCTTCTCAGCTCCTAGAACTCCCCAACAAAATGGGGTAGTTGAAAGGAAAAATCGAACACTCATTGAAGCTGCTAGTACATTGTTGGCAGATGCTAATATGCCTCTCTCTTATTGGGCAGAAGCTGTTAGTACAGCCAATTATGTCTTGAATAGAAGTCTGATACACAAGCTTAAGTGTAAAACTCCTTATGAGTTGCTTAAAGGAAAGAAACCTAAAATTAATTATTTTAGAGTATTTGGTTGTGTAGTGTACATTCATAATAACAATAAAGAATACCTTAGAAAATTTGAAGCAAAAGCTTCAATGGGAATTATGCTTGGATATTCCCAAGTAAGCAAAGCTTATAGGGTTTATAACAAATCAACCTGTAAAATTGAAGAATCTGTGCATGTATCTTTTGATGAGTCTCAGATGTTTTACAAGGAGAAGGAAACTTCTCCTTACTCAAGTTCATTGCAGGTACCTGATGCTACTCAAGAGATTCTTCAACTATCAACTCTTCAGATCACTGAATCAGATAGTGATGAAGACATTTCAGAAGTTGCTGCTATACCACCAATAGTAGATCAAATTCCTCCTGAGGAATTAATCCCAACTATTGCTGAAGATCACATCCCACCTGCTGATATTGTCACACTTAGAGATCACCCCACATCTCAAGTGATAGGAGACATATCAGCTGGTGTGCAAACAAGACACCAATTAAGACAGGATGTGATGCATGCTTGTTTCCTTTCACAGATTGAGCCCCTCACCTTTAAAGATGCTGAGCTAGATCCCCACTGGATCATTGCTATGCAAGAGGAACTCAATCAGTTTGAGAGATGTAAAGTATGGACTTTGGTTCCAAGACCTAAAGGCCAACTGATCATAGGCACCAAGTGGGTGTATAGAAACAAGTTGGATGCAAATGGAATTATTGTAAGGAATAAAGCTAGGCTTGTAGCTCAGGGATACAGACAGGAGGAAGGTATAGATTATGACCAAACCTTTGCTCCTATTGCAAGGCTAGAAGCAATAAGGATCTTCTTGGCCTATGCAGCCTACATGAAGTTTAAGGTCTTTCAGATGGATGTCAAAAGTACATTCCTAAATGGTGAGCTTAAGGAAGAGGTGTTTGTTGAACAACCACCAGGGTTTGTTTCTTCAACTCAACCCTCACATGTGTTCAAGTTGTAGAAAGCTCTTTATGGACTAAAACAAGCACCCAGAGCCTGGTATGAGACTCTAGCTAGTTTCCTTTTAGAGCACAACTTTATTAGGGGAGTAGTTGATAGAACCCTTTTCGTCAAGCACCACAAGGACACAATCCTGTAGTTCAAGTGTATGTGGATGATATTATATTTGGTTCCACTGATCCCAAACTTTGCAAAAGGTTTTCTGACCTGATGCACTCTAAGTTTGAGATGAGTAGTATGGGTGTGCTGTCTTACTTTCTTGGTCTCCAAGTTAAGCAAGATGTTGATGGCATCTTCATCTCCCAATCCAAATATGCCAAGGAATTGGTAAAGAAATTTGGGATGGCTGATGCTTCAGCAATGCCTACACCTATGGCTACTAATGTAGTTATTGATTCTGATGATCACGGTAAGCCAGTTGATCAAAAGAATTATAGGGCCATTGTTGGTTCCCTATTATATTTAACTGCAAGTAGGCCAGATATAATGTTTGTTACATGCCTTTATGCTAGATTCCAGGTCAACCCCAAGGAATCTCATCTGATTCTTCTCAAGAGAATCCTGAGATACCTGAAGGGATGTCCAAATCTAGGACTTTGGTACCCAGCTGAGTCAGAATTTGAATTAATTGGATATACTAATTCTGATTATGCTGGTTGCAGAGTTGACAGGAAGAGCACCTCAGGAACTTGTCAGTTCCTGGGAGAGAGATTGGTCTCTTGGTTCTGTAAGAAGCAGGCTTCTGTCTCAACTTCAACTGCAGAGGCTGAATATATAGCAGCTGCCAGTTGTTGTTCACAGATCCTGTGGATTCAAAACTAGCTTGTGGATTATGGTTACTCATACAAGAACACCAAAATCATGTGTGATAGTACCAGTGCTATCTCAATTGCACAAAATCCTGTGCACCACTCTAGAACGAAGCACATTGAAATTCGGCACCATTTCCTGAGAGATTGTGTGGAAAAGAACAAGATTTGTCTTGAGTTCATATCCACTGAGTTTCAGAGAGGTGATATATTCACCAAGCCCTTAGATGAACAGAAGCATCTGTTCTTTTTAGTTCAACTAGGCATGATCAATGGAAGAGACTAAGTGTGACTTCTGCCTTGTTGAAACTTGTTTGAAGATCGTCGAACGATGCTCGAAGATCATCGAACGGATCAAGCCTATCGTCGACCTATGGTTGATGATGGCTTATCTGCTTGAAGATCGTCGACCGGCGTTCGAAGATCGTCGAACAAGTCGAGCTCATCGTCGATCTCTGGATGACGATAGCTTGTTGTTTGTGAAGACAGAAATAGTCGAACGATTGGTCGACTACTCTGCTTCAGGACCGATCGTAGAACGACCGTTCGACCATCGTGTCCAGTATCTTTTAAATAGATTGACTATCTCCGGTCTAATATAAAGCCGATAGTCGACCTAGGTTAAAAGATCTTTGCTTATATCGTCGACGGAGAGCGTCTTTTCGCATTCCGTCTTCCCGCTTGCTCCGTGTCTTGCGATTTTCTGTCGATTCGTCTTCTCCGTTTCTCTCGCGCCTTCTCCAGCATTTCCATGGCGATTTATCCAGCGCTTCTAGCAGTAGTAAAGTTTGACGCAGGATTCAGTGTGGATTTTGATGCATTCAGCTGCTGCGAACCCGGTATCGTGGAAATTCTTCAGCTCTGCAAAGATCAAGGTCTGGAAAGGCTCATGTCAACAAGGATCAAGATAAACCCTCAAGAGATAAAAGAGTGGGCTTTCACCTCGTCTTCTACTGATGATTCGATGACAGGAATTATTGGCGGAGAAGAGGTAATTTTGACTCCCGCCGATTTGACTGATGTATTTGGATTAATTAATGGGGAAGAAGAATATGAGCAAGATGCTCCAGAATTTGGAAGAATGTTGATTGAGCTGGGACATGCAGAAGGCATTCTCTCAAAGCTGCTCAAGATAAATTTTCCTTTTAAGATTAAATTTCTTGCTGAGATTGTCGGAAAAGTGCTGCTAGGCAATCACTCTGCCCACGATAACATTACAAGACAACAATTTGCACTAATGTGTGCAATTGTCAACAAGAAAAGGATCAATTGGGCAGGTGTTCTGTTTGACTTGATAAGGAAGAAGAATAGCAAGAAGGAAGTTACCCTAGGAAGGGTTGTTGGGATTTTTCTGAAGGAAAGATATCCCCACCTGTTGATTTCAGCTGCTACATCGATAAATGCCAGCAAAAATATGGATCCCAATCTGTTCTCCAAATGGAAAAGGACATTCCTGAAGCCCGCTCATGCAGGGGCTGCTCCAGCTGCATCTGAGAGCACCAGGACTGTTTCAGTCGCTCCTCGCCCTCTAGAAGCTGGCTCAGCTTTTCCATCCCTTCCATCCTCTTCCTCAACTTTGTCGTCTACTACAGTTGAAGTTCCTTCAACTTCAACTGAAGTACGACATTCTGCCTCTCCTCCTGCATCTTCTCTCCCAACTAATCTTGCTGGGACTTCTCAACCCACCTTTGATTTGTTGGCGTCTGATATTTCTTCTCCAGTTCATTCTCCCATTCCATCTCCTCCTCACTCTCCAATTCTACCTTCAGATCACTTTGATCACCCTGCATCCACCCATGTCTCTCCACACCATTCTCCAGTTAACTCTCCAGTTAACTCTACAGTTCGATCTCCAGTCCTCACCACATTTCATCCTGACACATCAACCATTTCTGCTGCTCCTTCATCCACTGCAGTTCCACCACCTTTTGAAATTACTCCAGAATTTATTTCTAGCATTGTGGAGTTAATTACCCCCTTAATCAAAACCATGATTGATGTGGCAATTGCTCCCCTTGCCTCTTCTATCTCTTCTTTGACTGCTGCTGTCCAGGCACTCTCAAAGTCTGCTGAGCCCTCTTCTACTAGGGGCCTGGTTTCAGTTTCTACTGAAATCAGGCAGGAGGAGATGTTTGATGAAGATATCTCAGAGCAGCCTTTGGCCTCCCCTCCAGCAGCTCATCTTGCAGAAGTTTCAGCTCCTCCATCTGAAAAGGAAATATCTGATGCAGTAATGTTGACTGAATTTGTTGTAAAAGTTTACCTGGAAGAATCCTCAACTCCCTTAGTTGCCCAGTACCTAGAAGGAATAATCACTTCCTTTCTAGATGATTTATGGGAGTTAGGTCACCCTGAAGAAAATCCTGAAGGTATGTCTCTTTCCCAATTTGTAGATTGCTTAATTGATATGTTAGTATGGGAATATCTGGAAGGGATGACTAGATGTCATTTAGTAAGATTTTACTCCTAATCCTACAGATTTAATGGAAGAAGTAGTTGTTATCAAAGAACCTGAACCTGAACCTGCTCCAGAAACTCTAGATGCTGTAGAGCCTGAATCTGTATCAGCTCCTGATGTCCAAGTGGTTGTAGAGCAAGCAGTGCTATCTGAGGCTGTAGAGCCTGTTCTAGTTTTTGAGGCTGCTGAACCTGCTCAGCAAGCAGTGCTATCTGAACTGGTCCCCTCGACAGTTCTTGAGTTTCAACAAAAGGATCCTGAAACTGAAACTAAAAAGTCTACTTTATGGGATGATTCCCCAGGTTTGGATCTAGATACTCTCCTGGCACAGGATGCCATGGAAGAAGAAAAAGAGAAAGCTGCCCTGAAAGAAAAAGAGAAAGCCATATCAGAAGCTCTTGATCCATATGATTATCCTCCCTCATCCCATTCTGAGGATGAAGATGATTCAGATCTGTCTGAGAATTCTAAGAGAAAGAAAGCTGCAAAGAAGAAAAGGAAAGCTGTAGCTCCTCCTCCTCCAAATTCAGATCATGATATTCCTTATTACATTCTGAAAGGAATTGATCCAAAGTCGAAAGACTTCCAGCACTGGATGTGGTTCTCTAAGAACCAGCAAAAGTAAAGGAAGAAATCTAAGAGGTATGATAGTCCTGCTCCTAGATGGATCCCCAGAGGTCCTCCTCCTCCACCTCCCAGTGCAGGAGCCTTTAGCAACTTATCAGAAAATCCGTCTGCTCCTTCTGCAAAGTCTGCACCTTCTCAGCCTCCTTGAAGGAGAAGTTCTCAAAGCCATCAAGGCAGATCATATTATGGATATCAAAGACATGATGCTGAGGTAAAAGAGCAAGTAAAGGAGGTGGTATATCAAAAGCCAACCTTTTCACCTCCTCCTTCTCCCAAGAGAAAAGTTTCACCTGTTATACCAGATCATGCTGCTAAAGATGTTTCAAAAAATATAAGAACCATTTTCTCAGAAAAGTCCAGTAAGAAATTTGCTGAATTTGCTCCACCTTCATCTCGTATTATTCAAGAAGTTAAAGAACCAGCTGACAGTATGTTAGATTCATCTGTTAAGTTTAAAGCTGTGAAACCAATAGATACTACATCTGAAAATTTGTATGAAAATCAAGAGCTAGATCCGGATTTCAGGATGGCTCGTTTTCTAGAACTTGTTGGCTCAGCCCAGATTAAGAAAGCTAAGGCTGAAGGAAAAGATTCTGCAAGATTTACAACCATGTCAAAATTCAGAATGAAGGAACTTGAAAAAATCCAGGTTAGCCCTGAAGTTTTTGACCCTTCTAAATACATGGAAAAGCATCCAGAAGCAGTCGTCCCAAGGGCATCAGAACTAAAAATTATTGGTGTACAAGATCTGAAGATGTCAAAGAAAGAAGCCATAGATCCCTTGAGGAAAATCTCTTTTGTTCCTAGATCTTCTGATTCTAAACCTGATTCTGTAGATCCTTAAATTTGATTATCTGATGCTTATTTATCTGATTGATTGTTTTTTGCTAGTTAGTTGTTTATCTATTTCCTGTATTGTTTTTTTTTCTAGATAGTTCTGTGTTTTGATTGTTGAGAGACTTAACTCAAATAGGGGAGATTGTTGGTACCCTAGTTTGATTTGAGTTTAGTCTTATCTTTTTTAGTCTCTTGACCCAAGATTTATCTATGGTCAAAGGTTAGTTCATAGGTTAGATTCCCTAGTTGTGTAGAATTGCTTTTCCAGATGAATATTTGGTTAAGTAGTTTTTCGTTCGACTATAGTCGAACGCCGCTCGACTATCATCTATCGGCTGATCGACGATCGTCTATCAGTTGGTCGACGTTCTGTCTGCGTTGATAGTTCGACTATCTGTTGATAGGTCGACTATCTGCTTGTCTTTGATAGTTCGACTATCTGTCCTGATAGTTCAACTATCTGATAGCTCGACTATCTATTGATAGTTCGACTATCTGTGTCGCTTTGATAGTTCGACTATCTGTTGATAGGTCGACTATCTGTGTTACTTTGATAGTTCGACTATCTGCTTGGATAGTTCAACTATCTGATAGTTCGACTATCTGTTGATAGATCGACTATCTGTTTTGCTTTGATAGTTCGACTATCTATTGATAGATCGACTATCTGTTTTGTTTTGATAGTTCGACTATCTGTTGATAGGTCGACTATCTGTTTTTCTGTGATAGGTCGACTATCTGCTTGATAGGTCGACTATCTGTTTTTGTTTGGTAGTTCGACTATCTGTCCGGATAGATCGACTATCTGATAGCTCGACTATCTGTTCTGATAGGTCGACTATCTGCCGAGGTAGTTCGACTATCTTCTTTGATCGTTCGACTATCTGTCTGATAGATCGACGATCTCCGTGCGCCGTTCGACGATCTCCGAAGGTCATTCGACGTTTTGCTGTATGCTCTTATTTAGTTTGTTGTCTTCTGTGATGTGACTAAATTAATATCTATTTTGGCATATTTTATAATAGATTATCTGAATATTTTGTAACATTATTTCCATGCAATATCAGTTCTATTCTATATGCATGAGCTAATCTTTTCTGACAAAGTTGTTTGTCTTGTAGCTGAGATATGCAATCTGCTTTATCTGCCAGGCTGTCCTTTATAGCCGTTAGACTCAAAAAGTCTACCTTGGCCGTAAAGAGTTCTTTCTGATGTGACTTTATCTTATATTATTTCATCAGAAGTATTTGCAGCTTCTTAGAAAGCTTTATCCTTTTATAGGATATCTGCCTGCTGTAGTTTGTTTTTTGCTTTATGCTTTTTGCAGCCCAGCTTGCAGAGTTCAGAAAACGACAAAATTCAAACTCAATTAGAGTCGTTGCTGCTGCTGATATATAAAGACTTCTTTGAAGAAGAAATGAACTAGTTCTCGGAGATAAGAAATTCACTCAGCAAGCTTACAACAAGAACAAGTTTACTGCTCTCAGCAATCTTCACTCAACTGAGAAGTGTTAGCTCTTCTGCTCTTCTTCAACCTGAGTTCTCCTGTTCCAGGAAGTTCTAACTCAGAGATCTTTTGAAGAAGAAGAAGAAGAAGATAGCTGCTAGAAGATTTTCTATTTCTTTTTTATATCTTCTTGTAGCTCTTTTTCCTTCAGTTCTTACTGAAGAGTTTATGCACTGAAGCAAGACTTCACCTGGACATTCTTTGAGCCAGGGGGAGCCTTGATTCTTTTAGAGCTGTCAAGCTCAGTGCAAGTTATTGTGCTTCTCTAATCTATTATAAAATAGAGAAGACACCTTAACCCCTTTCCCCCTCCTGTATAGGGTTATTACTCCCTTCAAAAGTATCCCTCGGTGGCAGGGCACCTGATCAAAAACCTGTGTTTGGTTTTTAGACACCTGATCAAAAGTCTAAAGGGTTTCTTGATCTACCTGAAGCAGATCTTGTTGGTGGCAGGGCACCTGATCAAAAACCTGAGTGGATTCCTACCTTATTGGTAGAAGAGTGGACGTACCCAAGTTTTTTGGGGAACCACTATAAATTCCTTGTGTCGTCTGGATTGCCTTGTTTAAATTCTTGCATTGTGGCTGTGATTAGATATTACTAGGTCTGCTAGTTGCTGATTAGGATATCCAAGGCTTAACTGTAATTACAGTTAGCTTGAGTCTGTGCACATCACTTGTGTTAGGCTTTAGGGTTATCTCTATATCTATAATCTTTTCATTCCGTATTTCACTCCAAGGGAGTTGGGAAGACTATCAAGTTTGTTAAGTCAAATTTTGATAACTCTATTCACCCCCCCCCCCTCTAGAGTAGTATCTATCCCTTCACTTTCACATCCCAAGGTGACTCTTCCAACACCGACGAAACATCTACCAACACTGGGTCCTTAGAAGACTCCATGATAATCACGGTAGACGCCTCAGAAATATCATCGAAAGGGAGTGGATATGATTCCTCAGGTGAGAAATCCTCATCCAGGTCACTAGGGTAACCAATCTCCTCATCATCACTCAAATCGTCAACATAATCAGCCTCGTCCTCAGTGACGGGCACAGTCCTAGACACAGCCTCAGACTCAACAAGTGAGTCAACGACTAATGCAGGTAACTTGGGGGAGACTCACAAGGGTCTATGGGCGTAATCGGGGTAGAACGCTCCATAGAGCCACGATCAGATACGCCACTAGACTCACACGTAGTAATCGTCTGACACAAGGGAACTTTACTTCTAGGAATGTGGTGCTTCTCAATTTCCAATGCAGCATCAAAGGTGGTGTTAAGGTCGGTGTGACCATGACGCAGTAACTTACCCTGGATGTAGGTATTTAACCCCCTATGAAACCTTGAAAGGGTGACCTCAGGCAATTCCTTCACACCGCTCCTAACCATCATATCCTTAAAGAGTTGTATATAATCTGAGACCGACTTTTTTCCTTGTTTAAGGGTAGCCAAATCATCAGTTATCTGCCGCTCGGTCTGGGCGTATGGTTTATAGTCATTCTTAAAGGCAGGTATGGAACTAGAGCCATAATGATACTCACTCGCAGGCTTGGTGTTAGTAGTGCAGAGATAGGCGGGATCTAATTGATCCAAGAGTAGGCTACGCATTGCCCGTCAAGTATGTTTATAACTACCAACACGACGCTCTTCGTTTTGCCAAAATATGCGGGCTTGACCTACTAATCGATCTCGGGCGATGTTAACCTTTTGGTGGTCCTCCCATAAGTGACAATTAAAATAATTTTCTCGTCCCTTAAGCCAATCTCTAAAAATTTGGGGTCATCCTAACCCGTATAAGTAAGATAAACGTGGTGTGCCCTAGGTGTGTGTTTAGCCATATCCTTAGCATATGAATAGTTTAACCGAGCAGCATATACGTCATATGCCATTTTAGAGAGAACCAGAGAGAAAACTCACCCGGAATTGGTGCACAGGCAATGAGAAATGAACCTGACCCTATTTAATTTTCAAAGATGAAATTGTTCCCGCTTAATAACTATGGCGATAAAAGATTTTTTTTATTTGCTTGCAGGAAATAATATGAAAATTATTAAATAATTTTTTTTTGAATTTTTTGCTGAAAAATAAAAATATAGGTCGCTATTTGTAGACCAAAAATTAAATTTTATAATGACTTTATAAAAATAAGGACTTAATAAAAAAATAAATTACTTTTTGGATTTCTTACTAAGAAAATGATGGAGAATTTCCAGATTTTTTTTAATTTTGAGAAAAACAGAGAATTTTAGTCCGCTATTTGCAGCTATGCAGTTATCTCTCTACGGTGAATCGGCAAACCCACCCGGGGTTATGCAGTTATCTTAGAGCAAATGTTCTTCATCTTCAAGAAAAGGAAGAAAAGGACAGATCACATTGAACGACCTTTGCAAACTCATTTTCCAAAACTGCAGTCAAGCTACGTTCTTCTTATTTAAAAGGCCATCCAAAGCCATCCAGATTTCAATTGCTGACCGACATTTGATGATGTGGTCAAACAGCTCCAGTGAGATCGCACGCTTCAAAGTGAACGCTGTCTTCGCATTTGTTCGCCTCCAAGCTTTCACCACTTCAGCATTTCCACCAACATCAACTACTTCTTGCTAGTTGTCACCACCGATAACTTGCGAAAGATCCTCGCCAAGAATGTAACTCTCCATGCATGACCTCCACCTTTTGAATTTAGTCTACGCTAAGAGTTCAATTCCAATTCCTCCCGCATAACCGGCTTCTATTACACCCAACTGATTTACATGACCTAGACAAAGGAATATCAAACTACTGAGATTGGTGAAATGCTAACTTCTCAACACCCCTCTGATACCACGTAAAAATTTATGAAGGTAGCCAGCAAGAGGTCGCAGGAACACTTAACCACAACCCAAGCTAAGTAAAAATCAGAAGCAACAGAAACATAAATGTCTCTAATTAGAATTAAAAACTTTTTTACAGATCGAGGTATACATTGCGAGACATGATTCACAATGTAGCCAAAAGAAACAAAAAACTACAACAAGAAGTTAACCACACGTACAACAAGTTGTAACCCCACAAGCTGCCTAACCGCAAGCTGAGTCTGCTGAAGTCGCCTAATCGCAACTAGTCGTGCAGACTGCTTTTTATTGAAATAAAACACCCATAGGATTTGACTGGCTTCTGCGGTGAATCGGCAGAAGAATTTCTTAAGGGTCTCTCCCTCATTCTGGCAGATTTTGGAGAGATGGGAGGGATCCTTTATAATACGGCAGTTGGCCATGAATTAGTCCAAGAACTTCTGGGTGAGCAGAGCAAAGTTTCGGACAGTTCTCTCTCTGGGCGAGTGGTACCACACCCTTGCTTGTCCTTTCAATGTGGCTGGGAAGATCTGGCAAAGCAATTGATCGGGCTCACTATAGATGCGAAGGATTATGGTGAAATGATTTATATATTCTAGGGGATCCTCCGTCTCGTCATATGTCTCGATGCTTGGGAGCTTGAATCCCAATGGGACTGGATGCGCCAACACTTCTGGTGCTAGCAATGATCTGTTTGTTATTGGGCGGTGTACTTGCGCTATTTGGTAGCCCACCTGACCGAATTCTTCCTTGAACAATTCTCTTATCTCTTCTAGGGTCATTCCTCTAGTTACATCTTCGGGAGCTCCCATCCATTGGCACTAGTGAAGCGGGCCGATTTCGGCAGCCCTGGCCTAGCATACATGATGTTTGGTGCTAGCTTCTTGTAAGGTTTCAAAATCTTCCTCCTCCCGAGCTTGTTGTGGTGGTGCATTCTCTAGGGCTGGTACACTTATGGGTGCCTAGGAGTCTGTACGCCTTTGAGGAGGGTGAGTACTTCCGCATGACGCTCCACAAAGCGGGCAAACCCTCCGACAATGGTACTATTTGGCATGGTTATTACATCCTCATGTTGTGGTGTGTTGACCAGGGAATGAGACTAACCATGATTGACATTCTCTTGATGGACTGATCCTCGAGTTGTTCGTATGCGTCGTGTAACACCCCAAAAACTGGAAAACAGAACTTAAAAGTGGCTATCGCCGGGCGATAGTGGGTATCACTGGCGATAGCGATAACACTCGATGCTTTCAACGAAGCATTGAGTAGACTCAACGCACACGACGCTCTCAACGCACTCGATGCTCTCAACACACTCGACGAAGCATTGTGTGAGTTATTAGAGTGGCGATAGTGAGTATCGATGGACGATACTGCCACGTATGGCTGGACACATGTCGGATGGCCGGACGGAGGCCAAAGAGCGGTGGTTGACTGGGAGGTAGCTACCGACGATAATGCTCAGACGATAGCGGATATCGCCAGGCGATAGCATTAAGTTTGATTTGTCAGCTGAAATTTTGGCCATTTCTTTCTCTGGATGAAATGATCATGTGGCTGGGATTAATCCTGAGGTCACTTAAGCAAAGGAGTGGAGAAAAGAGAAGTCATTTCTCTTCTTCTCACTCTCTCTCCTCCTTTTCATACAACCTCTAGAGAGAAAAGAGCTAAGGAAGAAGAAGGCTGAGGCAGAGCTTAGCAAAGCTTGGTGAAGGAGATCCAGGAGTCAAAATTAAGAACCGAGGCAAGATCCGTGAAGGGGAAAGTGAGGCGCTCCTTTCCAGCTGAATAGAAAGCTCGTTCATGGCTCTGAAACGAATTACAAGGGTAACGATCTTCCTTCTTAGATAAGTGAAGTCCTCCTTTTGCATATGCATGGAATCCCCCACCAAAAGGTTGAGAATCGAGGGAATTCTGATGGGTTGATACGTGATATCCCCGGGTGGGTTTGCATATAGAATCCGGAAATCGCAATTCAGAATAGACATGTTGTGTGAAGCCCATCCGGACATATTGTTCTTGATTAGTGATGTTTTTTTTTTTGCATGTTGGAGAAGACTCCGAGTATAAACAAGTAGTTTATGGGGTATATGGGTTGTACCTATGAAATGAGAGTAGCAGGAAGTACTGGAGGTGCGCTCCAGGAAAATACCCAGAAAATACCACTATTTGCATAACTATTGGATTTCGTAGGGCAATAGCGAGTATCGCTGGTGATAGCTCTTGGTGAGCTATGATTACTGTGAAAGACCAGTTTTCTAGCACTGCAGGATGCTGCAGGATTTTGGCTGGAAAGATGTTCTAGTTGTGGCTAAGTCTGGAGATAAAAGAGATTTTTGTCGCTAACGCCAGACGATAGTGACTATCGCTGACGATAGCTTTCAGATAACATTTTGTTGTTGTGAAGCCTGTGTCCGTGAGACAAGGTGTGTAGTATGAGAAGCTGTGAGCCTGGAGAGCCCAGCTATTGTTATGAGTGCCATGATTGATCATTGTCGGCTCAGGTCCTGTGGACATGTGAGCAGCAAGTGATGCTGAGAGCCTGTTGTGCCCAGCCAAAAAGGCCAGTGAGCTGAATGGGAAAGGGAAGGCTGACCTGCATCTTGTCATTCGCCATGATGGTTGTGACCGTCGGTGTTGACCTGACGATTTGAGCAATGGGCAATAGTTGAACCGTACCCGCGTTATATCATTCAGACTAGATTGCCTAAAGTAATTGGCTTTCGTCGTTGGGATAATGAGAGTCTTAGGCCCCGTGCCGGAAAGACTAGAATAATCAAAGTTTAACATCAAGTCTCGGACCTCTGAACGGTGGTGGGACCCTAGTAATCCGGTACACCGAGAATGTGCCATGAGTGCACGAAACGTTTGGCCGCTGAGGCACTCGTTTGTGATATATTGAATAGTTCTTGAGTGTGTCTTCTTGTGATTTATCTATTGTGTTAATGGTATGCCTATAAGGAATGAATAACGCTGCCCCGGGAATGGGGTAGGGTCATTATAAATTAGTCAGCCGAAAGCTGAATGTTGCCTTGTTTGCCACCATCCGGTTGAATGTCCCTGTGAAGGTGCTATAGAGCCTAGTGAGGAATAGTGGGTTGCAGCCCTGAAGCTATGTCGTCCCTCGAAGGCCAAGAAAAGTTTTATTGCTTTCATGTGTGGCCGGCCTACGCGCTGATATTTGTAAACCACACTTCTAAAGAATAATTATAAGGCCTTAATGCTGTAACAGTTTGGCTACTATTGATTGTCGCCGGGCGATAGTGACTATCGCTGGCGATAATATCTTTTGTGTATTTTGTAAGAACATGTCTGTGTTTTTATAATGGATATTGCTGTTGTTGAAGCCAAAAATGACCGAAGCCAAAATTGACTTCTGTGGAGTTCGACCCTTGGGGAAAATGGGTGACCTCACACCTACTACACTCGGAAGAACGTCACGGACTGAAGACTTAGGAAGCTATGAACTGACCCTCGGCTCTAGCGTGGAGGTCCTACCTCACACCCGGAAGACCTTTGAGGTCTCCCCCTCCCTAGCCAATGCTTGAGCTAGGTGCCTTGGAGGAAAGCCAAAGAGAAATCAGTGGCTAAGGAAAGAATGACAAGTCCCTCTTCAAGGCACCCCTAAGGGTCTATTTATAGTTTTTCCAAGTCTTAGGGGTAAAATGACCAAAACGCCCCTGGGGCCAAAATGCCTCCAGCCAATGGGAAACCTCCACATCGGGGGGCAAAGAGGGAAAAACCACCTCGGGGGTAAAATGGTCCAAGGACGAGACCACGCCAAACCACCCCCCCCCCCGGCGGTCTCGCCCGGAACAGGCCGCGCGGGCGAGACCTCGCCTGGCCGGCGGTCTCGCCCGGAGCAGGCCGCGCGGGCGAGACTTCGCCTGGCCGGCGGTCTCGCCCAGAGAAGGCCGCGCGGGCGAGACCTCGCCTGGCCGGCGGTCTCGCCCGGAGCAGGCCGCGCGGGCGAGACCTCGCCTGGCCGGCGGTCTCGCCCGGAGCTAGCCGCGCGGGCGAGACCTCGCCTGGCCGGCGGTCTCGCCCGGAGCAGGCCGCGCGGGCGAGACCTCGCCTGGCCGGCGGTCTCGCCCGGAGCAGGCCGCGCGGGCGAGAGCTCGCCTGGCCGGCAGTCTCGCCCGGAGCAGGCCGCGCGGGCGAGACCTCGCCTGGCCGGCGGTCTCGCCCGGAGCAGGCCGCGCGGGCGAGACCTCGCCTGGCCGGCGGTCTCGCCCGGAGCAGGCCGCGCGGGCGAGACCTCGCCTGGCCGGCGGTCTCGCCCGGAGAAGGCCGCGCGGGCGAGACCTCGCCTGGCCGGTGGTCTCGCCCCTGCTTGGGGTTAAGGGGGCAGGGGGGACGCCCGCTGCCCCCCACCTCGCCCTTCATCCCGTCTGGGGGTGTCTGCCAACTTGCCGTACCCGACCCTCAAAAAAGGGGGCAAGGGGGGAGGCCAATTTTTCCTCCCCCTACTAGTATATTTCCATGCTAGAGCCAAAATTGGCCACCAAGAGTCCAAAATATCCAAAAAGCTTAAAAGCTTAAAACTGGCTCTGCGCCTGCCGAAGGGACCCTACTCCGCGAATACGGGGTTGTACACAATCCCCGCTCTTTTCGAGGTTGGCACAAGCTCGGAAAGAAACGTCCAACCCAACGTATTCGTTGAGTGTAGCTTGCTCTCGCGGTGTCGAAAGATTATGAGGCCTCTTCCGAGGGGCCAACCTGCCATGCCAGCTGATGAGAGCCTGGGTGGCGAGACCTCCTCAGGGTAAAAGGATCTAGCCTCCTGGGGGGGTCAACCCACCATGCCAGCTGATGAGAGCCTGGGTGGCGAGACCCCCTCAGGGTAAAAGGATCTAGCCTCCTGGGGGGGTCAACCTGCCATGCCAGCTGATGAGAGCCTGGGTGGCGAGACCCCCTCAGGGTAAAAGGATCTAACCTCCTGGGAGGGTCAACCTGCCATGCCAGCTGATGAGAGCCTGGGTGGCGAGACCCCCTCAGGGTAAAAGGATCTGACCTGGCAGCGGAGCTAGAGGACTTAGCTCCCACGAGAGATCAACCTGAACCCACCAGCTAGTGAGAGCCTGGCAGCGGAATCATCTCGGAGCTAAGGGACTAGGCTCCCACGAGAGATCAACCTGAACCCACCAGCTAGTGAGAGCCTGGCAGCAGAATCATCTCGGAGCTAAAGGACTTAGCTCCCACGAGAGATCAACCTGAACCCACCAGCTAGTGAGAGCCTGGCAGCGGAATCATCTCGGAGCTAAGGAACTTGGCTCCCACGAGAGATCAACCTGAACCCACCAGCTAGTGAGAGCCTGGCAGCGGAATCATCTCGGAGCTAAGGGACTTGGCTCCCACGAGAGATCAACCTGAACCCACCAGCTAGTGAGAGCCTGGCAGCGGAATTATCTCGGAGCTAAGGGACTTGGCTCCCACGAGAGATCAACCTGAACCCACCAGCTAGTGAGAGCCTGGCAGCGGAATCATCTCGGAGCTAAGGGACTTGGGGCTCCCACGAGAGATCAACCTGAACCCACCAGCTAGTGAGAGCCTGGCAGCGGAATCATCTCGGAGCAAAAGGACTTGGCTCCCACGAGAGATCAACCTGAACCCACCAGCTAGCGAGAGCCTGGTAGCGGAATCATCTCGGAGCTAAGGGACTTGGCTCCCACGAGAGATCAACCTGAACCCACCAGCTAGTGAGAGCCTGGCAGCGGAATCATCTCGGAGCTAAGGGACTTGGGGCTCCCACGAGAGATCAACCTGAACCCACCAGCTAGTGAGAGCCTGGCAGCGAAATCATCTCGGAGCAAAAGGACTTGGCTCCCACGAGAGATCAACCTGAACCCACCAGCTAGTGAGAGCCTGGCAGCGGAATCATCTCGGAGCTAAGGGACTTGGGGCTCCCACGAGAGATCAACCTGAACCCACCAGCTAGTGAGAGCCTGGCAGCGGAATCATCTCGGAGCAAAAGGACTTGGCTCCCACGAGAGATCAACCTGAACCCACCAGCTAGCGAGAGCCTGGCAGCGGAATCATCTCGGAGCTAAGGGACTTGGCTCCCACGAGAGATCAACCTGAACCCACCAGCTAGTGAGAGCCTGGCAGCGGAATCATCTCGGAGCTAAGGGACTTGGGGCTCCCACGAGAGATCAACCTGAACCCACCAGCTAGTGAGAGCCTGGCAGCGGAATCATTTCGGAGCAAAAGGACTTGGCTCCCACGAGAGATCAACCTGAACCTACCAGCTAGCGAGAGCCTAGCAGCGGAATCATCTCGGAGCTAAGGAAAAATGAGCCACCCCCCGAAACATTCTCGACCCTGCCAGCTAGTGTGAGCCTGGTATGAGGAGATCCTCTCAGGGGTTGGGAGCTGGGCATGTCACCTAAGCTTTTTCAATTCCAACATCCTCTAACGGGGGAAAGAAGATGGGTTACATGACCCCCTCGACTCTACTGGTCGGGGGCTAGACTCCTTACAATAACATAAACATAAAAAAAGATACATGACTCTGCCGAGGCGAGGCTTCTTCAAGGGCCTGGGCCTAGTGGTTGCCATCAGGTTCCATCCCACTGGCCACCTCAACCCTGCTCAGGCTCTCCATGATCTTCTCCATCTCCTCTGCCTTAGCCAACCAAGAGATGGTGTTGACTGCCGTGACGTAGCACTGCCTCGCCATCCTGGAGTCTCCCTTGATCCTGACCTGGATCCCATTCGAGTTGAACTTGAGACATTGGTGGAAGGATGAGGGCACGCACCGGAAGGCGCTGATGAGGGGCCTTCCGAAGATGGCATTGTAGCTGCTTGGAGCGTCAACAATGACGAACCTGCAGTTCCTTGAGGTCCCTCCCAACTTCACCTGGAGTCCGACTCCACCTTCCACCTCCTTTCTCTCCCCTGAGAATCCGAACAGAGGTCCATCCGACGCCACTATCCTCCTTGGCTCCACCTTCATCCCCTCGAACGCCTTCTTGAAAATGACGTTGACCGAGCTTCCATTATCAATCAAAATCCGGGAGACGGTGAAGCCTTCGACGGCTGCTTGGATGACCAGGGCGTCGCAGAAGGGATCCTCATGCTCTGGCATATCCTTTGATGATAAGGTGACCCTTTCCTCCGGGGGAGGGGTCTGGGATGTCGAGGCAACGCTCCGCCGATACATCACATGGAGACTTGCCTTCCGAGCGGCTTCGATCCCCACCCCCCCCCCCCCCCCGTGGATCACAGCTATACCACCTCGGGGTCCTACATCGACCCGGTCCTCACACACATCATCACCCCCTCCTTGGGGTAGAGCTTCAATCCGCTCCGGCTGCTGCTGGGCTGGAGCTCTCGCCCCTCTCACTTCTAGGAACTCGGGGCAGGTAGCCGTGGCGTGACCTTCCAACTGGTGGAAGTCACAGTACAGCAACTCTACCCTGCCTCCCCCTCTCCCCTTGCGATTCCTCCTATCCCTTCGGCCAATCGTCATCGCTTTCTGGGGTGGGGGCAGGAGCTGTCTTGGGGCTTGTCTCTGGAAGTTGAACCTCCCTTGCCCCCCATGATGGTTCCCTCCATCCTGGATGAGAGCCCTTCCTGGACCATGGGCAGGTCCTCCCTGCTGCCTCCAGCCTGGCTCCGAACCCTCCTGTCTCTAGAACCCTTGAGCTCTATGCTCCTCTCTCCTTCTCCCTTCATGATGCCTTGAGCCACCCTGCTCCTTCGACTCCACCTCTGTCAACTTTGCCAACTTCTTTACAAAGGCCGGGTTGGCTGCCTCCATGGCTATCTCCTCTGCCGCCCTTTCCATCAGCTCCTCGAAGGAAAGGGGGGCCTTCCAAGTCAAGCTCATATTGAAGAACCCTTCGCGCAATCCTACCGTGAACGCCATCTGGAGGGCATACCCTGGCACCTCTTGGATGTCAAGGACCTCCTCCTGGAACCTGTCAACGTAGTGGGCCAGTGACTCCTCAGCCTTTTGCTTTAACAGGAAGAGGGACTCAGGACCCTTCTTCCTCTTCTTGGAGGTGGAGAAGCGAAGCTGAAAGCTCCGGCTCAAGTCTTCGAACCCGAAGATGGACCTCGGAGAGAGTTGATGGAACCAGTCCCTCGCCTTCTCTTTCAAGGTGATCGCAAAGAGGCGACACTTGAAGGCGTCCGTCATGGGCCTGATGGAGACGGCATCCTCAAACCATTGCAGATGCTGGACGGGGTCATCCTTCCCGGTATAGTAAACCATGTCTAGCTCTCTGAACCCCTCGGGAACGGGAGCTGAGATGATCAACTCACTGAAGGGTGACCCCCTAAGGGGAGCTCTCGCCACCTTCACTCGCGCGACCTGCTCGCCTGGGGGGTTAGCTCTCGCCGGGCTTGGGAAGAGCTCCCGGCCTGAGAGGTCTCGCTCAACCCCTTCTACCATCCTCTCCTTCCCAGGCCTCCTATCCGGCATACTCACTTCTCCCCCTGCTGGGGTGATCTCGCCTTGCCCCCTGGGAGCTAGCTCACCGAGACCACTCTGGGTTAGCTCGCTGAGACCCCTGGGAGCTAGTCCCTGGGGGGTGGGGGTTGAGCTGTCAGCCCGAGGGGCAATGCTTCTAAGCATCCCCATGATGCCTTCGATGGAAGCCATGAACTCCTCCCTTCCTACAAAGGGTCCTGGGTTGGGGGAACCACCGAGGTCATCACTACCTCCCTGATCTCCAGCCATGACACTCTCCTGAGATCTTCTGTGCTGGTCACTCTCCACGCTCACCGCACCAAAACTGTTGAAGCCAAAAATGACCGAAGCCAAAATTGACTTCTGTGGAGTTCGACCCTTGGGGAAAAGGGGTGACCTCACACCTACTACACTCGGAAGAACGTCACGGACCGAAGACTTAGGAAGCTATGAACTGACCCTTGGCTCTAGCGTGGAGGTCCCACCTCACACCCGGAAGACCTTTGAGGTCTCCCCCTCCCTAGCCAATGCTTGAGCTAGGTGCCTTGGAGGAAAGCCAAAGAGAAATCAGTGGCTAAGGAAAGAATGACAATTCCCTCTTCAAGGCACCCCTAAGGGTCTATTTATAGTTTTTCCAAGTCTTAGGGGTAAAATGACCAAAACGCCCCTGGGGCCAAAATGCCTCCAGCCAATAGGAAACCTCCACACCGGGGGGCAAAGAGGGAAAAACCACCTCGGGGGTAAAATGGTCCAAGGACGAGACCACGCCAAACCACACCCCCCCCCCCCCCCCCGGCGGTCTCGCCCGGAACAGGCCGCGCGGGCGAGACCTCGCCTGGCCGGCGGTCTCGCCCGGAGCAGGCCGCGCGGGCGAGACCTCGCCTGGCCGGCGGTCTCGCCCGGAGCAGGCCGCGCGGGCGAGACCTCGCCTGGCCGGCGGTCTCGACCGGAGCAGGCCGCGCGGGAGAGACCTCGCCTGGCCGGCGGTCTCGCCCGGAGCAGGCCGCGTGGGCGAGACCTCGCCTGGCCGGCGGTCTCGCCCGGAGCTGGCCGCGCGGGCGAGACCTCGCCTGGCCGGCGGTCTCGCCCGGAGCAGGCCGCGCGGGCGAGACCTCGCCTGGCCGGCCGTCTCGCCCGGAGCAGGCCGCGCGGGCGAGACCTCGCCTGGCCGGCGGTCTCGCCCGGAGCAGGCCGCGCGGGCGAGACCTCGCCTGGCCGGCGGTCTCGCCCGGAGCAGGCCGCGCGGGCGAGACCTCGCCTGGCCGGCGGTCTCGCCCCTGCTTGGGGTTAAGGGGGCAGGGGGGACGCCCGCTGCCCCCCACCTCGCCCTTCATCCCGTCTGGGGGTGTCTGCCAACTTGTCGTACCCGACCCTCAAAAAAGGGGGCAAGGGGGGAGGCCAATTTTTCCTCCCCCTACTAGTATATTTCCATGCTATAGCCAAAATTGGCCACCAAGAGTCCAAAATATCCAAAAAGCTTAAAAGCTTAAAACTGGCTCTGCGCCTGCCGAAGGGACCCTACTCCGCGAATACGGGGTTGTACAGCTGTGATACTTGAGTTCAAAAAGTTAACCCTTGAAGCTTCCGCTAGAATGCTCTGAGTTAGGATTCGTGTAGTATTTGATATTAACATGTAATTGTTTGATCCATTGATCCCAATGTCCCAGATCTGTACGAAGTCAAACAAGTCAATGACATACACATAGTTGTATTTGATGTGTGTATAAGTTCATGCATGCAGGTTAGTCCTTCTCACATTAATTGGACAGGTCGACACAAAGTTATGGGCTGGATAGACAGAAAAGTGTCTAAGTTCACAGGCGTTGAGTGAAGACAGTTCACTCAATGCCATAACATAAAAGGAGCTAAATACAGCAGGATCTGTCATAGCCTCATCAATGAAAGACAGAAAAGTGGCCAAATCCCCAGGCGTTGAATGACGTCAACTCACTCAGCGCCAGATAGAAAATTCATTGAGTAAAGCAGCCGCATTCAAAGCCAGAGAGATTCTGTCAAAGGAAAAGTTTCTAAGTCCAAAAGCATTGAGTGAAGCCAGTTCACTCAATGTCATGCTAATTCTATCAAAGCCTTGGTAGAATGACAGGAAAAATCTATCTAAGTACAAAAGTGTTGAGTGAAGCTAGTTCACTCAACGCCAAATAAAGGAAGAGTTGAGTCATACTGCTACACTTAAAGCCTCGGAAGAAATCGGAACTTGACTAAGTCTAAAAGCGCCGAGTGAAGCCAATTCACTCAACGCCAAGTCAAATGTTGTGGCAGAAGGAAGATAGCGTTGAGTGAAGTCGACACACTCAACACATTCATGCAGATCAGAATTGTTCCAAGTACAGAAGCGTTGGGTAAAGCTAGTTCACTCAATGCCTCAGCAGAAGGCAGAACTTAAAACAGCGACTAAGGAAAAAAGCATTGAGTAAAGCCCATTCACTCAACGCTCTCAATGCCTAAGTTGTAGAAAGGGCAAAATGATAAGTGAAGTATAAAAGCGTTGAGTGAAGGCCATTCACTCAACGCCACTCAACGCCTAAGGAAGCAGATGTGTGACTAAGTCCAGAATCATTGAGTGAAGGCCTTTCACTCAATGCCACTCAACGTCTGAGTTGATTCTGAGAAATTTTCTAAGTCCAAAATGACTAACGTAAGCAAAGGTCAACAAAGTCAACGCATTTCAAATTCTTTGCGAGAAAGATGTAGTATTCCTTGAATGGCGCCGACGGCCAACTGTTGTCATTTTCTGCAAAAGGAAGGTGGTAACCCATTCCTTAAGGGTGTGCCCACAGTACAAAGAGTCGTTGATCAGCTATCTATAAAAGGGAAAGTTTGGCTAAAAGAAAGTAGCAATTAGGGTTTTTTGATTATGCATAGCGGCGGAACTTCGTCTTCTTCCTTGTCATTAACATCGAGCCTGAAGCACAAGTTCTGATCAGTTGACCTGAAAACAAAAATAGATAATTGTGATTCTCATCAGCGACCGCAAGTTCAGAATTGATTTCTGATTGAGAAGAGAAGAAGTGCCTTTAGAGTCTGCTAGTCCTAATAGCTGTTTGAAGAAGATAAAAAAGTTTCAGATCCATTGTCTTCAACGGTAGATCAGAATCTTGATTTTGAGTTTCTTCAAGCACAAGCAGCCCAGTACTGAAGATCATTTCAACTTATTGCTGTGAATAAGATATGGCTGAAATCTTCTTAGCTCAGGAAGACAGATACAGAGAAAGTTCTCTGGTGTCAAACTGTTTCAGAACATTTTTATTTTGTGTTGGATCCAGTCTTGGATCTGAGTGTAGGATTCTTGTGAGAATCTGAGTTGTAAGCCTATGTTATAAAGGCTGAGGTAGGATCATTTATTGATCTGAGTGTAGGATCCATTTTAAATCTGAGTGTAGGGTTTTCCTCCCAGCCTGAGTTGTAGGGCCTTGTGCCTGAGCTGTAGGTCTTAGAGAAGACTGAGTGGTCCTGCGGGATTGAGTTGTAAGCTCTTAAGGAGCCATATTTTGGGAAGAGCCCTGTCTAACATATTGTTAGAAAGGTGGAGAGGGATAGTGGATGTACCCATAATCTGGGGAACCACTATAAAACAACTGTGTCCTCTGTGATTAATCTTGAAAGCTAAAATAACCTAATCACTAAGTGCAGCATAATCGGGGAAAGTCTAAAACACTTAAAGAAAGACAAAAACCTATTCACCCCCCTCTAGGTGTTTAGCTGACCTTAAAAACAAAGACATTCAGTAACTCCGTCATCTGTCTGTGGGATATGGCGTAGGGCCCTGGTCGGACCCTTTGTTATATTTCATGTGATGGATGTAAGTGTTATAATTTAGTATCAGCTTGTCTTGGTCTTCCTCCTACGAATTCGTGGTCGAATTCATTTGAGGGGTGGCGAGCACGTGTCTGCTCTTAACGTTATAATAAAAATAAACTCAAGAATGTCCAAGGAGGAATGAAAATACACATGTTTGAGGAACTTGCATGTTCTTAATAGTCGTTGTTTGCTTTTGAGTAGTCGCTAAATTGTTTATTTTACACTTATAGGTGACTAGAAGTGGTGCAGGGCAGTCTGAACCCCAACGTTCTATTGAGAGTGCTACACCAGCTTATGTGCCCACACCTCCTCCTTCTATGGAACAGTACGCGTAGTTGCTGTGGCAGTGTTTACAATGATGAATGCACAACCGACTTGGCAGGTGCGACCTGCGATGGTGCCAATACAGGTTGGTGTAACCGAGCCTATAGCTGCTAGGCAATTGCCTGCTGAGGATTTGGTTGATAAGCGAGCGACTTAATGACAGTTGAAGCAATTCATGAGCTTTAGTCCTCCTATGTTTACGGGTGCAGGATCCCCGATGCAGGCAGAGCACTGGCTTTCGCGAATCAAGAGGATATTGACGATGATAGAGACAAAAGAGGGATAGAAGGTCACCTTTGACACTTTCCTATTGAAAGGAGAGGCTCAGCTTTGGTGGGATGAGTTGGAGTTACACCACTTTGCGGGAAGATGACCATCAGAGATCTCGATAGAGGAGTTTGTAACGACCCCATCCGTTAAATAACATATAATAGAAGGACCGGCCGGGGCCCCACTGTAAGACCCCTTTTTTTTTCTTTTTCAACCACCGGGGTCTTAGGCCCAAAATCGCCGCTTTGCGGTGACACCTTCACGTCCTGAAGGGTCATCACCACAAGGCGCCGATTCTGCCGGCCAATTCGATCACAGAAAGGTAGCACAATAATAGAAGTAAGAGCAATGCAGTCCACAATAATAAATCACATATATAGAAATAAATCTCCACGAAGGGAGTGTCCACAGAAAACATCAGAGTACTATAAATGCGGGCTTATGCCCGGTACAAAATGTCCTCACTACAAGTCTCTCATGCGGAAGCAAAAACAGGAACTACTCAGGGTCGAGACTCACGGTCCCGGCTGTATGAACTCCGGAGCTAGACTGCCCCATCTCCAGGCGCATCGATCTCTGGGGCTGCTCCTCCATGCTGGGCTCCACGATCCCCTAAATGATGCGGTTCGAAAACCGTTAGTCATAAAGACTAAGCCCTATCATCCCCTACCCCTTCCCCCATGGCTCCTAGGTACCGAGCGGAGAGGAAGAAAGGGAAGGACATGAAGGTAGAGATTAATCAAGAAACAGATGGCAGCGGAACTAATCTAGCAATTCTATAATAGTATGACAGAAACAGAAAGTAAGAAAAGTAACCTTAACTTATGTGCGAAAACGCATAAGCCAAGGGATCTTCTGCAAGGCTCCCATCGTATAGAGTGTCCCATACCACCTATACGTTGGGGTGTCGGTTATCAAACAACAGCATATGTTTATATATTGAAATTAACCATTGATTTATAAACTTGCCCACACAAGCTTATAGACCAAAGGGGTCGTTTTGCAGGTCCTAATGTATAAGCGTCTCATACCACTTATACTTTAGGTGTCAGGGTTAAATGAATCGATTATGCTATGACATGCAAGTGGGTATGATGAAACATGCAAGTGAACCTCACACACCCGACTCTGTGCACACAAACCTTTAGTTCCCCCTTTCGGAGCCGTTACCTCCCAGGATACCTCCATAGTGGCGGACGGAAGCGGTGGGTTGGGCCTCGCCCACCTCAAAACCAGCAAAAGCACCACTGGTCTGACCTATCGTACGCCTCAACGCTTGGTGCACTAAGCGGACGCCTGCGTACTCTTGCCGGCTGGCGCACCGGACTTCTGTTGGCGAAGTGCTAATCACCCCGCCGAGTCAACGATATCGGTGTCGGTGCAATCGAACTCCCCGATATCGAAAAACCCACCACCTTAACTTTTCCTATCTTATGCACATGCAAGTTTATTCGTAAACACAAAACCGAGCCGAAGCTCCCCGGACCAAAACGTCCATCTCCAAACCAACCGAGCCGAAGCTCCCCGAACCATCCCGTCCGTCTCTTAACCAACCGAGCCGAAGCTCCCCGGACCATCCCGTCCATCTCTTAACCAACCGAGCCGAAGCTCTCATCAATCTTCCTGTGCCAACAGTGTTTGTGAAAAGTGTAGCCCTAGTTACTAAGTTACTCTTGTCGGTTTGTTATTATAGTTTACGTTAGCCCAGGACTGCCCCCGGTATTCCCCGTGAAGGGCTCTCAAGGGGCACTAGGAACCAAGACGGCGGCATTACGGCCCGAAGTTCCCTTTCGCAAGGCACTTATTGTTATTGGTTTATCTCCCTTAACCCGATTCCCTTCTCATATTACGATAGACTATCCTAGGGTGATTTTTAACCTTCCTCTCTTCGGGAAAGGCGATCTTTCACCGAAACCCGAGCACCTCTTAACTCTAGCTATCACCACTTCTCACTACTCTTTATACCTTCCTATTGTGATTTCCTCCACCATTGCCCACCCAGACAATATGATTAACTCCAATGCCTTCCTCAGATCACGTCCTATTGCATTTCACAAATTTGTTATATGCAGCCCGATCTAGACTATATGTCGAACCGGTTATGCAATGATCCAATACTCATTCAATGCCCTAAATTATTTACTGGAGACTTACCATGGTATAAATGACCTAAATCCAGAAAAATGGAAATTTTCATAATTTATTTGGCATTAAATTAAATTCCTCGAAAATCCCAAGGGCTACCGGTTTGAACATGAACTACCCTAAGTTCTCATGCAAGATGTCCAGCAACTTTATGACAAATAGTAGGTTATCTCAGTAGGTTAAACCCAAGGTATCATAATTTTTCTATAATCAAAAGGGCATTAAAACTATTTTAGAAATAATCTCTATCTTTTGTTATTTATGAATCAAGTACAGAAAATATTCTTCCAAAAATTACAAATAATTTATGACATGCAGATAAAGGCCTAAAATTAGCATTGGCCCAGTTTCATAATTTTTCAGTAATAAAATCATCCCTAAATAATTTTTCAAGAATAGAACCCCTTTTTAACTTTTATGAAGGAAGTACTGGATGTATTCAACTAAAAATTATATAAAAATTCAGGGGTAATCAATCTATTCTAAAATCTATATCTCCAAAATTTCATGAGATTTCAATGAACAGAGATTCCTAAATAATTAAATCATCATCTAAGGCCATAGCAAGCTTTACAAATGAAGTGCTAGCAATAATCAACATAAAATTCCAGAAAAATTGCTATAAGTTCTACCTGATCCAAAACTCACTCTACCCGAATTTCACGGTTTTTAAGTAAGGTTCAGTGACTGATTTTTCCTATTTGATATTTTACCCTAAAAACTAAGGTTAGGGTTTTAAGGTATCTACTTATCTCCAAATTCTCCAAGATTATATCCAGACGATTCTTATCGAGATTTTGTCAATTCTACAGAGTTTCAAGGCAATATAAGAGCAATTGCCCCTATGTCCTTCACAACTCTCAAAACCCTTTATTTAGGGTTTGAGCTTGGATCCTAGGGTAAATCAACCCTAAACCTCACCATTTTTCTCCAAGCAGGTTATAACACCCTTCTAAGTCATAGATCAGAAAATCAGCCTCTGTTGAGGTGATTTGACCTTTCCAAACTCTTAGTGCACTTTTTACTAAAAGGTGTCTCACTAATGCCTAGTTAAGGGTAGAAGATTTCCTACCCAAAACTCCTCTAAATCAGTTGGAATTTTGTACAGACCTAGGTTTTATAGCCAGGGACCACTCACCAAAATTTGAGAGGGTTTGGAGGTCATTTGACCACTTAAATAAATTCCTCTAAGTTTATTAAATTGAAACAAAAACTTTAGGCAAAGTATCTCCAAAAATTCCCATTTTTGGTCTGCCTTTAGGTATTATTAAGGTTAATCCCCTGCTCAAATTTCAGGTCATTTGGACAAGGGACGAAGAGTGGGCATCCGTTTTAATTTCTGCCCAACTCTAGGTACAGCCCCCACTAAAACGGGTGTTGCGGCCGAACCGCTTACCCAAACGAGTTGAAACCAATTTTATATTAATTTAGACTCGAAGGGCTACGACTTTTGTGTCTGGTCACTTTTCCTAAAATGGCCTCTAAGTGCCTCGTTTTGCAGCATTAAAATGTGCCCATCCAAGTATAATTTCCTTACAAAATTATTTATATAATTTATATATTAAAAACAGTTTTTACTGTTCATCTTCTACAGAACCCGAAAACCAGACACAGAAAATCATATTTCCTGTAGCTCTTTCGCGCTCTATCACCGGTCGTCCGGTCACTTCCCTGGCCAGCCACCACCACCACCGCCTCCGTTGAGGCGATGGCTATCGATCGGCGGTGGTTTGGCCACTGGAGGTGGCGGTTTCCGGCGAACTCAAGAATACACTTTTCATGGTTTTCCATGAAAACGAGAGATGGGTCCGGCTCCGTTGAGCGTGAACTTCCTTTATAAGAATCCTAAGATCTACCCATGAAAGAGAAGAAGCAGAGGAGGACCTTATTCGCGGTTTGGAGGCGAGAAGAACGACGGGGTGTCATGGCGCGGTGGTGGCGTTGCTGAACTTCTCCTACAGCAAGAACAAGGATCTGATCGTTTGATTGAGCGTGTAACCTTCTCCTCTTGCTCCAAGTGGGCTTTTATAAGTCAGCATATGGGGAGATGAAAGGGTAAAGCCTTAATGGTCATGAAGGCTCCTCCTAATAACATTTCGGTTACAGTGAAGGGATAAGAAACGGTGGAAGATGAACATGTGTGTCCAGTTAGTGGTTTCCTATCGGACCACATCTTCCTCCTTTATTATATAATTAAAGAAGGAAAAACGGCCTGTAATTACTCCTGGTGTAACTTCCCACACCAGCATTTATTACCACGCGTGTTAGAATAATTTCGGGCCTGAACCGTCGTTTCGGCCAATGTCACGGGCGTGACACATAGGTCACGGGCGTGACAAGCCCGGATAGCCAATTCTGGGTTCGACGATCGTCGAACTGAGATCGACGATCGTCGAAGGGTGGTCACGGGCATGACACCTGGGTCACGGGCGTGACAGGCCCGGGTGGTTAATTCTGGGTCAACGATCGTCGAACTGAGATCGACGGTCGTCGAAGGGTGGTCACGCCCTAGGTCACAGGCGTGACACCTAGGTCACGGGCGTGACAGGCCCGAGTTTCAATTTCGATGATCTCCTTACGAAGATCGACGATCGTCGAAGGAGTCACGCCCTAGGTCACGGGCGTGACACCTTGGTCACGGGCGTGACATGCCCGGGCTGCAAGTTCGAGGATCGTCTCACGGAGATCGACGATCGTCGAAGGAGTCACGCCCTAGGTCACGGGCGTGACACCTTGGTCACGGGCATGACATGCCCGGGCAGCAAGTTCGACGATCGTCTCGCGGTGATCGACGATCGTCGAAGTAGTCACGCCCAAAGTCACGGGCGTGACGGGTCGGTCACGGGCGTGACCAACCCATGACCCGAACCCTCGATCGATCTATTTCAATTTTTGGGCTTCAAAGGGTTCTGTCACGACCAACCGACTCCTAGGGGTCTAGCCGGAAATGGGATGTTACAAATCCCAATAAACAAAACAAAAATTTCGTCCCCGAAATTGAGGTTGAGCCTACGGGGATTTCTATCGGAATAAATTAAACTTGTAACATCTCATACGATCTTTCTATCGGGTTTAGGCGACTATTCGTTTGATAAACGAAGACAATCTCCCCAATAAACAAAAGATTAGCCCCTACCTTTCTGATTGAGTGCGCATGCCTAGGTCCTGAATTTTCCTTATCTAGTCTTAACGGTCCAAAACAAGAAGGCAATCTATAGTATACCGAGAGGTGGTGAGATGTACCTGACTGAACAACTCCGGGTATCTTTGCCTCATCAGGTCCTGCGGTTCCCAGGTGTGCTCCTCCTGACCGTGATTTCTCCACAGAACCTTGACTAAGGGGATCTTCTTGCGGCGCAAGATCCGTACTCCTTTGTCGTCGATCCGGACCGGCTCCAAGTGAACAGATCGGTCTGAAGCTACCGGCCCTTCGGTGGTCAAAATCCGCTGCTCCGGGCGTAGTAGAGCCCTTCTCAGCGAAGAAATATGGAAGACGTCGTGTAGAGCTGCCAGCTCTGGCGGCAACTCTAGCCTGTAGGCTAGGGGTCCGATCCGCTCCAGGATCTGGTAAGGGCTCATATACCTAGGGCTGAGCTTCTTCCTCCGACCGCGCACCCATGAGACTCCGTGCATGGGTCGGATCTTCAAGAACACTCGATCTCCTACCCGAAACTCTACCTGGCGATGCCGGGCGTCATAGTATTTAGCCTGTCTGCTCTGCGCCTCCAACATCCTATCTCTGATCAGTCTCACCTGAGCCTCGGTGTCTTCAACAAAATCCGATCCCAACACCTTCGGATCCTCGTCTTGAACCCAAGAAAGCGGGGTCCTACATTTTCTTCCATACAAGGCTTCATAAGGCGCCATCCTGATGCTGGACTGGTAGCTATTGTTATAGGAGAACTCGACCAACGGTAACATCTTCTCCCACGGCTCCCCTCGGTCCAGTATACACAGTCGTAGTAAATCCTCCAAGGTCCGGTTGGTGCGCTCTGTCTGCTCGTCCATCTGAGGGTGGAAGGTCGTGCTAAAAGTCAACCAGGTGCCCAAATATGCCTGCACTGACCGCCACTCCCTGGATGTAAACCGTCCATCGCGGTCTGACACTATCGTCCGGGGCACGCCATGATATCGGATATACTGCTCCACGAACTTCCGTACCAGCACTCCCACCGAGTCATCCTTCCTGATCGGTATAAAGCGGGCCACCTTCATCAACCGATCAACAATCACCCAGATCGAGTCGTTCCCCATCCGAGACCGGGGAAGACCATGTATAAAATCCATAGCTATATCGTCGAACTTCCACTCCGGCACCGGGAGTGGCTGCAGCAATCCTGCGGGGTTCCTGCACTCCGCCTTCACCAACTGACACGCCTCACAATGGGTCACGAAGTACGTAATGTCCTTCTTCATGCCCGGCCAAAACATCGTCTTCTTCAGATCAGCGGTCATCTTTGTGATCCCCGGGTGCACAGAGTACCGGCTGCAATGCGCCTCCATCATAATATCCTCTCGGATCTGGCCTCCTGCGGGTATATATACTCTGCCTCTGAAATGTAGCAATCCATCTCTCAGGGAATAATCTCCTGTCGAACCTTCCTCCAAAGCTCGGAACATCGGCTCTGCCCACGCATCTGTCCTCTGTCTGTCCCGAATGCGATCCCGAATATCATCTATGGCCACTATCGATGCCAGATACTCCCTATACAGAACTGGGTCATCCTCGGACACTAGGGATATCTGCATATCTCTGAATGACCGGACTAGCTCCATGGACATAACCTGGGGCCCAGCTTCGGAAGTGGCAGCTCGCCGGCTCAACGCGTCGGCCACTATGTTTGCCTTCCCTGGATGGTAGTGCATCTCATACTGATAATCTGCTAAGAACTCCACCCAGCGACTCTGCCTGATATTCAGCTCCTTCTGCGTGTCCACGTATTTCAGGTTCTTGTGGTCGGAGTAGATATCGCAGTGGACTCCGTAAAGATAATGGCGCCAGACCTTCAGAGCAAAAACGACCGCTCTCATCTCAAGGTCGTGCACTGGGTAGTTCTTCTCATAGGTCTTCAGCTGGTGGGAGGCATATGCTATGACGTGTCCGTTCTGCATCAGCACTGCTCCCATCCCCTGGTATGATGCGTCGGTATACACCTGGAATCCTTCCTTTCCAGATGGAAGGGCCAGAATAGGGGTTGAGATGAGTCGGTCCTTCAGTTCCTGGAAAGCCGCCTGGCACTGCGGGGTCCAAACGAAAGGTGCCTCCTTCTTCGTCAAAGATGTGAGGGGGAGGGCAATCTGAGAGAACCCCTCCACGAACTTCCGGTAGTAACCGGCAAGTCCCAAGAAACTTCGTACATCGGTGGCTGTCTTCAACTGCGGCCAATCTCGAACTGCCCGAATCTTTGTCGGATCCACTGCCAACCCGGCTCCGCTGATAATATGGCCCAGGAAGGCCACCTCCTTCAACCAAAACTGACACTTGCTGAATTTTGCATAAAAGCGATGCTCCCGCAACCTTTCCAAAGTCAGTGCTAGATGCCGAGTGTGCTCCTCCTCCGTCCTAGAGTAGATCAGGATGTCGTCTATGAATACTATGACGAACACATCCAAGTAGGCCTCGAAGACCCGGTTCATGAGACTCATGAATGCCGACGGGGCATTCGTGATCCCGAAGGGCATCACGGTGAACTCATACAGGCCATATCTGCTACTGAAGGCCGTCTTCAGAATATCCTCCTCCTGGATCCGTAGCTGGTAGTATCCTGACCTCAAGTCCAGCTTCGAGAAATAATGGGCCCCCTCTAGCTGGTCGAACAATTCGTCTATCCGAGGGAGCGGATAGGTATTCCGGACGGTCAGCCTGTTTAGTGCTCGATAATCGATGCACAGGCGGAGTGTCCCATCCTTCTTCTTCACGAATAGGACCGGTGCTCCCCATGGCGAGGAACTCGGTCTAACAAATCCTGCCTCAACCAATTCCTGCAACTGAGTCCGAAACTCTGCCAACTCCTTTGGGGCCATCCGATAAGGGGACCTAGATGCCGGCTTGGCCCCCGGCACAAGCTGTATCTGAAAGTCCTGCTCTCGGTGTGGAGGTAGTCCTGGCAGTTTCTTTGGAAAGATGTCAGCGAAATCTCGCACCACCGGGATGTCTGTCACCGACTCCTTAACTTCCGCCATCTCAAATAGAATCTGATAGACCTCTTCTCCCTGCAGATGGGCCTTAACGGCCTGTACCGAAGATAGGAGTATACGAGAGACAGGTCTTATACCTTCGATGGTAATGAAAGAGTCCCCGTGTCTCACGGTGATCCTCTTCGCCTGGCAGTCAATATGGGCATGGTTCCAGTGCAGCCATACCATGCCCAGGATCAAGTCGTAGTCCGTCAGCTTCAAAATCATCGTTGGAGCCTCGAACACTTTTCCACAAATTTCCGCCTCCATATTACAGTGATCCGTGGTAAGGAGCTCAGATCCATCTGGTAGTCGCACCCTCATCCTCGAGCCTGTGAACCGCTCCACACCTTCCAGTCCTTCTACAAACGTCTCCGACACAAAGGAGTGAGTAGCTCCAGTATCGAACAGCGTGCGGGCCGGCTTGCCGCTGATGAAGACTATACCTGGGGTGATTAGATATCTTAGGGTTCTATAGTGAGTTTTACTTTCCTTGCTAATCTATCTAGTGCGATTCAAAGTTTGACCATTGAAAGGGAAATTCTATGAAAATAAAGAAGCATTGCGGCATACCTGCGATGACCTGCTCCGGATTCCGAGGCTGCGCAAGGTCCAAAGCATATACCTGCTCTCTTCCCTGTCTACGATCTCCCTCCTGGTATCCACGACCGCGGCCGCGTCCTCGGCCTCCGTAATGCTGAGCTGGTGGGCCGCCCTGTGGTGCTGGAGGTGGTGCCCCCCTCATGGGGCAGTTCCTCCGAATGTGCCCAATCTGATGACAAAGGAAGCACTCCGGTGGGGGATACGCCATTCCCCCGGGTCTCGGCATCTCCTGCATCCGAAGAGGTGGAGGGGCCAATATCACCTGTTCCCTCAGCTCCTGCCTCACGTCCTGACGAGGCTGGTCCTCTGTCCTCCTCCCCTCTGGTACAGCACCTCGCCGCTGGTCATTTCTACCTCTCCGTCCCTGATCCTCTGCTAGCCGTTTCCGGCCCCGGGTGGCGTGCCAATCTGCCTCAATCCTTTTTGCCATCTCCAAAATCCGGGAGATGGGCCCGTCAGATACAAACAACAGAGCCTCCCTCAAGTCCTCCCGCAGGCCCTTATAGAACCTCCTGATATACCCTGCTTCGTCCAGCTGGTAGGAATCTGCGTATCGGGCCAGATGGTCGAACTCTCGATGGTACTCCACCACGGTCCGGGTGCCCTGCTTCAGCTGTAAGAACCGCTCCTCCAAATCATCCCTGGCCGACTGCGGAACGAAATGCTCCAGCAGTGCGGCCCTGAACTCCTCCCAGGTAACCTCCGCAACCTCCCTATCGGCAAATGTCGTGTCCAATAGCGTCTTCCACCACCTCTTTGCATGGGACTCCAGGCAAGAGACAACCAAGGCCACCCTCTCCTCCCAGGGACACCGTATCCCGGTCAGCATCTCGTACATGATATCGAGCCACTCTTCCGTCCGAACCGCCGACTCAGTCCCCAAATAGGACGGGGGAGAAAGACCCCGGAAGATGCTCAGCCAGTTGGCCCCCGGGTTTGGCTGCGGGGCCGGAACCTGCTGGGCCCTGAAAGCCTCTAGGATGGCAGTCAGAGTCTGTCCCATGTCTGACTGAAGGAAAGGAGTGGGGACCGGTGGGGGTGGTGCAACAACCTGAGCCTGTTGAACTCCACCTTGTGGCGTAGGCTGTGCTGGAGGCTGCGTAACAAAAACTCATGCTGAGAAAACGTTCAAATATTACATAAAGGTGGACAATTAATATGTGATCCCCATATGGGCACACCACTGCTTCCGCTGCTTAGTTTGTCCCCAAACTAAACTCGAGCGGGGGTGACCCAGGGTTAGTGGACTGCTACCTTTTCAGATCGATGTTTCGGCTCTGATACCACTTGTAAGACCCCCTTTTTTTTCTTTTTCAACCACCGGGGTCTTAGGCCCAGAATTGCCGCTTTGCGGTGACACCTTCACGTCCTGAAGGGTCATCACCACAAGGCGCCGATTCTGCCGGCCAATTCGATCACAGAAAGGTAGCACAATAATAGAAGTAAGAGCAATGCAGTCCACAATAATAAATCACATATATAGAAATAAATCTCCACGAAGGGAGTGTCCACAGAAAACATCAGAGTACTATAAATGCGGGCTTATGCCCGGTACAAAATGTCCTCACTACAAGTCTCTCATGCGGAAGCAAAAATAGGAACTACACAGGGTCGAGACTCACGGTCCCGGCTGTATGAACTCCGGAGCTAGACTGCCCCATCTCCAGGCGCACTGATCTCTGGGGCTGCTCCTCCATGCTGGGCTCCATGATCCCCTAAATGATGCGGTTCGAAAACCGTTAGTCATAAAGACTAAGCCCTATCATCCCCTACCCCTTCCCCCATGGCTCCTAGGTACCGAGCGGAGAGGAAGAAAGGGAAGGACATGAAGGTAGAGATTAATCAAGAAACAGATGGCAGCGGAACTAATCTAGTAATTCTATAATAGTATGACAGAAACAGAAAGTAAGAAAAGTAACCTTAACTTATGTGCGAAAACGCATAAGCCAAGGGATCTTCTGCAAGGCTCTCATCATATAGAGTGTCCCATACCACCTATACGTTGGGGTGTCGGTTATCAAACAACAACATATGTTTATATATTGAAATTAACCATTGATTTATAAACTTGCTTACACAAGCTTATAGACCAAAGGGGTCGTTTTGCAGGTCCTAATGTATAAGCGTCCCATATCACTTATACTTTAGGTGTCAGGGTTAAATGAATCGATTATGCTATGACATGCAAGTGGGTATGATGAAACATGCAAGTGCAACTCACACGCCCGACTCTGTGCACACAGACCTTTAGTTCCCCCTTTCGGAGCCGTTACCTCCCAGGATACCTCCGTAGTGGCGGACGGAAGCGGTGGGTTGGGCCTCGCCCACCTCAAAACCAGCAAAAGCACCACTGGTCTGACCTATCGTACTCCTCAACGCTTGGTGCACTAAGCGGACGCCTGCATACTCTTGCTGGCTGGCGTACCGGACTTCTGTTGGCGAAGTGCTAATCACCCCGCCAAGTCAACGATATCGGTGTCGGTGCAATCGAACTCCCCGATATCGAAAAACCCACCACCTTAACTTTTCCTATCTTATGCATATGCAAGTTTATTCGTAAACACACAAAACCGAGCCGAAGCTCCCCGGACCAAAACGTCCGTCTCCAAACCAACCGAGCCGAAGCTCCCCGGACCATCCCGTCTATCTCTTAACCAACCGAGCCGAAGCTCCCCGGACCATCCCGTCCGTCTCTTAACCAACCGAGCCGAAGCTCTCATCAATCTTCCTGTGCCAACAGTGTTTGTGAAAAGTGCAGCCCTAGTTACTAAGTTACACTTGTCGGTTTATTATTACAGTTTACGTTAGCCCAGGACTGCCCCCGGTATTCCCCGTGAAGGGCTCTCAAGGGGCACTAGGAACCAAGACGGCGGCATTACGGCCCGAAGTTCCCTTTCGCAAGGCATTTATTGTTATTGGTTTATCTCCCTTAACCCGATTCCCTTCTCATATTACGATAGACTATCCTAGGGTGATTTTTAACCTTCCTCTCTTCGGGAAAGGCGATCTTTCGCCGAAACCCGAGCACCTCTTAACTCTAGCTATCACCACTTCTCACTACTCTTTATACCTTCCTATTGTGATTTCCTCCACCATTGCCCACCCAGACAATATGATTAACTCCAATGCCTTCCTCAGATCATGTCCTATTGCATTTCACAAATTTGTTATATGCAGACCGATCTAGACTATATGTCGAACCAGTTATGCAATGATCCAATACTCATCCAAATGCCCTAAATTATTTACTAGAGACTTACCATGGTATAAATGACCTAAATCCAGAAAAATGGAAATTTTCATAATTTATTTGGCATTAAATTAAATTCCTCGAAAATCCCAAGAGCTATCGGTTTGAACATGAACTACCCTAAGTTCTCATGCAAGATGTCCAGCAACTTTATGACAAATAGTAGGTTATCTCAGTAGGTGAAACCCAAGGTATCATAATTTTTCTATCATCAAAAGGGCATTAAAACTATTTTAGAAATAATCTCTATCTTTTGTTATTTATGAATCAAGTACAGAAAATATTCTTCCAAAAATTACAAATAATTTATGACATGCAGATAAAGGTCTAAAATTAGCACTGGCCCAGTTTCATAATTTTTCAGTAATAAAATCATCCCTAAATAATTTTTCAAGCATAGAACCCCTTTTTAACTTTTATGAAGGAAGTACTGGATGTTTTCAACTAAAAATTATATAAAAATTCAGGGGTAATCAATCTGTTCTAAAATCTATATCTCCAAAATTTCATGAGATTTCAATGAACAGAGATTCCTAAATAATTAAATCATCATCTAAGGCCATAGCAAGCTTTACAAATGAAGTGCTAGCAATAATCAACATAAAATTCCAGAAAAATTGTTATAAGTTCTACCTGATCCAAAACTCACTCTACCCGAATTTCACGGTTTTTAAGTAAGGTTCAGTGACTGATTTTTCCTATTTGATATTTTACCCTAAAAACTATGGTTAGGGTTTTAAGGTATCTACTTGTCTCCAAATTCTCCAAGATTACATCCAGACGATTCTTATCGAGATTTTGTCAATTCTACAGAGTTTCAAGGCAATACAAGAGCAATTGCCCCCATGTCCTTCACAACCCTCAAAACCCTTTATTTAGGGTTTGAGCTTGGATCCTAGGGAAAATCAACCCTAAACCTCACCATTTTTCTCCAAGCAGGTTATAACGCCCTTCTAAGTCAGAGATCAGAAAATCAGCCTCTGTTGAAGTGATTTGACCTTTCCAAACTCTTAGTGCACTTTTTACTAAAAGGTGTCTCACTAATGCCTAGTTAAGGGTAGAAGATTTTCTACCCAAAACTCCTCCAAATCAGTTGGAATTTTGTACAGACCTAGGTTTTATAGCCAGGGACCACTCACCAAAATTTGGGAGGGTTTGGAGGTCATTTGACCACTTAAATAAATTTCTCTAAGTTTATTAAATTGAAACAAAAACTTTAGGCAAAGTATCTACAAAAATTCTCATTTTTGGTCTGCCTTTAGGTATTGTTAAGGCTAATCCCCTGCCCAAATTTCAGGTCATTTGGACAAGGGACGAAGAGTGGGCATCCGTTTTAATTTCTGCCCAACTCTAGGTACAGCCCCCACTAAAACGGGTGCTGCGGCCGAACCGCTTACCCAAACGAGTTGAAAACAATTTTATATTAATCTAAACTCGAAGGGCTACGACTTTTGTGTCTGGTCACTTTTCCTAAAATGGCCTCTAAATGCCTCGTTTTGTAGCATTAAAATGTGCCCATCCAAGTATAATTTCCTTACAAAATTATTTACATAATTTATATATTAAAAACAGTTTTTACTGTTCATCTTCTACAGAACCCGAAAACCAGACACAGAAAATCATATTTTCTGTAGCTCTTTCGCGCTCCGTCACCGGTTGTCCGGTCACTTCCCTGGCCAGCCAACACCACCACCGCCTCCGTTGAGGCGATGGCTATCGATCGGCGGTGGTTTGGCCGCCGGAGGTGGCGGTTTCCGGCGAACTCAAGAATACACTTTTCATGGTTTTCCATGAAAACGAGAGATGGGTCCGGCTCCGTTGAGCGCGAACTTCCTTTCTAAGAATCCTAAGATCTACCCATGAAAGAGAAGAAGCAGAGGAGGACATTATTCGCGATTTGGAGGCGAGAAGAACGACGGGGTGCCATGGCGCGGTGGTGGCATTGCTGAACTTCTCCTACAGCAAGAACAAGGATCTGATCGTTTGATTGAGCGTGTAACCTTCTCCTCTTGCTCTAAGTGGGCTTTTATAAGTCAGCATGTGGGGAGGTGAAAGGGTAAAGCCTTAATGGTCATGAAGGCTCCTCCTAATAACATTTCGGTTACAGTGAAGGGATAAGAAACGGTGGAAGATGAACAGGTGTGTCCAGTTGGCGGTTTCCTATCGGACCACATCTTCCTCCTTTATTATATAATTAAAGAAGGAAAAACGGCCTGTAATTACTCCTGGTGTAACTTCCCACACCAGCATTTATTACCACGCGTGTTAGAATAATTTCGGGCATGAACCGTCGTTTCGGTAAATGTCACGGGCGTGACACATAGGTCACGGGCGTGACAAGCTCGGATAGCTAATTCTGGGTTCGACGATCGTCGAACTGAGATCGACGATCGTCGAAGGGTGGTCACGGGCGTGACACCTGGGTCACGGGCGTGACAGGCCCGGGTGGTTAATTCTGGGTCGACGATCGTCGAACTGAGATTGACGGTCGTCGAAGGGTGGTCACGCCCTAGGTCACAGGCGTGACACCTAGGTCACGGGCGTGACAGGCCCGAGTTTCAATTTCGACGATCTCCTTACGGAGATCGACGATCGTCGAAGGAGTCACGCCCTAGGTCACGGGCGTGACACCTTGGTCACGGGCGTGACATGCCCGGGCAGCAAGTTCGACGATCGTCTCGCGGAGATCGACGATCGTCGAAGTAGTCACGCCCAAAGTCACGGGCGTGACGGGTCGGTCACGGGCGTGACCAACCCGTGACCCGAACCCTCAATCGATTTATTTCAATTTTTGGGCTTCACAGGGTTCTGTCACGACCAACCGACTCCTAAGGGTCTAGCCGAAAATGGGATGTTACACCCACACTATATGCCACAAACAGGCGGCGAGGTTACAAGTTAATACCAAAACATACTTGCATTCTAACTAAGGGCATACTAGCGGAAGATTTACAGATAATATTGAACTCAACATTCATGAATGTCCACTATATATAAACAACCACATTTATATATAACCCTGAAGGAATGTACACCAAATACACAAAAGTTTGGCCTTAAGGCCTTACAGTTAAGCTTCACATGTGTGGATTACAAACATCGGCGCACAGGCCGGCCACACATGAAAATAATAAAGTTATTCTCTAAGCCTTCGAGGGCCAGCAACAGCAGCAGTAGGGTCTTCAACCTGCTATTTCCTGCTCGGCTCTCCAGCACCTGCACAAGGACAACCCACCATGATGGTGGCAAATAAGGCAACTCAGCATTCATCTGACCAATTTATAACGACCCTACCCCTTACCCGGGGCAATGGTATTCCTTCCCTGTAGGCATAGCATTTCACAAGCAGATATATCACACTATGTGCACTCACGCACAATCAATATATCACAAACGTCGGCCATGCGGCCCGACGCTCCGTGCACTCAGGGCACATTCTTGGTGTACCGGAAAACCAGGGTCCCACCTGTTGGGTATTACATCCACAATAACCCAGATTTGCATGAAGTCACCCTTGAACTAAGATGAATTAAGTTATATTTGATCTTCTATTTTAGTTATGTGTTTGCAGGACTCTATTGCTAAGTGTAGACAAATTTCGGTCTACAGTGGGTCATAAACACAGGACCATACAATGTAATCCCTCATTGTGGGATCCAAGGTGTTGACTCATGTGTAGCCTCTCTATTGGGATACACTTCATATTTAAGCACTTGGATCAATGGATGAAGTGTTGGTGATGATTGGATTCAAGAAGGAAAACTTTCTGAAAGTCAGAAATTTTTTAAGTCCATTACTCGAGTAGACTGTTAGTACTCGAGTAGTATAAGTTGAAGCTCTCGAGTAGTTAGACTTATTACTCAAGTACCAAAGCTGGTTATCGAGAAGTATTATTCTAGTTCTCGAGTAACCGGGTTTAGTTCTCGAGTAGACCTTATCTCTACCTCTCGAGTGTTCAGATCTTAACTCAGAAAATTTCTAAGTATAGTTCTCGAGAAGTTATCTTGTACTCGAGTAGTTGATAATATGTCTCGAGTGACAACAATCTTTCTTTCTCAGAATTTTTCTAAGTCCAGTTCTCAAGTAGTTCTCGAGAACAATCCCTATTTCTCGAATAATTCTATATTTTATTCTCGAGAAGTTCCTCTTTTCTCGAGAAATCATTTCTAGTTCTAGAGTAATCTTCTTCCAGATCCAGAAATATTTTCTAAGTGTTAGTTCTCGAGAAGTTTAATTCCACTTCTAAAGTAGATTTCAAGTTCTCAAGTAATTCCTTTCTACTCGAGAAATAATTCCCTATGTCTCGAATGGTTCTGATATACTTCTTCTCAAGTAATTCAAGTTCACTTCTCGAGAACCAATCTTGTACTCGAGTAATGTATTCTTCTTCTCGAGTGATTTCAGAAATTCTTCTTCTCGAGTAATCTTCATTTCTCCACTCGAGTAATAGATTCACCTCTCGAGAAATACTACTTCACTCGAGAAATGCATTTCAGATTTGCAGAAATTTTGTTAAGTCCAGATTTGACGAGATTTTCAAATGACACGACGTGATTGGTCCACGTGTACGTCATTAAGGATAATTATGACCGTTAGGGAGATCTTATATAAGGTCTTGTCAACCGACTAACCCTAAGAAGGATTTTACAAGGTGTCATAATTTTCTAAGTTCTCTGAATCTCTCTCTCTTCAAAATGAAAGCTGTTGTCGCCGATCTTCTTCGTGCAAGGGCTAGGGTTTTCGATTCAAGGATTTAGATCAAGATTGATTTCCAGATCGGGATTATTGTTCGTTCTTCATCATCTCTCCAATCGGGTGAAGTCAAAAGAAGTTTTCAGATCTCATTCTTACTGAGTTATCTTCTTCAACAATTCTGACAGAGCCGCAAGTTATAAGAAGAAGATCCAGGCAGATCATTCAAGATTTGAAGATTATTGTTTGTATTTTCAAATTTCTCTCTATTCAATTCTTGTAGGAGATTTCTCTCCGAGTTGTACTAAGTTTTATCTTCCGAGTGTAGATCCATTTGGATCGAGTTTGTAGGAACTTTGTTCTGAGGTGTAGGATTGGTTTTCAATCCGAGATAGTGGAGTAGCCGAGTCTAGTGGTTTGCTAGATCGGTGAGGGAAAGTAGATGTATCCAAGGTTGGGGACCCACTATAAATCTTTTGTCGTCTGTGATTGCTGGGTTGATTTGTGTGCATAGTTGCTAAATTTTTATTTCGCAAAAGACGCACAACTCACATATTCACCCCCCTCTAGGTGATTTAGGTAGACAACTGAACTCATTCATTTGGTATCAGAGGGAGGTTGATCACTAAAAGGTTAACACCATGATCAATTCCTTCTCTAGTTGTCTCTTGATATCTTCCAAGCATGGACAAGGCTAAAGATTTTGTCAAGCTTCCTTTGTGCACAAAGACTAACTTTCCCATGTGGAAAGAAAGGATTAAATTTTTCATGGAAGCTGTGGATCCCAGGATCTTCATGATTGTTGAAGAAGGTCCTTACATTCCCACGACTATCTCCACAATAGATCCAACAAAGCAAGTTCCAAAGAAATTGATGGATCTAGATAAAGATTAGATTGCACTTGTCTCCTTGGACAAGAAAGCTAAGAATATAATAGCAAGTACAGTCGATGACTCAATGTTGCAGAACTTGATCCACTATCAATCTACTAAGGAGATGTGGCAGTCCCTTATCACTTTGATGGAAGGAACAGAAGAAGTGAGGGATGATAGAAGATCTCTCCTGAATCAAAAATACGAAGCCTTCTGGAAACGACCTAAAGATACCATTGTTGATAAATTTGAGAACTTATTCATGATAGTTAATGGTCTGAGAGTGTATGGCCGGGTCTTCACAAATGGGGAGCTAAATGACAAGTTTTTGAGGTCCCTCACAAAGGAATAGGACAACAAAGTTTGTGTCATCCGGGAATTTGGCAAATTAGCTGAAACAGACCCTCAGAATATATTTGGCAAGTTGATGTCCTATGAACTGCAGATAAAATCCAGAAAGGCTGAACAAGAGAAAAGTTGATTCTCTTCAAAGGAAAAGTCTATTGCTTTAAAGGCAGACAGTTCAAGGAAGGGAAGCTTTGCACCTGCTCCAGAAGAAAGTGAAGTGGAATCATCTGAGCCAAGCACTTCAGGCTCAGAGCTATCTGAAGGAGAGTTCTCACTACTCTCAAGAAAGTTCAAGAAATTCTTGAACAAGAAGAAGCAATGGAGAGGCAAGGATGCCTCATACAAAAGATCACGACATGACGGTGATCGACGAAAGAAAGGCTCAAGTAGACATGACAGGTATAATTCTAAACCCAACAAACATATTTCGACTGACATAGTTTGTTATTGTTGTAACAAGATAGGTCATGTCATTGCTGATTGACCCCACAAGAAGAAGGAGGGTGGAAAGAGAGAAGAAAAGAAGTCCCCATACAATAAGAAGAGGACAGAGAAGAGCCTAATAGCCAAGAAGGGCAAAACTCATAGTGACTCTGACTCATCTGAGTCGAGTGAAGAAGAAAAAGCCTACTTTGGGCTTATTAATCAGAAAGATGATGAACAAGAGCCCCAGTTCACTAGGAAGGTAAACTCTCACACTCCTCTTTGAGAATCTGAAGCCTCTGAGCATGATAATGAGGACAGCTCTTCTGACGATGAGTCTGAACTCATGGCCCAGTACAAAGAGTTAATCAAGTCTTACGACAAATGTCAACGAGTCATGAAAACTCAAGCTAAAGAGATAAAGTCTCTAAAAGCTAAAGAGAGTACCTTAAGAGAGAAAGTCGCTAATACTGACTCACTCAAGGAGAATTTCAATAATACTATTGAAGAATATAATAAGGCTCTAGAGCACCTTGACTTAAAAGAGAAAATCATCAAGGAGTTGAAAGAACAACTCGCTGCTGAAAAGAAACTTGTTGAAAGTTTCTCGAAGGCTAAGACTGTCCTTACTCTCATTGCTGAATTCTCAGCTAAGGCCAAGGGTGCTAGGCTAGGCCATGTAGAAGCTCCTAGTAAATCCTCTAAGAGGAATAAGACTCAAAGAAAGAATAAGGCCGTCAAGAAGGCCTTGGCCAAAGAAAAGGGGAAGGCCCCTCAAGATCAGACCACCTTTAAGAAGGTCATTTTTCCAACTAATGAGTTTGATCTTGACTCATCCTACGACCACTTGACTAGGCCTACTTATGTAGAGCCAAAGTCTCGTTACCAAGGATGGACTCGCCCCAAAAACTTTGGTGAGAGTGTCTTTAAGGCACCTTATAAAGAAGTCATTCTTCAGGGCTATGGTCCTTATGATCATGGTCATAACTTCAAAAAGCACCAAAGGTAAAACCCATTGTGGAAAAGCCTGTGAAGGAGAAGGAATCATGTGATTGCCATCATCATGAAGCCTCTTCCTCTAAGAATGCAACCCTTGCTAAACCACTATCCCAGAAGGTCAAGCAGGAGAACTTAAGGCAAAGATACAACATGTTCGACTATTGGTGCTGTGGCAGAATTGGTCATTTTTCCATCGATTGTTGGTTTAATCCGAGAAATGTTGCAACTCCTCAGGCTGACAACATGAGAATGACCACTCATAATGCTAATCCTCGTAGGGGGAGTGTTCTAACACAAGACCAAGGACCCAAACGTGTTTGGGTTCCTAAGGCAAACTGATTATGATTATAGGTATGTCCAAAGGCCACCAAAACGCCTATCTGGTATTCGGGCAGTGGATGTTCGCGGCACATGACCGGGAAAAGAAGCCTACTTAAGAACTTCTCTCCAGTGTTGAATGGACCAAAGGTCATCTTTGGAGGTTCAGACCGAGAAATCACTAAAGGCTACGGTATGATCACTAATGGTAGTGTATCCTTTTCGGATGTAGTTTATGTGGAAGGATTGGAAAACAATCTCGTAAGCATAAGCCAACTATGCAATAACAGATACATAGTTGAATTCCATGCCGACAAGTGCTTGATAAAGTCTGTTAACAATATGGAAACGATTCTATCAGGCACTCGAAGCAGGAATATATTTTGTTTAAATTTCATTTGTATAGACTCTTTTACACCAGTGTGCCTTTTAGAAAAGATAGTGCGTCTCTTGATGACCAAGGACACAAGAGATTAACACACATTCATTTTAAAACTATTAATAAATTATTTTCTCTAAACTTAGTACATGATGCCCCGAATGTCAAGTACGTCAAAGATAGACCTTGTCATGCATGCGTAAAAGGCAAGCAAACAAGGGCTACCTTTAAAAGCATTAAAGGCAAAGACTCTAATAGGTGTTTATACCTACTCCACATGGACTTGTTTGGTCCACTACAAGTTAGAAGTTTAGGAGGTAAGGATTATACGTTGGTTATTATTTGTGACTACTCGCACTTTGCGTGAGTGTTCTTTCTGACTTACAAGTTAGATACCTTTGATTTCCTTACAAATTTTGTCAAGCAGATGCAGAATGAATACCATTGTTCTGTTGTCAAGATCAGAAGTAATAATGGAACTGAATTCAAATCTGGGGCCATGATAGAATTTTGTGAAAGCCTAGATATCTTTCATGAGTTTTTCTCTCCTCGTATTCCACAACACAATGGAGTAGCTGAGAAAAGAAATAGAACACTCATAGAGGCTTGCAGGACTATGTTGAGTGATGCTTCACTACTAGAGTACTTCTGGGCTGAAGCCGTCAATACTGCATGCCACGTGCAAAATCGAGCACTCATAAATAAGAACCATGATAAGACACCTTACGAACTTCTAAAGGGAAGGAAACCGACTGTCTCACATTTTAGAATTTTTGGTTGTAAATGCTTCGTGCTTAACAATGGTAAGTATCACACTACCAAGTTTAGCGAAAAGAGTTTTGAATGTATTTTTGTAGGTTATAGTAGCCATAGTAAGACATACAGGATATTTAATAGAAAAACTCTGGTTGTAAAGGAATCAATATATGTTGTATTTAATGGGATGAGCTTGCTGCAAAACAACTCTTCTAGTGTGCTCATTGAAGATGCAGGTACAAAGTTGAAAGAAATTAGCTTGGATGAACCAAATAAAGATGAAGGTGAAAAGTTCATCAAGATCACCACTCCAACCCCTATTGGAGAGGTAGATGATCAAGATGAAGAAGAAGTCCAAGTTGAGGAAGTCACTCCAGTGGTTGAAGTTCTAGATGCAAGGACTCTAGAGCTCAGACATCTGAAGGATCACCCAATGGACCAAATCATAGGAGATCCCAGTGGTTTAAGTTCTTTCTCACAGGTTGAACCAAAGAAGTTTGAGGAAGCAAACTCAGATGCATCATGGATCTTGGCCATGGAAGAAGATTTGAACCAATACAAGAGCTGCAAAGTTTGGAAACTTGTTCCAAGACCCAAATGTAAGAATGTCATCAGGACAAAATGGGTATACAAGAACAAGATGGACGAAGATGGAACGATCATAAATAACAAAGCCAGACTCGTCGCCAAAGGATATCGTCAAGAAGAAGGAATCGACTTCGACCAGACATATGCTCTAGTCGCTAAGCTGGAGGCAATCAGGTTATTCCTAGCGTATGCTGAACTGAAGGGCTTCACTGTCTATCAAATGGGCATGAAGTCCGCCTTCCTTAATGGTGACATAAAGGAAAAAGTGTATGTGGAACAACCCCCAGGTTTCGTTGATTCTAACTCACCTGATTACGTTTACCTATTATCTAAAGCGCTATACGGTTTGAATGAAGCTCCTCGAGCTTGGTATGAAATGCTATCTAGTTTTCTTCTTGAGAACAAGTTTACAAGGGGAAAGATAGATAAGACATTATTTCTTAGGGAAATAAAAGACAAGATTTTGGTAGTGCAAATCTATGTCGATGACATTATATTTGTCTCTACTGACGACAACCTCTATAAGAAGTTCTCAAAACTTATGCAATAGAAGTTTGAAATGAGCAGCATGAGAGAGCTGAAGTATTTCTTAGGGCTTCAGGTGAAACAATCTGAAGATGGAATCTTCATCTCACAGACTAAGTTCACCAAGGAGCTTATTAAGAAATTTGGAATGGAGAATGCAACCTCTATGAGGACTCCAATGGGTTCAGCCATGTCTCTGGACAAGGATGAGAAAGGAAAACCTTTTGATGAAACCAAGTACAGAAGCATAGTTGGATCCTTGCTCTACCTTACTGCTAGTAGACCAGACATAATGTTTTCTATATATGTTTGTGCTAGATTCCAAGTAAACTGTAAGGAATCTCACTATGCTGCTGCAAAGCGGATTTTGAGATACCTTAAAGGTACACCGAATCTTGGTTTATGGTATCCAAGAAGTAATGATAGCGAGCTAATTGGTTTTTCAGATGTTGACTTTGCAGGTAGTAAAGATGACAAAAAAAGCACTTCCGGGACTTGTCAATTCCTTGGAAGAAGACTTATTTCACGGAGTAGCAAAAAGCAAAACTATGTCGCAATCTTAACGGCTGAGTCAGAATATATTTCTGCTGATAATTGTTGTGCACAGTTGCTTTGGCTAAAGAATGGCCTAGAAGACTACAACATGAAGGTCAAAGACATTCCACTGTTTTGTGAATCCTCCAACGCAATAACAATTGCTAACAACCTAGTCTCGCACAGCCGGACAAAGCACATCGAGCTCAGATATCACTTCATTCGGGAGCATATGGAGCAAGGGGACGTAGATCTGCAGTATGTTCCAACAGATAGGCAAGTTGCAGATATTTTCACGAAGCCGCTGGACTAGGACAAGTTCAACTTCTTCAAAACTGAGCTTGGCATGCTCAACAAGGAAGAGTAGACAAGGTGGGATCATTTCAAGGCTTAGAAATCGAGGAAAAGTCAAAAAGGTTAGAAATTTCTCTTAGTGGACCTCATTTCTCGAGACAAGGAATGACTTCTCGAGAAGTAATGTATGACTACTCAAGTAATCCATTTCCTCTCGAGAAACCAAGAAATTTTACTCGAGTACCATCACTCGAGTAGTAATCTTCTTCTCGAGAGGTAAATTAATTTCTCGAGTACTAAGCTTTAATTTCTCGAGAACTAATATTCTCTCTCTCGAGAACTAAGTCTCCACTCGAGAAATGACCCGACGCATTTCATAATATATTTTCAATTTCTTCACTCTTGCTTCACGCATGATTTATGCCCTAATCTAAGGCTTGATTTAGCCCTAATCATCATTACTAGACTTATATAAATAGAAAATCTTAGATTTCATAAACCTACTCGCATTCAAATCCTATTTCTCGAAAACCTTTTCGTCTCTCGGCGCTGACACAGAGAAACCATTTCATTTTCATTCTTCCATCTGTCGATCATCCTTTTCTGAAGAATCAATTGCGCCGCAGTCCAAGATTGGTGTTGGAAGTGAGCTAGTGATTGCAGGAATCGCTGAGCTATCAGACGACTTCAATAATTTACTGATTCTCCTAGACATTGCCGGATTAACGTTTGTTCTACAGGAACCTTGCAAAATCCTCTTTCTTGAGGTTGAAGAATTCTTCCAGAACCTTAAGGTAAGGATAAATGGCAAAGTTATAAAGTCCAGGGTGAATGGTATTAAGATCAAGCTGAACAAGACCATTGTGTCTCAACTTCTGAAAATGCCGATTGTTGATGAAGAAGATGATCTCACCGCAGAGGACAATGACAGGGCTTGTAGTTTCTGTGGAATTTCTACTGAGATTACTTCTATCAGAAGGCCTGATCTGAATGTTGAAAGCAAGTTGTTAGTGGACATCATTGGAAAAGTCCTCTAGTGCAAGACTGCCTATATAGGTTTCATTTCATATGATTTATTTAATGTTATGGCTGCAATAATCTGCAGGAAGAAGTTCCAATTTGCCATGATGATTCTTGATAAGATCAGGGAGAGCATCAAGGCTCCTAGTTTTGCAAGGATAATCTCTTTGATGCTTTGTGAGATAAATCCTCAAGTGTTTGATACTTCCAAAGGTACTTCCATACATCATATGAAGAAGGTCTCAATTTCTTCTATTCAGAGATGGGAATTAAAGCTTAAAAATCCTACTCAAGCTGCTAAGGCTCTTGAAGTCCCTGCCTCAGAGGACAGGACTCCATCTCCCTCTCTTCATAAAATTGCTAGCATAGCTGGTGCAGCATTTGAGGGGGAGCCTGCTCCCTCTATACAAGGCAGAATTCCTCCTCTTCCTGCACATTCAGAATAACTAGAAAGAATTTCTTCTCCTCCTGACCAGTAAGAACAGCTGCACAGAGTAATGTCTCCTTCTTCCCTTTCAGCACAGCAATAAGAAAGTAACTCTTCCCCTCCTCCAGATTCATCCTTACAAGCAGCTACTTCAGCAGAACTTCAATCAGATGTACAGGCATTAGAAATAATCCTATCCACCACTGATAACATCAATAAAATGATTGAGGAACTCTCCTTTGATGAACCATTTCCCTCTTTTCAAAAAGAGCAATCTGCTGAACAACCCAAGCAACCCAGTCATGTTCATACTCCATCTCCAACACCTACTCCATCACCTATGCAATCTCCCAAGTCACCTACTGCTCATTCTCTAGTTGCTGATAAAGACAAACCAGATACTATTCTACTTTCAGATGAAGATAAAAGTTCTCTAGAGCCTGTTGATGCACTCTTGAGGAACTTAGACTTCTCTCTTCCTACCTATACTGGTGAGGAATAAGTTATTCTTGTACATACTACAAGAGCTCAAAGCTCAGTAGTAATTGAAGAAATTGTTCCATGGAAAGATCCTCTTCCTCCAGCTCCAGTTTCTCCTACTGCAACTGCTCCTGTTACATCCACTTCTTCTGATATTCTAAGTAAGATTGAACAGATATTGGCTGATCAAAGAAAGCATTTTGATGACTCCTTGAAAATTGTGCAAGATAAAGTTATTGCTCTTGAGAAAGAGATGAGCAGAGGATTTGCTGAGATTCAGCATAACATAGATCAATTGAAGCACCTTTTTCAGATAGGTGGCAAAGCCCTGGACCACACTATTACTAGTGTTGGTGAAGTGATGAACCAATCTGTAACTCTGGCCAACAATCAAATTGACTTGAGAAGAAAGCCCAAGAACATGTTATGAAAGTATGTGAAGAAGTTGGAACTTTCAAAGAAGACACCACTGGGACACTATGTGTAGAAATCAGAAAGGGGGAGACTCTGGTGAAAGAATATGTTGAAAAGCTTGTAGAAAAGTTTACTAAAAGTGCTAAAATTCTCTGGACTTAGAAGTTAACTACAATCAACAACAATATGCTAGCTCAGATCCAGTCAGTGAAGTTCCATAACTATGACACTATAGTTTGGATGCATAACCGGATCTTTTCAAATTTTCAAGCTGATCCAAACACCATTCCTCATCATCTCAATCCTCTTGCTGAAGGACAGCCTACTCAGATTCCAGCTCCAATGCCTACCTTTTCTCCCAGGCCTACCGATGAAACTCTTCCTCCAGACTCATATACTAAAGTATGGGAAGATGTTATTCCACAGGACTTACCTGATATTCTTATTCCAAAGAAAAGGAAGTATGGAGAAGGTCCTTCTGCCAGTAAGTCAGTTCCCAATACAGAATCAGAAAAGAGAAAAGCTCAAGAATTTGCTGAAGTTTGGAACCAAACTTCAAAGTCCTTGATTCTAGATACTCTGAAACTTGTAATGGACTACAATGAAAACAGAGATCTCCATTATAGTTTTTCTGAATGAGAGCTTTATGAGAAGTCCATGACCAAGAGAAGGATTTATGATAGAGAATATGGTAGGAACAACCCTAAGGCACCTCCAAGACATCCAAGGTACTATCCTAAGCCATTGAGCTATCAGAGGAGACAACAGGAAACGTTTGACAAGCAACATCATCAACAACATCAGAGCTAGAACTGAATTTTTGATTTTTGAGATTGAGGATTGAATGCTTGTAGAAATGAAATCTAAAAAATTCTAATTATATAATCTCTAATTTTAATGATTATGTGTTTTCTTTATTTCTTGCATTTTATCCTATTCTTATCTTTTCATATCTAGTTCTTTCTCTTGTGATATAATTCACCTTAGTGTAGAGGGTTCTGACTTATACAAATAGGGGGAGATTATTGGGTATTGCATCCACAATAACCCATATTTGCATGAAGTCACCCTTGAACTAAGATGAATTAAGTTGTATATGATCTTCTATTTTAGTTATGTGTTTGCAGGACTCTATTTCTAAGTGTAGACAAATGTCAGTCTACAGTGGGTCATAAACACAGGACCATATAATGTAATCTCTCATTGTGTGATCCAAGGTGTTGACTCATGTGTAGCTTCTCTATTAGGATACACTTCATATTCAAGAACTTGGATCAATGGATGAAGTGTTGGTGATGATTGGATTCAAGAAAGAAAACTTTCGGAAAGTCAGAAATTTTCTAAGTTCATTACTCGAGTAGACTGTTAGTACTCGAGTAGTATAAGTTGAAGCTCTCGAGTAGTTAGTCTTATTACTCGAGTACAAAAGCTGGTTATCGAGTAGTATTATTCTAGTTCTCGACTAACTGGGTTTAGTTCTCGAGTATACCTTATCTCTACCTCTCGAGTGTTTAGATCTTAACTCAGAAAATTTCTAAGTATAGTTCTCGAGAAGTTATCTTGTACTCGAGTAGTTGATAGCATGTCTTGAGTGACAATAATCTTTCTTTCTCAGAATTTTTCTAAGTCTAGTTCTCGAGTAGTTCTCGTGAACAACCCCTAGTTCTCGAGTAATTGTATATTTTGTTCTCGAGAAGTTCCTCTTTTCTCGAGAAATCATTTCTAGTTTTAGAGTAATCTTCTTCCAGATCCAGAAATATTTTCTAAGTGTTTGTTCTCGAGAAGTTTTATTCCACTTCTCGAGTAGATTTCTGGTTCTCGAGTAATTCCTTTCTACTCGAGAAATAATTCCCTCTGTCATGAATGGTTCTGATATACTTCTTCTCGAGTAATTCATGTTCACTTCTCGAGAACCAATCTTGTACTCGAGTAATGTATTCTTCTTCTCGAGTGATTTTAGAAATTCTTCTTCTCGATTAATCTTCATTTCTCCACTCGAGTAATAGCTTCACCTCTCGAGAAATACTACTTCACTCGAGAAATGCATTTCAGATTTGCAGAAATTTTGTTAAGTCCAGATTTGACGGGATTTTCAAATGACACGATGTGATTGGTCCACGTGTACGTCATTAAGGATAATTATGACAGTTAGGGAGATCTTATATAAGGTCTTGTCAACCGACTAACCCTAAGAAGGATTTTACAAGCGGTCATAATTTTCTAAGTTCTCTGAATCTCTCTCTCTCTCTCTTCAAAACGAAATCCGCCGCCACCGATCTTCTTCGTACAAGGGCTAGGGTTTTCCATTCAAGTATTCAGATCACGATTGATTTCTAGATCGGGATTATTATTCGTTCTTCATCATCTCTTCGATCAGGTGAAGTCAAAAAAAGTATTCAGATCTCATTCTTGCTGAGTTATCTTCTTCAACAATTTTGACAGAGCCGCAAGTTATAAGAAGAAGATCAAGGCAGATCGATTCAAGATTTGAAGATTATTGTTTGTATTTTCAAATTTCTCTCTATTCAATTCTTGTAGGAGATTTCTTTCCGAGTTGTAGGAATTTTTATCTTCCGAGTGTAGATCTGTTTGGATTGAGTTTGTAGGAACTTTTTCTCGAGATGTAGGATTGGTTTTCAATCCGAGATAGTGGAGTAGCCGAGTCAACTTGTTTGCTAGATCAGTAAGGGAAAGTGGATGTACCCAAGGTTGGGGAACCACTATAAATCTTTTGTCGTTTGTGATTGCTTGGTTGATTTGTGTGCATAGTCGCTAAATTTTTATTCCGCAAAAAGATGCACAACTCACCTATTCACCCACTCTAGATGATTTAGGTAGACAACTGAACTCATTCACCACCACCGTTCAAGGTCCGAAACCCAACAATAAACTTTGAGCATTATTCTCCACAGCATATAGCTGGAGACTTTAGTCTTAATGGCGCGCAGGCCTAAGACTCTCATTATGTGAACCTGACGAACTCCAATATTCTAGGAACTTATGTCAGACAACCATAACACGAATACAGTTCAGCCCTTGCCCGTTGCTCAAATCACCAGTTCAATGTCTAAACTAATGCGGGTTGGAATCCCCTTGTCTGTTCAGCACAAAGCCTTTTAAGAGCTCGCAGCTCACAACAACCATACTGTCCACCAAGGTCTTGCTTCACAATCCAAAATGGGAGCTAGTGCCAGCGTTACTCATGATAGCTTGGCGGGTTCAGCAGAAGCTCTCTTTCTGCACCCAAACTCAACCCAAATCCTGCCGCATCCTGCAGTGTCAGAAAACTTATATTTCCATAGCATACAATACAAGAATTTTGAGGGTATTTTCCTGGAATTTCCATTCCCGTACTTCCGATTACTCCACTTCACAGGCACAACCCGCCGACTCCACAAACTACTCGTTTAAACGCGGAGTCTTCTCCGGTGCGCAAAATAAAACATCACCAATCCAGACCAACCTGTCCAAATGGGCTTCACACAGCATGCCTATTCTGTACTATACGTTTCTGAATCTATATGAAAGACTTATTGGGGATTTAAAGAATCAACCCAAGGGAAATCCCTCAATAATCCACCTTTTGGTGGGGGAAATCCATGCACATACCAAAATAAGGACTTCACATGTCCAAGAAGGAAGATCGTTACCCTAGAGGCATACTTTTGCGCCATGGAAAACTAGTCAGATGAAAAGAACCGCAACGGATTTGCCTCCATGGATCAGGACTCGGCTCGCGATTCGGGGCTCTGAAGCTCCACCGGCTACCGGCTTCCTCCTCCTCCTCCTTTCTTGCTCTCCCCACTCTCTAACTCTTTAGAAAGAGAAAGACCTAAGAGAAATGAGGGTTTGACCCTCAACTCCCTGCCTTATAATAATAGGGAGAGTTCTGGACCGTTAAATCCTATTTGAAGGGAATGAGCGGCCACGCATCGCCCTGAAAATCACTTTCCTGGGCCGAACACGGCCTGTGACTGATAAGTCACTAATTATAGATCATTTTATATAGTTTTTATTTAATTAATAATAAGATTATAATTATATTTTAGTAATTATGGTTCTAATTGTTTTATTTTCATATTTCAGGTCAATATGAGCTGCGAATAGCAATTTGGAGCTTGCTGGACTGATAAGGAGTTAAAACGGAGAAAATGACCATTTTTGGTCACGGATAGCTGAACTTCAAATGGTCATAACTTTCAAACCAGAAAGAGTTACGGGACGTGTATCCAGTCAACGGAAAGAGGACGACATCCTCTACAAATCTAGAGAGTTTCAAAAGTACACGCCCCTGAGACACGGGCGTGTCTAGGGCGTGAACACGGGCGTGTCTAGTTCAAAAAAATAATTTTCTCCAGAAATATTCCCGGGACAATTCTGTAACATTTCTCAAGTACACGCCCCCCTGTCACGGGCGTGACCTAGGGCGTGACCTACCCGAAACTGCCAAATTAATCCCAGATTGCGCCGTTTCCAACCGTTTTGCTGACCCAGTCCGACACGCCCTTGTTCACGGGCGTGACCAAGGGTGTGACCACTTCAGAAATGCCAGAATTACTTCCCTCCATTTCAGCTTCCCGCTGTTTTCCAGAAACAGCCTTGACACGCCTTAGGTCACGGGCGTGACCTAGGGGCGTGACCCGTCAGTTAACAGATTTTGGCGGTTTCTCCTCCAACGTTCCCGGGGTTTCAAGACGACGGTTCCGAGCCTGACACGCCCTAGGTCACGGGTGTGACCTAGGGCGTGACCAAACAGAAACTTTTTCTATAAATTCCAGACAGCTTCAGATGTCAGAGGAGGAATTTTTGGGGAGTTGTAGTCTTTTAGTTGATGTTTTATTTTATCGTATTTTCCATTTCTTAGCTTAGTTTTACTTTGTGTAAGTTTCAATTCTAGTTTGGTTTTCAATTTAATCATGTTTGTCCCTACCTTATCTTGTAATTCTCTAATTATGATGAGTAGCTAAATTTCATTTGGCACTTGATTTTGATGAAGCTTGCAATAAAATAATCTCTTCCTTTTCATCAAAAGTCTTGTTCTTCATCTTTCTCGCTACGATTTATCTTTGATTTTCATTTCATCGAATTCATATTACGCGTATATGATCTTCGATCTAAGATCCGTATCCTAAATGACCGAGAGGTTGCGGATACGAGGAGATCACTCAAAGATAAAAGGAGTTGAATGCACTCCTCAAGAGAGGATGACGTAAATCTTCCGGATTGGAGTCAAATCCAATAGTGGGGTTCACCGCCTAAAGCAAGCTTAGGGGTTTCGACTGGCCGAGAGGTCTTAATCGATCAACCTAAGTTTAGTTAGAAGCATGAGCTCAAGAGAGACGCTACTATACTTTAGGAACCTCCACGGTCGAGTGAGTAGATAAGAGCTCGCATTACTTTATTTTTAAAGAAGATTTATTTTAGTCCAAGGGGATTCAAGATCAAGTGCTAGCTTTCCCAAATCGTATTTCTCTTCCTTAGTATAACGCTTCTTTTTTCGTTTAAAAACAAAAACCAACTTTTCTGTCCGATAAGATAATAGCTTTTCTTGTGAGTACAAGTACTCAACAAGCCCCGAGTCGAATACGACATTTCTATACTATATTTCGATAGGTACACTTACCTATTTGGGATATTAGTTTGGAATATATTGAAAACTATAGAAAATATCCATCAAGTTTTTGGCGCCGTTGCCGGGGATTTCTTTGTCGATATTTTGAAAGCAAGAATCTATTAATCTTATCATTTTTTTTATTTTGTTTGTTTTTCTTTAAAAGTTTTCACTTTAATTTTTTATAATTAAAATTTTTTTGCGAAAGGGCCGTGCCGGGTTTTCATCCCGCAATACCGCCTAGTACCTTGCGAACCCGTCATTGGGTAGCCCTTGGGAAGTCCGGGAAATTTTATTTTATAAATTTTTAATTGTAAAACTTTTATTTTATCATTCTCTTTCTTGACGCCTATTCATTTTTATTTTATTTCTAATTCCATTCTATTAAGTACCGGTTGTTTTCTTTTCTTCTTAAAATAAAAAAATATGTTATCAAAATTGGCCGCTCAAATTGCCGAGCTCCAACATAAAATTAATCTTAAGACAGCGCCAAATTTTGTGTAATTTTTGTGGTGCCCCTCATCGAAGTGAGGAATGTTATTACTTTTATCATCAAAATTTTTATTATAAATTTCACAATAATTATGAAAATAATTATTCCTACTTTAATGAGAATCCTTTATCGAATTTTCATGAAAAACACTTTTCTAATAATTTTTCCAATTTTAATGAAGTTAGTTCTTCTAATTTTGGTGAAAATAATTTTCATGAAAATTCTTTTTCAAGCTTCAATTCGAACGATTTTTCTGATCTTAGTAATTTTCCCTCTTCCTCGGATGTTGATTTCCGGCATGATCACCCGAAAAGATTCCTGAGTCCCGAGGCTATTTCTTCAGATCCGACTTTTTGTTCATCTTCTTCCGCACCGCAAACTTTCTCTCCTAATTTTGGGGATTTCTCTCAAATTTCATGTGATTCTTCTCCCCAAAATTTGGATGAGGATTTTATTAATTTTAGTGATTTTTCTCCTTCGGATAATGTTGCTAATGTGGAACATGACTCTTCATGTTCTCCTTTAGTTTCTTATACCGAAGAAGAAAAAAAACTTTTATTTCAAGAATTCGTTAAGTCTATGGATGCGCTGGGGGAGTAGAAGAAGAATATATTTCTCCTCCTACTACTCCCAATTGTTCTCCTATTAATGAATTTTCAAACACAATCTATGATTATATAGGAGCAAAAATTTATGAACCTGATGCTTCCGATGATTTAATTTTCACTCAAACTACGGAAGAAAAATTAATTTTAGAAAATAAACAACCGGAGCTTAATCAATTTCTTTCACACGACCCTCCTCCGTGTGAAATTGTTTCTAACACGTTTATTTTTAATTTTTCTTATTCTAACGATTTTCCTGTAGACGATGAGCCGTTGCAATCCAATGTCATCAACAATCCCTTTGCCGCTCATCTGCAAAAATTCACATCACCTCAGGTATGTATTGGTGATTTGAATTTACATCCTCAAGACCACCATTCCAAGAAGAAAAATCAAGAAGCAAGCGGAGGAGTAGCTTGGCGAGCGTCTTCGGCATATTCACCCAAGCAGGAATTAAGGGAGTTGCCCTTACATTTCAATTTTTATTTCCCTTTTTCCTAACCAATACCGTCTAGCTTAAAGACGGGAAAAAGAAAAGCGCTCTTGGGAGACACCCCTTGCTTATCTTTAATTTTTATGCATTTATTTACTTTTCTTCTAAAAAAATTTCAATTTGTTTTTCTTTCCCCCCTTTGTACTTGACTTATAAACATTGGGGACAATGTTTATTTTTAAGTATGGGGGTGGATTCTTAGTTTTTGTTTTTATTTAAAAATCAAAATATATATATATATATATAAAGTAAAAATAAATTAGAAAAATTTTGTTTTCTTTTTATTATTAAAAAAAACCGAAAAAATTAGAAAATCAAAAAAAAAATTAAGTTTAAATCTTAATTAGAGAAGTCTTTTATTTCTATATTTATTCCCATGCAAAATCTCAAGTATTCATCTTTTACATAGTGTTTAGAAAATTTTTTATGCTTTAATTGAATTTTGAATTTTGGAGTAAAACTGTTGGTCATGCTATGTTTCTACTTAAATGCACATGTAAGTAGAATTTAAGTAGAATTAAATATTCAGCATACAATTAAAGTTTGTTTTTCTAAATGCGTAGAAACAACTTATTTTACTTCAATTATGAAAACCGGTAAAACTTTAAAATAATTTAGGTGAGTAAGTAGAAGTTTGCTAGAGAGATATTTTGCGGACCAAGAAAGAGGTATTCTTTTTCGATGTCTAGAACTTGCCCTCTAACTATTCTAAAGACTTTGCATAAGTTAGACTAATGAGCATAAATATGATTTAGGCACTTCTTTTGGCTAGTTTGAGCTTTTGTACCCATACCTAAAATTTTTATCTTTGTTAAGCCATTTTGAGCCTATTTCCCTATTCCTTTGTTTTAAGCTCCACCAAGCACTTTATCAAAGCCTAAAAAGCAACCAAATTGTACACCTAAGACCAAGCTTGAACATAAATATACAAACATGGTTTGTGAGTGATTAGGAGCCTTTTATTTTTGGTGGCCCTTTTCTTATAAAAAAGAAGTTGATTTATTTTTCTCTCCTCTTCAAAATAAAGAAAAAAATTTATCATAAAAAAAATGAAGAGGTAGAAAAAAAATTTCAATATGATGAGAGAGTTAAAAAAATAAGAAACGAAACAAAGGAATTTAGGAATTTGGCTACGTTCTTAAAAGCCATAGCAAATCTTTATGTAAAAGCTTACTCTAGGTTTTGGTGTGACTAAGCCATCGTTTTTTATCTTTGATCACCCTCACCAAAAACCTAAGCCTACGCTTCAACCTAATTAAGTCCTTTTGATTTATGTTTTTAAGTTAAACTAGTGCCGTGGCGAGAGTGTGAAAGGGCAAGCCTATGGCCATCGACATTGATGGATTTCTTTGGAGGGTATCTTAATCTTCGTTTGTGCAATGTTATCTTAGTATGCACGCTACACTCTCCCTAAAGATAATTTTAGGATTTACCGGATTTTCATTTTTAAAAAGTAAAAATAATAGTGAAAACGCATTTTAAGGAAAATAAAAACCTAATTTGTATGCTGAGTAAGTATTTCTAAAAAAATATCTACAAGCATAGGCATAAGACTTCGCATTTTACTCCTTAGGTTCAATTTTCTTTTCTAGCATTTAAAATTTTTCTACTCCCTATAGGAAGTTGTTTGCTCGGGACTAGCAAACGGATAAGTATGGGGGTATTTGATAAGTCACTAATTATAGATCTTTTTATATAGTTTTTATTTAATTAATAATAAGATTATAATTATATTTTAGTAATTATGGTTCTAATTGTTTTATTTTCATATTTCAGGTCAATATGAGCTGCGAATAGCAATTTGGAGCTTGTTGGACTGATAAGGAGTTGAAACGGAGAAAATGACCATTTTTGGTCACGGATAGCTGAACTTCAAATGGTCATAACTTTCAAACCAGAAAGAGTTACGGGATGTGCATCCAGTCAACGGAAAGAGGACGACGTCCTCTACAAATCTGGAGAGTTTCAAAAGTACATGCCCCTGAGACACGGGCGTGTCTAGGGCGTGAACACGGGCGTGTCTAGTTCAAAAAAATAATTTTCTCCAGAAATATTCCCGGGACAATTCTGTAACATTTCTCAAGTACACGCCCCCCTGTCACGGGCGTGACCTAGGCGTGACCTACCCGAAACTGCCAAATTAATCCCAGATTGCGCCGTTTCCAACCATTTTGCTGACCCAGTCCGACACGCCCTTGTTCACGGGCGTGACCAAGGGCGTGACCACTTCAGAAACGCCAGAATTACTTCCCTCCATTTCAGCTTCCCGCTGTTTTCCAGAAACAGCCTTGACACGCCTTAGGTCACGGGCGTGACCTAGGGGCGTGACCCGTCAGTTAACAGATTTTGGCAGTTTCTCCTCCAACGTTCCCGGGGTTTCAAGACGACGGTTCCGAGCCTGACACGCCCTAGGTCACGGGCGTGACCTAGGGCGTGACCAAACAGAAACTTTTTCTATAAATTCCAGACAGCTTCAGATGTCAGAGGAGGAATTTTTGGGGAGTTGTAGTCTTTTAGTTGCTGTTTTATTTTATCGTATTTTCCATTTCTTAGCTTAGTTTTACTTTGTGTAAGTTTCAATTCTAGTTTGGTTTTCAATTTAATCATGTTTGTCCCTACCTTATCTTGTAATTCTCTAATTATGATGAGTAGCTAGATTTCATTTGGCACTTGATTTTGATGAAGCTTGCAATAAAATAATCTCTTCCTTTTTATCAAAAGTCTTGTTCTTCATCTTTCTCGCTACGATTTATCTTTGATTTTCATTTCATCGAATTCATATTACGCGTATATGATCTTCGATCTAAGATCCGTATCCTAAATGACTGAGAGGTTGCGGATACGAGGAGATCACTCAAAGATAAAAGGAGTTGAATGCACTCCTCGAGAGAGGATGACGTAAATCTTCCGGATTGGAGTCAAATCCAATAGTGGGGTTCACCGCCTAAAGCAAGCTTAGGGGTTTCGACTGGCCGAGAGGTCTTAATCGATCAACCTAAGGTTAGTTAGAAGCATGAGCTCGAGAGAGACGCTACTATACTTTAGGAACCTCCACGGTCGAGTGAGTAGATAAGAGCTCGCATTACTTTATTTTTAAAGAAGATTTATTTTAGTCCAAGGGGATTCTAGATCAAGTGCTAGCTTTCCCAAATCGTATTTCTCTTCCTTAGTATAACGCTTCTTTTTCCGTTTAAAAACAAAAACCAACTTTTCTGTCTGATAAGATAATAACTTTTCTTGTGAGTACAAGTACTTAACAGGCCCCGAGTCGAATACGACATTTCTATACTATATTTCGATAGGTACACTTGCCTATTTGGGATATTAGTTTGGAATATATTTAAAACTATAGAAAATATCCATCAGTGACACGCACGTGTCACAGGACGTGTGCCTTAAGCGGCAAAAGAAATCGTCGTGTCCCGACCAGGACACGACCCTGTGACACGCCCGTGCCACAGGTTGTGTGCCTGACACGGCTTCGGACACGCCCGTGTCCAGCCTGTGTTCATTAGTCCTCACAGACCGGCCAAACACAGAGATGTACACTGCCCTGTGCATGCCCGTATCACAGGCCGTGTGCCCAATATGGCTTGCCTACGAGGATCGTCAAATGCATTTCGTTAACCTTACGGAAATACGTCGAACTCATAGCAGGACACGACCCTGGACACGCCCGTGTCACAGGCCGTGTGCCACACTCGACACCGCCCTACCAACACAGAGCAGGACACGGCTTTGGACACACCCGTGTCCCCGGCTGTGTTGCTCACACAGAGCAGGACACGGCTTTGGACACGCCCATGTCCCCGCCGTGTTGCTTAGCCTACACAGCCCACTCATAATCGAAATTTGGGGCGTTGCAACTCTCCCCCCTTAAAAGAATTTCGTCCGAAATTATAAAATGGAAAAGTACACAAACTTAAATGGTACCTGAGTAGAAAAGCTCGGGGTACTCCTCAAGCATGGTCTGCTCTCGTTCCCACGAAAGCTCCTCATGACCGTAATTGTCCCATCGGACTTTGACCATCCTGATATCTTTGTTTCGTATTTGCTTGACCTCAGAATCCTCGATCCGAATGGGTCTAACTTTCGTTGTTAGCCCACTATCGACCGATACTTGATCTGCAACAACCACTTGCGCTGGTTCTTTCAAGGCTTTGCGTAGGACCAAGATGTGAAATACATCATGTAAACCACTCAGTTCTACCGAAATAGCCAACCGATAGGAGGCTTCACCAACTCGATCCAAGATCTCAAAAAGCCCAACATACCTCGGACTAAGCTTCTTTAAGCGTCGAATCCTTGATACGCCTTTAAACGGCTTTATCTTCAGGTATACCCAGTCGCCCACTACAAACTCCACATTCCGATGCTTGGCGTTGTAGTACTTGGTCTGTCTATCTTTGGCTATCAGTATTCTCTCCCGAATAGAGCGTATCATCGAATTAGCTTCTTTGACTTCCTTACATTTATATAATTTAGATTCGCCTGCTTCCGCCCAAGCTAATTGTGTACGGCATTTCCGACCATAAAAAGCTTCAAACGGTGCCATACTTATGCTCGCTTGGTAGAGATGATCTTCCCACCTCTTACCAAAATCCAAGACGCACACTCGGAGCAGATCCTCCATCATTATGTTGGTCCTCTCAGTCTGGCCATCAGTTTGGGGATTAAAGGTCGTACTGAATGTTAACTTAGTTCCCAATAACTGATGGATTAGCCTCCAATCATTCGATATTAATCGCCCGTCACGGTCACTTACGATGTTACGGGGAACACCGTGCAATCGTACGATTGTCTCAACATAAAGTTTCGCCAAGACTTCCATTGAATCACCCCTCTTGTTCGGAAGGAAGTGAGCCACTTTAGTCAACCGATCTACGTCACCCAAACTGAATCATTACCGTATTGAGATCTCGGTAAACCGTGCACGAAATCCATCAAAATATCATCAAACTTTCATTCTATAATAGGTAGAGACTTCAAGAAACCTCCAGGCTTTTGGCATTCTACTTTCACCAAGGCACGTGTTTGACATTTAGCCACATAATGTGCTATGTCTTTCTTTAACCCTGGGCACCAGAACAACTTTTTCTTGTCTTTGTACATCTCTGTGCTCCCTAGGTGAATCGAGTATTTCATAAAGTGAGCCTCATACATCAATTCTTCTTTTAGCTTACCCATACTTGGGACGCACAAACGACCCGATTTACGTAAAAGGTCGTCATCCCAGGAGAATTGGTCATTTGACCCATCCACTGCATAGCATTGCAGACTTTCATCAAGTTCTGTTGCTTGCCAAATTCTGTCTGCAAGGTGATACTGTACCTCCGTCTAGTTCAAGCATGCATTTGTTATGGAATTCTTGTTAACACAAGAAATCTCTAACGCTTCCAACTCCTGGATCAGACGCTCATCATGCATCTGCAACCAATTTGCCCATGACGGAGTCCTACGACTCAAGGCACTGCGACCACGTTTCTCTTCCCGGGAGTGTAGTGAATATCAAAGGTGTAGTCCCCGAGGAACTCCATCCACCTTCGTTGTCGCATATTGAGATCCTTTTGTTCTAATAGGTACTTTAGGCTCTTATGGTCCGTAAATATATCCAATTTTACACCATATAGATAGTAACGCCACAATTTAAGTGCAAAAATCACCGCCGCCAACTCCAAGTCATGGACGAGATATTTTCGCTCATGCACTTTCAACTGGCATGAGACATAAGCGATCACCTTTCCAAACTAAAGAAGAACGCAGACTAAGTCGCTCCCTGATGCATCACTATAAATCTCATAGCCGTCTGTACCACATGACGATGTTAAAATAGGCGTCGTGGTCAAACGACTCTTTAGCTCTTCAAAAGCTCGCGCGTACTCCAGCGTCCAAACGAACTTCTGATCCTTCCTCGTTAATATGGTAAGAGGAAAGCGATCCGTGAGAAGTTTTCCACAAAACGTCTTTAGTAGCCTGCCAGTCCAAGAAAACTCCTGATTTCAGCCACCAAAGACAACACTGGCCACTCCTGTATGGCTCTTATCTTTGACAGATCCACTGCAATGCCCTCTCCACTTATCACATGGCCAAGAAAAGCCACTGACGACAACCAAAACTCACACTTTGAGAACTTGGCATAGAGCTTATTTCTCTGCAGGGTATGCAACACCAACCATAAATGGTTCACATGGTCAGCTTCAGATTGAGAGTACACCAATATATCATCAATGAAGACGATCACAAATAGGTCCAAGTACTCTCAGAACGTTCAGTTCATTAGATCCATGAACACCGATGGCGCATTAACTAGCCCAAACGGCATTATAGTGAACTCATAATGACCGTAGCGTATTCCAAATACTGTCTTGGGAATGTCATATTCCCGAATACTCAACTGGTAATAACCAGATTTTAAGTCCAGTTTAGAATAGACGGTTGATCCCACTAGCTGATCGAACAAGTCCTCTATCCGTGGAATCAGATACTTGTTTTTCTCTGTTAGCTTATTCAATTCGCGATAATTGATACACAGCCGCAGACTACCATCCTTCTTTTTCACAAAAAGAACAGGTGCGGTCCAAGGTCACATACTTGGGCATATGTATCCCTGTTGCAGCAACTCTTGCAGTTGAACTTTCAGTTCTACCATTTCCATTGGCACTACCCGATATGGCGAGCGGGTCACAGGTTTCGTACCTGGCACCAGCTCAATAGTGAAGTCGATCTCCCGCTGGGGTGGTAACCCGGGAAGATCTTTAGGAAACACATCAGTAAACTCTGATACAATCAGAATGTCACTCACACTGGCCTTTGGCTCAACAGTCTGAATAAGCGTGAAGAATAACTCCGCGCCCTTCCGAACAGCATTGACAACTTGGAGAGCAGACATCAAGATCGCGCTCACTCCTCGCATACTAGCGAACTTAGTCTTATGCTCGATATTCTGGCCCAGTGTGATCTCCTTTGAATTGCAATCAATAAAGACACGCTGCTCTGAGAGCCAGTTCATACCAAAGATCACATCAAATTCCGATATTGGCAGCACAGATGCGTTCAAGCAGAAATCCCGACATCCTATTTTTACTTCCACGTAGCAAGTCCTATCTACACGCTTCACACATCTGTTTGGTAACAACACCTTTACATTATCTATCGTCACATGACTAGGCACTCCGATTTGTGCTATGAAGTCCTTAGACAGAAATGAATGTGAAGCAACAGTATCAAATAGTGCTCTCGCCAGATTGTTCCGAATCAGTACAAAGCCTGTGACAAACACATCATACACAAGATACGCATAAGGTATGAAATATAAAAAGTAAGCAATCAATATCTTAGATCCTACCTGTGACGACGCCACTTTACTTTATGGCCTTCTGCTAGCCAAGATTATATACTCGGGGCTGTTCCTGGGATGCAGAGGACTCCACCTCTGCCTTTCCCTTATCAGCATATGACGCTCTTGTCTTCTTTTCCACCTTTGGCAGACCAACCCGACAGTCACGGGCTAGATGTCTCACTCTACCACATGTATAGCAAGTACGAGACTCTTGCCACGAAGTTGCCCCCGACGTAATGGTAGAAAGAGCCTTTCTAGAAGACTTGGATCTCTTGCCCCATTTCCTTTGGTAGTTCGATTTTCCAGAACGGGGCGCTTTGAACTCGGATTTTGTCACAGCCAAATCCCTTTTTCCTTGCACCCGCTTCATATCCTTCTCCAACACACAAGCCGTATCCACCAACGCCTGAAACCCTTTGTTCACCGAACTTGAGAGCAGGAATGTCAAGTCATCCCGCAACCCTTCGTAAAACATATTGGTTTTACGTTGTTCATCAGCGAAGATAGATCCCGTATAGCTTCCCAATCGTGTAAACTCATGTAAGTAGGTATCAACACTACTTAATCCCTGAGTTAGACGCTGGAACTCATTTTCCATGGTGATGCGTTGTGTTGTTGGCAGATGCTTTGCCAAGAATAGATGCAAAAATTCCTCGATCGAGACTTCTGTTAATTGCCTTCCCGCTAAGTGGTGCAACTCTATCTCGTCCCACCATAACTGAGCCTCTCCTTCCAACAAGAAGGTGGCCAAGGTGACCTTCTGATCTTCCTCCGTCCTTATCGCCGTCAATATTCGCTTGACGCACGACAACCAATCATCCGCCTGCGTTGGGGATCCCACACCCGTAAATGTAGGAGAATTGAAGCTCAAAAACTGCTTCAATTATCGTTAAGCTACTCGAGGATCAACAGCCTCAACAGGTTCTGGCCTTACACCAACCCATTCTGACACCAATGCTGGCTACACCTATCCAGTAGGTTGTGCATGAATCATTGCAAATAGCGCCTCAGCAACTAAGCGCACTGTTTCCACAAAAGGAGGAGTTGTAGGCACCTCAGATGGTGGCACACTCTCATCAGAACGCTGGGGCTCATACTGCCCAACACCACTACGAGTCACCTATAAGTGAACAAGACACACTTTAGAGACCTTGCACAAGTAATAACAACAATATAGGAATGCGCAGGTTCCTCAAAGAAGTGTATTTGCATTCCTTAGTGGACATTCTTGAGTTCATTAATGTTAAAGCGGGTCGCACTTACACGTGCTCGCTACCCCACAAAAGAATTCGACCACAAATTTGAAAGAGGAAGACTGAGATAAGCTGATACCAAATTATAACGACCCCATCCGTTAAATAACATATAATAGAAGGTCTGGTCGGGGCCCCACACTATATGCCACAAATAGACGACGAGGTTACAGGTTAATACCAAAACATACTTGCATCCTAACTCATAGCATACTAGCGGAAGATTTACAGTTAATATTGAACTCAATATCCACGAATGTCCACTATATATAAACAACCACATTTATATATAACCCCGAAGGAATGTACACCAAATACACAAAAGTTTGGCCTTAAGGCCTTACAGTTAAGCTTCACAAGTGTGGATTACAAACATTGGCACGCAGGGCGACCACACATGAAAATAATAAAGTTATTCGCTCAGCCTTCGAGGGCCAGCAGCAGCAGGGGCTTCAGGCTGCTATTTCCCACTCAACTCTCCAGCACATGGATGTCTCCCACCATGATGGTGGAAAAAAAGGCAACGGTCAGCATTCAAATGACCAATTTATAATTACCCTACCCCTTACCCGGGGCAATGGTATTCCTTCCCTGCAGGAAAAGCATTTCACAAGCAGATATATCACACAATGTGCACTCACGCACAATCAATATATCACAAACGTCGGCCACGCGGCCCAATGCTCCGTGCACTCAGGGCACATTCTTGGTGTACCGCAAAACCAGGGTCCCACCACTATTCAAGGTCTGAAACCCAACGGTAAACTTTGAGCATTATGCTTCGCATCCTATAGCTGGAGACTTTAGTCTTAATGGCACGTGGGCCTAAGACTCTCATTATGTGAACCTAACGAATGCCAATATTCCAGGCACTCATGTCAGACAACCATAACGCGGATACAGTTCAGCCCTTGCTCGTTGCTCAAATCGTCAGTTCAATGTCTAGAATGACGTGGGTCGGCATCCCCTTGTCCATTCGGCACAAAACCTTTTAAGAGCTAGTAGCTCACAATAGTCATACTGTCCACCAAGTACTGGCTTCATAATCCAAAAGGGGAGCTAGTCTCAACGTTCCTCACGATCTCTAGGCGGGTTTAGCAGAAGCTCTCTTTCTGCAACCAAACTCAACCCAAACTCTGTAGCATCCTGTAGTGCCAGAAATTTGGTCTTTCCATAGCATACAACACAAGAATTATGAGGGTATTTTCCTGGAATTCACATTCAAGTACTTCCTGTTACTCCACTTCACAGGCACAACCCACCGACTCCACAAACTACATGTTTAAATGCGGATTCTTCTCCGGTGCGCAAAATAAAACATCTCCAATCTAGACAAACCTGTCCAAATGGGCTTCACACAGCATGTCTATTCCATACTACACATTTCTGGATCTATATGCAAGACTTATTGGGGATTTTAAGAATCAACCCAAGGGAAATCCCTCAATAATCCACCTTTTGGTGGGGGAAATCCATGCACATGCCAAAATAAGGACTTCACATGTCCAAGAAGGATGATTGTTACCCTAGAGGTTCGCTTTGGCGCCATGGAAAAGTAGCCAGATGAAAAACACTGCAATGGATTTGCCTCCATGGATCTGGACTCGGCTCGTGATTTGGGGCTCTGAAGCTCCACCGGTGGTCGAATTCCTCCTCCTCCTTCCTTGCTCTCCCCACTCTCTAACTCTTTAGAAAGAGAAAGGCCTAACAAAAATGAGGGTTTGACCCTCAACTCCTAGCCTTAAAACAGCAGAAAGAGTTCTGGACCATTGGATCCTATTTGAAGGGAATGAACGACCACGAATCGCCCTGAAAATCACTTTATTGGGTCGAACACGGCTTGTGACACGCCCATGTCACAGGTCATGTGCCTTAAGCAGCAAAAGAAACCGTCGTGTCCCGACAAGGATACGGCCCTGTGATACGCTCGTGTCACAGGCTATGTGCAAGACACAGCTTCGGACACGCCCGTGTCCAGCCCGTGTTCATCAGTCCTCACAGACCGACCAAACACAAAGAAGGACACGACCCTTGACACACCTGTTTCACAGGCTGTGTGCCCAACATGGCTTACCTCCGAGGATTGTCGAATGCATTTCGTCGACCTTACGGAAACACGTCGAACTCATAGCAGGGCACAGCCCTGGACACTCCCATGTCACAGGCCATGTGCCATAATCGGCACCGCCCTGCGCCACACTCGACACCACCCTGCGCCACACTCGACACTGCCCTGCCAACACAGAACAGGACACGACTTTGGACACGCTCGTGTCCCCGACCGTATTGCTCATACAGAGCAGGACACGTCTTTGGACACGCCCGTGTCCCCGGCCGTATTGCTCAGCCTACACAGCCCACTCATAATCGAGATTTGGGGCATTACAGAGTTTTCGAGATTGTTCTTGGAAAAGCATCTGCTGTTGTCGTAGCGGATTTCCTTGGAAAATGAGTTCCAGCATTTGACTCAGGGCGAGGGTATTGTGGATGACTACTTGCCAGAGTTTACCAGGTTGGGATGTTATGTGGGGTCTACTTTTGCTGACAAAGAGCGTAAGACCAATAGTTCTATGAGGGACTGCGAGATGAGCTGAGGTTACTGCTCTCGGGTCCGATTAACCAAGGTTTTCAAGTGTTGGTTAATACGGCTCGTTCATTAGAAAAGGACATGAAGAGGGTGCAGGGAAAGAGGGACTTAGCTGTGATAAAGCCCGAGTTCCAAATGTCATGTCCTGGAAAGTCTGACTACCACAAGAGATGTAATAAGAAGTCCAAGTCTTCTAGATAAGCTCCTTCTACTAGTACTTCTGGAGCAACATCAGGGCACGGTCCGCTCACATGTTACACATGTGGCAAGCCAGGACATTTTGCCAGCGAATGTAGGAGTGGTCCTCCAAAGGTTGATAAAAAGGCAAGAGCATCGTATGCTGAGAAGGGAAAGATGGTGGAGTCTACTGCATCCCAATATGCTCCAGCTCAGCCAAGGGTGTACAATCTTGGCCAACATGAGGCCATCAAATAGGCTGATGTCGTCATAAGTACGAGTAGTATATAGTTTTCATGTTTTATATACTTTATACCTTATGAATTGTTTGTGTATAACATGATAAATATAGGCTTTGTCCTTATTCGGGACTATCCGGCGAGAGCATTATTTGATACAGGTGCTTCTCATTCATTTCTATTTGAGGACTTTGTATCACGGATCAGAGTGCATACTCTTATGTCGACATATAGAGTAAAGTTGTTGTTACCTAACGGATGTGTGATGCGTGCGGATAAGTCTTGTTGTCTTGAGGTACGGATTGGAAGTCAGGATTTTGGATTGGAAGCGTTTGTGCTGCTGATATCTGAGTTTAATGTAATTTTCGGTATGGACTGGCTCTCGAAGCAGCGTGCCTATGTATATTGCAACTCTAAGGAAGTCACACTAGGACATAATACCGAACGAGAGACTAAATTCGCTAGTATGCGAGGATCGAGCAAGATACTGATGTATGCTCTCCAGGTAGTCAAGGCTGTTCGGAAGGGCGTAGAGTTATTCTTCACGCTATTGGAGGTTATTGAGCTGAAGTCTAGTTTGAGTGACGTTCCTATCGTATCGGAGTGCATAGATGTATTTCCTAAGGATCATCCTGGGTTACCGCCCCAGCGGGAGATTGACTTCATTATAGAGTTGGTGCTAGGTGCGAAACCTGTGGCCCGCTCTCCGTACCGAGTAGCACCAAAAGAGATGGCAGAATTGAAAGTTAAATTGCAAGAATTGCTAGAGCAAGGCTATATACGTCCAAGTATGTCCCCTTGGAGTGCACCGGTCCTCTTTGTGAAGAAGGACGGAAGCTTGCGACTATGCATTGACTATAGAAAATTAAACAAGCTGACAGAGAAGAATAAGTATCTGATTCCATGGATTGATGACTTGTTTGATCAGCTAGTGGGTTCAACTGTCTACTCAAAGCTAGATTTAAAGTCTGGCTATTATAAGTTGAGGATTCGGGAAGATGACATTCCTAAGATAGCGTTTGGTACACGCTATAGTCTTTATGAGTTCACTGTAATGTCATTTTGGCTAACAAATGCGCCATCGGTATTCATGGACTTAATGAATCGAATGTTTAGAGAGTACTTGGACCAATTCGTGATTGTCTTTATTGATGACATATTTGTGTACTCTCAGTCCGAAGAAGATCATGCAAATCATTTGCTGATGGTTTTGTACACCCTGAGGAGAAACAAGCTCTATGCCATGTTCTCAAAGTGAGAGTTTTGGCTGTCGTTAGTGGCTTTTCTTAGCCATGTGGTTAGTGGATAAGGTATTGTCGTGGATCCGGCGAAGATAGTTGCGATACGGGAGTGGCCTGTGTTGTCTACTGTAGTGGAAGTTATGAGCTTCCTTGAACTTGCTTGCTACTACAGGCGCTTTGTAAAGAACTTTTCGCGGATAGCCTTACCTCTCATAACACTGACGAGGAAAGATCAGTAGTTCGTTTGGACGCCTAAGTGCACACGAGCTTTTGAGGAGTTAAAGAGTCGTTTGACCATGGCACCGATCTTGAGTTCGCCATATGGTACAGGCGGCTATGAGATTTATAGTGATGCTTTAGGGAGCGGATTATGTTGAGTACTTCTTCAATTCAGAAAGTTTATTGTTTATGGCTCATGCTAGTTGAAAGTGCACAAGCGAAATGATCCAGTCCACTACTTGGAGTTGGCGGCTGTGATTTTTGCACTTAAGCTGTAACGTCACTACTTATATGGCGTGAAAGTTGACATCTTCATGGACCATAAGAGCCTTAAGTACTTAATAGATTAGAAGGATCTGAACATGCAGCAATGAATGTGGATTGAGTTCCTCAGGGACTACACCTTCCAAATACATTACACTCCCAGGAAGGGAAATGTGGTCGCAGATGCCTTGAGTCGTAGGACTCCGGTATGGGCAAACTGGTTGCAGATGCATGATGAGCGTCTGATCTAAGAGTTGGAAGCCTTGGAGATTTCTTATATTGACAAGAATACCACTACAAATGCATGCTTGAATTGGATGGAGGTACAGTATGACCTTGCAGACAGGGTTTGACGAGCAATAGAATTTGATGAGAGTATGAAACACTATGCAGCGGATGGGTCAAATTCCCAATTCTCCTTGGATGACGGTCTTTTGAAAAAATATGGTCGTTTGTGCGTCCCGAATGTGGGTAACCTACGGGAAGAATTGATGTATGAAGCACACTTCACGAAGTACTCAATTCACCCAGGGAGCACAAATATGTACAAGGACATGAAAAAGATGTTTTGGTGGTCGGGTTTGAAGAAAGACATAGCTCTTGACATGGTAAAGTGTCAAACTTGTGCCTTAGTAAAAGCTGAATGTCAGAAGCCTGGAGGTTTTCTGAAGTCATTACCAATTCCGGTATGGAAGTTCGATGATATCTCTATGGATTTCGTGCATGGGTTGCTAAGATCACAGAGTGGAAATGATGTTGTGTGGGTGATTGTTGATCGATTGACAAAGGTATCGCACTTCATACCGAATAAGAAGGATGATTCAGTGGAAAAGTTGGCTAAGTTGTACGTGGACAACATAGTACGATTGCACGGAGTGCCCCGTAGAATCGTCAGTGACCAAGATGGTCGCTTTACTTCGAATGATTGGAGGCTAATCCACCAATTGTTGGGTACAAAACTACAGTTCAGTACGGCCTTTCATCCGTAGACAGATGGTCAGACCGAGAGGACTAACAGAACAATGGAGGACATGCTCCAGATGTGCGCCTTGGATTTTGGGAAGAGGTGGGAGGACCATCTCTATATGATCGAGTTCGCCTATAATAATAGCTATCAAGCTAGCATTCAGATGGCGCCTTCAAAGCTTTATATGGTAGGAAGTGTCGTATTCCTTTAGCTTGGGCAGAAACAGGCGAATTGAAGCTATTTAAGCGTAAATAAGTCGAAGATACAAATTTGACTATACGCGTTATACGAGAGAGGCTATTAGTAGCCCAGGATAGGCAGGCAAAGTACTACAATGCCAAGCACCAAAACATGGAGTTTGCGATGGGCGATTGGGTATATCTGAAGATAAAGCCATTCAAAGGCATGCCCAGGATTCAACGCTTGAAAAAGTTGAGTTCAAAGTATTTGGTCTGTTTGAATTGGTGGAGAGGATTGGAGAAGCTGCATATCGATTAGCTCTTTCGGCGGAGTTAAGTGGTTTGCACAATGTGTTTCACATATCGGTGCTGCGGAAAGCCTTGAAAGAGCTGACGCAACTAGTGGCTGATGATCAAGTATCAATCGATGGTGGGCTGACGACGAAGGTTAGACCCATTCAGATCGAGGATACGGAGGTAAGACAGCTACGAAACAAGATAATCAAGATAGTCAAAGTCCATTGGGACAATTGTGGTCGTGAAGAATTAACATGGGTGCGTGAGCAAACCATGCGAGATGAGTTTCCCGAGTTGTTTTTGTAAAAGTAAAGTTGTAAAAGTTTTGTACTGTTTTCCTACAGATGAATAAAAATTTGAGAAAAATTTTTTGTAAGGAGGGGAGGTTTGTAACACCCCAAAAACTGGAAAATAGAACTTAAAAGTGGGTATCGTCGGGCGACAGTGGGTATCACTAGCTATAGCGATAACACTCGACGCTTTCAATGAAGCGTTGAGTAGACCCAACGCACTCGACACTCTCGACGCACTCGATGCTCTCAACGCTCTCAATGCACTTGACGAAGCGTTGAGTGAGCTATCAGAGTGGCGATAGTGAGTATCGCTGGGCGATACTGCCACATATTGTAACGCCCCAGATTTTTCGGTACTTATTTTAATTCCCGTAGTGACATAATTTTGACGTCAGGGCGTTGCGTTGGCGCGTAGTTAACGTGTGTAATTTGTTGGAGCACAAGTTTGCTCAGTGGGTTTTCTTGTGTTGCTTGTTTTGTTTTGGTTGTGCACCCTCTCTCGCGAGCCGGGTATGTTTTGGTGACTCAGTGAAGCTTTTTATAGGGATGTGGTGGCTTTTTGTCTTCGGGTGGTGTTTAACCCGAGTTTGGTTTGTCGGATTTGTATTTTGGCTTCGCCGTTAGATTTGTAGCGTCGGTATTTAGCTACGGTGTCAATTTCCTTAAATTCCGAGTTTATTTGGTTTTCACGACGTTTGATGTTATTTAATTAATAATATATATTATATTATTATATTGACAAGTATATATACGAATTAGGTCGCGTCAACCCTACTATTCATCTCCTTCCAAAACTCGACCGTGCGTTTCGCAGAAGAGGGAGTTCAGCGGACGGAGCGTGCATTCGGCCGACGATAGGAAGAGCTCTGGTGGTTGGTTTTGTTGTTTGATTAGAGATTTGGAAAGCTCTCGGCGAGGGCTACGCGATCGTGGAAAGTTTTCCTCGTTTCTTTGATTTTTGTACGTTAGGGTTAGTGAGTTTGACCCCTTTCTCCCTCCAAAAGTTTCAGGAAACGTTGCTAGGGACTTTCTACGGCCGATCCGTGTCGCGGTACGGGCGGGCGGCACTTCTTTCGGAGATTTCAAGGCAAGTGAATTCCTCCCCTTGCATGTTCACTCCTAGTGTCCTTTTCCCTTTTCTTCCTCCTCCCTTAGAGGGTAGGTTTTGTGTAGGATGAGCTCTAGGGGAATCCCTAGGATAGGGCATGATTTTCGTCCAAGACCTAGAAATTTAGTTTAGGAGCCCGGTGAAATTCGGCGTATGTCGAAGGAGGATTCATCGAGTATCATTAGGACCGTTTTTGCCGAGTATAGGTGTAGAGAAGCTTAAATTCGTCGTGTTTAGGCAAGGAATATTCGTCGAGTAACAGTATGTTGCCTAAGTAGAATTCGGGGGGTATCAGGTAAAAATTCGGCGAGTATCACCGAATTTGTATAAGTCATTTTCGGCGTGTATCATTTTGAAGTCGCCGAATATTATAGGTTAGCTTAAGGCAGTTTGGCGAGTATCACCAGTCTGTTCGTCGAGTATCGACAGGAAATCGTCGAGTATCGCCGATTATCGCAAGGCATTTTCATGAGTATAGAGAGATTCGCCGAGTATCGCCTTGGAATTCTTTGAGTATCCATATGTTTCGTCGGGTATACTCGCCGAATTTGCCGGGACTTGGAGTTTTTCGCTGTTTTTTGGGTCTGGTTCGTTGAGTTAGGTCCTTAGGATATACTTTGGATAATTTTTTCTCGTTTGTCTTGGGAAGTGTTTGGGTTTTGGTATTTGAGTTTACGAGTTTGGTTGCGATTTGTTTTATATTGAATAAAGACTTGGTATGGCCATGGTTGGCTGTGGATATTTGACCCTGGTGGGTTTGTGACTGTTGGTGTGTTGGGTAGGTCCCCTCCACCACAGGTGCCAGTTTTCTCCCCGGTATTGGGTGTGTCAAGGTATAAGACCACCTTTCTTTGGATCCTTGCAAAGTTTGTGACTGTTGGTGTATTAGGTAGGTTCCCACCACTGCAGGTGCCAGTTTTTCCCCTGTGATTATGGTTTCTCTTGACTGTTGGTGTGTTGGGTAGGTTCCCACCACTACAGGTGCCGGTATTTCCCCGGTGTTTTTTACTTATAAAGTTATGAGCAGACTATTCCTGATACTTATACTTACATATGTACACGTTTCTTAAAGCATAGTTCTTTATCGCACTTGGTGCAAATTTTCCTACTCTTGGAATCAATAAGTTAGATTTTACCATTGTTTGATTTTCCTATTCAACTGATGTTATCAGCTTTTCCTTATAGTAGGGTTTGGTAAACCCCTTTTGTTTTCACTTGATTGTTATCTAATTGATTCTTTTTGCCACTTGTATTTTCTTGCTGAGGTGTTCTTTCTTTGAATGCCTAAGGTTCAGGGCAGTAGCCGGTTGAACGACTAGGTTGGTGATGCTAATGGACTGTTGTGTTGCAGAGGTTCTCCTCACCCTTGTGAGGTAGTTTTTGGTTGCTTCTTGTTAGTACAGACATATATGCTCTCCAGTGGGTTCGTGTCAGGTTGTTGACGCCCACTGGTGCTTTTCTTTTGGAATGCTAATTACTTTGCTAAGCTGCTTAGTTTGCCTCTTTGTGATTGTATTTACTTGCTCTCTGGGGAATGTTTTTTGTTAGGTTGCATGTTAGATATTTTTACTTATAAAAGCCTTACTACTAGTATTTCATACAGGCCATCTTTTTAAAGCTAATATACTATATTCTAAGCTAACATAAAGACTGTTTCAATACTTATAATAAATCTAGAGTATTGCATACCGCGGGTTGTCCTTCGGGGATGTTTATGCTCGCGTAGGATGTTAAATCAACATAATCAAGGTATTTCCACAGCATATAACTATATTTTATCCGTGGACTAGTTGATCCACCGTGCCGAGGGATACGGCCATCTTAACTTAAAACTAGATTTCTTTTATAATAACTTATGAATTTCTTATAAAATGTAGAGTTGGAGTCTTTCCTGAGCGTCTGTTGTTATCCCCTGCACGACGTGGCATCACGACATGTGTTTTCTCCTTACTCTGATATATCTTTTAATGCGGAGAAAATGCAGGTTGTGATAGTTGTTACCAGAGGGATGGGTTGTTAGATAATTTGTCGAGCAACCGTCTCTAGTTAGTGTTAGTTGTCTAGTGTCATTTCATACACGATGTGTCATCAGTACGTCTTGACTAAAGCACGAACACTACACTCATAGCATGATAAGAAGTATACAGGATATATTATGTAGTATAAGATGCATAATATGTGTTTGTATATGATTCCACCATAGGTGGCAACATGTGACGGTTATGTAGTATGGGATGCATAACCACCATCACATGGATGCCCATTAGCACGTTTTCTCTTTCGTTGCATGTGATGTTATGTAATATGGGATGCATAAAATTTCATGTGTACTCCGCTCATAACATGCATTAAGGCCTTTATTAGAATGCATAGCACAACATGCATATCATAACATAACATTAGCACATGTGTCAAGCTAAAGGTTTACATGATGACATATATACACACATAATTTTAAAGTAAAAGGAATGAAAATTCATGCATTCATGGTTTATGCATATGAGTTGATAGGGTGACGACATATCATCCTAAGTGAAACATGACATCATTATCAAAAAATCCCAGAGCAAGTTAGCAGCTTTAGCAAGTACTTAAGCATGTATTTGTCTGGACTGTGTTGTTTGGTTCTAGCAGTTGGGCTAGGTTTTGATTAGTTGTTTGTTGTTCTTTTAGTATGGAGCCTAAGTATGTAGTGACTAGGTTGACTCCCTAGTCAGAGGGCGAGTCTTCGGGTGCGCAGAGCGATGCGGTGTTTGAAAGCCTGCGGAAGAGTAATGAGACTTGTTGAGGCAAATGGTGGATATACAGACGCAATCCAAGCATTATTATCTATTGTGCCAAGACAGCTGCCGAGAGTGCAGGACCCGGCTGTGGGTTTAACTGTTCCTGTTCCCCCTACTCCTCTGGTGCCTCCGGTCTTGTTGCCACCAGAGATGACTTTTATCTCACATTTCCAGCGATTAGGACCTCCTTCATACGATGTTCGAGCGGATTTCATGGATTTGGACGATTGGCTTATAGCAATCAAAGAGATGTTCTCATACTCAGGAGTTTCTGACGATCAGAGAGTAATGATCGCTGCATATCATCTTAAGGGCTTGGAAAAGAGTTGGTGGCTGAGAGAAAAGGAAAATTTAAAGGATGGTTGTACTTGGGAATCTTTCAAGGAGTTACTGCTGAAGAAGTTACTACCATCAGTCGAGCAAGACCGTTTAATGAATGACTTTCTACACTTAAAGAAAAGACAAATCACTGTGAGTGAGTATGAAGTGGAGTTTAGTAAGCTGAGCTGGTTCACTCTTCATTTAGTTTTTTCTAAATCTAGCAGAGTTAAACGTTTTCTGAGTGGTCTGAGGAGTGACATCAAGTAGCTAGCTAGTGCATACGGATCTGGAAGCTATGCTGAAGTAGTGGAGGCTGCTTTGAAGGTTGAGGAGATTGATAACGCTAAGAATAGAGGCCAGCAAATGAGAAAAGATAATAAGAAATCGGATGAGGGTAAGAATTCTAAGGAATTTGGTTCTACGTCAGGTAAGAGAAGCAAAGAGGTATGCAGTTTCTGTGGCCAACTAGGCCATCCATTTGAGAAATGTTTCAAGAGATTAGGAGCTCAGAAGCAGAAGCAGGTTCATGCGATTCAGAGTGCTCCTAAATGAGATTTAGTTTGTTCTGCGTGTAAGTGGAAGGGGCATGACGCTGCCCATTGTTGGGGAAAGAAAAGAGGCTGCTTTTAGTGTGGACAAGAAGGACATTTCAATTCACAGTGCCCGCAGGCTCAGCCCCTATTACAACTAGTTCCACTTCAGGCTTTGCCACCATCACATAAGTTGGACAAGGGAAAGGGCAAGCTGAACGTGGTTTCATTGGAGGAAGCTCAGACATCTTCTCAAGTTATTTCAGGTTAGATCCTAACCTAGTTCCAGCTTTTAGTTTGTAGTTGAAGTTTCGGTGTACGTTTCCTTAGTTGCGTGTGTGATTTTTATAGGAAGGTTTAAGGTAAAGAACTGATGGGCGTGTGTTCTATTCAATTCTGGTGCTACCCACTCGTTTGTGGCTAGGGTTTTTGTAGAGCATCATCATTTGACACTCGATCGGGTTGGTGACGCGTTTAGTGTCAAGTTTCCTTCTGGCGATTCTGTGGTATCGGACCAAGGTATTTAGAGTTGTCTGATTCTATTAGGTGATTTTCTAACGGTTGCTGATTTGAAAGTGTTAGACTTGGAAGATTTTGATGTGATCTTGGGCATGGACTGGTTATCCAGATATGATGTTGTTATCCAGTGCAAGGTTAAGCACTTGGACTTCAAGATGGACAATGGTCAACCCAAGAGTGTTTATGTTTATCCGCGTCAGGCTTCTCCGATTATTTTTGCGGTATGTGCTCGTAAGCTTTTAGATTCCGGATGTTTTGCTTGTTTGGTTTCAGTTTTGGAAACCAAGGTTGTTTTGCCGCGTTTAGAGGAGATCCTCGTGGTGTGTGAGTTTCCTGACGTATTTATTGATAATCTTCCTGGTCTTCTGCCTGAGAGAGATGTGGAGTTCGTTATAGATCTGGAGTCGGTTACCCGTCCTATTGCTAAGGCATCGTACCGTATGTGTTTGGTCCATTGATCCCAATGGCCCTGATTTGATGATGTCAAACAGGTCAATGAGATAAATATAGCTGTATTTGATGTGTGTGTGTAAGTTCATGTGTGCAGGATAGTCCTTGTGACAATGATTAGACAAGTGGACTCAAGGAAGATGCTGGATAGGCAAAAGATTTGCCCAAGTCCACAGGCATTGAGTGAATTCTATTCACTCAATGCCAGGTAAGTAAAATCATTGAGTATAATCAGCTAAAAAATTGGCAAGCTGTAAATGTGGCTAAGTCCACAGGCGTTGAGTGAAGTCCACTCACTCAACGCCATAACATCAAAATCATTGAGTACTGCCCAGTCAGTCAAAGCCATAAAAATTCTATGTACAATTTTGACTAAGTCTACAGGCATTGAGTGAAGCGTACTCACTCAACGCCATGAGACAAAAAATCTATCTAAGTGGTTAGGCGTTGAGTGTAGCTCACTCACTCAATGCCATGAAATAGAAAATATGTCTAAGTAGTTAAGCGTTGAGTGTAGCTTACATACTCAACGCCAAGAGACAAAATCTGTCTAAGTAGTTAGGTGTTGAGTGATGCTTACTCACTCAATGCCATGGGGCTATAACGTTGACTGAATCCTAGTCATTCAGTGCCACTGTGTTTTCAGACACAGAAAATTGGCTAAGTCCAACGCTAGGATTATTTTCACCTTTCATCGAGCTGAGCTCTGAGTTCGTCGAACTGAGCTCTGATTTCGTCGAACTGAGCTTTCACTTTTTCGTCGAGCTGAGCTTTGAGTTCGTCGAACTGAGCTCTGAGTTCGTCGAACTCAGCTTTCACTTTTCGTCAAGATGAGCTCTAAGTTCGTCAATCTAAGTTCTTAGTTCTTCAAACTAAGGATTTCTGGAATTCACCTTCTGTCTAAGTCTTTTTGGCGCTGAGTGATGGTCATTCACTCATTGCCTTCGCTATTGATGCTCTATTTTATCTAAGTCTAGAGAGATGGTGACGTCAGCAAAAGTCAACAAAGTCAAAGCAGGTTCAAATGTTACGGAAATGCAGCTAGAGGCGCTGGGGGCCAGCTGTCATGATTTTCTACACCAGGAAAGATATTTCTCACTGGGACCCACACAAAGCAAAGAGCCGCTGAATTAGCCGTCAATGGAAAGTAGTTGGCTGAATGGAAAAATCACAGCCACCAATTCTGGTGGGGCCCACTACTGAATGAGACATTGATCGGCAGACGATAAAAGGAGCAGGATCAAATCGAGAAAGGAACAACATCGAAAAACAACAACAACAATCACAATCACCAAGAAGAGATGTAATTATGGTTCTCTGGTTTCACACTCGTTCGGTTGGACGACATCTTATTCCTCACTTTCTTGTCGAACCAGAAGAAGTTCAGATCATAGAACCTAAACACTAAAAGAGTTAGCTGCTGCAATACTCATCTGTGACAGCAAGATCAGGATTGCTTCTTGAAAGAGAAGAAGCAGATATTTCTGTAAGTTGCTTCCAGAACAAGTCGTGCTTAAATTGAAGATTTCTTTCTTAAGTGGTTGATGTGAAGAAGAAGAAGATAGGGTTGATATCTGCTCAATCCAGGAAGAAAGATACAGAGAACTTTCTCTGGTGTCTAATTATTTCATCTTTATGACATTCTCTGTAAGATCAAATTTGGGATCTGAGGGAAGGATTCTTTAGGGAATCTGAGTGTAGGTATGTGCTATAAAGGATGAGGTAAGATCTATTCTAGATCTGAGAGTAGGATCCAATCTGGGTTCTGAGGGTAGGATTCTTTATGGAATCTGAGTGTAGGCCTGTATTATAAAGGCCGAGGTAGGATTCTTGTTAGAATCTGAGTGGTAAGGCTTAGTGTCTGAGTGTAGGCCTGTATTATAAAGGCCTGGGTAGGATCCAGTTGGGATCTGAGTGGTAGGGCTCAGTGCCCGAGTTGTAGGTCTTGGATAAGACTGAGTGGTCCTGTGAGATCGTGTTGTAAGCTCTTAAGGAGCCGAGGAATTGGTGAAGAGCCTTGTCTAACACACTACTAGAAAGGCGGAGAGGGACAGTGGACATACCTAAGATTGGGAAATCACTATAAAATATCTGAGTCATCGGTGATTGTTCTTGAAAGAACAAATAAATTAATCACTAAGCACAGGAAATCAGATACAGGTTAGAGTATTTAAAAAGTAGATCTAAAACCTATTCACCCCCCCCCCCCCCTCTAGGTTTAGTTGACCTTTAAAACAAGACTTTCAAATGGTATCAAAGGGAGGTTACTCGTTAAAGGCTTAACAGTCTTAGTAGATCTCCAAGGTCAATAAGAAAAGACAGCCCTTATGGGTTCAGGAGTGAACCATAAGGAGCTAGGGGCCATGAAGCTTCCTATCTGTAGGAAGGAAGGGTTTGGCATATGGAAGGAGAGGGTTAGGCTGTTTATGGAGGCAGCTAACCCTAGAATTTTCATTATTGTCAAAGTGGGACCATTCATCCCTATGAAGGTCTCAACTCTGGAAGCTAATGTCGAGACTCCAAAGACATACTCTAAAATGAATAAGGATGAAGTCATCCTTACCGCAATGGACAAGAGGGCGCAAAATATAATAGTCAGTGTCATTGATGACTCCACCTTTCAAAACCTAATTCACTGCAAGACATCTGAGGAGATGTGGGACGCACTAGTTGTCTACATGGAGGGGACAAAAGAAGTGAGGGATGACAGGAAGTTCATGCTTAATTAAGAGTATGAAAGCTTCAGGGAGAACAAGACAGATAGCATAGCCGAGTGCTATGAAAAGTTCTTTAGGATTGTGAATGAGCTGAGGACATATGTTATAGTCTTCAGCACATATGAATTAAATGACAAGTTTCTCAGGTCTCTAACTAAATACTGGGACACAAAAATCTGTGCCATCAGAGAAGTGGCAAGACTTGTAGACACACCACCACTAACTCTGTTTGGAAAGCTGCTGTCCTATGAAATGCAGCTGATAGATAGAAAGGAGGAGGAGAAAATCAGCAAGTCTGCAGTCAAGGACAAGTTAGTGGCCTTCAAAGCTGAAGCCACAAGGAGAAGCGAGAGAAAGACACCTTATCCTCTAAGGAGGGATGCTGAATCTGATTCAGAAAGTTCAGAAACCAACACATCAGACTGCCATATATCTGATGAAGACTTTGCTGCCTTCTCCAGGCAATTTCAGAAATTCATGAAGAAGAAGCACTGGAAAAGAAGACCCTCCTCTTCTTCTTATCCCAAAGAAGACTACTACAAGGTCAGGAAGAAAACCTCTAAAGAGGATAGGTATGGCTCTAAACCAAATAAACTTGTTTCTTCTAAAATAGTCTGATATTTTTGCAACAAGCCAGAGCATGTTATAGTCGACTGCCCTATCAAAAGGAAGGGTGTTGGTGAAAAGAAGGAACAATAGCAAAATGGTAAGAAGGAGAAATCCTTCATTGCTAAGAAGCAAAAGAGATGGACTAACTCATCATCATCAGAGTCAAAAGAGGAAGATGAAGATGAAGCTTACATTGGGCTATTCACTACTGAAGAAGAAACTATAGAGGTAGATTTCTTAGAGATGCTGGCTGATATTGCTGGAGAAGCTGATTATGCTGCCAGGACTGAAGAAGGAGAAGAAGTCAGCCATTGCCTTGGGTTGATGGCTTTGACTGATGAAGAACCCATCCAGGAGCATCCTGGTCCAAGCAAAGTACATTCTTTATCCTCTATGTCAGATTATAAGACAAGTACAGAGTCAGAGACATCTGCATCAAGTGATGAAGAAGGCTCTGAATCTGAATGAGACATCAATCAATTGATTGATGACTATGGTGAACTCCTGCAGGCACTGAAGAGAAGCAGGCTCCTAGCCAAAAAGTAGGCTCGAGAGATTGCCTCTCTACAGCTTGCTGTTTCAAAGTCAGCAAACATGTTGGACCTGAAGCTGAAAAACATCACTGTTATTCAGATGGGCATAATAGCCTTCAAGAATTACCACAACAAGAATCTTGAAGGTAAACTCCAAAAGGAGAAGGAGTTAGTGGCTATGTTTTTAAAGCCATGTTCTGTGTGGCCTTTGATAGATTTCTTCTCCTCCCAAAAGGGTAAGAAGGGGTTAGGCTTCAAAGGGAACACTAGAGCTGCCAATTCCAAAAGGAAGGGAAAAGCTCAAGTGCAGCCACTAGCCTCCAAGCCTCCTATTCCTTTCAGTAGAGTGCTACTACCATCTAACAGGTATGACCAAGAGATCATCTGGTCATTGGGAGAATGGTGGATCCACCAATGGGAACAAAGTTGTTCACCACTATGGTGGTATGAATGGCAAGGGTGTTAGTGCCTACAAGGCAGCCCATGAGGAGATCTAAATGGCCCATCCTGGACCATTTGTGTTTGGTGTACAAGCCCCAACACTCAAGAATAAGGCTACAGCCCCTTCTCAAAATCTGTCAGTCCACAATTGGACCAAAGGTAAGTCTATTAGCAAACCAGACTTGGGAATATCTGAAGCCATCAGGAGCATGCTCTCTGAAAAGAAGGCAGTTGTTGGTAGGGTCCAAGATACCCCAAGTACCTCTACTGCCAGACATATCCCAAATCAAATAGTGGCTGGAAGACACAATAAAAAGGCTGTTGTTGTACTTGCTGGACTGAGAGCTACTGACAGCACTACTGTAAAGCCAGCCCTTAAAAGAAGGTACATCATCTATGCGTGTTGGTATTGTGGCAAAGTTGGCATCTATGCCATTGATTGCTAGCACAATAATAGTGTCCAGAGAGTTAACGCGGGATTACCTGTCAGAAGAGCTGCAGGGAGGCATATTCATTTTCAGCCTAACATGCACCTAGGACCCAATAAGAATTGGGGTCCTAATGTTAAATGATTTATTTCTTGCAGGTGAGTCCAAGTAGTCATACCCCTATATGGTACTTGGACAGTGGTTGTTCCAGGCACATGATTGGAACAAGGAGCATGCTGAAGGAGTACACTCCAGTAGAGAATGGACCCAAAGTTATCTTTGGTGGTTCAGAAAAGGGAGTAACCAAAGGGTATGGTAAGATATCAAATGGCATAATCACTATCACATAGGTAGCTTATGTGAAAGGTTTGTAACACAACCTGATAAGCATAAGCCAACTATGTGATCTTGGTTATGACATTTCTTTCATCAAGGATAAGTGCCAAATTAGGACGTCAAGTGACCAAGGGGTCATCTTGACAGGCACTAGGGGAGGAAATGTCTATTGTATAAATTTGTTTGTGAGAGTAAGGACTCTCCCATATGCCATGTTGCAGATGAGAAAGCCTCACATTGTGTCCAATGTCATAAGAGGCTAGCTCACCTGAATTACAAGACCATAGGCAAACTCTTTAGTGAAGAGTTAGTGAGAAATGGACCTAAGTTAAAGTGCACCAAGGAGGGTATCTGCTCTGTTTGCCAAAAGGGCAAGCAGACCAAGACCTCCTTCAAGAGCCTCGGTACCAAAGATTCAGTGAGGTGTTTATACCTCCTGCATATGGATCTATTTGGTTTTATGCCATTTTATAGTCTAGGTAGGAAAGTCTACACCCTTGTGGTTGTTGATGACTTTTCCAGATTTGCATGGGTGTTCTTCCTAAGGAAGAAATCTGAAACCTCTGATGTCTTCCAGACATTTGTTAAGCAAATTCAGAATGAATTTAATAGTACTGTGGTCAAAATCAGAAGTGACCATAGGACTGAGTTTCAGTCTGAGTGTATGACAAGGTTCTGTGAAGAGCATGGGATTCATCAAGAGTTATCCTCTCCTATAACACCCCCAGAAAAATGGAATTGTTGAGAGAGAAAACAGAACCCTCATATAGGCTGGTAGGACCTTATTAAGTGATACTTCTCTCCCAGAATATTTCTTGGCTGAGGCAGTAAGCACTACATGTCATGTACTTAACAGGGTTTCCATCACCAAAAGTCACAAGAAGACTCCCTATGAGATTCTGAAAGGCAAAAACCAAACTTATCCTACTTTAGGATTTTTGGTAGCTAGTGTTATGTACTGAACAATGGTAAGTCCTATGTGACTAATTTTGCTGCCAAGTCCCAAAAAGGGTTATTTGTTAGGTACATCAATAATAGTAGGGCGTATAGGATTTACAACTTGACTAGTCAAGTTGTAGAAGAATCAGTCCATGTTGTCTTTTATTAGTCAAACTTGATTAACTGTGAGCTGCCTAGCTCCTCTTCTATCTCTGTAGGTTTAAAGGAGGTGATGGACAAGCTTACCTTCAGGGAAGGTGATCCAGCAGTACAAGATAAGAAAGAAGATGGGTGATGTCTAGGGGGATCTCAAGACTCACAAGCTGAGGATGAAGAACAGCCGACTGAAGACAATGAAGAACAGCCAGCTGAGGATAATGAAGAACAACAAGCTGAAGCAAGATTGTCTCCAGCTGGGAGACATCTGAGGGACCATCTAGCACACCAAATCATTTGTGATGCAAGACATGAAGTCCAGACCAGAATCAAGAGCATCAACACAGCTCTCTGTTTAAGATTCCTATCTCAAGAAGAGCCCAAGAAACTTGATGATGCTATCAAAGACCCATTCTAGATTGGAGCAATATAGGATGAGCTGAACCAGTTCAAGAGGTGTAGTGTCTGGAAGCAGGTTCCCAGACCTAAGGGACATAATGTCATAGAAACTAAATGGATCTACAGGAACAAGTTAGATGAGAATGGTATTATTATCAAGAATAAGACTAGATTGGTGGCAAAAGGATACAAACAAGAAGAATGAATAGACTTTGACCAGACTTTTGCCCCAGTATCTAGGCTGGAAGTAATAAGGCTATTCCTTGCATTTGCTGTCTATCAAGGATTCAAATTCTACCAGATGGATGTGAATTCAGCATTCCTGAATAGGGACTTAAATGAGGAAGTATATGTGGATCAGCCACCAGGTTTGTAGACCCTCACCTTCCTGATTTTGTGTATAGGCTTAGGAAAGCTCTATATGGGTTGAAGCAAGCCCCTAGAGCATGGTATGTAACTTTGTTTAGTTTCCTCATTGAGAACAAATTCTCAAAGGGGGAAAATAGATAAGACCCTATTCTAAAGGGAATATAAGGGCAAGATAATCCTAGTCCAAATATATGTCATTGATATTATCTTTGGATCTACTGAGTACAACCTTTGCATGAAGTTTGCTAAATTTATGCAAGGGAAGTTTGAGATAAGCAGCATGGGTGAGCTCAAGTTCTTCTTGTGACTCCAAGTAAGACAGACTGATGATGGATTGTCCATATCCCAGTCAAAGTTCACTAGAGAGTTGATTAAGAAATATGGTATGAAGAATGCCTCCACTATGAGAACTCCCATGGGGTCAAGTATGGCTATAGGCAAAGATAAGGCAGGGAAACCTATTGATGAGTCTTTGTATATAGGGATAATTGGCTCCCTTCTATACTTGACTGTTAGTAGGCCTGACATCATGTATGTTATATGTGTCTGTGCTAAGTATCAGGCCTGCCCTAAAGAATCTAATTATTCTACTGCAAAGAGAATTTTGAGGTATCTTAAGGGCACACCAGATCTTGGCCTATAGTACCCTAGGAATAGAGATTTTGATCTAAGAGTATTTTAAGATGCAGATTTTGCAGGCTGCAAGGAAGACATGAAAAGTACTACTAGTACATGTCAATTCCTAGGTGGAAGACTGGTGTCATGGAGCAGCAAGAAGCAACCAAGTGTGGTTATCTCAATTGTAGAGTCAGAGTACATTTCAGTAGGCAGCTGCTGTGCTCAATTATTGTGGATTCAACATCAGCTTGAAGATTATAACATTAAGATAAGTAGAACTCCTCTTTATTGTGATTCTACTAGTGCCATTTCTATTTCTAGGAATCATGTCTTACACAGCAGGACTAAGCACATAGAAATTAAGTATCATTTTATTATGGAGCATGTGGAGAAAGAAGACATTATCCTAGAGTTTGTCTCCACTGACAAGCAATTGGCTGATATCTTCACTAAGCCACTAGATGATATATTCCTTAAGGTATTTTTTTTGTACAAGCTTGTTCTTCTTGCAGGTGATGCAAACCTAGTGGAAATCAAGAACAAGATGAGAGTTGCTGCTCCTATTGAGGGGGAGCAAGTCCAGCAGCTACAGGACTAAAGTCAGCCTTGTATAAGGAGCAAGCTGGTAGTTGCACTACTAGCCTCATCTACATCAGCTAGGGGGAGAACATAAAGGGAGAAAAAGAACTGGTGCTCCTCCCTGACTATCTGAAGAAGTCAAAATAAGGGAGAGAAGAGATTGATCAAGTTCAAGTAGTATCTAAGGGGGAGAGACAAGATCATGATCAAGAAAGGATAGAACCCCAACATGGCAGAAAGACAGAGGAGAAAGTCATGGGGAGAAGAAATTGATCAAGAAAGGATCAGAGGGGTAAACCTCTAAGGAAACACACACCCTACAGCAATCCAGGGGGAGTAGGTAAAAATTCATCTCACTGAATTTAATAAGTTTTTTTACTGCCTATGTGATGTGTATCTCATTGACTAAGGAAGTTGATCAATGGTTTTGACATCTTCAAATAGGGGCAGATTATTGGGTCCATTGATCCCAATGGCCCTGATTTGATGATGTCAAATAGGTCAATGAAATAGACATAGCTGTATTTGATGTGTGTGTAAGTTTATGTGTGCAGGACAGTCCTTGTGATAATGATTGGACAAGTGGACTCAAGGAAGATGCTGGATAGGCAAAAGATTTGCCTAAGTCCACAGGCATTGAGTGAAGTCTATTCACTTAATGCTAGGTAAGTAAAATTATTGAGTATAGTCAGCCAAACAATTAGCAAGTTGAAAATGTTGCTAAGTCCACAGGTATTGAGTGAAGTCCACTCACTCAACGTCATAATATCAAAATCATTGAGTACTGCCCAGTCAGTCAAAGCCATAGAAATTCTGCATAGAATTTTGACTAAGTCCACAGGCATTGAGTGAAGCTTACTCACTCAATGTCATGAGACAGAAAATCTGTCTAAGTGGTTAGGCGCTGAGTGTAGCTTACTCACTCAACGCCATGTGACAGAAAATCTATCTAAGTAGTTAGGCGTTGAGTGTAGCTTACTCACTCAACGCTATGAGACAAAATCTATCTAAGTAGTTAGGTGTTTAGTGATGCTTACTCACTCAATGCTATGGGGCTATAACATTGACTGAATCCAAGTCAGTCAAAGCCACTGTGTTTTCAGACACAGAAAATTGGCTAAGTCAAATGCTAGGATTGCTTTCACCTTTCGTCGAGTTGAGCTCTGAGTTTGTCGAACTGACCTCTGAGTTCGTTGAATTGAGCTTTCCCTTTTTCGTCGAGCTGAGATCTGAGTTCGTCGAACTGAGCTCTGAGTTCATCGAACTCAGCTTTCACTTTTTGTCGAGCTGAGCTCTGAGTTCATCGAACTGAATTCTGAGTTCGTCGAACTAAGGATTTTTGGAATTCACCTTCTGTCTAAGTCTTTTTGGCGCTGAGTGATTGTCATTTACTCAATGCCTTCACTACTGATGCTTGATTTTGTCTAAGTCCATAGAGATGGTGACGTCAACAAAGTCAACAAAGTCAAAGCAGGTTCAAATGTTGCGGGAATGCAGCTAGAGGCGATGGGGGTGAGCTGTTATGATTGTCTGCACTAGGAAAGAGATTTCTCGCTGGTGCCCACACAAAGCAAAGAGCCGTTGAATCAGCCGTCAATGGAAAGTAGTTCGCTGAATGGCAAAATCACAGCCACCAATTATGGTGGGGCCCACTACTCAATGAGACGTTAATCGGCAGACGATAAAAGGAGCAAAATCAAATCGAGAAAGGAACAACATCGAAAAACAACAATAATAATCACAATCACCAAGAAGAGACATAATTAGGGTTCTCTAGATTTGCACTCATGCGGCTGGACGACATCTTCTTCCTCACTTTCTTGGCGAACCAGAAGAAGAAGTTCATACCAGAGAACCTGAACACGAAAAGAGTTAGTTGCTGTAATACTCATCTGCAACAGCAAGATTAGGATTGCTTCCTGAAAGAGAAGAAGCAGAGATTTATGCAAGTTGCTTCCAGAACAAGCCGTGCTTCAATTAAAGATTTCTTTCTCAACTTGTTGCTGTGAAGAAGAAGATAGAGCTGATATCTGCTCAATCCAGGAAGACAGACATAGAGAACTTTCTCTAGTGTCTGAGTATTTCATCTCTGTTACATTCTCTGTAAGATCCAATTTGGGATCTGAGGGTAGGATTCTTTAGGGAATCTGAGTGTAGGCCTGTGCTATAAAGGCCGAGGTAAGATCTATTGTATATCTGAGAGCATGATCCAATCTGGGAAATGAGGGTAGGATTCTTTAGGGAATCTGAGTGTAGGCCTGTGTTATAAAGGCTGAGGTAGGATTCTTGTTAGAATCTGAGTGGTAAGGCTTAGTGCTTTAGTGTAGGCCTGCGTTATAAAGGTCGAGGTAGGATCCAGTTGGGATCTGAGTGGTAGGGCTAAGTGCTCGAGTTGTAGGTCTTGGATAAGACTTAGTGGTCCTGCGGGATCGTGCTATAAGCTCTTAAGGAGCCGAGGAATTGGTGAAGAGCCTTGTCTAACACATTGTTAGAAAGGCGGAGAGGGACAGTGGACGTACCCAAGATTGGGGAACCACTATAAAATATTTGAGTTGCATGTGATTGTTTTTGAAAGCATAAATCAATTGATCACTAAGCACAGGAAATCAGATATAGGTCAGAGTATTTAAAAAGTAGGCCTAAAACCTATTCCCCACCCCCCTAGGTATTTAGTTGACTTTGAAAACAAGAATTTCAGTATGGCCCCGCATGAGCTGGAGTAGTTGCGTACCCAATTGGATGAGTTGTTGCATAATGGTTTCATTAGGCAAAGTTCTTCTCTGTGGGGTGCTCCTGTGCTGTTTGTAAAGAAAAAGGATGGATCGATGAGGCTTTGCATCGATTATAGAGAACTGAACAAGGTGACTGTCAAGTACTTGTATCCCTTACCAAAAATAGATGATTTGTTTGACCAGTTACGTGGTAGTTCTGTGTTTTCAAAGATTGATCTTCGGTCTGGCTACCACCAGTTGAGGATTCGTGAGACGGCTATTCCACGGACTGCTTTTCGTTCTCGGCATGAGCATTTTGAGTTTTTGGTGATGTCTTTTTGATTGACCATTGTGCCCTCTGCTTTCATGGATATGATGAACAGAGTGTTCAAGGACTTCTTGGATCGTTTTGTGGTTGTATTTATAGACGATGTTCTGGTATACTCTCGCAGTGCTAAAGAGCTTGCACAGCACTTGCGTTTAGTTTTGTCTACTTTGAGGGAGCATAAGTTGTATGCCAAGTTGAGTAAGTGAGAGTTTTGGCTTCCTCGGGTTTCTTTTCTGGGTCATGTGGTTAATAAGGATGGAATTTCTGTGGACCCTGAGAAGGTAGCTGCTGTTATGGATTGGAATAGACCTGCCACACCCAAAGAGATAAGGAGTTTCCTAGGGTTGGTGGGGTATTACAGAAGATTTATGGAAGGTTTTTCCTCATTGTCTATGCTACTGACGAAGCTTACGCAGAAGAATGCAGCTTTTGTTTGGAGCGATAAGTGCGAAGAGGCTTTTCAGGAATTAAAGAGGAGATTATGCACTGCTCTGATTTTGGCCGTGCCTACCGAAGGAATAGAGTATGTTGTGTATGTGGATGCATCACACGTTGGACTTGGTTGCGTGCTGATGCAAGAGGGCAAAGTGATAGCGTATGGGTCGAGGCAGTTAAAGACTCGTGAAAGGAATTACCATACGCTTGATCTAGAGTTCGTAGCTGTGATTTATGCCTTGAATTTATGGAGACATTTGTTATATGGCGCTCTGTGCAAGATTTATACTGACCATAAGAGTTTGAAGTATGTCTTCACTCAAAAGGAATTGAACTTGCGCTAACGGATATGACTAGAGTATGTTTCAGATTATGATGTTGAGATCCAATACCATCCGGGCAAAGCTAATATGGTAGTCGATGTCTTGAGTAGGAAGACAACTAAAATCTTTAATCTTTTTGTAGATTCCCTGGTTGAGGAATTTCTCCTGATGGGTATATCAGTGGGGGGTAGCGACTCATCCAGCAGTTTGGAATAATAGATCCTTCATGGATTACACTTACAAGGCTACATCAAAGGAATAATCCTTATTTATTGCACCTTTATAACAGAACTGTGAAGGGGGAATTGCCGGACTTTTCGATTGATGACACTAGTACTTTGAAGTACCACGACAGATTTTGCATTCCCGTAGTTGAGGATATCCGAGTTAAGTTGTGCAAAGAGGTGCATGGTTCTAATGTTGCCCACCACCCCGATTCTACCAAAATGTATAAGGATCTCAAGCAGATTTCCTGGTGGTATGGAATGAAGGGCGATATTGCTAAGTATGTATCAAAATGTTTTAATTGCAAGCGAGTTAAGGCTGACGATGGTAGGCCTGGAGGCAAGTTGACGCCCTTAGAAATTCCAAGTTGGAAGTGGGAGAGCATTTCAATGGATTTTATTACTAGATTGCCGAGATCTCCCCGAGGACACAATTCCATTTGGGTTATAGTGGACAGATTGACAAAGTGTGCTCACTTCATGCCTTTTAAGATTGATTACCCTATGAATAAGATAGTCGAGTTATACTTAGATGAGGTTGTCAGGCTGCATGGAGTGCCTGTTAGTATTATATCAGATCGAGACTCCAAGTTTACGTCTCACTTTTGGAAGAGTTTATAGGAAGGATTGGGTACCGATCTGCGATATTCCACTGCTTATCATCCGCAGACAAATGGATAGACAGAAAGAGTAAATCAGATCGTGAAGGACATGATCAGATGTTACATTTTGGACCACGGAGGAGCGTTGGATGAGCGTTTGAGATTGATGGAGTTCGCATACAATAACATTTTTCAAGAGAGTTTGCAGATGGCCCCGTTCTAGACATATTATGGGAGACGTTGTAGAACTCCCTTATTTTGGGCTGAGGTTGGTGAGATACCGTTATTGGGTCCCGAAGCATTGGAAGAAATGGATGTTTCTATAAAGCATATTCTAGAGAAGCTTCAGATAGATCAAGAGCTCTATGAGAATAATGTCAATCGGCATAGGACCAATTTGGAGTTTGCTGTATGGGACATGGTGTTTTTTAAAGTTTCCCCGATGTCTGGTGTTAAAAGGTTTGGCAAGAACCATAAGTTGGACCTGAGATATGTGGGACCGTTTAAAGTTGTTGAACGGATTGGTGTGTCAGCATATAGGCTGGATTTGCCCGCAAATTTTCCCGGCGTGCATGATGTTTTTCATGTAAGCCAATTGCGGAAGTGTGTGCTGAGCGACAGGCAAATTCTTGATGTTGTACCCCAATTGGAGCCTAATCTTTCTTATGTGTAAGTGTCTGTTCGTGTTTTGGATATTCAGGATCGGGTATTGCGAAGGAAGACAATACCCATGGTTAAAGTTTTGTGGAAGAACCAAGACGTGGAAAGTGCAACTTGGGAGTTGGAGTCAGCTATGAGGGAGGCTCATCTTCATATGTTCTCCTTATGCTTTGTTAAGTGTTTTCTTGGTTAGCCTATGATTGTTTTTCTTTTTTTTGGATTTGATCCTATTTATGTTAAGTTTCGGGACAAAACTTCCTTTTAGGAGGGGTGGTTGTAATGCCCCTGATTTTTCGGTACTTATTTTAATTCTCGTAGTGATGTAATTTTGATGTCAGGGCGTTGCGTTGGCGCGTAGTTAACGTGTGTCGTTTGTTTGAGCACGGGTTTGCTCAATGGGTTTTCTTGTGTTGCTAGTTTTGTTTTGGTTGTGCACCCTCCATCGCGAGCCGGGTCTGTTTTGGTGACTCAGTGGATCTTTTTATAGGGATGTGGTGGTGTTTTGTCTTCGGGTGGTGTTTTACCTGAGTTTGGTTTGTCGAATTTGGATTTCGACTTCGTCGTTAAATTCGTAGCATCGGTATTTAGCTACGGTGTGAATTTCGTAAAATTCCAAGTTGATTTGGTTTTCACGACATTTGACGTTATTTAATTAATAATATATATATTATATTATAAAATTTATAAGTATATATACGAAATAGGTCGTATCAACCCTACTATTCATCTCCTTCCCAAACCCAACGGCGCGTTTCGCAGAAGAGGGAGTTCGGCGGATGGAGTGTGCATTCGACCGACGATAGGAAGAGCTCCGGTTGTCGGTTTCGTCGATTGATTAGAGATTTGGAAAGCTCTCGGCAAGGGCTACATGATCGTGGTAAGTTTTCCTCGTTTCTACAATTTTTGTATGTTAGGGTTAGCGAGTTTGACCCCTTTCTCCCTCCAAAAGTTTCAGGAAACGTTGATAGGGCCTTTCTACGGCCGATCTGTATAGTGGTGCGGGCGGGCAGCGCTTCTTTTAGAGATTTAAAGGCAAGTGGATTCCTTCCCCTTGCATGTTCACTCCTAGTTTCATTTTCCCTTTTCTTCCCCCTCCCTTAGAGGGTAGGTTTTGTGTAGGATGAGTTCTAGGGGAATCCCTAGGATAGGGCATGATTTTCGGCCAAGACCTAGAAATTTAGTTTAGGAGCCAAGTGAAATTCGGCTTATATCGAAGGAGGATTCGTCGAGTATCATTAGGACTGTTTTTGCCGAGTATAGGTGTAGAGAACCTTAAATTCTTCGGGTTTAGGCAAGGAATATTCATCGAGTAACGATATGTAGCCCAAGTAGAATTGGGGGGTATCGGGTAGAAATTCGGCGAGTATCGCCAAATTTGGATAAGTCGTTTTCGGCGTGTATCATTTTGAAGTCGCCGAATATCATAGGTTAGCTTAAGGCAGTTCAGCGAGTATCGACAGTCTGTTTGTCGAGTATCGATAGGAAATCGTCGAGTATCACCGATTGTCGTAAGGTATTTTCGTCGAGTATAGAGGGATTCACCGATTATCGCCTTGGAATTCATCGAGTATCCATATGTTTCGTCGGGTATACTCGCCAAATTTGCCGGGACTTGGAGTTTTTTGCCGTTTTTTGGGTCCGGTTCGTCGAGTTAGGTCCTTAGGATATACTTTGGATATTTTCATCCCGTTTATCTTGGGAAGTGTTTGAGTTTTGGTATTTGAGTTTACGAGTTTTGTTGTGATTTGTTTTATATTGAATGAAGACTTGGTATGGCCATGGTTGGATGTGGATATTTTCCCCTGGTGGGTTTGTGACTGTTGGTGTGTTTGGTAGGTCCCCTCTACCACAAGTGCCGGTTTTCTCCCTGGTATTGGGTGTGCCAAGGTATAAGACCATCTTTCTTTGGATCCTTGCAAGGTTTGTGACTGTTGGAGTGTTGGATAGGTTCCCACCACTGCAGGTGCCAGTTTTGCCCCGATGATTATGGTTTCTCTTGACTGTTGGTGTGTTGGGTAGGTTCCCACCACTAAAGGTGTCGGTATTTCCCCGGTGTTTTTACTTATAAAGTTATGAGCAGACTATTCCTAATACTTATACTTACATATGTACACATTTCTTAAAGCATAGTTCTTTATCGCACTTGGTGCAAATTTTCCTACTCTTGGAATCGGTAAGTTAGCTTTTACCATTGTTTGATTTTCCTATTCATCTGAGGTTGTCAGCTTTTCCTTATAGTAGGGTTTGGTAAACCCCTTTTGTTTTCACTTGATTGTTATCTAATTGATTATTTTTGCCACTTGTATTTTGTTGCTAAGGTGTTCTTTTTTTGAATGCCTCCGGTTCAGAGCAGTAGCCGGTTGAGCGTCTAGGTTGGTATTGCTAGTGGACTGTTGTGTTGCAGAGGTTCTCCTTATCCTTGTGATGTTGTTTTTGATTTTTTCTTGTTAGTACAGACATATATGCTCTCCAGTGGATTCATGTCAGGTTGTTTGCGCTCACTGGTGGTTTTCTTTTGGAATGCTAATTACTTTGCTAAGCTGCTTAGTTTGCCTCTTTGTGATTGTATTTACTTGCTCTCTGGGGAATGTTTTATGCTAGGTTGTATGTTAGGTATTTTAACTTATAAAAGCCTTACCACTAGTATTTCATACATGCCATCTTTCTAAAGCTAATATACTATTTTCTAAGCTAACGTAAAAACTATTTCTATACTTACAATAAATCTAGAGTCTTGCATATCGCGGGTTATCCTTCGGAGATTTTTATGCTCGCGTAGGATGTTAAATCAATATAATCAAGGTATTGCCTTAGCGTATAACTATATTTTTACCCGTGGACTAGTTGATCCACCGCGCCGAGGGATACGACCATGTTAACTTAAAACTAGATTTCTTTTATAATAACTTATGAATTTCTTATAAAATGTAGAATTGGAGTCTTGCCTGAGCGTCTGTAGTTATCCCCTACACGACGTGGCATCACGGCGCGTGTTTTCTCCTTACTCTAGTATATCTTTTAATTCGGATAAAATGTGGGTTGTGACACGTATGGCTGGACACGTGTCAGATGGCTGGACGGTGGCCAAAGAGCGGTGGTTGACACGTGTCAGATAGCATTAAGTTTGACTTGTCAGCTGAAATCGTGGCCATTGCTTTCTCTGGATGAAATTATCCTGTGGCTGGGATTAATCCCGAGGTCACTTAAGTAGAGAACTAGAGAAAAGAGAATTCATTTCTCTTCTTCTCACTCTCTCTCCTCCTTTTCATCCAACCTCTTGAGAGAAAAAAGCTAAGGAAGAAGAAGGTTGAGGCTAAGATTAGCAAGGCTTGGTGAAGGAGATCTAGGAGTTGGAATCAAGAACCGAGGCAAGATCGGTGAAGGGGAAAGTGAGGTGCTCCTTTCCAGCTGGATAGAAAGCTCGTTCAAGGATCCAAAATGAATTCTGAGGATAGCGATCTTCCTTCTTGGACAAGTGAAGTCCTTCTTTTTCATATGCATGGAATCCCCCACCAAAAGGTGGAGAATCGAGGGAATTCCGATGGGTTGATACGTGATATCCCCGGGTGGTTTTCCATATAGAATCCGGAAATCACAATACAGAATAGGCATGCTGTGTGAAGCCCATCCGGACAGGTTGATCTAGATTGGTGATGTTTTATTTTGCGTGCCGAAGAAGACTTCGAGTATAAACAAGTAGTTTACGGGGTATGTGGGTTGTACCTGTGAAATGAGAGTAGTAGGAAGTACTAGAGGTGCGTCTTGTCGAACGGGAAAGGGGAGGCTGACCTGTGTCTTGTCGTTTGCCATGATGGTTATGACCATCGGCGTTGATCTGGAGATTTGAGCAATGGACAATAGCTAAACCATACCCACGTTATGTCATTCGAACTAGATTGCCTAAAGTGATTGGCTTTCGTCGTTGGCATAATGAGAGTCTTAGGCCCCGCGCCAGAAAGACTAGAATGCTTAAAGTTGACCGTCAAGTCTCGGACCTCTTAACGGTGGTGCGACCTGGTAATCCGGTACACCGAGAATGTGTCTTGAGTGTACGGAACGTTTGGCCGCTGAGGCACATGTTTTTTATATATTGAATGGTGCTTGAGTGTGTCTTCTTGTGATATATCTATTTTATTAATGCTATTCCTGCAAGGAAGTAATACCGCTTCCCCAAGAATGGGGTAGGGTCGTTATAAATTGGTTAGCCGAAAGCTGACTGTTGCCTTGTTTGCCACCATCCGGTGGAATGTCCCTGTGCAGGTACTGGAGAGCCGAGTGGGAAATAACGGGTTGCAGCCCTGAAGCTATGCCGGCCCTCGAAGGCCAAGCGAAGTTTTATTGCTTTCATGTATGGCCGGCCTGCGTGTCGATGTTTGTAAACTACACTTCTAAAGAATAATTGTAAGGCCTTAAGGCTGTAATAGTTTGGCTACTGTTGACTATCGTCGGGCGACAGTGACTATCGCTAGCGATAGTATCTTTTATGTATTTTGTAAGGATATTTGTATGCTTTTATAGTGGACATTGTTGTGATACTTGAGTTCAAAAAGTTAACCCTTGAAGCTTCCACTAGAATACTCTGAGTTAGGATTCGTGTAGTGTTTGATATTAACATGTAACTCTACCGACTGTCTGTAGGATATATTGTGGGGCCCCGGTCGGACCCTCTATTATATTTCATGTGACGGATGGATGTGTTACATGCCGCACATCCATAGCTTCTTATCTCCTGTGTGGCGGTGCGGGGGGTGCTTATCCTTCGTGCCTCAATAGAGCTTCTAGAAATTGTTTTCCCACAGACAGCGCCAAACTATTGGGTTCCACGCGACACTCTTTGAAGATCGGGCCTTTTGAAACATCATATCCCGCGGAGAGGTCGAGCGTACCAACAATCAAAGATTCATAGAATGTTGAGTTGGAGGCTTGATGACATGGATAATCAGCAATCGAGGTAAAAAAAACCACACGGTTGTTTCGATGCTGGCCTAAATTCTACTATCACAGAGTTTGTTACACACTTGGTGAGATGGGGGAGATTGGGCGTTGAGCGCCGCTCATAGCCGTTTTGCACTCGAGGTCCTTTGCCAATCACTTCTTATTGGAGTGGGCGTCGCTTTCTATTTCTGGGTCATCTTCACGCGGTGGCGGGGATGGCTCTGAGTTTCCCGTCCTGGTCTTGTGTTTTCCCAACACTCGTCTTATCTTTACAATCTTGGCGAAGCCCTATGGGAGTGAACTTGGGCGTAAAATCCTGTAGAGAGAAAGAGTGGAGAGAGAAATAGTGAAGCTAAAGTGTTATGGGAAAAAAGCTTTTTAAATAAATGTTGGCTTATTTATAGGATTTCAAGAGGTACGGTTCCGTAATTTTGTTTTAATATTTCCGGACCGGCCAATAAGATCGCTTGAAACTAAGCACACGCCTGGCCCGACAGTAATGGGAGGGGCGGCGACCGCCGCCCCCATGCTCGGCGAGCGGCCAGGGGGCCACCCTTGGTGAGGCCTCCTAGATCTGGGTGGCCTCCCAGATCTAGGCGGCCTTGGCTGCCCTTTGCATGGGCCGGACGCGGCGAGGATGCCCCGGGTCAGGCAGCCTCGTGTGGCCCTCGCGAGGGCAGGGCGCAGCGAGGACTCCTGAGAACGGGTGGCATTGGCCGGCTCCGATGGGGGTCGGCTGCGCAAGGCCGCACGAGTAGGGGCGGCCTTGGCCGACCCTTGCGGGGGCCGGCGGCGGCGAGGCCGACCGAGCACGGGTGGTCGTGGCCGGCCCTCGCGATGGCTGTCCGTGGCGAGGTTGCACTGGGCCAGGCGGCCCCTGGCTAGCCCTTGCGGCGGTCAGATGCTGTGAGGCCGCCTAGACCCAGGTGCCCCCAGCCGGCCCTTGCAAGGGCTGGCCGTGAGGGGGCCGCCCGGGGCTGGGTGGCCATGGACAACCCTTACATGGGTCGTCCACGGTGAGGCCGCCTAGGAACGGGCGACCTTGGCAAGCCCTAGCGGGGGCCAACAAGCCCTTGCGAGGGTTGGACGCAGCGAGGCCGCCTGGGGTCGGGCAGCCTCGGTCGGCCCTCGTGGGGCCGGCCGCGGCGAGGTCGCCCAGGAATGGGAGATTGAGGAGAGGGCGCGGGCGGTGGAGCCGCAGGTCGGTGTTGTGTGCACTGTGTCCGGGATCTGGCGTGCGATGGTTACCGCGAGAATCGGGCGCGCAGATCGCGCGTGCGGTGGTTATGCATGTAACCTTCCATGACGCTAGTGGGGGAAGTGGATGATCCGGCTGAGTGAAACCCGATTTCCCTATAAATTGGGGCTAACCCCACCAAGTTTGAAATAGGGTTTGGGGGTTTGTTTAAGGAATGCGAATAACTAAAGGGAGTGTGCTAATAATCAAGACCTTCTTTTACTATACAATAAGCTATATGTCTATATATTATATATTTACTATGAAATACAAATAACAATAAATATATATGTGTTCATCACCTACTGAGTTGATGAACATGTTGATTTAGGCCAGAGTTCAACATATACGAGCTTGAGTTGAGTTTTTTATTGAACCGATTCGTCGAGCTTTCGAGCGGGTAAACTCAACCTATACCCCTATGATTGGAAAAGTTTTTTTGGTATGGGACGTGTATCGTGTTTTTAATAAAATAAATTACAAAATGTTAATTAGGAATGTTTTACTTAGGACTGAGCATATTATTCGAAACTCAAAAGTCGCTCGAAAACCGTTCAAAAATTGAGCCGAATCGGAATCGGTTAAAATTGATTCGACTCAATTTGATTCGATTCAATTTGACTCGAATCTGATTTTGAGTCAATTTCGAGCCAACCCTGAATCACTCGAAATATGATTCGAATCAACTCGAATTAATTAAAAAAATATATGTATTTATTAATATATTCTTATTTTAAGATTAAAAATAATAAAATTTAAACCTAAATAAAAAGATTGAAGGCTTTAAGTGATTCATTTGCTAAATTTATAGGTTGGTCATTTTAATTTTGAGCAAAATAGGAATAAAACGAAAAATTGCACAATTTTGAGCCAACTCGATTCGATTTCAAGCCGACTCGATTCGAAATCACTTAAGATTTCGAACCGAGTTCTAGTCGAAAATTTCGATTTCGAGCCGAACCAAAATCGCTCGAACTCGACTCGATATCCGCCCTAGTTTTACAATCATTTTAATATCCTATTTTCCTATAAATATATTAATATTTATAAAAAAATTGACCTTATTTTGCGGCATTTAAAATCCAACAGGATTTCATTTTTTTTGTTTTTAATCCCAAATTTCATTGACGGTCTGATAACATATATGACGAACAAAAATTGTCATGTACCTTAAGCATTCATCGTATATCTCTCCTTCGATGGATGATTTGAATAGTTCAGTCAATGTGCCTCCCTCCCTGGATCGTACTTGGCCAGCCGGTCATCTGTGCTAGTTTCTTCCCTTGGTGTACAACCCCGTATTCGCGGAGTAGGGTCCCTTCGGCAGGCGCAGAGCAAGTTTTAAGTTTTTAAGCTTTTTAGAGATTTTGGACTCTTGGTGGCCAATTCTAGCTTGACCTTGGAAACATACTAATAGGGGAGGGAAAATCTGCATCTCCCCTCGGCCCCTTATTGGTGAGTGTGGCAAGATTGCCGACCCCCCCCCAGCCGTTTTGGGCGAGCTCGGTCGCGGCCTGGAGCTCTCCCGGGCGCCCAGCCCTTGGGCGAGCTCGCCCGGCGGCCTGGAGCTCGCCCGGGTGCCCAGCCCCTTGGGCGAGCTCGGTCGGCGGCCTGGAGCTTGCCCGGGCGCCCAGCCCTTGGGCGAGCTCGGTCGGCGGCCTGGAGCTCGCCCGGGCGCCCAGCCCTTGGGCGAGCTCGGTCGGCGGCCTGGAGCTCGCCCGGGCACCCAGCCCTTGGGCGAGCTCGGCCGGCGGCCTGGAGCTCGCCCGGGCGCCCAGCCCTTGGGCGAGCTCGGCCGGCGGCCTGGAGCTCGCCCGGGCGCCCAGCCCTTGGGCGAGCTCGGTCGGCGGCCTGGAGCTCGTCCGGGCGCCCAGCCCTTGGGCGAGCTCGGCCGGCGGCTTGGAGCTCGCCCGGGCGCCCAGCCCTTGGGCGAGCTCGGCTAGCGGCCTGGAGCTCGCCCAGGCGCCCAGCCCCTTGGGCGAGCTCGCTTCGGATGTCCGAGGTGGGGGTAAGGGGGAGGAGCATGGTTTAGCCTCCACCTCCCCCCCTTTGGACCTCCTGTTGCCATGTTTTTTCCTAAGGGTATTTTGGACATTTCAAACTCAAGACTTGGAAAAACTATAAATAGACCCCCTTGGGTACCTTTGGAGAGGCATTGGCTTTTGGCTTCCTCCTCCCTAGCTCTCTTCTTGGTAGAGTCGAGAGAACTCTCCAAGGTACCCAACTCTCATTGGTAAGGGAGGGGAAGTGTTTTGTGACCTTCCGGGTGTGTGGTGGGACCTCCGCACTAGAGCTGAGGGTATGTTCCTAGTTTCCCAAGTCTTTGGTCCGTGACATTCCCCCGAGTGTAGTAGGTGTGAGGTCACCCCTTCACCAAGGGTCGAACTCCATAGAGACCAAGTTTTTGGTTTCAACACTTGAGACATAGTGTACGAAGGACCTAATGGTGTCAATCATGCATTTGACCATTAGGTGGGATCGTTAGAGGATTGGTTTCCTCGCCTCAAACTCCCCTTGAATTTGTGATGCCAATACCATCAAAAATGTATGAGCTTAGATATTTTGGATTCCCACCTCCTTGGCTAGGCGGAGGGCCACGATAATTACCTAAATATTCAGCTTGGTTATTGGTGATGTGGAAAATGATCTCCACTGCTTGCTCAATTTTCATCCCTTGTAGGCCCACCAGTACGATCCCTACTCCAAGAGAATCCCTTCCCGAGGCTCCATCCGTAAACGTTTTCTTGAGATTTGATCACCATTCGTGGTGCATGGACAATGTCGAATTCGCTAAAATTGATAAACTACTTAGTGATCCGACCTGAATGCTCCACCTTCTCCAATGCCGTCTTCAGGAGATGATCTGTCACCACCTTTATGGCGTGTTCCTAAAAATATGGCCTTAATCTCCTCACTGAGGAGATGGGCACGAATACAAGCATTTCAAAGATTGGATAGCGTAGCTACGCCCTCCTGAGAACTCTGCTTGCATTGTTGATTGGCAATTGATAATTCCCTCCCTTTCTAACTTTAACCAAGTTGGTTGCCTTATCTTCTATTCCTAGATAGAGGAAGAGGCCTTCACCTTCGCGAGATCCCTGAAGTAGAGGGGCCTAAATAAACTATTAATTTAGAATTTGGAAGGCCAGTTTACACTCGGCGGATCACTTGAACTTCTGGTTACTAAAGATAGGAGAACATTTTCCACTTATTTTGATAAGAACCATCACAGGCTAGTGAGGCCCCAATCAGATGTTGTACTTCTTTGGTGTCTCTAGAGGAATCCATCTTTATGATAACTTTCACTTTGTTAGGATTTGGCTTGAATCCCTTGGGAGTGAGGAGATACCCCAGGAACTTTCCCTTGCTGCCTCTAAAGACAGATTTGGTGGGGTTATTCCTCATCTTATACTTTCACACAGTATTGTGATGGTCTGCTACAAGGTCTTTAATTGCTTCTAGATGCCTTTGCTTTAGATCATAAGGTTGTTGTCATTGACCTCAAGATTACGCCCTTTCTGGACTTTGAAGACCCGATCCATCATTCTTTGGTAGGACTCTCCTATGTTCTTTAGACCAAAATGCATCATATTGTAAGAGTAACAATCATCGTCAGTGATGTAGTAGATGTCTTTCATGTCCGGAGGATGCATCCGGACCTGATGGTACCATGAAAATGCATTAAGGAAGTTTATCAAAGTAAAACTAACAGATGAATAAACCGGCACGTCGATTCGAGGAAGGGGTAGAAATCATGCGGGCAAGCTTTATCTTATAATAAAAAGTCTATACACATGTTCCACTTACCTCCTGATCTCTTAACTATTAGAATATTCGAGACTCGGCCTAGATACTATATTTGTAGCACAAAATCAGTCTCTAGTAGCTTCTAAACCTCCTTGCATATGGGCTCGGTCGGGGAGATGGTGATTGACCTCTTCTTTTGGCAAATCGGGTGGACCTCTAGGTCAATATTAAGGTGATGACACGCCACTTAAGTGTCATTCACGGTCATGTCAGCGACGCTCCAAATGAAAACACCGATGTTGTCTTGTAGGCATGACACGGTCTTCTGCTGGTCTTCCTTCATCAGCTCCTTACCGACCTTCACATTTCCCGACTTCCCATCCGCAACAATCACCTCCATCTCATGTACCTCCTCGGTTGCTTCTAGGTTTTTCATCCCTTCTAGAACCCTATTAGTCTCATCTACTTCTTTTCTCCAGCTGATGGTGATGGCGAGAAGATAGCACTATCAGGCCACCTTTGGATCACTCCAGATCCTAATCAGTACCCCTCCCAGAGTATATTTCAGACATTGGTGGAAGGAGGAGGGCATATATTTGAAGGTTCTAATGAGTGACCCTAAAAAAATAGCATTGTAGCTACTCAAAGTGTTCACAATGATAATCCATTAATTCATCGAGGTGCCTCTGAACATCTCCACTCCTCCTTTGACCTCTTTCCGCTCCCTAGAGAAGCCAAATAATGGATAATATGAGGCCTTCACCCTTCTATCTTCTCCTACCATAACATCGAACGCATTTTTGAAAACAACATTAATCAGAATCCCATTATCCACCAGGATTCGGCCAACTGTGATGTTCTCGATCGATGCTTGGATGACGAGGGCATCGTAGAATAGATTCTCATTCTGCGGCTTGTATTCTACTGAGAACACGATCTCTCCATTCAGATGTGGGCTTTGGGATGTCGATGTGATGCTCCCCCTGTAGATGATGCGAAGGCTACACTTGTGGGATGACTCCACTCCCACTCCTCCATATATGGAGTTAATTACTCCCCGAGTCCCGATATTAACTTGTTCTTCGCACCTTACTCGAGCGGGGGATGGGGTTAGCATGCCCTTGATTTCCTCTTTTTACTGCTAGTCATCTCACCCTATTCCTAGGGCTCTCTTGGCTCCTTCATCTGTGCTTCTCATTTCTAAGAACTCTTGGCATGATGAGGTGGCATACCCTTCTACTTGGTGGAATCACAACATTAAACTGCCTTCCCTCCTTGATTCTTCTGATCTCAAGATTTCCTTTATTGATTCTGGGTATGGCATTTAATCTTCATCGCCTCATAAGGAAGAGACCTCAAGGGCCTCCTAAACTCATGTCATCCCTCAGATGCATTGAAATGAGCTTGATGCTTGGGGGAATGATACAAACCGGGACCAAACGGACGATACCCTCCTCTTGTCGACCTCCAAAGAGGCATATTATTCGGGATTTGAAACATTCTATCGGGTTTGCTCTACTTCGGAATAGCTCTCTGCCTCTTGAACTCTCCTCCCTATGGGCTTCCTATGGATTCCGACCTCCTCTCAATTTCTTTGTCTTATCCTACTTCAAAAGTAGTGTAAGTAAGGCTATGAAGTTCTCATTGTTTCCTTCTGCCTGGATGTACCGCCCCGCACAGTCAATCAATTCTTCAAACATAAGGGGGGATCCTGATCTAGCTCCATCCTGAAGAACCCTTCTTGCAGACCAAAGGTGAGTTCTAACTAAATTGTGTAGCCATCCACCCCTAAATATGCAAGACCTCATATGTGAAGCGGTCGATGTAGTGCCCCAAAGACTTTTCGGGCCCTTCTTTGAGGAGAAAAAGGGTTGTCTGCCCCTTCTTTCTCTTATTCGACATCACAAATTACGACATCAATCCTTTGTATAGGTCCTTGAAGCAGTAGATAAAACCTGCTGGAAAATGGCAGAACTAATCTCTCTCCTTCCCCTTGAAGGTGTCCAAAAAATCCTACATTTAAAGGTGTAAGTTATTGCCTGAATCAATACAACATCTTCAAACTACTACATGTGCAAAATGAGGTCATACTTCCCTATGTAGTAGTTCAACATGTGCTCGCATAAACCCTCAGGGACTGGCATGATCACAATCTCCTCGTAAAATGGGCTCGAAGTCCCATCTTGGTGAGCTATCCTCTAGCGAGCTCCATTGTCCTTATAGAAGCAAAGAGCTCGTTGGATGATACATTGGGGTTGGTAAAATAGTACACGCTCGTTCACAATCGAGGTGGCAACTTTTTTACCAGAACTTCGTGATAGTCCGATACCCATAACCGAAGTATTAGGTGATGAAAGTTTTGGTTCAAGAGTAGCTACACACGTAGAGAGGGGGGTGAATAAGTTTTCAAGTATTTTTGAACAACCTTTTAAGTTGGTTGAGTTGTGAGTTAGAATATAATGTTAGCTTTCAAGAACCACAATAGCACGCCAGAATTTAAAGTGGTTCCCCTATCTAGTAGTGAGCTAGATTCGGCTAACTCCTTTATCTCGGCTCCTTAAGCTTACACCTCAGATCCCACAGGATCCTACACTTCAGAGTGAAACACACTCTTACAACTCAGAGTATAACAACTCCTACCTCAGGCTAGATAACCCTACACTCAGAGATAACAAATCTCCTACCTCAGAGATACAACTCCTACACTCAGCCTTTATAGTATAGGCTTACAACTCAAATCAACTGATGATCTTACAGATTTAGTAAGGGTTTGATGATGATTGAATCCAGAGAAATATTTCTCCAAACCTCCTTCTAGAACAGAGAAAAGCATGTCCTATCTTCTTCACAGCAACAAGAATATTGATCTTTAGTATTTCTACTTGTGCTGAGAAGACACCTTCAAAGCTCTATTTCTTCAAGCTATTGATGTAAAAGTGTTGTATGCAGTGGCCTTAAAGATAAACAACAACTTAGGAATGCTCTGCTTCTTCTCCTCTTACAGAAAAATAATTTTTATTCTTGTTGTAGAAGACTTTGATGATTCAGTTTTTGATCTCTTCAAACAACAAGCTCCTTTTTGTGTTCAAAAACCTTATGTAAATCCGAGTGTAATGGATTTTCTAACTTAATGGAGCAGGAAGACTGTCGTGAGAAAAAGCTTCCTTTTATTTCTCTATAAAAATCTTCTTTTTATTTCTCGTAGACTAACGACTCTTTTCTCAGCATGGGCCAGCCAAAAATGGGAAACTGTAAAACACCTTTAGCTTTAATTGCGGTACAGAAGGCATTCAACACCATTTGTCTTCTAGCACACAAGTCCCACAATATTTGAATTATGGATGACGTTAGCATGGCATAGTGCATGCAGACTTAGCAATTTTCAGTCAAACTGTATAGGTGTTCAGTGCAATCAAGTGTCTCAATGCAAAAACACTTAGTATAAATTCTGTTTCCTGAGGCGTTGAGTGAACCTTCATCACGCAACGCATCTTACTTAGACAGCTTAACTGATAATACGTTGAGTGAGCCTTCATCACTCAACGCTTTTGGACTTGTCAAAATTCTTATGTATAAAGGCGTTGAGTGTAGCTCCTTTACTCGATGCTTTTTGACTCTGCTGAATTCTTGATGAGGCGTTGAGTGATCTATCTTCACTCAATGCTTCTATACTTAGGCAAATTTCCTTTTAAGTACGCATTGAGTGAACTGCTTTCACTCAATGCTTCTGGACTTAGCCAGATTTAAGTCCAGTAACATTGAGGCTTTGATAGTTTGAACTTCTGTCAACGCCTTTAGACCTCTGGCATTGAGGGAAGTGTGTTCACTCAATGCTTTTGAACTTAACCTATTTTTTGTTTTTCCAGCATCCTGTCTTGAGTCCAACTATCATTGTGACCCTGACAACCTGTCTAATCAATTAACAGTAGACAACCTGCATATAATGAACTTTGAACATATATCAGATACAATCATGTGTATATCATTGACCCATGGGCCTTCTTCAAATCTAGGATATTGTGATCAATGGACCCAACAATCTCCCTCTATTTGAAGAAATCAGAACTATAGTCAAATATATACACAACCACATGAAGGAGATAAATATTCACAACAAAAAAGAGCAATAATTGACATATAATCAAAATTTTGATTAACATTTAAAAGGATAATATAAACAGACAGTGTGCTTATAATAAAGTTCATATTCCTAGAGCCCTTAAGGAACCGAATACATAAACATTTCAAGTTTCTGGTTCCTTGATAATTATACCCCTGATTGGTTTCTTGGCAGCCTTCTCACTAGCTTCAATTTGCTTTTGTCTTTGCCTTTCAAAGTAGCTGTAAGGCTTTGGAATGTACTTGCTTGGTTCATGAGCATCTGATGGCACTACCCTTGTCCTCTTGTCCCTTCTGAACTTCCTTCTTAGTTCTTCATTCCTTTCCAGCTTAGCCCATTCTAGGGAGCTATATAGCTTTCCCCTTTCATTTTTGTTTTCTTTAATTTGATCTCAGGCAGACAGAATGATAGTCTGATTGATGACTACATCTTTCAAAATCAGGCCTGGTTTCCATCTCTTCTTTGTATCTCTTTTTGCTTAGCCTGGTTTCTTCATCTTCTTCAGCATCAGACTTGCCTTTGGCTCTTGCTATATGTTCAATAGTGGGACTGAAGGTAGGAATATTAGCAGCAGTAGAGGGTTCAGCCCACTAATCACCATACAGATCACCATCCATCTATTCTTCTAGAGGAGGAATAGGAACATTATTATATGAATATTTTTCTAGTCCTAATGATCCCCTGATTATATTGGTGATCCAGACAACATTTTTAGAATTTGTTTTGATCATTGCTTTTTACCCCTTTATGACTTCTTCAGACATAGTTGTAGTTAGGGAGTTCTTGGACAGAGAAATCTTTTCATCCAGAAAATTTACCCCTTCGGTAACTTGATTCTTAACCTCCAGCATGTGATCATCCAAATACTGAGTGCTGGCATCCATCCTCCTCTCAAGAGTTTTCTTGTGTATTTCCATGAGTGCCTTCTGTACATTATGTACCATTTCCATATTGTCAGGGATGATGTTCTGATTTTATATTATATCATTTTGCTTTAGTCTGATCTATTGATGTTTGCTTTTAGTATATGTCACTACAGTAGCAACCCTCTTGAAGAATGCAACTGTGTTGGCCTTTAGCAGATTGACTTCAAATGTGATATACTTGATCTCAGTAGAGAGATCTTGTCTTAATCCTTTGATAGAGTCATCAATATAATGCTCTAATTATCTCCTTTGATCATCAAGCAGTCCTTTCAACTATACTAGGAATATGGAGGGCATACTATCTGGTTGATGAGATGCCCCTTGAAAGCAGACATCCCCATCCACTTTCCTTGCATCTTCTCTTATTTCAGAGTCAGCCCTCATATATTCAGAAGAATGATCATCAGCATCAGCAGCTGCCTTGTCAGATTTAGATATCTCTATTGTATAAATTGTCTCTTAAGCAGGGAGTTCAAAGTGAATCTCCCCCTCAACCTCAGTACATTCCAATGGAATTTGTTGGTCTTCAGCAACTAGAGTCAACACATCCTTTTCTACTGTAACTAGAACATGCTCCCCCTCAACTTATGCACATTCCATTCCAACTTGTTGGTCTATATCAACTGTGATAGGAGCACCTTCATTCACTGTGTCAGGAATTTTCTCCCCCTCAGCCTGTGGGCAGAAGAGCAATAACTTAGTACCATCTGGAGTCCGATCAATCCTTCTCTGTAGATTTTCCAGGAAGGAATCAAGCTGGTCGTGTACTAATTGAACCTGCTCCCCCTCAGCAAGAGCATCCAACTGGGTATTCTCCCCCCTCAATGCCTGCACAAATTTTGTCCACTACATTTCCAGTCACATGTTCAGTTATATCAGTTAGAATGTCTCTATAGTGAGAGACACTACCTTGTATATTCCTTGCTGCAGGTTCTGAGGACAAAAAAACCTGAGCACACATATCTCTTCTAGTCTCTTCAGAAGATTCAGGTAACTGAGGGTCATGAGGCTCTTCTTCTCTGCTCTCAGAAGAGCTGCTTACAGTGCTTTCTTCAGTGATGATCACTGTTTTCTTTTTCTTCTTGTCAGTTGTTTGTTGGTGTGGAAGCAAGACCCTGTCCCATCCGCCAAACAACTTAGAGTCCATTCTCCTCATATGATGGATCTTTGTTCCTAGCCTCACATTGAGGATCCCTAGAACAGAAACACACAAATACAAGAATATAATTCTTACCAGGTTTGGCTCTGGAACACATTCCAAAATTCTATCAAACAGTACCTTTCCTTAATCAGTCCTTTTGAATAGAATTACTCTTTCCATTATCTCAAACATTTTCTTGGAGATCTTGTCATGGGACCCTATTTTGTAGATCAGAGCTTTGTCGATAACATTTGCTAGAAACTTTCCTTTCAGATTCATTTCCTTTATCAGAATAGAGCAAGTAGTGTGCCTTGAAAGGCCACACCACTTGAGGGCGGATTTCACATCTTCCTGATACAGTTCATCTTCTTCATCTGACGGCCTGAACTTTGTCAAATTTAGGGCTTTGCTTAGCCTCCTGAAAGTGATCTTGATATTGTGTACACTGATAGATGTCTTGATTTTGTTGGAGGATGAGTCGATATTGGCATTCGAATAGAGTTCCAGAACTTCTCGCTTCCATATCGAACTCGGCTCTGACAGGACAAATTCTAGGTCGGCGACCTGTAGTAAGTGGAGAACTAGTTGAACTTCTTCTGGTGCATCCTTGAATCCATTCCTTACTAATTCAGAACACTCGAAAAGGAAATCCATTCCTTTTGGCACCATTGAATCTTTGAATTCCTGGAGTTTGCTCAAGATATCTTCGCAGGGAGGTAGAAAGTCGAAGAGGGCAATGATTTACATGTTTTATTTTAAGCACACACACTTCTATTTATACTTACCCCATTCGAGAATGTGGAGAGGAGCGTACCTGTCGTGATTAACACGAGTAGATCAACGACTGAGATTAATCCCGGAAGAAGGTCGTAATAAGAACTACCTAAGTAAATTCATTGAGTGGACTCGACGCACATGAAGACTAAAGTTGTCTCAATATACTCGACGCTTGGACACATAGTCTCAACGCACTCGACGCCTGAAGTTGTCTCAGTGCACTCGACGCTTGGACATTTAGTCTCAGCGCACTCGATACCTGGACAGTTAGTCCATATCTTCATTGATATCCTTCAAGGGTCAATTCTGCCTGCAGCACACATGCATAAAAAGACAATGAAGCTATGCTAAGTTCAGCATGCCCAATTCAAATTTGAAGTTGTTTAACTTGGCTTCATCTAGTGGCTTAGTGAAAATATCAGCCACTTGTTTGTCTATGGGGGACAAACTCAAGACTGATGTCTTCCCTTTTCACATGCTCTCTAATGAAATGATATCTAATCTCTATGTACTTAGTCCTGTTATAAGACACAGGATACCTAGCAATAGAGATTGCACTAGAAGAATCACAAAACATGGAAGTTTTACTTAGCTGAGATTGTAATCTTGTAGCTGATGTTGAATCCATAGCAGTTGTGCACAAAACTTCCAGCTGAAATATATTCTGATTCAGCAGTGGAGATGGCAACACTGGTTTGCTTTTTGTCGCTCCAAGATACAAGTCTTCTCCCTAGAAATTGACAGGTGTCTGGTGTGCTTTTCCTGTCTTCTCTACAACCTACAAAATTTGCATCTGAATACCTAATTAGTTCAAAATCATTATTCCTAGGGTACCATAGAGCAAGATCAGGTGTGCCCTTGAGATATCTCAGAATTTTTTTTGCAGCAGAATAATGAGACTCTTTAGGACTAGCCTAGTATCTAGCACAAACATATGTATTATACAAAATGTCTGCCTACTAGAAGTCAGGTAGAGGAGGGAGTCAATTATGCCTCTATATAAGATTTCATCAAAAGGTTTCCTAGTCTCATCTTTGTCTATTGACATACTTAAGCCCATATGAGTTTTCATTATGGAGGCACTCTCCATCCCAAACTTCTTGATTAGCTCCTTGGTAAATTTAGACTGAGAGATTAATAAACCATCCTCTGATTGTCTAACTTGTAGGCCCAAGAAATACTTGAGTTCACTCATACTGCTCATCACAAACTGTTCTTGCATAAGTTTAACAAACTTCTTGTAGAGGTCATCATCAGTTGTCCAAAAAATTATGTCATATACATAAATTTGGATTAGAATGATTTTACCATTGACTTCCCTAATGTATAATATCTTGTCTATCTTTCATCTTAAGAATTTTTTCTCAATGAGAAAGCTAGGCATGGTTTCATACCATGCCCTAGGGGCTTGTTTCAACTCATACAAAGCTTTTCTTAGCTTAAACACATAATAAGAAAAGATAAAATTAACAAAACCTGAGAGTTGCTCAACATAGACCTCCCTTTTAAGTCATTATTTAGATAAGCTGACTTAACATCCATTTGATAGATCTTAAATCCTTTATGTGCAACATATGCAAGGAATGGTCTTATTTCCTCAAGTTTAGCAAATGGTGCAAAGATTTGATCAAAGTCAATACCTTCCTTTTATTTGTATCCCTTGGTAACCAGTCTAGCTTTATTTTTGATGATATCACCATTCTCATCAAGTTTATTCCTATAAATCCACTTGGTTCCAATGATGTTATGGGCATGCGATCTGAAAACCAGCTTCCAGACCTTACATCTCTTGAACTGGTTCAATTCTTCTTGCATAACCACAATCCAAAGAGGATCTATGTTGGCATCTTTAAATTTTTTTGGTTCAACTTGAGACAGAAAGCTTGAATACATAGCAGTGTTGAGTTTTCTGCTCCTTATTGAGACACCTTGACTTGCATCTCCTATGATTTGATCTCTAGGCTGATCTCTCAAATGCCTGACAGCAGCTGGCATTCTGTCTTCAGCCACTTGAACTTCAATTGTTGGATCCTGCTGGCCTTCATCTATGTCCTGTGCATTTGGACCTTCTTCAGGAATGAACACACCATTATCTTTCTCTTGGACAGAGGGAGGAGGGTCATAGATGGTCAGCTTGTCCATCTTCAATTCCACACCAACAGATATAGAGGAGCTAGACAACTCACTGTTAATCATAAAAGACTCATCAAACACTATATTGACACTCTTCTACAACTTGGTTCTTCAAGTTGTAGACTCTATAGGCTTTGATGTGGTCGTTGTAGCTAACAAAAATTCTCTCATAGAATTTGACAACAAACTTTTTCAAGTAGGACTTCCCATTATTGAGCACAAAACACTTGCTTCCAAAGATCCTGAGATAGACAATATTTGATTTTTTACATTTCATAATCTTATAGGGAGTCTTCATGTGATATTTGTTGATAGAAGCTCTATTGATGACATGACAAACCGTGTTTACTGGCTCAGCCCAGAAATATTCTGGGAGAGAAGTGTCACTGAGTAATGTCCAGTCAACCTGCATGAGAGTCATGTTCTTCCTCTAAGCAATCTCATTTTACTGAAGAGTTCTTGGAAAAGAAAACTTCTGAAGAATACCTTGCTCTCTACACAACTTTGTCATGCCTTAAGACTTAAATTCAGTACCATGCTCACTTTTAATTTTGACCACAAAACTGTACTTTTCATTATGGACTTGCCTAACAAAGATCATAAAGATGTTAGTTGCTCAATTCACTAAAACATGTATAAAAACCAAAATAGGCTTTCTGTAATACCCCTTTTTTTTCTTTTTAAACCCGGGGTCTTAGGCCCAGAATCGCGCTTTGCGGTGACACCTTCACGTCCTGAAGGGTCATCGCCACAAGGCGCTGATTCTGCCGGCCAATTCAATCACAGAAAGATAGCACAAAATGAAGTAAGTAAAAGCAAGTCCACTAGATAAATCACATATATAGAAATAAAACTCCACAAAGGGAGTGTCCACAGAATAATACATCAGAGTAATAGAATATGTGGGCTTATGCCCGATACAACATGTCCTCACTACAAGTCACTCATGCGGAAGCAAAACAAGCATCTACTCAAGGTCGAGACTCACGGTCCCAGTTGTATGAACTCTGTAGCTAGACTGCCCTATCTCCAATCGCACCGGTCTCTAGGGCTGCTCCTCCATGCTGGGCTCCACGATCCCCTAAATGATGTGGTTCGAAAACCGTTAGTCATAAAGACTAAGCCCTATCATCCCCTACCCCTTCCCCCATGGCTCCTAGGTACCGAGCGGAGAGGAAGAAAGGGAAGGATATGAAGGTGGAGAATAACTCAAAAGCAAATAGGTGGCAGCGGAAACTAATCTAGCAATTCTATAATAATAATGACAATAACAGAAAGTAGGAAATGTAACCTTAACTTATGTGCGGAAGCGCATAAGCCAAGGGATCTTCTGCAAGGCTCCCATCGTAAAAAGTGTCTCATACCACTTATACGTTGGGGTGTCGGTTATCAAACAGCAGCATATATATATTGAATTTAACCTTAATTTATAAACTTGCCCACACAAGCTTATAGACCAAGGGGTCGTTTTGCAAGTCCTAATGTATAAGCGTCCCATTCCACTTATACTTTAGGTTTCAGGGGTTAAACGAATCGATTATTCTATGACATGCAAGTGGGTATGATGGAACAAGCAAGTGCAACTCACACACCCGACTCTGTGCACACAGACCTTTAGTTCCCCCTTTCGGAGCCGTTACCTCCTAGGATACCTCCGTAGTGGCAGACGGAAGCGGTGGGTTAGGCCTCGCCCACCTCTAAACCAGTAAAGCACTACCGGTCAGACTTATCGTATGCCTCAATGCTTGGTGCACTAAGCAGACTCCTGCGTACTCTTGCCGGCAGGCGCACCGGACTTAGCTTTGGCGAAGTGTAAAAACCACACTTGCCGAGTCAGCGTATTGGCGCCGGTGCATCGACCCTCCAATACCGAAGACCAATCACCTTAATTTTCATTCCTTTTATGCACATGTAAATTTAATCGTAATCACACAAAAACCGAGCCGAAGCTCCCCGGACCAAAACGTCCGTCTCTTAACCAACCAAGCCGAAGCTCCCCGGACCATTCCGTCCGTCTCTTAACCAACCGAGCCGAAGCTCCCATCAATCTTCCCGTGCTAACAGTGTTTGTGAAACGTGAGATCCTAATTACTATGTTACTCTTGTCAGTTTGTTAATGCAGTTTACGTTAACCTAGGACTTCTCCCGGTATTCCCCGTGAAGGGCTCTCAAAGGGCACTAGGAACTATGATGGTAGCTGAAGCCCATCGTTCCCTTTCGCAAGGCACTTATTGTTATTGGTAGAATTCCCTTTACCCATTCTCTTCTCATATTACGATAGACTAACCTAGGGTGATTTTTAACCTTCCTCTCTCGGGAAAGACGATCTTTCGTCGAACCCGAGCACCTCTTAACTCTAGCCACCACCACTTCTCAACACTCTTCATATAAACCTATTGCGAAATCATCCACTTCTATCCAACCAGACAAAATGACTAACTCCAACATCTCACCCAGATCATGTCCTATTGCAATTTAACAATTTGCTATATGCAGACCAACCGAGACTATATGTCGAACCGGTTAGACAATGATCCAATACTCATCCAAATGCCCTAAATTATTTACTGGAGACTTATCATGTTATAATTAGCCTAAATCCAGAATGTGATAATTTTTCATAATTTATCTGGCATTTAATTAATTTCCTCAAAAATTCCAAGGGCTACCAATTTGAACATGAACTACTCTAAGTTCTCATGCAAGATGTCCAAAAAAATTATAATAAATAGAATGTTATCTCATTATTGTAAATCTAAAGTATCATAATTTTTCTATCATCAAAATAGCACTAAAACTTTTTTTGCCATAGCTTCTATACTTCGTTATTTGTGAATCAAGTATAGAGAATATTCTTCCAAAAATTATAAATAAATTATACTATGCAGATAAAGCCTTAAAAATAGCATTGGTCCAATTTCATAATTTTTCAATAATAATATCATCCATAATTAATTTCCAAAGCATAGAACCCCTTTTTAACATTTGTGAAGGAAGTACTGGATTTACTAACCTAAAAATTATATAAAAATTCAAGGGTAACAATTCCTTCCTAAAACATTTACTTCCAAGATTTCATGAAATTTCAATGATCAGAAAGATACAAATAATTAAAATAACAATTAGGGCTATAATCAACTTTACAAATGAAGTGTTGGAAATAAACATCATAAAATTCCAGTAAAATTGCTTTAGCTTCTACCAACCCCAAAACTTACTCTACCCGAGTTTTACAGCCTTTAGATAATGTTTAGTGACGGATTGTGCTTAATTAGTATTTTACCCTAAAGCTAAGATTAGGGTTTTAAGGTATCTACTTGTCTCCAAATCCTTCAAAATTCCATCCAGATAATTCTTATCATGCTAATGTATACTCTACAGAGTTTCAAGGCAATTCGAGAGCAATTGCCCTCATGTCCTTCACAACCCTCAAAACCCTCCATTTAGGGTTTGAGCTTGGATCCTAGGGTAAACCAACCCCTATTCACACCATTTTCTCCAAGTGGGTAATAATAACCCTTCCAAGTTAGTTGTCGAAATATCAGCCTCTGTTTATGTGATTTGACCGTTCCAACCTCTAGTGCACTTTTTACTAAAAAATGTCTCACTATTGCCTAGTTAAGAATAGGTGACTCCCTATCCAAAACTCATCCAAGTGAGTTGAAAATTTGTACAGAGCTAAGTTGTATAGCCAGGGACCACTCACCAAAATTTGGGAGGGTTAGAGGTCATTTGACTACTTAAATAAATTCCTCTAAGTTTATTAAATTAAAACAAAAACTTTAGGCAAAGTATCTCCAAAAATTCCCATTTTTGGGCAGACTATAGATATGGCTAAGGGTAACCTACTGCCCAAATTTCAGTTCATTTGGACAAACGAAGAAGAGTGGGCATCCATTTTAGTTTCTGCCCAACTCTAGGTACAACCCCCATTAAAACGGGTTCTGCGGTTAAACCGCTTACCCAAACGAGTTGAAATCAATTTTAAATTAATCTAGACTCGAAGGGCTACAACTTTCGTGACTGACTATTTTTCCTAAATCGGCCTCTAAGTGCCTCGTTTTGTAGCCTCAAAATATACTCAATTAATGTATATTTTCATTATGTATTATATACATAATTTATATATTATAAAGTGATTTACTGTTCATCTTCTACAGAACCCGAAAACAGAACATAAAAAACTCATATTTCCTGTAGCTCTTCCGCAATCCATCACCGGCCGTCCGGTCACTTCCCTGGCCAGCCACCACCACCACACCCTCCGTCGAGGCGATGGCTATCGGTCGGCGGTGGTTTGGCCGCCGGAGGTGGCGGTTTCCGGCGTACCCGAAAAATATATTTTTCATGGTTTTCCATGAAAACACGAGATAGGTCTGGCTCCTTTGAGCACGAACTTCATTGCTAAGATCCTAAGATCTACCCATAAGAGAAGAAGTAGAGGAGGACCTTGTTCGCGGTTTGAAGACGAGATGAACGTCGGATTGTCATGGCGTGGTGGTGGCGTTCCCGAACTTCTCCTACAGCAAGAGCAGAAATCTGAATTCATTTGGTCCAGAGTGTAACCTTCTCCTCTTGCTCTAAGGGGGCTTTTATAGATCTCCAAGTGGGGAGGGGAAAGGATGAAACATTCATGGCCATGAATGCCCTCTCTCTCTCTTAATATTATTTCGGTTATGGTGCAGGGAAGGAAACGGTGGAAGATGAGAAGACTGATCCAGGTGGCGATTTCCTATTGGGTCAACTCTTCCTCATTTTATTAAGTATTTAGAGAAAGAAACGGCTCGTAAATACTCCTGCTGTAAATTCCCATAATCAGAATTGATTATGACTTCGGTTACAGAAATTTCCAGCCTGGCTGACGTTTCGGCCCTTATCACGGGCGTGTCACGTAGGTCACGGGCGTGACAGGCCCTTGTGGAAAGTTCTGAGTTCGACGATCGTCTAACTGAGTTCGACGATCGTCGAAGGGGGGTCACGCCCTAGGTCACGGGTGTGACACATAGGTCACGGGGGTGACAGGGCCATGATGCAAATTCTGCGCTCGACGATCGTCTCGCTGAGATCGACGATCGTCGAAGGGGGTCACGCCCTCGGTCACAGGCGTGACACCTAAGTCACGGGCGTGACGGGGCCTTGATGCAAATTCTGCCCTCGAAGATCGTCTCGCGGAGATCGACGATCGTCAGAGGGGGTCACGCCCTAGGTCACGGGCGTGACACGTAGGTCACGGGCGTGACAAGCCCGGGTCGTAAATTCTGCACTCAACGATCATCTCCCTGAGATCGACGATCATCGAAGGGGTCACACCCTAGGTCACGGGCATGACAGGTAGGTCACGGGCGTGACCAACCCGCGACTGAAAATTCAGAGCTGATGGACTTCAATTCTTGGGTTTCCTAGGGTTCTGTCATGACAGACCGACTCTTAGGGGTCTAGCCGGAAATTGGATGTTACAAATCCCAATAAACAAAACAAAAATTTCGTCCCCGAAATTGAGGTTAAGCCTACAGGGATTTCTACCGGAATAAATTAAACTTGTAACATCTCATACGATTTTTTTTTTCTATTGAGTCAAAGCGAGACTACTTGTTTGATAAACGAAGACAATCTCCCCAATAAACAAAAGATTAGTGTTGAAGCCAAAAATGACCTCAACAAATGTTCACGAACCAAAGCGCAGTCAATGCCTACTTCTCTCAAACCTCGACCCCTGACAGGTTGCTAAGGCCCTAACACTGACCCAAAGCCTCAGCTGGGAGGTCCCACCACACACCCGGAAGATCTCTGAGAGCTTCCCCTCCAAAGCCGAATGCTGGGCTGGGAGCTCTTCAGAAGGCACTAGGGCTAGAGGAAAATGATCAACTTGCCTTCTAAAGAGCCCTTATGGGTCTTTTTATAGCCTTCCTTTGACCTGAAAATACTGAAATACCCCTGAGGGGTCTGCCAATAGCCAAATCCCGCTGTCATCCCAAGGGCATTTGGATAATTTTACCTCAGGATAATATATTATAAAATAATCCCCTTTACGGGCGCCGGGCCCTACCACGTGGGCCCACTTGGCGAGAACCCTAGCAGTGAAGGCTCTCGCCGGACCCCCACCAGGGCCAATCCTGGCGAGACCCCTTGCCAGGGAGGTTCGCGCCCTTCACGGTCTTGAAACTACCGCGACTGAAGGCCGACTTGGGGCCTTCTCGCCTCCCCTGGGCGGGAGCTTGCCCTAAGGCGGAAGCTTCCGTGGTCGACGATCTCTCCTACCGAGAGCTCGACTATCTGCCTTGGTCGGTCGACGATCTCTCCTGCTGAGAGGTCGACTATTTGCCTTGGTCGACGATCTCTCCTGCCGAGAGGTCGACTATTTGCCTTGGTCGACGATCTCTCCTGCCGAGAGGTCGACTATTTGCCTTGGTCGACGATCTCTCCTGCCGAGAGGTCGACTATTTGCCTCGGTCGACGATCTCTCCTGCCGAGAGGTCGACTATTTGCCTTGGTCGACGATCTCTCCTGCCGAGAGGTCGACTATTTGCCTTGGTCGACGATCTCTCCTGCCGAGAGGTCGACTATTTGCCTTGGTCGACGATCTCTCCTGCCGAGAGGTCGACTATTTGCCTTGGTCGACGATCTCTCCTGCCGAGAGGTCGAACGTCTGCCTTGGGCGGGAGCCCCTTCAGGGCGAGAACTCTATAAGTATGTCTCAGGGCTAACCCAAGGCTGACCTGAGCCTAGCCCAATTCCTCAGTGGTGTCTCCGGGTCCCACCCAGCGAATATGGGGTTGTACACAATCCCCGCTCTTTTCGAGCTAGCCCTGCGCTCGACAAGACAAGTCCAACCCCCAAAATATTCGCTGGACACGTGCCCGCCTATCGAGGGAATCTTTTGGTGGGTCCCACTGCGGCTATAAATATGTACTGATGGACGTCCATACGCCCTGCCTTTAAAATACGACTCTCTGACTGAGCTCTCGCCCCCGGGATTCTCGCGCGAGCTCACCATGCATCCCAAGCGTGCTGCCAAACCGCTTCCGCAGGACCTCCAAGACCGGTTAGCCGCTGCCCAAGCGCGGGCTTTGGCTAACTGTGCGGCGGTGGCTCCATGGTTAGCGAAAAAGACTTCAACCGCCGGGCCTTCGGAGCCGAAGAAGAAGGAAAAGAAAAGGGCGAAGGCGGTCCGGCGGGACCTTTCTCGCGAGAACAGGGATCCTCCTTCCCCCACTCCCAATCCTGCCGGGGATTCTTCCCTACAGAAGGTGAGCCTTTCGCCCGTGCCTACCGAGCTAACTGTACATTAGATTCGATGATTAAAGCATGCTTTCGCAGGAGTCCGCTCCCAATAATGACGCCGAAATTCCGCCCAGCTCTTCGAACCTACCCGCTCATCCCCCCGAGGGCCAAACACGGGTCTCGGAAAGGATTCCTCCAGCCGGGACCGGAACGACAGGTACATTTTCCCTTGTCAATATTTCAACCAGACCCTTTCTTTTCTGAACCGTCTTCTCGCAGTGCCAGCTCCCGCCGACCCGGGTCTATCCACCCGGGAAGATGAAGCGAGAACCGTCGAAGTGCCTCCCGCGGTGGCCAATCCTCTCCTGCAGGCTGGGGGGGCGGCTTCTGAACCTTCCGCTACTCTCAAGGATGCTGACCGTCCCTTGAGAGAAGACAACTCCCCTCATGCTTCCGGCCAGGCCGGGATCATCGTGCGCGAGCCCTTCCGCCCGGGGCTGGGCAAGCCCCTTCACCTCCTTTATGGAACCAACGGAGGGGTCGGGCCTTCCCGTCCAACTTTGGCTGACGGTTCTCGCCCAGCCGCAGGTATGCGAAAACTTTTTCGGACCGTTGATCGTCATGTCTTGACCAAAATTCTCGCGTGTTTCTTCCGCAGGTGATCCTGGCTTGCGGTCGGAAGTCAACGAGGAAGGAGAGGAAGAGGAAGAAGAAGACGAGGAAGAAGAGGACGAAGAGTCCCCCCTCCCTTCGTCTGGCGAGATAGAGGAAACCCTGAACAGTGCAGGGAGCGCGAAGGGGAGACGGAGGAAGATCTCGGCCATCTTGACCAAGCTTGTCCGGCGGGATCGTGCCCATGCTGCCGCGGCGAAAGCGTTCTGCGAATCTGTGGAGCAAAGACTGGAGGCTCTGGAGCGGGACTTCTTCTTGGGCGAGACTGATTGCCCGCGCGGGCCTTCCGCCGAGTCTTCCCCAGGGAGGTGCATCTCGCAGATCCGGGACTACGCCAGGCGGATCAACCTTGGGTGTACCACGCTATCGTCTTACTTCAACCCGTTGGCGCCCCCAAGGACTAGGCGGCGAGAACGGGGACGATGGAGCTGGAAACCCTACTAGCCTTCGCGCTCTGAATCTTAATGTCTCTTTTTTCTTTTCTTTTTCTCTTCCCCCTGTTTCTCTTTTTCAATGTCTGTAATAAACATTATTATTAATTAAGTTTTTATCCAGCTTGCGCTAGCGAGAGTCTCGCTTCTACCCATGTCTCTTTTCCCTTTCCTTTTTATCGCTCTGCGGGGCTTTTTAATCAAGGCGCTTACCTCGATCTAGGATGCTTGCGCTGATTTAGGAGGTTTGCGTTAACCCAGGAGGCTTGCGCCAGTCTAGGAGGCTTGCGCCGATCCAGGCAGTCGCGTCGAAACCTGAAGCGACCGTTGACCGCCGTCATCCTGAGGGGGAGAACCGAGGCGTCGTTAGCCCGGATTCTGACAGCTGTACTCCGCTGTCACTTTCTCTCTCCGCCGGATGAACTCATGATGACTACGATTCCCTATAAATAGAGAAGCCTACCAACCGCATTTATTTCTCCGATCCGGAACCTCAGCCTCCCTCCGTGCTCTCGCGTTCCTGCTCCCGCTTCGACTCCCCTACAGCTCTCGCTCTTACTCACGAACTAGCCATGCCTGGCGAGAGCAAGGGTCGCGCCCATTGCGCGGAAGCCTTCCAGAAACATCTCTTCCCTTCCTGCAAGCTCACCCTCGACGAATACAACGCGATCGTCGACCGCTACGTTCCCGCCGGCTTCTCGGCGCGGAACCCGGGGAATCATGATAGGGTGAATACCCCCGGGGCGGGAGAGCTTGCCATCCCCCTCGAGCATTTCGAGGTGGGCTTCCGCCTCCCCCTGTGGCCGGAGGTTCGGTTAGCTCTCCGTTATTATGGGGTGGTGCCCGCCCAGCTAAACCCGAACTCCGTCGCGATCCTTATAGCATTCATATGCTATATGCGATCCGAGAGGATCGAGTTTAGCCTGCCCATCTTCCGGAAGCTATTCAACTTCCGTGCCAAGGGGGGGGTAGTTTTCTTCTCCGGGCAACAGCTCGAGGTTACCGGTCTCGCCAATAAGCACCATCATTGGGGCGAGAAGTTCGTATACGTCAGCGGGGACTTTGGCAACGTCCCGCTTCAGCCCGTCCAGTATGAAGACGCTGCCTACAAGCCGCCCGCCCTGGGATCGCGCGAGAGCGCAATCCTGGAGTTCTTCGGGACCAAGGAGTTCGACGTCCCCTATCTTCTGCGGGACGTCGACTCCCTCCCTTTTGTTCAATCGGGCGAAGGTACGGTCTCGCCTCAGATTCTCTTTTTTATCAAAAATCTTCTTACGCTGGAGGGCTAAAGCGTTTTTACTTTGCAGGAGAGCGGGAGGTCCCCCTGCGCCAACCCTTCGCCGCAGGCCGGGGTGTCGAGGGTCTGGCAGCGAGAGGCCCCCTTGCGCTCGCGGAAGCTAGCGCCAGCGCCTGCCGAGAAGATCCAACCCCTTCCATGCCGCCACCGGCCAGGAAGCGGAAGGCCACCCTTCCTCCTCTCCGCGCGCTGAAGAGGCCCAAGCCTTCTGCCGCCGACAAGGGGAAATCGTTGGCGGTCTCGCCCGTCCAACCTCCTCCTGAGGGCAGGTCCTTTGAAGCGATCCTTCAGAGGGCCAGTGAGATGGATGCCGCCGCCGCCGCCAAGAGCCGTGCCGAGGCTTCCGCCAGGAACACATCGGCCGTAGGCGAGGCCGGGGGAGAAGTGGTTGCCGCCGAGACCTCCGCCAACGTCCCGCCCCAGGAGGTGCCGAGAGGGCACCGGAACTTTGGTTTAGGCGTCAGGTACGCCGACTCGGAGGGGAAGCCCCAGATGGAGTGGGACCCCAAGACAAACTCACTCAGGGTTTCGACCCTCCTTCCCCGATGGGCGGAGGGGGAAAATGTGACCGGCGAGGCCTTCTCGCTTGGGTATGGTCTATACAGCCGGGAAGATGCCAGCGTGTTCGACCAGACGCCTACCCGCCTTCTAGCCTTCGACGCCACCCGGGCCGTAATGCGCGGGTTCGAGCTTACACATATGTGTGCGCGTCGAAGCATCACCATTGATAAGAACTTCACAGATATGCGCAAGGCGAGGGAGGACGCGATAGCTCGCGCGCATGCCGCGGAAGAAGAACTCGCGAGAGCTCAACAGGAGCTCGCGGATGCCAAATTGGCGCTGTCTCTGCGCCCCGCGACCGAGGTAGGCGAGACCTTCCTGAGCCCTTGCCCCCGTTTCCTCGAAGTTTCTACTGTGTAATGCGTGACTAAGATCTTTTGTCCCTTTTGCAGGATTCCGCCCAAGTCAGGGAGCTTCGCGCAGAGCTGGCCAACGCGTGCTGCGAGAGCGTCCTTCTGAGGGAACAGCTCCGCGCAGAGCTAACGAAGGGCCCGCCCCCGGAGCTAGATGCGAGGTTGCGGAGCCGCTACCTCTCGGAGTACGACGTCGATAAACTGCTTCAAGCCAACGCTCAGGCAACCGTCAAGCTGACGCTCGAGACGCTGCGAGACGTCGAGCTGCTCCGGGAGGATGGCGCGACCATCGACGCTCGCCAGCTTCTCCCTTGGCTTTACGACCCAGTTCCCAAACCCCCGGGCGCGCCGGACTCGCCGCTCTCAGACGTCCCGAGGTCCTCTCCCGCTGTTGACGAGACGTCCGGGGAAGGCTCTGGCGATGCTTCAAGCGAGAGCACCAGTGAGGACTACAGCGCGTCTCCTTAAGTTGTCTTTTATTTTGAATATCCTTTTGTAATGAGCGAGAAGCTCCTCACTTTTGTAATTAACCTTATATAAAGTAATGTTTCATTTCTTCACTGTCATTGTGTTTTTTAAGCGTATGTCACTATACCGAATGACCTCCGCGCGAGCTTCCGCCGAGACCCTTAGTCTCTTTAGGGTGACCTTACTTAGAGATCAGCTAGGCGGAAACCTCGCATCGTCGATTGAATCGTCCTGCCTGGGCCCGCCGGGAGCTTTCTTTTTGCGAGAGCCTCCTTTAGCCGAGACCTTTGCTGGCCGAGACCTCTGGGCCGAGACCTTTACTGGCCGAGACCTCTGGGCCGAGACCTTTTCTGGCCGAGACCCCTGAACCGAGACCCTTTAGGGATTTGCCCCCGGTCTAGGTCAGGGTCCTGCCCACATATTTTTCCGACCAATCAAACCCCTACCCCGCCGGCGAGCCGTTGGACCTGCTAGCTTACATGGGTGCCTGCGCAGCGGGTCTACCGGGGTTTGAGCCGAGCTCGTTGTAACGTAGTAGCTACCAATCAAGAACCAAGGATCAAAAGGTCAAGGACTTCACCTATCCCCCGTAGGCGAGCCTTCGGACCTGCCAGCTAGATGAGAGCCTGCGCAGCGGGTCTACCTGGGGCCGAGCCGAGCTCGGGGTGTCGTTGAAGCGGCTAAGAACAAAGTATCACAAGAGCCAACCTATCCCCCACAGGCGAGCCTTCGGACCTGCCAGCTAGATGAGAGCCTGCGCAGCGGGTCTACCTGGGGCCGAGCCGAGCTCGGGGTGTCGTTGAAGTGGCTAGGAACAAAGTATCACAAGAGCCAACCTATCCCCCACAGGCGAGCCTTCGGACCTGCCAGCTAGATGAGAGCCTGCGCAGCGGGTCTACCTGGGGCCGAGCCGAGCTCGGGGTGTCGTTGAAGTGGCTAGGAACAAAGTATCACAAGAGCCAACCTATCCCCCACAGGCGAGCCTTCGGACCTGCCAGCTAGATGAGAGCCTGCGCAGCGGGTCTACCTGGGGCCGAGCCGAGCTCGGGGTGTCGTTGAAGTGGCTAGGAACAAAGTATCACAAGAGCCAACCTATCCCCCACAGGCGAGCCTTCGGACCTGCCAGCTAGATGAGAGCCTGCGCAGCGGGTCTACCTGGGGCCGAGCCGAGCTCGGGGTGTCGTTGAAGTGGCTAGGAACAAAGTATCACAAGAGCCAACCTATCCCCCACAGGCGAGCCTTCGGACCTGCCAGCTAGATGAGAGCCTGCGCAGCGGGTCTACCTGGGGCCGAGCCGAGCTCGGGGTGTCGTTGAAGTGGCTAGGAACAAAGTATCACAAGAGCCAACCTATCCCCCACAGGCGAGCCTTCGGACCTGCCAGCTAGATGAGAGCCTGCGCAGCGGGTCTACCTGGGGCCGAGCCGAGCTCGGGGTGTCGTTGAAGTGGCTAGGAACACAGTATCACAAGAGCCAACCTATCCCCCACAGGCGAGCCTTCGGACCTGCCAGCTAGATGAGAGCCTGCGCAGCGGGTCTACCTGGGGCCGAGCCGAGCTCGGGGTGTCGTTGAAGTGGCTAGGAACAAAGTATCACAAGAGCCAACCTATCCCCCACAGGCGAGCCTTCGGACCTGCCAGCTAGATGAGAGCCTGCGCAGCGGGTCTACCTTGAAAGTGAGGGGATAAGTTGTAAACTACTCTAGAGGGGGGGTGAATAGAGTATTCAAAATTTTATGAACACTTAGTCAGCTCCCTTGGAGTATATTTGCGGAATAGAAAATCTGATACTTGAACCCTAAGAGCCTAACACAGTGAGGTGCACAAGTGAGAGAGTTAATCTGAAATTTCAGTTTAACTAAAAACCTATCACAGCAACTAGCAATCCTAGGTAGTTCTACCACAGCCACAGAATAAACAAATCAGCAAGAACCAGAGAGACACAGGATATATAGTGGTTCCCTTTAAATAGGTACATCCACTCTTCTACCACCCTGGTAGGAATCCACTACAGGTTTTTGCTAAGGTGCCCTGCCACCAATGATCTGATTCAGGTAGATCAAACAGACCCTTTGAGCTTTTGATAAGGATGCTCAACCACAGGTTGTTGATAAGGTGCCCTGTCACCAACGTTCACTTTTGAAGAGGTGTGAACAAACTCTTTTTACAAAGGGGTTGAGAGGGTTAGATTATCTTCTCTGTTTTAAATACAGATTAGAGAAGATTTGTGGATTCTCTAAAGAATCAAAGTCTCCCCCTGGCTCAGTGGAAGTCCAGGGAAAGCCTTTGCTTCAGGATGAAGGAGTTTCAGATAAACTGAAACTAAATCCTCAGAAATCTGAAGACTGATTTTTATCAAGTCTTAAGATTCTGGAACGCTTGAAGCAGATCTTGAGCCTTTTCTGAAGTCTTTAAAAAAACTCTAAGCAGATTGCTCAGGAGACTTGAGAATGGAAGATGATTGCTCTGGGCTTTTTGCTTCAGGAAAACTTTTCTTCTTCTTGTAAAGAGATGTTGAAGAAGTGCTCTGATGATGCTTGAGCGGATGAATAATTTTTTTTTCTGTGTCTGTTACTGTAACTTTTCTTAGAGCAGAAATCTCTTTTAAATATGTCTTCACGTTTTCCTTTGGAACGGCTCTATTGATTTGAATTCTTGAGCCCTGCAACAGATTATCTTAAAATAGAATATAGCAATAGGAATAGAATGGCCTATTAACTTTCTGTCAGTCCCAATAAGGAATAAAATAAGCGGGAAAGAAATCTCAGCATAAAGACGTACCTTTCTTGGAAATAGTACATAGTACCAACGGCTAGAAAACAGGCTGGAAAGATAAAGTCAACGCAATTTGTATAATAGGACAAAATGCTTTATACTGAATCCCGTGATTTATGTTTGACAGAATTTGTAAATAATTCATTTTGAATTTAAGCCATAATTTTAGCAACAAATAACTTTAAAGAATCTTTCTAACCACAAGCTAACACACTTGGAAATAAACCAAGGAATAGCATAAATATAAATAGATAAAATCAGACAGAAATCGTCGAACAGGGGTTCGAAGATCGTCGACCTGCAAACAGATCGTCGACCAGCAAAGGCAAATATCTGTCGAGACAGAAATCGTGAAGCAAGAACACGATCGTCGACCTGAAGATGACAGATCGTCGACCAACCGTCAGAGCGTAGTAAGCTTGCTCTGAGATCGTCGACCAACGGTCGACGATAATTGTCTTGACTTCAAAGATTCACTAGCCCTGCTATCGTCGACCATTGATCGACGATCGCGAGGCCTCGTTCGACGATGGTCGAACGGAAAAGCCTTATCTACAAAAACATCTAGAACTTCTAACCTAAGCTCTAGGTCAGTTTATAAACTGTCCTAGGGAGACTAAACAAAGTCTAACCATGATCATATATCTTTATATGGATCAAGAGGGGCTGGAAAGGGATTACATAAGCCAAATCACATCTAGGGTACCAACAATCTCCCCCTATTTGGGTTATGTTATCCAATCCAATTTAAAAGCTAAAGCAGACAACAACACTTCTAAAGATTAACCAGAATGATAAAACACAGGCAATACACAGAAAATATCACAAGCATAAATCAGCAAAAATGGAATGTATCAAGCAGATTTATCAGCATGTTTAGCATCAGATGAGTTTTTGGGCATTGCAGCTGGTTTGAAAATGATTTCTCTGTTAGGGTTTGCTGCTTGTCTTTTAGATAACATTAGATCATGCTCTCCTATGATTTTCTTTTCAGCATAACTCGGTAGAACTGCAGCAGGATGTAGTCTCATGTATTCCTCAGCGTCAAAGGCTTCTGGATTGACTTGAATTCTGCTCAGTTCCCTTTCTCTGAATTCTGACATTGTTGAGTAAGCTGTAGGATCCAGTCCTTGAGATTTGGCTCTCTCCATCATGCTAAGTGCAATAGACTCTTTGAATCTTGCCATAGAGGCAATCCTTTCAGCTTCAGTTTTGTCTGATGGAGAGGGAGGTCTATCAGAATCTGTATGAGCTGCAATCTCCATATTCCTTTGAAGAGCTGTAGCAAGTTTGCTTGAATCGAGAGGAATCTGCACAGTCTTCTTAGGATCAGTTTGAGCATAGAGAGATCTAGGAGGTGCAAGCTCAATGAACTTTTTGAGGGAATTTTCTGAAAAGACTACTCTTTTTCCTTTTGAATCAGCTGCAGCAGGTTTCTTTAAAGAGGAGAAGGGACCTTTCCTGGGAGGAGAAGGTTTCCTTTCTGGGACTAACTTCTTAGGAGAAGGAGGAGGAGAGAATGTAGGTTGTTGATAAGTCATCTCCTTTATTTGTTCTACGGGAGCATTGTCATTTCTTTTATTTCCTTGTCCTGAACCACTTTGGCTTCCCTGGCCTTGTCTACTTCTTCTCTGATAAGATTGAGAGGGGTTGGAACTGGCTGATTTACCAATTGGAGCAGAAGAGATACTTCCAGAGGCTCCAGCACCAGGAGGTGGAGGAGGACCTCTGGGGGGGAATTTTTGAACTGGAGAGTCATATCTCTTTCTTCTCTTATTTTCTTTTGTCTGATTCTTTGACAATCTCATCCAGGGTTGGAATTCCTTGCTCTTAGGATCTATTCCCTTCAGAATGTAATAGGGAACATCCTTGTTAGGATTTGCAGTAGAAGGAGCAGGGGCTTTTCTTTTCTTGGAAGCAGCTCTTTTTCTTTTCTTAGAGGAGTCCGAATCATCAGAGTCATCATCATCATCATCAGAATGAGATGAGTCTTTCCCAGCATAATCATCAAAGTTTAGTTCAGATGGATCTTTGGCAGTAAGTTCAGCTTTGTCTTTCTTTTCTTTTTCTTCTTTTTCTCTAGCTTCTTCAATGGCATCTTGCCTAAGAAGAGCATCCAGATCAACATTTGGAGCACTTTTCCATAGCTCTGATTCTGGGTACAACTCAGGAACTGTCTTGGGGACCAGTTCTGCAATAGAAGGAGTGGATATAGGATAGGTAAGGATGGGAGGAGAAAAGATGACAATATCTGCAGGGGCAGATGCTTTCTCTAGAGAGATGGCTAGGGAATCCAGATGATATTTAGCCATCCCTTCAATGTACTCAGAGGCAATACCTTCAGCCACAAAGTCTATAAATTGGTCAGTGTTTAGAGTACCTGAACTTGAGTCCAATTCAGTCATCTTGGAAGCATTGTCTGCTCTATCTTGCACATCTTCAATTACTTCAGCAGCAGCATCAGCTGGGATGTTGATGATTTCAGCAGCAGCAGCATTTATGGTTGTGCCTGTATGCAAAGAGAGATAGGTTAACAACCAAGTGGGAATAAGATATTCCCCCCAAGGTGAACAAACAACAGGTAATAGATAGGATTACCTGAAGATCTACACAGGATACCACTTTGCATCTAGGAAGGAGGTTATAATTCCTTCTAGATGATTAGTGACATCGGGGATAGACACCTCTGCAAGGCACAAGAGGAGTGCCATACAGGAAAAGAAAAGGGTATCCTTGACCAAGGGGTCATCAAGGTACTCAGGTCTATAAGGGACCATTTTCTCTTGAGGAGGAGGAACAAAAGGAGGGGATGTGAGTGAGAACTCACAGTCTGAGGAAAGAAATGATTCCAAGTCTTTATCAGACTCAATGGACTTGGCAGCATCAACTTGCAATACTGATGTAAGATCATCAGCAGCTGAGATGAAAAGAAAGGGATAAGAAATTAACTCAAAGATGGAGTTTGAATTAATTAGAATCTTAAATAGAACTATACCATCAGGTTGAGCAGCAACACTCTCACAAACGTCCATGGGGACTTCTTCATTTTCCTTTTCAGGAACTTCTTCCTCAGAAGCTAGATTCACTAGGGAGTGAATGTCTTTGTTAGTCACAAATGTCAAATTGAAGTCCTGATTATATCCTTTGGAGGAAGAGTTTTAAAGTTTACCTTCTGGTTCTTTCTCTGAAGTTTCTTGAGGGACATCTACAGATTCTTGAAGGGGAAGAGAGGAATTGTCCTGAAGGGTCAGGGCATCACCTGAGACCACTTCGACAGACATCTCCCCCTGCATGACTTCAGTGGGGACTGGAGTCATGCATCTTACAGAAGGGGGCTCAGCAGAAGATGAGATGGATTTGATGGCATCAGTGAGAGAGTTGATGGAGGCAATGAGAGGGGCATTGGCAGCCTCAATCATGCTTTGGATGGAGGGAGTGATGAGCTGTACAAGGTGTGCAAGCATTTCAGGGGATATCTGAAATGCTGATGATGTAGAGGTGGATGGAATGGAGGCAGGATGATCTGCCACATGATCAAAGGAATCATGTGGAGATGGGTGATCATCAACATGAGTGTGGGATTCATGTTGAGAAAGGTTTGTGAGGATGGTGGCAGTCACCATGTCAACACTGGCTGAAGCTGCCAGATGATGTGGTGTTGGTGACTGGTGTGGAGATGCAGGTGGAATGAATGATGCATGTTGTGGTGGCACTGCGGGTGTTGTAGAGAGTAATGCAGGGGAAGAGGATGCAGGGGTTGCTGAGCCTTCCCCAGTAAGCGGGAGAGCGGCCGAATCAGCCCTTATGTCTGAAGAAGGGTTAGGATCAACCCTGGCTGACTTCTTGATAATCCTCTGAGATTTCTTGAAGAGCGAGGGGTCCAACCTCTTGCTAGCATTTACTGCGGAGGGTGTAGAAACGAGCAGCAGGGGTGCTTTCACATATAGAAACACACCCAGAACCCTGGCAAGATTTACCTCTTTCTTGTTGTTCTTTCTCCTGATTAGGTCAAATAGAACTTTCCCCCAGGCTAACTGCGTCCTATTCACCAAAGCCGACATAAGGGCAAACTGTTGCCTGTTGATATTGTCATGCGCCGAATGTTTTCCCAAAATAATCTTGCCCACCAGGTCTGCCAGAAACTTGTATTCTGGAGACAAGTTTATCTTCAGCAGCTTAGCCGGAATTCCTTCGGCATGGCCCATCACAGAGAGCATGCGGCCATATTCCTCTGAGCTTTGCTCATATTCCTCAGTACCTGTTGGCAGTCCAAACAACTCTGTCAATACTTCAGGAGTCAGAGTGACCTCCTCGCCGTTTATCTTTCCCGACATTGCTTCGTCGCTGGAGGACGAGGTGTATACCCATTCACGAATTTCTGGTATATTAATCTTAGGTGCGGATGACATGAATTTCTTGAGGCCTTGGTCTTCACATAGCTTCAGAATATCTTGGATTGGTTGATCGCATCGGCAGAAGGAATCGAAGTCGACACAGAAGCCCGTGTCGAACTTCATTCCGAGGAGAACAGCAGAAGGAATCGCCATAGAGTTTGAGAGAAGATGGCGAATCGAGAAGCAAAAACAGGGGAGAAGAGAATCGCGCGGGATTAGAGTTCGAGAGCGAATTCTAAGCCAGAAGAAGGAATATGAAAAGACGGAGCGGAAGGACGACGATCTCCAGACCTAAATCGACTATTAGAAACAAATCTGCGATCGTCGATCCCGGAATAAAATCGGTCGTCGAACACAGACCAACGATAGTCAATGTTTGACTAAACAGTAAACATCGACCGCCTACAAGCAAATATCACGATCGTCGATCAATAAATGATGGTCGACGATTCTCCATCCAGCACAGAAAATCTGTCGTCGACCACTGGTCGACGATAGATACCTAAGGAGAGATCGTTGACCAGTTGGTCGACGATTTCTGCCTTACTACAGAACGAGCTGTCGTCGACGGTTGGTCGACGATAGTTCTGACCTGGTCGAAGATCGTCGATCAGTCGTTCGACGATTTTAGACAGAAAACAAAACTATCTTAATTTTCACTACTCTGAACCATTAATCATGCCAAGCTGGTTCAGGAAGAACAAATGCTTTTGTTCATCAAGGGGCTTAGTGAAAATATCTCCTCTTTGCAGGTCTGTGGATATAAATTCCATTACTATCTTGTTCTTTTCCACATTATCTCTTAGAAAATGATGTCTAATTTCAATGTGCTTGGTCCTGGAATGGTGCACAGGATTTTGAGCAATTGATATTGCACTGGTACTGTCACACAGAATTTTTGTGTTTGAGTGTGTGTACCCATAATCCACTAGCTGATTTTGAATCCACAGGATCTGTGAACAACAACTAGCTGCTGCTATATATTCAGCCTCAGCAGTTGAAGTAGACACAGATGCCTGTTTCTTGCAAAACCAAGAGACAAGTCTCTCTCCCAGGAACTGACAAGTCCCTGAGGTGCTTTTCCTGTCAACTCTACAACCAGCATAATCAGCATCTGAATATCCAATTAATTCAAATCCTGACTCAGCTGGGTACCACAGTCCTAAGTTAGGACATCCCTTAAGGTATCTCAAGATCCTCTTGAGGAGAGTTAAGTGAGATTCCTTTGGGTTGACCTGAAACCTAGCACATAGGCATGTAGCAAACATTATGTCAGGCCTACTTGCAGTCAAATACAGCAGGGAACCAACAATGGCTCTATAATTCTTTTGATCAACAGACTTGCCATTGACATCAGAATCAATAACTACATTTGAGGCCATAGGTGTGCTCATTGATGAAGCATCAGACATTCCAAATCTTTTAACCAGCTCTCTGGCATATTTTGATTGTGAAATGAAAATGCCATCAACACTCTGTTTCACTTGGAGACCAAGGAAATAGGATAACTCACCCATGCTGCTCATCTCAAACTTAGAATGCATTAGTTCAGAGAACCTCTTGCATAGTTTGGGATCAGTAGAGCCAAATATAATGTCATCTACATAGATTTGAACTAACAGTTGTGAGTCCTTATGATGTCTAATGAATAGGGTTCTATCTACTACACCTCTCACAAACTTGTGTTCTAGAAGAAAATTTGCTAAGGTCTCATACCAAGCTCTAGGAGCTTGCTTAAGTCCATAGAGAGCCTTTTGGAGTTTGAACACATGAGTGGGTAAGGTTGATGAAACAAACCCTGGTGGTTGTTCAACAAACACTTCTTCCTTTAAATCTCCATTGAGGAAGGCACTCTTCACATCCATTTGGAAGACCTTAAATCTTTTATAGGCAGCATAGGCTAGGAAAATCCTAATGGCTTCTAGTCTAGCTACAGGGGCAAAAGTCTGATCATAATCTATGCCTTCCTCCTGTCTATAGCCTTGAGCTACTAGCCTAGCCTTATTTCTAACTACTATGCCTTGGGCATCAAGCTTGTTTCTAAACACCCACTTGGTGCCTATGATCCGTTGGCCTCTTGGTCTTGGAACCAAGGTCCAAACTTTACATCTTTCAAACTGGTTAAGCTCCTCTTGCATTGCTATAATCCAGTGGGGATCAAGCTCAGCATCTTTAATGGTTAGGGGCTCAACCTGAGAAAGGAAACAAGCAAACATCACATTTTTGTTGAGTTGATGTCTTGTCTGGACTCCTGCTGAAATGTCTCCAATCACTTGAGATACAGGGTGATCTCTAAGTGTGACAAGATCAGTAGGTTCAACAATGATCTGATCTTCAACAGTTTCAAGATTTACTTCCTCATGTGGAATTTGATCAACTGTTGGAGCAGGTGCTTTAGCTTCAAGCAGATCTACATCAGATTCAGAATCTGAGGAAGCAACCTGAGGAGTTTGTTGGGGATGATTCTCCTGTGTGAGTCTCAAACCTTCCAAATCCTTACTTACTCCTAGGACTTGCACTGTACTATTAGAAGAAGAATCCTTCTCCTTATAGTACATGACTGTCTCATCAAAAGAGACATGTGCAGACTCTTCTATCTTAAGAGAGGATTTATTAAGGACCCTATAGGCTTTGCTTACTTGAGAGTATCCTAGAAAAACTCCCATTGAAGCTTTTGCCTCAAATTTTCTATGGTATTCTTTGTTATTGTTATGAACAAAAGCAACACAGCCAAACACTCTAAAATAATCTATTTTAGGTTTCACTTGCTTAAGTAATTCATAGGGAGTCTTACCCTTGAGTTTATGTATCAGACTTCTGTTCAATACATAGTTAGCTGTGCTAACTGCTTCAGCCCAAAAGGACAGAGGCATGTTAGCATCTGCCAACAATGTACTTGCAGCTTCAATTAGGGTTCTGTTTTTCCTTTCAACTACCCCATTTTGTTGAGGAGTTCTAGGAGCAGAGAAGCTATGTTTGATACCTTCCTTCTCACAGAATTCTTGCATAAGATGAGACTCAAACTCAGTACCATGATCACTTCTGATCAAGGCAATCTGAGTAGAATACTCACTCTGTATACACTTTAGAAAATCTGTAAGAACCTTGAAGTTATCAGCCTTAGTTCTCAAGAAGAATACCCAAGTGAACCTAGAGAAGTCATCTACAATTACTAAAGTGTAAGACTTTCCTCCAAGACTCTGTACAGCAATAGGACCAAATAAATCCAAATGTAGCAGGTACAGAATCCTGGGAGAATCACTTTTATTAACTGATTTAAAGCTATTTCTTGTTTGCTTTCCTAGTTGACAAGCTTTGCAAAGGCCTTCCTTCTTGTAGGGGCAAGAAGGTAATCCTCTTACAAGATTGTATTTAGCCAACCTAGAAATGTTTTTCAGATTTACATGACTAAGTCTCTTATGCCAAAGGGTATTATTACTGGTTACTTCATTAAATAAGCATATTTCAGATTTGGAGGAATTAAAATCTACAACATAAACATTTCCAATTCTAATGCCTACTAATACCACAGTATTATTCAAAGAAATATTGCAGGCAGTGTCAGTAAACCATACCTTGTATCCAGCATCACACATTTGACTTACAGAGATTAGGTTGTGCTTTAGTCCTGAGACATAAGCTACCTTCTTGAAGGTTACAGCTCCTATGGTGAAGCTCCCATACCCTTCAGTCTGTCCACAGCTGGAATCCCCAAATACAACTTTTGGTCCCAGCTTGGCTTTGAAACCTGACAGGTTCTTCTTCTTTCCTGTCATATGCTTTGAGCATCCACTATCCAGATACCATTTGTCATGTATGACTGGATAGGTCTTCACCTGCAGAAAGAGCAGTTACACATTGTGGACCCAGGTTACCTTGGGTCCAGTATTCTTCACAAAAGAAAAACTAGATATAAAAGATTTTGCAGGCTTTGATTTATATCCTAAGGGGTGTGATCTCCTAGGTGGGATAATCCATTCAGTTGAAGGATTAAACAACCTGGGGTGGTGATTAGGATTTGAAGTTCTGGAAGTTTGAAAATGATTTTCCGGCTTAAGTCCAGATCGTCGATCGATGGTCGACGATCGCAAGCCATATCGTCGATCATTTCCAGTATAGCTATATTCTGGATTCCACGATCGTCGATCACTGGTCGACGACTCAAAATGAGATCGTCGATCTCCTGCACCAAAGATATCATACTTGGTGAAGGTGTTCAGCGATCGTCGATAGTCGTTCGACGATTGGTTTGACGATCGTCGATTAATGTTCGACGATTTTTGTAAAGCTAGAAATTTTTTCTTCCTATTCTCTTTCTTAATCTTATTCTGAATTTTCTTGCATTTTTCAATTTCCTCAGTATTCTTTATTCCTGATTCAGAAACAAATTTTACTGGAGTGCTAAATCTCTCCTTTGTGAGGAGGATGGGTTCACTAGGTGTAGCACCTAAGCCTAGTTTATCATTACCAACCCTAGTGTTTGCTATACAGGTTATTTCAGATAATTTAAGGCTTCTGCCATTTAATTGTTCTTCCAACCTCTTAGATTTAGCTAGTTCTAACTTTAGGAATGTTACTTCTTCTTTTGAGCTTTCTAATTCCTTTTCTAATCTGATTATTTCAACACCTTCCATGTCTAGTTCCATTATTTTTAATCTAAGTGACTTAATTTCCTTTTCAGATAATAGTAAATCTAAACATAGAGTTTTAAATTTTAGTTTGAACTCAGGAGATGAGAAATCAAATGAGTCGATTACCTGGTCCTCCATAAAGGAATCTTCTTCATTGTCTCCTTCTTCTTCAGAATTCTCTGCAGCTGACAGAGAGCTGCAGGCATCAATGGCCATGAGGCAGACCTCTTTGGCTTTCTTCTCTTCTTCTTCTTCTGAATCACTGGAGCTAGAGGAGCAGGTATCCTCTTCTGTTTCACTCCAGGTAGCAGCCACAAATCCCTTGTCCTTCTTCTTGTATTTGTGTGATGAGGACTTGGAGTGGTGCTTCCTGTATTCTTTCCCATGTTTCTTCTCCTTATACTTCTTCTCTGGACAATCTGGGGCAATGTGTCCAGGCTTGCTGCATACATAACAAATGATTTCTTTAGATGGAGTTTTGTCATACCTTGGCTTGTCCTCATGCTTGGAGAACTTCTTTCTGAGGTCTCTTCTTCCCATGTTGAAGAATCTCTTGGCAATGAGTGCCAGTAACTCCTCATTTGATTGACTTCCTTCAGAAGTCTCAGCAGCCTTAAGAGCTAGAGAATGCTCTTTCTTTATTGGAGTAGGAGTCTTCACTTCAGTTACAGCAGCCCTACTCTTTAAGGTTTGCTCATATGACCTGAGCTTTCCCAACAGAGCTTCTGTGGAGAGTTCCACAGTGTTTCTTCCATCCTTGATGGGCCATATCCTTGAGTCCCAAGAGATGGGAAGGCACATCAGGATCTTGTCATTGACTTCTGACAAGGTTATCTCCTTGTCTAAAGACCTCAGTTCACTTATTATTGAACTGAGTCTTGTGTACATGGTGTCAATGTCTTCAGCATCATCCTTCTTGAAGTTTTCATACTGAGAGGTGAGATTAGATCTCCTGTCCTTCCTCTCATCAGCTGAGCCAGCAACTATGTGGTTGAGGGAATCCCACATAGCTTTGGCTGAGGTACATTCAGCCAGCTTCTGGAATATCTCATCAGACATTGTCTGAGCTAGGATATTCATTGCTTTAGCATCAGCTGCTTTTGCTTTCTTGTAAGTTTTATTGTAGTCAGGTGGTGGTACAGCACTGAGGTCAGCAGAAGTGGAAGCAGCAGCAGGCCTAGCAGGTGGTCCTGTCAAGATAGAAGAAAAAATATCTTCATCAATAGAATTCATGTATAGTCTTATCCTGGCCTTCCATATGCCAAACTTGGACAAGTTGCATACAGGAGGTCTGGTGCTTGAATAATCCTTAGACTGGGCCATGTGTGAAAGTGTTTGTGAAAGGTATCAGGAAACAACTTATCACAGGATCTTTTAACTCAGGTGTTAGCCTGTATGAACAGCTAACCTCCCTCTGATACCAATTGAAAGTGAGGGGATAAGTTGTAAACTACTCTAGAGGGGGGGTGAATAGAGTATTCAAAATTTTATGAACACTTAGTCAGCTCCCTTGGAGTATATTTGCGGAATAGAAAATCTGATACTTGAACCCTAAGAGCCTAACACAGTGAGGTGCACAAGTGAGAGAGTTAATCTGAAATTTCAGTTTAACTAAAAACCTATCACAGCAACTAGCAATCCTAGGTAGTTCTACCACAGCCACAGAATAAACAAATCAGCAAGAACCAGAGAGACACAGGATATATAGTGGTTCCCTTTAAATAGGTACATCCACTCTTCTACCACCCTGGTAGGAATCCACTACAGGTTTTTGCTAAGGTGCCCTGCCACCAATGATCTGATTCAGGTAGATCAAACAGACCCTTTGAGCTTTTGATAAGGATGCTCAACCACAGGTTGTTGATAAGGTGCCCTGTCACCAACGTTCACTTTTGAAGAGGTGTGAACAAACTCTTTTTACAAAGGGGTTGAGAGGGTTAGATTATCTTCTCTGTTTTAAATACAGATTAGAGAAGATTTGTGGATTCTCTAAAGAATCAAAGTCTCCCCCTGGCTCAGTGGAAGTCCAGGGAAAGCCTTTGCTTCAGGATGAAGGAGTTTTAGATAAACTGAAACTAAATCCTCAGAAATCTGAAGACTGATTTTTATCAAGTCTTAAGATTCTGGAACGCTTGAAGCAGATCTTGAGCCTTTTCTGAAGTCTTTAAAAAAACTCTAAGCAGATTGCTCAGGAGACTTGAGAATGGAAGATGATTGCTCTGGGCTTTTTGCTTCAGGAAAACTTTTCTTCTTCTTGTAAAGAGATGTTGAAGAAGTGCTCTGATGATGCTTGAGCGGATGAATAATTTTTTTTTCTGTGTCTGTTACTGTAACTTTTCTTAGAGCAGAAATCTCTTTTAAATATGTCTTCACGTTTTCCTTTGGAACGGCTCTATTGATTTGAATTCTTGAGCCCTGCAACAGATTATCTTAAAATAGAATATAGCAATAGGAATAGAATGGCCTATTAACTTTCTGTCAGTCCCAATAAGGAATAAAATAAGCGGGAAAGAAATCTCAGCATAAAGACGTACCTTTCTTGGAAATAGTACATAGTACCAACGGCTAGAAAACAGGCTGGAAAGATAAAGTCAACGCAATTTGTATAATAGGACAAAATGCTTTATACTGAATCCCGTGATTTATGTTTGACAGAATTTGTAAATAATTCATTTTGAATTTAAGCCATAATTTTAGCAACAAATAACTTTAAAGAATCTTTCTAACCACAAGCTAACACACTTGGAAATAAACCAAGGAATAGCATAAATATAAATAGATAAAATCAGACAGAAATCGTCGAACAGGGGTTCGAAGATCGTCGACCTGCAAACAGATCGTCGACCAGCAAAGGCAAATATCTGTCGAGACAGAAATCGTGAAGCAAGAACACGATCGTCGACCTGAAGATGACAGATCGTCGACCAACCGTCAGAGCGTAGTAAGCTTGCTCTGAGATCGTCGACCAACGGTCGACGATAATTGTCTTGACTTCAAAGATTCACTAGCCCTGCTATCGTCGACCATTGATCGACGATCACGAGGCCTCGTTCGACGATGGTCGAACGGAAAAGCCTTATCTACAAAAACATCTAGAACTTCTAACCTAAGCTCTAGGTCAGTTTATAAACTGCCCTAGGGAGACTAAACAAAGTCTAACCATGATCATATATCTTTATATGGATCAAGAGGGGCTGGAAAGGGATTACATAAGCCAAATCACATCTAGGGTACCAACATACCTGGGGCCGAGCCGAGCTCGGGGTGTCGTTGAAGTGGCTAGGAACAAAGTATCACAAGAGCCAACCTATCCCCCACAGGCGAGCCTTCGGACCTGCCAGCTAGATGAGAGCCTGCGCAGCGGGTCTACCTGGGGCCGAGCCGAGCTCGGGGTGTCGTTGAAGTGGCTAGGAACAAAGTATCACAAGAGCCAACCTATCCCCCACAGGCGAGCCTTCGGACCTGCCAGCTAGATGAGAGCCTGCGCAGCGGGTCTACCTGGGGCCGAGCCGAGCTCGGGGTGTCGTTGAAGTGGCTAGGAACAAAGTATCACAAGAGCCAACCTATCCCCCACAGGCGAGCCTTCGGACCTGCCAGCTAGATGAGAGCCTGCGCAGCGGGTCTACCTGGGGCCGAGCCGAGCTCGGGGTGTCGTTGAAGTGGCTAGGAACAAAGTATCACAAGAGCCAACCTATCCCCCACAGGCGAGCCTTCGGACCTGCCAGCTAGATGAGAGCCTGCGTAGCGGGTCTACCTGGGGCCGAGCCGAGCTCGGGGTGTTGATGAAGATAACCAAACCTCTCCCCCACAGGCGAGCCTTCGGACCTGCCAGCTAGATGAGAGCCTGCGCAGCGGGTCTACCTGGGGCCGAGCCAAGCTCGGGGTGTTGATGAAGATTCCTTCAAATAGGCCTATTCTATCATTGAGATGAGGAGTTATAGCCGGTTAAAACAAAAGGCATAAAGATTGCATACTCAGAGATAGTCAATATTCTGAAATAAACTTATTGAAAATGCAATAGTTATTTACAACATTACAATCCTTCTTTCCCCTTACGGGTAGAAGCGCTTCAGGTCATCACCATTCCAGGTGTGACTCAAGGTCCTTCCTTCTGCATCCTGGAGATAATAGCCCCCGCTAACCAGAGCCTTCTCTACTATATAAGGCCCCTCCCAGCTAGGGTTGAGCTTACCAACAGCGGCCGACCTTCCTGCAGCGTCGACCTTCTTCAGTACTAGATCCCCCTCGGTGAATTGCTTGACTCTGATGTGCTTATCGAAGTACCGAGCCATTCGCCGTTTTATTTCTTCTTGTCTGATGGCAGCAACATCCCGCAGCTCTTCCACCATATCTAATGAGAGGCGCAACCCTTCCTCATTCTCCAACCTCCAAGCTTCGCTTCCCCCACCTGCGGCCGTGACCCTTGGGGACCGAACCTCGAACTCCACCGGGAGGACAGCCTCACACCCGTGAGAGAGCTTGAAGGGGGTCTCTCCAGTGGCCGTGTTTGGAGTTGTTCGCAAGGCCCACAGGACAGAAGGGAGCTGTTCCACCCAATTACCCTTCAGGTTCTCCACCTTCTTTTTGAGCAAGTTGACAATGACCTTGTTCGCCGCCTCCACCTGGCCATTGCTCCGAGGATGATGGACAGAGGCGAACCTGAGATCGATCCCCAATTGGGTGCAGAAGCTGATGAATTCTTCGCTGGCAAACTGAGGACCGTTGTCTGTCACTATCGCTTGGGGCAATCCGTGCCTGCAAATGATTTCCCCCCAAACGAAGTTTCTGATGACCTGGGAGGTTACCTTGGCTAACGGCTTGATCTCCAGCCATTTGGAGAAGTAGTCAATCATCACTAGGAGGAACCTCCTTTGCCCGCTAGCTGGAGGGAAGGGTCCAACCAGGTCCATCCCCCAAATGGCGAAGGGCCATGGCGCCGTGATGCTTCGAAGTCTTTGGGCGGGCAAGAGCTGGAGAGGAGCATGTACTTGGCACTTCCGACACCTCCTTGCGAATTCAGCTGTATCCTTCCTTATGGTCCGCCAGAAATATCCCTGCCTTATCACCCTTGCTTCCAATGTCCTTCCCCCTGAATGGCTGCCGCACTCTCCAGAATGCACCTCTTCCAGGATCCTCGGGACTTCCTCTTCGGTTACGCATCTCGCGAGGAGCCCTGACAACATCTTCCGATGCAAGCTCCCTTCCAGCATCAGGTAATGAGCCGCCTTGTGCCTGAAGCTCTTTGCATCCTTGACTTCTTCTGACAGTTCTCCTGTGGTTAAGAAAGTCACCAATGGATCCATCCATGAGGACCGCCGATTCACCTCCATCAACTCCCCCTCTTCAATGGCTGGTCGGAATAGTTCGGTTAGGGTACCTCCTCCCCGAGGCCCGAACTTCGCCAGTCGATCAGCCGCCGCGCTTTCCTCCCTGGGGACATGTCGAATAGAGAATGAACGGAAACCCCCAATGATGGCTCTTACCTTAGATAGATACCTCGCGAGGGTCGGCTCCCGGGCCTCAAACTCGCCTCGGATCTGCGATGCTACCACCATTGAGTCGGTGAAGGCTTCCACATCCTGGATTTCCAACTCCTTCGCCAAGCGAAGGCCGGCGATCACAGCCTCATACTCTGCTTGGTTGTTGGTTACAGGGAAATGGAAAGTCACGGCTTGCTCTATGGTAACTCCCTGAGGGCTTACTAACACCACACCTCCTCCCAGGGAGTGCCTTCCTGAGGCCCCGTCGACCACCATCTTCCACGCTTCTTGCGGCTTTGGTTCTTCAGCCTCCGCCTCGGTAACATAGTCCGCCAGGAAATCCGCTATGGCCTGGGCTTTGATAGAGAGCCTCGGGACGAAAGAGATGTCAAACTCGCTTAGCTCGATGGACCACTTTGCCAACCTTCCTGAATGTTCCACCCCCTCCAAGACCTTGCGAAGGGGATGGTCGGTTATCACCCTAATCGAGTGTGCTTGAAAGTAAGGGCGAAGCTTCCTAGCTGAGATGACCAAAGCATATGCTAGCTTCTCCAGGATGGGGTATCGGAGCTCCGCCTTTTTTAAGATTCGGCTGACATAATAGACGGGTAACTGCTTCTTCCCCTCTTCCCTAACCAAGACGGAGCTCACCGCCTCTCCTCCCACTCCTAAATACAAGGCTAGGTCCTCCCCCTCCTTCGGGCTTTGAAGTAACGGCGCTTGGGAGAGCTGCCTCTTCAGCCCCTGAAAAGCCTCTTCACACTCGGCCGTCCATTCGAATGCTTGGTTGCCACGAAGTACTTTGAAGAAGGAGGAACATCTATCCCCTGACCGGGAGAGGAACCTGCTTAACCCGGCCAACTTCCCGGTCAAGCGCTGGACCTCCTTGGCGTTGCGAGGCGATTCTAGGTCTAGAATAGCCTTAACCTTATCGGGGTTGGGTTCTACCCCCGCGGGAGTCAAGAGGTGCCCGAGGAATTTGCCGCGACTAGCCCCGAAGACGCACTTCAAGGGGTTCAACCTCATCTTGAACTTCCGCAGGGTGGCGAACGTTTCCTCCAAGTCCCGCAAGTGGGAAACAACACACTTGCTCTTGACCATGAGGTCGTCCACGTAGACCTCCAGGTTCCTTCCCCTTTGATCTCGAAAGATTCGATCCATCATGCGTTGGTATGTTGCCCCTGCATTCTTCAATCCGAAGGGCATCATCTTATAGCTGAAGCATCCCTCTCTTGTGATGAAGGAAACATTTTTGACATCAGGAGGGTGCATCCGGATCTGGTGGTAACCTGAAAATGCATCTAAAAAACTCATAAGAGAAAAACCGACGGCTGAGTCAACCAGCGCGTCGATTCGAGGCAAGGGGTAACAATCCTTGGGGCATGATTTATTTAATAAGGAAAAATCGATACACATGCGCCATTTTCCTCCTCCCTTCTTTACCATTACCACGTTGGAGATCCAGCCTGGATACTGGATCTCTGAGATGAAGCCTGCGTCCAGGAGCTTTTGGACCTCCTCTCGGATGGGGGCTTCTAGCTTGGTGGCGATGGCCCTCATCTTTTGGCGTATGGGGCGGGCTCTGGAATCCAGGTTCAAGCGGTGACAGGCCACGTCCGCGTCGATGCCCGGCATGTCTGCCGCGCTCCAAGCGAAGATGTCGACGTTGCCCTGGATGCAGGCTCGCATCCGCTCCTGATCCTCAAGGCTCAAGCCTCCGCTGATCCGAATCCTTTGCGCCTCCCCCGCTCTTGTAAGCACCTCCATCTCCACCACCTCTTCGGCCGGCTCCAGCCCCGACCGCTCCCAACTTACCCTTGCCTCTTCCCGCTCAAACTCGAGCTCTTCTCCCCCAACCTCATCAACTTCCATCGCCTCCTCCAGGCTCTCCTCCTGCCTCTGCTCTTCTTCATCCACCACTCCTCTCGCCTCTTCTGGGCTGATCTCCCCCAACTCCTCTGCCTCCGCCATCTCCTCAGCAACATCCATCGCCTTTCCCAGGCTCATCCCCCCTTCCTCAACTCCTTCCTGCTCAGCCATCTCCCTCTCCAACTCCTCTGCCTCCTCCATCCATGACACGGTGTTAACCGCCGTCACATAGCACTGCCTTGCCATCTTCGGATCCCCCCTGATCCTAACCTGTACCCCTCCATTGTTGAACTTGAGGCATTGGTGGTACGAGGAGGGTACACAGCGAAAGGCGCTGATGAGGGGGCGCCCAAAGATGGCATTGTAACTACTCGGGGCGTCCACGATTACGAACCGACAGTTCCGTGAGACTCCCCCAAGCCTCACATGCAAGCCTACTCCTCCTTCCACCTCTTTCCTTTCTCCGGAGAAGCCAAAAAGCGGTCCATCAGAAGCCAGGACCCTTTTTCCTTCCACTCTCATCTCATCGAAGGCCTTCTTGAAGATCACATTCACCGAGCTCCCATTATCCACCAGTATCCGGGAGACGGTGTAGTTCTCCACCGCTGTCTGGATCACAAGCGCGTCGCAGAACGGGTCCTCGTAGTCTGGCATGTCCGCGGATGAGAAAGTGATCTTCTCCTCTGGGGGGGGAGCCTGGGAGGTCGAGGCGACCCCTCGGCGGAACATGGTGTGAAGGCTCCCCTTGCGGGTGGCCTCGATCCCCACCCCCCCGTGGATCACTCCGATCCCTCCTCGGGTCCCCACGTCAGTCCTGTCCTCACATCTGTCCTCCACCTCTTCCCGCTGTACTTCGACGATCCTTGCAGGCGGATCTTGTCTTCCGGCCACTCTGGCCCCTCTAATCTCCAGAAACTCTGGGCAGGTGGCCGTTGCGTGACCTTCCTCCTGATGGAAGTCACAATAAGGCAACGCCACCCTGCCCCCTCTTCCTTCTCCTCCTCCCCTTCTTCCGGCTCCCCGAAATCTTCTTCCTCTTCCCCTTCCCACCTCCATAGCCTCCTGCGGCGGTGGGAAATGACCCCTTGGTCCTTGTCGCCATCCTCCCTGCTCCAGTCTTCTGGGCTCCCGAAAGTTATCTCTTATCTGAAGTCCTCCCTGGCCCTGGGGGCGACCCTCCTGAGGCCTCCAACCCAGTCGGTTGTTTGGCTCCCTGGCCCCCCCCATGCTGTTGCCCCTGCCCTCGGGGCTCTTCTCTTCTCCTATCTTCCCTCGGCTCCCTCTGCTCCCTCTGCTCTCTCTGCCTTCCCGCCACCGGCTCCTTCACGTCGTCCTCGGCCAGCCTGGCCAGCTTCCTCGCAAACGCCGGGTTTGCCCTCTCGAAGTCTATCTCCTTCGCCGCCCTCTCCATGAGCTCCTCAAAAGAGAGAGGGGGCACTCTCTTCAACTCCATGCTAAAAAACCCCGGCCTCAGCCCCAGGGTGAAGGCTAGCATCAGCGCATACCCCGGGACCTCCTGGACCAGGAGAACCTCCTCTTGGAACCGGTCGACATAGCGACCCAACGTCTCCTCCGGCCCCTGCCTCACTGCAAACAGGCACTCAGCCTCCTTCTTCCTTTTCTTCGAAGTTGAGAATCTCAACAGAAAACCCCTCCGCAGATCCTCAAAGCTGTAGATGGAACTTGCCGGCAACTGGTGGAACCAGTCCCTGGCCTTTTCTTTCAGAGTGATGGCAAAAAGCCGACACTTGAAGGCATCCGACATTTGCCTAATGGACACCACGTCCTCGAACCATTGCACGTGCTGGACCGGGTCATCCTTCCCGGTGTAGTAGGTCATGTCTGGCTCCCGGAACCCCTCCGGCACTGGAGCCGAGACAATGAGCTCACTAAAGGGGGTCTCGCCCCCTGCCTGGCGAGAAGGCACGTCCCGCGATCTCGGTTGGCTGGACCGATCCGCGAGACCTTGCCCAGGGAAGAGTTCCCGCACTGTCGCCTCCTTCTCGCCCAGACCCGCCGGAAGCTCCTTCTCGAGACGCTGGCCTGGGAAAAGCTCCCGCGCGGCTACGTCCCTCTCGCCTGCCTCCACCGGGACCTCCTTACCGGGGCGCTGCCCTGGAGCGTTCTCGCCTAGCAGCGGAACCACCTCCACCGGAACCTGCGGCGTCTCCCACTCGTTCCTTGCCGAGAAGGCCAAATTGATCGTCTGCATGACTTCTCGCCTGAAGTCCTCAAACATTTTCCTCGTCGCCTCGTCCACCCGGGTGGGGGATCCTCCCGCGCCTGATCCTTCACCCTCGCCTCCTGCCATGGGACTTAACTCGAGATTTTCTTGCACCGACTGCTTCCACGCTCACCGCACCAGAACTGTTGAAGCCAAAAATGACCTCAACAAATGTTCACGAACCAAAGCGCAGTCAATGCCTACTTCTCTCAAACCTCGACCCCTGACAGGTTGCTAAGGCCCTAACACTGACCCAAAGCCTCAGCTGGGAGGTCCCACCACACACCCGGAAGATCTCTGAGAGCTTCCCCTCCAAAGCCGAATGCTGGGCTGGGAGCTCTTCAGAAGGCACTAGGGCTAGAGGAAAATGATCAACTTGCCTTCTAAAGAGCCCTTATGGGTCTTTTTATAGCCTTCCTTTGACCTGAAAATACTGAAATACCCCTGAGGGGTCTGCCAATAGCCAAATCCCGCTGTCATCCCAAGGGCATTTGGATAATTTTACCTCAGGATAATATATTATAAAATAATCCCCTTTACGGGCGCCGGGCCCTACCACGTGGGCCCACTTGGCGAGAACCCTAGCAGTGAAGGCTCTCGCCGGACCCCCACCAGGGCCAATCCTGGCGAGACCCCTTGCCAGGGAGGTTCGCGCCCTTCACGGTCTTGAAACTACCGCGACTGAAGGCCGACTTGGGGCCTTCTCGCCTCCCCTGGGCGGGAGCTTGCCCTAAGGCGGAAGCTTCCGTGGTCGACGATCTCTCCTACCGAGAGCTCGACTATCTGCCTTGGTCGGTCGACGATCTCTCCTGCTGAGAGGTCGACTATTTGCCTTGGTCGACGATCTCTCCTGCCGAGAGGTCGACTATTTGCCTTGGTCGACGATCTCTCCTGCCGAGAGGTCGACTATTTGCCTTGGTCGACGATCTCTCCTGCCGAGAGGTCGACTATTTGCCTCGGTCGACGATCTCTCCTGCCGAGAGGTCGACTATTTGCCTTGGTCGACGATCTCTCCTGCCGAGAGGTCGACTATTTGCCTTGGTCGACGATCTCTCCTGCCGAGAGGTCGACTATTTGCCTTGGTCGACGATCTCTCCTGCCGAGAGGTCGACTATTTGCCTTGGTCGACGATCTCTCCTGCCGAGAGGTCGAACGTCTGCCTTGGGCGGGAGCCCCTTCAGGGCGAGAACTCTATAAGTATGTCTCAGGGCTAACCCAAGGCTGACCTGAGCCTAGCCCAATTCCTCAGTGGTGTCTCCGGGTCCCACCCAGCGAATATGGGGTTGTACAATTAGCCCCTACTTTTTTGCACATGCCAAGGTTCTCAATTTCCCTTACCTAGTCCTACCGGTTCAATACAAGAAGGTAATTTATAGTATACTAAGAGGTGGTGATGTATACCTGACTGAACAACTCCGGGTATTTTTTCCTCATCAGGTCCTGCGGTTCCCAGGTGTGCTCCTCCTGACCATGATTCCTCCACAGAACCTTGACTAAGGGGATCTTCTTGCGGCGCAAGATCCGTACTCCTTTGTCATCGATTCGAACCGGCTCCAAGTGAACAGACCGGTCTGAAGCTACCGGCCCTTCGGGGGTCAAAATCTGCTGCTCCGGGCGTAGTAGAGCCCTTCTCAGCGAAGAAATGTGGAAGACGTCATGTAGAGCTGCCAGCTCTGGTGGCAACTCCAGCCTTTAAGCTAGGGCCCCGATCTGCTCCAGGATCCTGTAAGGGCCCATATACCTAGGGCTGAGCTTCTTTCTCCGACCGCGTACCCGTGAAACTCCATGCATGGGTCGGGTCTTCAAAAACACTCGGTCCCCCACCTGAAATTCCACCTGACGATGTTGGGCGTCATAATACTTAGCTTGTCTGCTCTGCGCCTCTAACATCCTGTCTCTGATCAGTCTCACCTGAGCCTCGGTGTCTTTAACAAAGTCCGATCCCAGCGCCTTCGGATCCTCGTCCTGAACCCAAAAAAGCGGGGTCCTGCATTTCCGTCCATACAAGGCTTCATAAGGCGTCATCCTGATGCTGGACTGGTAGCTGTTATTATAGGAGAACTCGACCAAGGGTAAGAGATTCTCCCATGGTTCCCCGCGGTCCAAAATGCATAGCCTCAAAAGATCTTCCAGCGTCCGATTGGTGCGTTCCGTCTGCCCGTCCGTCTGAGGGTGGAAGGCTGTGTTAAAAGTCAATCGGGTGCCCAGATATGCCTGCACTGACCGCCACTCCCTGGATGTAAACCGTCCATCGCGGTCCGACACTATCGTCCTGGGCACGCCATTATATCAGATATACTGCTCCATGAACTTCCGTACCAGCACTCCCACCGAGTCATCCTTCCTGATTGGTATAAAGCGGACCACCTTCGTCAACCGATCAACAATCACCCAGATCGAGTCATTCCCTGTCCGAGACCGGGGAAGCCCATGTATAAAATCCATAGCTATATTATCAACCTTCCACTCCGGCACCGGGAGTGGCTGCAACAGTCCTGTGGGGTTCCTGCACTCCGCCTTCACCAACTGATATGCCTCGCAATGGGTCACGAAGTACGTAATGTCCTTCTTCATCCCTGGCCAAAACATCATCTTCTTCAAATCTGTCGTCATCTTGGTGATCCCCGAGTGTATAGAATATCTGCTACAATGCGCCTCCGCCATGATGTCCTCCCGAATCCGGCCTTCTGCGGGTATATATACTCTGCCTCTGAAATGTAGCAATCCATCTCTCAGGAAATAATCTCCTGTCGAACCATCCTCCAAGGCTCGGAATATCGGCTCTGCCCATGCATCTGTCCTCTGTCCGTCCCGGATGCGGTCCCGAATATCATCTATGGCCACCATCGATGCCAGATACCCCCTATACAGCTCTGGATCATCCTCGGACACTAGGGATATCTACATATCTCTGAAGGACCGGACTAGCTCCATGGACATAACCTGGGGCCCGGCTTCGGATGTGGCAGCTCTCCGACTCAATGCGTCGGCCATCACGTTTGCATTCCCTGGATGGTAATGCATCTCATACTGATAGTCTGCTAAGAACTCCACCCAGCGCCTCTGCCTGATATTCAGCTCCTTCTGCGTGTCCACGTATTTCAGGTTCTTGTGGTCGGAGTAGATGTCGCAGTGGACTCCATAAAGATAATGGCGCCAGACCTTCAGAGCAAAAATGACCGCTCCCATCTCAAGGTCGTGCATCGGGTAGTTCTGCTCGTGCTTCTTCAACTAGCGAGACGCATATGCAATCACATGGCCCTTCTGCATCAGTACAGCTCCCATACCCTGGTAGGAAGCGTCGGTGTAGACCTGAAAACCTTCTTTCCCCGAGGGGAGAGTAAGTATGGGGGCCGAGGTGAGTCGATCCTTCAGCTCCTGGAAAGCCGTCTGGCACTGCGGGGTCAAAACGAAAGGTGCCTCCTTCTTCGTCAAAGATGTGAGCGGGAGGGCAATTTGGGAGAACCCCTCCACGAACTTCCGGTAATAACCGGCAATTCCTAGAAAGCTTCGTACATCGGTGGCTGACTTCAACTACGGCCAATCTCGAACTGCCTGAATCTTTGCCGGATCCACTGCCAACCCGGCTCCGCTGATAATATGGCCTAGAAAGCCCACCTCCTTCAACCAGAACTGGCATTTACTGAACTTTGCATATAAGTGATTCTCCTGCAATCTCTGTAGGGTCAGTGCTAGATGGCGAGTGTGCTCCTCCTCCATTCTCAAGTAGATGAGGATGTCATCGATAAACATAATGACAAACACATCTAGGTACTCCTTAAAAACCTGGTTCATGAGGGTCATGAACGCCGAGGGTGCATTCGTGAGCCCGAAGGGCATCACCGTAAACTCAAACAATCCATATCTGCTACTAAAAGCAGTCTTCTGAATATCCTCCTCTCAAATCCGAAGCTGGTAGTAGCCCGACCTCAAATCTAATTTTGAAAAGAAGTGCGCCCCTTCCAGCTGGTCGAACAGCTCGTCTATCTGTGGGAGTGGATAGGTACTCTAGACGGTCAGCCTATTTAGTGCTCGATAATCGATGCACAGGCGAAGTGTCACATCCTTCTTCTTCACGAATAGGACCGGGGCTCCCCATGGCGAGGAACTCGGTCTAACAAATCCCGCCTCCACCAACTCCTGCAACTGAGTCCGAAACTCCGCCAACTCCTTCGGGGCCATCCGATAAGGGGCCCTAGATGCCGGCTTGGCCCCCGGCACAAGTTGTATCTGAAAGTCCTGCTCTCGATGCGGAGGTAGTCCTGGTAGTTTCTCTGGAAAGATGTCAGCAAAATCTCGCACCACCGGGATGTCTGTCACAGACTCCTTGACTTCTGCCATCTCAAATAGGATCTGATAGACCTCCTCTCCCTGCAGATGGGCCTTAATTGCCTGTACCGAAGATAAGAGTATACGAGAGGCAGGTCTTATACCTTCGATGACAATGAAAGAATCCCCGTGTCTCACGGTGATCCTCTTCGCTTGGCAATCAATCTGGACATGGTTCCAGTGCAGCCATATCATGCCCAGGATCAAGTCATAGTCTGTCAGCTTCAAAATCGTCGCTGGAGCCTCGAACGCCTTTCCACCAATTTCTGCCTCCATATTGCAGTGGTCCGTGGTAAGGAGCTCAGATCCATCCGGTAGTCGCACCCTCATCTTCGAGCCCGTGAATCGCTCCACGCCTTCCAGTCCTTCTACGAACGTCTCCGACATAAAGGAGTGGGTAGCTCCAGTATCGAACAGCGTGCGGGCAGGCTTGCCACTGATGAAGACTATACCTGGGGTGATTAGATGTCTTAGGGTTCTATAATGAGTTTTCTTTCCTTGCTAATCTATTTAGTGCGGTTCTAAGTTTTTAACAACTGAAAGGAAAATTCTATGAAAATAAGAAGCATTGCAGCGTACCTGCTATGACCTGCTCTGGATTCCGAGGCTGCGCAAGGTCCAAAGCATTTACCTGTTCCCTTTCCTGTCTACGATCTCCCCCCTGGTATCCACGACCGTAGCCGCGTCCTCGGCCTCCGTAATGCTGAGGTGGTGGGCCACCCTGTGGTGCTGGAGGTGGTGCCCCCCTCATGGGGCAATTCCTCCGGATGTGCCCAATCGGATGACAAAGGAAGCACTCTGGTGGGGGATACGCCATTCCCCCGGGTCTCGGCATCTCCTGCATCCGAAGAGGTTGAGGGGCCAATATCACCTGCTCCCTCGGCTCCTGCCTCACCTCCTTACGAGGCTGGTCCTCTGTCCTTCTCCCCTCTAGTATAGCACCTCACCGCTGGTCATTTCTGACTCTCCGTCCCTGATCCTCTGCTGACCGTTTTCGGCCCCGAGTGATGTGCCAATCAGCCTCAATCCTCTTTGTCATCTCCAAAATCCGGGAGATAGGCCCGTCGGATACAAACAACAAAGCCTCCCTCAAGTCCTCCCGCAGGCCCTTATAGAACCTCTTGATGTACCCTGCTTCATCCAGCTGGTAAGAATCTGCATATTGAGCCAGATGGTCGAACTCCCAATGGTACTCCACCACCGTCCGGGTGCCCTTCTTCAGTTATAAGAACCGCTCCTCCAACTCATCCCTGGCCGACTGCGGAACAAAATGTTCCAACAGCGCAGCCCTGAACTCTTCCCAGGTAACCTCCACAACCTCCCTATCGGCAAACGTCGTGTCCAGCAGCGTATTCCACCACCTCTTGGCATGAGACTCCAGGTAAGAGACAACCAGAGCCACCCTCTCCTCCCAGGGACACTGTATCCCGGTCAGCATCTCGTACATAATATCCAGCCACTCTTCCGTCCGAACCGCCGACCCTGTCCCCAAGTAGGACGGGGGAGAAAGTCCTCAGAAGATGCTCAACCAGTTGGCCCCCGGATTTGGCTGCGGGACCGGAACCTGCTTGGCCCTGAAAGCCTCCAGAATGGAAGTCAGAGTCTGTCCCATTTCTGACTGAAGGAAAGGAGTGGGGACCGGTGGAGGTGGTGCAACATCCTGAGCCTGTTGAACTCCACCTTGTGGCGTAGGTTATGCTGGAGGCTGCGTAACAAAAACCCACACTTGAGAAAACGTTCAATTTTATTACTAAAAGTGGACAATTTATATGTGATCCCCATATGGGCACACCACTGCTTCCGCTGCTTAGTTTGTCCCCAAACTAAACTCGAGCGGGGGTGACCCAGGGTTAGTGGACTGCTACCTTTTTCAGATCGATGTTTCGCTCTGATACCACTTGTAAGACCCCCTTTTTTTCTTTTTAAACCCGGGGTCTTAGGCCCAGAATCGCCACTTTGCGGTGACACCTTCACATCCTGAAGGGTCATCACCACAAGGCGCCGATTCTGCCGGCCAATTCGATCACAGAAAGGTAGCACAAAATGAAGTAAGTAAAAGCAAGTCCACTAGATAAATCACATATATAGAAATAAAACTCCACGAAGGGAGTGTCCACAGAATAATACATCAGAGTAATAGAATATGCGGGCTTATGCCCGGTACAACATGTCATCACTACAAGTCACTCATGCGGAAGCAAAATAAGCATCTACTCAAGGTTGAGACTCACGGTCCCGGCTGTATGAACTCCGGAGCTAGACTGCCCTATCTCCAAGCGCACCGGTCTCTGGGGCTGCTCCTCCATGCTGGGCTCCACGATCCCCTAAATGATGGGGTTCGAAAACCGTTAGTCATAAAGACTAAGCCCTATCATCCCCTACCCCTTCCACCATGGCTCCTAGGTACCGAGCGGAGAGGAAGAAAGGGAAGGACATGAAGGTGGTGAATAACTCAAAAGCAAACAGGTGGCAGCGGAAACTAATCTAGCAATTCTATAATAATAATGGCAATAACAGAAAGTAGGAAATGTAACCTTAACTTATGTGCGTAAGCGCATAAGCCAAGGGATCTTCTACAAGGCTCTCATCGTATAAAGTGTCTCATACCACTTATACGTTGGGGTGTCAGTTATCAAACAGCAGCATATATATATTGAATTTAACCTTAATTTATAAACTTGCCCACACAAGCTTATAGACCAAGGGGTCGTTTTGCAAGTCCTAATGTATAAGCGTCTCATTCCACTTATACTTTAGGTGTCAGGGGTTAAACGAATCGATTATGCTATGACATGCAAGTGGGTATTATGGAACAAGCAAGTGCAACTCACACACCCGACTCTGTGCACACAGACCTTTAGTTCCCCCTTTCGGAGTCGTTACCTCCCAGGATACCTCCGTAGTGGCAGACGGAAGCGGTGGGTTGGGCCTCGCCCACCTCTAAACCAGTAAAGCACTACAGGTCAGACCTATCGTACGCCTCAACGCTTGGTGCACTAAGCGGACTCCTGCGTACTCTTGCCGGCTGGCGCACCGGACTTAGCTTTGGCGAAGTGTAAAAACCACACTTGCCGAGTCAGCGTATTAGCGTCGGTGCATCGACCCTCCAATACCGAAGACCCACCACCTTAATTTTCATTCCTTTTATGCACATGCAAATTTAATCGTAATCACATAAAAATCGAGCCGAAGCTCCCCGGACCAAAACGTCCGTCTCTTAACCAACCAAGCCGAAGCTCCCCGGACCATTCCGTCCGTCTCTTAACCAACCAAGCTGAAGCTCCCATCAATCTTCCTGTGCTAACAGTGTTTGTGAAACGTGAGATCCTAATTACTATATTACTCTTGTCAGTTTGTTAATGCAGTTTACGTTAACCCAGGACTGCCCCTGGTATTCCCCGTGAAGGCCTCTCAAAGGGCACTAGGAACTATGATGGTAGCTGAAGCTCATCGTTCCCTTTCTCAAGGCACTTATTATTATTGGTAGAATTCCCTTTACCCATTCCCTTCTCATATTACGATATACTAACCTAGGGTGATTTTTAACCTTCCTCTCTCGGGAAAGACGATCTTTCATCGAACCCGAGCACCTCTTAACTCAAGCCAACACCACTTCTCAACACTCTTCATATCAACCTATTGCGAAATCATCCACTTCTATCCAACCAGACAAAATGACTAACTCCAACATCTCACCCAGATCATGTCCTATTGCAATTTAACAATTTGCTATATGCAGACCAACCGAAACTATATGTCGAACCGGTTAGACAATGATCCAATACTCATCCAAATGCCCTAAATTATTTACTGGAGACTTATCATGTTATAATTAGCCTAAATCCAGAATGTGGTAATTTTTCCTAATTTATCTGGCATTTAATTAATTTCCTCAAAAATTCCAAGGGCTACCAGTTTGAACATGAACTACTCTAAGTTCTCATGCAAGATGTCCAAAAAAATTATAATAAATAGTATGTTATCTCAATATGGTAAATCCAAAATATCATAATTTTTCTATCATCAAAAGGGCACCAAAACTATTTTAGCCATAGCTTCTATATTTCGTTATTTGTGAATCAAGTACAGAGAATATTCTTCCAAAAATTATAAATAAATTATACTATGCAGATAAAGCCTTAAAAATAGCATTGGCCCAATTTCATAATTTTTCAGTAATAATATCATCTATAATTAATTTCCAAAGCATAGAACCCCTTTTTAACATTTGTGAAGGAAGTACTGGATTTACTCTACTAAAAATTATACAAAAATTCAAGGGTAACCATTCTGTCCTAAAACATTTACTTCCAAGATTTCATGAGATTTCAATGATCAAAAAGATACAAATAATTAAAACATCAATTAGAGCTATAATAAACTTTACAAATGAAGTGCTGGAAATAAACATCATAAAATTCCAGTAAAATTGCTTTAGCTTCTACCCACCCTAAAACTTACTCTACCCGAGTTTTACAGCCTTTAGATAATGTTTAGTGATGGATTGTGCTTAATTAGTATTTTACCCTAAAGCTAAGATTAGGGTTTTAAGGTATCTACTTGTCTCCAAATCCTTCAAGATTCCATCCAGATAATTCTTATCATGCTAATGTCAACTCTACAGAGTTTCAAGGCAATTCGAGAGCAATTGCCCCCATGTCCTTCACAACCCTCAAAACCCTCCATTTAGGGTTTGAGCTTGGATCCTAGGGTAAACCAACCCCTATTCACACAATTTTCTCCATGTGGGTTATAATAATCCTTCCAAGTCAGTGGTCGAAATATCAGCCTCTGTTGAGGTGATTTGACCGTTCCAACCTCTAGTGCACTTTTTACTCAAAAATGCCTCACTATTGCCTAGTTAAGAATAGGTGACTCCCTATCCAAAACTCATCCAAGTGAGTTGAAAATTTGTACAGAGCTAAGTTTTATAGCCAGGGACCACTCACTAAAATTTGGGAGGGTTGAAGGTCATTTGACTACTTAAATAAATTCCTCTAAGTTTATTAAATTTAAACAAAAACTTTAGGCAAAGTATCTCCAAAAATTCCCATTTTTGGGCAACCTCTAGATATTGCTAAGGGTAACCCCCTGCCCAAATTTCAGGTCATTTGGACAAAGGAAGAAGAGTGGGTATCCATTTTAGTTTCTGCCCAACTCTAGGTATAGCCCCCATTAAAACGGGTTCTGCGGTTAAACCGCTTACCCAAACGAGTTGAAATCAATTTTAAATTAATCTAGACTCGAAGGGCTACAACTTTCGTGACTGACTATTTTTCCTAAATCGGCCTCTAAGTGCCTCGTTTTGCAGCCTCAAAATATACTCAATTAATGTATCTTTTCATTATGTATTATATACATAATTTATATATTATAAAGTGATTTTACTGTTCATCTTCTACAGAACCCGAAGACAGAACACAGAAAACTCATATTTCTTGTAGCTCTTTCGCGATCCATCACCGGCCGTCCGGTCACTTCCCTGGCCAGCCACCACCACCACCACCTCCCTCGAGGCGATGGCTATCGGTCGGCGGTGGTTTGACCGCCGGAGGTGGCGATTTCCGGCGTACCCGAAAAATATATTTTTCATGGTTTTCCATGAAAACGCGAGATAGGTCCGGCTCCTTTGAGCACAAACTTCATTGCTAAGATCCTAAGATCTACCCATAAGAGAAGTAGAGGAGGACCTTGTTCGCGGTTTGAAGACGAGATGAACGTCGGATTGTCATGGCGCGGTGGTGGCGTTCCCGAACTTCTCCTACAGCAAGAGCAGAAATCTGAATTCGTTTGGTCCAGAGTGTAATCTTCTCCTCTTGCTCTAAGGGGGCTTTTATAGATCTCCAAGTGGGGAGGGGAAAGGATGAAACATTCATGGCCATGAATGCCCTCTCTCTCTCTTAATATTATTTCGGTTATTGTGCAGGGAAGGAAACAGTGGAAGATGAGAAGACTGATCCAGGTGGCGATTTCCTATTGGGTCAACTCTTCCTCATTTTATTAAGTATTTAGAGAAAGAAACGGCTCGTAAATACTCCTGCTGTAAATTCCCATAATCAGAATTGATTATGACTTCGGTTACAGAAATTTCCAGCCTGGCTGACGTTTCGGCCCTTTTCACGGGTGTGTCACGTAGGTCACGAGCGTGACAGGCCCTTGTGGAAAGTTCTGAGTTCGACGATCGTCTAACTGAGTTCGACGATCGTCGAAGGGGGGTCACGCCCTAGGTCACGGGCGTGACACATAGGTCACGAGGGTGACAGGGCCATGATGCAAATTCTGCGCTCGACGATCGTCTCGCTGAGATCGACGATCGTCGAAGGGGGTCACGCCCTAGGTCACGGGCGTGACACCTAAGTCACGGGCGTGACGGGGCCTTGATGCAAATTCTGCCCTCGACGATCATCTCGCGGAGATCGACGATCATCTCGCGGAGATCGACGATCGTCTCGCGGAGATCGACGATCGTCGAAGGGGGTCATACCCTAGGTCACGGGCGTGACACGTAGGTCACGGGCGTGACAGGCCCGGGTCGTAAATTCTGCACTCGACGATCGTCTCCCTAAGATCGACGATCGTCGAAGGGGTCACGCCCTAGGTCACGGGCGTGACAGGTAGGTCACGGGCATGACCAACCCGCGACTGAAAATTCAGAGCTGATGGACTTCAATTCTTGGGTTTCCTAGAGTTCTGTCACGACAGACCGACTCCTAGGGGTCTAGCCGAAAATAGGATGTTACACTTTCTATGAATTTGATGTTCAGGATGAATCTTAAATTCCGACAATATAGATTACTTACACCACACTTCCTAGAGAAATTCGTGCACCTAAAATAATGTGCTTTCGATAAAGATTCATGCACAACAACCATAGCCTCAATAGGAGATACCTAGAGATCCAAGACCACATCTAGAATCTAACAAAGATAGACAAGTAATACCACACATCAAAGTTCTGATTCCAATGGCTTGAATGTTGCTTCAACCGAGCATGTAAAAACATTTACCTGTAATTGCGAGCCCTATATTGGTAAAAGCTTTCAGGGATGATGTGTGTGTGTGTGTGTGTGATTATAAAGTGTAGGAGTATAACTATGTTTATTTCAACAACAACAGAACTCATATAGTTCTCAATCATTGGGGGTATGGGCGGGGGAAGATTGAAAACAGACTTAACATTTGGCACAAAGCACAAAGTGGCTTCTCTCGGAGGAGAAAGACCTAATCTATGACAATAAATGCACAAAGTGGCTGCTCACAGATACCACTGAAATAATGACCCCCTATACCATCATATTTTCTGCGGAATCTTGCCCACAAATCAAAGCCAAAGACATCAGAGAGGGCAGAACCAAGAATCCATTTCCATTAATGTGCACATAACTATGTTTATTTCGAACAAATAAATTATATAAACTGGAAGCGGTTTGAATTCCTTTGTATCACATTCCTGAGCCCAGGATTATAGAGAAAACTCTCTCCAGTACTGTAGCAGAATCTTCATTAACATTGTTGGATTCTGTGGTCCACGCAATATGATCATCAGGGCGGACCAATATTATCCCGTTACTTGATAAACCACACATCTCCCACCATGACGGCGACCTAAAAGATGCTGTGCCGCCCTTGTCAACTTCTTGGACATCCACATAGTTCGTCCAAGGCTGCAAATTCGTGCCGCTGCCGCTCAGAGTGCTTGTTGTTGAAGAATTGTGAGGCCAGATAATGCACACCTTGAGTGCTATTTTGCATTTTTCAGCAGCTTTAAAAGCCTTGCATGCAAGGTCATAAGACTCCTTCACTGGTGCTATCAGTAGAAGAAACTCAACTTTATCCCCGGGTATCAGATCCAAAGTAGAGAATGTATCCTGTTTCAAAATTTCATGCAGACCATTTAGCTTATTGAGAAAAAATATATGAATATGCATGAGAAACATTTTAATTTTTTACCAAATATTTGAAGTGTGTGTGTGTGTGAGCGGAAGAGTGTGTAGATTATTATTTAAAAAAAGTCCAACCATTTTTAGGTTCATGCTTACGATCGCTTGCATATCCAGTCATTTGCAGTTGCACTTCAATGTTGCATTGTTGCTTATGGACAAACTTAAATATTGGGATGTAGGACCCACATGCTATGTAGCAGGATATCCAAGTTCAAAGGTAAAGCATTTTGTGGGCCCGGCGAAGTTATGATTTATTTTTGGGGCATGAAGACCATGTTGAAATTTATTTTATTAATATTTTTATGTTTGCAGACGTACACCCCAACACTTCTCCATTTTATTCATGGCGGGTTGTTGAGGCCGGGCCTCTATCCCTTGACCTCCTTTATGAGAGATTTTATTCATCTCCTCATACCCAACTGCAGTTGGGTATGAGGAGATGAATAAAATCTCTCATAAAGGAGTTCAAGGGATAGAGGCCCGGCCTCAACAACCCGCCATGAATAAAATGGAGAAGGGTTGGAGTGTACGTCTGCAGACATAAATAAAATAAATTTCAACATGTCATAAACTGGGGAACAAAAGAAAAGAAGTGGACATGAACACTTGAAGAAGAAATTGTGTATCCCACTTAAAACTTTAAATTCAATCTCACACTGGTATCAGAGCCATTGTTTCAGAAGGAGGTGAGGAAATAAGAAGTACAGAGGAAGAGGAGGAAGAAGAGAAAAATGGCTTCATCATCTACCAATTCCATTCCTCAATACAGCCAAACCGGAGTACCCATTTTCGATGGCGAGATGCATGAGTTCTGGAGAATTAGAATGCTCACACTGCTCGATTCTCAGGGCTTCCTCGATGTGGTTGAGAAAGGAACCTTGCCATCAGAAAAAATTCAGAGGCAGTTCTCAAACCCAATAAGAAGGAAAGAATGAAGAATGCGTCTGCTCTACTACTCATCCAACAAGGTCTTTCGAATGTCATCTTTCTTTGCATCATGGGTGCAACCTCTGCAAAGGAAGCTTGAGACATCCTAAAAGAAGAGGCTCAAAGAAATTTAAATCCATTAAACTTCACACTCTCTGGAGACAGCTAGATGCAACAGTTATGAGAGAAGATGAAAGCATACATGAGTTTTATGCAAGAGTTTCTAATATCACCAATCAGATCAGGAACCTTAGTAAAGTTGTGGATGATCAACAGATCATTCACAAAATCATGAGGAGTTTACTTAAGAGTTATGATCATGCCATCGCAGCGATCGTTGAAGCAAAAGATCTTGATACTCTTAAGTCTTACCATTGCCGAGCTGATAGGGTTCCTCACAATCACACGAAGATCATATGAAAAAACATTCTCCACCTCTTGAACAAGCATTGCAAACTAAAATGAAACTTGGCAAGCCCAGAGCAAGCAAGCAAGGTAGAAACTTGAAGCCTCAAACCTTTCAACATCTGAAAATACAAGCCAAAGAACCCAAAAGGAAAAGAAAAACTTAAAGATCAAGGCAATGACATGTATTACTTTCTATGCAACAAAACTAATCATTTTCCCATCGATTGCTACCACAAATGTAAGAGGTGTAAGAACCGACAAATTTGGATAAGGATTGCTGGTTTAAGCAAAAAGAAACAAGATTTATAGAAAAAGATGGAGAAGATTCACTCATTTTATGCCTGCAACAATGCTGAAATAAATAATCCAAATACTCTCCGCTGCTATATTGACAGCGGATGTTCAATTCATATGATCTGTCACAAATATCAGTTTACAACTTTGGATGAATCATTGAAATCTGAAGTGTACTTGGGAGATTGGAAGGCCCATAAGATAGAAGGGAAAGGTACAATTCATATCATAACTAAAAATGGAGAAATCAAGGCTATAGTTGATGTAAATTGGGTCCCTAATCTCACACAGAATCTGTTAAGTTTGGGACAACTCCAATATAAGGGATATTTAGTACTCTTCTCAGAGCAGTAATGTCACATTATTGAAGATAAAAGAGAAGCAAAAATAGCCACAGCTCATATGATAACTAAGAGAGTTTTCTAACTGGATACTCCCGTGGTGTGTCAAGTGCAATCACCAAGAAAGCAATCTGCCGCAATGACACAATTCTATGGCATGATTGGCTTGGTCACATCCACTGGAGAGCAATCAGGCTTATGTGCACCTGGTTAAAGGGTTGCCCAAACATAAAGTTGGAGAGAATTTATGTGAGAGCTTAACATGAGCAAGGCCCGCAAGCAACCTTCCCAAAACAAGCAATCTGGAGGAGTCCAATCCCACTATAGTTGGTGCAAGGAGATTTATGGGGCCCTGCTCAGGTTAGAGTCTTTGGGAGGAAAAAGGTATTTCTTCCTCCTCATTGATGAATATTCTCGTTATATTTGGATTTACTTCCTACAAAGCAAAATAGAAGCATTTAATCAAACAATTTAAGATTACTGTAGAAAACAATTAAACTGCCATATAAGAACTCTTAGAACTGACAGAGGGGGGCATTCTTGTCCCAGGAATTCACATGTTTTTGAAGAGAACATGGGATAAGAAGAGAGCTTGCATCACCCATAAGCCCTCAGTGGAATGGTGTCATAGACGGGGAAAAATAGCACTGTTAGATGGCCAGAGTTTTGATGCTGTAAATGAAAGCCCTTAAAGAAATTCCGGGGAGAAGCAGTCAACACATCCGCCTACATCCTTAATAGAATACCAACTAAAGCACTGACATCAGCCCCACCACACGGACTCATTTTTGGAAGAAAGTCCTCTGTAGCTCATTTTAAGATGTTTGTTGCAAATCATTTTCTTTGAAAGAAAGAGAAGGGGAACTAGAAGAGAAGGCAGAAAAACTATTGTTCATTGGATATAATGACCAATCCAAAACTTACTGGTCGATTGATCCAACAATCAAAAAGCTTGTTGTTGAAAGAGAGCAAGAGAGAACTTAATTATTATTCAGCACCACTGCTGAATATATAGGAGAGGGAAAAAAGAGTACACGAAGCATGACGGTAAAGAAAGACAAAAATATAAAATAATGCAACATAACAAATACAGTATCTCCAACACTGTCCCTTAAGTTGGGTGTGCAATGTTAGTCATGCCCAACTTAGCCAATATCTGGTCAAAGGAGCACTAACTCAGTCCCTTAGTAAGAACATATGTTAGTTGATGGTTTGATGCGACAAAGGGGATACACACCATTCCCTTTACTATGTTCTCCTTAATGAAGTACCTGTCGATCTCCACGTGTTTAGTATGGTCATGTTGGACAAGATTGTGGGCAATACTAATAACGGCTTTACTATCATAATAGATACTGATTGGACCACCGCATTTCACACCCAAGTCCCTCATAATTGACTGAATCCATAACCCATCGCATATCCCAAGCGTCATTGCCCGAAACTACGTCTCAGTGCTAGATCTGGCTATGACACGTTGTTTCTTGCTACTCCAGGTCACCAGATTGCCCCCAACAATGGAGCAATAACCTGATGTAGATCGTCGATCATCAATATAACTTGCTCAATCTGCATATGTGTTAACTTCTACCGTTAATGCCTTGTTGGGTGTAAACAATGTCTTTGGCTGGAGAGGATTTGATATACCTCAGGACTCTGTATTCAATATCAAGATGATGTGATCTCGGTGAGTGCATGTATTGGCTAAGAACGCTCACAACATAAGATATGAACGGACGGGTATGAGAGAGATAGATAAGTTTTCCCACCAGTCGCTGGAAACCTTGTATGTCATCAACCATTTCACTACCATCTCTACCAAGCTTGCGATTGGATTCGATTGGGGTGTCACCGGATCTACACCCAATCATTCCAGTTGTTTCCAATAGATCCAAAATATACTTCCTTTGAGATATAAAGATCTCATGTCTGGATCTGGCCACCTCGATGCCAAGAAAATATTTGAGAGTCTCAAGCTCCTTGACTTGAACTCCTTTGCAAGCCTAGATTTTAAGTTCTCAATCTCCTCTGTGTCATCACCAGTTATCACTATATCGTCAACATAAATAATATGGGAAGTCACCTTGCCATATCGGTGTTTCATGAACAACGTATGATCCACATTGATCTTCCTGTACCCAAAGGATTTCCCAGTGAAACCTCCCGAACCAAGCCCGAGGTGACTGCTTCAAGCCGTACAAAGCTTTTTTCAGCCTGCAAACTTTCCCTGCTGACCCTTTTGGAAGAACACTAAGGGCCACGGACATGCAGACTTCCTCCTCAAGATCACCATAAAGGAATGCATTCTTCATATCCAGTTGATTGAGAATCCACCCTTTGCACACGACACATGAAAATAATATCCTGATTGAATTCATTTTAGCAACCAAAGCAAATTTCTCCTAATAGTCGATGTCAGTTGTTTGAGTGTATCCTCTAGCGACCAACCTAGCTTTGTATCCTTCAACCAGGCCTTGGGAGTTTTGCTTCACAGAGAAGACTCATTTACAACCCATACCGGTTTTCCCTTTAGGCAGGTAGATAAGATCCCAAGTATGATTCTTGTCAAGGGCCACCATTTCCTCCAACATAGTTTCCATCCCTTCACTGTGCTCAAGAACTTCCTGTCAAGAACGGGGAATATATATGGAAGACAAGGAGGTGACAAATGCTCTATGTGAAGGAGACAAATAGTCATAGGTCACAAAATGAAAAATACAACTACCTCTGTCAGCACCAGAGTTGGATCAAGTGGTAGACCGGGTAGTGTGGGTAAGGTTTGTGTGTTCGTGCCCCGACGTTGGCGAGAGTAAACCTGCAATGGAGGAGGCATAAAAGGAAGAGGCATCACCGGATCACTAGAGATAGGACTTAGGAGAGACCAACAATGGAGAAGGAATAGGACGAAGAGGCATCATCAGATCACTAGGGATAGGTCGAAAAATAGGCAAGGGAACAAAAGCAGGGGAATAGGCAAGGGAATAGAGGCAGGGGAACTCACTTCCCTAGTACCTGTCTCTCCCTGAAGAGAGGTCTCATAGTAGGCTTTAGATTCCTGAAATGTGACATTCATAGTGACAAATGTTCGCTTGGAGATGGGATAAAAGCACTTTAACCTTTCTGGGTGGGTGAGAAGCCAATAAAAGCACACCGCGGAGCGCGGGGGTTGAGTTTGGTTTTGGGATGAAAGTGCAAAAAACACACACCCAAAGATACGAGGCGAGAGAGAAGTGAGACTAACCCCGAGAGTGGCTAGAGGAGTCTGAAACCCCAAGAACACGAGTAAGCATGCGATTAATGAGGTAGACAGCAATGAAGACTGCATCACTCTAATAATATTTTGGGAGGTTCATTTGGAGAAGGAGATATCTGACAACCTCAAGAAGATGCTGATTCTTGCGTTCCGCAACCCCATTTTGAACAGTGTAAGCACATGAAGTTTGATGTATGATACGAAGATCACTCGGGTATTTTTTAAAACGAGAGTCAATATACTCACGATCATTGTCACTACGCAAGACCTTAATGGTAACACTAAACAGAATAGTGACCATATTATGAACGCGTTGAACAAGAGAAAAACATCACTTTTATACTTCATCAAATATAGTCAAATATAATGAGATTAATAATCAATAAATGAAATAAACCAGGAGCAACCAGAGATAGACGCGGCAAGACTATGACCCCAAACATCAGTATGAATAAGGGCAAAGGGAACATAGTTACGCAGAGACATAAGAGAAAGAGAACAACAATGATGTTTATCAAGTTCACATACGTCACAATGAAAACCATTAAACCGAGCAGTAGACATAGTAGGAAGCAAAAACTTCATAGTATAGATGGGGGGATGGCCCAGGCGATAGTGCAACACATCTAAATCAGAGAGTCGAGCAACATGATGAGCCTTTGGAGACTGGATGAGGCTGGAGCAAGATGAGGTGGAAGAGTAGAACAAATATAGCCCATTGCACAGTCTACCAGAGTCAATCACTGTCCCCGTCTTCAGGTCCTGAAAAATACAAGAGATAGGAAAAAATGTTACTCAACAGTTCATAGAGTTAGTCAAATAACTAATAGACAAAACATTTTGAGTGCATGCAACAACATGAAGAACAACTGAGAGAGTAAGAGAGGAGCAAAAAATAAATCCCTTCCCAGAAATGGGGGAGAGAGATCCATCAGCAATGCTCATTTTTTCTAGGCCAGACAAGGGAGTATAGGACACAAAACTTGTGGCTGACCCAGTCATATGGTCAGTAGCTCCCGAGTCAATGATCCACTGTGAGGACAGGAGTGTGGAAGCAGAATGAGCACATGGGGTGCCCTGGTGGGCATAAGAAGAAGATAATGAACTGGACTGCTCTGCAAGTGGACCATGCATCAAGAGACGAAAAACCAGGATTTCTTCAGTAGAAAAAGTGGTGGGGGGGGCACATTTGAATCCAGAGAGTGAGAAATAGAGGTGGCCACCATAGCATCAGACTAATGTGCAGAGCTGAACAGAGATGATCTATTTTGGGATCGTCCATAGCCATTACCGACACGAGGTGCAAGGCCGCCTATGGGAGAAGGGAAGATATGAAGCTTGAAGCAAGTGTCTCTCTGAGACATAGAAACAAAACCTCCAATAGAAATCGAGGTAAAGACACACAAAAACACAAAGGGTATCACAAGATAAGAGTCTCCCTCATAGAAAGAGGGAAAGGAACCATAACACCAATAGTGATTGAAGGAAACAGAGGGAACGGTGGAAAGAGGAAATAGAGAGCCGATGACATCAACGCCCCTAGAGGACGGGAGAGAACCTCCCGCTAGTTGCGAAACAGACGGAACTGCTGGCTAGAGGCGCTGGAAAGAGAGGCTGGAGTCGGCGGAAGGTGCGGATGCGGCTGGAAGGGGCGGACGAAACAGGCATTGCGTGCACGAGTTTGGGCAGACGCAGGTGTGCATGCAGGAGCGGAAGATCAAACACAGATAATGATCGCGGGAGGGAACGACGGCGAAATCACGAATGAAAGCTGTTGCAGAATCACGAACGGAAGCGGGATCGACAGTATCAGGAGGGGGTACGAGAACCCTAAGGCTCTGATACCATGTTGCAAGAGAAAAGAAGAGAACTTAATTATTATTCAGTGCCACTTGTGAATATATCAGAGAGGGAAAAAAGAGTACAGGAAGCAAGACGGTAAAGACGGACAAAAATATAAAATAACGGAACATAACAAATACAATATCTCCAACACTTGCAATATCATATCAAGAAATGTGGTATTCCATGAACAACAGTTGTGGGATTGGGGGCCATATAAGGAGCTATGTCACCTCCTCAAATAGTTGTGGTTGAACAAGATAGCAATCCATCATGTTCCCCCCTGCCAGCAAATGAAGAAGTTTATTCTCAAGCAGTTCAAGAAGAAGACTACAACTCAAATTACACACCTCCCAGTAAGACTAGATCTTTAGAAGAAATCTAACAACAATGTCAATTAACATTGCTTTGGGAGGCACCAGTGATGTATGAAGAAGCGGTAAAAGAGAAGAAAAAGGCATGCTAGAAGAAGTACAAACTATCCAGAAGAATAAAACTTGGATTTTCACCCTTAGGCCTCATGGTAAGGAAGTCATAGACCTCAAATGGATATTAAAAAAAAACAAATGAGACTGGGTAGTTATTTAAACACAAAGCTCACCTTATTGCTAAAATAATAGAGGCGTGTTGCGGTGGGAAGGGGGGAGGAGGCATAGCTTATGTGAGAGCGAGAGAGAGCGGGACGGGAAAGAGGGAGGCGGTACACGGCTAGGGAAAACAGGGGGACCGTTGGGTCGGTTTCTCCCCTCTTTAATTTCTAAACTCAATAGTTCCAGGCACAATAATCAAGTCCACGCATCTCCCTTATATATGAGGAGACCAAATAGACCGATCGGTCGTACAAGACATAAATAAAACACTAGTAAATAAAACGCAAAAGATAATCAAATACAAGGCCGGCCAAATGTTGCTTGAGGCTCATGCCGCCTCCGTTTCCCTGCACGCCTAGTATAAACGCGCGTGAAGAGCCTTCCTTCTATCGGATCCGCCCCGTTCGTATCAGCTAACCCCGGGGTTCTCAATGACCCTGTCCTCAAGGTTAAAATCTGAAAACTGGGCCTTCACTTCCTCTTCCAAGATCCATGTTGCCTCGTCCTTTGCCTGTCCCTTCCACTGAATGAGAACCTGCCTTGCGGAGTGGCCTTGGACGCGCTCGGTGCAGGTGCCCAACACCGCCTCTGGATCGTAACGTGGGGCGGCTTGACTGCTTAGACCTTTGGGCAGGGTGGCTTGGAGGGGGTGTATTCCCAACACTCGCTTCAACTATGGCGCATGAAATACCAGATGGATTCGATTGTCGGGTGGGAGCTGCAAGAGATATGCTACCTCGCCTATCTTTTTTGCGACCAAGAAGGGGCCAGAATACCGCACGGAGAGCTTGGGGTGGAGGCGACTAGTCAAGGAACTTTGGCGGTGCGGTCGCAGTTTGACGAACACATGTTCGCCCGGTGAGAGGAGAACCACTTGGCGGCGACGGTTGTCCTGCTGGTCCATTCACTCTTGGGCGCAGTGCAGGTGAAGCTTCAACTGTCGTAGAGCCTCATCCAGATCCTGTAGGTCCGTTGCCAATGCTTGAACCTGGCATTCCCAGGCGAGCCTGACCGGTATCGGTGGGGGCGGACGCCCACAAACTGACTGGGAGTGACGCCTGCTACAGACTGATAGGGAGTGTTGTACTATAATTCTGCCCATGCCACCCACTGGGTTCACTTGTGGGGCTGCTCAATGGCAAAGAAGCGAAGGTAGATGCCCGCGCAGTAGTTGAGGGCTTCCGTCTATCCGTCGGACTGCGGGTGATGTCGTAATGAACCGTATCTTGGTACCCTATAAATGGGTCATTTCCTGCCAAAAGGTGCTCATGAAGACCGGGTCACGGTCGCCGACAATGGAGCGAGGGAACCCGTGTAGATGGACGATCTCACCAACAAAGACTCGGGCCACCGAGCTTGCCGTGTAGGGGTGTTTGACAGGTATGAAGTACCCATACTTGGAGAGACTGTGACCACCACCAAAAGACAATCGTACCCCTGAGAGCGTGGAAGGCGGGTAATGAAATCCATTTCAATCATTTTTAGGAATGCAAATAAAGCAAAATTGCAATGTTGTATTTATCTCCCAAGAAAAATACATCATTGAATTGCTGAAAAACCCCAACATGGAACCATGCAATCCCACTTGAACACCTATAAGCACCGAAGAAAAATTCAATAAGAGAAGAGAGGATGAAGAGAAGGAGGATGAAGCAAGCCATAGATCCTTAGTTGGATCACATCTTTATCTCGCGCATATAAGACCGGACATTGAACATGCAGTTAACATGGTCTCTAGATATGTAGTAAACCCAAGCACACTTCACAGCGCTACGACAAAGCGAATCCTCCGTTACTTGCAACCAAGGTTGCAAATGTTAGATGTCAGAGACAGGTCGGTTTGAGTTTTTAATGTCAGTTTTAATATGTCGGGGATACATCAGACATATTTTATATATCGGGTTTCTATATATATAACTCTTTTATATGTTGATATATTAACACTTAAATATTTATTGAAAGTTTAATTCTACCAACCTAGTATAAACATTTTATGTTACATTAATCATAACAATATAACACAAGGCAGAAAGCCAAAAGAAGCAGGAAGCCAAGAAGACGTGGACAACGATTGAAAATAAGAAATCCCCAGTCCAAAATCTAAAGACCAAGAATAATTGATGTCCACGACATATGAGAGAAGGGAAGAGAGCCTTCGCTTGAAGCAGCTTTGAAGAACACAATGGGCTAAAAGGAAGATGGCATCAATAACTCAATGGAGGAAGAAGGGGGAGTTTGGGACCTTGAAAAGAAGGAAGAGGTCCTAAAGGTAGAAGAGAAAGCAGTGGAACTACGACAGAGAAGAGTTGCGACTTGGGACAGCTGAATACTGCTTAAAGAAGAGGGAAGTAAAGAAACTTTGGCAAAGACGAGTAGAGGCCTGGAACCTCGACAAAGGAGGTAGAGCTACTCGAAGAAGATGGTCTAGAAAATTTGTGGTTAGGGTAGAATAGAAACCTGCTCTAATATCATGCATAAAATAACGAGTTAATATTATTGAGTATTCCATGAGGGTGATGTATAATGGTACCAGTATATGAGCTACAAATATATGAAAGGTTTATTACAGAGTACAAGCAAAAATATATAGTTTAACAAGAATGATTTACAGGTACATATCTTCTGATGTACTTTAATAGAAGAGTTTATTTTTAAGAAATATATTTTGATAAATCTTCTCAGTAGCTTCCTCTGGCAATTATTATGTACCTGTCAATACATATCGCTTGCTTTCAATTCTTCTTACAAGACCAAAAAGTACTTCTTGGAGAACACATTTTTCTAACAAAAAATTTGTTCTGTAATAATATGATAGACTCCGGTTCATTTTCAGTAAAATTACAAGTTTCATAGAAGTTTTTCATCCAAATTCCATTATTCTAAATAAAAATAAAAGCTACATGAAAAAAAATGATTAAAAAAATAGTTAACCTCGCTTGATGAAGCTTTCAATGCCTTAATCTGCATATGAGGCAACCTTGCCCCTGATTTTGATGAAGCAACATAGCTCCTTGACCCTCGTTTAAAACTACGAAAACCTTCTGCTTCCCAAGTTTTGTCATTATTCTGAGTAATTAAAGCACCTTCAGGATATCTGCAGAAGGTCCAACAAAGAGTTATGTTAAGAACTATCTTATAAAAGAAAGAAGATGCCAAGGGAAATTGTCGCATTGTTCTCATCATGAACATATGTTAATCTATATTCATTGATTAAAACAAAAAAAACTTGGATGATCATTTTTAATCTAAATCATTTTTAATCTCTCAGATCAAATGAATCTAAATCATTTTTAATCTCTCCGATCCAACGGAATGCAGGATTATATATATATATAGATGTATATATACATATATATTGATGTATATATGTATATATATAGGATAGAGTTCATATGCAAATACTTCTCCGATGCAAAGATGTGAAGAATCATCAAATGAATCTAAATCATTTTTAATCTCTCCGATCCAACGGAATGCAGGATTTTATATATATATATATAGACATATATATAGATGTATATATGTATATATATATAGGATAGAGTTCATATGAGAATATTTTCCGACGCAAAGATGCGAAGAAATCCAATCCATCCATTTTGATCAGCGTTTGTACGCGCGTGAATAACAAATCTCGTCCCTTCACCCAGTGGCGGCCGGCGGCTGCGGGCTTGCCATCCATTGGCCGCCCGGGGTCCGTCTAAATGCCGACGAACCCCGGGCGGCCGGTGGCTGGTGAGCCCGCAGCCGCCAGCCGCAGCTGGGTGAAGAAATTTCACAGCAGTTACTTCACAGAGCGGCGACCAACGACTGAGGGCTCACCGCCCGCCCGCGGTTCATTGGCATTTACGCTGACGAACCCCGGGCGGTCGGTGGTCGGCGAGCCCGCAGTCGCCGTCCGCCGCTCTGTGAAGAAATTTCAAACCAGCGGCGGCGACGGGCTAGCCGACCATAGTCGGCCCTGGGTTCGTCGGCGAGGCTGCCGACGAACAGAGGGTGGCCGGCGAGCCCGCAGCTGCCACTGGGTCAAGCTCCACCGCGCTGGTTCACATCCGCCCGTGCCGCGATGAAGGGCCATGATGCATTGTTCGCACCTTCACATTTCTTCTTCGCACTTGTTTAGTCCCCCCCCCCAATCTATATATATATATATATATATATATATATATATATATATATATATATATATATATATATATATATACATATGGGGAGTGATCTAGTGCGGGCTGCTATAGGTACGGGCGTGCAGGCATTTAACGGAAGCCGTCAGATCACTCCAACCGACGATCCCATGGCGTTGATGCCTCCTCCTTCCTCTTGACTCGCAGCCTCCTCCTTTGTCTCGACAAAACCGCCCTGGATCTCAACTCGCCAGCCAAAGGATGACCCACAACCTCCTCCTTCGTCTCCGATCCACGGCGGGCTGCGGGCGGGAGAAAATGTCCAGGGGAACTAGATCCAGCGGCAGCCGACAACTGCGGGCTCGCCGACCACCGGCCTCCCTGGATTCGCCGACGTCCACGCCGGCAAATCCAGGGCGGTCGGCGAGCTCGTAGCCGTCGGCCGCCGCTGGGTAAAAGGCTCATACGCAGAGCATATACGCTAGCATTGTTAGTATGATTAATCATACTGTGCACGCGATTAATTATCGTCCGGCTCGTGATCTATAATCGGACGGCTACAGCTACATGCCCGCCCACCCGCATCTAAGACTGCCCGTATATGATATGTATTATATATATATGACAATTTACTGGGACCCCCCTGTAAATTTGTAAAATTACCTGTTGCAGACTCTATCCTTTAGTAAGAACATCAACCAACTGTTGATTAGAGGGGATAATGGAGTGCTCACAACTCCCCTTACTATATTTCTTGATAAAATGTCTGCCAACTTCCACAAGCTTAGTGCGGTCATGCTGAACTGGATTGTGCGCAATGTTGATAGCCGTCTTGATATCACAATAATGCCTGATAGGATACCTGTTTTGAATGACAAGTTCATACATAATGGACTGAATCCACATTCCTTTCCAGATCTCATGAGTGATAACTCTGATTTTTGCTTCAACATTAGCCTGACAACCATATATTATTTTTGCTTCTCTAGGTTACCAGAGTACCTCTAACCAGGGAGAAATATCCAGAAGTGGACCTTCGGTCATCAACAGATCGAGTCCAATAAGCATCGGTGAAAACTTCAATGGTTAACTCTTTACTTGGGGAGAATAAGATACCTCGCTCTGGCGAGGATTTAAGATATAAGATCCGACGGGTTGCATCCAAGTGGTGATACCTAGGTGAATGCATGTATTAACTGATAATCCCAACAACATAAGAGATATCTGGGCGGATATAGGATAAATATACAAGCCTCCCTATCAGCCATTGAAAACCATTGATGTCAGCAACAACTTCTCCATCATCTCTTCCTAATTTATTGGTTGGATTCAATAGGAATATCAACAGGTCTACAACCACTCATTCTTGATGTCTCAAGAATGTCAAAGATATACTTCCTCTAAGAGATAAAAATCTCATGCTTGGATTTGACAACCTCAATGCCTAGGAAGTACTTCAGATTCCCAAGCTCTTTTACATCAAATTCGCTTGTCAATATTTTCTTCAGACTTTGGATCTCCTTCATGTCATCCCTAGTTATAATAATGCCGTCCACATAAACAAAAAGAGCGGTTAGTTTCCCATTCCTGTGCTTTAAAAACAAGGTGTGGTCGGTATTACTCTGAGTGTAACAAAATGTCATCATGGCTCTATGGAACCTTCCAAACCAAGCCCTAAAAGATTGTTTTAGGCCATATAAAGCCTTCTTTAACCTGCTGACCTTTCCCTTAGATCCTTCAGTGGAAAGACCCGGAAGTAAGGACATGTATACTTCCTCTTATAAATTTCCATGGAGAAAGACATTTTTCACATCTAACTAGTAGCGATTCCACCATTTGCATGCTGCACATGAGAATAAAATTCTAATGGAATTTATCTTCGTTACTGGAGCAATGGTTTCCTGATAGTCAATCCCAGCAGTCTGAGTATATCATCTTACCACTAATCCAACTTTGTATCGTTCAACAAGTCCCTGAGAGTTTTGCTTAACTGAGAAAACTCACTTTCACCCAACAACAATCTTCCCTTGAGGATGATTGACCAGATCCTACGTGCAATTTTTTTCAAGAGCCATTATCTCCTCAAGCATAGCTTCATTCCACTTTGGGTGCCCCAGAGCTTCCTTCCAAGAAGAGAGGATGAATATGGAAGACAAAGTGGTGACAGTCACAACATGAGATAGACGATGTTGGGTGGACACATGGTTACCTTGAGTGGCAAAAGATGGATTTGGTGATGGATCTGATATTACAAACAAATCTTGTGTGATTGGGACGCTGCGTCTCCGAGTATAAACCTACAAAGGAGGAGGCACATGAGGAGGAGGTAAGTGAGGAGGAGGCAGAGGAGGCAAAGGCGGAGGTAGAACCCTTTGACCAATAGGAGTAGGTGGACTAAAAGGCTGATATGAAGGGGGAAATAGGTAGAGGAATAGAGAGAGAGCTTACTTCCATGGTAACAAACACCCCATGAAGTGAGTTCTCATAGTAAGGTTCAGATTCACGAAATGTGACATCCATTGACAAAAGGTCTTTTTGGTCAGATGAAAGAACTTAAACCCTTTTTGGATTGAAGAATGTTCGATGAAAACACATCGCAGGGCACAAGGGCCAAGTTTGGAGGTTTGATGCGCGTTGACACAGCATACACACACGAAGATATGAGGAGGAATTTGAGCAGGAGAAATGTGGAGAGTGTCAATGGGTGTTTTTTTGTCAAAAGATACGGGTAGCCATGTGATTAATGAAATGTGCAACCGTAAAGATAACATCCCACAAATAATATTCAGGAAGGTGCATCTTAAGCAAGAGACACCGAGCAATCTCAAGAAGATGTCACTTCTTCCGCTTAGAGACTCCATTTTGAGTAGGGGTGTAGACACAAGAGGTTTGGTGGATGATGCTCAGGTCACTGAGGTAACACTCAAATGGAGAGTCAATGTACTCATGATCATTGTCACTATGCAACACTTTAATGATAGCATTAAGCTGTGTAACTATCATTTTATGGAAACGTTAAAACAGAGGAAACACGTCATTTTTGTTTCTCATCAAGTCAACCCAAGCGCAACGAGAAAAAAATCTATGAAAGTAACAAACCGGTCAAAACCAGAGATAGAAGCAACGGGGAAAGGACCCCAAACATCAGTATGAATAATAGAAAAAGTAGCACTAGGTGGTGAAAAATGAGTAAAAAAAAATACGTTTGTGCTTACTGACTTCACACACATCACAAGTAAAAATATTAAACAAAGACTTGGAAATATCATGTAAACAAAAGTTTCGCAGTAGAGATAGAAGGATGGCCTAGGCGACAATATCAAGAATCTAAATCAGAAAATGGAGGTACATGAAGAGCTTGCGAAGGAGGAGACGAGTTGAAGGGTTCAAACACGTAGAGTCCTTCACACAGTCCACCCGAGTCAATCACCATCCCTGTCTTTAGGTCCTGAAAAATACAAGGGGCATCCTGGTTCACAAAGCATCCCCACGCAGAGAGGATCCGGGGAAGGGTCCTGAAAGATATAAAAAATAGGAAAAAATATCACTGAGCATTTCATAGTGCTAGTCAAATGATTATTAGAAAGAAGGTATCGAGTAAACTTAGGAACATAAAAAACTTAAGAGAGAGTGAGGGAAGAGCAAGGAATGGATCCTTTCCTAATAATAGAGTCAATCACCATCCCCGTCTTTAGGTCCTGAAAAATACAAGGGGAATCCTGGTTCACAAAGCATCCCCACACAGAGAGGGTCCGGGGAAGGGTCCTGAAAGATATAAGAAATAGGAAAAAAGTATCACTGAGCATTTCATAGTGCTCGTCAAGTGATTATTAGAAAGAAAGTATCGAGTAAACTTAGGAACATAAAATACTTAAAGAGAGAGTGAGGGAAGAGCAAGGAATGGATCCTTTCCTAACAATAAAGGAAAATGATCCATCGACAATGCTCACTTTATCTCTACAAGACTGAGGGAAATAGGACACAAAACCTATAACAAAGCCAATCATATGATATGTGGCTCCGGAGTCGAAGATCCATTGGGTAGAGGAGCGAGTGGTAACAAAATGTGCATCTGGGAGTCTTGGTGTGCATAAGAGCATTAGTATAAACTAGATGGATCAAGCGAATGATCATGCATCTAGAGACGAAAAGCTAGTATCTCTTCAACAGAAAGGGTAGAGGGAGCTCCGGGAGGATCGTGGTAACAAGTGTGAGCAGTATCCTCCATGAAATCCAAAAGATATGCAGATTGAGATGGAAGTGGTCGACCTTGAGAATGGCCATAGCCACAACCTCCACGAGAGGCATGACCTCCTCTTAGAGGAGAAAAGCAGTGAAGCTTGAAGCATGCGTCCCGAGTATGAAGGGTCTTCCCACAATAATCACACACAACATGATTCTTCTCTGCGGACTTGGGCCTAGTGTCACGTGTAGGACGACCACTAGAGTTCGAGCTGCCGAGTTCAGATTGGCTGAACGTACGATAGGATAGATTTAGCCTCCTTTTAGTCGAGCGCAACTTAAGAGTCAAAGTCAGGCACTCTGGAAAAGGACATTCAAAAGGGCAAAAGAGACGTTTACGGCGACCGGTAAACGTCTGCCGTAAAGTCGATCGAACAGTGTGACAGCGATGAAGTTCTGTAGTCAGAGAAGGCTCCTTAACAGTCGCTCCTGGACCTGGTGAACTCCCTGGGGCTGAGAAGAAAGCTTAGAATTCGAGAAAAACATTTCCTTTGAGGGCACTCATAACAAAAGTACTGGCTCACGAACTGCCAGAATGAGGTTTTCCCTAGTGGATTCACCAGTCTTGCGGACTGCATTGGGAACCCCAATCTCTTTCTTCGAAGCAGTTTCTTTTCTCGTCCCCTCGCCCCGGCATAGCGCTTCGCTTCCGGTTCTTCGGAAGCTTTCTGTTTTTTTCTTTGGGTTGAGAGGTGAGAAGAGGTCATGGGTGAAATCATCGAAAGAGAGCTCAACAACAACTATAGACTTGGCAGAAAGCAGCGGAAAAGGTACACCGCAGGAAAGCGTTGATTATGAGGATTCTTTTCTATTTCAATTTCATTAAGAAGTGAAGGTCAACGTAAGTCGAAGAGGACGAATGAAGGTCTCCCTTGAAGACCGCTCCAACTCAATCACGCCTCCGGAGAAGCCCTGTGACCCCCCCCCCCCCCCCCTCATAGGTGACTGCAAAACAAGAGGGATAAACAGCAAACTAAACATGTGCTTCGCTTCCGCTTCGCATCATCCACTACGCTACTTGTCAAGTCCGGCTCTAGTCATCCGCTCCCTGGCTTGTTATCTAGCTCACCCGGCCGCTCGATCCAGCGATGATTCCAAACCTGCAGCTTTACGGGCCATTCCTTTTCTTGCCCGTTTTTCTTTTTTTCGAGTTTCTCGTTGGCTGGCAATTAGAGTAAGCGGGAATGGGATGGATTTGCAAGTCTTCAGTGACGGAATTGAGAGAGCGGAATCCAACCCCCTAGCTAGGTTTTAAAGAAGAACTACATCTCGATTTGAGATGAAATCTGGCAAGAGCTCAGGCAAGAGCTAAAAGGTTGGCGCTCCTCTCTATTCATTTGTTTTTTGTGTTTTATACTTTCCAAAAAGGCAAAATGAGCTTGATTTGAAAAGAAAGGTACGAATTTTAGTGAGAGAACTCTGGTGAGCGAAGGAACGAATCAATTTAGAATGAGAGGAGTAGGCACCGAAGATGCCAAAGAAGCTCCGAGCCTGAGTTTGGGGCTAACGTCTGTCAGCGATCAAATTCTTGCAGTATAAGGCTGTAATCTTTTGGCAGAGGGGGATAGGAGAATGCCCAAGAATCTGAACACTAATAGGCTCAAAATTACAATGAAGACCATGAAAGAATTCAAAGATCCTGTTGCGTTCTTCACGAGCCCGAAAAAAAACTTCATCTTAGGGGAAACAAGAGTGAGCGCATAGAAGTGATCATACTTTTGATAGAGCTGAGTAAACTCCAGGTAATAGGAAGAGGGAGGATGATCGTCTTGTTTCAAAAAAAATATCATCTGTCGTAGTTGAAAAATCTGAGTGGTATTCCCTCGACAGGAATATGTAACCTTAACTCTCTTCCAAATATCAGTTGCAGTATTCGGAAACAAATGATTGTGAGCGATAGAGTCCTTCATTGAGTTGATTAGCCACGACCACACTAAGGAGTTTTTTGACTCCCATTGCAGCTAATCAGGAGATGGTTGTGCGGGTGCCCTAGTGGTGCCAATAACATATCCAAACATACGGCTACTTTTGAGGACAAGAGTGATAGAACGAACTCACGGGAGGTAGTTGGTGTCATCCATTTTCACGATGGTAATTTGAGGAGTGTCGTGATCATGAGTTGCACGACCAGATCCCAAAGCAGACATGGGGTTGGACGCAACACAACCACCAGAGGACTTATTCGGAGAATCAACACTCTCATCCATAGCAATCCAAGAATAAAAATCACAAGATTGCTGAAATTAAGAGAAGGGGCGCATGTTTAGGGTTTTCTCATAGAAAGAGAAGAAACTGAAGATGATCCTGGCAATGGGACCAAGCAGAAGAAGAGAATCAGGTATAGATATGAGGAGGACAAGGCATCCTCAATAGAATGAGAAACGGACGCCAGAAACAAGGGATTCAAGCCCTCATACCGCTGGCACCCGTAGGCAGTGAACAGGACAATAGGAGCGGGAAAGACGATGGCGAGTGGCGAGCGAGAGAAGTGGCACTAGCGTAAGGGAAGTGAGTGACGAGGCGCTGGCAAGCGCAGGCGAGCGGCGGGCGCGGGCGAGCGTTGGACGAGTCGGTGGAGTGGAATGCGAGAACAGGCCGAGGGGAACGTGCAATTAGGGTTGCTTTGATGCCATGTTAGGAATGAGAACAAAAATAATTTCAATTAGGCTACACTCTTTAATATATAAGAGTGAAAAAATGCAAATACAATAGAGCATGTAAGAAAAAAATATGAAAATAATTCACAAACTCCAACAATAAAAGAGACAAAAATTAACACAATCCTTTTTCTTTCAAGAAAATATCCACAAGTAATGAACAAAAGATAGAAGTAAACTTTACAGCATCTAACACAGTTGATGTCCTACTAACCTGAAACCAAGATCCTCAGCAGGAAATTGGAGTTGAAGGCTCTTTCCCTCATCAAATATTTTCTTGAGTCTTACAAGCCTTACCAAGCCAATTGGATTGTTTTCATTCAGAATGAATGGAGAGAGCTGGGCCCTGCCCAAGGAAAAGATTCCTTCTAGTGCAAATTTACGAAAGCTAGGAGGTAAAATGGAGCCAAAAGTACTATTCATTATTCTATGCACTGCAAAAATATGTTACAAAAGGCAAGTTACAAGATTAATAAAGAACAAATTTATTTCATTGGAAGGAAAATACAAGACTAAAATGAAAAAGGAAATTTCATAATTCATTTGGAAAACAATTGTATACCTGAGTTGGCAATATCAGGGTCAACACCTAATTCAACTGGAATGATCATTGCTGATTTAAAGTTCTCCAGGCTTAGTGATGTATTAAAAATGGCAATCTGTAAATAATTCGGAGAATCAGAGAAGAATAGATGTCAACATTCTTCAGTTTTATAGGTGTTCATATTGACAACTAGAGAAATCAAATGAGTGTTACTGGTCGGCGTTCGATCTCATATGTCTTGGAAATGGATGTTGAAGCAACATTTTGAAGTAACAGGGATAATTTCCAAGCTAAATTATGTGCATCCTGAATTCCAGTATTCATTCCTGTACTGAAAAAGTATTAGAACATTGGTTTTGAACGAGAAAAAATATTTACAGCCTTCAGAACTATATTATCTACGCAAGCAAGTTTAAAATTTGTAAAAAGCACTATGGAGAAATGAAAATTGATTTTATAGTCAGGACCTTCATCTAAATCATTACTATATAGCCTGATTTGATCTCCCGCATGATGGGTCATTAGAGGGGTACATGTGGACACCACAACGATGCCAAATATCTTGTACCCACGCTAGGTGATTATACAACTCACCCCCAAGATTTATCACTATTTGCATCTTAGATTGTGGGAAGTGCTCCCCTCACGCGAATGCTAATTCTCTCCCAAGTAGGCATCATCACTGTCTAGGTAGTAAAGGTCAGCCGAGCTCAACTACACATGCTTGTCGTCGCCACTATAAAACAGCATTGTCAGCCCCAAGACAATCTCCATATCCCATGAAAAATCTCCAATTGATCCAATTCACTATAATAATAAAAATGTGAACTCCATGTGGGCCAACCATTCATGCAAGTTGCTGCAGCAACAACCCATCATGACCTTAATCAAAACCATCAAATTTAGGAAGGAGGGATATTTTGGAACCCAAAACTTTTACTTTCCTTTTAGAACCTTCCGTAATAGTCTTTTGTTTTCTTTTTTAGCCTTCAAATTTAGGCAGGATGGATCTTTTGGAACCCTTAAGTATTACCCTCCTCTTAGAACCTTCAGGACATAGTTTTTTTGTTCTGTTCTCCACGGACAGTTCGAGGTTCAACTAAAAGGAGCGGAGAGCTTAGACATATATTGTGATCTAGAACAATGAGATGGATAATAATTCAAGTGATCTCATAACTTCAGCTACCAACTAATTTGAGACCAGGTAAGACTTTGTAGCACTGCAAGGGATAGTTTGAATTTTGGGGGCGGAAAGAACTCACTTTAACGGATTAGAAAAGTGACATCCACAAAACTGTCACCATTCTCACTCAATAAGGTCTAATCGGAACTCTCTACGGACCACTCGGAGTCCAACAATTACCCTTACTCTTAGTTATTAAAGGCGCACCAAGGTGCAAAGGGATCTTAGAGCCTAGGCGCAAGGCTCGAGGCGTAGGCGTGCCCCTGGAGAAGGCAAGGCGCAACCACATCAATTTTAAATAATCAACATTAAACATCATTTCAGCTTCTCGATCAAATTCTTCATCTAGTCAACTAATTAATCATTCATTACTATCGTTTATATTTCTTATAAAATAAGAATCAATATGATCACTTGCATCATATCTACATCTTAACGCACAATTATTTTTCACAAACACAAAATCAATAAAAAAATTTATTGAGTTCTTACGTTATTTTTTCTTAATTTTTGAAGAAAAAAGTTACAACAAAAATATCACTCTAGCGCGCCTTTTATATTCCAAAGGCGCACGAAGGCACAAATCTCTGAGCCCTTACTTAGACCAAATATATGGAATTGGATTGATGTGGTATTATTCAACATCGTAAGAATTTAGTATAGTTGTTTGCCAACAAAGATCCACCTCGAAGCATAACTTAATCTGATTTTACTAGCACATGAGGCAGTTTTACAACAATTCAGAGGCAGTTTTACAACGATTCTGGTGCAGTCATGCCAAAGTCTATAAATGAAAAAAAAAAACCTTAATGACTATGAACAATAATAAATTGGGCTTGAAACAGCAAAACGATAGACAACAAAATATTATGACAGGTTGGTTATGCTAGCAATGGATGCTAAATGCTCTCAAAAGTGATGTGAGCCAAAGTATATGAAACCAAAATTAGGGTCTCCATCTGATTTGGCCTCCCTTAGTAAAGTAAATCAGCCAAAATGTCCAATGCTGCCTCTGAGTGCATGAGGATGAGCACACGACTCAGGATCACCTAGGACTGCATGTGAGAAGGGAGTTTGGTAAGACAGTATAAGCTCGGAAATTAACAGAGAGCGAGAGAGACATAAAATTTTGTGAGGGATTAAAAAAATAACTTAGGTAACTGCCAAATTCAATCTATACTCATCTAAAGGACTTAACCCCCTTTTAATGGATTTAAGGAGATTAAGATAACTAGAGATAATATCACATTAAAAAAGAAATGTAATAATTCAAAGTATTAGAGAATATGAGGGAAAACGATGTAAACGCTCATGTATAAGACTCATCTATAGGCCCGCTTCTTCTTTCTTCTATTAGTCTCATAGGTTTCTTTCTACTTCTCTTCTACTATATATTTGTACTCTCTCTTGTATTTTGGTCATAACAAAGTATATACAAGGTTTGACTCTAAGTTTCTACATGATATCAGAGCCTATCCGATCCCGGGCGGATACCCAATTTGTAACAGCAGCTATCTGCGCGGCTTCTTCCCTTCTTCCCGCTACTATTCCGCGGCCTCCTCTTTTCTGACCCTAAACCCTTCGAAAGACACCGGAGGCGTCCTCTTCAACTCCATGGCGAAGAACCCGGGCTGGAGACCCAGGGTGAAGGCCACCATCATGGTGTGCCCTGGCATCTCTTGTACCTGGGACAGTTCTTCCTGGAACCTGTCCAGGTAACTTCCCAGGGTCTCCCCTACTTTCTGCTTGACACGGAACAGGGACTCGACCTCCCTCTTCCTCTTCTTTGAGGTGTTGAATCTCAACTCTCTCCGTGGCTTCCACCTCCCTTCCCCTCCCTCTCTCTACTTTTATAGCCCTCTTCTCTCTGACCGGTGAGACCCGCCCCCTTCCCGTTGTTCACTCTTCTACCTGCTGCGGGTTGCCTTGCCGCTGTGGATTTCCTAGCCGCTGCGGGTTGCCTTGCCACTGTGGATTGCCTAGCAGCTGCGGGTTGCCTTGCCGCTGTCGATTGCCTAGCCGCTGCGGGTTTCCTTACCGCTGTGGATTGCCTAGCCGCTGCGAGTTGTCGTGTCGCTGCTTCTGGTCGCTGTCTCTTGTCGTTTCCTCTTGCCGCTGCTTCTAGTCGTCGCTTCTTGCCACTGCTTCTAGTCGTTACATCTGTCCGCTGCTTCTGGCTGTTGTTTGGTCGTTTGGCCTCTAGCCGCTGCGGTTTGTCTATTCGTTGCCTCCTGTCGTTGCTCCTTGCCGCTGCTTCTGGGCGCTGCTTCTAGTCACCGCTGCTTCTAGTCGTTGCTTTGTTTGGTCGTTCGGCCTCTCCTTCTCGCCTATCCGTTGGCCCTTGGGAAGTTCTTCTAATCGCTGCGGTCTCGCCTTAACCGTTGCCTCTGTCCGCTGCTTCTGTCCGCAGCGGCATGGTGTTCTGCTCGCCGCGCGCTATCTTATTCACGGCCTCTCTTCTTACCCTTCTCGCCGCGGTCCGGTCCTAACCGCTGGCCCGGTGGTCTCTTTGGCGACTTCTTCTAGATCGCCGCGACAGTCACTGTTCGCCGCGACCTGGTGCTCTGCTCACCGCGCGATCTCCTTTTTGCGGCTTCTCTACCGCGTGCCCTTTTAGCTGTAGCGGCCTGGTCTTCTAGCCGCTCGGCTAGTTTTCGGAGTCGTCGTTCTTGGCGTTGTCCGCGTGGCTTACGACTCTCCTACTGCTTCCGATTCAACTACTCTTCCCGGAGCAGCTCGTGTTGCTCCCTTGGAACTCCGTGATGAATTACGTATTACCACCATTTCTCTCCGTGGAAAACCAAATTTTGTAAAATGGGTTCACTCAGTTCGTTGTGTGCTGCAAACTAAAGGTCTTCTTCATCACCTGACAAGGCCTCCTCCCACGAAACTGACTGACGAGTGGATCCGAGACGATGGGCGTGTCCAATTTTGACTTCTCAATTCTCTAGACACAGAGCCGTATCGGATGGCCATGTATCACGAGACGGCTCACGCTATGTGGACCGACCTTCATTCTCTCTACTCCGGGAAGGATAGTCTTCAGCACTTATTCGACATTTTTACCGATCTTCAGTCCCTCGACCCTGGAGCTACTGGTGACTTGACGTCCTTTGTTGTTCGGGCTAAAACTCTTGTGGAGGCTTGGATCCAGCATCAGCCACCCACCACGGACTTGGCTACTCAACAACAGCAGAAAGAAGCAGTTGGGATTGTTATGATGATGGCCCGTGTTCCACCACATCTTCATAGTGTCCGCGCTCATATCCTATCTTCCGCGGTTACTCTGTCCCTCTCGAATGTTTGCTCGATGCTTCTGAAAGTTACCCCTCCTCTGGATGCTCCGCCTCTCTCCAGCTCTCCTTAAGCAACCTGTGGCTACACTTGCTCCTTGTACTCGCGATCACCCGGCTCGTGGAGGTCGCCAGTCTCGGGGACGGGCACGGGGTCGTGGTGGTCGTACTCTCTTCAAGTGCTCTCACTGCGACAGAGATGGTCATGTGGAGGCCACCTACCGCAGCATGGTCTGCCTCCTCACCTTGCTGCTTCGGCTTCTCCCACACCTCCCTCTGCCACTAGTGAGGAGATTGCTGCTCTACGTGCTCAACTCCATCAGCTTCAAGGGATGGTTAGTTGCTCCTTTGGTTCAGTGACATCAATCTCCAATGAAGGTATATCTTGCCTCTCACACAGCTTTTCCTGGATTATGGATTCAGGTGTTACGCATCATCTCTCTCCGAAAAAGCCGCCTCAATACTTAAATTCTGCTTATCCCAAGTTCATCACTGTGGTTAATGATGACACGGTCCCGGTTGCTGACACAACTGATCTGCCTCTTACTTATTTCCTCTCCTTATCCTCGATTCTTCATGTTCCAGGATCCCTTTTCTACTTTTTGTTAGCCGTCTTACACAGGACCTTGATTGTTGTGTCACCTTCTCGCATTCTTCCTTTGTTGTGCAGGATCGACTAACGCAGAATATACTTGGTAGGGGGCGACTGTCTAACGGGTTGTATCTTCTCGATGTTCCTCCCGCTGCTCTCACCACTGTCTCCTCCACTGATTGGCATCGTCATTTTGGGCATGCTCCGCTTCTGATTCTCAAGAAAGCTCTTTCAACTATTCCCCTTCAGGAGTTTTTTTGTGAATCATGTATTTTTGGCAAACAACACCGTGTATCTTTTACTTCTCCTTGTACTCGGAGTAATAACCCTTTATCTTTAGTGCATTTTGATATTTGGGGATCATATAAGATCCATAGTGTTTTTGGTTATCGCTATTTTGTAACATTTATTGATGATTACTCATGGGTTACTTAGTTGTACTTACCTCGTGATCGTACCGAACTCACCTCCACGTTCTGTATGTTTCTTACGAAAACTCGTACCCAGTTTTCAACGTGGGTAATAATTCTTCGTACTGACAATGCTCGTGAGTATACTCGACGATACTCGACGAATTATACTTAGAGTTTATTTCTTCTGTCTTCAAATTCTGTCACGGCTCTATCCCGACCGCCATGAACAATGTTCCGCGATTTCTTTATTTGGAAGGGATTTCTAGTCGTTGAAGAAGAAGGATTCCTATAAATACTTAGGAAGGATTTCATTCAACCCTAGTCGTGCATATACGATCAAATCGCAACTTTCCAAGAAAGTACCCGTAGGCTATCGTTCACGATCTTTGCGACTCACTCGGCCGACATCAACGTGACGTACGATCCGATCTTCTTCAAAAAGTGTCGACTAGATCTCTATTCTCAAAAAGTTCAAGTTCCATTCAGATCCTTTGTTCAAATCAAACCTTCAACGATTTCAGATGTCTTTTCTCCTCAAGATTTTCAAGTTTCACTTTTCGGAGGAAAGGAAGACCGAAGTTTTCAGATCTGAAGAAGATTTGTTTTAATCTATTGTTGTAACTCATTTTATGATATTGTAGGAGGTTTTTCCTCCGAATTGTAGATCCTTATTTTAGGATCGAGTTGTAGATTCTTATTTTATGATCGAGTTATAGATCTTTATTTTAGGAACGAGTTGCAGATCCTTGTTTGTGGATCGAATTGTAGGAGAGGTTGTTCTCCAAGTTGTAGAAGTTGAGGGTCCGAGTTGTAAGATTTGAAGAATCTGAGATAAAGGTGAACTAGCCGAATCTAGCCCTTCGTGATAGATAAGCGGGGTGGGACAGTGGACGTACCCAACTCGGGGAACCACTATAAATCTCTGTTTTTCTGTGTGTTTAATTTCTAATAATTTTTATTCCGCAAAAAGACGTAGAACTCACATATTCACCCCCTCTAGGTGATTTAGGTTGACAATAGATACTTTAAATTGGTATCAGAGATGTGTTGTTCGATATAAGTTTAACACCTTGAACAAGATCTCCTAACCAGTTGTCAAGAGATACCGATCAGTTGCAATGGATAGAAGCAGGGATATGTCTTCGATGAAGTTGTCTGTGTGCACTAAGGAGAACTTTCCCATGTGGAAGGAAAGAGTTAGATTCTACATGGAACCTGCAGATCCACGCATATTTCAGATTGTTGAAGGACCTCACATTCCTAGACAGACATCTGCTATGAATCCTAATGTAATGGTTCCAAAGAAAATGATGGACTTGACCAATGATGAAATTGCTCTAATCTCCTTGGATAAAAATGCAAAGAACATCATAGCTAGTATAGTGGACGATTCAATGCTGCAAAATCTATTCCACTGCAAATTTGCCAAAGAGATGGGAGACTGTCTCGTAGTTCTCATGGAAGGAACAGAAGAAGTTAGAAATGATCAGAGATCTCTACTTAATCAAGAATACGAGGCATTCAAGCAAGGGACAACTGATACAATTGTTGACAGCTTCGAATTTTTTTTAAGATCGTCAACGGCCTCAAACTATGGTCATATGTTTACTAATTGGGAGCTCAACGACAAATTCCTAAGATCCCTGACAAAAGACTGGGATACTAAAGTTGTGGTCATTAGAGAATTTGGAAAGCTGCCAGAGATTGATCCCCAAAATCTGTTCGGAAAGCTCCTCTCATATGAACTGTAAATAAATACTTGAAAGAAAGATAAGCAAAGTAGCAGGACTTCAAGCAAAGAGAAGTCGGTAGCTCTGAAGGCCGAAGTGTCTAGAAAATATAAATCTGTGTCACCAGTAAAGACACGAGCTTCTGATGACCAAGAAGATTCTCAGCCAACACGTCAGGCTCTGAAATGGAGAATTCTCGCTAATCACCAGGCAATTCAAAAGACCGCTCAACAAGAGGATACAAATGAAAAATCAGTCCTCCTCAGATTTTAGAAGATCACATCGCGATGGTGATCGGTCTAAGAAAAGTTACAACTGAGAAGACAGGTATAAGTCTAAATCGAACAAACATTCTTCCTCTGACATAGTTTGTTATTGCTGTAATAAGCCAGGACACGTGATTGTGAAGTGTCCGTTTAAAAAGAAGGAAGGATCCAAGAAAGAAGAGAAGAGATCCTTCAAAGGTAAGAGGAAAGAAGAGAAGAGCTTCGTTGCAAAGAAGTCAAAGACTCTTAGTGACAGTGACTCAACTGAGTCTAGCTCGGAAAATGAAGAAGCTTACTTCGGGCTCATGGCTCAATCAGATGAGTAAGTAGCCGACTCCCAATTCCATGGGAAGGTAAACTCTCACACAATGCTATCTGAATGTGAAACTTCTTCTAATGGTCATGAAGACTATTCGTCTGAGGAAGATGATTCTGACTTGATGGCTTAACATCAAGAATTTTTGAGAGCCTTTAACAAATGCCACAAGATAGTCAAAAAACAATCAAAAGAGATTGTTTCTCTCATGGCAGTGGAATCACGACTGAAGGAGGAAATTGCTGAATTAACTCCTCTCAGAGATGAAGTTCACTCCTTGAAAGAGGAATTAACATGCTCTGTTGAACTGTTAAGTCAGAAGGAGAAATACTTAGATGAGCTAGAATAAAAGCTCTTGGTGGAAAGGAAACTTGTTGAAAGTTACTCTAAACCAAACACCATTCTTCCTTTCATTGATGAATTCTCTGCTCCGAAGAAGGGCAGTGGTTTTAGCCATATAGTTGAGAAAGGTAAGGCTACTAAGAAAGCGGATACGAAAGGCAAAGGGAAGACAACTCAAAGTCAACTCTCTTTTTAGAAGGTAATCTTCCCCATAAATAAATACGATTTTGAGACGTCCTATGGTCACTTGTTAGGCCAACTTATGTAGAGCCTAAAAAGCACTACTAAGGATGGACCCGTCCCTGAGACTTTGGTGCTAGTGTTTTCAACGCACCTTATGAAGAAGTAACTCTTAAAGAGTATGGTCTTTATGTTCATGGACAATATTTCAAGAAGGCTCCAAAAGTCAAAACTGTTGTTTCCAAGGCTAAGGAGACAGTGAAGTCTTGTGTTTGCTGCAATTACGAGGCTTCCACCTCCAAGTTGGTGGCCCCTGCTAGACATCTCGTTCAAAAGATAAAGAAGGAGTACAAGAGAAGGTACAACAGATTTGACTGTTGGTGTTGCGTCAAAGGTTCTCAAGAAAGTGGTAGTGGTCTTGGCCATATGGCTGAGAATTCTTCCAAAACACCATTCTTCCTTTCATTGATAAATTCTCTGCTCCGAAGAAGGGTAGTGGTCTTGGCCATATAGCTGAGAAAGGTAAGGCTACTAAGAAAGCGGATACGAAAGGCAAAGGGAAGACAACTCAAAGTCAATCCTCTTTTAAGAAGGTGATCTTCCCCATAAATAAATACGACTTTGAGACGTCCTATGGTCACTTGCTAGGCCAACTTATGTGGAGCCTAAAAAGCACTACTAAGGATGGACCCGTCCCTGAGACTTTGGTGCTAGTGTTTTCAACGCACCTTATGAAGAAGTAACTCTTAAAGAGTATGGTCTCTATGTTCATGGACAATATTTCAATAAGGCTTCAAAAGTCAAAACTGTTGTTCCCAAGGCTAAGGAGACGGTGAAGTCTTGTGTTTGCTGCAATTACGAGGCTTCCACCTTCAATTTGGTGGCCCCTGCTAGACCCCTCGTTCAAAAGTTAAAGCAGGAGTACCAGAGAAGGTACAACAGATTTGACTGTTGGTATTGCGTCAAGATTGGTCACTTTATCGTAAATTGTTGGTTTCATCCAGTAAAACTTGAAACTCAACGAGTTAACAATGCGAGACCGACCACTCGCAATGTTAATGCTCCTAGCGGTGTTAAAATAACAAGGAACTAAGGACCCAAATCAGTTTGGGTTCCAAAGGAAAAATTATTTATGATTGCAGGTGTGTCCAAAAGCCAACAAAACTCCAATCTGGTATTTGGACAGAGGATGCTCTCGGCACATGACCGGGACAAGAAGCCTATTTCAAGAATATACCTCAGTCGAAGATGGTCCAAAAGTCATCTTTGAAGGGTCTGACCGAGGAATCACTAAAGGCTACGGTATGATTACCAACAGTATAGTCTCCTTTGGAGACGTTCCTTATGTTAAAGGATTACAACATAATATCATAAGCATAAGCCAATTATATGATAAAGGCTATATCGTTGAGTTCTACAAGAACAAGTGTCTAATAAAATCGTCTGCTAATTTGGAGACAATTTTAACAGACACTCGAAGTAAAAATATTTTCTGTTTAAACTTTCTATGTTTAGACAAATCTATACCAGTGTGTGTTTTGACAAAAGATAGTGCATCTCTTTGTGACCAATGACACAAGAGATTAGCACATATTAATTTCAAAACTATAAATATGTTATTTTCTCATAACTTAGTGCGTGATGCCCCCAACATTAATGCCTTAAAGAAAGTTCATGTCACGCATGTCAAATGGGTAAGCAGACCAGGGCTACCTTTAAGGATATTACTGAAAAAGATTCCTCTAGAATTTTGTACTTCCTTTATATGGACTTATTCGGTCCTATGTCAATTCATAGTTTATGAGATAAAGTCTATACGTTGGTCATTGTTGATGATTACTCTCGTTTTACTTGGGTATTTTTTCTGAAACACAAGTCAGACACCTTTGAAGCATTTACTAATTTTGTCCGGCAAATTCAAAATGAATTAAACTGCTTAGTGGTCAAAATTAAAAGTGATCACGAAACAGAATTTGAGACTGGTGACATGACAGAATTCTGTGGAAGTCGAGGTATCTTTCATGAGTTTTCATCTCCGCGTACTCTACAACAAAATGGAGTTGCTGAGAGAAGGAATAGAACCCTCATTAAAGTATGTACAACTATGTTGAATAACGTTTCACTACCAGAGTACTTCTGGGCTGAAGTAATCAACACAGCTTGTCACGTGCAAAACAGAGCATTAATCAACAAAAGTCATTGTAAGACTTCCTACGAACTGCTGAAAGGCTGAAAACCGACTGTGCCCTACTTTAGGATCTTTGGCAGCAAATGCTTCGTACTTAAGAATGGGAAGTATTATCGCAAGAAATTTAGTGAAAAGTGTTTTGAAGGTATTTTTGTAAGTTTTAGTAGCTATAGTAAGGCATATAGGATTTTTAACAAGAAAGCTCTGATTGTAGAAGAGTCTATAAATATTGTATTTGATAAGACAAACATGTTTCATAGCAGCTCGTTTAATGTTATTGGTGTAGATGCAGGTACCAGGTAAAAGAAACTAAGCTGGAAAGAAGCATTCAAGGAAGATGCGTCAAGCTCAGTCAATGTCGTCAATCTAAGTGTGGTGGATGAAGAACTACTTCAACCTACAAGAGATGTAACAGATGTGGCAAAACCTGCTGGTGGGAGAGGAAGAAATCTAGTGTTCAGATACCTAAGAGATCACTAAGTTGATCTGATCATTGGAGAGTCAGGCGATGGTGTTAGAACTAGAAGAGTTATTCCTAACAAAGTTCTACATCTTAGCTTTCTATCTCAGGTTGAGCCAAAGAAATTTGAAGAAGTAAACAAGGATGCCTCTTGGATTATGACTATGCAGGAGGAGCTCAACTAGTTTGAAAGGTACATGGTATGAGAGTTGGTGCCCAGGCCCAAAGGACAGAACGTAATCGGTACCAAATGGATATTCAAAAACAAGCTGTACGAAAATGAAGTGATTATAAAGAATAAAGACATGCTTGTAGCTCAAGGGTACAGACAAGAAGAAGGGATCGAATTCAATCAGATCTTTGCTCATGTGGTCAGACTCGAAGCGATCAGGTTATTTCTTACGTGTGCTGCTCACAAAGGCTTCAAGGTCTATCAAATGGATGCGAAGTCAGCATTCCTCAATAGAGATCTAAAAGTGAAAGTATACGTAGCACAACCCTCAGGTTTTGTCATCTCAACTTTCCCTGATTATATATATTTTCTTAATAAAGCTCTATACGGCTTGAAACAAGCTCCTTGAGCTTGATATGAGATGTCTAACTTTCTTCTTGAGAATAAGTTCACAAGATGAAAGATAGACAAGACATCATTTCTTAGGAAAGTAAAAGACAAGATTTTGCTAGTGCAAATCTATATAGACGACATCATCTTTGGCTCTACAAAAAACAACATTTACAAGAAGTTTTCTAAACTCATACAAGGGAAGTTTGAAATGAGCAATATGAGAGATCTGAAGTATTTCTTATAACTTCAGGTGAAACAATCTGAAAATGGAATTTTCATCTCTGAGACGAAGTTCATCAAAAAGTTGCTTAAGAAATTTGGAATGGAGAACGCAACCTCGATGAGAACTTCCATGGGTTCAACTGTGTCTCTGGACAAGGACGAGAAATGGAAATTTTTTGATGAAACCAAGTACAGAAGCATAATTGGATCTTTGCTCTATCTTACTGCTAGTAGACCGGACATAATGTTCTCAATATGCGTGTGCGCTAGATTTCAGGAGAACTCTAAGGAATCTCATTACGTTGTTGTAAAGAAGATCTTGAGATATCTTAAGGGTATACCTAATCTTGAATTATGGTACCCAAGAAGTAATGATGCCGAGCTAATTGGATTTTCAAATGCAGATTTTACAGGTAGCAGAGATGACAGAAAAAACACTTTCGAGACTTGCAAATTCCTCGGAAGAAGACTTATTTCATAGAGTAGCCAGAAGTAAAATTGTGTGGCAACCTCAACTGCTGAGTCAGAGTACATTTCTGCTGGTAGTTGTTGCGCACAGCTTCTCTGGATCAGGAATCGGCTTGGGATTACAACTTGCAATTCAAGGAGATTCTGATATTTTGTGACTCCTCCAGTGTCATAGCGATTGCAAATAATCCAGTCTCTCCCAACCATACAGAACATATTGAAATCAGATATCATTTCATCCGTGAGCACGTGGAGAACAGGGACATAACTCTCAACAATGTCCCGACGAATAAGCAAGTCGCAGACATATTCACGAAGCCACTAAACGAGGCCAAGTTCTCACTCTTCAAAATGGAACTGGGCATGCTCAACAAGGAGTCATGAAGACGGCTAAGGAATCAAAATTTCCCTCGGTGAAACACATCTCGAAGAAGTCAAATTATCTAAGGCAAATTCGTCGAGAATCACTCGTGAAAACTCGACGAATTCGTCGAGACAACACAGTTATATTCGACGAATTCATCGGTTCTTCTCAACGAATCTCAGCGATATTCGACAATTTTGACTTGGCTTCCGTGGGGTTTCGACGAACTGTACTTGGAACATTTTTTTATTGGATCCGAAGAGTCACCTGGTTTAAAGGTACACGCCTATTTCTCTCTCTTCAAAACTTATAATATATATAAATAGGGCTATCGGGGTAAACTCAAAACACTTCGTCGAAGCGAAGTCCTGAATCTGACGATTTCTTCCCCGACGATCTAGTTTCCGTGACAGCAACTACTTCATAAGCGCCGAGTTCCACATCGCCGCTTCGGTTTCCGCAACAACAACTCTTCCCAAACCAGTTTGTTTCGTTCTCGATTCTTTGCTCTCCGTCAATGGCTCCTCGAGGTACAAGTGGTTTGCTCGTAGGGGGAGAACTGGTTCGAACAGGTTTCACTACGGCCATGGATGAATTCAGAAACGTCATACTCATGTTGGAATCGGTCGGCCTCACTTTCGTTCTCGAACACGCTTGCAAAGTGTTGGACAAGGATGTTCTGGAACTCTTCAACAATGCAAAGCTTCACCGTGAAGACACGGTAATCAAGAGCAAAGTCAGACAGATCAGAGTTAAGGTGAAAGCTTCCCTCCTCACGAGGTATTTGCAGCTTCCGGAATGTGAAGAGGCCGATCAACTTGAAAAGGATGACTTCTCCAGGGCTCTGTTATTTTTTGGCTTGCCCAGAGGAACGAAAACAGTTAAGAGGAAAGGAATGAACGAGGATGGAAAACTTCTATCAGACATAATCAGAAAAGTTCTGTTTTGCAAGACTGGATCCCATGATTACTTGTCCTCAGACATGTTCAAAATTCTGGTAGCTATCATATGCCGGAAGAAAATTGGCTGGGGAGCAGTGTTGTTTGTCAGGATTAAGGATAGTCTCCGCGCACCGAACTTTGGTAGAATACTCAGTTTATATTTGAATCAGCTGGACCGCGACACTTTTGACATGACCAAAGGTGTACCCATCCATCACTTGAAGAAAATCGACTTGTCAATCTTCTCCAGGTGCGGTAGGAGGATCTCAAGACCAGGTGGAGTCAGAGTGCTGCCTGATGTTGAGGAGGAGGAGGGTGCTCCTGAGGATAGGATTCCTTCTTCTACCCCCCCCCCCCCCCCCCGTGAGATTCCTGAGAGCTCGAGTGCAGGAATTGAGGGCACAAGAGCCCTTGGTTATTCCTTCTTCTGCAGTGACAGAGGTTCTATAACTAGTGATACAAGATACAGTTGCAGAGACAGATGATCTTCATACAGAGATTGCTGAAATTGGTAGGGTTGTTGCTGCTGAGGTTGGATCTGTTGAGATTGTGGATGAGAGACTTGCTGATGAAGATTTGGGTTTTGATGTTCATGATGATGTTGCTGATAAGGATGAGCTAGCTACTGATAATGTAAATGGTTCTACTGAGCGCGCAACTATAGAAAATGTGATCGTAAGTCTCTCAGATGTTCTACCAGTAAGGACTGAGGGGGAGCAGATTCATCCCTCAATTTCAATTCAAACAGAGTTGGACAGCTTGGTGCGCAATCTTAAAAGAAGAATTGCAAAGATTCCCGATAGACCTCCAGTGGAAGAAGCAGAGATTTTTGACATCTCTGATGAGGAAGAAGATGCAGAGGTGCATCCTCCTGTCCTAGAGGCTTTAGATACTGGACTGTTGTCTAAAGCTCAAACTTCTCCCCCCAGTACTCTTGTTGCAGATCTTCCAAGTACAAGTTCAGTTAGTTACATTCAAAAATCTGTAGAAGCCATGATGGCAAATCAACAAGCTCACTTTGATAGATCTCTGAAGAAAGTACTTAAGAAAGTGAAAGAAACATAAAGAGATATGAACAACGGCCTTGCAGAGATCAATGTGTGTTTTGATAAGATGGAATCATACTTGGACAGCTGGTGTGTTAAAAGAGGACAAGCAATAAATCTAACTATGGCTGGTCTGAAAAGCAACCTAACTGTTTTCCAGAATGTTGATGAGAATGCAAAGAGAGTTATCAATGCCCAGAATGCAGGAATACATCATTTTGATGAGCAAATGGTCTACTACAGCAATGTTATTGCTTCAGAGGTACTTAAAGAGGTCAAAAAGGGGGAGATTGAATTGAAAACTAAGGTAGATGCACTTAAAGCAGCAATGAAATATCAATTCAAGGCTGCAAACACCTATTGCTATGATAACTCAACTGGCTGCATAGAGAGCTGTTTCCAGGGTCTGTTGAAGTCAGAATGCCAGAACAGGTGATACCAGATCTTGTTCATGAATTTGTTGAACCTGCTCAGGAGTACACTCAATATTGGACAGAATCTCAGGATCAATATGATGCTGCTGCTAAACCAGAGGTTCAGATAGTTGAAAACTCACCTCCACCAGCTCATAAAAGAAGAAGATACGGTGAATGCCCGTCTGCTGTTAGTTCTGAGCCAAAAAGAGAAATGAAGTGTGAAGTCTTATTTTCAAAAGCATCATTCTAGACATTTTCAAACTAGTCGACTTAGCTGATGAGAACAAATGGGAACATTATGGCAGGAAAGAATGGCAAAAATATGAGGTAGCATGTGCTAAAAGAAGATTACATTTCAGGAAATACAGATATGATGATTCAGATGCTCCTCCAGCTCCGCCAAAGTACTTATCCGAAACCAATGGCGTATTTTGACAGATAATACCAGAAGAGCCAGGAGAAACAAGCTTGAATGTTCTTACCTTTTTTTGATGTTTGTGTAAAAGTTGTTTGCCCCAATAAAACGTATTTATATATGTTATTGTTTTGACTGCAATTTATTATTTCTATATTTTTACGCTCTTTACTTGATTTAAGATTATTGTGTATACAATTCACCTTAGTTTATAGAGTTTTGACTTCATCAAAGAGAGAGATTGGTGGGTATTGTATCCACAATGACCCTAATTTGAAGAAGTGTCCCTTAAATTAAGATGAATTAAGTTTGTATTTGATGTTGTTTCTTTAGTTATGTGTTTGTAGGGTTATATTGCTAAGTACAACTCAATGTCAGGTTACAGTGGATCATGAAATGCAGGACTATATAATGTAATCTTTCATTGTGTAGGTCAATGTGTTGACTCACGTGTAATCTCTCTATTGGGGTGTACTTCTGATTCAAGTACACTAGAAGATTCAAGGAATGACAAGTTGCTGCTTTCAAAAGAAAAGAATTTTTCTCTAATTAAAATTCGTCGAGTATAGTAGTGAATATTCATCGAATTCGTCGAGTATACTCATGAATACTCGTCGAATTCCTCGTGTATTCTTACTATCACTCGTCGAATCCGTCGCATTTACTTGGGGAATAATCTCTGAATTTTTGGAAATCAGTCAAGTAAAAATCGTCGAGTATCTTTATGTATACTCGTTGAATTCGTCAAGTGTATCTATCGATACTCGTCGAATTCGTCGAAAATATATGTCGATATACGACGAATTCGTCGAGACTTCACGAATTTACTTCTCTAAATTTCTCTAAGTTATATTCGTCGAATATCGTTTGGCCTAGGCGTCGAATGCGTCAAGTAAGCTAGCTCATACGCGTCGAGTAAGCTAACCGATACACGTCGAATGCGTCGAGTAAGCTAGCCGATACTCATCAAATTCGTCGAGTGAACTAGCCGATACTTGTTGAATTTGTCAAGTATCTCTTCAGTAAGGTGTTGAGTTATCTGTTCGATCTGGCTGGAATTGTTTAAGTATTTTTCGTCCAATTTCGAAGTAGTTCGACGAGTATACTCTTATATACTGGACGAATTATACTTAGGGTTTATTTCTTCTATTTTCAAATTTTGTCACGGCTCTATCCCGACCATCATGAATAGTGTTCCGCGATTTATTTATTTGGAAGGGATTTCTAGCCATTGAAGAAGAAGGATTCCTATAAATACTTGGGGTGGATTTCATTCAACCATAATCGGGCATATACGCTCAAATCACAACTTTCTAAGAAAGTACCCGTCGGCTATCGTTCACGATCTTCGCGACTCTCTCGGCCGACATCAACGTGATGCATGATTCGATCTTCTTCAAAAAGTGTCGACTAGATTTCTATTCTCAAAAGGTTCAAGTTCCATTCAGATCTAGTGGATCCTTTGTTCAGATCAAGCTTTCAACAATTTCAGATTTCCTTTCTCCTCAAGATTTTCAAGTTTCACTTTTCGGAGGAAAAGAAGACCGAAGTTTTCAGATCTGAAGAAAATTTGTTTTAATCTATTGTTGTAACTCATTTTATGATATTGTAGGAGATTTTGCCTCCGAGTTGTAGATCATTATTTTAGAATTGAGCTGTAAATCCTTATGTGGATCGAGTTGTAAGAGAGGTTGTTCTCCAAGTTATAGGAGAGGTTGTTCTCCGAGTTGTAAGAGTTGAGTCTATTAGGTGTAAGATTTGAAGAATCTGAGATAAAGGTGAATTAGCTAAATCTAGCCCTTTGTGGTAGATAGGAGAGGCGGGACAGTGGACGTATCCAACTCGGGAAACCACTATAAATCTTTGTGTTTATTTTCTAGCAATTTTTATTCCGCAAAAAGACGTAGAACTCACCTATTCACCTCCTTCTAGGTGATTTAGGTTGACACTAGATACTTTCAATGTACTTTTCAATTCTAGTTGGCTTTGTGAATCAACAATTTGAGGTACTTTTTTAGTCATAGTTCATACTTTTCTTCCGCTGTAAAGTTTCAGTAATTTCTTACATTTATTCTTGTTATGTACCAGTTTTATTGTTGTTGCTTAGTTTGTTTTTCATCACGAGTACCTGTCGGGCTTTTGATTATTGATAAACTAGACAAGGGTGTTACAAATTTACTTCATATGGAAAAGTTGGCTCAAACTGCTTTTCCTAGGCAGGTTGCAAAAATATTACAATGAGGGATTACCCTATTCCCCTCAGAATTTTTTTTTAAATCCTTGCGCTTCTTTACTTATAGTATCTGACCATCATTTGTATGTTGATTGGCCTTTATAGAAACCCTTCATTTGTGTGCTCCTTCAAGAAAATTCTCTTGAACAACTCCAGGCAGAGTAATGGTATAAATAAGACTAACTATACACAAATCAGGTCAAAATTACGTAGAACTCATGGAGGACAATGACTAGTTGATAATCTAGATAAAAGTAAGATTATGCAAATGTATAACTAACCAAAACCACCCGCTGGTGGGAAGCGATGAGCAGCGTCGCCGACGAGAATTACTCTGTCATTGCATGAAAGATACCTCTCTGCAACTTCAGCATGCATCACCCATGGTTTTATGTCTTTAACTTCAATGTCTTCAAGTTTACACCCAACCAACTTGAGAATGATTTCTTCACAGACCTACACAATTGAACATTTGAGTACATGCAATACATGAAAGGATGAATAAAAATTCCCATGAAATTATAATGCCTCATTCAATAAAGGGAATTAGACCGGGAAAAAAGATAATTGTGGTTACTTATTTTTAGTACAAAGGATAAATTATAAACGAGACCCAAGATATATGAAGCGGTTCATATTGGTCTACATTTTCAAACACACAACTTTGCTCCTCCACATAAAAAAGAGTGTTTCATGGTGTTCTTCAATCGACAAAGTAGTAAATTGAAATGAAAAGTCAAAAACACACATTGTATTCCTAGTCTCTCCTACCTGAACTCTTTTAATTGTTGGGAGCATGAATAAAAGGCGGTGTGGTAGATGAGGAACCAAGGATCTAGGTGAGGTCGATTCCATAGACAAGATTGTGACAGTAACAATTGCTAGTGAGTTCATAGAAAAAAGGAAGGTGAAGAGCAAGTTGTGCCAAAAATATGAATATGTTGCGTGCTCAGGATTGCGAGCGTGTGTGCCGGGGAAGAGGAGGGAAGTCCTCAAAAGAGGAGGAGAGGGTGGGCCGGCGAGCTATGGCAGCTGCGGTGGTCCTGCGGTGAGATCGGCGGAGCAGCGCAGGTGGGGATCGCGCGAAGTCGCGATGTGGGCGGCAGGTTCGATGTGTTGGAGCGGCTAGGGTTGGGTGGGGGTTTTGTTTCGTGTAGTTGGAGAATAGTAGAGAGAGAGTTAGAGAAAACAAAATGAAAATACTTCTTGCTTGCTTGTCTTGGCCACACACACACACATATATATATAGTTCATAAAAGTGCCCCCTCCTTGGGGTTAGAAATGGAGGATCGATTACGCCTGCAAAAATATAAAATAGACTAGATAAATAGTTTGTGACATGCGCGACCACGGCGGGACCAAGGCGGGACCGTAACAACCCCACCCTGCCCGACGACAAGCTTGCCCTCAAGCATGGTCTGTAGTGACGGTGGGCGTCGGATCTCCCATGTCAGTGTCAGCATCCCGTTCAGAAGCCGAGTCATCGACCTCCAACCAGAAGAGGCGCTTGCAGCGATGTCCACGAAAAAATGACTCGTCGCAGTTGTAAAAGAGGCCCTTGGCACGGCGTTTATTCATCTCCTGTGGCGACAGTCGTCGAATGTTAGTTGGGCGGTCGGCGTCACGGTCTAGGACGATGAGACTGGCTGTGGTCGATGACATAGGCCGTGGAGGACGCTTGGACCCCTCGATGTCCTGGTGATGTAGATGAGGGCGGTCCAAAAGCAAACGCTTCTCGCAAATGCGAGCCAAACTCATTGTCGTGGTCAGATCTGCAGGTGCCTGAAATTCTACGTCCATGCGGAGGCGCTCATGGAGTCCCGCCGTGAAGATGGACATCTGCTGTGTCGGAAGAACGGTGGTAGTGCGGGTCAGGGGGACTTGAAACTGTTTAAGGTACTCGTCGATCGGACCAGTCTGCCGGATAGAAATGAGATCTCCCAAGGGATTGTTGTGGAGGGGTGGCCCGAAGAGGAAGGTGCAGTTCACCTTGAAATCATCCCAAGAAAAGAGTGGTTTCTTCCGTTGCAGTTGAGAAAATCAAAGTTGTGTGGGGCCCATCAGGTGAAAGGCAGCAATGCTGAGCCACTCGTCCCAAGGGGTGCGTTGGTGGGTGAAGAACTGCTCACAACGAGAGAACCAAGCTAAGGGGTCTTCGTGGCCGTCGAATATTGGAAAATCCAGCCGCAAGTATCGTGGCACCCCGTTGCCGTCATGCCGCGGGGGACAAAACTCTTGCAGGGTTGGCTTAATCGGCGCTTCACTGGAGAAACCCGTGGCCGGTTGGGCCGGTCAGTTAGCCGCTAGTTGGGTGGTGATGGGGCAATGAGTGCGTTGTTGTTATCCGTGAGGAGCTTGGCGAAAGACTCGAAAATCTGCGAGAGGGAGGGCTGATCGGCCATTGCGTGAGGCGGAGGTGGTGGGTTAGCGGCGTCGGAGGGAATGGAGGTAAAAGGTGCTGGTGGCAGAAGTAGTCTGGTAGAGGCGGCGAGCAAGGGGCCCCCGTCAAGGGAGGAGCCGAGAAGGATGCGCGGGGAAGAGGGGCCGGCGGTGAGCGGCCGGTGCGAAGCCGGGTGCTGAGGGTTTGACTGCGCGGAGGGGTCGTGCGGGCCGGAGGAGGTCGGGGAGGGGCCGCACGGGCCGCAGCTGGTTGGGAAGGGGTTGTATGGGCCGGAGGAGTTCGGGGCGGCGTTGTGCAGACCGGAGCTGGTCGGGGCGGAGCTGTGCGGGTCAGGGTTGGTCGGGGAAGCGTTGTGTGGGCCGGAGTTGGGCGGAGCGGAGCTGTGCGGGTCGGGGTTGGCCGGGGCGGCGTTGTACGGGCCGGAGGTGGTCGGGGCGGAGCTCTGTCGGGGCAGATCTGGCGTGTTGGCGACGGGGAGGAGCGTTCCCTCTGATACCAAGTTGTTGTGTGCTCGGGATTGCGAGCGTGCGCGCCGGAGAAGAGGGAAGTCCTCAAGAAAGGAGGAGAGGGTGGGTTGGCGAGCTATGTCGGCTGCAGTGGTCCTGCGGTGAGATCAGCGGAGCGACGCATGCGGGGATCGCACGAAGTCGTGATGTGGGAGGCGGGTTCAATGTGTTGGAGCGGCTAGGGTTGGGTGGGGGGTTTTGTTCCGTGGAGCTGGAGAATAGTAGAGAGAGAACTAGAGAGAGTTAGAGAAAACAAAATGAAAATACTTCTTGCTTGCTTGTCTTGGCCACACACACACATATATAATTCATAAAAGTGCCCCCCTCCTTGGTCTTAGACATGGAGGATCGATTACGCCTACAAAAATATAAAGTTGACTAGATAAATAGTTCGCGACATGCGCGACCACGGCGGGACCAAGGCGGGACCGTAACAGAATCTTACTTCCATCTACCGCTCTGGTAAGTTTGGACAAAAATGCTACCGTTTTAAAATGTGTTTGACATGACAACGGTATGACCACCACCATGAAAATAAACTACTTCTAAACATAAAAGTGGATGGAGTTCCTTAAGTTAGTTCGGGTGTTCATGAATGACGGTTCATAACCACCATGCTCACGACAACCACCACCATGCAAAACGGACCCTTAGTCAATCTTGGCCCAATTCCAGGGGTGAAACATCAACCACAACTGGTGAATTGTCTCCATATCGAAGATGGAGAGCAACATGACTTCCTTCTTCACCTTCCTAAAATTTCAGTAGTGATATCCTACAAAGCACAGATGCTTAAAATGGCTTGTGTATCGACTCGAACGCGTACAGGATAAGGGAAATGCCCGAAAACGCGTTTTCGAAACTCCAGGAAACACATTTTTTAAAATATATATTTTTTTTTTTGGAATCGCGTATCCCGCAAGGGGGATATATGATTCCGTGAGATATAGAGCTCGTGTATTCCATTTTACGCATTAGGTTTTCATGTTCCTCTCCTGATCCCGTCGGCGTTCCGCTCACGATTCCGCCGATCCCGCGGGTACTCCTTCATCTTCTTCTTCTTCTTCTTCTTCTTCTTCTTCTCCCGCTTCTTCTTCTTCTCCTCCTACTTCTTCTTCTCCTCCTCCTCCTTCTTCTTCTCCTGTTTCTTCTCCTTCTTCTTCTTCTTCTCCTCCTCCTCCTCCTCCTCCTCTTCCTCCTCCTCCTCCTTCTTTTCCTCCTCCTCCTTCTTCTTCTTCTTCTCCTGCTTCTTCTCCTTCTTTTGCTTCTTCTTTTCCTGCTTCTTCTTCTTCTCCTCCTTCTTTTCTTGCTTCTTCTCCTTCTCCTCCTTCTTTTCTTGCTTCTTCTCCTTCTCCTGCTTCTTCTCCTTCTCCTGCTTCTTCTCCTTCTTCTCCCGCTTCTTCTTCTTCTCCTGCTTCTTCTCCATTAATTTTCTTTGAATATTATTTGAAGACAACTAACAAAAGGGATGCGTGCTTGTTTCCTTGAATGTTATTTACAGCATTATATGAAATGTCGATGATATATAATATAGTCTTATTAATTTTTTTTGTTACAATTCAAGATATGTACAAATAGTTTGTTAGTTGTCTTATTCTTATATTAATTAATACTTATATTAAAATAATTAAAAACGTTTTACGTATCCTAATTTTTTTAAAATCACGTTTCCAGTATCCGTTTTGTATCGTATTCCGTATCCCGTTTCCGTCCTCGTGCTACATAGGTGATATCATGTGACCATATTGCAATCCAATATGTTCTAGTCCCTTTGCCCTCATCCATCAACAAACTTATTCGTCAAATATGATCTACTCCCTTTGCCCGGGATGATGAAATTTTTCACTCCATCAAAGATGCCAACAATAAAAATGTCAGAGAAACAATGTTCAATGCACACCAATGAGAGGAAAAAACATGTTTCCACAAAAAAATGTATTATGGTCAAAAAGGTACCATGTATCACATGAGATAAATCTTGGAAGGTATTAATATATGTACCAAACTTGTGACTTTTTTAAAAAAAAGGGAATCAACATGCCGGTAGCCAAAAAGTTTATTTTAAAAAATATGGATTGACGCAAAGTGTGCTCTACACCTTGTGACCTCAAAGAACTACACATCAAATAACATATATTAGCAGAATGGACACAAATACCACATGTACAGTGTCCGACTGACAATGACAATTCCTTAATCTTCGCAAGTGTTCTTTGTGCAAAGTGTTTGATGGCGGACATACCTTCTCTGATTCAAAACCTTTTTTTTATTTTTTTTGTTTTATTTGCTTTATTTCTTGTTTTATTTAATTTTATTTTAGTAATAAATATAGAATAGATATGATGGACAGTCTTGAATATTTTGATGGTGACAGACTACAATAATCCTTTATTTTCATGGCATAAAGTGTGTATGATTCTACATATTCTATTTTTATCTTATTTTATTTTAGTATAGATAGATAATAGATATGATAAATGATCATGATTATTTTGATGGCGTCGGCTCCTAGTTGTCATAATATATCTCGCCTTAAAAATATGCCTAACACTACATCCTAGTTAAGTTTTATTGATTCATGACATAGTAATAAGGACGGTGTAGTGGAGAGAATGTGACAAGATAAACTATGGTCACTAACATTGATGGATTTCTTTGAAGGTTGCCTCCTAATATCGTAAACCTAATGCTAATCTGAGAAACCTAGTAGCTCTCTCAATACACTACGCTTAGAAAGTCGTATAGAATTTAGCTAAATGTACAATTTTCATCTCTTATAGAAAAATTGTGATTTCATGTCTATGCTTAATTAATTTTCTTAATCTTATTTTTCTCACTCTTACCAAATGTAAAGATAGATCAATTAAACCATATATTACCAATTAAGTATTCAGATGTTATTATATATATTTTTAAGAAAAAAATATAATGCAAATTATGTTATACCGACAACAATAGAATTACGAGATTATTTTTCATAATGTTAGTGTTGGACTCTGAACTGTCTGTGGTCGGGGCTAACCTACCAATTTGGTGGCTGAGAACAACGAAGGTGGTCAGTGATCGCCGGAGATTCCACCACACACATGAGAGCTTGATTACTGAACTCCCTCTACAAAATTGACACTGAGGCTCCTGTTTCTAGGGTGGAAGACAGAGAGCCCGAAGAGGGCAAAGAAAAGGTAATTGATCTTCATTGTTCTCGAATCAAGCTATATATAGACAAGTGCACTAAGTTTCATTAGTGGGAAGTGAAGACTTCCAGTAGAATTGTCTCGTGCAAGGATTTGTCTTTCTCTTAACACATGACCCATAATAGATAGGGTAAATCGAGGAAAGATGGAGTGGAGGTAAAGTAGTAGGACAGGACAAATATTCCTAGGTAAATAGAAGATTCGCCCATGTGAGCGGTGAGGATAATGCATTTGGTCTTGGAACGGAGCGAAGAGTAGTGGAAAGAGCAAAAGTAGTGGACTAAGATAGGTTCCACTAAGTCATGAGCCTCTCAATGACAAAATTGAGGCTTCTCGTTGGGATATGGAGCATCTCTCTATGGTATGGGTATTCGGGTAAGGCAGGGAGCGTCTCGGTAAGGTAGGGAGCACCTTGGTAAGGAAGGGAGCATCTCGGTAAGACGGGGAGCATCTCAGCAAGGGAGCATCTCGGTAGGCGTCGAGGTAAAAAAGAGTGGGGAAGAGAGAAACAGCCATGCGGGACTCGTTGAGAGCTTACTGCGACATGGATGGTTACGCGAGCGAGATGTGCTTCTCGGTCAAACTGTCATCTCGGAGGAGACCCGAAAAATATTGATGGCGCTTGCAGAAAGCGGGGTAGCAGGTTGCGGGAAAGAAATATCGAGTTTGCGGGTTGCGAATGTGTTTTTGGGTCACATTTGTAGTGCTTTAAGATATGTGGCAGTGATCTGATGGAGGCATGTTGTAACACCCCAACCCAGTTTAACAGGAATCAACAGTCTCAACCGGGTCCGCGAAAGTAAGAAAATTAAGTAATGATATATAAAGTGGTATAAAGCAGGTAAAAGTAATGAAAGTGCTAAAAAAAGACTTACAACAGAAAAGTGAAGTAATTTTAAGGTTAAAAGTGTACCTTTATAAGTTGAATTCACATAGCCAACTAAAACTAAAAATATAACACTAATGCACTGAATTACCGTCAGACTGAAATAACTGATATATCAAAAATACGATTGAAATACATCAAATACAAACGTCTGTAAATAAAAGTATGCAAACTTATAATATTAACGTTTAAGTGTTGTTGGGAGAAGGAGAAATAAACATTTCAAATTTTAAGACTCCAAACTTGTCACGACATCCTCCTGCTCTTTGGTCTCCTGCTGGCCAAGACTATAGCCTCGTGGCTGAATCAGACCGCGTCCTGAAGCTAGCTTCGGGTCAGTAACCACCACTGCCTTCTCTTTATCAACCCCACTCGAGCCGCCATGCTCGTATTTCGACTAAAAGTCATGATACAGTATAAGTATTAACTTACAATAAAAGGTCCTGAATAAAGGGAAAATCACCAAGCAAAAGATCATATTACATACCTGATTACCCGCAGACTCTGGGCAATTCCGCGCAAAGTGTCCAGCCCTGTGGAACTTGTAACAGACACCTGAAGCAGCCAAACATTCTCCAGAATGATGTCGACTGCATTTAGGGCAAAGGGGGTAGTCTCTGGGCTTGCCCCCCATACTGATTGTTCTGCTTAGAATCGGCCTTTCTTTCTTAATCCAGCGGTCCCTTGGCTGACTCTTATCCTGCTGAAACGGGGGCCCACTCTGAGGTCGTTTGGAGCGGAAACTATCGCGCCTTTGGACTCGCTGCAGGTCAGCCTCTAATCTTCTTATTGTATCCACCAAACTCCTATAATCTGCGTTGACCATGGTCATCAACGGCTATCTCAAAGAATCTCGCAGGTCATCCACAAAACAGTTGCACTTCTCAGCTTCATCACCCTGCATCGCGCCCGCATATTGAGATAAGTGAGTTAGTTCTCACTTGTACTCGGTAATTGTCTTATCCCCTTGGAAGTGCCTGAGATACTTCTCCTGGAGGTCTCAACGAGCGGAAGGGGGCACAAACCAGTTCACAAGAGCCCTAGAAAATTCGCCCCAAGTAAACATATCGGTTGTACGATCTGGCAAGAATAAAGGTCACGTTATTCCATACTAAAGAGAGAACAATTATCCAACAAAAAGGGAATTTCACAAGACAACTCACCGGCAAGATCATCTGCTAAATACTTAGTCCACCAAATTTTTGTCTCGCCCCGAAGCAGAAAAGTTGCTAGTGGAACCTTTTTATTTTTGGGCACTCCATAATATTCAGCAAATCTCTGGTTTTCGCGATCCAGTCATCCGTATCCATCAGTGATCCATCTCCACTGTAGTTGGAAGGGTGGAGATCTCTGAAATCCCTTAAGTATCGATCCATACCGACCTCCACTGCTACAAGTGCAGGAACTGGTGCAGGGACTGGTGCAGGAAATGGAGCTGGAATCCCTGCAGGCTGGCCTCTCTGAAATTCCAATAATGCGACAGCTACCGCCTTGGCAATCTAGATTGCCAAATCAGTCAGTTTCGGGTCCACCAATGATCCTCCTCTCCAGGAGAGCTCAGAACCCTAATGATCGAAAGATCCCTAACACACATACCTCTCCCCCTTATATAGATGAGGGGGGCAATACAATTACAAAATACTTTAATTAAATTAATTAATATTTAATTAATCAATATTAATTAATTAACTAATAATAATCAAGTAGACGAAGAGATATCACAGCGGCTTCCATGCGCGCTCCCCCGACTCCTGCAAGGTTGTGTGCTCTGGTAGATGCAACTTCGTAGCAATATGTCGCTCTAGAAATTTGACCTTGTCCGCAAGGTCAAGTCTACAAGATTTGTCGGGGTCTTTAACAATGTCGGCAATAGGTACAATAAAAAAAGGGCCGGCTAAGGGGAGGACAGAAAAGGATGGTTAAAAGAAGTGGGGGGGAATTGGGTTGCATGGTAGGTGTAAGGGTGAGTGCACGGGATAATGCAAAATAGAAAAGTAGGGGACAAGCTGGTAGTCGAGTGCACGGGATAATGAAAAAAAGAGAAAAGGAGTGGGCAGGATGACAGGGGCATGTTGTCATGAGAGAGGGGCTGCGGGAAGGGGGAATAAGACAAGAAGAAAAGGCGATGGTTAGCGGTAGGCAGCAGAATCAAGAAGGATGGAAGCAGCGTTGCGTGTATTCGTCATCGAGAAAGGGTCGATCCCGCCAGGTGTCGGGGCCAAGGACGGAACCCCAGGTAAGGACGCGCGTGGCAGGGCGAGGGGTGTACCAGCGGTAGCAGTACGGTAGGGAGATGCTGGAGGCCGCAGCGGGCGGAGGGCGTGGCGACGAAGACCGTGTGCCGAGCTTGAACTTGTCGTGTTGGCGCTGTGAGCGACGAAGATCGGAAGCAGGGAGTCGTGTCGTCGACCCAAAATTGAGGTGCGGCGACTGTGGGTGCAGTAGAAGCCGTGAAGGAGGTGGCGCTAGACCATCGGTCGTTGGCTGGTGAAGGAGGTGCCGCCAGAGAAGAGAACGGGCACATGGCTCAATTGGCGGAAAGACTGCGAAGGAGGGCGGCGATGTTGTGAAGCTGGGTTGTATTCCGATCGAGCCGGACAAAGAGGTTGTGGAGGCGGCTATCCATCGTGGCATGAGCCCCGGCGGCTTCGAACGAGCGGACGTGGGCGGGAGGTCGGACCATTGTTACAACTAGTAAAGAAGAACGAGACAAGATTGCATTAATCAAAGAATACAGATACAACCTGGAGCAAGCTCCGGCCAAGACCAAGGAGGTTGGGTCCTCCAATGATCCTCCTCTCCAAGGAGAGCTCAAAATCCTAATGATTAAAAGATCCCTAACACACATACCCCTCCCCCTTATATAGATGAGAGAGGGCAATACAATTACAAAATACTTTAATTAAATTAATTAATATCTAATTAATCAATATTAATTAATTAACTAATAATAATCAAGTACACGAAGAGATATCACGGCGGCTTCCATGCGCGCTCCCCCGACTCATGCAAGGTTGTGTGCTCCGGCAGATGCAATTTCGTAACAAAGGCACTACATTATACCTTGGTGCGGGCCGAAGGCTCGAGGTTGGGCACATCATGAGCTAATTGACCCGGCGAGAGACAAATAAGAAAGAGAGAAAATTGTCTTTAAGATGGCACCAAAAGAGGGAAACACCTCGCTCATCTAGTAAGTTCTTGGATTTCTCAATAATTTGTGGTCGTTCATGCGATAATAAATAATGCAATTGCTTTCTAGCACAGGGAAAGAGTTGGAGTCGTCTTCAGAGGCGAATAAATTGCGGTCTTCGGAGATGGTGGAAGATTTTTCTTTCCACCCAGACGAGGAGCTGGGTTGGGATTTGACTATGGGGTAGATGGAGGAGGTGAGAGACCTCCCCCAAGGCGTATCGGAGGAGAAGAAAATAGAGGGGGAGGTGGTGCAACACACCTCCTCCAAAGAGGCACATAGCGAGAGCGAGAAGAAGGGTAAGGAGGCGGCTGAATCCTTCCCTCAAGCTACGCAAAGTGACTAAGAGGCAAACATCACCTAGGTTCTCATGGAGAGCGTCGAGAAAATGGGCACTCAAAAGGTGTTGGAGAAACTGCAAAAAGTTGCAGAGGTGGAAAAAGTTGGGAAGCCGGTTGTTGTAATATCGGGCGGTTCCAGGGAGGAGATGAATGATGGGGTTCAAAGTTTGATAGAAATCAAGTAATTCACCTAGGATATGGTATCCCGGGAAAAGGTCTATGACAGACAGATGGCGGAGATGCAGCAGTCTTGTGAGATGCAGGGGAGCTCGAGGAAAATCTTGTGATCCATGAGAGAGTGTTGGCGGTGTAGGCGAAGGAGATAATGCGGATCCATAAGGTGAAGTTACGGTAGGGTGCTCACTTAGATAGGGCACTGTAGAACGCAGCAAGAAACGAAAACTCATGGAAGGAGGTTGTCAACCAGTTGGCTGCTCTTGAATGGGAAAGGGTCTAGCTGGTTGCGGTCCGACGGAAGGTGCGTGAGCTTATCATGGCTAGTGCTGGCCCTTCATCAAGCAGAGCGACATAGTAGGTGCATCAACTCGAAGTAGAAGATTTCCTTGAGGAAATAAGATGCTCTGAAGACAGGGTTAGTTGTTGCAGGTCATGAGGAATACAAGCATCGACCTTATTAATGTTTTGAACGAAATTGATATTGTTGTCGATAATGCGTATGTGATGGTTGATTCAATGTCTGTAAATGTGGAGACAATTAAAGCTTTTTTAGAAAGGCCCAAGCGTAGATAGTCTTGTATATCTTTCATTTTTGATATGAAACATTGTTCCTTTTGTTTCTTAGTTTTATTTGTTGTGCAACTGTGCTATTTTGTGTTTTTATTTGACTTTGTATTTGTTCGTGTGACAAAATGGATTTGAGAATATTCTTTGTTTGTCTTTTGTGGTGGCTGTAAAGTGTTTTGGCTTGTGAAGTAAGAAAGTGTTATATGCACGTTTGTCGAAATTTAAGAATCCATTTTGTTAGAAGATCATGGTAATGATACTGAGATATGATTTTTGAGATGGTGTTAGTGGTTCGAGGTGTGGGTTGTTATATATACCAAGGAAGGGGCTTCACATGCTTTATATGATCGTCTTTGAATTTTGTTGCTTTTGTTTGGAGAGCCATGATGTCCAAAGTTTCAGAGTGCGCGTGTGTTGACCCACAGATCGCCACAATAATTCAGTAAACAACAGAAATAGTTTTTTCTCTAGAGCGCGGTACAGTATGTATTACACAATGAGTATACAAAAACACAAATGTACAAAATAGGAACTTTTTATTTTATTAAAAACATATTTACATAGCAATATTACACAGTACAAATATACTAAAGTTACTATAAGAGTGCAGAGTACAAATGTAAGTCTATAAACTACTGTAAGATAGTCTAACTAGTCGGGCTTCCTGTACACAGGACATTGTGGGTACTGGCAACTTTGTACATGCTCCTCGATCGCTTCACCAACTCCTACGAATATCTTTAACCATACAATATACTATGCTTCCCTTCTCTTCCTTCTCTCGTCCTCGGTCAGCTTCTTAACCGTGTCTGAATTGTCTCTTGAACCCAAAAAAATTAAAACAAAGGATTAGTCATAATTAAATGACTAAGTGAAAATTTTACCTCTTTAATAGATGTACATGCAAATACAAAAGATTAATAAAAATATGCATAAGAGTTATATTAAAGTTCTACACACTAAAACAATGTTGAATTCTACAGGCAGTAAATAATAATATGAAGAAAGTTATATATCAATCATATTTTCATAGATTTTGTTGCATTCATTGTACATTATTTTCATTTTTCAGTGTCCATTTTGTTTACTGTTCATTTTGTTGTGTCTATTTGCATTTACTGTCTGTTTGCTAACGGTAACTGCATCAGTATCAGTACTCAAGTCTTTGGGCCCAACCCCTAAGGGTCTACATCGTCTACCAATCCAGCACACAACAAACGCTTTATTCCTGTTGGTCCCCCCGAATTGGTCGACAAATCTAATCTTGTGTGAACCCACAGCTAAGGTCTTTCAACCAAACCGAATTAAACTCAATATTTGCTCCAACACATTCCCACGCGCTTTGATCCTTTCAGTTCCCTGGAGTTCAATCCAGTGTGCGAACAATCCTTATCATTACTTATGCATCAATGCATTCACTTTATTAAGCATAAGGTTTTGTACTTACATACTTAGTTCTTACATGCTAATGCTCCCACATGCTTATAGATACTTGTTTTTCAAATTCTCTTTCTTTATTTGAGCGGTTCTTTATGTGTCAGTGATTGGAAAACAACGAATTTATTCAATTTCATTCAAATGATGCACATGCATATAATAATTTAAAGTAATGTGCTAGCAAGTAATCATTTAAAATATGTGAAAATAAAGCATAAATTAAAGAGAATCTTAACGCCATCTTTTCTTTTCTTTTATCATTTCTTGAATCATCATCGTGTCTATCTTTTGACATCATCTTCCGCAGTATCAGAATTCTGTCTCGATTAAGAAGGGTCGTGTCTTAAATAGCTTACCACATTGATTCTATTAAATGATGATGACTTTTAAAGAGGTTATCAAAAGTAAAAAATACTCGGGTAGATGTAAATGCAATATACGGAAACTTTATATCAAAATTCAATAAAATTAGCCCTAAATAAAATATCAGAAACTATCACCTTATGGAAAAATCAATTTCCAAACCCCCACAAGAAAACTCCAACCGGCCACTTCAATATCAAAACATTTATATAAACTACATTGCCTTCAATATGAAATTTTTTTAGTGGGACACAAAATGCAAGGGTCCAAAATAAGTTTCTAAATCCTTTAACAGCCGGCCAACTAAACATTTATATGGAATTGCAAATGTCTATTTCAACCCTAACACATGAAAAAGAAAGAAGAAACGCTTTATCCAAATCATCAAACCAAATGAATAATTACTACTAGAGAATGAAAGAAAATATAAGTTATTAAGCCACAGACGGCCATATGCAACCAAAATTCCATTTCAGTAGAAAGAAGAAGAAAGAGAAGGAGAAAAAAGGGGGAGAGAATAAACTAAAATACGGCCATATAAAACCCTAATTTATACATTATACAACTTCCATGACGAAAAGAGAGGGGGAGAGGAAAAGAAATGCTTGTTGCGAAGAAGAAGAAGGTAAAAAAGTGGATGAATTAAGTTTTGATCCTTTCCAAAACCTCCAAAAAATTGATGCTGCAACGTAAATCGGCTGGAATAGGGCATGAATGTCATCAAGAGGAAGAAGAAGAGCCGCATGCGTCGAGAGAAGGAACGGCGAAGACATCCTGTTGAGATAGAGTGGGAGAGAGGGGGGAAGAAGAAAGAGAAGGAGAGGAGTTGGGAGTTGTCGTCCGAGAGTTGCGAGAACAAAGAGGAGCAAGTGGCTTGATGGGGAAGAAACAAAATGCCGTTTCTTGATCTAATAGGAGCCTGACCAGAACCGACCTACTTAATCTAGGCCTTAATTAACCATATGATTTGTCCATTGCATAAGTGAAGCCATGCAAGTTAATCCCATATAGAAGGCCTAAGGCCTAAGGGACTAATCAAATACAACCATCACTTAAATCAAGCCCACAAATGCATTTCATCCCACCAAAAAATAAATTTAGTATTATGGTTCCCCTGAGGTCTTATTTATAGACAAATCCTGCGGGGAGAGGGGTCATTATTGCGAGAATGTTCTTCCCTTGCAAAATACCTGTCATGCGACTTGAGAAGCAACCTGGCCTATTGAAAGACTTGGGAAGCAACCTCGCCTATCGAGCAACTTGAGAAACAACCTCGCCCACAACAGTGAGTTACCTGTGATGCTTGCCCAAGTTGGCGACTACCAAGTCTGCTCGCCCTTTGGCTAGGATTTCCCCTGATATTTGACTTCGACCTGCTATGCTTACGTGTCCTAAAAGGGCCAACCCTCGAGGAATACGGGTTGTACACAATCTCCGCTCTTTGCGAGTTCTTAGAGAGCTTGAAAAGAATCATCCAAAGAAACTGAGTATGCGCGAAAATGCTCAAATATTATGTGTTTTGAGATGGTGGCACGGAGAAAGATATAAAAAAAGAGTTGAATGATAAGTGGCGAGATTAAATTGATTACGTACTTTTATGCATGACTCTTATTAAAGATGTAACATCCCATTTTCAAATTAGACCCCCCCCCCTTAGGAGTGACTTGAGCATAACTAGGTCATATGAGTTAACCTAGGTGAGCCCAGGAGACCAAGTGACCTAAAAACCTAGTTGAGACCCACTTGGTCTGCAAATAGTAATTTTCAAAACTCTGATTTTGGGTGGCCTAGTAGGTTCATTGTGACTCTAAAAATTCCCTTAGACCTAATGTGGGCCCAATGAGTCACCAAGGACCCACTTGGGTCAACCATAGTGGTCAATTTGACCAAGTTAACCCCAAGCCCAAATCAAGTCAAACCTAGCCTATATGGGCTAACCCAACCTCAAACCACCCTCCCCCTTAGGCTAACTCTTGCATGATTATTTTTTTATGATATTTGGCTGCCAATATCCTAGGGAATTGACCAAGTCAACATTGGTGACTAGGAGAGAGAGAGAGAAGCCTAAATTTAGAGAAATAAAGAGGAGAGAGAAAGTGTTTAAAGAGGCCACTTATGGTGGAAGGTGAACCACTCCCTTCATGATATTTCCTAAGGGAATTATTAACCTTAGTGGGCTGCCAATAGGTTGAGGGAGATGAGCAAATTCGTCCATGATAATTAGGAGAGAGAAAAATATATATATATCATTTTCATGAATAATGGAGGAGAGAGAAAAATTTGGAGGAACAGTATTCATGACCAAGAGTCTCTCTCTCCACCATCAAGCCTTGATATTATTCCCCATTCAACTCCCTTGACTCTTGGGATGAAAATAACATCAATTGCCTTGATGTGAGGAGAGAGAAAAGGGGAGTTTCTTTTTAATTGAGGAGAGAGAAAGAGGAAAAGAGAGAGAGGAGTTACGGAGGGAGACCATGAGCCACCCCATTCACCTCCCCAAGCCCCCAATCATTCTTCCTGATCCTTGGGAAGAGATTCCCATCATTTTCTCATCAGCCACCATCAATGGAGGAGCCCAACCACCATGGCCGAACATCCCTTCACCTCCCCTCCCATGAAAAAAAAATATAAAACCTCATTTGCAGCCACCTATTCTCATTTTTGGCTATTCCATCTCCCTCAAAGCGTCCATGACAGTCAAAATAGCATATAATATCGATGGTTTTGGTGGAGGAACGAGGGATCGGACAAGTTCGCCGGAGAGGAAAAACGCCATGACAAACCGCCGCCGCCGCCATCGTCGCCGAACCCCAAATAAGGTCCTCCTCCTCTCCTTCTCTCATGCTTAGATCCTAGGAATGTTTAGAAGTTGATTTCATGCCCAAACGAACCGGAGCAAATTTTGAAATTTCAGAAAATTGCCATTTTTTGGGAGCTTTTGAAGCTCTCGGCTAGGGCGGCGCCGCCACCTCCGACCGCCCTAGCTCCGGCCGTGGATAGCCCCCACCACCGGGAACAAATGGGTGATGTTTTCCGGTGGTGGCGCCGCCTCAGGCCGCCGGGATAAGGCCCGCAAAAACCACCTGTGCGGGCTCGTTTTCTGTCCAAATCGGAGAAGATGAACAGTTGCCGTCGGATGCGCTTTAAGATTCGTGCAGGATCAAATAAACACTTATAAACCCCTATTTTTCGGATTTTCTGTATTTAATAAAACAGTTTCACTATAAATTAAATTTAGGCCCCTTATGGGCACCACATGAAAAAGGTTACAACATGAAAGTTGTAGGTATTTTAAATACCTACAATTTGATATGCAGTGGTGAGGGGACTGCCCTGTAGAGCCTTTTTAGTAAGGGTATGTCCTACAACTAGGGCAGATTTCTCCTAAAAATTATTTAGGCCCTTTAGGGGCATGTTCATCAAAAATGATCAACATAAATATTATAGGAATTTTTATTATCTACAGTTTGATATGTAATGGAATTTTTTAGGACAAGTCTACTGACCTATAGGGCCATTTTTCTAGGGTAGGACCTATATGTAGGGCAGATTTTAAAATAATTCCCCACACTTGACCCTTGGTCCAAATGCTTTGAAATTTGGACAGGGACTCAATATCACCTAGACCTAACTCCTGTAAAAATTGGAGACCATTTGGGCTAGTGTAACTTAGGGTTCTGCCCTAAACCTAGAAAAGCTAGGGTAAGGTAGTTGAAGGGTCAAATGACATCCAAACCCTCCCAAATTTTAGTGAGGTATCCCTGGTATAGGTATCTAGGTCTGGTTCAAATTTCAACTCATTTGGTTGAGTTTTGATTAGGAATCCTCTAAACCCTAGTTTTGACCTAGTAGAAGGAAGCTTAGTGAGAAGGTTCTTTGCACTCAGGTATGATCATCTCACCTCAACAGAGGTTGAGATTTTGACCACTGGTTTATTTTGGTCCTAAGATTACCCTTAGGGAAGATGGGATGATTTAGGGTAAGTTTACCCTAGGGCCCAGGTTCAAACCCTAAATGTGGACTTTGGGGGTTTGTGAAGGACATAGGGGCAAATGCCCTTGTATGGCCTTGAGATTTAGTGGAGAGGTTGTTAATGAGTTTGTAACTCTCTGGTTGTAATGTTAGAGAATTTTGATGTAGTTAGCTACCTCAAAACTTAAACCCTAGTTTTAGGGTAGAAGGGATTTTAGGTCAAAACAGTATCTTAAACTCTTTTAAAAGCCATGAAATTGGGGTAGTGTGTTTCTAGGGTAGTTAGGACCCTTGGATAATTTTACTAGAATTTTTGGATAGGTATTTCTAGTACTTCATTCATGAATGTGGGTATAGCTCTTTTTGATGTTTTATTTATTAAAGATTTTTAATCCAAATAAGGCCCCCTTGAAACTCTGGAATTAGATGTTTTTAGCCAGTAGGAATGTCCATGAATTTTAGTTCAATTTTATGTTGATTAAATAGAATAGTTCCTTCACAAGTATTATCAAAGGGCTCTATGTTTTAAAAATATTTTATGGCATGAATAGTCTCTGGAAAATTATGAAAGTTGGTAAATAGTGTTTTTAAATCATTATAAATCAGTGGGATTTTCCTCTGAAGTTTTGGAGTTATGGATTTAGTACTTGATTCACAAACATGCTAGATTAGGATTTTAGAAAATGATTTATTATAAATTAATTTCCAGCAAGAAAATTATGAAACTTTTATAGTACTGTTTTCATGGTATTTCTAATATCCTGTAATTAATCCAATTTATTTGGAAGAGAATTTGATGTAATTTATTCATTAGACATGAAGGAAATGGTTTATTGCAAAAATAAGTTTAGGCCCCTTAGACCTTAGTGAAAATTGTCAAACCTTGGATATATCATTTTTAGACATAGTAGTATTTGTCTTAAATTTATTATGATTTATACATGACTGAAAAGTATACTCCTTGCTCAAATTTGGAAGATCTTGGATTTTAGTAAAATTAATTAATTACTAGATTAATTGGGAAAATTGTTATTATCGGAAATCGATTCAATAATGTCATGATAGGCCCCCAGTAATTAACATAGGCCGTTCGGAAGAAAACACAAAGGACATCATATCATAGACATCACTTAGTATAAGGTGGTCTGTAGTTAGTAACTTTGGGAAATGAGTAACAAGATAAGTTTTGGGTTAGCGTAAGGACAGCTTGTGTTGGATTGGATTTAAAGAAAGAAGATGGGTCACCATAGGAGGTTTCAAGTGTGGTGAGGAATGAGTTGATGCGCTCTAGAAGGTGCGCAGGACCGACGAAAGATCGTCGTCCCCGTAGGAGTGAAGAGTCAAATCCACCCTAGGTTTAGTTCGATGCAATTTATAGAGAGAACGGGTAAGGGAAAAACAACCAATAACAATAAGTGTCTTGCGAAAGGGAACTTCGGGCCGTAATGCCGCCGTCTTGGTTCCTAGTGCCCTTTGAGAGCCCTTCACGGGGTATGCCGGGGGCAGTCCTGGGCTAACGTAAATCTTAAAACAAACGAAAGAGTAATTAGCCTAATAGGGATTCACATTGCACACACTCATTAATTAGGGTTGGTAATGGTTAATTCGTCCCGAGGTGTTCAAGGGGGCGCCGTCTCGTGGTGTTCTAAGGGATGAAGTCTGGAGATGAGCCGGACGGTTTAGTCCGGGGAATTTGGTCTCGGATGTGGTTTATACGGACGGTTAGTCCGGGAGTTCGACACTTTAAAAATTGTTATATATTAAACTGTTGCATGTGCATAAAAATAGGAAAAATTAAGGTGGTGGGTTCTCGATATCGGGGAGTTCGATTGCACCGACACCGATATCGTTGACTCGGCAAGGTGACTAGCACTTAGCCAAGGTTAAGTCCGGCGGACCAGCCGGCAAGAGTACGCAGGAGTCCGCCTCGTGCACCAGGCGTTGAGGGCGTACGATAGGTCAGACCAGTGGTGCTTTTACTGGTTTTGAGGTGGGCGAGGCCCAACCCACCGCTTCCGTTTGCCACTACGGGAGTATCCTGGGAGTTATCTCCAGAAAGGGGGGAACTAAAGGTTTGTGTACACAAAGTTGTGTGTGTGAGTTGCACTGCTTGAACATCATAACCCACCATATAGCTGCATGTCATAATCATTCATAACAACCTCGACACCTAAAATATAAGTGGAATGGGACGCTTATACTTTAGGACTTGCAAAACGACCCCTTGGTCTATAAGCTTGTGTGGGCAAGTTTATAAATTAAGGTTAATTTGATATATGTATACCTGCTGCGTGATAACCGACACCCCAACGTATAAGCGGTATGGGACGCGTTATACGATGGGAGCCTTGCAAAAGATCCATTGGCTTATGTGTACTCACATAAGCGAAGGTTTAACTTCTTACTTACTTACCTTTCTGTTATACCTATTACAACATTTATACTGTTCACCTGTTATAACTTGCTAGTTAGGTCCACCGTCATCTGCTTTGGAATTTATCTCCACTTTCATGTCCTCTCCTTTCTTCCTCTCCGCCCGGTGCCTTAGAGCGTGGGGGAAGGGGTGGGGGATGATAGGGCTTAGTCTTTTAGACTAACGGTTTTCGAACCATATCATATTAGGGGATCGCGGAGCCCAGCATGGAGGAGCAGCCTAGGAGGCCGGTACACTTGGAGATGGGGCAGTCTAGCACTGGAGTCCAGACTGCAGGGACCGTGAGTCCTGACCTTTAGTAGAGTTTTAGTCTTGCTTCCGCATTGAGTGATTTTGTAGTGAGGACTTGATGTACCGGGCATGAGCCCTTATATTTCTAGTATCTTTGTACTCTGATGTTTTCTGTGGACACTCCCTTCGTGGAGTTTATATATATGTGATATTCTCTTTTGGTGGACTTGCTACTCTCTTGCTTGCTACTTATTGTGATCGAAAAGGCCGGCAGAATCGGCGCGTTTTAGTGACGACCTTCCCGGGTGCGAAGGTGTCACCGCAAAGCGGCGGTTCTGGGCATAAGACCCCGGGTTTTCAAAAAAAAAAATGGGGTCTTACAAAAGATATGATACATTTATGTGACACAAACTTTGTTTTCATTTAATATATGATATATGAGTATAATAATGAAGAAAATGTGAATGCCAGACATGTCTTTATATTAATTTATATTTATAATTACATAATTCAAAATTTCAAAAAATATCATGTATTCTAGGTTTTATGAAAATCACATTTCTCGTATTCATATCCAGTGTTGTGGATATCCTCTGACATGGTCGATATGTCGGCCGACATAAAGATTTCATGGATAAAACGACACATTTTCGATCTTTTTTTGCAAAATATCATTTCAAAATATATCCTCTGATATATTTGTTATTGACCGATATATTCGGCGATATATCGGCCAATATATTCCGATATTTTATTGACTGTTCTTTTTTTTCAATTTATTTTAATCAGTGTTTATGCTCTAATATATCAAAGACCAAAATTGTTTCATTGTTTAGGTTGTTTTTTTTTCCTTTCTTTGGCTTTTTTCCTTGCTCAAGCCCGTCATCAACTTCAATTATGCATGGTCTTTGAATTATGGACTAAAGGTTTCATATCTTCCATTGTCATCAGCAACTTTCCGACTTTTTGCTTCCTCTCGTTTTATTTCACGTGTTATACCATTATTACTTGTGTAACACGAAATGTTTATATTAGTTTGATAAATTTAGGAGCTCAATAAATACCAAAGTATTAATATAGTAAAATATATAATTTAAAAAATGATTAAATTTATATATAATTACACATATAAATAATTAAATATTAAAATCTGATATATGAAATATCCTCAATATATCCCCCGATATAGTAAAACTGACATGACAAACCAAAACCGACGTGTCCCCGATATCCAACATCTACAACCTTGTTCATATCGTATCACACTGTGTATCATGCCCCCGTCCCCATGCAACATAGATTGTACCATAACCATAACTGAAGTGAATTAAGCATAACTTCAACAAAGAAACAACCACAGCCTATAGTATCAAGATCTTTCTATTCGACGTGATTATTGATCTAATAGTAGATAAGAGACTTTTGTTTCAGGTGTAGCACTTGATTGTTCACCTCAGTTGGATGTTGTTCGTGGACGAAATGAGATCCTTCTAGTAGAAATTTGATCTCCATTTCAGTGACGAATGACTTAAACAAGTCACTCCCCATGTACTCAAGGGCGGAACTAGGATTTTTGCACCGCTTGGGCACAATAAATTTGAACAAACAAATCAGTATTAAAAAATTTCTTAAATTTATGTTTGGGAAAATGTATCTAGGATTCTAGATGAGGTTGACAAGGAAGAAACAACATAGGTAGTTCACTTACCCGTTGGGGAAGAAACATTTGAGGTGTTTCCCTCAGGTGCAGCTAAAATAGCAGTCCCAGGAGCGGGGAAACAACAGTCCCATGAATTTATGTTTGGCCTAACTTTATGTCTATTGGCCCACCAAAATTTAGCTAAAATAGCACTCCCAAGGATTCATTATTATGTTTAGCCCAACTTTAACTATTTGGCCACCCAAATTCAGGTAAAATAGTAATTACAAGAGGGGAGAAACATGTCAAATTGATTCAGTAATTCATTCACTTTTGATTTGAGCTCAAATTGATTATAAGTTTTTTATTCAAAATTTTGATGCCAACAACTCTGAACAAAATAATTTAACATTAATTTGGTTCTTGTATTTGCTTTACAGTTCTTGTATTTGCTTTACAATTTGCAGAACATATGAAATCATGTAATTAAAATAAAGCAAAACAGAGCAAGAAACCTTAAAAATGGAGCAAAATCAGACAGGCTAATAAAGCTAAAGAAATGCAGAACATCACTTCTATCTATTTCCACAGAATCCACCACATCTACAGATCTACGAGCATCTACAAATCCAATCTTTTGCATCATTTCAATCTACAGGTATTCGGACAAACAAATATTTAGAAATCAAATATCCATGAGTTGGAGAGGAAAAAGAGATATTCAAAAATGAGAAATCAGATCTACAGACCTTAATCGACTTATAGACATAGTTTGGGCTCCTTGACTGAAGTCGGTGAGAGAGAAGAGGACTGAAGTCTGAAGAAGGCAAGCAATCGAACTATTGAAGCCCGTACCAGTGCTCTGACGCTGTCGAGGAGAGCTGGGGAGTGGGGGCGGGCTTCTTCACTCAGGCAGAGAGGGATTCTTTGCTGGGGCAGAGAGGGCTTCTTCGCAATGACGACAAGAGAACTGGTGAAGGGGGATGGCTTCTTCCGTTCAACGATTTTAGGTCCAGGCACCGCCATACCCAGGACTAATTTTTATCACAATTTTCACTCAAGGGCACGTGCTCGGGCGTGTCTCTGATTTAGTCCGCCCGTGCATGTACTCCTCTATCCCGGAAACTTGATTGTGTGGTCCTCACCCATGATCAGCAGCTCGGGCGAAAAAATATCGGATCCACCGTCGGAGCAATAAAAGGCTCATTTGATGACCTAGTAGATGATCTCGTCAGTATCCTCGGCTCACATGGTGTTACCAAGGTGGCCCTCGCAAACAAACTACCTGCTCTGCCTTGGCTTAGTAGTAACACAAACACCTAAACTACATGTCACAAGCCTTCCTAATAGGAAAATATTTCGACGGCTTTCTGGTATACGATTTCACCATCAAACACCCCGATCGTATTCAGGGTTCGGTGAATCTTAATGTTCCTTACTCCCCCATCGAATTCAACCTTAAACCTCTCCCCGAGGATTTCTTCGTCCACAAAGGGCAGGAGACGGTGAGGGCGGAAGCAGGCATCAGTTGAATATCAACGAAGATGGTGGTGACGAATGTGAACATCCTCTTCTCCGCGAGTGAGATCCCCGTAGAGGCGGAAGGCCAAGAGATCTGATGAGTCTGGCAACTTCTGGCGGGGGAGGTGGCATCGGAAAACGAGGGAGGGAAGAAATGAGGAACAGGGAGATTGGGAAAGGCCGACGGAATATGCATGACTTTGATGTGTGAGGGATGCCTGCATAAAAAACTAGGGCTTTCAAATAAATCCCTACAAAACCAGGGTTTTTTGTTTGCTAGAAGTTGAGCATGGTTTATTAGTAACAACACCTTGAATAAACTATTCATCATAAAATGTAATGGGTAGGATGTCATCAGTTTGTGAATATATCATACTAGGTAATTCTGCAAAAAAAAACTGGCAGAATAAACAGATGAAGGATAAACACTAATTTACCTTGGAACTAAAGTCTTCAATGTTCTGTTGAGGAGGATAATAAGGAAACTGATGGGAAAAAATAAGCGATATAAATCAGCCCCAGAAAATCAAGCAAAAGAGTGGCAGCACATCTTCATCATCAAATCCAGTCATAATAAACTAAAATGAAATCAATCGCATCTTCCAACTTCATCAACTAGACTACCTGTAGCACAAACTCCCCTTCATCAAGATCGTGGGCAACCAGAACACCAATAGCCTCAGAATTGAAGATAAAAAAGAGCATTCCAGGTCTTCTGTGCAGTAGATATCGGCCAAGATCTTTGCTAAAAAAATGGACACTAACAAGCTTTTGCAAGTCACGCTCACCATGCATTTTTACGCCTACTAGTTTCCTTATTGTACTACTTGCGCCATCAGACCCAATTACAAAACTTGAATGAAAATTCATCTCTTCTACTTTTCCATCCTTCAGAAAAGATGCGACTAATTTGACACCTTCAACTGTAGGTTTGATTGAAGTGCATTCAACACCCATGAGAATCCTCTTCTCTTGTAACATGCAATTTTTTGATGCTTGAAGTCCATCGTGCGTACATAACTTAAAACCCAGAGTTTCTAATTTTTTAAGTAGCAGTTTAATCAATTTGTACTGCGAGTAGTGCGCAACAGAAACAGGACTAATTTTTTTTTCAAAATCTGAGAAGAACATTAAGAAAGATAAATAATGTGTGAAAATAAGCAAACTATTTGAATTGTAGTAACCATGAGTTGCAAATTTACCCTGAGGTTGCATGTGATCAACTGTCCCAAGAATGGTACCAGAAAGAGAGGTGCAATATAAGAACTTCCTCCACAAATCCACTGGTGGTTGCGACTTCTGGATGTCGTCTCCAAGACCATCCATTTTACTAAAAATCTGTTAAAAAGCTTTCATAAGAACACGTTAAAAAAATGTAATGCAATTGAGTGTGTAATCTTCTTACCCATATATAAAGTTTAATCTTTATAGCACACGTAGAGAAATGTACTCAATGCAGTAGGTGAAAGGGATCATGTTGCACACTTACACATGGGTCTACATGACGATCAAGCCAACCATTCTGTGTGGATCGGTGATTCATGATTTTTAGTTTTTTTAATACATTTTTCTGTTTTTTATCTTAATGTATTTTGAGGGCCAACATGATCAAAGAATCATGACCGTTCATGCCGGCTTCAAAATCTATAAATAGGGATAGATGACTCATTTAGAAGGAATTGAAAGTTAGAGAGAAAATTCCTCCATTTGATCACCAATGCTGAAGCTGAAGCCTAGGTGTGAAACCTAGGAAATACCTCCCCACCCCTCTTGGCCAGCAGTCCCCCCTTCACTCCACCACCAATTGCCAGACACCACCAGCCACCTCCATGGCCGGTACCCCCACCTCTCCACCATCACCTCCCCAACTTCCTACAACTACCCATGAACTACCTCCACTACATCATAACTGCCCATTAACTACCTCCGCTACCTCTTAACCACTATAACTTTCACATAACTACCTTAAACACCCCATAACCACTTAAATCAACCTCCATTATAACTTCCCTGCCACAATCCACTATCCTCTCAAGCCTTACAGCCAGCCAGCCCTTTTTCCCTACAAACCAAAATTTCCCTTCCCCATAACTGTTCTGGACACTGCTTGTACAACAAGAGTTCAGTTTCCCTTCGCTATATTCAGTCCAGCGGCCAGTCCAGAGGAAAATCCAGCCTCTGGGCACATCTCTTGCCGACGTCCTAGTCTCCGGCACACGTCCCACTCTCCATCTCAAGAATCCACTCTCCATCCGTATCTCTAATATTTCTGGTTTGGACACAGCCTAGAAATTACATTTTTGGGCTCTGGAATTTCAAAGAACCCATAATTTTGTATTTTGCAAACCAATCCATGTCCATTGCCCCACCGACCTCCCAATCCATTCCCAAACATTACCGGACCTAGTCATGCTCGGGATACGTGCTACAACCTACACGGCTTTCCTCCTCCCAATGGGGTGGACTTGCAAAACGCAGTGGTTGAGGTCGTGGTAGAGCTCCAGGGAGAAATTCTCCATCATTTCACTCGGCTCATCTAACTGAGGTTCCCGAGGACAGTTCTCCTGGATATTTATGTCATGCTACTACTCTTCAGTCATCTTTTTTGCTGAAGATATGCAGGCTCTTCTCTGGTTAATGCAAGCCTTACTCTTGCGAATCCCACTGCCTCTACTTCCTCGTCTATCTTTGCTCACGCAAGTACACCAGGTACCCACTCTTGACTCTACTACTACTCGCCTTCTCCACATCAACTCAAGAACCACTGATCACATGACTTCATCAGCTTCAGGTTTTGTGGCATATTCTCCTCTTTCTGAAAGAGATAAAGTGAGTATCGTTGATGGCACTTTCTCCTCCATTGCCGGAAAAAGATCGAATTGCTTGTTCCTTTCTCACTTTATCTTATGTATTTCATGTTCCAAATTTTACTCATTGCTTCCTTTATGTTAGTCATTTGACAAACTCTCTTCATTGCTCAGTTACCTTTTTCATCTAATGCGTCTTTCAGGATCTGAAAACGAAAAGTGATTGGCTCTGGTAGCATGTGTAGAAACTCAAATCATGGGCTCTTTAACTGATTCATGGATCGGACAACAGTTTCGAATAAAAAGGGTCACAGTTCACCAAAAATGTTAAGTACAAAGAATATACACCAAGCTTTTTATTCAATTCTTTCCTCTATTTATTACACGATCAGTAACACATACTAGATAGGCTTATTACAATAGATACACGTAGGTCCAGTACAGCGAGCTCTGTGCCAATCCCGAGCTTGGATTATTGTCGTTGCCAGATCAGTTGCTAGGCTTCTATGTGTTCCGCTTGGCATTGGTTCTGCTGCCTAAAAAAAAGTGTCCATTCTATACTCCTTAATTTTAGTTACATAAAATGGGAAATGCTCTGATAATGCAAACTTGAATTGGGCCCCACCCCCGAATAGCGTAATTGTAGGCTCACCCCTACTGGTGAATCCATCAGTAGATGCCTCTACATCATAGGATTCGAAACCATCATATTTCCCTATGCAGCGTTTTAAATAAATTTTATCTTGTCGTATAAACAGGAATTTTGAATAAAACTGATCCTCTTAGAAATATGTATCGTTTAATTGTCCCCTTGCCCACTTTTATTTATTTAGCGATATCTCATTACGGCGAAACTCATATGCACAGACAATTCTTTAAAAAGATAATTAATTAGATACTGCAAAATGATTGGATACCCATAATTTCAAGAAATAAAATACTCACCAAAGCTTTGCCCTTAATCATATTATCCTGAGACGTCAACCTTCTTCGTTTAATTCTTGGCTGTGGAAACCACTGTAATAGCATGCATTTTAATTGGGTTGCGTCTCTTATAATATTTAAGGAATTTACGAAAAATCGGAAAGCCAAATATATAAACCGGAAAACTCAAAATACTCGGAAATGATCGTAGAAAACAATTTCAACTCGTATACTTTGCTGGACATCCATAATTGTGCCTTGAAATGGGCTAAAATCAGCCCCCAAATAGACCCCCCGTCCTCTTAAAATTCCGTCCAGCAAAGCCAAAAATATTGGGTGAACCACCCCTTGAAAACTCGACGAAAAGTGACTCAAAATCAGCAAGAAAACAGTAACGAAACAGCCATAGAAATCAGCATAAAACCGCCCCATAAATTTGTAAAAACAAAAATCAGTAAACAGCATTCTTACAGCGGGAGAAGGAGAAAGCAAATTGCTGCACAGTCGAACTCCTGATGTGCAAAAGTGCGACAAGGTTCTTCCAAGAACTCCAAGAAGAAGCTGGAGAAGAGGAGGTAAGGAAGAGAAGCAACAGTAGGTTTAGACCAGCGGCAGAGCAACAGTACAGCAAGGCAGCAGCTAAGACAGCAGGGAGCAGCAGCTTGGGGCAGCTGGGAGCAGCAGTTCGGGGCAGCTGGGAGCAGCAGCTTGGGGCAGCAAGGAGCAAGGAAAGAACAGCAGTTTGGGGGCAGCAGTTTAGGAGAGGAAGAGCAGAGTATAGCAGTTGGAGAAGAAGAGGAGGAACTCCACCAGGAATTTATATAAGTATATAGGCAGTGAAGAGGCAAGAAGAAGTCAAAATGGAGTGGTTAACTCAAATAGGTGTCACATATCTCAATTAAGCCAACACCCAAGTGTCCAAACACCAGATAAGTGTCAAAGTAACTAAACCTCAGCAGCGAAGTGTCAAACCTCAACAACCAAGTGTCAACATACCCTCCAACACAAGCCCAATCTCAGCCAGCACTATCCATATCCAGCATCCAATCAACATAGCCAGCACACATCTCAGCCAGCACATTAATTCAATACATCAGGCCAACCTACATAACCAGCCCACTTAAAATTACTATAATCTTAACCAATTGTTATTGGCACCCCCAAAATAAAATCAAATGAAACGGAAAATGCGCAAAAAAATAAATCTCGAGAAAAAATATTGTACTGCCTTTATCATCATCATCGGGGAAAAATAATTATTTTGTTTTGCGAATTTCGGGTTGTTACAAATCTTCTCCACTAAAAGAGTTTTCGTCCCCGAAAACTAACTTGATAACGTCACGAACAAGTTCCTATATAAGGAAAGGTGTACGTTTAGCGGTTTATTCATGTAATGTCTTTGTACTATCTGTGACCCAATGTATTGAAAACCTCCCTCTGATACCAATTTGTAGAGACCCAAATCGTGGACTCTTCAACTGATTCATGGATCGGACAACAGTTTTGAATAAAAAGGGTCACAGTTCACCAGAAATGATAAGTACAAAGAATATACACCAAACTTTTTATTCCATTGTTTCCTATATTTATTACACGATCAGTAACACATACTAGATAGGCTTATTACAATAGATACACGTAGGTCCAGTACAGCGAGCTCTGTGCCAATCCCGAGCTTGGATTATTTTCGTTGCCAGATCAGTTGCTAGGCTCCTATGTGTTCCTCTTGGCGTTGGTTCTGCTGCCTAAAAAAAAGGGTCCACTCTGGGTTAGTCATAAAAATTATGACTATGTGAAAACAGTACTTCGTGAAGCGTTGTACATGCAAACAAGGGGGATGATAACAATATGCATATAGTACAATAAATTAATCACTTGATTATTCTCAACACTAATCCTTAAAGTACCCCTTAATTTTAGTTACATAAAATGGGAAATGCTCCAGTGATGCAAACTTGAATTGGGCCCCGCCCCCGAAGAGCGTAATTGTAGGCTCACGCCTACTGGTTGATCCATCAGTAGATGTCTCTACATCATAAGATTCGAAGCCATCACATTTCCCTATGCAGCGTTTTAAATAAATTTTATCTTGTCGTATAAACATGAATTTTGAATAAAACTGATCCCCCCAGAAATTTGTATCGCTTAATTGTCCCCTTGCCCACTTTTATTTATTTAGCGATATCTCATTACGGCAAAACTCATATGCACAGACAATTCTTTAAAAAGACAATAAATTAGATACTGCGAAATAATTGAATACTCATAATTTCAAGAAATAAAATACTCACCACAGCTTTGCCCTTAATCATATTATCCTGAGACGCCATCATTCTTCATTTAATTCTTGTCTATGGAAACCACTGTAATAGCATGCATTTTAATTGGGTTGCGTCTCTTATAATATTTAAGGGATTTACGAAAAATCGGAAAGCCAAATATAATAAACCGGAAAACTCAAAATACTCGGAAATGATCGTAGAAAACAATTTCAGCTCGTATACTTTGCTGGACAGCCATAAGTGTGCCTTGAAATGGGCTAAAACCAGCCCCCAAATGGACTTCCCGCCCTCTTAAAATTCCGTCCAGCAAAGCAAAAAATATTGGGTGAACCACCCCTTGAAAACTCGACGAAAAGTTGCTCAAAATCAGCAAGAAAACAGCCACGAAACAGAAATAGAAATCAGCATAAAACCGCCCCATAAATTTGTAAAAACAAAAATCAGTAAATAGCATTCTTACAACAGGAGAAGGAGGAAGCAAATTGTTGCACAGTCGAACCCCTGATGTGCAAAAGTGCGGCAAGGTTCTTCCAAGAACTCCAAGAAGAAGCTGGAGAAGAGGAGGTAAGGAAGAGAAGCAACAGTAGGTTTAGACCAGCGGCAGAGCAACAGTACAACAAGGCAGCAGCTAAGACAGCAGGGAGCAGCAGCTTGGGGCAGCTGGGAGCAGCAGTTCGGGGCAGCTGGGAGCAGCAGCTTGGGGCAGCAAGGAGCAAGGAAAGAACAGCAGTTTGGGGGCAGCAGTTTAAGAGAGGAAGAGCAGAGTATAGCAGTTGGAGAAGAAGAGGAGGAACTCCACCAGGAATTTATATAAGTATATAGGCGGTGAAGTGGCAAGAAGAAGTCAAAATGGAGTGGTTAACTCAAATAGGTGTCACATATCTCAATTAAGCCAACAGTCAAGTGTCCAAACACCAGATAAGTGTCAAAGTAACTAAACCTCAACAGCGAAGTGTCAAACCTCAACAACCAAGTGTCAACATACCCTCCAACACAAGCCCAATCTCCGCCAGCACTATCCATATCCAGCATCCAACCAACATAGCCAGCACACACCTCAGCCATTACATTAATTCAATACATCAGACCAACCTACATAACCAGCCCACTCAATTGTAGCAAGCTCATAAACACAAGGACAGCCCACTTAAAATTACTATAATCTTAACTAATTGTTATTGGCACCCCCAAAATAAAATCAAATGAAACGGAAAATGCGCAAAAAAATAAATCTCGAGAAAAAAATATTGTACTGCCTTTATCATCATTATCGGGGAAAAATAATTATTTTGTTTTGCGAATTTCGGGTTGTCACAAATCTTCTCCACTAAAAGAGTTTTTGTCCCCGAAAACTAACTTGATAACGTCACGAATAGGTTCCTATATAAGGAAAGGTGTACATTTAGCGGTTTATTCATGTAATGTCTTTGTACTATCTGTGACCCAATGTATTGAAAACCTCCCTATGATACCAATTTGTAGAGACCCAAATCCTAGACTCTTCAACTGATTCATGGATCGGACAATAGTTTTGAATAAAAAGGATCACAGTTCACCAGAAATGTTAAGTACAAAGAATATACATCAAACTTTTTATTCCATTCTTTCCTATATTTATTACACGATCAGTAACACATACTAGATAAGCTTATTACAATAGATACACGTAGGTCCAGTACAGCAAGCTCTGTGCCAATCCCGAGCTTGGATTATTGTCGTTGCCAGATCAGTTGCTAGGCTCCTATGTGTTCCACTTGGCGTTGGTTCTGCTGCCTAAAAAAAAGTGTCCACTCTGGGTTAGTCATAAAAATTATGACTATGTGAGAACAGTACTTCATGAAGCATTGTACATGCAAACAAGGGGGATGATAAAAATATGCATACATTACAATAAATTAATCACTTGATTATTCTCAACACTAATCCTTAAAGTACCCCTTAATTTTAGTTACATAAAATGGGAAATGCTCTGGTGATGCAAACTTGAATTGGGCCCCGCCCCCGAAGAGCGTAATTGTAGGCTCACCCCTACTGGTGAATCCATCAGTAGATGCCTCTACATCATAGGATTCGAAGCCATCACATTTCTCTATGCAGCGTTTTAAATAAATTTTATCTTGTCGTATAAACAGGAATTTTGAATAAAACTGATCCCCTCAGAAATTTGTATCGCTTAATTGTCCGCTTGCCCACTTTTATTTATTTAGTGATATCTCATTACGGCGAAACTCATATGCACATACAATTCTTTAAAAAGACAATAAATTAGATACTGCGAAATAATTGGATACTCATAATTTCAAGAAATAAAATACTCACCACAGATTTGCCCTTAATCATATTATCCTGAGACGCCATCCTTCTTCATTTAATTCTTGGCTATGAAAACCACTGTAATAGCATGCATTTTAATTGGGTTACGTCTCTTATAATATTTAAGGGATTTACGAAAAGTCGGAAAGCCAAATATAATAAACCAGAAAACTCAAAATACTCGGAAATGATCGTAGAAAACAATTTCAGCTCGTATACTTTGCTGGACAGCCATAATTGTGTCTTGAAATGGGCTAAAACCAGCCCCCAAATGGACTTCCCATCCTCTTAAAATTCCGTCCAGCAAAGCAAAAAATATTGGGTGAACCACCCCTTGAAAACTCGACGAAAAGTGGCTCAAAATCAGCAAGAAAACAGCCACGAAATAGCCATAGAAATCAGCATAAAACCGCCCCATAAATTTGAAAAAACAGAAATCAGTAAACATCATTCTTACAGCGGGAGGAGGAAGCAAATTGCTGCACAGTCGAACTCCTGATGTGCAAAAGTGTGGCAAGGTTTTTCCAAGAACTCCAAGAAGAAGCTGGAGAAGAGGAGGTAAGGAAGAGAAGCAGCAGCAGGTTTAGACCAGCGTCAGAGCAACAGTACAGCAAGGAAGCAGCTAAAATAGTAGGGAGCAGCAGCTCGGAGCAGCTGGGAGCAGCAGCTCATGGCAGCAAGGAGCGGGGAAAGAACAGCAATTTGGGGGCAACAGTCTGGGAGAGGAAGAGCAGAGTATAACAGTTGGAGAAGAAGAATAGGAACTCCACCAAGAATTTATATAAGTATATAGGCGGTGAAGAGGCAAGAAGAAGTCAAAATGGAGTGGTTAACTCAAATAGGTGTCACATATCTCAATTAAGCCAACAGTTAAGTGTCCAAACACCAACCAAGTGTCAAAGTAACTACACCTCAATAGCCAAGTGTCAAACCACAACAACCAAGTGTCAACATACCCTCTAACACAAGCCCAATCTCAGCCAGCACTATCCATATCCAGCATCCAACCAACACAGCCAGCACACACCTCAGCCAGCACATAAATTCAATACATCAGGCCAACCTACATAACCAGCCCACTCAAGTGTAGCAAGCCCATAAACACAAGGCCAGCCCACTTAAAATTACTATAATCTTAACCAATTGTTATTGGCACCCCCAAAATAAAATCAAATGAAACGAAAAATACGCAAAAAAAAATAAATCTCGAGAAAAAATATTGTACTGTCATCATCATCGAGGAAAAATAATTATTTTGTTTTGCGAATTTCGGGTTGTCACAGCATGCAGGATGTCATACTATAATCTTAACCAGTTGTCACAGCCCACTCAAGTGTAGCAAGCCCATAAACACAAGGCCAGCCCACTTAAAATTACTATAATCTTAACCAATTGTTATTGGCACCCCCAAAATAAAATAAAATGAAACGAAAAATACGCAAAAAAAATAAATCTCGAGAAAAAATATTGTACTGTCATCATCATCGAGGAAAAATAATTATTTTGTTTTGCGAATTTCGGGTTGTCACAGCATGCAGGATGTCATGTACGTGTTTGACTCCTAATAGTGGGTCTTCATCTCAGGAAGCTCTGCACACTACGCAAACCTCCACCTTGCTCACCTGGCATCATCGTCATGATCATCCCTCTATTGCTATCATTTATTTCTTGTTATTTCTTCCGTGTTTTCAAAATTTTATTTGTAATGTATGTGTTATTACCAAACATTATCGTATTTCTATTAATTATGTATCGTTATCTAGTACTACTCCCTTTCATATCCATGCCACATTGCCTCAATTTATGAATTTTGTTGATTTATAACTTTAATTGACTATTTTCTCGCACTACTTGGGTATATTTGATGAAAAATAAGAGCGACGTATGTCCTATTTTTTAGAAATTTCATAACATGGTTCCAGCACAATTTTCTGCTACTATCAAAATTTTGCATTTTGATAATGGTCGGATGTATATCAACTCCCCCTTTGAACACCACCTTGTCGATCATAGCATTATGCATCAAATTTATGTGTTCACTCTCCTTGTCAGAATGGGGTCACTGAGTGGAAAAACCGTCAAGTCTTAGAAGTTGCTAGTGTTTACTGTTCAATATGAACCTTCATAAATTCTATTAGAGTGATGTCGTTCTCACGGCTTCCTATTCCATCAACCGCATTCCCTCTTGGGCCTTGGGGCACAAAACCCCTCTTATCACCTTAGGGGTATCCCGAACTGCTCTCCAACCCAAAATTTTTGGTTGTGTGCGCTTTGCTCGTATACATTTTTCGGGCCCACAAATGAGTAAGAACTTTTCCAACTCTTCCATTATCATCGTCCTGAGCCACATTACGACGGGGAGTCGAGAGCCTATGGTCAATCTCATGGTGACCCTTTCACCCCTCTTTGGGAACACTACCATTTTCGATGGTTTGCATCTGAAGAACCATCACCCTATTGATGGGTTATTTGGAAGCCCCGTGTTGAGCGTCTTGTTGAACAACTATGCACTTGTGAGGATGAGATTTCAATGAGTGATCCCTTTCTGAACACAAGAGTTTTGGCACCTCTTCTAGTTATATCTCTAAGTCACCACATTTTATGGATTATCAAACCTAGTGTTGTATACTTAATGATAACCCTCATTACATTTAAGGAGATATTTCAGTAACCTAAATCGGTACACGTCACATTTGTGATGAATATTATTATACCCCTCCTGACGAGCCGCCAGATGAGTTATCACTTTATGGAGACATTCTGGGGTGGCATCCCAGTGCTAAAGTCTCATCTAATCATCGAGATGATTATTTCACATTTGATGAGTGTTTCTACACCCCACCAAGAGAGCATCTAGATAAATCACCATTCTTTATGAACGTGTCCACTATCTTCAAGTTAGTTGAGAGTGAGGGTGCTCTCAAAGTTCTTGAGATCGATTCCATCATTATTAGTGCTGACCTTTCAGGTGTTTATTTAAATGATCATCACGCCCGCGATGAATTTTTTTACACCCCACCAACTGAGCCCCCTGATCATGTGCTCCCATGGAATGAAACTTGGAGGGATGTAGAGCCTTTACATAGGAGATCTGTCATGTATGGCAACCATCACTAATTGTCACTGTGTAGTATTCATGAGCCTATCCAACGTACGAGTACTTGTAATAAAATTATTTTTAAATCGTATATTGATAGTCACAGGAGATTACAAAACTTCAAAAGAGAACAAACATTGATCTGTATATATGCAGAGAGGTTCCCCGTGAGAACTATTCGAAAATTAAATACTAAAAGAATGTGTGCTTTATTGTGCTTAAAAGAATTGGACCAAATGTTTATGAGCTAGATTTCCACAAAGCATAAGAATTTCACTTGTATTCAACGTAGAAGATTTAACATAATTCTTTAAGCCACAAGATTACATGTCCCCTTAACTCTTTACCATCACAGCTCCTCAGCCTCCCTTTTTGTCAACCAGTCATCCACAGTTCAAGTTATCCTCGATTTACCTTTCCACTCCAACGCCACGGCTGCAACATTCGTCTACCACTCAGCTTTTGGTGCAACACTAGTCATCGACACTGATTGATCATACAGCTTCTTCCACAGCAGTACTACATTCTCTGATACAGGCATCACCTCAGCTTCTTCAACAGCAGTACCATACAGTGTTCAACGTCGACGATAGCAACAGTGCTTTCTTCGGGATTGATGTCCACAATTCTGAGTTCGACACATTCGACAACATCTCCTATCGCAGCAACACTATCTATAGTGTTGTCATGAACTTCAGCAGTACCATTCTAGGTTCCAATGTCAGCATTAGCGTCAATGACCTCCGAGTACAGACCACCATCAGAGCCACGGGGATTCATTTCGCCTTCAAACGAGAGCACGCTCATCTTCATTCATGGATATGAATGATTTCGAGGTAGGGGAAATGATGGAGATTGCAACACACATCGACTTACACGATGATCGGAGCCGTCCATGTTACGAGGATCGATGATACGAGAATTTTAGTTATTTTTTATATTTTTGTGGTTTTTATATTCATGTATTTTAAGGGTTACCATGATCGGAAAATCATGACCGTCCATGATGGCCTCTAGTGTCTATATATTGAGGGCAAGGGCTCCCTTTTAGATGCATTGAAGGATTTAGTGTTAAAGCCCGTCCTTTGGTCAATTTGGTGTCGAAGCCGACCCCCGGGTGTGAAGCCCAAGATCCCCCCCCCCCCCGTCATACTCGTGAGCCTCCTTTTTGATGGCGATCGACGACACGCATGTTTATTCCCGCAGGAGGCGGTGATTTACGCCCCATTTGGGCGATCCGAGTCCGCGGATGCGTCGGGATGGTCGTTCTGAATCTTTTTTACATATTATTTTATGTATTTCGTGTTGTATTTGGCACCCGATCAGCCCGAGCATTATTAGCCGTCTGATCCGGGAGCCCAAGCTCTTTATTTTCCCCCTCCCCTATAAATACATGCACAAGAGACTGATTAGGGTATCGAAGGTTGCCTATCGCAACCGGTCGGTCTTCTTGGTGGACTCCGAGAGGCTCCTCCTCGCGTTCGCAGCTTCCGTGTACGCCTCCTTCGGTCGAGCCTTCTCCAACCAGCCCCGGTCCCGTCCCGCCCCCAACAACCCATTCATAGCCTTTCCACCCTTTTCCCGATCCGGCCCAGCCACCAACCGCCCAGTCGCAGGCTTCCCACCCCTTTCCCGGTCCCGTCCAGCCACCAACAGCCTGTTCACAGCCTTCCCTCCTCTTTCCCGATCCCGTCCAGTCTCCTACAGCCATACCGATCCTTTTCCAGCCAATCCCACGCTCCGACAACCCTCAGCCCGCCAGCCCAACCCCCGTCGGCCCACCTACAACCTTCTCCACTACCCGCGTAACCTATTCCAGACCCCCTCATGACCCTAGCCTCCAAACCCATCCTTGTCCAGTTACAGCAGTCTACTTGTGGAGGCACCCATTGACGATGCCACAACCGGTTTGCCTTCCCTAATCACGCCGCCACATGCATGAGCAAGTCTTGGTATGGAAATTATTTATTTCTCTCAAGTTGAATTCTTGGAATTGAACTATTGTTGTGGGATTTAAAATTTTCATATGCTCTTTGATATTACTATGCGTAGTCTGATTTGCGAGATTTATTCGGTGTACTTGAATGATATATGCGTCTCATTTTGGTGGTAGTTCGTAAACCGATCTTTGATCGTCTTCGATTGTCTTCTGATTGTGCAATTGCCTTAAAGTTAAATAAATTTTATTATTGTTGTTTAGATCCTGAACAAGACTGTTTGCACTTTCATCTCATTAGCGGCGAGTTATTGTCAGCCTACCCCGGCATCATTTGGTATCAAAGCGAGATTTGGGTCACATTTCATACTACGTAGTGATAGGTTGTATCGATCACGGAAGTCCGACCAGAACTTCACCCACGATCGGGCCGCCAGTTCGAATTAGGACATGACGCCCGCGGAGTTTCAGCGCTTAGTTCTCGAACAATTTGCAACCCTTAAGAATGACATCGCTAAGGTCAACACCAGAGTCGACCAGTTAGGTGCCCTTAGAGGTCCATCCCCACCACCTCGATATGAGGATCTCGTGGACGACCCTCAGGATGGTCCACCACCGCTTGATAGACAAGCTAGAGAACTAACATATCGAGATCCTGCTCCGCGTATGAGAGGGACTCCCAAACCTGTGTATTATCATCGTGACCCCGCCTCGAGGGGCAACCCTCATCCTCCCAATGAGCCACATTTACCACCGGCCTACAGAGGTCGTGGTCCACCACCATCATGACACGAGTTCGACCCTGATGAGGCCTATGATGTTTATTTAGCGCGTCACCGGGAACCCACCCTAACCGAGGACGACCTTATTTGGCGCCTTTGTATCGATGTGTCGGTCACCTGGACTCGAAGGCTTTTAGCGACTAGCTGATGGACATGGACCATTTATTCGATTGGTACGATATGAACAATGAGCAGCGCGTTCGGTTCACCAAAATGAAGTTGTTGGGCCAGGCGAAGATGTTTTGGACTAGCGTGGAGAGATCTTTAGAAAGAGATGGATACTATCCTATCACCCGATGGGCCGAGATGAAGCAGTGGTAGAAGGATAAATACCTCCCAGCATCATACCGATATCAGCTCCTCGACTAACTCTACGCATTGCGGTAGGGAACACTTTTCATTGACGACTACATGACACAATTTGACGAGTTGGTAGCGAGAAATGATATCGTGGAAAGAACCTATTGCGACCGCATCTAGATTTAGAGCTAGACTTAAGGCCGAAATTAGGAGAGAGCTTATTCCTCTTCGCATAGAGAAGGTCGAGCAGGTGTTCAGCACGCACTTGAGTATGAGAACTATCTATGCCTTGCAAGTCCGAGAATGGCTACGCATAGGCTTGATGCCCCTACATTTGGGAGACCCGGTCCAGCCGCAGCCGCCACCCCTGTACCTCCATGCATCCCATCGGATGTTAAAGGGCAAAGTTATTGTCTCGGGAGAGCCAGACCTAGGCCCAACAAGTGTTATCGGTGCTTGGGAAGAGGACACTGTCGCTAACTGTCCCACTATGAATCTGTTAATTGGGGATGAGGGCGAGAATAGTACTGAGCTAGATGATGCATTAGTGGAGGAGATCACTGTCAAGGTTGAGGACGGATGGGAGAGCGACGCTGAGAGATTGTTAGAGTTGGGAGTCATCCGACGCCTCCTCACACCCCTCATGCCAAGAAGGATTGGCGCCGCACCACGATATTTTACACGTATTTTCAGAGTGCGGGCGGCCCCTGCAAACTCGCCATCGTTAGAGGCAGCTGCGTGAATATCGTGGCAAAGAGGGGATTAGAGAGGATGCAGTTGTTTGGCGAGCCTCATCGACATCCTTATCCTGTCCTCTGGGTGGACAAGTCGGTCATTCAGGTCACACAGAGCTGTCTTATCCCAATTCGCCTAGCATCCATAGAGGACAAAGTTTGGGGCAACGTCATCCTGATGGATGTAGCACATGTTCTTCTGGGACGGTCGTGGTTATACGATCGCGATACCACGTGTTATGCTCGCTCCAACACGTGTGCATTCTTCGATAAGGGGCGAAAGATCACCCTGTTGGGAAAAACTCTTATGATTTACCTTAACAAATTATATTTTGAGTGATTTTATATCCTAAGTTTATTATTCATGATGTATAGAGAGGGTAATATGATCTTAGAAGTCTTAGGATATCAGTGGAGTAAAGAACATGAGGACATACTGAATCTTAGAGGGAAGTCAAGAAAATTCAACATGTGTCGACTAGAAATCGACGCAACTTCGACTTAATGTTGACATTACTTCGATTAGCAGTCAAAGCAACAAAATAAGATTAGTCGGCGTTACTTAAAGGTTTATGTTGACGCACACTTTAATATGTTGTCGACGTAACGTCGATTACAGAGTAAAGTCGACAATCAATCAGAATGAAGCCAGAGTTCGACGCAACTACTATATAAAATTGACGTTACGTCGATTAAAGTTCAGAACGAAAATTTTTCTGGGGATTAATTCAAACTTTATTCAAGAAAGATTTAAATTGAATAATCATTTCTCGAAGACGTTGGAAGACGATGTTAATAAAGAATGATTCTCTGTCAGATATACATATATATATATATATATATATACAGAGACACATGAATATAAGATAGACATTGATCAGATACAACAATTACAGAAAGTGGTTCGAAAATTTTGAATCGACGGAGAAGATTAAGAAGACAATCATTCATCTGCTGCAATAGAAGTTCTTCCAAAAATCAGTTGATCTTCATTCGGTTTAATAGAGAGCCAGTTTTTCATCTTCTCTAGGGCTCATAAAGTGTTATAACAAATTCAGTGGTAAATAAGAAATCATATGGATTAAAGGGCTTATAATCCTTGAAATTTTCTCTGTCAAGGATTCATTAAAATTCCAGGGATTAATTCATTCAGTGCCATAAAAGTCCTCGGAAATTCCTGCTGAGAGGACTTATCAAGAAGATCATCTCTTCTACATATCTCATACTAATTTCTATTTATTTCTCTTTTTTTATTTGAGAAAAGAGTTTTGGGAATCCTTTTTCAAAGGATTCAGTTTAAGATTCCGATAGTCTCCTTGTGAAAATACTCAGGTTGTATTGGTGGTAAACGTGACTCATCCACCCAATGAGCCACGTTTACCACCATCCTGCAGAGGCCGTGGTCCACCACCATCACGACACGAGTTCGACTCTGATGAGGCCTATGATTTTTATATAGCCCTTCACCGCGAAACCACCCCAACTGAGGACGACCATATTTGGCGCCTTTGTATCGATGCGTCAGTCACCTGGACTCGAAGGCTTTTAGCAGTTGGTTGATGGGCATGGACCATTTCTTCATGAAAATTTTCATGGCCACTAATGTTGTTCTAGATAAAGATATATCCGGTAAATATATTGATCAGAAAACATATAGAGCAATCATTTGATTACTTCTTTGCCTTACAACCAGCAAGCCAAATATAATGTTTGTCACAGGTGTTTGTGCAAGATTTCAGATGGATCCTAAGGAATCACATCTGAGTTCCGTAAAAAGAATTTTGAGATATCTTAAGGGTATACCTGAAATGGGATTGTGGTATACAACAGAATCAGAATTTGAACTATATAGAAATTCTGATGTTGATTATGTTGCATATAGATTGGATAGAAAAAGTACCTCATGAACTTGTCAATTCCTAGGTGATAGACTGATATCTTGGTTTAGTAAAAAATAAACATTAGTCTTCACTTCTATAGCAGAAGCTGAATATATAGCTGCTAGAAGCTGTTGTTCAAAAAAATTGTGAATACAAAATCAATTGCTTGATTATGATCTAAAGTTCACTAATTCAACAATATTTTATGACAGCTCAAGTGTTATCTCAATTGTCTCTAATCCTGTTTTGCACAGCAGGACAAAACATATAGAAATAAGTCATCACTTTCTCAGAGACAATGTGAAAAAAAAAATTCCCTTGAATATGTGTCTTCTGAAAAATCAGAGCGTTGATATTTTCACAAAGCCTCTTGACGGCATGCTTGATAAAACTCAATAAATAAATTTATCACTAATATAACATGCAATTTTCATAAAATTTATTGCTAGAAAAAACAAGCAAAAGACTTACAAATTTAAGTATGTACTCGACGCAACGTTGAATAACAGTCATCGGAACGTCAGGTCCTATTCAACGCAACGTCTAGAGACGGTGACCTTGTAGAGTTTTGGATATTTTTGACGCAACGTCGATATAAATCAACGCATGCGTCGACTATGTGCAAATTTCATAATACGTCGAATATAAGTCGACATCACGTCGACTAAGGAAACATGCGCTAAAATTTTATGCCCTAAGTTGTCGACGTTACGTCTACTTATATAGACTTCATATTCTCTCAAAACTCTTCATCTTCCCTACTTTATTTTCCTATACTCGCTCTCTCTTGTTTTCTTTGTGATTTTTGCAGGTACTCAAATGATAAAGAAAATTTCAGGGTTCAGTGTTGATCTTGACTCCTTTGCAGCTGTGGCAGATTCCTTTAAGGAAATTTTACAACTCTTCATAGATGTCGGATTAAATAAGTTAATTACTACAAGATGTCTGTTATATTCTACAGAGCTTACAGAGTTCATAAATAATATTACAATTGACAAATATGGAAGAATGGTTGGAGAGATCAGTGGGTCAGATGTCCATATAACCGCAGAACTAATACAAAAAACTTTTGATCTGCCTGCTGGTGAAGGTGAAGCAGAACTTTCAGATGAAAGGATGAAAGAAGCATTGAAGAAGATAAATTTCTCTAAAGACAAACCAATTCATCTTAAGAAGAAAGACTTTTCTAAAGAATACGAGTTTCTAGCTAATTTAGTTGGAAAAGTGCTAATGTGCAAAATTTCAGCGTATGATGTTGTCCTAATGTGGTAATGCCCAATGACATTTGATGGGGGTCCTAGTACTAAGCAAGAAAATTAACCGGAACAAATGTATTTTGCACCCTATAGGTTATAGGTATAGTCATAAGGACAATGCCTATATAACATTTATGAGTCAGGTACTTAAACAACATTATCCCACTCTGTGTAAATCAAAAGGAGTAACCGCTTCTCCTGGAAAAAGACTCGTTATAGCACTGTTCTCCAAGAAAACCAGACAAATTATCAAGTCTGGTTCAAAGAAAGATGTTTCACCTCCATCCTCACCACTACCTGATGTTTCTCATGAATCAGTCATCCCAACAGAAACAGCACTGTCTCCATCACAAAATATAGTTCAAGAACCAAGTCATTCACCGACTATAAATATTGAGCTTTCTGGCATAGATATGCAACATCACAATAATCAACCCTCATTTCCTGCTAATCACAGTCAAGTAGATGTGTCTTCATTTGTTACTTTTGACATGGATAAAATCATTTTTTAAGCAATACAACAAACTACTGTCTCTTTAACTATCCTTATAGCTGAGCATGCTTCATATTATAAAACTTCAATTGAGAATATGCTAACTCAGATTGGTGGGATTCAAGCTTTCATAAGACAAGTTCAGGATAAACAGGCTTCCACAGAAGTAACTAGGCTTTTCTTAACCTCATTAGCTCATGAGATTTAGAAGAGGGAGATATCTAAGGAAGACCAGTACATAAAACCTTTATAAGAGAATGAGGCTTTTCATGAAGAAGCTCAGAAATATTTACCAAGTAGAGAACCTGATGAACCAATGATTCAAACTTCTGAAGCTGTAATTAAGCATAAAGATAATGATCAAGTTGTTCAGAATTTTGCTGCATTAGTTCAGGGAGAGACAGAGCAAAATAATTTAACTGAAATCCTTATAATAGTCAGAGAGGTTGTGGATAATGTTGTGTCAGCTCAGGGGGGTATCAAGAGCAGCCTAGAGAAGAACATGGGATGAAGAAGGATGTACATGTGATATTCACCAGAAAAAGGAAAAATCCTTCTTAGAACAAATATATTTTACAGGTATATTGCTGAGATATTCAATGAGAACTTTGCTGGCTTTATGAAATTCATTCTAAAGCCTCAAATATTTAGTTGTCTCTCATGTTCATGTCTTTTATTTTATTTGTGTTCATTTCATAGGTTTGTGCGCAAGTCAAATTTTGTATCACTACTATTCATATGTTTGTGCTAAATATGGGGAGATTGTTGGGAAAAAACTTTTTTGATTTACCTTAACAAATTATATTTTGAGTGATTTTATATCCTATGTTTATTATCGATGATGTATAGAGAGGGTAATATGATCTAGAAGTCCTAGGATATCAATGGAGCAAAAGACATGAGAATGACACACTGAATCTTAGAGGAAAGTAAAGAAAGTCAACATAAATCGACTAGAAGTCGGTGCAACTTCAACTTAATGTCGATGTTACTTCGATTAGTAGTCAGAGAAACAAATAAAATTAGTCGACGTTACTTCAAGATTTTTATCGACGCATACTTCGATATATTGTCGATGTAACGTCGATTACAGAGTAAAGTCAACAGTTAATTAGAATTAAGCCAGAGTTCGACGCAACTACTATATGAAATCGACGTTACGTCGATTAAAGTTCTGAACGGAAATTTTTTGGGGGATTAATTCAGACTTTATTCAAGAAAGATTTAGGTTATATTTGGTTCGGCGGTGGCGGGTGCATCCGGCGGGTCGAAACGGGACTTTGGAACCACAGGGGGAGAGGCGAAGGTCGAAACGGAGCGGATCGGGGCCGTTTCCTCCTTGCTGCGGGTTGAAACGGAGCAAACACCGTCGGAGGGCGTCTATTTACCCGTCGTCTGGCGGCGTTTGCCCCAAACGGCCGGCGAAAATGTCACGTCAAACGAAACCTTAAATTGAATAACCGTTTCTTGAAGACGATGTTAATAAGGAATAGTTATCTGCCAGATACACATATATACATATATACAGAAACACATGAATATAAGATCGACATCAATCAGATATAACAATTATAGAAAGTGGTTTGGAAGTTTTGAATCGACAGAGAAGATTAGGAAGACGATCATTCATCTACTGCAATAGAAGTTCTTCCAAAAATCAATCGATCTTCATCTTGTTCCTGAATCTGAATAGAGAGCTAGTTCTTCTTTTTCTCTAGGGTTCATCAAGTGTTGCAACAGATTCAGTGGAGAATAAGAAATCATCTAGATTAAAGGGCTTATAAACCTTGAAATTTTCTTTATCAAGGATTCGTCACGAGATCAATTCACTTAGTGTCATAAAAGTCCTCAGAAATTCCTGCTGAGAGGACTTATCAAGAAGATCATCTCTTCTACATATCTCATACTAATTTTTGTTTTTTTCCTATTTGAGAAAAGAATTTTAAGAATCGCTCTTCAAAGGATTCAGTTTAAGATCCTGAGAGTCTCCTTGTGAAAATACTCAGGTTGTATTGGTTCAAAATCTACTTATCAAAAAGATCTAGAGATTGGTTCTGAAAGTCTCCTTATCAAAAAAATTCAGACACTGTGATAGTGAATTCCTACCAAAGGGGTAGAAGAGTGGGTGTACCCTAATTTGGGGAACCATTATATTTTTGGGGTTTTCTGTGATTGTTCATTTTTCTGTGATTGTTCATTTTTTTTGTGATTGTTTATTTACTGTGTTGTGATTATAATTATTAAACTTAAAATTCCGGTGAAAAATCCGTATGAATGCAAATTCAGTGAAAATTATAATTAAGATAGATATAATTTTTAGTCTCTATTCACCCCCCCCCCCCTCTAGAGAAAACTCTGAGCATTTTGTCAATTATTCTCCCTTTCACACCCTTACCCTGACCCAGCCTAGGGATTCCCTCAAGGGCTAGGCCGACTCATCCATTAGCATCGCCGCGTCGGGTCAACTTGGCCTCTACACATTCTAAAGAGAGGCGACTTTCTGAGGGAGAGCTTAGATTCTGGAGTTATGTTTGTGGTGGTCGCCACCATGGCTTCTGACACTGCAATAGACTTGGAGAGTGTGGATTCAGACATTCGACGCCTGCAGGATGAGTATTCTGACATTATGCCTGAGGAGCTCACCGATGAGCTTCCTCTATTAAGAGATATCCAGCACGCTATCGATTTAGTCCCAAGGGCATCTTTGCCCAATTTGCCTCATTATCACATGAACCCGACGGAGCATGCCGAGCTGAAGCGGTAGATCGATAATCTTCTTCGAGAGAACTTTATTCGAGAGAGCTTGAGCTCATGTGTCGTCCCTGCCCTTCTTACCTCGAAGAAGGATGGGAGTTAGCGCATGGGTGTTGACAGTTGTGTCATCAACAAGATCACGGTGAAGTACCGTTTTCTCATTCCCTGTCTCGATGATCTCCTCGATGCGATAGCTAGTGCTCAGATCTTCTTGAAGATCGACTTGCAGAGCGGGTACCATCAGATTAGGGTGAGAGAAGGGGAAGAGTGGAAGACAGCCTTCAAGACGAAGGATGGCCTTTCTGAGTGGTTGGTTATGTCGTTCGGACTGTCGAACGCACTGAGTACATTTATGAGAGTGATGACGCAAATGTTACGGCGCCACATAGGCAAATTCCTAGTAGTTTACTTCGATGATATACTGATTTACAGTCGGGACTGCGCTGAGCTGCGCCACATTCGTTTGGTATTTAATCTCCTACGGAAGGAGCATTCGTATGTCAACCTCAAGAAGTGCACGATCATGACTATATCAATGCATTTCTTAGGCTATATTATCTCTACATCTGGCATCTCGGTTGACCCTTATAAAGTCAAGTCTATCCGTGAGTGGCCCATCCCGTCTAGCATCCATGAGGCCCGGAGCTTCCACGGACTTGCCACATTCTATAGGAGGTTTGTCTGAGGGTTTAGCACCATTATGGCCCTACTTAAGAGTTGCCTCCGTAAGGGAGACTTTGTCTAGACGGCAGCGGCCACCAAAGCTTTTGAGGAGATTAAGGAGAGTTTGTCGTCTGCTCTTGTATTGCACCTTTCGGATTTTTCCAAGATATTCGAGGTAGTGTGTGACACACCTAGAGTGGGCATCGGGGGGTACGTAGCTAGGAGGGTCATCCAGTTGCTTATTTTAGTAAGAAATTGAATGACGCACGGCAAAACTACTCCAATTATGACAGAGTTTTACGTCGTCGTATAGGCACTCCGTCATTGGCGTCATTATCTCCTACAGAAGGAGTTTCTCACGTACTTTAACTACCAGGCCCTGTGATATCTCAATTCGCATAAGAAGTTAGGCCACCGTCATGCGAAATGGGTGGAGTTCATGCAGTACCATTGTGTTCTCAAACACCGAGCTGGTGTTGAGAACAAGCCGGTTGACATGTTGAGTCGCTGGGTCACTATTCTTCATACCATGAGTGCGCGTGTGGAGGAATTTGAGCGCATTAGGCATGACTACCCAGAGTGCCCAGACTTTGGCGATGTTTACACCGCCTTAGCGAGGGACCCTCTTGAGCCCTGTGAGGGTTGTGATTTTAGATGGATATCTATTCTTTGGCTCTCGCCTCTGTGTTTCACAGACTTCCCTTCGGGACTTCCTCATCTGCGAATTGCATGCGGGCAGGGCCAAAGGGGCACTTCGGCCGATACAAGATAATTGCATTAGTCAAGGACCATTTCTTCTGGCCTAGCCTGAAGAACGTTACTCGGGTCGTTCGATATTGTCGCTTCTGCCAAACGACGAAGGGATCACGACAGTCTATAGGTCTATACACTCCGTTACCTATTCTGCATAGACCGTGGGCAGATATCAGTATGGATTTGGTACTCAGGCTTCCTCGCACGTTGCGGAATTTTGACTCTATTTTTGTCGTTGTGAACCACTTCTCGAAAATGACCCACTTTATCTCGTGTCGTAGGACCGTCAATGCATCCCACATGGTTGCTCTATTCTTCTGATAGGTATTCAAATATCATGGGTTGCCCACTTTCATCGTCTCTGATGGTGATGTCCGCTTTATGAGTTACTTATGGAAGACTTTGTGGAAGAATATCGGTACGATACTGAAGTTTTTCATCGCCTGCCACCCAAAGACGGATGGGCAGACGGAAGTTGTCAACCGTAGTCTTGGGGACCTTATGCGTTGTCTCATTAGGGATAGTATGTCCACTTGGGATTCTGTCTTACCTGTTGTGGAGTTTGCATACAATAGTTCGGTCAATAGGACCACAGGTCTGAGTCCATTTCATGTCGTACTAGGTTACGAGCCTAAGAAACCCGTCGACCTGATTGACGGCACGTTAGAGGCCTGACCTAGCGAGCGTCAAGTCTTTCATTCAGCACATACATACACTACATGAGACAGTCCGGAGAAAGATCGCAGCTAGTGATGAAAGTTATAAGGCTCAGGCCAATCAACACAGAAGGGAGCAAGTTTTTGATGTTGAAGAGCAGGTGATGATCCATCTTCGATCTGAGAGGCTCCCACAATGGGCAGCAAAGAAGTTAAGTGCTCGTCGAATGGGCCTACAGAGTCAGATTGGTACGAACGTGTATAAGGTTGATATCCTTCCGGCAATGGAAATTCACCGGGTATTCAATATAGAGGATTTAACTTCTTGCTACGAGGAGTGAGTGTATGTAGATATGATATCCCCAGTTACCCCAGAGCCACAGCTTGCCCCATCCCTCTCAAACCGTTCCACTCCTACCATGCTCAGGCAGTCGCGGACGGTAAAGCACCACTTGGAGGACCATGTAACCTTACAGGTGGTTCTACCTGCACCACTTTCAGACAGAGATACATTGCTTCCCCAGTTGCCAACGCCAACCAAAGATGCAATATAGATCTTTGGTCACGACTTCACTATGATAGGTGGTCGTGTTGTTCTGCGGTACCTGGTTCATTGGCACGCCCGTCTGATTTCTGATGACACTTGAATTTTTGTTAAGGAGCTCGAGAGACTCGACTCGGAGGCTCGAACTTACGCCGATAGTAAGACCATCTCCACTCACCGGAGATGGGTGCTTTCAAATCGGGGGCAGTTGATGGCGATCGACGACACACATGTTTATTCCTGCAGGAGGTGGTGATCGGCAACCCATTATGGCGATCCGAGTCCGCGGATGCGCCCGGATGGTTGTTCCGAGTCTTTTCTATATATTATTTTATGTATTTCATGTTGTATTTGGCACCCGATCGACCAGAGCGTTATTAGCCGTTAGATCTAGGTGCACTAACTCTTTATTTCCCCCCTCCCCTATAAATACATGCACGGGCGGCTGATTAGGGTATTGAAGGTTGCCTATCACTGCCGGTTGGTCTTCTCTGTGGACTACGAGCGGCTCCTCCTCGCGTTCGCAGCTTCCGCCTACGCCTCCCCCTTCGGCCAAGGCTTCTCCAGCCAGCCCTGGTCCCCCGTGCGGGAAACATTCGTCGTGGGTGCGGTATTTGTCGAGGGGCGACATTCATCGTGGGGTGCGACATTTGTTGAGGGGGCGACATTTGTTGTGGGGGCGACATTTGTCGTGGGAGCGACATTTGTCGTGGGGGCGTCATTTGTCGCAGGGGCAACATTCATCGTGGGTGCGACATTTGACGAGGGGGCGACATTCGTCGTGGGTGCGACATTTGACGAGGGGGCGACATTCGTCGTGGGTGCGACATTTGTCGAGGGGGCGACATTCGTCGTGAGGTGCGACATTTGTCGAGGGGGCGACATTTGTTGTAGAGGCGAAATCTGTTGTGGGGGCGACATTTGTCGTGAGGGCGTCATTTGTCGCGGGGGCAACATTCGTCGTAGGTGCGACATTTGTCGAGGGGGCAACATTCATCGCGGGTGCGACATTTGTCGAGAGGGCGACATTTGTCATGGGGGCAACATTTGTTGTGGGGCGACATTTATTGTGGGGTGACATTTATTATGGGAGCGGCATTTTTTGTGGGGGCGTCATTTGTCGTGGGGAGACATTCGTCGTGGGGGCGACATTCGTCGTGGAGGCGACATTCGTCGTGGAGGCGACATTCGTCGTGGGGACGACATTCGGCAGGGGGGCGACATTCGGTAGGGATGACATTCTTCGTGGGGGTGAAATTCGTCGTGGGGGCGACATTCGTCGTGTGGGTGACATTGGTCGGTGGCGGCGACATTGATCAGTGGCGGCGACATTGGTCGGTGGCGGCAACATTGGTCGGTGGCGGCGACATTGGTCGGTGGCGGCGACATTAGTCAGGGGAGGCAACATTGATCGTGGGGGCAACATTGGTCGTGGGGACGACATTGGTCGTGGGGGGCTACATTGGTCGTGGGGCGACGTTGGTCGTGGGGGCGTCATTGGTTGTGTGTGACGACATTGGTCGCGAGCGACAGCATTGGTTATGGAAGCGATGTCATCTGTCGTGAGTGACGACATCGGTCGTGGGCGGCGACATTGGTCATGGGGGCCAAAATGATTGAATCGAATCCCCATAAATGTGCTGGAAATAATGTATAGTAAAAGCTAAACATGAAATCTCCATGCTAAGAGATTTCCATCCATACAGGGCAGCAATTATTGGTGTTTAATAATTGCCATCAAGAACATTCCCAAAATACAGCCCAAAATACAGTCACAGTGAGTTGGCTAACAGTTGTATCTGGCTTTCTTTTTTTTTTTTTAATAAAATTGATTTTCTAGAGCATGCTCTAGGAAATCACCCCCTCTCCCCTAAAAAAAATGAGCAAATGCATTGTGATAATCAACACTGTAAACATTTATTCAAACAAAGATTGTATATAAAATACATCAAATTTCAATAAACTACAACATTCCCAAATGTTTAAATTTAAATTTTTGACTTATTTAAAACACAAATGGGGAGAAATAGCTCACAACACTGATATGCCTCAGATGGGCAAACAGTAGGATGAGAAGTAGCAGTGGAAAAGTTGTATTCTTAAGAGAACAGAAGTGACGGGAGATTAACTAAGAGAGTGTAAGGATCAGTTGTCCTACAAAAGAGAAGAGAAACTGCAAGTATCATAAAAAGAAGTAGACCCATGAATCTCGAAGAACACGATTTAAGTTTCTAGGACAAATGACGGTCACAAAGTAATCGTTAGTAATTTTATTATCAAACATTCTCGTTCGAAGATTGGAACTATAACTAAAAAGCTTTCTCCCTCAAATTCAGGGAAGCAGAGAACACAAACTAAAAGCCTTATGAGTTGAGAACACAAACTGAGAATACGTCTACAAACTGAGAAGCAAATTTTAATAGTCCAAACTGATAAGGGTTTTCAAAGCTGAGAACACAATCTATAACAGACCATAAATCATTGTTGATAAGCACTATAAAAGAACTATTTTCGGAGGAAAAATGCTCGGCCTTTGAAATGGCGCCGGCCTCCTCCGCATGTCTTCGACTTCCGGTGATGAGAGAATTCGTGTGTCGGACTGCTTTTGTGAACATCGGAGGAGGGCAGCACTGACTTTGTAGGGAGCTCGTTGCAAGCAATTGAAATTGAAAAAAAAAGAGTACATGTGAAGCAAATCAGAGACAAAGGAGCTAGAGATCCCTTAAACTAACATTAGTGTTATTGACCTCAGCCTCTGTTACTGGCAAAAAGGCTGCAACAATTACTCATAGAAGTAGGCACGGGAAAAACTTTAACATATATTAAAAAATGTGTTGAAGCTGGAATACTTGCTAGCATAGAATTGATATCAGAATTAGCACTCTTTCAAAACAACTATTGCAAACAGAGACAATAGTGATGAGCATAAAATTGCCAACAATCAACTTCCCATACTTTAATCTTAAACCAGAACTAATGCATTTACCTTCTCAGAAGCCGTGATATATAAAAAATTCCATTTACATCAGAATCCAAATCTAAAGTTATCATTAAAAAATTCTCAGCACATCTTCTTTCCCAAATAGATCCTTAACAAGCATTCATACTCCTAATATTAGGCTAACACATCACATAAAACAACTTTTGATAGCAGAGATAAAGCAGAGAACATATCAAGCAGAAAATTCCATTTAGATCGTTCTAATCCTTTCAACTTCGGTTGGACTTTTGCCATTTCATTTCATTAGGCTAAAACATATCAAGCAGAGAACACATCGCATAAAACAACTCCTAATATTAGGCTAACAGCATATAAAACATATCTTGATAGCTGCTCACAGCAAACTCCTCATTACTTCATATCTTGATCAGCTGTTTTATATGCTCACAGCAAACTCCTCACAGCAAACTCCTCATTACACAACATTCAGAAAAAGACTGGGAGATATTTTATATGTTGTTTTATGTGAGCAGCTATCATTACAAAGCAGATTGAATGAGGTGTTTTGCTAACAGCATATAAAACAACTCCTAATATCGTGCTAGATGCAAATGAGTGAAAAAAACATTCCAAAAAACACTAAGAAGATGGGTGAATTAGGGCAAGAAATTTTTGCCACTGCTGATTGGGAATGAGGTAATTTTCGGGGTATTTCGCTGAATGAGAAATGCAGGTTGAGAATGAGGTAACTTACTACCGTGAGGAGTTTGCCGTGAGGCGGTTGCCAGCAAAAGGAGCTGTCGAGGAGGAGAACTGTCGATGGAGTTTGCCGTGAGGAGGTTAAGGCAGAGAAAAAAGGAAGTTAGGAAGAAGACGGGGCTCTGACTGTGAGGAGGTTGCCGGAATGAGGAGACTGCCGGTAGCAGGAGCTGTTGCGGAGGAGAAGTTCTGCTATGGAGGAGAGTTGAGGCGGGGCTCCTTGGAGGAGAGGAAGGGTTATACACCCATCATTCGGCGGGATGAGTCGCGTGCCGGCGTCTGGCGGGACGAGTTATCTTTCGGCGGGTTTTGCAGTGAAGAGGGATAGTCGTGCTGTCGGGAGTTGCCGTGCTGGAGGGGATAGCATATAAACAGAAAAAAAATTAAAGCTTTGGCAGGAGGGATGGCCGAAAGCAATGAGGAGAAGTTCTGCCTTTATGTGCTTAGCATGAAAAAAAATTAAAGCTTTGAGAGGAGGTTCTGCCTTTATGTGCTGCCTTGACAGGAGGATAACATATTAAAGCATGAAAAAAATTAAAGTTCTGACAGGGATGGCCGAAAGCTTTGACAGGAGGATAACATATTAAGTGCTTAGCATGAAAAAAATTAAAGTTCTCCCTTTATGTGCGCCTTTATGTAATGACCCAAAAGTCCAATCATATGTGCAATGAGGAGAAGTTTTGTGAGAGGTATTTTTATATTAAAATGTTACACCATGGGATTTGAGCTCTTCCCTTATATAATAAAGATATATATATATATATATATATCTATATATCCCAAACAGGGAAAATACAATATACCTATACAGCCTATTTACAGACCAAATAACATAAAACAGCGATAATCCCAATACTCCCCCTCAAGCTGGTGCAAAGATGTCAATCATGCCCAGCTTAAAATTAGTTAAATCTGAACGAGTAGGACCAACAGCTTTAGTGAAGGCATCAGCAAGCTGTTCGGCCGAGGAGACGAAAGCTCGAAGGATAATCCCAGTACGGACATGGTCGCGCAGAAAATGAACATCCATCTCGATGTGCTTGGTGCGCTCATGTAGTACCGAGTCCTGAGTAAGTAGGAGAGCTGACTTATTATCACAGTAGAGAGTCGAGTCATTAGCAAGAGAAAGGTCAAGTTCAGTCAGCAGTGATCGAAGTCAAACCAACTCAGTGACGCTGAGTGCCATAACGCAGTACTCCGACTCAGCAGAAGAGCGGGATACGATAGGTTGTTTCTTGCTCCGCCACGAAACAAGGTGATCACCATAGAATACACAAAGACCTGCCGTAGACCGTCGATCAGTCAAAGAGCCAGCAAAATCTGCATCAGTGAAGCATGGGAGACTAGAGGCACTATCAGCACGATAGAACAGCCCAAGACCAGGGGCGCGCTTAAGATAGCGAATAACACGTCGAGCAGCTTCTAGGTGAGATGTCCTGGGAGAATGCATAAACTGACTCAAAATGCTCACTGAGAAGTTGATGTCGAGTTTAGTATTGGTCAAGTATATCAAGCGGCCAACCAGACGCTGGTACTGAGAGGGGTCTGGCAGAGGATCGCCAAATTCAGCATGAAGACGATGGTTGGTATCCGTAGGAGTACTCGCATAGCGACACCCAAGTAGGCCCATGTCACGAAGAAGGTCTAAGGTGTACTTGCGCTGCGAAATCGAGATGCCCTGCCATGAGCGAGCAACTTCCATCACGAGAAAATAACGGAGAGGTCCAAGGTATTTCACCTTGAAGGCTGAGCGAAGTGTAGCTTTTACCTCAGAGATACCAGAAGATTCATCCCCCGTGAGAATAATATCTCCCACGTAGACCAAGACAATAACCCGACGGCCCTCGGAAGTCACACAAATGAAGCAAGTGTGGTCTGCACGGCACTGAGTGAAACCTGACTGAAGAATAATCTAGCTGAACCGTTCAAACCAGACCCGCGGGGATTGCTTTAATCCGTATAGAGACTTGAGCAACTAACAAACTCTCCTTGAATACTCCCCCTGAAGAGCAAACCTGGAGGGAGGAGCCATATAGACTTCCTCCGGTAAATCACCATGCAGGAAAGCATTTTTGACGTCGAACTGGCAGAGTGGTCACACGCGAGAAGCCGCAAGCGAGAGCAAAAGACGAACACTGATCAACTTAGCCACAGGAGCAAAGGTGGCACCAAACTCGTCTGGAGTCTGAGTAAAGCCATTGGCCACCAAACGAGTCTTATGCCGATCAATTGTACCATCAACAAAGTACTTCACTGTATAGACTCATTTGCACCCAACTGTACGTTTCTCGGGAGGATGAGAAACCAAAGACCATGTCCCAGTATGGCGAAGAGCAGACATCTCCTCCTCCATAGCCCAAACCCATCGCGGGTCACAAAGAGCCTCAGCGGTCGAAGCAGGCAGGCGAACAGAATCAGCAGTAGCCACAAAAGCATGGTAAGAGGGTGAGAAACACTGATAGGAAACAACACTAGTCAGTGGATGCTCAGTAACAAAGGAATGAACACAAGTACGTTTACCCTTGCGGAGGGCAATAGGTAAGTGAACAGAAGAAGTAGAGGAGAGAGGCTCAAAAGAGTTACCTGCGTCCGGAAGAGGCTGCTGATCCGGGACTAGAGGAGAAGTGAGTGTAGCGGGTGGAGGGGGCGACTGGCGGCAAGAGTATGTCAGCAGGGCAGGAGGAGCAGCAGGGGGGACAGCTGTTGGTGGTGAGGAAAAGACCGGGAGAAGTTGCACAACAGTAGGAAGCGCAGGGGGGTCAAATGTGCAGGATAAAAATGAACTTCCGCATGGAATGTCACATCAATAGAATAAATGATACGACGCAACTGGGGGTCATAGCAGCGATAACTCTTAGTGGTAGTCAGTAGCCGGGGAAGAGGCAGCGGATGGCCTTGTCGTCGAGTTTGGCCCGAGAAGGATGTCGATCCTAGACAAAGCACACACAACCAAAGACCCAGAGAGGGATCGGGAAGGCAGAGACTGGAGGACGGATGAGACTGAAGGGGGTAATGCCACCAAGAGGACGAGAAGGAGCCCTATTAATAAGGAAAGTTGATGTAAGAAGAGAAGCACTCCAATAGGACTTGTGGACATTCATTCCCCGAAGAAGGCAACGAACAGAGTCTAAGAGGTGGCAGTTTTTATGTTCGGCCACCCCATTCTGCTCTGGGGTACCTTGACACGAAAATTGGTATAAAGTGTCCTCATTGCGGAGAAAGTGATCAAAAGGATGAGAAGTGTACTCACCTCCATTGTCAGAGCGGAGGATATGAACAGAAGTACCATGCTGGGTCCGTATCATACATGAAAAATGAGATTAGACAGAAAAGACCTCAGATTTATGTTCTAGAAGATAAACCCATAAGCAAAAAGAGTAGTCATCAATAAAAGTTACAAAGAACGAGAAACCATCAAATGACACTACAGGGGCAGGGCCTCACACATCAGAATGCACCAACTCAAAACAAGAAGTAGCACCACTAATAGAAGAAACATACGTGTTGCGTGTGTGTTTTAACAGCTCACATACCTCAGCGAAAACGAAAAACAAACGACATATCAGGACAAACAGACATCCGTTGAGGGCTAGCATGACCGAGACGTGCGTGCTAAAGCAAGCTCGACGACATAACAGGGTAAACAGCAGAGGAGGTAGGCAGGCAGGTGTCAGTGATGGTGGTAGCAGCAGTGGGAGAAGGTAGTTCCAGGTAGCACATCCCACTCCTCTCATATCTCATACAAATAGTCCTCCCGGATCTCAAGTCCTGAAAAACACAACGATCAGAGAAGAAAGTTACTGAGCAGTTCAAAGAGCGAGTAATACTACTAACAGATAATAAGTTGAGGGCCAATCGAGGTACAAGAAGAACAAAGTCGAGGGAGAAAGAAGACGAGAGAAGGACGGTGCCACGGGTGAGGACGGGGGTAACCGAACCATCAGCGAGGCGCACGTCCCGGGAAGAGCAGGGGACAACCTAAAGCAGACGGGAAGACGTACCAGTCATGTGGTCGGTTGCACCATAATCAATCACTCAGGGTGACAAATCCTGGTCAATCATGGCCGCGGAGCAAGCAAACGGAGTACCTGGGGGAGAAGAGATAGCGGAAGCGGAGGCAGTAGTGGAAGGCTGAGACTGCTGGAACTGCTGGAACTGTTGAAACTGCTGAAACTGGGTCATCATGTGACAAGAGTCGGAGGAGTTGGGACCCACCGCGGGCTCGGAAGACTCAGCTAATGCAACAGTGTGCTTGGGAACAGTACCAGAAGTAGTACGCTCATAGGTGTGGGTATAGCTAATAGCAACGACTGCGGTCATGATACAGTCGACCGTAGTGAGAGGAAGGGCCAGGAGGACCCGTAGAGCCACGTCCACCAGAATGTCCATGATCGCCAGACTTGGTAGAGGAACCCCGACCACCGCGTCCACGAGTGCTGGGGGTGGGAGGTCGGTAAGAAGCAGCAAGGGTCATCTGCTCAGTAGGCAAAGAGGAGGTAGCACAAGTGGCGAAAAGACCAGGGTATCGCTGCATACGTTGCTCATGTTCCGCAATAATGGAGTAGGCCTCAGGAAGATCTGGCAAAGGTGACATCTCCACAATCTGAGCATGGGTAGACTCGTATTCGAAGCGAAGCCCCATTAAGAACAGGTATGTCTCTCGGCGCTGTAGCTGTTTCCGAATAAGAGCAATATCGGTAGGAGACTCCAGGGCACTAAGAGGCTCAAGATCGTTAAGCTCAAGGAAACGATCCTGAAGGTAAGTAAAGTACTGCTGAACGAAACGTTCTCCATGAGTAGCAGAGACAATATCCTAAAAGATGTCGAAGATCTGGGCATCAACACGCGCGTGCCCAAAGGTGCGCTGGAGAGCGGACCAGGGCTCAGAGATGTCCTCAAAGCGCATGATCTGACTAAAGATGCGAGGCTCCATCGAGCACTAAATCCATCCAAGAACCATGTACTTTTCTGTCGAACACTTGACTAACTCCTCCTTTTGTCATCTGTGTCGGTCGATTAAGGCCCATCGGTTAGCCAAGAAAGCTTATTTTGGACGGCAAGGGCCACTTTCATCGATGTGGCCCATGAAAAATAATTTTTCTCATTGAGGAGAATGCTAGTAATCCGTCCCGTATAGGATCTACAGGTGTCTTTGGAATCCATGGAGCAAAAAACAACGAGATCCATCCCGCAACGGAGATCGAGGATCGAGAGGATAAATAGAACGAGGGTCTCACAGACAAACCCTTCTCACCAGCATAAAGAACTCACTGCAAGAATCAGTCATGATCCATGGAAAGGGCTAGAGGAGAGGAAGATACGGCGGCAGTAACAGGAGAACAGGCGGCGGTAGCGGGAGAACGGGCGGCGGTAGCGGGAGAACAGGTGGCGGCAGCGGGACAAGTGAGAGCGGGATCGGGCGGTAGCTGGAGCGGCAGCGGGAGCGGGATCGGGCGAGATCAGCAGCAACGGGATCGGGCAAAATTGGCGGCAGCAGGGCTTCCCGGAACAATCGGCAGCAGCGGTATCGGGCTAGAGCGGGATCGGGCAGCAGCGGGAGCGGGATCGAGCGCTAGTGGGAGCGGAGCGGCAGCGGGAGCGGAGCGGCGAAAACCCTAGGCATCCTCTGATACCATGTTGAGAAATGAAAGCCTTCATTCTCACCTTAGGAGATCAAGCATATATATATTTATATATCCCAAATAGGGAAATACAATATAACCTATACAAGCTATTTACGGACCAAATAACCTAAAACAACGATAATCCCAATAGGTATTCCCGTTTGTCCAGGCTGCATATCTCCCTTCCCCGCTCCTTGTTCTCCCTCGCGTGTCCAACCTAGCAGCCCGCTGGGCAGCCACAACGTCGGCCTTCCGCCTCCACTGCCCCTCCCCTACAGCCATCTATCAACTGGTTCGACCGCCTATTAAGCACTGCAACCTTGTCGCGTCGCGCCTTCCGCTGTGTCGCGCACATCCGTCTTCCGGACCTCTCCCGCCGTTGTTCGTCGTCCAGATTCTGCGGTGCCGCTCCTCACCCTGGTGTTTCCCTCGGATCTCGCATCCGCTGGCTCTCGGTTCCACCTCTTCGCGGCCCGGCATATGCCCCTCACCCGTCGCATGGTGCGTGACTCCAATCCGGCCACTGCCACGGCGGAGGTCTCCGACCGCCTCGATCAAGTCGATACAACCCTCTCGGACCTCCAAGTGGTCGACCATGACATCCACGCCCTCCTAGCCGTCCGCCCCCCCCCCCCTGTCACCGGTTGGGCCGCCGGTCCAGCCGCAAGCCACAACGACATCGGCCAGCAGCCCCGGTGACCTTCCGGTCGGCGACCATCATATGCCCGAACTCTCCTCGAGCGCCCTCCGCCGCCTCAAACTGCCGGTCTTCCACGGGACCGATCCCTTGGGTTGGCTCGCATGGGTCGAGCACTACATTGACATCCAGGGAACACTCGCGGCCCAAATTGTTCCCCTCGCCACGATTTACAAGGAAGGCTCGGCCCTTCATTGGGTTTGTTGGCTCTGTCAATCGTCGTCAGCCTTGTCATGGTCATTTCTCAAGGACGAGTTGATCCGCCGCTATGACAACCGACACGCCGGCAACCCGTATGAGCACTTAAGCAACGTTCTCCAATCTAACTCGGTTGATGCTTACACAAACGACTTCGTCGAGGTGATCATGCACGTCCCCGGCCTCTCGCAGGACTACTACTTGGGCATGTTTCTCTCCGGGTTGCGGCCACACATCTGTAACCGTCTTCGGATCCACGATCTCACCACACTGTCTCGCACAATGGAGCAAGCGCGTTTTGTGGAGGCAGATTTCTCCACGGTCGCTGCCGCCCGATTCACACCGCCTTTTCCGGCCCCCTCCTGGCCCGCCGCTTCCCGATCGCCTGCCCCACTTGCTCGGACAACTCCGGATAATGTCTCCGCTCCAGGCCGCCACCGCCACAGCCGCAGCCGCCATCACCACAGGCTCGCCACCCCACCCCCCATCGGATCTCTCATCAGAAGTACCTTGACCTTCGGGGGAAGGGTCTCTACTTCTGCTTCAAGGGCCCATACTTGCCTACCCACGAGTGTCCCAACAGGGACCTCCGGATGCTCTTAGGAGTTGGGGAAGAAGAGATTGTCATGGGCGACTTTGAGTCCCTCGATCTCGATGATGACGGGCCCAATTTAGCCGAACCAGGCGCCACCTTCCATCGCTTGGAGGTTTCCTACTACTCAGTGCGCGGCATCACCAGCCCGTGCACCATGAAGTTTACGGCCACCCTGCAGCAGACGCCAGCAGTACTCAGGATCGATAGTGGCGCCAGCCACAAATTCATCTCTCAGGACCTTGTGGAGGCGCTCCGCCTTACAGTGACTCCAACAGCAGGCTTCTATGTCTCCCTCAGCGACGACCGTCATAGCCGCACTGCCGGCGGGTGCATCGGCCTACCATTTTCTATTGTCATATACTCAGGCTCTGCGTATTTCTATGTCTTCAGTCTTGGCGGGCTGGACGCGATACTGGGCGTGTCCTGGCTGCGTACACTTGGGGACTGTAAGCACAACTAAGAATGGCTCGCGATGGACTTTTATTCAGCAGGTGTAGCTCATCATCTTCAGGGCGACCCTCCTTAGCATGTTCCCCGGCCGGCCACTGATCCATTCTTCGCACACTTGCCCCGGATCTCATTGTTCTTTTGTGGCACATGGAGTTGGGTGCTGACCCGACACCACCACCAGTACATCCGGACATCCAGCAACTCCTCGACAACTATCCGGCAGTTTTCTCTGCTCCGCAGGGCTACCGCCGTCGCGGGGGTCCGACCACAACATCCTCCTGTAGCCCAGCGTGGAGGCAGTCTTGGTCCACCCATATCGATACGGCCATGACTAGAAGAATACCATGGAAGCCATGGTGGTCGAGATGCTGAGTGCAAACATTATCCAGTCGAGTGCCAGACTGTCAGTCCTTTCTCCAGCCCGTGCCACTCGTGCGGAAGAAGGATGATAGTTGGCGGTTTTGCGTCGACTACAGGGAACTGAACAAGCTCACGGTGCCGGAAAAGTACCCCATTCCCATCATTCAGGTGTTGGATGAACTGCGGGGTGCTCGCTATTTTTCCAAGCTGGACTTACGCTCAGACTACCACCAGATCTGCGTGCGTGGAGAAGACGTGCCAAAGACGGCTTTACGGACACATGATGGTCACAATGAGTTCCTCGTTATGCCGTTTGGCCTGACGAACGCCTCGGCGACCTTCCAGTCCACCATGAACAGCATCTTCCGCCCGAACCTGCGTAAATTTGTCCCGGTTTTCTTTGTTGACATTTTGGTTTATAGTTCTTCTTGGCAACTCCATCTAGCCCACCTCGCCACCGTCCTCTGCCTCCTGGCCTCCCACCAGCTCGTGGCCCATCGGAAGAAGTGTACATTTGACCAGCCTGAGGTTGAGTACCTGGGTCACAACATCTCCACCAAAGGGCTCGTCATGGAACCGCAGAAGATCAAGGCTGTCCTACACTGGCCAACACCGACGAGCTGCCAGGCCGTGCGGGAATTCTTGGGACTCACCGGCTATTACCATCGCTTCATCCGCGGCTACGGGGCCTTGACACGGCCACTAACAGACCTCTTGAAGAAGGGGGTGCCCTTCTTGTGGGAGGCAACCGCCCAAGAGGCCTTCTACAACTTGCAGCGCATTCTCATGGCGACATCGGTTCTAAGTATGCCTGATTTCTCCCAGCCACTCGTCGTGGAGTGCGACGCCTCCGGGAAGGGGGTCGGCGTCGTCCTCATGCAAGAAGGCCGCCTCATTGCTTACTACAGCAAGACTTTCACCGACCGGCGGAAGGTGGTTTCTTCCTATGACAGCCAGCTACGAGTCTGATGCTAGCAGTCCAGCATTGGCGGTCGTATTTACTTGGGTGGCCCTTCACCGTCAGGACAGACAACCGCAGCTTGAGGCATCTATGGAGTCAGAAGGTATCCACCCCGACACAGCAACTCTGGATAGCCAAGCTCTTGGGCTACCAATTCTCGATCGAGTACAAGACCGGGTGTACAAACTTGGTCGCAGACGCCTTATCCCGCCGAGAGCCGGACGACACCGTGGCGGCGATATCACTTTGTCAGTGGTGGGACACGGCGATCCTCCATGAGTAGATACACACGGATCCCCGTTACAGTCACATGATCGATGAGCTACAGAGCGCGTCCGATGTCCCCCCCCCCCCCCACCCCCCTTCCGACTAGAGGGAGACAGACTCTACTACCATGACCTCCTCCTGGTTCTCGCAGCATCATCACCATGGATACCATGCCTACTGGAGGAGTTCCACTCTACACCGATGGTCGGACACTCAGGAGCCTATCCGACCAACTGTCGATTGGCGACCACCCTCTACTGGCGGGGCATGATGAGGACGGTACAGCAGTTCGTGGCCAACTGCTTGGTTTGTCAAAGGGTCAAATACCAGACCCACGCCCCCGTAGGCCTGCTGCAATCTCTGATGGTGCCCGATCAGGTTTGGGAGGACATAGGGTTGGATTTCATTACCAGTATTCCACGCTCTCAGGGATACGATTGTCTACTGGTGGTGGTCGACCGCCTCTCCAAGTACGGGAACTTCATACCCGTCAAGCACCCCTACACGGCGAGCTTGGTGGCCCGGGTCTTCATTGGTGAGGTCGTCCTCCTGCACGGGTTTCCCCATTCCATTGTCAGCGACCGCGACCCGGTGTTCATGAACACCTTCTGGCAGAAGTTGTTCCGCTTACAGGGGAAGGAGCTACAATTCAGTACGACATATCACCGTCAATCTGACAGACAGACAGAGGTCCTCAACCGCTGCGTGAGCATCTACCTTCGATGCTTTGCTAGCGAGCAGCCCCGCCAGCGGATTCGGTGGTTAGCATGGGCCGAACTGTGGTACAACACCTACCAATCGGCGGCAGGCGGCGCCCTTTCCAGACAGTTTATGGACTATACCGGTCGGACTCGTCGGGGAATGTCAGGTTCAAGCGTTGGCCAAGGATCTACAAGATAGGGATGAGGCCCTATGACAGTTGAAGCATCATCTCCGCCGCGCCCAGGAAAGAATGGCTCAGCGGGCTAACCGACACCGCCGCGAGGTCTGCCTCTCACCGGGCAAACACGTTTTCGTCAAGCTGCGGCCGCATCGCCAAAGTTCCTTGATTGGTAGCCTCCACCCCAAGCTCTCTGTGCGGTATTTTGGCCCCTTGTCGTGGAGAAGATAGGCGAGGTAGCATACCGCTTGCAACTCTCGCCGACAGTCGAATCCACCCGGTATTTCATGCGTCACAGTTGAAGTGGGTGTTGGGAAACTACCCCCTCCAAGACTCCCTTGCCTGAAGACCTGGGTAGCGAAGCAGCCCCAGGCTACGAGCACGAGGCTGTGTTGGGCAGCCGCACTGAGCAGGTTCAAGGGCAACCCGTAAGGCAGGTTCTCATTCAGTAGCAGGGACAAGACAAGGACGAGGCGACATGGATCTTGGCAGAAGAAGTGAAAACCCAGTTTCCAGGTTTTGACCTTGAGAACAAGGTCGTTGAGAATCCTGAGGTAGCTGATACGGATGGAGTGGATCTGGTCGAAGGAAGGCGTTTCGCGCGTGTCTATATTAGGCACGCACGAGGGACGAAGGCGGCATGAGCCTGTGGAGTACTTGGCAGGCCTGACATCTATTTATCTTTTCGTATTTTATTCTGTAGCGTCTATTTTGTGTTGTACAGTCAATCGGCCTTTGTGGGTCTCCCCTATATAAGGGAGATGCAAACTAATTATGTATACTTGATTTTATTGGATTTGATCTGAATGGGGAAGAACTGACCCAGTGGTATTCCCCGTTTTCCCTAGCCGCACATCTCCATCCTCTGCTCCCTGTTCTCCTTCGCGCGTCTGACCTAGCAGCCGGCTCGGCAGCCACACCGCCGACTTTCCGCCTCCACCGCCCCACCCCTGCAGCCATCTATCACCACCTCCTAAATAATTGCCCCCACTCTCCCAACTCAACACAACAGCCGGCCCATCCATTAATCCCCCTATTCACATGGATTCCACTCCTCGAAAACACCTCTCTTCCTCCCCACTACCACTTCCTCCAGCCCAACGGAGGAAGAACCGACCCAGCGGTATTCCCTGTTTGCCCTAGCCGAACATCTCCATCCCCCGCTCCATGTTCTCCTTCGCGCTTCTGACCTAACAGCAGGCGCGGCAGCCACACCGCCAGCCTTCCGCCTCCACTGCCCCTCCCCTACAACCACTTATCACCACCTCTTAAATAATTGCCCCCACTCCCCCAACTCAACACAACAACCAGCCCATCCATTAATCCCCCTATTCACGTGGATCCCACTCCTCCAAAACACCTCTCATCCTCCCCACTACCACTTCCTCCAGCCCAACGAAGCAAACTTAATGTAAGCTCAAATTAGGGATTTGAAATAAAATCAATTTTAAGCAAAAAAAATATCTTTATTTGTTATAAAAAAAACAATATGATTTTAAAATAAGTTGATTTTAAGACTTTAAAGAGGGGCCGAGTGGCTAAAATCGAAGCTTTGCGCGCATAATTATTTCCAACGTCTGAACGTCGCAAGATCGTTAATCGTTATTTGAGAGAAATTCCGCGGCATCTAACGAATTGATTCCAAGCGAGTTTCGTACAACCACAAGCAAAATCCCAAGTAAGAATTTATCAAAATAACGGCAATTAAAGCGGTTAGAATGTTCGTGGCAAACTCTTAATTATTTAAAGATCGCATAAATTTAAATCTAACTAATTCGAGCAAGGAAAGAGCGTCGTTACCACATGAGACCCAATCGAGCCAAATCCATGGGCGAAATCAAACAAGAGCTCGGCCGGTCTGAACTGCAAGGCCGAGCGCGACTTCTACCCGGAGAATGCCTGGAACCCGACTGCCAGATCCTTTGTGGCAGTGAATGAAAGGGTCGGCGCAGGTGCTCGCTGGAATTTTAAACTCGGGTCGACAGTGAACCCCTGGTGTTGACGGCGGCGGATGTCGAGGAGTAAGCAGCCCGCCGGAAAAAGATGTCGCGGTCGACGGCGGGGCTGGGAGGATCGTTCTGTTTCCTTGGACGGAATCGATCGGCGGCTAAGACCAATAGGCCGCTGTTTACGACTTGCACGGCGGCGGAGGGCAACGGACGATTTTCTAGGCGGCTCAAGCTTTAGTGGAGGGAGTTGATTTCACAGGGAGGAGGAACGCTGACACTGCAGAGAGAAACGACAAGGGTCGCCTCTCTCTACTACTGTCTGGTCTGCCCTATTCAGCGGATGATCTACTATTTAATGAAATTTCAATTTCTTCCTATAATTTACCTTCCAAACATAGGACTAACCAAATTAAATGTTTCCTCAGTTGTCTCCGCAATCTATTTGGTGGGCCACTATTACATCATAAAATTATTGTTTCCTTTTGTAATAATCTTTCCCAAATACTAATTTAAATTTTGATTTTTAAATTTAAGCATTTTAAATAATCATGAGCATGTCTGTTACGTCCTATCTACCAGAATTACCGGAACTATTTATTCAGGACCTCATCGGACGGCCAAACCGAAGAGCCAATCAACGAAGCAAATGTGCGGAAAAAGTACAAGAAAAAATAAAATGCGCGACTCCTAGCGATATCATGCAATAACTGAAACGACGGAGGATGCATCAATTCTCTCGGGGTTGAAAGCGCTCGACCCCGGCAAGAACTCGCAAAGACTAGTACTGGAGAGAGCAAAAGTCGTCGCTGGTGCTGAATCAGGTGGTATGTCTGGGGCCTTGACAGGTGGCTTGATAAGCTTCTGAATTTGCAAAAGACAAGAACTCCTGCAATAATCAAACACTCAATCCTCCTGTAGAAAGTAGGGGTGTGCAAAAATAACCGAAGAACCGAAAATCGAACCGGAATCGAACCGAACCGAATGGTTTGGGTCGGTTCCAAATAGTTTCGGTTCAGGTCCGGTTCCCATAATATCAGAACCGACAATTCGGTTTGGTTCCTGGTTCCAAGGGTCGGGTACCCAGAACCGAACCGAGAACCGAATATCAATACTAAAGAAAATATTTTGAGACACCGATAATACTTATATGACCAAATACGCGAAAATAATTGAGAATATAGTTTTATGGCTAAAAAAATATTTATTGTACTTGTGTAGTTGTATGATTTCAATATGATATCAAGTCATGATTCAACTATTTTGAGATATTAAAACTTATATTACAATGAATCATGAGTTGGAAAAGCCATTTTTAAATTTTGTTAGACATAGGTAGAACCGAAATCTGAACCGAAGCAAATGGTTCGGATCCGGTTCTATACAATAGAACTGTGGGTCGGTTCCGGTTCCAAAAATTTAGAAGCAAACCAATATGGGTCGGTTCTTGATTTTGGGTGGAACCGAACCGAACCGATCTGAGTTGCACCCCTAGTGGAAAGTATAACTCATGACAACAACAAGTGACCATGACTTTGTAATTTCCACAGGTGTCTTGCATTTTGTTAGCAATAAATTTATACAGTTCTGTTAAATAATTAATATGAGCTTGCGCATCGAAGTAAATACGTTCATGAAATGAAAGAGGATGGTGGTCAGGTGGGCGGGGCAACGAATAAAAAATCTCGAGAAAGGAGATATATTAAGAAAATGGCCTTTAGAATTATTACAAGTGGCATTTGTCTGCGGAGGTGCAAGATCTCATTGCTTTAGACTCGCCCCGATTAAACGCTTAAGAAGTTTCTCCAAACTCTGATTAACGATTTCAGTCAGTTCATCGATCAGAGAGTGATGAGCGCTACTAAACTCAAATGTAGTGTCCTCTCGACCCCTTAATATGTTCCAAAATTTTGATATAAAATATTTAATATCATATTGCAGCTCCATAAATTTGTTAATATCTAACTTGCAAATGTTAAAATTAATACCAATTTTATTTTTTGAAAATTTCCAGAGAAATCCTTTAAAACGTGTATCCTTATTGGGAGTGAAAAATGTAGGAGTTTTTATTATCCTTAAAACATGATTTTTCTTGAATATATTGATAATTTGACAATATTTTTTTTCAAAAAGATTTATATGTATAGAATGACGAAATAGCATAAAGTGGTGTTCTCCGAATACGAAATCAATATAGGGTGGTGACATTAGTGCTACGGGTGGGTGATCCTCAAACGTAACGTCAATAGACTAAAGTGTTGGTGAGTGTAGTGGGCTAGGAGACTCAGGACATGCGTAGCTCGGGTCTATGTGATGCAGGCTTGCACGTTTCACACCGTTTGGACTTACGGCCTAACGTCACGACACTCTTCGATCCCAACCCTACACTCGCACAATCGCTCTACGCGACACCACGCAATTACATCTATCAATATTTTGCTAGCGTACGGGTAGCCAAGCCGGTTTGGATCCAACAAGGGCTATAAGGCCAATGTTCGATCGAGCTAAAAGGACCAATATTGGGTCCGACCGAGCGATGTTGTACCAAAAGAGATCTACCGAAAAGTTCGATTCGGAATGGGTAGATCTCTCCCAACAAAAGTCAAACGAGGTTCGCCAAACCTTTTCGAATATAAAACAAAGATAAGGGAAATACTAATCAAGCGAAGAAATCCACGATACTATTTCAAGCTATCTAAAACAACGCCAAAAATAATCCACCACAAGATCTAGTCTAAGAAATGAAATCACACAAAGAGGTAGGTGGAATTTTGTTACCCAATCGGAATGGATGATTCTGATTACTCTCTACTTGGATCGCTCCTCAACGGCTCCGCTGGAGTTGCGCCGGAAGGAGATGAAAATCTTGCCCGCCTTCGTCGCGTCACGCCGGTGCTAGAATTCCACAAGGAGGCAAGCTTGCCTTGGCCGAATTCTTCACAAACAAAGGGGGGAAGGGTTCCTTGATGGTGGTCGGATTTATTAGTGGAGGGGGCGGCTAGGGATGATTGCAAGGGAGTGAGGGAGGAGGTCGGCTTTGGGAGAGTAGCTGGTGGGTCGGTTTTGATGGGAATGATGGGGAGGCCGGCGGTTTGTTGTTGTATGAGAGGGTGGCTCGGGTTGAGGGATGGTGAAAATAGGTGGAGGCTTGGTGGCTAGGAGGAGGGGAGGGGAATAGAAGAGGAGGAGGGGAGATTGTGGCCGGCGGCCAAGGAGAGGGGAGAAAGAGGATTTCGGCCAAGAGGAGGAAGGAAGAGAGGGGGAGATTCTCAAATTAGGGTTTCAATATTTTCTTTCTTCAATTCTATTCATCATGAAAGCAACTTGCCTATATATAGGCTACAATATTAGTTCGGCTATTTGCAGCCCATAATAAAAAAAATAAAACAACACTCATTAAAATGAAACACAACATGACATAAACATTGTCATAACATTGCAAATTAAAGGAACATGAAAATGAAATAATTAATCTATCATTAGATTGGTTTGCGCCGCGGGCGGATCTTTTGACGTCGCTCCACATGGTCGTCACGATGCCGCAAATCTTTACTTGGAGGCGGTGAGATAATTTCCGTAAGCATGCCGTCTCCGTCTTCAACGCGTTGAGGGCCGTCGTCTCCATCAATCCTCCCCCGCTTAAAACTACTCATCACCGATGAGTAGGTCTGAAAGTACCGGTGCGGGGTAGCATCATCCAATAGAACCTCAGAGTGGCAGACAACCCCACTCAGAAAGAAGAGCACAACAACCTGGAGTATCCTGTCATGCAAAAATTTGTTCCTAGGAAACCTTGGAGAAGCATTAGGCAATAAAGGAAAACAAAATTTAGCATCAACAACCAACGTACCTCCAGAGAAGTCCGAAGAAGAAAACAATCCAAGTATAAACTCACAACCCAACCCCAAAGAGAACAAAGTGGACCCAAACGGACAGGCAGATAAATCATGTGGTGGAGAGTCATACGGCGTTAAATTAGAAACATCAAAATAAGGGGTAAAACCCCAATCAATGGAAAGCTTCAGATGATATGTAAATTCTCCAAATTTCATTAATATCCGATAAAGGTTCCGCTTACCAACTCGCCAACTTTCTAAAGTGCCTGGAGGCATCCGTTTAGGGTCGAGACGCACCAAATCTAAATCGATCATCTTATAGTGAGATACTCTTTTATGTAAGCTAGCATAAATATGATACAAATTAATTTGTAGGGCTAGCGTTTTACTACTGTGCTTATATAAAAGGGGATCATAATGAGCGTAATCGTGGGGAGTGAAACCATGGGCTACGTGACTCAACCCGAATACAGAGGATATAGGGGTTAAGTCAGGGGGGACGGGATCCTTCACATCAACGATGACTTCAAATGGCTCCAAAGTCGCAGTTCTAATTCAAAAATTATTATGATCACACTTGGCATGCAGATATGCCAAGGGAATCTGCGCATCATAAATACTAAGAGAGTTGGACGCTCTCAGGTGTGACAAGAGGTGCGAGCGAGACGACTCATGGGGCCATACCGTGGCCACTAACAGAAATAAGTAGGGTGACACCAGCGGAACTACATCAGGTGGCACCAATATGATAACATCAGGTGGCGCTAACGGGACTTCATCAGGGGGTAGAAAAACATGTGCAAATAGACCGATAGAGTAAGCACATCGAGACACAACTAGGATAATAGGTCTAATGGCCACAGAATCAGAATCAAAAACAGTCGTGGACATAACCATAGATGGATACGTAGCGTAACGAACCGTCAAAGGTGATATGCCCAACGGAGGGGCCCGCAAGGTTGGCCAAGTACAATGATCCAGATCAGAAATACAAAACTTGTGTTTAAATGGGTCCGCTAGTCGGTTCAACCGATCAGGAGGGAGAGTCGGTAAAATTAAAACTGGGAGAGAGTCGAGATCAAAATTAATTTCACGCGACGGAGTTAGCGTCAGGGGACGCTCATCCGGGCAGACATCAATAACGTCTTCCAACAATAGTACTCTCTCACTAGGACAAACTTCCAACACATCAATCACAACATCAGTAGCGGTACAAATCTCATGAAGGGGAGCATCGATAGATTTCGGAGGAGGGGCTAAGTCATACCCCATGCCAAAATACGGATTTATCGTCCAAGTAACATACTCCGGGTGCAAGCACTCAAAATCAACCGAAAAATCAAACAGAGGATTTTCCTTCAAAGAAAATTCATCTGGCTCGTCATCACCTAACTCGCTATCAGAGAGGCAGTCGCCACTAGATGACTCTATCAACTCACGGGAAACTTTACCCAACTCAGACTCAAACATGGTTTCAGAAACATTGACGAGGGGAAGTGGAGATGATTCCTCAAAGGAGAAATCCTCATCCAGGTCACTAGGGTAACCCATCTCCTCATCGTCAATACATTCGTCAGTAATATCGGCCTCGTCCTCAGTGACGGGCACAGTCCTAGACACGGCCATGGACTCATCAGGGGAGTCATCAACTAATTCAGGCAGCTCAGGGGATAAGTCATTCTTATACTCAGGTAGGGGTCTAGTGCCCTGGCAGGGAGGAGTAATAACATGAGACGTCCTAGTACGGGAGTATGGGGGAACGTGCTTGTTCGGTATTGGCAAAATCTTAGGCGGCGCTACACTCGGATAATCAGAAGACTGAGAACGGCAGTATGAGGGATAATACTCATCCGTTAACAAATTCTTCATAAGTTGCCAACCTACATGTGAGTCGATGGGGGGCATTCCCAAACGTTTCTCCTCGTTGAGCCAGAAGGTATAGGCTCGACCAAATAGTTGAAATCTCGCAATGGAAAACCTATGGGGATCCACAATGTGATTTTGCTCAAAATAACACTCCATGTCTTCCACCCAACGTAAAAACACTCGCGGTCCACCTAGCCCATCATAGGTCGGAGCAGGAATCCTAACATGCCTAGAGGTGCGCGGTGGCGGTGCTACTTGACTAGCCTTTAGTTGGCCAACCAACGCCTTAATATCATCCACTACCGGGCAGTGGAATTGCTTTCTACCGTTCCTAAGGGAACCTAAATATTTTTCTCGAGAAGCATTGACGTCATAGGCCATATTGTGAAAACCGGAGAGAAAACTCGATCCGGAATTTGTGCACAAACAAGGAGAAATGCTTCTGGCTTAGTTAAAATAGGTTTGTCGGAATTGTTCACGCTTAACCACTTGGGTAATAATAATATAAAATAGATTTTCTTGCTGAATAAAATATGAAGATTATTAATAAATTTTTTTTTTGATGTTTTTGCTGAAAATAAGAAATTTAGGCCGCTATTGGCAGACCAACTATTAAATTTTAAAATAACTTAATAAAAATAATGACTTAATGATAAATAATATTTTTTTTTTTAGATTTCTAATTAAAATAAGACAGAGAATTTCCAGATTTTTTTTTTTGATTTTGAGAAAATTTGAAATTTAGAATTTGAAATTTGAATTTTGAAATTTGAAATCTTGAAATTTGAAATTTGAAATTTGAAATTTGAAATTTGAAATTTGAACTTTGAAATTTGAAATTTGAAATTTGAAATTTGAAATTTGAAATTCGAAATTTCGAAATTTGAAATTTGAAATTTTGAAATTTGAAATTTGAAATTTGAAATTTAAAATTTAAAATTTGAAATTTGAAATTTGAAATTCGAATTTTGAATTTTAAATTTTGAAATTTGAAATTTGAAAATTTGAAATTTGAAATTTGAAATTTAAAATTTAAAATTTGAAATTTATATTTTCTTTAGCCTACCCAAAAATAGAAGGATGGTGCCGATTAGGAAATCGACAATAACCTCCCTCTGATACCAAATTGATGCAGGCTTGCACGTTTCACACCGTTTGGACTTACGGCCTAACGTCACGACACTCTTCGATCCCAACCCTACACTCGCACAATCGCTCTACGCGACACCACGCAATTACATCTATCAATATTTTGCTAGCGTACGGGTAGCTAAGCCGGTTTGGATCCAACAAGGGCTATAAGGCCAATGTTCGATCGAGCTAAAAGGACCAATATTGGGTCCGACCGAGCGATGTTGTACCAAAAGAGATCTACCAAAAAGTTCGATTCGGAATGGGTAGATCTCTCCCAACAAAAGTCAAACGAGGTTCGCCAAACCTTTTCGAATATAAAACAAAGATAAGGGAAATACTAATCAAGCGAAGAAATCCACGATACTATTTCAAGCTATCTAAAACAACGCCAAAAATAATCCACCACAAGATCTAGTCTAAGAAATGAAATCACACAAAGAGGTAGGTGGAATTTTGTTACCCAATCGGAATGGATGATTCCGATTACTCTCTACTTGGATCGCTCCTCAACGGCTCCGCTGGAGTTGCGCCGGAAGGAGATGAAAATCTTGCCCGCCTTCGTCGCGTCACGCCGGTGCTAGGATTCCACAAGGAGGCAAGCTTGCCTTGGCCGAATTCTTCACAAACAAAGGGGGGAAGGGTTCCTTGATGGTGGTCGGATTTATTAGTGGAGGGGGCGGCTAGGGATGATTACAAGGGAGTGAGGGAGGAGGTCGGCTTTGGGAGAGTAGCTGGTGGGTCGGTTTTGATGGGAATGATGGGGAGGCCGGCGGTTTGTTGTTGTATGAGAGGGTGGCTCGGGTTGAGGGATGGTGAAAATAGGTGGAGGCTTGGTGGCTAGGAGGAGGGGAGGGGAATAGAAGAGGAGGAGGGGAGATTGTGGCCGGCGGCCAAGGAGAGGGGAGAAAGAGGATTTCGGCCAAGAGGAGGAAGGAAGAGAGGGGGAGATTCTCAAATTAGGGTTTCAATATTTTCTTTCTTCAATTCTATTCATCATGAAAGCAACTTGCCTATATATAGGCTACAATATTAGTTCGGCTATTTGCAGCCCATAATAAAAAAAATAAAACAACACTCATTAAAATGAAACACAACATGACATAAACATTGTCATAACATTGCAAATTAAAGGAACATGAAAATGAAATAATTAATCTATCATTAGATTGGTTTGCGCCGCGGGCGGATCTTTTGACGTCGCTCCACATGGTCGTCACGATGCCGCAAATCTTTACTTGGAGGCGGTGAGATAATTTCCGTAAGCATGCCGTCTCCGTCTTCAACGCGTTGAGGGCCGTCGTCTCCATCACTATATCACCTAAGACGAGAGGTTCATCGTTGGTCAATTCCTTCCGAGGTAGGGGCTCGAGAAGGAAATCGGTGACTATAGTTGGTGACTAAGTGGGGCCAAGGGGAATCGTTACTTCAACCGGTATGTCATAAATAGGAGGAAGAATCTCCTCTTTCTGGAGCTGCGGCTCAGAAGAGTCTCTTCGACTGGAGGGTTTTCTATAGTGGCGACTAGTGGGGCCAAGATGCTCGTGGGGGTGGTGATACTAGGGGAATCTATGTCCATAACAGTGGGGGCAACGACGAAACTAGTGAGGGGTCTAGTAGTAGACCTAGACTCGAACTCCACCTTAAGGGTCATACTAGAAACTTCTTTAAAATTGCGATAACGGTGCAGCTCTAGTTGAACCCTAATGGAGTAGTGTAACCCGTGCAAATAACGGGACACAATCATTTCATCACCCTCCTGAATGTCTAATTTAGACTGAAGGTTTAGAAATTCTCTAGTGTACTGAGCAACTCACAAATCTTTTTATTATAGATTTTGAAATCTACGATATAAAGTGTGGAGGTAATCGGGAGAGACATAGTGTTTGCGCAGCTCTGATTTGCACTCAATCCAAGTAGTGATTGAAGGCAACCACAACTTATCTTTCATACGTTGAAGTTGTTTCCACCAATCTAAGGCGGGTCTTTTAAGTCTACGGGTCACATAGTCAAGTTGTCTACTCAAAGGTACTTGACTACGACTTAAATAAATTTTCATGTCATGACACAAATCTAAACATTTATTAGGACCAAAACATCCGTCAAAATCACTCGTAGGTGTGTGTTATAGGCGCTTAGGTTCAATGGGTTCGTCATACCATGAGTGTTTTATATTTGTGAGAGACGCTACCATTTCAGATAATTTTTTAATTCGAACATATAAGTCTTTTATGGTGCTCTCTAAAGCTATAGGATTTTCCATAAAAATTTTGATTTTTTTTATTAGAGATTTAAATTTTAAAATAAAATAATTATTTTAAAGCAAAGGAACATTTAAAACTTGTTTTTTTGAAACAGAGAATTTTTTTTTTAAATGTCTTGCTAAAAAGAATGTTTATATTATTATTAATTTTTTAAAATGTTTTTTTTATTTTAAACACGGATCGCGTGACTCGCGATAGGAGCGAATCACACCTGCTCTGATACCAAACTGATGTAGGCTCAAATTAGAATTTTGAAATAAAATCAATTTAAGCAAAAAAAAATATTTTTATTTGTTATCAAATAACAATATGATTTTAAAATAAATAGATTTTAAGACTTTAAAGAGAGGTCGAGTGGCTAAAATCAAAGCTTTGCGCGTGTAATTATTTCCAACGTCTGAACGTCGCAAGATCGTTAATCGTTATTTGAGAGAGATTCTGCAGCATCTAACGTATTGATTTCAAGCAAGTTTTGTACAACTACAAGCAAAATTCCAAGTAAGAATTTATCAAAATAACGACAATTAAAGCGGTTAGAATGTTCAGAGCAAGCTCTTAATTATTTAAAGATCGCATAAATTTAAATCTAACCAACTCGAGCAAGGAAAGAGTGTCGTTACCACAGAAGACCCAATCGAGCCAAATCTGTGGGCGAAATCAAACCAGAGTTCGGCCGGTCTGAATTGGCGAGGTCGAGCGCGACTTCTACCCGGAGAATGCCAGGAACCCGACGGCCAAATCCTTTGTGGCTGTGAATGAAAGGACCGGCGCAGGTGCTCGCCGGAATTTTAAACTCGGGTCGACAGCGAACCCCTGGCGTTGACGGCGGCGGGCGTCGAGGCGGCGGACGTCGAGGAGTAAGCGGCCCGCCGGAAAAAGATGTCACAGTCGACGGCGGAGCTAGGGGGATCGTTCAGTTTTCTTGGAAGGAATCGATCGGCGGCTGAGACCAATAGGCCGCTATCAACGGCTTGTACTACGGCGGAGGGCAGCGGCCGATTGTCTAGGAGGCTCGAGCTTCAGTGGAGGGAGTTGATTTCACGGGGAGGAGGAATGTCGGCACTGCAGAGAGAAACGACACAGGACGCCTCTCTCTACTTCTGTCTGATCTGCCCTATTCAGCGAATGATCTACTATTTAATGAAATTTCAATTTCTTCCTATAATTTGCCTTCCAAACATAGGGCTGACCAAATTAAATGTTTCCTTAGTTGTCTCCACAATCTATTTGGTGGGCCACTATTACATCATAAAACTATATGTTTCCTTTTGTAATAATCTTTCCCAAATAATAATTTTGATTTTTAAATTTAAGCGTTTTAAATAATCGTGAGCTTGCCAGTTACGTCCTATCTATCAGAATTATCGAACCTATTTATTCAGGGGTTCATCGGACGGTCAACCCGAAGAGCCAATCAACGAAGCAAATGTGAGGAAAAAGTACACGAAAAAAAATAAAATGCATAAATAAACTGTGTGACTCCTAGCGACGCCATGCAATAACTGATGCGACGGAGGATGAATCAAAACCCAGTCTCGTGGAACTACTGTCCAACCCCCCCCCCCCCCCCCCCCCCCCCCCCGCTTGCAGGAATTGTCCAATCAGCAGCCCCCCATCACCTTTCCCACCTCCACACCGCACTTTAACTACTTTCCAGCCACCTTCCAGCAGTCCAGAACTCTTGCCAAGCACCCCACGCACTCCTATAGCCATCCCCATCCAAAAGACGGATGTCATCCGCCAAACTGCTTCCTACATAGCCCAGGATTGTTGTCTTGGTTTCTGGACAGTCACCTACGGCACCTGTTTGCTGAATTCTGCATCCCTTGTCCAATTTCCCGGCTCTCCACGTTCATTCCAGCAGTCGTCGTCGCTCTCCAGAAATTAGGCCTTCATTTAGAGGTCTGAAACCAGCCCTCGATTGCGAACTTGCCTCCCCGACAGCCCTCCAAATACAATTCCAGCTCACACGCTACAGTATTGTGCGAGTCCAAGGTGTGTGTTATTTCTTTAACATTGGATCTTGTGTTAGATCTCTACTCGAAGAGATAATAGTTCGTACGATTTGATTTCTGTTATTTAAGCCTGTGTATTCTCTCGTTTTAAATAGCCATTTAATTTCCTGATAATTTTGCAATTATACGACTTCTCGTGTCTCCATATTTTGGAGCTTTAACTACTGTGTAATCTTTTGTTTTGATTTATAAAACAAAATTAGTATTGCAGGTTAAAGTCGTCGAACTTATGTTGTTTCATGTAGTGATCACCCACGTTATCCCTGTCATGTAGGACAGTTATGCGCCAGGCATCCTCTTCACTCCTACTACTAAGTTGAAAATTGAAATTTATACTGATGCGGATTGGGTTGGATTCGTTGAAGATCGGCAATTTACACATGGGTTTGTTCGTTTGTTAGTGGGAACCTGGCTACTTGGAGAAGTAAAAAATAACTCGGTTATCTCAAGATCTAGCGCAGAAGCCAGATTTAGACCTATGGCGCATGGTATATGTGAGGGATTGTAACTATGGTCCCTTATGTGTGATCTTCGAGTACCCCATCTGGTTGTATTGTGACAACAAAGTTGCAATCAGTATTGCACACAATCCCATTCAGCACAATCGTGTCAAACATATTGAGCTGGACAGACACTTCATCAAAAAGAATATTGAGAAAAAATATTATTGTTACTTCATTTATTTCTTCAGAAGGACGATTAGCTGATATTCTTACTAAGAGTCTGGGAATGGATTTTTGTGTGCTTTTATTGCCAAATTAGGTATGAGAAATATAACATGCCCAATATGATGGGGAATGTTAAAATTACTATTAATTAGTATTTGTGTATTACTTGTATTATTCCATTATATATAAGAAGAGTCCTCACGTTATTAATATATTCAACTTTTATTTCTTTAACAGGTTTTCTGCATAGTTATCAGATACATGCCTCATTCATATAGTCGACATATACTTTGCTATACATGCCTTACGTCGGTAGGCAATAGCTATACGGGTGGCTTTAGAAAAATGTGTACAAGCTCATAATGAGGGATGAGATCTTGCTTGTGAAGGTAAGGATATTGTTCGTAAAGCGAGTAAACTAAGCCTTGAGCTACAGTTGCTTGTGAAGTGTGGAAAGAAATAAAATTCGATTTTAACACCGTAGACAAGCTAGATGTAGAAATAAAAAGACTTTTTGAGCATCGAACTAACTTTCTCACTGATGTATTCTTTTATCAAAATTCAAATAACTATGCAATTTTTTTGTTGCTGAATGGGTCCTTTCAATTCTTTTAGGTTCGTGTTCTACTCTAGAGAAGTTTTGCCCAAATTACTGTGTACCAAATTGTGCATATAGGGAAAAATGATTTCAACACCACTTCTTTTTTTTCAATTTATTTCATATCTTTCATGTTTTTGTTAATTTATAAGAACATTATCAACTTGATCAGTTTAATAATGAAATATAAACTTCTGTTGAGTTTTTCAAGCACGTAACAAAAGAGAAAAGAAAATGAATTTCAATGACAAATATTCAAATTAGATTTAGTAGTGTTTCACAGGAACTAATGAAGATATCAATTACCTCCATAGAACGGTTATTGATGAAGTGTGCTTGTGGATGCTGAGAAAAAGTAAGGCTTTTCTCTAAGACTGCACACTTGACACCTACATAGAGACAGGAAAGAAAATCAGAACAAATTATCGATAAAGTAAACATTATAAGAGGTCCATAGATGAGGATTTCAGAAACAACTTAAATGATATTACTTGGCAGGTTTCTAACAAAGGACTTTTGTATATTAGGCGATATGAGTACAGGAATGGAGAGAAAACATCTCATGATATTTTGATATGAGCTTATTTCAATTCATGCTTCTCCACAGTTATTTGCCCTAAGATATGCCTTTTGTGGAAAAAAATGAGATTGACATCAATAACCTAGCAGTCCCTAAACAAGCTATTCATCTTCATACCTCATTTTCTATTATCTGTTCAGTGTTGGAACAAAAATCTCGTCAGCATATCATGTCAACATAAAGTTCGTAAAGTTGCTTGTGGCTTAATCCTATGATGAGAACTATCATGAGAACATTACTCACGTTGTTGGTCTCTCCATCAACTAAATGTTAAACAATGTCTTCATGGGCTTCTTGTTTCGCAAAATTGCAGCCTGACCATAGAGGTTTTACACACTTGTTTTACACGTACTAGCACATACAATTCTACATATTATTGGTGACAGGTAATGATCATGTGTTTATATCACAAGTTAAGAAATTATTGGGAACATTATTTAAATTAAATTCATGAGTAAATTGCAATGCTTTCTAGGTCTAGATATCTTTAAATATATTACGGACCTATTGAAGCGGTGGCTGGAGTAGCGATCGGAGGTGGAGATGATAGTGATGGAGGATACAACGGAGCCTTGACCGCAGCTACCTAAGAGAGGTTGTTCGTTAAAGGAGAGAGCAACCGAGATCTCACACACAATAGATAGGAAATAAATTTTTCTTGCTTACCCATTACAACCATCCATATGCTTTTATATAGGCTTACAGCATATAAAAAGACAAACAACAATAATGACACCTAATACTAGGCCCGGTGCTCGAGACCCCTTACATAATGATAACACTCAGACACCTAGATAATAGAGAATCATAATAGACGATGCGCAGCCCATAACATCTCTCCCGCCGTCCAAAACGAGCTTGACCTCAAGCTCAAGGGGGTGGGTAATGGTGAGAGCTTCATCCGACGCCCTCCTCATCAGAGTTCTCGACGTGCAAGTAGAAAAGCTTTTGGCACTTATGTCAGCGAGTGTACTGCTCGTCGCAATTGAAACAAAGACCAAGAGCACGTCGTTTCAACATCTCGGCCGGAGATAAGCAACGGATAGGCGGAGCGACAAAACCCTCTGTATGGCCCTGCGAGGTGCTGATATCGGGCAAGTAGGCTTCCTGCGCCAGCTGGAGACGATGGTCGCATAGCTAGGCCAGACGCATAGCAGTCATTAAGGCCCTGATTGGCTAAGCTGCAGCAGCGCGGGAAGCAGTGGTGGGAAACAGTGGTGCAGGAATCAGTTGTTTTGCAATTGTGGAAAAATTCATGAAACTGCTTGGAACACTATATTTGCAGTGTTGTGTTAAACAATGGTGCAGAATTAAACAGTAACGAAATTAAACAAAAATAAAATTAAACCGCTTTGCATAATTTAGGATGTTCAACTTAGAATTAAACAATTTGCTCGACATAAATATTTGCGATGAATATATGTGAATTGATGATGATATTTTTTTTCACGATCTCGTCCGTCTCGACGCTACAATTCTAATGGACACATTCTCGCATAATTTTGAGGCTGTTTGGTATTCCAAATGGATGTCAGGACACACGTATGCGCGTTCGACTCGCTCACGAGCTAGGACGATTCATTTTTGACCGATTCACGAGCGCCTCGAGTGACCCGCAATAAAAATTATTAAACATTAATTAATTTTAAAAAAAATTAAAAAAATTAATATAATTTATTAATAACTAAGTTTTAATATAATTTTATTAAAACTTAATTTTAATTTTTAAATTAATTATATTAATGTTTTAATTAATTACCAAAAATTTAAATGTTAATATCATTTATTAAATACTAATTATTTATGTTATTAATATAACATTTTATATAATATAAATAATTATCGATATATCATATTCATATATATGTATATAAATTATAAATTAATATATATACATATATATGCACGTAATATATATAAATATATATATATATATTATAATATTTATTTTTTATATTTAAATATGTTTTATATTATTATTAAAAAAACAACGTTGCGGCCCTTTTTTAAGGCTGCAGCGCTGAGCTGGCTGCCGTGGGCGGTGGCTTCATGCCACCGCCCACACCAAACTTTTTGTTTGGCGGGGCAGCAGCAAAATCAGCGGCATGTCGTTGTGATGCCGCTCCGCCAAACACACCCTAAGTCTGGCGGGGCCTCAAATTCGACATCTAGTCGCAGGCGATCGCGAAGTCCTGCAGTGAAGATAGCGGTCTACATCTCTAGGGAAAGTGGGACATGTGCTAGAAAAAGTTGAAACTGCTCCAGATAGTCGTCCACCAAGCCTGTCTAGCTTAGAGTTGTGAGGGCACCGAGGGGGTTACTGTGGATACAGGTCAAATCGCAGGTTGCAGAGTCGTTTGAAGTCATCCCATGTCAGACTTGGTTTATCAGTGAGGAGACGAGTGGCCCAAAGCGGAGCCGAGTCGCCAAAAGCGGAGCCGAGTCGAGAAGATGAAAGGAGGTCAGAGGAAGTCGTTCAACTACCAGAATCTGTTGGTGGCTGAAGAATTGCTCGCACCTGATGAGCCAATTCAAAGAATCAGTGCTTCCATTGTAGGTGGGAAATTCCAGTCAGGTATAGCATGACAGAATAGCTGCATCAGGGCATAAAAGAGTAGGTGGAGGTGACTCGTGGCGGATGAGAGGCGAAAATGAGACTTGACTGCTAATAGCGTGATTCGTGGGTGGGGTGGTAACCACGGTAGGTGTTGTTGTTAGTCCATTAAGCTTAGTGGTGAGGGTTGTCATGTCGTCCTGATGACGTGCGTCGGCGACCCGAAAGCGTGCTTCTACATCCTGAAGGCGTGCATCCATGGCGGATATAACTGCGTATAGCCGGTACATAGCATCCAAGAAGTCGACCGAGTCTCCCATGTTGTGGATGGAGGTAGCACGAGATAAGGAGTGGGTGACGGGACAACTAGATTGCTCAGAGAGAGCTTTTTGGGAGGTGTCGCGAGATCCATGTAGACTCCCAATGGTTGCACAATAACACAAGTTGATGGCGTGGGGAAGCCCAGAGGAGAGATAAATTAATTTTCTAGGATTGAAATGGGCTCGTTGTTTTGCTGCCTGGGCTTGACCTGAGAGCTGAGGGAATAAATAGACGTTGTTTATATCCGCACAGGGATCGAGAAGGGGTATGCGGTTCTGGCGGCTCGATGGAGCAGCTGGCTAATTAAATTAAAGTAAAGAGGCGCCGGCTTTTTTAACACGCAAGAGGTGTGTATGGTTTCAGGGGAGGCAGGCGGCACAGGGCTCAAAACAAGTAACCGGCAAGCGTTCCTGGAAGCAGACGCTACAGCTGAAGCAGATGTTGTGCGGGGAGGAGCGGCCGATGGAGAAGCATCGTCATTTTCCTCAGGTCGGGAGGAGGGTGTTGCATTGGAGTGCATAATCAACATGGGGTTGACGTTGGACCGTCGAAGAAGAAACGTAGAGGCCGGAGTGATAAGGAATGTCGCTCAGGAGTTGTTCATAATACAGATCTGATAATCTTCCATGGTGTGACGCCGCGAGACCCCGAAATGCGACATCCTAGATATCTTTTCTGAACTTTCTCATTCTCTATTTCTTGAATGGCTTTCCGTGAAGCCCCCGTGATCTCCCACGACCAATTCCAACACCAGTTATTGCCAACCTTCCTTCACTTGTTCCTAGCCGACGAGGACTCTGCGATCCCACATGCATGAACTCGGCCAAACCGCAACCACTGTTCATCGTCATCTACACCCAGCACCTACAACCGCCCGGGTTATCATTGTATCTCCTCTCCATACCGCAAAACCAGTCATTCCTTGTTTATCCTTTTCCTTGTTGACTGCCTATTTCCCTTCCGCCCCATCCAGCCATTCCCACATCAAAATCCCACGGACTGAAGCACTCTGACAACCCTACCTCGGCCTATACTCCCTTGTCTTTCCCCTGGCAGACCTGCAAACCTTCCGGCAAAAAATCCTTTACCCGATCTTCATTTACAATGAAGAAATTTTGCACCATTCATTGATTCCAGCAACCAAGTCAATTCCAGAAGCAGAACCAACCCAATTTCATCTGCCCGCCGCTGGATTCACTTTGCTTGTGAGTATTATCATAGTGCGTTATCTACTTCTTTATTTAATATTAGATTTGTGTGTTATATTTGTATGGGTGTTGAAAATTGTTGGTGTTATTGTTTTGTTTTCTTTTAAATCTTGTAAAAATTATTCGTGCAAGTTGTGGTGAAAAACTTCGTGTGTAGAGAACATGACATTGATTGTGTATTTGAACATGTTAGCAAATGTTGTGTTGAATTGCTATCTAATATAATTTTTACTTGCTAAAGTTTTGTCCTCTGGATAATTAACATGCACGCATCATTTAGGTTGGACTTGATCACATTCATTCCACGCCCACCTCTTCACAACTCATCCTGCGTCACCATGGCTCACTTTGTTATTGCTTCTATTGTGAGTTTGGTCTATGCAAGCCCCTAGCTCAAGTCGCACTGCCTCAATGCACAAAACTTTTATTTATATTAAAGTTCATCTAGAGTTTTGTTGTAAAACAAAGGCTTGAGTGTTGTTGTAAAGTTCATCTACAAAAAAATCCTGTGTACAGAGGTAATGGGAACTTAGAGGTTAATGGATTTATTGATGTTGATTGGGATGAATCTTCATCCGATAGACAATTCAGGTATTGTTATTGTGCCTTTGCTGGCAAATTGATCTTTCTAAGCAAGAAATAATTTGTTGTAGCCCGCTTTACTGTTGAAGCTCAAAATATCTGTCTCTCATCAATGGAGCATGTGAGATTTTATGTTTCGATACCTCATCAATGACCGTGACCATAAGATGACTCTTCTAACGTCATCTTCGTGTGACAATCAGGAGACCACCCATATATCTAGTTTTGGCCACAAAAACCGCAATAGGCCCACTCCTTCCAGCGGAGTTTATTCTAGTACGACATTTGTTGCGGCCTCGCTGCAGAATTGTTTCGACCGGATCGAGACCACCATGACCGATCTCCTGGCCATGGCAAAGGAGATTCGCCATCAGCATCTTTCCCTTCCTTCTCCACGGGCTCCACTAAGCCTCCGTTGGATCCCCAACAACAGAGCTTTTGATTAGTGCAGACAACTTCTGCAACGCTCCCCCCTTCATTCATGATCACCCATATCGACCCCTCACTAGCCGCACCTATGTCGACTTGCGTAACCCACATCGTCGAGGTCATCCCTGGCCTTATTCTCTATCATCGACGGCCCATGTTCCCTCGTACACGCAAGCTGCCCATCCAAGCCAACCTCACACTGATTTGGGCGCCATCCTTGCCCCACCCCATTCCCACCATGTTGTTTGTTCTTCCGGTCCCTCGAGCCCTCCGTAATAGCAAACACATTCGTACCCATGCCAGACTATTGTTCAAAGCACCTTCCCATATATTCCAAAGTTATAAAACGTGCAAGGGGCGCCGAGGCCCAAACGGGTCTTAGAGACTAGGCGCACTTGAGGCTCAAAAATGAAAAAAAAACATTTTTTTATGAACAAATGTACATTTTTAAGGTTGTGATTATTCATTTATAATTTGTACTCTTAATTTCATGCTCAATTTCATTACAAAATCAGTGAATTGGGTGATCAATGAATTGGGTGATCAGTGAATTAGATGTCCAATTCACTAATTTTCAGTGAGTTGGGTACTCAATTCACTGAAAATTGGGAAATGAGATGCTCAATTCACTGATTTTCAGTGAAATGGGTGCCCAGTTCACTGATTTTCAGTGAAATGGGTGCCCATTTCACTGATTTTCAGTGAATTAAGCATCCAATTCATTAAAAATCAGTGAATTGGATGCACAAGTGCGGCTCAACTGCGCCTAGGCATGCCTCAGGTGCATTTGAGGCACCTCGCCCGCCTCTGATTAGCAGAGGCAGGTTTATGCGCCTGGTGTGCCTGGCGCCTAAGGAGTGTCCCAGGCGCGCCTTTAATGACACAGATTTCACTCTTTCTTCGCTAACACGTCACACCTCTTTCCCAGTAACCATGCCCATCCATCCCCCCTAGACACACATCTCTCTGATCCCCTCTTCATTTATCATTTAATATCCTTTTTTTGTAATCCTTTCTCCAGGCCCCACTTTACCTCCCCCCCCCCATGTCAATGTTTAAATTTTAGCAGAGGCAGGGGTTGTCCGCCAAGTACGTCTGGAGCCTAAGGAATGTCTCGGGCACGCCTTTAATAACAAAGATTTCACTCTTCCTTCACTAACACGTCACACCTCTTTCCCAGTAACCATGCCCATCCATCCCCCCCTAGACACACATGTCTCTCTGATCCCATCTTCCTTTATCTATTAATATCCTTTTTTTTGTAATCCTTTTTGCAGGCCCCACTTTACCTTCCCCCCCCCCCATGTCAATGTTTAAATTTTAGCAGAGGCAGGGGTTGTCCGCCAAGTACGTCTGGAGCCTAAGGAATGTCTCGGGCACGCCTTTAATAACAAAGATTTCACTCTTCCTTCACTAACACGTCACACCTCTTTCCCAGTAACCATGCCCATCCATCCCCCCCTAGACACACATGTCTCTCTGATCCCATCTTCCTTTATCTATTAATATCCTTTTTTTTGTAATCCTTTTTGCAGGCCCCACTTTACCTTCCCCCCCCCCCCCATATCAATGTTTTAATTTTGGTAATCAATTTCGCACATTACCTTGCAAAAGGCCCGAAAATTTTTGCTATAATTTCTTTCAGCTTGTTCTAGCCCCACTCGCGGCCTTGGCCCGACTGGCGCACTTCCACGGTAATGAGGGCCTTCAACTTTGCTTCTCCGCACTCGACCTTGAGGCCAAAGTTTACTTTCAGGACATGGGTGGTGATATCTATACACTTAGCGAACAAATCACACATGTGCTCCGACGATCAACCACACCACCCGAGAGCTTCCTCAGGATGCGGATGTCATTATGGATTATCTTATTTGCAGTTAATTATGTATTTTGTCCTATAGTGAGATCTCCACCTATATAAGGAGTCCTTAGGTTGAGAGTCTTTTATCTTTGGATCATTTAGGTTTTGGGATATCATTGGAGAGAATGGCACTTTGTAGGACCGAACCTCCAAGAGTCCGAGTGCTAGGCGGGAGTCTGTCTCCCGAGTTTGTATCCAGTATTTTCATGCAATACAAGTTCTTGTTTCCGTTCATAGTTCTTGACACAACGTAGCAAGTACATATCAAAATCCCACTACATTTCATACCTTTTATATGGGGACTACTACTTTCTCTTAATACACAAGGAAAAACAAAGCTGATGCATTGAATTCTCATAAGTAGAACAATAGTAATACCTTCTAGTACTTACGAAGCTATTTGTCAAAGAAATTTATTGCAAAGCTACAACATCTGCAAGGAGGTCCAACAACAACCTTCATTGATAACAACTTCATAATATAAATATTAAAGAAGTTAGAAGTAACTAAGCCTAATTTTATGCTACTTTATTTAATATCTAGCGTAAAAGGTTTATATTACTTAGGGTATCTAAATCCTATAAAAAGGACCTGATATTGCATGTATATAGCAAGGAGAATTACAGGGAAGTAAATAGTAGTTTTTCATGCATCCTTCTTCACCTCTCCCCTCCTCTTATATTTCTTATACGTTCGTGTTAGTACAAAGAAAAGATTTAGCGAAGAGAGATAAAATGTGAGTGTTGTTAAGTTAAGTAGACACATAATTCCACCACCTACTCCTCTAATAAACAAGCATCTAGACTAGTAACTTAATTCCTACAAAATTTACTCAAGTGATCATTAATTATTGAACTTCCAAATTGATTTTATATAAAAATTATCCTATAATATAAAGTCACTCCCTTGGATTCTCACTATCTATTAATCTAGTTAGCAACACAAATTTTACGTGCACTACTCTTAATTTTACCAAATGATAGCACCTTGAATAAGAGCTTCTGACAAGTCATCCTAGTGGATTGTCAGATTAAAAATTTTGTATATGTTCAACAAAGATCTTGTTCTGACCGGTGCTCGGGAGACTGCGAGGGGCGGGAGTGTCGTCGCATCAGGACACTGTCGCGGTCAGGATACTGTCGTTGGCTGCACGGGAGCCCCCGTGCACTATCACTCATGAGGAGGAGATTTTTATTTAATGAAAAAAATAAAGAGAAGAGATAATTGAATGGAGGGCTAGGATTACTTTGATGGTCCACACCATTACACCATAAGGGGGAATCTTTGTATATTAGTATAGATATATCTTAATTTAGGTTATTGCCTCACTAATTGCAAATCCATAATATTACATCTACGAAGCATGGAAAGGAATGTTAATACACCATTCAAATTGTATATATAAATCATGTGGAGGTGATATAGTGAGACCAAGGCTTCGTTTGGCATAGCTTATTTGCGCGGTGAGTTTGGTCAAAAACGCGATTATCATAGAATGTATGTTTGGAAAGACAAAGGTTATGACGGCTATTAAGAAAATAAGCTAATTTTGAGCATAAATGCATAAATCTTTTTAGGTGAGGTCGGGCGTTCACGAATGACGGTTCATGACCACCGCGTTCAAGACCGCCGCCGCCGCGCCAAAGGAAGCAAAATCTCATTTTGCATGTTGATCAAGGCATCAAAATCTGAGGAAGAATAACTTAGGACTTTCATCAAACATCTAGTCGGCGCTACTGAGAAATTTGATGCGAATTTGCTTCTCAGAGGTTATTAGTAAGAAGAAAATAGAGCAGAAAGAAGTATCAACTAAGATGCTAAATGTTCCACAAAGAGAACGAGAGCGTGGGAAAGATTCAAACCTAGTTTGGTAAGGAGAAATGTGAGAACAAGCCCAACTGGGCCGGCTCCCACGATCAGAACCGGAATGTAGGGCTCGCCAGTTGGATTGAAGGCGCATGACGAAGATGACGATGAGAAGCGACGGAAATTTCTTCTTGACAAGTACTGGGAGCGGCGTCCACTCGCCCACCTCCTTAGAAATCTCGCCGCAGAGCCACTCATTGGACTGGAAGATTTGGGAGTTCGGTAGGATTTGCTGAGTTCAGGCTACGACAGAATTTTCTTGTTCCTGTTGGCCCGCTGGCGGCAGTTTCCTTTGGTGGTGGTGGAGCAGTATACCGCCGCCGGGTTGCTACGGCGGAACTCGAGATAGCGTCGCCGTGGAGGAGTCTATACCAGGAGAAATTTGTAAGTACGTGCGGCAGCTTCGTAGGCCCACTCCGATAGGTGCCATGATTATTGAATCCGTGAAAATCAAGAACAATTTATATTGAAATAGAACAATGTTTTCTATTTTCATTTTTTTTTTTTTTTGAAGAAAGCATAACATAAGATGTAAAATAATTATGAAGTTAATTTGTAAACATGTATTAATTTTAGTAATTCTTCGCTTGAACTTAGAAAACAATAAGCATAATATGTAAATTACAAAGTACCACTTCTCCTTAAAATTCCTAAGTTAAGCTGAAAGGATTTCGAAACTAACGCTCAAATAACGCTAGGCAGATCCAATATCACCCCGAAAAAGGGGGATCCCAGCACACACTCACTATGCGCTTGCGTAGCCGGTGCTAGGCATAATTGCACGCCACGCGGCCTACATCGCCTGCGTGCATGACGCACGGGTGTGCATCCCTTTGGCATGCATGCACAGGATCCGAGCACGCACGCCCCGTGCGCTCATGCTCCCCCTACGCGTTGGTGCGTCTGGCGAGTAAGTGCACCATTGTCGTCAAGTAATAATTAAAATAATGAGTCACTCCTGAATATCGATCTCTCGAGGAGTGCGGAAAGGTGAATATTAAGATCGCGAAGAGACTGGAGATTGAAGTCTTTCATGAAAGTCTTTTTAAGGGTAGTTAAACACCTAGAGGGGGGTGAATAGGTTTCTTTTAGATTTTTAATTTTGATCTAGATATTATTTTTTGTGTTGATGTTAGATTAGTTGCTTTCAAAAACACAGAAAACACACAAGTAATTTATAGTGGTTCCCCTATCTAGGGTATATCCACTTTCCCGCTTCACCTATCTAGCAGAGAAGTAGACAAGATCAACTTCTTTAAAACTCGGATCAACTGATCTTACAACTCAGATCCCTCCCTGGATATTACATCTCAGAGTGGCTTCCACTCCTACAACTCAGACTTTTCTCAGTCCTACCTCAGAGACAGCAACAAGTCTCCTACCTCAGGCTCACAAGCAAGCTCTACCTTAGTCTTTATAACTCAGGCTTATCTCAAATTCTATACAAGAATCCTACCTCAGACTTTGGAAAAAGTCTTACATTCAGGTCTTAAAGAGATCTTACAATAGAGATTAAAAGAGTGTTTGTTCTACGAAGACTCGGGAACAAAAGCTTTGGAGCCTTCCCCTTTAGCTGTATCACTAGACAGTTTTTTTACACCACAGCAACAGGAAGTGATTTTCAAATTAGGGCTACTCTATGTTGTGTTGAATACTTGTTGAGATCTTCTTCTTCTTCAAACTTCAGAAAGATTGTTGTTAAGACTTGTGGAGCTTGAAGACAATGAATTGAACTTTCTTGTTGGCGGAGACTTTTGCGAAATAAAATTTTTAGAATGTATTCCAAAAGTTCTTGTAAATTCTCACGCACTTAGCTTATATATCTCTGCATCAGCAATGGCTATAATCTTGTTTAGGTATGTAGCCTTGCCAGCTTTAACATTTGTATCTTCCCAAGTTTGCATGTCAGAAGAATGCAACGGTTTCCGTCTTTTAGTGCGCAATTTGCGTCTATTTGAATTAAGCATGACATCAGCAGAATGTCTTGTCGGCTTTTGACTTAGAATAACTTTTTGTGCTTTTGTAGAGGCGTTGAGTGATTGAGATTGACGTGAAGCCATTTAACTTTGTAAGACCTCTTTTTTTTTTGCAAACACCCACCGGGGTCTTAGGCCAAGAACTGCCGTTTTGCGGTGACACCATCCTCCGGGACGGTCGACACCACAAAATGCCGATCCTGCCGGCCATCTCAATCTCCATCGACTGAAGAAGTAGTAAGAAGGACATAAGTGTCCAAGTCCACAATATCAAATAAAGAGGAAATCACAACATCATATAGTCCACAACATAACAGTCTAAAGTAAATGGTAAGGTAAAAATAGGAAAAGCGGGCTTATGCCCAGTACATGTAATCCTCACTACAAGTCACTCGCGAAAGCAAAACTCAAACTAAGTGTCACTGAAACTGTCACTGAATCGAGAGCACCCAAGCTAAACCGGCCCATCTCCACTGACTCCGTACTCTGCTGGTGCTGCACCTCTGGGTGCTTCTTCCTTTTCGGCTTGCAGTCACCGCCTCGTAATCCACGTCTGCATCTGTGTCTTCGGCCTCCTGGCTGCTGAGCTGGTGGGAGCCCACCCATCATGGGGCATTTGACCCGTGTCTCTTCCATATGGTACACCTAAAATGTTGTGGTCAAACGACCGTCAGTCAAACTAGACTCAGTCAAACAATCCTCCACCCCTATACCCGTGGCTCCTAGGCACCGGGCGGAGAGGAGTGAAGAGGAGGACCAAAAGCAGGGTGGAACAAGCAGGTGACAACTATCCTAAGGAATGTACGGTAATGATGTTGGCAAGGTTACAATTTAACTATGCATGAATAACTGAGAGTATAACAGAAGTAATAGTAAAGTGTAGGAGGTAAGACAATAAGTAAAGAAATCAAGAAAGGTAACCATTGATTTATAGGGATTACCCCTATAGACCAAGGGGTCGTTTTGCAGGGCTTATCGTATAAAACGTCCCATACCATTTTATACGATAGGTGTCAGGGGTTATATGAAATGTTTATGCTATGACATGCAAATATGCTATGGAATGCACATGCAAGTGCAACTCACCCACACGACTCTATGCGCATAGACCTTTAGTTCCCCTCTTCTGGAGTGAGCTAAACTCCATAGGAGCCTCCGACGTGGCTGGACGGAGACAGTGGGGTGGTCCTTCCACTCCTAGACTGGTAAACACACTACTCAGCCTAGCCCCTCTCGTACGTTCCCGTACTATTCCTAGCAAACCAGCTAGTCTCCACGAGTCAACATACTGACGACGGTGTGTTTGATCATCCAATACCGAGGACCCACCACTGTTATGCACATGCAATCATGACAGTTATATTTATCTCCATAACACCGAGCTTCCAGCTCTCTAGTGTTGAAGCCAAAAATGACCTCTGTGGAGCTCGACCCTCGGGGAAGGGGTGACCTCGCACCTACTACACTCGAAAGGATGTCACAGACCAAAGACTTGGGAGACTAGGAATAGACCCTCGGCTCTAACGTGGAGGTCCCACCACACACCCGGAAGGTCGCTAGAACACTTCCCCTCCCTCACCAAAGGGCTAGGCTGGGCGCCTTGGAGAGCTCTCTCTACTCTACCAAGATGAAGCTAAGGGAGGAGGAGGTAAGGAAAATTCATCCTCTCCAAAGGCACCCAAGGGGGTCTATTTATAGTTTTTCCAAGTCATAGGGGTAAAATGACAAAAAGACCCTTAGAACAAATAAGCCTCAAGCCAATAGGAAAACTCCACATCGGGGGGTAAAGAAGTAATCCCCCCTCGAGGGAACAACGGTAAAAACAGGTCGGGCGAGGTGGCGGGAGGGCCCTGGCGAGAGGTACCAGACGAGAGGTACCAGGCGAGAGGTACCAGGCGAGAGGTACCAGGCGAGAGGTACCAGGAGAGAGGTACCAGGAGAGAGGTGCAAGGAGAGAGGTACCAGGAGAGAGGTATCAGGAGAGAGGTACCAGGCGAGAGGTACCAGGAGAGAGGTACCAGGCGAGAGGTACCAGGAGAGAGGTACCAGGCGAGAGGTACCAGGCGAGAGATACCAGGCGAGAGGTACCAGGAGAGAGGTACCAGGCGAGAGGTACTAGGAGATAGGTACCAGGAGAGAGGTACCAGGCGAGAGGTACCAGGAAAGAGGTACCAGGCGAGAGGTACCCCGGCGAGAGGTACCAGGCGAGAGGTATCAGGCGAGAGGTACCAGGAGAGAGGTACCAGGCGAGAGGTACCAGGAGAGAGGTACCAGGAGAGAGGTACCAGGAGAGAGGTACCAGGCGAGAGGTACCATGAGAGAGGTACCAGGCGAGAGGTACCAGGAGAGAGGTACCAGGCGAGAGGTACCAGGCGAGAGGTATCCGGCGAGAGGTACCAGGCGAGAGGTACCAGGCGAGAGGTACCAGGAGAGAGGTACTAGGCGAGAGGTACTAGGAGAGAGGTGCAAGGAGAGAGGTACCATGAGAGAGGTACTAGGCGAGAGGTACCAGGAGAGAGGTATCAGGCGAGAGGTACCAGGAGAGAGGTACCAGGCGAGAGGTACCAGGCGAGAGGTACCAGGCGAGAGGTACCAGGCGAGAGGTACCAGGCGAGAGGTACCAGGAGAGAGGTACCAGGAGAGAGGTGCAAGGAGAGAGGTACCAGGAGAGAGGTACCAGGAGAGAGGTACCAGGCGAGAGGTACCAGAAGAGAGGTACCAGGAGAGAGGTACCAGGCGAGAGGTACCAGGAGAGAGGTACCAGGCGAGAGGTACCAGGAGAGAGGTACCAGGCGAGAGGTACCAGGCGAGAGGTACCAGGCGAGAGGTACCAGGCGAGAGGTACCAGGCGAGAGGTACCAGGAGAGAGGTACCAGGCGAGAGGTACCAGGAGAGAGGTACCAGGAGAGAGGTACCAGGCGAGAGGTACCAGGAGAGAGGTCCTGCCTGACGAGAGGGCCCTACTCGGCGAATACGGGGTTGTACACAATCCCCGCTCTTTGCGAGCTTGGCACAAGCTCGGAAAGAACATCCAACCCAACATATTCGCTGAGTCGTATTCTTGGGGGCGAAAATCACTTGGCCTCCCTACGGGGTCAACCTGCCAGGCCAGTCAATGGGAGCCTGGGTGACGAGACCACCTCGGGGGAAAGAGCTGGGCTACCATAAGAGGTACCACCGGACCTGCCAGCTAGAGGGAGCCTGACAGCGGGACCATCTCGGAGCTAAGGGACTAGGCTACCACGAGAGGTACCACCGGACCTGCCAGCTAGAGGGAGCCTGACAGCGGGACCATCTCGGAGCTAAGGGACTAGGCTACCACGAGAGGTACCACCGGACCTGCCAGCTAGAGGGAGCCTGTCAGCAAAACCATCTCGGAGCTAGAGGGACTTAGCCTCCACGAGAGGTCAACCTGCCCTGCCAGCTAGTGGGAGCCTGGTCAGCAGAACCATCTCGGAGCTAGAGGGACTTAGCCTCCACGAGAGGTCAACCTGCCCTGCCAGTTAGTGGGAGCCTGGTCAGCAGAACCATCTCGGAGCTAGAGGGACTTAGCCTCCTCGAGAGGTCAACATGCCCTGCCAGCTAGTGGGAGCCTGGTCAGCGGAACCATCTCGGAGCTAGAGGTACTTAGCCTCCACGAGAGGTCAACCTGCCCTGCCAGCTAGTGGGAGCCTGGTCAGCGGAACCATCTCGGAGCTAGAGGTACTTAGCCTCCACGAGAGGTCAACCTGCCCTGCCAGCTAGTGGGAGCCTGGTCAGTGGAACCATCTCGAAGCTTGAAGGACTTAGCCTCCACGAGAGGTCAACCTGCCCTGCCAGCTAGTGGGAGCCTGGTCAGCGGAACCATCTCGAGAGATCAACCTGAACCCACCAGCTAGTGAGAGCCTGACAGCGGAATCATCTCGGAGCTAAGGGGCTTGGCTCCCACGAGAGATCAACCTGAACCCACCAGCTAGTGAGAGCCTGGCAGCGGAATCATCTCGGAGCTAAGGGGATTGGCTCCCACGAGAGATCAACCTGAACCCACCAGCTAGTGAGAGCCTGACAGCGGAATCATCTCGGAGCTAAGGGGCTTGGCTCCCACGAGAGATCAACCTGAACCCACCAGCTAGTGAGAGCCTGGCAGCGGAATCATCTCGGAGCTAAGGGGCTTGGCTCCCACGAGAGATCAACCTGAACCCACCAGCTAGTGAGAGCCTGGCAGCGGAATCATCTCGGAGCTAAGGGGCTTGGCTCCTATGAGAGATCAACCTGAACCCACCAGCTAGTGAGAGCCTGGCAGCGGAATCATCTCGGAGCAAAGGGGCTTGGCTCCCACGAGAGATCAACCTGAACCCACCAGCTAGTGAGAGCCTGGCAGCGGAATCATCTCGGAGCAAAGGGGCTTGGCTCCTACGAGAGATCAACCTGAACCCACCAGCTAGTGAGAGCCTGGCAGCAGAATCATCTCGGAGCAAAAGGGCTTGGCTCCCATGAGAGATCAACCAGAACCCACCAGCTAGTGAGAGCCTGACAGCGGAATCATCTCGGAGCTAAGGGGCTTGGCTCCCACGAGAGATCAACCTGAACCCACCAGCTAGTGAAAGCCTAGCAGCGGAATCATCTCGGAGCTAAGGGACTTGGGGCATGTTACCTGAACTCTGCCAAAATTCAACATCCTCAAAAGGGGAAAAAGTTGGGTTACATGACCCTCCCGACCCTATCGGCCGGGGGTTGGACTCATTACAACATAAAGAAAAGTAAGATACATGACTCCGCCGAGGCGAGGCCTCTTCAGGGGGCCCGGGCATGGTGGTCGCCATCAGGTTCTATCCCACTGGACACCTCCATCTTGCTCAGGCTCTCCATGATTTTCTCCATCTCCTCCGCCTTAGCCAACCAAGAGATGGTGTTGACTGCCGTGACGTAGCATTGCCTTGCCATCCTGGAGTCTCCCTTGATCCTGACCTGGATCCCATCTGAGTTGAACTTGAGTCATTGGTGGAAGGATGAGGGCACGCACCGGAAGGCGCTGATGAGGGGCCTTCCGAAGATGGTATTGTAGCTGCTTGGAGCGTCAACAATGACGAACCTGCAGTTCCTTGAGGTCCCTCCCAACTTCACCTGGAGTCCGACTCCACCTTCCACCTCCTTCCTCTCCCCTGAGAATCCAAACAGAGGTCCATCCGACGCCACTATCCTCCTTGGCTCTACCTTCATCCCCTCAAACGCCTTCTTGAAAATGACGTTGACCGAGCTTCCGTTATCAATCAAAATCCGGGAGACGGTGAAGCCTTCGACGGCTGCTTGGATGACCAGGGCGTCGCAGAAGGGATCCTCATGCTCTGGCATATCCTTTGATGAGAAGGTGACCCTTTCCTCCGGGGGAGGGGTCTGGGATGTCGAGGCAACGCTCCGCCGATACATCACATGGAGACTTGCCTTTCGAGCGGCTTCGATCCCCACCCCCCCCACCCCCGTAGATCACAGCTATACCACCTCGAGGTCCTACATCGACCCGGTCCTCGCACACATCTTCACCCCCTCCTTAGGGTAGAACTTCAATCCGCTCCGGCGGCGGTTGTTGGGCAGGACCTCTCGCCCCTCTCACCTCCAGGAACTCGGGGCAGGTAGCCGTGGCGTGACCTTCCAACTAGTGGAAGTCACAGTACGACAACTCTACCCTGCCTACCCCTCTCCCCTTGCGATTCCTCCTATCCCTTCGGCCAATCGCCATCGCTTGCTGGGGTGGGGGCAGAAGTTGTCTTCGGGCTTGCCTCTGGAAGTTGAACCTCCCTTGGCCCCCATGATGGTTCCCTCCATCCTGGATGAGAGCTCTTCCTGGACCATGGGCAGGTCCTCCCTGCTGCCTCCAGCCTGGCTCCGGACCCTCCTGTCTCTGGAACCCTTGAGCTCTATGCTCCTCTCTCCTTCTCCCTTCATGATGCCTCGAGCCACCTTGCTCCTTTGACTCCACCTCTGTCAACCTTGCCAACTTCTTTACAAAGGCCAGGTTGGCTGCCTCCATGGCTATCTCCTCTACCGCCCTTTCCATCAGCTCCTTGAAGGAAAGGGGGGCCTTCCGAGTCAAGCTCATCTTGAAGAACCCTTCGCGCAATCCTACTGTGAATGCCATCTGGAGGGCATACCCTGGCACCTCTTGGATGTCCAGGACCTCTTCCTGGAACCTGTCAACGTAGTGGGCCAGCGACTCCTTGACCCTTTGCTTTATCAGGAAGAGGGACTCGGGACCTTTCTTCCTCTTCTTGGAGGTGGAGAAGCAAAGCTAAAAGCTCCGGCTCAAGTCTTTGAACCCGAAGATGGTCCTTGGAGGGAGTTGATGAAACCAGTCCCTTGCCTTCTCCTTTAACGTGATCGCAAAGAGACGACACTTGAAGGCATCCGTCATCGGCCTGATGGAGACGGCATCCTCGAACCATTGCAGATGCTGGATGGGGTCATCCTTCCCGGTATAGTAAACCATGTCTGGCTCTCTGAACCCTTCGGGAACGGGAGCTGAGATGATCAACTCACTAAAGGGTGACCCCCTAAGGGGAGCTCTCGCCACCTCCACTCGCGCGACCTGCTCGCCTGGGGGGCTAGCTCTCGCCGGGCTGGGGAACAGCTCCCGGCCTGGGAGGTCTCGCTCGACCCCCTCTACCATCCTTTCCTTCCCAGGTCTCCTATCTGGCACACTTACTTCTCCCCCTGCTGGGGTGGTCTCTCCTGGACCCCTAGGGGTCGACTCATCGAGAGGGGGTGGAGCTAGCTCCTAGGGGGTTGGAGTGGAGCTGCCACCCCGAGGAGCCAAACTCCGCAGCATCCCCATGATGCCTTGAATGGATGCCATGAACTCCTCCCTTCCCACGAAGGGTCCTGAGTTTGGGAGCTCGCCGAGATCATCACCACCTCCCTGATCTCCGGCCATGACACTCACCCGAGATTTTTTGTGCTGGTCACTCTCCACGCTCACCGCACCAAAATGTTGAAGCCAAAAATGACCTCTGTGGAGCTCGACCCTCGGGGAAGGGGTGACCTCGCACCTACTACACTCGAAAGGATGTCACAGACCAAAGACTTGGGAGACTAGGAATAGACCCTCGGCTCTAGCGTGGAGGTCCCACCACACACCCGGAAGGTCGCTAGAACACTTCCCCTCCCTCACCAAAGGGCTAGGCTGGGCGCCTTGGAGAGCTCTCTCTACTCTACCAAGATGAAGCTAAGGGAGGAGGAGGTAAGGAAAATTCATCCTCTCCAAAGGCACCCAAGGGGGTCTATTTATAGTTTTTCCAAGTCATAGGGGTAAAATGACAAAAAGACCCTTAGAACAAATAAGCCTCAAGCCAATAGGAAAACTCCACATCGGGGGGTAAAGAAGTAATCCCCCCTCGAGGGAACAACGGTAAAAACAGGTCGGGCGAGCTGGCGGGAGGGCCCTGGCGAGAGGTACCAGGCGAGAGGTACCAGGCGAGAGGTACCAGGCGAGAGGTACCAGGCGAGAGGTACCAGGAGAGAGGTACCAGGAGAGAGGTGCAAGGAGAGAGGTACCAGGAGAGAGGTATCAGGAGAGAGGTACCAGGCGAGAGGTACCAGGAGAGAGGTACCAGGCGAGAGGTACCAGGAGAGAGGTACCAGGCGAGAGGTACCAGGCGAGAGGTACCAGGCGAGAGGTACCAGGAGAGAGGTACCAGGCGATAGGTACCAGGAGAGAGGTACCAGGAGAGAGGTACCAGGCGAGAGGTATCAGGAGAGAGGTACCAGGCGAGAGGTACCAGGCGAGAGGTACCAGGCGAGAGGTACCAGGAGAGAGGTACCAGGCGAGAGGTACCAGGAGAGAGGTACCAGGAGAGAGGTACCAGGAGAGAGGTACCAGGAGAGAGGTACCAGGCGAGAGGTACCAGGAGAGAGGTACCAGGCGAGAGGTACCAGGAGAGAGGTACCAGGCGAGAGGTACCAGGCGAGAGGTACCCGGCGAGAGGTACCAGGCGAGAGGTACCAGGCGAGAGGTACCAGGAGAGAGGTACCAGGCGAGAGGTGCAAGGAGAGAGGTACCAGGAGAGAGGTACCAGGAGAGAGGTACCAGGCGAGAGGTACCAGGAGAGAGGTACCAGGCGAGAGGTACCAGGCGAGAGGTACCAGGAGAGAGGTACCAGGCGAGAGGTACCAGGCGAGAGGTACCAGGCGAGAGGTACCAGGCGAGAGGTACCAGGAGAGAGGTACCAGGCGAGAGGTACCAGGAGAGAGGTGCAAGGAGAGAGGTACCAGGAGAGAGGTACCAGGAGAGAGGTACCAGGCGAGAGGTACCAGGAGAGAGGTACCAGGCGAGAGGTATCAGGCGAGAGGTACCAGGCGAGAGGTACCAGGCGAGAGGTACCAGGCGAGAGGTACCAGGCGAGAGGTACCAGGCGAGAGGTACCAGGAGAGAGGTACCAGGCGAGAGGTACCAGGAGAGAGGTACCAGGAGAGAGGTACCAGGCGAGAGGTACCAGGAGAGAGGTCCTGCCTGACGAGAGGGCCCTACTCGGCGAATACGGGGTTGTACATCTAGACTACCATGTCACATTTCTCCAAGTCCCCGAGCATCCAGCTCCCCGGACTTCCAAGTTTATACCAAGTCCCCGAGCATCCAGCTCCCTGGACTTCCCGTTCATGACCTAGTCCATTTAACACTACCAGTAGGCCCTCAGACCCCGGACCTACTCCATCCATTCAGTATCAATTCCTCTTCCTAAGTGCACAATTGTGAGTGTAAGGTGCAGCTAATATTAGGGTTACTCTTGTTCATTTTATCCCTACGATTTAAGGTTAACCCTGGGCTTCCCGAGGTCTACCCGATGAAGGGCTCGCAGCGGTACTAGGAGCTACGATGGGGTGAATCTCAAAGCTCCCTTTCCAAGGCACTTATTGTTATTGATTTCAACCCTTGAGCCAAACACTCTTTATATTAAGTAGCTCTACTCCTAGGTGACTTTAACTTCCGAGCTAGCCTACGCTAGTCCTATCCCTATATGCAGACCACACTAAGCTACATGGTGCTCCCATTATGGGGTATCCTAATTACTCTTCCAAAAAAAATCACAAACAATTACTGGGAGTCTACCATGACCTATTAAGACTAAATCCAGAGTCTCATAATTTTCCTAATTATGTGGGCATTTAATTTAATTAACCTAGACTCCAAATGCCCTACTTTGGACATGAAGTGCTCTCTAAGGTCATAAACAAATCACCACAAAATTATGATAAATACTAAGTGACATTTAAACAGTAAATCCAAGGTTTGAGAATTTTCAGAGGTGATTATACCTATCTTTCATAATTTAGAACTTAAGGTCAATAATACCATCTAATGAAGAAAAGGCCAGCAATATAGTTCTAAAAATTATAATAAAACTCCAATAAGACTATCATGGCCTAAAAACACCCTAGAAGTAGCCTCATAATTTTTACAGTGAATAGTAGCCCCTAATTTAATTTATAACCATTAATTCCATAACCATTGGTTAATGAAGTAAGTACTGTAAAAACTCATCTAATAATTATAAGAAAATTCCAGAAGCTTGATGGTGACCTAAAACTATCAGAAACCAAGTCCCGTGATTTTTATATAGTATGTGTGCTCTGAAATTATTTTAATGTAAAATACTAATTTTCCTAACTTAGTGAAGTAGGTACTATCTCTAATTATCTAAAAATCCATAGAAAATTACAGGGTGACTATCATGGTTTGAAACACCCACTGACCAAATTTCATAATTTTACAATTAATAATTGGGCATTATTTCTATTTTGACTACATATCACAAATGGTAAGTTAAAGAAGCAAGTACCCAAATGATCAGTTAAAACTCCCAAAAAAATATACAGAAGGTATAACATGCTATAAGATGCCCTAATCCAAGATTTCATAACATTCCAGTGAACATAAATTCCAGAATCATCAATATAATTATCTAGGGCACAACTAGGGTTGTGAATGAAGTACTGTATAAATTAACCCAAATATCTCAGCAAAATTATATTATGGCCATTTAGACCATAAGACCATCCTGCCCAAATTTTATTTGATTTGAAGTTCATTTGTCAGCATAATAGTTCAAATTAAGATTGGTGCCCTAAACTAGGGTTAGGATTATAGGTGGCCTAACTGTCTCCAAATCCCTTAAGATTTTGACCAGATAACTATAATGGCCCTGTGGTCCTCTCCACCAAATTTCAAGTCAGTCCAAGGTCATTTGACTTCATGACCTTCACAACCCTACCAATCCCCATTAAGGGACCTACCCTAGGGTTCTAGGGCTACCCTACACAAAACCACCCCAAACTCCCTTGGAGGGTGTGTCATGCCCTAAAAGGTCAGTGGCCAAAATATCAGCCTCTGTTGAGATGATTTGACCACTCAAATCCCAAAGGGGATGAATTGACCTAATTAACCCTATAAGGGCCAAACTAGGGTTGAGTTAAAACTTAATCAAAACACTTCCAAATGGGGTTAAATTTTTACCAGAGTTTTAACATTCCACCTAAGAACTCCCACCCAAATTTGGGGGGATTTTGAGGTGTTTAGGACACCTAATTAAATTATACATGGATTATTAAATTTTTACAAAAACTATAGAAAAATATTCTCTAAAATTTCTGATTTTTGGATATGTTTTAGCTATGTCTAACAATAGATCACACCCCAAATTTCAAATCATTTTGATGACTGGATTGGAGTGGGGAATTTTTCTAAGGTCAGGACAGCCCTATGGATAGACCTCACCAAATTGAGTGCTGAGGTCTATCCAGTGGTCCAAATCACTTGAAACAAATTTTAAAATTTCCTAGACTCATAGAGATACAATATTGGTGTTGACAACTTTTCCTTTAGGAGCCTCTAAGTATTTTTATAATTTAATGCAAGTTACAGGCAGAAACATTACAGAAAATCTGATAGAAATTACTTTAATTAAATACTTGCACGGATCTTAAAGGTCGATCCGTCGGCTGGGAGGTTGTCTTCAACCTCCAGCCGACGGTCTAGATTGCACGCACCTGGGAGAACTTCTCCCTCCCACAGCCGGCCATCCGGCCACCTCCCCGGCCAACCACCACCGCCACCACCTCCGTCGAGGTGGTGGCCGTCGTTTGGCGGCGGCCAAGCCGCCGGAGGGGGCGGAAACCGGCGATCCCGACGGGTTGTTTTTAACGGAAATCCTAGGGAGAAATTTCTCTCGTTTGAGCTCGAATTGAGCTCATTTTCACTAATTTTTGAACCTAGATCTAAGCACAAGCATAGAGGAGAAGGAATGGACTTCATTTGGAGCCTCTCCTTGCTCCGATCGGCGGCCGCCATTGTTCCTCCTTGGAGCTTTGGGAGCCATGGTGTTCCTTGCACAGAGACCTCAATTCACTCGGGTAAGAGGGGGTTTCAACTGCTCAGAGGCTTGTGAAGGTGATAGGGGGTTTAATTGGGGGTGGTAGTTGCTTTAACCCCATATGCCATTAATGACCTCTTCACCTCCCCTCCCATGGCCGACCCTATGCATCCTCCCTACCCTAATTCCTCCTAGAAAACTCCTGGAATTCCCTCTAATTCATCAGGGAAGATGAATAGAGCCATCAATGGGGGATTCCAAGGGGTGTATCCCCTTAATGGCCATGAATGGCCATTTTTCTCTTTACTCCAAATTGGAACCCCCCCCCCATTTCTCACTCCTAATCACTATAGCCGAAATTTCTCTCTCTCCTTTTGCTTAATATCAACCCATTAGGCTTGTTGACCACTCACTTTGGGCCTAGCACAAAGGAATTGGCTAGGTTTAAGTGATTTGACCTAAGTTGACCAAGTTTGACTTTTGGTCAACTTGGGCTCTAGGGTTTACCAAACCATGGGATTTTTATGCCTTGTGGTCCCTTATAAGGCTATGACCCTAGGAGTGTGGTCAACTTGAAGTTGTGGTGGTCAATAGGGGTGTTTAATGGAAAATCACCATTTTGACCTATTAGGGGTATTTTGGTCATTTTGCCCTGTGGTGACCCTAGGATGGGGATTTTTGGTCCACTAGGTCTATTATGTTGTTTTAGACCTAGAAGTGAAGTCAATTCCATGTGGTGATGGTCAGTTGATGGGGAATTGACCATTTTGCCCTAATTAGGGTTAGTGTTGACTTTGGTCAACTTGGCCTATTTGACTGGTCCCAATGGGTCCTGAATGTCCCCATGAGCCCTTAAATGACTTAGGGATATTGTGGTGGGGTCACTGAGTCAAGTTAAGGCCCTTAAGTCAAACCCTAGGTTTGATATTGGGAAATTACTATTTGCAGACCAAGGGGCTTCAACCCCTATTTTTGTCTAAGTCCAAGAGGTTCTTGAGCTACCAAAGCCTTGTCATGACTTAGTCATGACAAATTCACTTGGGGGGTCTAGCTGTCTGGGGGATGTTACAAACTTAGTCAAATACATGAATTTTCGAAGATGCGTCGAGTGACTGGGATTGACTCAGTGCATTCAGCATTGGCATTGAATGATATCTAATGTTTTGATGCATTTGTACTTTGACAGATTTTCTGCTTTTCTGTTGAGGCGTTGAGTGAATGGACTTCACTCGACGCATTTATACTTAGACAGATTTTATGCTTCTCATCTAAAGCGTTGAGTGAATGTCGACATTCACTCGACGTCGATATTCACTCGACGCTTTTTTACTTAGACAGATTTTCTGCTTCTTATTGGTATCTTTGAGTGAATAACAATTAGTCAGCGCATTTTGACTTTTAGCGTCGAGTGATGTGAGATGACTCAACACATTTGTACTTAAGAAAATATCCTTCACTCTAGAGTGTGCTGACTTATCTCCAATTGAATTTTTGATAACCCCAAACTGGTTTATCAATCAATTACTAATAACCTGTACATATTAACTTAGAGAAATATCAAATATATATTTGTGTATATTATTGACTTATTGGGTTTCTTAAAATTAGGGACATTGTGGTCAATATTCACAACAATCTCCCCATATTTGAAGAAGTTGGAATCTTAGTCAATGATATATACTATTTCATACCAGACAACAATATTTAACTAAAGATACAAAGACACACAGATAACTATGATAGAGTATATTAAATATGATAAATGAGAAGTTTTCAAGCATGCTACAATAAACATTCTACATTCAAAAATCCTTAAGAACCTATAACTTTAAAACATTGTTAAGGTTTAGGTTCCGTAATTACAATCCCCCCCCCAGATTTCTTTGCAGCCTTCTCTACAACCTCCTTCTTTTTCTATCTTTGTATTTCAAAGTAGTTATAGTGCTTTGGATGGTATCTGCATGGTTTTAAGGCATCCACTGGTAGAGTTCTAGTTAGCTTGTCTTTTTTGAACTTTCTCTTTATCTCTTCCTACTTCTCATACTTGGCCTATTTCTAAGAGTTGTACAATTTGTCTCTTTCTTACTTGTTCTCTTTGATTTGATTCCAGGCAGCTAGGATGATGATCCTGGAGGTTGGGTTCCACTGCACATAATCTAGCCTTATTTCCAGCTCTTTTCTGTGCCTCTTTTTCCTCAGTCTCACATCTTCTTTATCATCAACAAATTTTTTGCCCTTGCCCTTTGATAGATATTAAGTGGTGGGGCTGAATGCATCTTCATCGTCAGGAACTGCAGCTTCAACATCGGGAACTTCAGGCTCAGGAACAACAACAGGCTCATCATGTAGAGATTGCTACACTTATTTACTTTTTGCAACTCCAAGATACCAGCCTTCTCCCTAAAACTCGCAAGTACCAGATACGCTCTTTCTATCATCTTTGTAACCTGCAAAATCTATATTTGAATAGCATGTTAGTTCAAAATCATCATTCTTAGGGTACCATAGGCTAAGATATTATGTGCCCTTAAGATATCTCAAAATTCTCTTTGCAGCTGAGTATTGAGATTTTATAGGGCATGTCTGCTACCTAGCATAAACACATGTAGCAAACATAATGTTTGGTCTACTAGTAGTCAAATACAAAAGAGAGCTAATTATGCCTCTATAAAAGGTTTCATCAACTGGCTTGCCATTCCTATCCGTTTCTAGTGACATACTTGACCCCATATGAGTATTCCTGGTGGAAGCACTCTTCATCTCAAATTTCTTGATTAATTCCTTGGTGAACTTGGACTGAGAGATGAATAGTCCATCCTCAAATTGTTTATCTTGGAGACCTAAGAATACTTGAGTTCACTAATACTGTTCATCTCAAATTGTCTTTGCATAAGTTTAACAAACTTTTTACATAGGCAATCATCAATAGACCCAAAAATTATGTCATCAACATAAATTTGGACTAGGATAATCTTACCCTTGACTTCCCTTAGGAATAATGTCTTATCTATCTGTCCACTTAAGAATTTGTTCTCAATGAGAAAGCTGGACAGGGTTTCATACCAAGCCCTTGGGGCTTGTTTTAACCCATATAAAGCTTTTCTTAAAAGAAATACATGATAATGAAAAGTTGAATTGATAAAATCTGATAGCTGCTCAACATAGATCTCTTCTTTTAGGTCATCATTCAGGAAGACTAATTTTACATCCATTTGGTAGACCATAAATCCTTTGTGGGTAGCATATGTAAGGAATAATCTTATAGCTTCAATTCTAGCTACTGGTGCAAAGGTTTAATCAAAATCAATACATTCTTTTTATCTGTATCCTTTTGCAACCAGCCTAGCTTTATTCTTAATTATAACACCATTTTTATCTAGCTTGTTTTTGTATATTCATTTAGTCCTTATGATGTTATGTCCTTGAGATCTGAGAACCAGCCTCTAGATATTACATCTTTTGAACCGATTCAGTTCTTCTTCCATAGCCACTATCTAGAATGAGTTTATGTTGGCTTCTTCAAACATCTTAAGCTCCATCTGAGACGGGAAACTAGAGTACATAACTATATTTAGATTTTTTCCCGGTGGTCACACCCTAACTTGCATCCCCAATAATTAAATCTCTGGGATGGTCTCTTAAATGTATAACAGCCACTGGTAATCTATCTCGAGCTCCTTGGTTTCTAGCTTCAGTGGACTGGGGTTCTTCCTCTATCTGCATTCTAGCTGGTCCTTCTTCATGGATGAGCACACTATCTTCCTTTTATTGGTCTAATAGAGTAGTGTATTCTAAGCTATTTTTTTCTATTCTCAAATCTTCACCTGCAGCACTGGAAGAGCTTAACAACTCATTGTGAATCATAAAAGTTCCATCAAATATAATATTAATAAATTCTTCTATAACCTGAGTCTCCAAGTTTAAAATCTTATAGGCTTTATTATGCCTATTATACCCAATAAAAATTCCTTCATAATATTTTCAGCAAATTTGGACAGATAAGACTTCCTATTATTAAGCACATAACATTTGCTTCCAAAAATTCGGAAATAGATTTCATTTGGTTTTTTGCCCTTCATTAGCTCATAGGGAGTCTTCTTGTGATATTTGTTAATAGAGGCCCTATTTTGGACATGATATGTTCTGTTGACTGTCTCTGTCCAGAAGTATTCTAGGAGAGAAGTGTCACTCAGTATGGTTCTTCCAGCCTCAATGAGAGTTCTATTTTTCCTCTCAGCAATACCATTTTGCTGAGGTGTTCTTAGAGAGGAGAATTCTTGAAAGATACCTTTCTCTTTGCAGAAGTTTGTCTTGCATTCAGACTGAAATTCTGTGCTATGGTCACTTTTCATTTTGACCACAGTATAGCCTTTTTCATTCTGAATTTACTTGACAAAGGTCACAAAGCTATTTAAGGTATTAGACTTCCTCTTTAGAAAGAATACCCAAGCAAATCTTGTGTAATCATCAACTTTTACAAAAGTGTAGACTTTCATACCTAGACTATGAATCGGCATAGGACCAAATAAGTCCATGTGAAGCAGCCAGAGACACCTTTCAAAATCTTTGGATCCAGTGCTCTTGAAGGTGGTCTTTGTTTGCTTGCCCTTTTAGCATGCAAGACAAATGTCCTCATTGGTGCATTTCAAGTTAGGTTCATTTCTGACTAGCCCTTCAATGAAGAGTTTGCTGATAGACTTGTAGTTTAAGTGAGCAAGACTCGTGTCATTGTACACAGTACAAGTGCTTCTCATTTGCTACAAGACACACTGAAGTCTTGGAATCTAAGCAAAGAAAGTTAATACAATAAATATTCTCACTCCTAGTGCTAGTTAGAATGATTTCTTGGTCAGTTGACCTTTTGATTAGGCACGTATCCTTGTGGGAAGCAATAACATAATCTAGATCACAGAGTTGGATTATGCTAATCAGATTGTGTAGCAATCCTTCCATAGAAGCCACTTTTGTGATGATGACTATATCATTGGTAATCATACCATAGCCTTTTGTCACTCCTTTATCTGAGCCTCAAAAGATAACTTTGGGTCCATTCTTTACTAGAGTGAATTATTTCAGATGGCTTCTTATTCTAGTCAGGTGCTTGGAAGAACCACTGTACATGACTAGATAGGCATTTGATTGGTGCTTGGACATACCTATAAAAAAGATTTGGTTTACATTAGGCACCCAAAGAAATTTGGTCCCTTGGTTTTTTAGTATAATAAGGAATATTTCTACCAACAGTAGCCTTGGCAGGAAATCTCATCTTTGCATTTGACACATTAGGGTTGTGCCAACAATCAATGGCAAAGTGCCCCACCTTGCCATAACACCAACACTCATGGATTGTGTATCTTCTTTTCTGAACGTTCTTTAAGCTAACAGAATGTTTTTGTTCAGCAGAGTAGATAACAACATTTTTCCTATTTCTCTCAGCTATAATTTGGTAGAAACCTTGATGGTAAGCATGCTTACTTGATTGTATCTGTTTGTCAGCAGCAGATGTTTGCTTTGCAGCTAACATGGTGTTGATGACATCAAATATGACCATGTGAGAGTTGCTTACTGTCTTGTCATCAACTATCTTCTTTGCTGGAAGGTTTTTGGAGGATGCCACTTCCTTATCCTTGAGGGTGGGGTCTGAAGCACCAAACACAATAGTACATAATGAGCCATTTAGAGTTCTTCATGGGGAGCTTTCAAAGCACTCAACCCCATGCCCTTTCTCCTTTCATTGTAAGATGCACTACTGACCTTACTAGAGAAATTTACTTTCTCCTAGTGACCATATATGATATCATGGTCATACCTATTAGAAGGAATCAATACTTTGTGAAAGGTGGTTTGAGACACAACTGGAGTCTTACCTTTTCCCTTGTAATTGGCTGCTCTAGCTTTCCACTTGAACCCCAATCCTCTTCTACTGTTTTGAGAAGAGAAGGTATCAATAAGTGCCAGCACAATCTTGGGCTTGGAGAATTTCTCCACTAGCTTCCTCTCATTTAGGAGCTTTACTTGCAAATCCTTAATGGTGTTTTCCTTGACCTGCTGCAACAGTATCAAACCACATCAGTTTTAAGGTGTTTTTTTGTTTAGAAATATACCTTTACCCTGTGAGATCCTTTCTTGATTTGTCATAGTTATCTTGGGGATTTCTTGAGCTGGAGCATGCAGGGGCCTTGTTCTTCCACTGCCTCCTTCTGCTCAGCATCTTCTTGAATTGCTTGGAGAACAATGTTACCTCTCAATTAGACAATTCAACTCTTGATGAACTAAGTGCAGAGCATTTTGACTCATCAACCCTTCTTGGGGAGAAGGAGTCTTCTCTCTGCTCCTCCTGAAGGTTTTCAGCTTTGAAAGCCACTATCTTTTCTCTACTGAAAGACTTGGCAGATTCTTCTTCAACCTTTCCGAAGTTCAGCTGAAGCTCATGAGACAACAACTTGCCAAACAGGTTTTGTGGCAAAATTTTGGATTCCGTTAAGCATCCATGGCTGAATGGTTAAAGAGCCTGACTCATAATTGGCAAATTCGTAGGTTCAATTCCTGCTGGATGCACGCCAATGTGAACATTCAAGAAGTCTATTATAATTGGCTCTGTATCAACGGAATCCCATTATATATATATATATATATATATATATATATATATATATATATATATATACATAATAAATTGGTATGGTATATTCATACCATAACATATGGACAGTAAGAACTAGAATTCTTATCGATACTGGAACTCATAGGGAATAAAATGGATTTATGGATGGAATCAAATATGCAGAATTTACAGAAAAAAGTATTCGATTATTGGGGAACAATCAATATACTTCTAATGTCGAATCAGGATCAACTAGGACAGAAAAAAAAGCATTGGATCGAACTCTTCTTTGGTGTCAAGGTCATAGCTATGAATAGTCATCGACTCCCGGGAAAGGGTAGAAGGATGAGACCTATTCTGGGACATACAATGCATTACATACGTATGATCATTACGCTTCAACCGGGTTATTCTATTCCACCTCTTATAGAGAAAAGAACTTAAAGCAAAAGACTTATTAACACGACAATACATTTATACAAAACTTCTACCCCGAGCACACACAATGGAGCCGTAGACAGTCAAGTGAAATCCAATCCATGAAATAATTTTATCTATGGACAGCATCTTTAGTCTATTGACAATTTTGAAGAATTTCTCATAGCACATAACTATGGAGTCATTCTTGTCTTGCCTGAATGCTTCATATTGCTAATTCAGAAGGGATTTTCTGTCATATCTTACCTCCACTGTCCCCTCCATATAGACCACTAGAGAGTCCCACATTTCTTTTGAAGTTTTGCAGTGAACAAGGTTCTGAAAGATTGAATCATCAATAGCACTGACTATAATGTTCCGAGCCCTCTTGTCCATAGTGGCTAGAACTACCTCATCCTTTGCCATTTTGAGTACTTCTTTGGGGTTTTGATATTAACATCTAATATCGAGATCTTCATTGGGATGAAGGGTCCCTATTCTACTGTTACAATGATCTTAGGGGTCTGAGGCTTCCATGAAACGCCCCATCCTCTCCTTCCATATCCCAAAGTTCTCTTTCCTGCGAATAGGAAGCTTTATAGAACTCAGGTTTTTATGGTTCTCACCAGAAGTCATGATGAATATCTTTTACTACCCCTGGAGATCTTGTTCAAACTGTTAGGTATTTATTGAACAACCTTGCTTTGATACCACTTGAAAGTCTTTTTAAGGGTAGCTAAACACCTAGAGGGGATGGGTGAATAGGTTTCTTTTAGAATTTTAATTCTGATCTAGATATTACTTGGTGTGTTGATGTTAGGTTAGTTGTTTTCAGGAACAAATAAAACACACAAGTAATTTATAGTTGTTCCCCTATCTACGGTACATCCATTTTCCCCCTTCACATATCTAGTAGAGAGCTAGACTAGGCCAACTTCTCCAAAACTCAGATCAACTGATCTTTCAACTCAGATCCCTCCCTGGATCTTACACCTCAAAGTGGCTTCCACTCCTACAACTCAGACTTTTCTCAGTCCTACCTCAGAGACAGCAAAAGTCTCCTACCTCTAGCTCACAAGTAAGCCCTACATCAGCCTTTATAACTTGGCCCTACCTCAGATTCTATACAAGAATCCTACCTCAGACTTTGGAAAAATTCCTACACTCCGATCTTAAAGAGATCTTACAATAGAGATTAAAAGAGTGTTTGTTCTACAAAGACTCAAGAATAAAAGCTCTAGAGCCTTCTCCTTTAGTTGTATCACTAGATAACTTATTTTCACCACAATAAGAGAAAGTGGTCTTCAGATAAGGGCTATTCTGTGTTCTGTTGAATACTTGTAGAGATCATCTTATTTTTAAGCTTCAGAAACATTATTGTGAAGATTTGTGGAGCTTGAAGACAATGAGTTGATCTTTCTTGCTGACGACAACTTTTGCGAATTAGGGTTTTTAGAATGTATTCTAAAAGTTCTTATAAAGTCTCACGCACTTAGCTTATATATCTTTGCATCAATAACAACTATAATCCTATTTAGGTATGTGGCATGACCGGCTTTAACATTTGTATTTACCCAAGATTGTGTGACAGAAGAATGCAGAGGTTTTCATCTTTTAGTGCGCAATTTGTATCTATTTGAATTAAGCATGACGTCAGCATAATGTCTTGGCGCCTTTTGACATAGAATAACTTTATGTGCTTCTGTAGAGGCGTTGAGTGATTGAGATTAGCGTGAAGCCATTTAACTTAGTTAAATACATGAATTTCTGAAGATGGGTCGAGTGACTGAGATTAACTCAGCACATTCAGTTTTGGCATTGAGTGATATCTAATGTCTTGACACATTTGCACTTGGATAGATTTTCTACTGAGGCGTTGAGTGAATGACCTTCACTCGATGCATTTGTACTTAGAAAGATTTTCTGCTTCTCCTCTAAAGCGTTGAGTGAATGGCTTTCACTCGATGCATTTATACTTAGATAGATTTTTTTGGCTCTCAACGTTATCTTTGAGTGAATAACAATCAATTAGAGCATTTAGACCTTTAGGATCGAGTGATGTGAGATGACTCGACTAATTTGTACTTAAGCAAATATCCTTCACTATAGAGTGTGTTGACTTATCTACAATTGAATTTCTGATAACACCAAGCTGGTTTATCAATCAATTACTAATAACCTGTACATATTAAACTTCAAATCTATGGCATTATGGTCAATGTTACCAATATATTAAATGACAGGATTACAATAAGTTTTTTTGTATGTTATGCTTTTGCAAAAAAAAAAGAACATTAACTAAATTGATGGGCGCTGACACCGCTTCACTCTTTCTTGGATCCCCGACCTTAGCTTCACACAACTGCAGGTCACAGGCCTCCGCTTCGCTTGTCGGCTAGTGTCTAACTTAGCGACAATGCAACCACGACACTCACTCCACCAAATCACAACTCAAGCATATAAAAACATTGAAAAGAGGCTAGTCCTCCTAGACTACTTCAAAGGAAATGGATTGATGGGGCCTCTCTCAATATATAGGAATTCTGGGCTGCAGATAGCCAGAATACCCATAATCCCCACCACGTGAGTGGGGAGTTATGGAGAAAACTATCTTGCACATGATCCGCATGCCTGATCCTTAAGCAATCAGTGCGCTAACCGCCCAAAAACAGCCGCACACATGATCCCAACCACCGCAACAATCGCCGCCCCCATCACGCACCCGTGGTTGGCAACCCAGTCAGCGTCCCACAACCGCACACCCCCCTGCTGCGTGGTGGCAAGGCTTTACGGCCAGCCACTCGGTCGGCCACCTCCACTCAAGCGGCCGCTCGCACACGGCAATGAGGCATGCAGCCGGCCTCCAGGCCGGTCGTCATCACACTATTCAGGCGCTCGCGGGTTGTCGCAAGTCCTACTACCGGCTTCCCGGTCATCCGTCGCTGCGCCAAGAGATTGATCGTAAGAGGCTGCAAGGCATACGATGGGCCTCCCAGCGGATCGCTACCTTGTTGCGCGGCCTCCCGCAAGTTGTCGCTAGGCTTACGACCGCCTTCCTGGCCGGCCACTGTCGTGCCAAGCGGCCGGAAGGTGTACGACAATTAATGCTTCTGGATTTAACCAGATTTCTGCTTTGGCAATGCTGGAACTACCTGGATCACTGATCTTTTTTGGCAAACCGTTTGTCAAGACAACAGATCACTCAGCGTTTAACATAACGTGCGATAAGTTCTCTAACTTCTTCTTATTAGTCAGGAGGTCTTTAAGGTACTTATCGTACTTCAACATCTGGGTAATCGCTTCGTGGAAGGGTAGAATTATGTGGATTTGCTTAAACATTTCTAAGATGCAGTTATACTGATCATCAAGACGTTGTTCGTTAAGTTGGGAAGGTTATGGTGGAGTTGGATCATTTTTAAAAATGGGTGGTGGAGCGAGATATTTTTCTAAAGCAGAGGGCGGTGTAAAAACTTATTTTTCAGCAGGTGGTGGAATATTCAAAACGGGGGCAGAGCTTGCCTCAGGCTCTTCTCTAACCATACCAGAAACTTGCTTCCCAATCTGAAGAGTTATAGCTTTCGCTTGCTCTCTCGGGTTGGGCTCGGTTTTGGCAAGAAGAGACCCGACAGGTCGCTCAGATATAATTTTAGCTAGTTGTCCTACTTGATTTTCTAAATTTTTAATGGATCCGTCTAGGCTTCTTATAGTCGCGTCATTAACATTCATATATTTTGAAAACATTTCCTCCAAGCTTGGATGTTTTTGATAATTTTGAAGAGGTGGAGGTGGTGCAGAAAAATTATTTTGTGGTGGCAGGCGCAATGCATTTGAAGGGTTACTCGACGAGAAATTTGGTTCGTTTTGTAAAGCGGGATTATAACTACTTGGAAAAGCAAAGCCCGGTGCAGGAAAATTTGCAGAAGAAAAATTATTAAAAGCATTCCTAGGCATATTGCTAACATAATATATTTGTTAGGGGGCAGTAGTTGCAGATTCCCATACCTGAGGGACGGAGGTAGCAGACATCTCCATTATCTTTTGCTTTGTATTTCCACTTGTAAGGCCAGCTGGGAGATGTTGTCTACTTCAAATATACCTGCAGGTTTGTTTGGGCGAGGTCTAGGCACATTCCTCTGATATGTGTTCATGGTCATGTCCTCAAAAAGCTCAAGAGCTGCTTTCGGGGTTTTGTGGTTTAAAGTACCACTGGAAGATGCGTCTATCATTTGCTTTGTATTTTGATTTAGCCTGTTATAAAACTTTTGCACTTGTAACCATACAGGCAGTGCGTGATGGAGGCATCGTCTTAAGAGTTCTTTAAATCTTTCCCAGGTTTCATAAAGAGATTCAGAATCTATTTGACAAAAAACAGAAATATCGTTCCTAAGTTTTGCAGTTTTAGCTAGCGGAAAGTACTTCGTCAGAAATTTTTCGGTTAGTTGATCCCAAGTGGTGATGCTCCCTCTTGGCAGAGTCATCGACCACTGTTTAGCTTTTGTTCTAAGGGAGAAAGGGAAGAGTCTTAGCTCAATAGCATCATTTGTAACACCATTAATTTTAAAGGTGTCACAAATCTCAAGAAAGTTAGCGATGTGCGCATTCAGGTCTTCATCTTGAAGTCCATCATATTGCACATACTGCTGCACCATTTAAATTATGCTAGGCTTTAGTTCGAAGTTATTATTAGCTACAGCAAGGCACACTATGCTTGATTCTGTACCCTCTAGATTTGGCCTTGCATAATAGGATATTGGCCTTTGCAGGGCTTGATCTACATTGAGTTCTTCCATTCTTAGGGAAGGGGGTTCTTCCATTCTTAGGGTAGAAAATGACTCAAAATCCTCAACTGGTATTTGGAGAGTAGGGTCTTGAAATCGAGATCTTCTCTGAAGAGTACGCTCAATTTTGTGGTCCTAGTCCAAAATAACCGACGGATTTCCACGGGTCATGCACTTGAAGAAGAGAAGAGAAAGGAAGAGGCAAAAAAATTAGAAAAAAGAGTTAATTTTTTTTTGAAATTGATTTTTTTAATGGTTTAGCTCTCGAACTTCCCAAGGGCTACCCGATAAAGGGTTCGTAAGGTACTAGACAAGATAGTTGCATTTAATCCACATTGTCCATTTCGAGAGAGTTAGTTGGTGTAGAAAAATTGTGATGTGGGTTTCTATTAAGAGCGTTAATATTTTTTTGAATTTTTAATTTTTTTAGAAAGAGGGTGAGAAAGAGAAATGATAAAAGTAATAGGTTCGTGATTTCGAATTATCACCAAAAGTTGGTCCCTAGCAACGGCTCCAAAAACTTGGTGTCTACTAATTGTGAGATGAATAAAAACTGAACTAGCAATCTAACTAGGCAAGTATACCTATCGAATTATAGCTAGGGGACACAAGTGTCATATTAAGATCTGGGAACTATTGAGTAATCTTAGTCACACGAAGACTATTATCTTATCGAAGGATTGGTTAGGGTTTAAGAGAAAGCAAATTGCGATTAAGAAAAGAAATATAGCGCTAGAAAGAGAACTACTTGCAGTTAAATAAAGAGCTACTAAAAGCGATTACAACGAGGGTTTGAAATGATGAAATAGAAAAGCACTCGATCGAGAATCACCTCGGCAAAAGTTGTTTAAAAAATGCGATAGTAAACCCTATCTTAATAAGGTAAAGGACCTTGACTGTGGAGGTTCCTAAAGCTTGAACACGCTTCTTTGAAGTCGTGCCCAACTGAGTTAGGAAGGTCCGACCGAACTCTCGTCCAAATCGGAGACCTAAAACTCGCTTTATGCGGTGAACCCCACTATTTGATTTCACTCCAATCCGGGAGATTTAACGTCTGCCTCTCTCGAGGGGTGGGTGCAACTCCCTTTACTCTTGAGTGTTCACTTCAAACTACGAGCCTCTCAACTAGCTAAGAGTGAAAACAAATATGGAAATTGCATATCGATGATATAACTCCAACTATGAATTTTCAAGAGTAAATTGAAGGCCTAAACCCTAAATAGAAAAAGTAAACTTAAAGCATCATAACTTAATAAACTCGAACCTCAGATCATCAAGATCGAGTACAAGGAGGATTAGCTAATCATGGAGAAGTGGAGGAAGAGATATGGGTAGAAGAACATTATAAAAACAAATTAAAAAGGCACTTTATATTAATGCTAAAAGAGGGCTACAACTTTGAAACAAAATATTACACATGCAATGAAATTAAAAACCTGAGCTAGCATTAACATTAAGCTACTAAAGAACTTACAAAATCTAATACAAAGGAGTACACTAAACTAGGATTAAGAAAGGCTTAAAATGATAAAGAGAGAGAGAGAGGAAGAGCATGAAAAACTTCAGGAAATAAACGGGCAGCACCTCCCATCTCACCCTAAACTACTTGCTGGACACAAGGGGGAGGCCTGAATTTATAGACTTTTTTCTGGTTGGTCACGCCCCCCTGTCACTCCCGTGGAGGGCAAGTCAGGGGGTCGTGTCTGGTACAGGGTTGACCTCGGGAGATGAATTCTGGCGGAAATGATGAATGCTTCTGTACAATGGTGGACATGCCCTGGGACACGCCCGTATAGGTGGGGGGGGGGGGCGTGTAAGGCACGTCACGTCTCAATCATTGGTCGGAAATCCGTCAATTGTTGAAAAAGGTGGAACACGCCCGGTGATACACCCGTGTAGGGGGGGGGGGGCATTCCAGTACTGTTGACGTGTAACAATGGAAAATCTTTAAATGCGACGGGAGGCTTCAGGATGAGGGTGACACGCCCAGGGAGGGCGTGTTAGGGGGCGTGTTAGGTGTTTTTCTCAGTATTTGGGTTCTGGCAGCAATCTTCCTTGGGATCAGGTTATATGCCCAGTGACATGCCCAGGGAGGGTGTGTCAGGGGGGCATGTAAGGTCATTTTGGTCGAAAGCTGTGAAAACCTGCAAAAAGAAGAGAACATTAGTGGCAATAATATATACAAAAGGAGGTCAATATATAAGCTTACAAAATATACTATCATAAATCACCTAGATGGGGGGGGGGAATATGTGCTTTGTTGAATCTAAGATTTTTAGATTTTAAGCTAACTACTACAAAGAACATAAAAAAATTCACAGCATACAAAAGCACACAAGATTTATAACGACTCCCCAGAGTATGGGTACATTGCATATCCCTCTCCACCTGTGAGCAGTGTGCTAGACTCAGCATACTCCTCTAACTTCTCAGATCAAAGATCTTACAACTCAAATCCACTCTTGGATCCTACCTCAGATCTTCAGCAAGACCTTACCTCAGACTTCACCAAGTCCTACCTTAGGCTATCTACAACCCTATCTCAGAGTGACAGCACTCCTACAGCTCGGAGATCTAGATGATCTCCTACCTCAGATTCATTCCTAGAATCATGATACTCAGAATCGCAAAGGTGGAGAGAGGGTTAAAGAGAAGTGAAGGTGGATGTGGTGGAAGTTTATAATATTCTCCGATTCAATATCCGATAAAGGCAAACGTACCTTATCATTTATCGTATAGGATACTAAAGATGATTATCAAGATCGTATTTCCCTGGGGCGTAATGATTACTTCTACTTCGAGGAGATCGCTATTATTTTATCAAATGATATTTCTAAGATTAATTTACTTAACTAAAAACAGGAACTAAATTACTAAAATAAAAAGAAAACTAAATTACTTGAAGAAATAAAAAGGGTTAGAGCTAATGATAAAGGGTTAGTACTCAATCTAGAATCACTTTGAAATAAGAAAATCAAAATGAAATAATAAACTAATTCTAAATAAAGTAAACTACCTTGATCGTGGAGGTTCCCGAAGCATGAACACGCTTCTCTCGAAGTCGTGCCCACCAGAGTTTAGGAAGATCCGACCGAACTCTCGTCCAAATCGAAGACCTAAAGCTCGCCTTAAGTGGTGAACCCCACTATTGGATTTCACTCCAATCCGGGAGATTTAACGTCTTCCTCTCTCGAGGGGTGCGTGCAACTCTCTTTACTCTTGGGTGATCGATTCAATCTACGAGTCTCTCAACTAACTAAGAATGAAAACCCAAATGGAAACTATATACCGGCAATATAGTCCCACTATATAAAAACCAAAAGTAAATCAAAAGCAATTACTTTAAGAAGAAAAAGAAGCTAAAACATCATAACTTGATCAGCTCATTCTCATATCATCACGGTCGATCACAAATGAGGATTAGTTAATCATGGTAAAATGTAAAGAGAGGGGTAGATAATAAAGGTGCATAAAAACTAAAGAGAGAGAAATAAAAAGAGAACACTAAATAGAATTTTATTAAAAGCATGAAGGGATTACAACTAGGAATGGAGATTACAAGTGCATGAAAAGAGAGTTAATCACTACTACAACACTAATAAAAAGAGATTACAAGTAATAAAAGAATATTGTATGGAAACTAAACTAGAAATGGAGGGAGAGAGAGAAAAAACATAGGATAAAAACATAAAAGCTAAGAATGAAACTAGCAGCACCTCCCCTCTCCCCAAAACTTGGTCTGGAATGCCTGGAATGGCCTGGTATTTATAGACTTTTCTCTCAGGTTGGTCACGCCACCTGTCATTCCCAAGGAGGGTGTGTTAGTGGGGCGTGTCAAGTACGGAGTTGACGTCGGGCTCTGGATTGTGGCAGGAATGATGATTGCTTCTGTACAATGGTGGACACGCCCTGGTACACGCCCATGTAGGGGGGGGGGGCGTGTAAGGCACGTCACGTCTCAATCATTGGTCTGAAATCCATCAGACATCAAAAAAGGCGGAACACGCCCGTGTAGGTGGGGCGTAAGAGTACGATTGGAGTGCAGGGGCAAAAAATCATTAAATGTGGCAGCTGGCTTCGGGATGAGGGTGACACGCCCTGTGACATGCCCAGGGAGGGCGTGTTAGGGGGGCGTGTCAGGTAGTTTTTCTCGGGAAATTTCTTCTGGCAGCTATCATCCTCAAGATCGGGCTACATGCCCTGTGACACGCCCAGGGAGGGCGTGTCAGGGGGGCATGTTAGGGCATTTTGTGCTAAAAGCTGTGGAAACCTGCAAAAATAGAAGAAAACATTAGTTATATTATTTACATAAAAAGAAACTAAAAGGAACCTAAAAATACATAAAGAAAGAGATTTAAAATGAAAATCTCAGGGGGGCGTGTTAAGGCATTTTTTGCTAAAAGCTGTGGAAACCTGCAAAAATAGAAGAAAACATTAGTGATATAACGAGAAAGCTAATTCCGGGTAAGAATAGGTGTGGGTAGCTAATTCCGGGTTGCAGTTATCAATCCTCAAATAAAATATTATAAGTGATATAACATAAACATTTTATTGAAAATAAATTAGTCATTAAAAGTTGTGATGAAATATAAATAACAAATAGATGAACGATTTTTATGAAGGCATGAATGTAAATTTTCCTGATTATATGTGGACTAATTAAATCAAGCCATCTCAGTCAAGCATATGTGTTAGCACGAGTTTATTTGGATCTCCCGCGAGTGTGCGTCAAAATTGGTTTGCACGAATAGTCGAAACCCGTGATAGGTGGTGTTGGGAATACTGCCCTCAATGTTCCCTAGATTTGAAGAAGGCATTCCAAGCAATACTAAGTGCATAATTGTATTTGATATACTTCAAGTTCAATGTGTGCAAGATGTCCCTTGTAACATGCTTAGAGAGGTGGTCTAAGAGAATGTGATAGCTGATCACAAGGTGGAAAGATAGAAATCGCCTAAGTTCACAAGTGTTGAGTGAAGTCTATTCACTCAACGCCAGGTAAGTAAAAACGTTGAGTATAGTCAGCCTAACAATTGACAAGCTGAAAATGTTGCTAAGTCCACATGCATTGAGTGAAGTCAACTCACTCAATGCCATACAACAAAAAGCTATGAGATAGGCTAAGACAGTGAAAGCCTAAGAAGAAACATGAAGAAATGTGGCTAAGTCCACAGGCGTTGAGTGAAGTCTACTCAATCAATGTCATACATCATAAATCGTTGAATATTGCTCAGACAGTCAATGCCACAAAAAATTTGTGTTGATATTTGTCCACAGGCGTTGAGTGAAGCTTACTTACTCAACGTCATGTGATAAAAAGCGTTGACTGAACCTTAGTCAGTCAGAGACTGTGATTTCATAGAAATTTGGCTAAGTCCAAATGCGTTGAGTGAAGCTTACTCAATCAACGCCAAGTGACTAAAATCAATTCTAAGTGTTATGGCATTGAGTGTATCCTACTCACTCAACGGCAAGTGATAGAACTTCAGTTAAGCAGTATGGCGTTGAGTGAAACTCAATCACTCAATGCCTAGAGACAGAAAAATTTTCTAAGTGTTTTAGCATTGAGTGAAGGTTGTTCACTCAACACCTAATGACAGAAAACTTTTCTAAGTGTTTTAGCATTGAGTGAAGGTTGCTCACTCAACGCCTGATGGCAAAAAACTTTTATAAGTGTTTGGCTTGAGTGGAGGTTGCTCACTCAACGCCTAATGGTAGAGAAATTTTTCTAAGTACTTTGGCATTGAGTGAAAGTTGCTCACTCAATGCCTAGTGACAGAAAATATATCTAAGTGTTTTGGCATTGAGTGTAGCTTACTCACTCAACGCCTATACTAAAGTTGCTTGATTTTAACTAAGTCCACAGATGGTAACGTCAGTAAAGTCAACAAGTCAACAAAATTCAAATTTGTTGCGGGAAAACTACAGTACGCCATAATTATAGTTGCTTGCCTTCAGTACTGCAATTAATGCAAAAGCAAAGTTGCAGCTGTCAATTTCAGTGGGGCCCAAGGGTCGTTGATCGACGGAATAGAAAAGGAAGAGTTGAGATTGAAGAAAGTAACTTTTGAGAAAAAGGCCTGGACTTCATCTTCTTCCTCGACCATTTTTACAGAGCTTGGAGATCTAGTTCAAAGTGCTGATCTAAGATAAAAGTAAGTTAGTCTGTGACTTACAGACAGTTGGCTGTTGATATCTTCATCAGCAAGGTCAGAGACATCTTCTCTGAGAAAAAGGTAGCAGCCAAGGGATAACCTAGCTATAGTTTCTAGGTGCTTGAAGCAAGATAGCTGGTGTCATTTCTAATCTTCACCAACAAGTTCAGAGAAGGTCTCTGAGAAAGAAGAAGAGGCAGAGCCATATGGTTTCTGCAGTCAAGAAGCTAGGGATGAGTTTATCTCAGCTCAGGTCATAGTAAGGAAAAAAGCCCTTGGTGCAGGTTACTTCACAGTTCCAGCAAGCCTAATCCTGAAGACAAATTTCTGGAGCTGTGAAGAAGAGAGAGCTGAGCTTCTGCTTTAGTTCAGAAAGGTGCAGAACAGCAGATCTGCAGAGTTGCTTCCAGCTAAAGAGTCTTGTTTCTGTGAAGAAGTTAGGACTAAGCTTCTAGTTCAGTCTAGGAAGGAAAGAAAAAGCAGAGCCATTCTGCAAGTTGCTTCCAGCACAAACCAAGGCATCCTGAAGATCTACATCGTTGTTACTGAGAAGAAGATAGAGCTGGGATTCTCTCAGCTCAGGTAGCAACAAGGCTAGCTGCAGTTACTTCTCAGTTCCATAAGGAACATTTTCTGGTGCTGAGAAGAATTAGATAGTACTGAGTATATCTCAGTTCAGGTAGCAGTAGGCTCTTAGATTACTTCCCTAGAGTCAAAGTTGGGCTAAATTTATCTCAGTCCAGAAGGGTTAACATAGAGAAATATCTCTTGTGTCAAAACTAATCAACCCACTTCCACCTTATAGGATCCTTTGTGAATCTGAGTGGTAGGAAAATCAAGATAGTCACAAGAGACTAAGAAACCTATACACCCCCCTCTAGGTAATTTAGCTATCCTTGAAAATAAAGACTTTCAAATGATATTAGAGGGAAGTTACTCAAAAAGTACTTAACAGTCTGAGTAGTCCTCAAAGGATAGATAAAAGGTTTGCACTTGTGGGTTCAAAAGAGAACCATAAGGGGTGGAGCTCAATGGAGCCTCAAGTCTGTAGAAAGGAGAACTTTGGGACAAGGAAAGAGAGGATCAGGCAGGTCATGGAAGCCATTGATCCTAGAGTCTTTGTAACAGTTCAAGAAGGACCTTTCATCCCCATGAAGGTCTCTGTCTTTTAGATGCAGAAGTCCAGACTCCAAAGAATTATGCTGAAATGATAGAAGATGAAGTCATCTTGGTAACTATAGACAAGAGGGCACAACACATCATGGTAAGTATCATGGATGACTCTACCTTCCAGATCTTGGTCCACTGCAAGACTGCCAAAGAAATGTGGGACACCTTGATTGTCCACATGGAGGACAAAGAGGAGGATGCTAAGGAAGAAGATGACATCAACCCATCAATTGGTGCCTATCCAGATGCAAGTTTAGAGATCAGGGCCCTTCTATCACACTCAGATAGTGATTCAGAGGTGGATGATGAAGATAAAGCAGATGCCAACTACTGCTATGGGCTAATAGCCATGACAGAAGAAGAATCCAACCAGGATCAGCCTGGTCCAGATAAGGTATAATATATATCTAGTTCTTCTTTCTACTCAGGTCATGAGACCAGTCCAGATTTAAAAGCTTCTTCATCCAGTGATGAAGGTGACTCTAAATTTGAGGAAGATATCAATCAATTGATTGATAAGTATAATAAACTTCTAAAGGCTTTGAGGAGAAGCAGGAAGTTAGTCAAGAGGGAGGCTGAGGAGATTACCTCCCTTCAATTAGCCGCTTCACAGCAAGATGAGATAGCATCCTTGCTGGATCAAAAGAATTGGGAAGTGTGCTAACTAAAGGCCATCTCAGTAATTCAACTTGAGACCATAAGCCAAAAGGACTAGATCATCTTGGATCTTGAAGAGGAGCTTCTTAAGGAGAAAATGATAGTGGCTAGTTTTTCTAAGTCAAGTACTGTGTTGCCCTTGATAGATTCCTTCTCCTCTCAAAAGGGTAAGAAGGAGTTGGCAGTCAAGGGAAGCACACGAGTTGACCTTTTCAAATGGAAAGGCAAAGCTCCTGTTGAGCTTCAGTCATCCTCCCTTCTAACAGGTATGACCAAGGTTGCATGCATGGTCACTGGAAGAATTGGAATTCTTCTTGTAAGAGTATAAGTGTATCTTACAAGGGAAGAGAGAAGGGTAGGGGAATGAGTGCCTGTATGGATCCCCATGAAGAAATTCAAATGGCCCGTCCTGGACCATTTGTATTTAGTGCACCAACCCCCACACACATGATTAAGGCAGTGGCCTTTTCTCAAGATCTCCCAGCACACACTCTGACCTAGGGCAAGTCTGCTAGCAAGCTAGACTTGGAATTTTTTGAGGCCTTCAACAGTATGTCCTCTATAAAGAAGACCACTACTGGTAGACCTCATGAAAAACTAAGCTCTTCTACTGCTAGACCTACCCTCAGTCAGACTGTGGCTAAGAGAAATAAGAATAAGGAAGCTGCTCTTCCTTCTGCTCAATATGCAGTTAACCCAACTGCCAGACTGTTGGAGTTACCATGGTGATCTAGAAGTGGTCAAACATGTAATCTCACTGCCAACACGATATGAGCATGCAGGGTCGCATATAAGAGCATGTGGAGAAGTTGGAAGATTGACTGTGTTGGTAAAGGTTACCAATCACCATACAGAATGGGGTCCGACAAATGTTGCCAAGGTGGTTCGTCGAGAATCGTCGACTATGGTTCGTCGAGAATCGTCGACTATGGTTCGTCGAGAATCGTCGACTATGGTTCGTCGAGAATCGTCGACTATGGTTCGTCGAGAATCGTCGACTATCGAACTGTTCAATACTCGACGAATGGTGATTCTCGACGAATGGTGATTCTCGACGAATGGTGATTCTCGACGAATGGTGATTCTCGATGAATGGTGATTCTCGACGAATGGTGATTCTCGACGAATTATTCCAGAAACCCTAATTTTCTGTGGTCTGTGGATAGCGATATTTCTAGGTCTATTTGTGCTTCGGGTATAAATAGAACTTAGGTTTTGGATTCAGAGAGTAGCCGAATTCGCCCGACGGAAGTTTTCCGCCGATTCGCTCGCTCTGCTGATCTCCACTCCGACGATAGTCGCCGGTGCTTGTCTTCCTGGAGCGGACCTAGCAGTCCGTGGAAGTGCAAGGTGCAGTCGATCTCCCTTCCCGTTTTTCGTGCGACGAAGATCGGCGATCTCCCGCTCGTGTGGATTTCTGCAGAGACGTAGATGCTATTCTACATAGGACTCTCCGCCGACAAGAACTCATACATTGGAGCATCATTGTTGAGTTGTGACTCAACACCGCGAAGGTAATTTTACCTAGTTGTTTATTAACTTCTTGATTCAATTTTCATGGCCCGATCCCAAATCTCTTTTGTGTTGTTCTTGATTTTATTACTTCCGTTGCGTGCACAAGTGTTGTGCCACCTTGTAGAAAACCCAACACAAACCTGCTTAGAAGAGAAGGTATAATATCCACGAGTGCTGGTGCGCTGGCAAAGTGGGCAATTTTTCCCTAGATTGCTGGCACAATCCAAGAGTGCCCAGAGCTAATGTTAGTCTTCTTGTCAGAAAATCTGAAGGAAGACAGGCTGTGTTTCAGACTAACAAGAACTTAGGACCCAATAAAAATTTGGGTCCTAAGGTAAGATAGTTATATTTTGCAGGGTAGTCCAAGTTTCCATACCCCCATGTGTTATTTGGACAGAGTTTGCTCCAGAAATTAGACTGGAACAAGGAGCTAGCTTGTGGTTCATACTCTAGTGAGGTATGAACTTAAGATATTCAGTTGTGGAGTTGGAGATGGAGAAATAAACCATCAAGATTACTCCACTCACTGACCAAGGGGAAGAAGGGGGTGTATTATTACGTGCTCTCCTGAAAGAAGATAAAGAACACTTGTCTCGGGTAAAGTCCCTCAAGTGTTATCTGACTGGATAAACAGACCAACTGAATCCAGTCATTAAAACCCTAAGAAGTATGACTGATGTGACATAGTACTGATGCCACAGCTGAATAGTGAGGAGAAGAATAAGTAGGTTGTATTCATCAATGAGGAAAGCACTAGAAGTAGCTCTTCTGTGAGCATCAAGGAAGGGGCACATTTTGCTCAGTTGAAAAGACTCACTATACAGAAGAGACAAACTATCAAGTTATATACAGTTAAGACTTTCCAGTCAAGTGGTATCATCAGCTGAAATGATGACTAAAAGTCATGAGGACAGAATCTGGGCAGAAAATGAGGGGAAGAGGAAGATAATCAGAGGTTGATCAAGTGTTCAAGTGGTATCTACTCAGGTGGTATGATCACTATTGGAGTGGTATCATCACAAGAAGGAAATGATCAAGGGGGACTAGGCTTTCTGGGTTGCCAATAGAATCATAAGTATAATGGGGGATTGAACAATATGCAGACAATATTTCTTATATTCTAGAAGGACTGTTTGACAAAGTAGTAAGAAAGCTGGAGCCAGAGGCAAGTCTGTTGCTACAGAAAAGGAAAAGATTTGGCTCAGCATGAAGAGACCTAGCATGGTGCAAGGGAGCTACTGTGCTCAACTGGTGTGGATCCAGCTTCAGCTCTAAGACCATAATCTCCAGAGATGATGACAGAAGATGCTCCTATTGAGGGGGAGCAAGACAAAGTGTTTCTGTTGAGGGGGAGCAAGTACAATACTTGGTGAAATAGGATTAACTTCCTGATTAAGTGGGGCAGGCAGCTGCTGTAGTGGATCAGCTATCACAACTGCTGATCAGTTTGTCCTAAGTACAATGCACAGACTAAGGGGTAGATCATCTATGACATTGTCATTATCTTCTCTGAATCTGAGATGTTACTACTGCTGCTGAAGGGACAGTACTGCTGTAGGAGTACAAGAACAATCAGCTCCTCCCTGACTATAGCTGTCCCTGCTGAAGTCATAAAATGGGGAGGTGTGGCACTAACTCAAGGGGATGAATGATAACAACTAGCTCAAGTGGATCAATAGACAACTCAAGTATCAAGGGGCTGCAGTGATGTGGTGTATCAATGATATCACCACAAGAGGATGCAGATTCTGTGGATACAACAACAACAAGTAAACTACTATCTCAAGGTTGGATAAATAGTTAGCAGTTAATAACCTTAACTTGCTCGGTTAAATTTATCTGAGATCAGCTGAAATAAAATTGGTTTCACTGAAATAAAGAATATTATTGTGTTAGGGACTTGTAAAGTGCATTAATTTTAATTATCTAAGCAGTCGTGATCTTTAGACACTTCTGTACTCTTTGTCATTAATTACAAGATCACGACACTTAATTTGAGGATATTTTAGAGAATCCCAGTGTAGGAGGATCTTGTGGGTTAATTGAACTGTAGCCGCCAAAGTGGTCTGTTTGATTAATTTATGAGATTTCATTCCTACACGGCTGTGGGATTTCTCTAGTTCTAGCCTGTGATCATTCACCCAAAGGTGGTGGTTAGGTGATAGGATTAGATGGTTGAAAACGAGCATTTGAGCGGAAGTGCGAAGGTTCTAGTGATCTATTCACCCAAAGGTGGTAGTTTTGCAAAGCCTAAACACTGTCATGTCTTGCTCGGTGTAGAGGATTTCTAACTTCGTGGCATGTATTATGCCCAAAGGTGTTGCGTGTTGACGCATTTGAATTTTCATGTATGTATTAATTTAAGGTTCTAGAACACACTTGTCCTCATTGCTAAATATTGCCTTTTTTTTCCAGTCACCTTTATTGTGCATAATAATTTGGTGGTCATTGAAAAACTTACTGGGTCAAACTTTAAGAAGTGGATGACTGATATCATGTTCGCCGTGTAAATGGCGGACTTAGATCTAGCCCTAACATCTGATAAGCCTGAGGAGTTGACTGCGAACAATACTCGTACTCAGAAAGATCATTATGTAGCGTGACATAAGTCCATTAAGATATGTCTACTGGAAATGAAGAGGTCTATTCCAGAGCACCTACTTAGTGGATTTCCAGAGACTGCTGATGCACTCGATTTTCTTAGAACTATAAGACAGAGGTATAAGGTGTCCTCTAATGCTGAGATAGGGAATCTCATGTAAGATCTCTTTACTACGAGGTACACTAGTGATGGTGGAGTTCGTGATTATATTCTGAAGATGGTGTACTATCAGACAAAGCTCTAAGAGTTAGATATAGTTCTCCCTGAGACCTGTATAGTACATCTGGCACTTAATAGTTTGCCACCTAAGTTTAGTATGCTGAAGACTACATATAATTCTCAGGATGAGGCTTGGAAACTGAATGATCTGATCACTCGATTGTTGCTGAGGAAGAGAAGCTGAAGACAAAAAAGACTCACACCGCACTATACTTCTCAAAGGCTTCATTCAAGAAGATGAAGAAAAAGAAGTCCAAGGCTTCAATTAAGTTTCAAAACGGCCAGTCTAGTGGGGAAAAAGATACCGTTGGTGTCATTAAGAAAGTTTCGTCATGTTTCTTCTGTAGAAAGAAAGGATACGTGAAGCATGAGTGCCTAAAATTCAAGTCTTGGATGGAAAAATGTAGGCTCAGACATAAAGGTAATCCTCTTTCACTCGTCCTATGTGAATCCAACTTAATTGAAGCCTCATCTAGTTCATAGTGGCTTGATAGTGGAGTAACTAATCATATTGCTTACACATTACAAGGGTTCACTAATAGGAGGAGGCCAAACAAGTAGGAGTGTAGGCTCACGGTGGGGAACAACGTTGAAGTTGAAGTCGAGTTTATAGGAGATATCTGCTTGATTTTAGATTCTAATTTTAAGCTTTTGTTAAAAGACACTTTTTATATTCATGCATTTCGGAGAAACTTAATTTCTGTTTTTGCTTTACACAAACTTAATTATGGTTTCAACATTTCTGGTGGTTTAATTCAGTTATTTTATGAATCACATGTTGTTGGCCATTGCACATTGTCTAATGGTTTATATAGAATGTGTCTTGCTACTAATGAAATTAATGAGACTTCATTTAATATTGAAAATATTGTTTCTTAAAGGTCTCTAATTAAAGAAACATCTTCCACGTTGTGGCATAAAAGGCTTGGCCACATCTCTATGGAAAGAGTAGAGAGATTGATCAAAGATAACATTCTTCCTGCTCTTGACTTTAGTGACCTAGAGATGTGTGTTGACTGTTATAAAGGTAAGATGACCAAGATAAAGAAGAACGGAACTACACGTAGTATTGACTTGTTGGAGATTATTTATAAAGACATTTGTGGACCCTATTCTTCTACGCTCTGTAAAAATACCCACTTCATTACTTTCATTGATGATTTTGCCCGCTATGGTTGTTTGTTTCTCATTAAGGAAAAGTCTAAGTCTCTTGATAAATTCAAGATATTCAAGACTAAAGTTGAGAAAAAATTAGGGAAAGTTATCAAGATTGTTAGGTATGATAGAGAAGGCGAGTATTTTGGTAGATACGATGCCTCCAGGCAGCATAAACATACTTTTGCCAAGTACTTGGAGAGTTGTGGCATTATTGCTCAATACTCCATGCCGGGAAGTCCTGAATAGAATGGTGTGGCTGAAAGGCGCAATCACACCTTTAAGGATATGATGAAGATCATGATGAGTAGGATAAATCTTCCTGAATTTCTTTGGGGGTGAGGCGCTTAAGACTACAATTTATATTCTTAATAGAGTTCCTACTAAATCAGTGCTGAAAACACCTTTTGATCTATGGACTGGGCGACGACCTAGCTTAAATCACTTACGAGTTTGGGGTTTTCCTGCGGAAGTCCGTTTATATAATCCATCCGAAAGTAATATTGCCGTCAGGTCTTCTCGTTGCTACTTCATTGGCTACCCAGATCATTTGAAGGGGTTTAAGTTTTATCGCCCTTCAGGTGGTCCCAGAATTGATGAGTCACAAACAATTAAGTTTTTGGAGTTTGATGTTGCTGAGCAAATTGGTTGTTCTCATACCACAGAATAAGTCAATGAAATTAGACCTATTAATTATACTCTACCTATTACTAAAAGACTAGAGGTACCTGAACCTATAGTAGAACCTGCAGAGGGAGTGGATCCAGCTTTACAGTTGCCTCATATACAGTTACCTCAGCAGACCGATGTTGTTCAGGAACACACTAGAAGATCCAATAGGGAGAGGAGGTCTGCAATTTCCTTTGACTATGAGGTTTATTTGGGTGAGAGCGATTTTGACATTGGTCACGTGGTTGACCTAGTGACATTTACTAAAGCTATTTATGGACCTCAGGAAGATTTGTGGTGGGATGCGATGAGAGATGAGATGGAGTCTATAAGGCATAGTTAAGTTTGGAAACTAGTAGAGTTACCCAAAGGATGTAGGCCCATTGGTTCTAAATGGGTATTTAAGACAAAGAAAGGCTCTTAAGGAAAGGTCGAGCGGTTTAAAGCCAGTTTGGTTGCAAAGGGATTTACTCAAAGAGAATGGATCGACTACCATGAAATCTTCTCTCCCGTTTTATCTAAAGACTCATTTAGAGTCATTATGACACTTGTAGCTCATTATAATTTAGAGCTACACCAGATGGATGTTAAGATCGCATTCTTGAATGGCGATCTTGAAGAAGAAGTCTATATGGTGCAACGTGAGGGATTCAAGTCTGGTCATACTTACCAACTTGTGTGTAAGCTCAATAAATCCCTATATGGTTTAAAGCATGCATCAAGACAATGGTATCTGAAATTTGACATGATTACTTCTTTTGATTTTGTTGAAAACAAAGTAGACCACTATATATATCTCAAAATAAGTGGGAGCAAATTCATCTTCTTAATTCTCTATGTAGATGACATTTTGCATGCGAGCAGTAATTTGGGACATCTGCATGAATCTAAGCAGTTGTTATCCAAACATTTTGATATGAAGGATCTTAGGGAAGCTTCTTTTGTTTTAGGGATAGAGATCATTAGAGATCGATCTCGTCATACATTAGGACTCTCTCAGAGGGCTTATATTGAGCATGTACTCGAGCAATTTAGCATGCTTGAATGTAAAGCTAGCGATGTGCTAGTACTAAAGAGTGATAAGTTAAGTCTGTCACAATGTCTTAGAAATGATATTGGGAGTGAGCCATGAAGAATATACCCTATATCAGTATAGTAGGTAGCTTAATGTATGCTCATGTTTGCACTAGACCTGACATTGACTTTGTAGTGAGCCTTCTAGGCAGATATTAGTCGAACCCAGTAGTAGATCATTGGGTGGTTGCCAAGAAGGTTTTGAGGTATTTAAAGAGAACAAAAGAGTTTAAATTGGTCTACTCTAGAGAAATAACCTAGAATTAATGGGCTATTTCAGACTCAAATTTTGCGGGTTGTGAGGACGATCAGAAGTCAACATCAGGATACATTTTCAAGTTGGTTGGAGGGGATATTTTATGGAAGAGTGTCAAACAGACACGCATTACTTCTTACACTATGCATGCAGAGTTTTTTTGCTATTTTTGGGTTCGCTACTCACACATTTTGGCTTAAGAACTTCATTACTGAATTGAAGGTTGTTGATACAGTTATTGGACCCATTAATTTGTACTGTGATAATAATTTAGCCGTGATGTTCTCTATGAACAACAAAAGTATCACAGGGTCTAAGCACATGAAGATTAAATTCTTGACCGTGAAAGAATTGGTTAAAAGTGTGACATTATTGTGGAGAACATTGGGACAGATGATATGATAGCTGATCCATTACCAAGGGACTTCGACCCAATATTTTTAAGAAGCATGCCTCCACTATGGGTCTTGTGGATTCCATTGATGTACTTGATTAGTGGGAAACTATCTTCATAGCTCTATTTAATATAATTTTTCATCTGTCATTCCATTTTGCACTTAAAATTTTCATATATATATATATATGCGTTAATTTTGCAAATGAATATAGTTTGAATTAAAATATAAATTATATATTCATATGTGATATCATTCAATTGCGATACTCACACCTTCATGTGACACGTCATAATTCATAAATAAGTCTTGAAGCATGTGTTAGCTTAAAGCATAAGGCTTGGGACATTCATTCAATTCATAAAGCCTTGATCATATGTCTCATGACACCTTAATATAATCTTAAGATATTCATTTAAGAGACATACACACTCTTTTGAGTGTTAAGAATTTTCTCAAAGCATGGTTTAGTGCATTCAGTAGACAAATTCATTGATCACTGAGTTAAACAACAATTTGTGATCTCATTTCAGTTTGTTGTTTTGACTCTTTATGACCATAGTGTGTCCATGTCGGTTGGATCTGTAAGCTCTCGTGACCATGAAAAGTTCCGTGTCGCATAATAATGCAGTTGTCGTCATGATTCAAAGTGAAGGTTTTAGTTCGACCGAATTGACGCGTGAAGAGAACTCAAGATGCAAGCTTCACTATGGTACCCTTAATTAAGTGGAGGGATTTGAACTTTGATCGACCTAAATTACGATTGAAATAATTCAAGTGGGAGACTGCAAATTTTCCTGATTATATGTCGACTAATTCAATCAAGTCATCTCGGTCAAGCATATGCGTCAGAATGAGTTTATTTGGATCTCCCACGAGTGTGCGTCAAAATTGGTTTGCACAAATAGTTGTAACCCGTGATAGGTGGGCTAGACTATTTCGACCTTCATTTCGCAAGTTTGGTATTCCCTTGACACGTTCAGATTGATCAGTTTTAATTTGTGTTCTCGATTCATTTTACGTTAGCACGGATTTTAGATTAAGGGAGAGTTGTGGTGCCTTTAGCATTTTCACTCCACTCTTAATCCCTCTCCTATTTAGAGACAAAAAACCGATAATTTCAGTACGGAAAAATCGGTTTTGTGAATCGGGCGAAGTGGTGGCTTGTGTTTATTGGCGTCCTTCTTCTCTCCCGTTTTAAACTGCTCGTCTTCGCGACTCCGTGCGAACTTTTCCCTTCCGCCTGCAATCTTCGATGAAGCCAATCGACCTTCTTCCTTAGTTTTCTGTTTGCATTTTACTATAGCTTTGCCAAGATCACGAATAACCCCAATGAACGACGATCTCTAGAACCACACTTGATACTTTCATCTTCCCCATCGCTAATTTTTGTCCTGGAACCTTGTTGGCTCTCAATCGGGAAAGCAAAGCATAGAACAACAGGCTGCAGGATTTTTATTTCTAATCTCTAGTCGATCAGAAGACTTACAGTCAAGAGTCAATTTTTCTTTGGCTTTGATTTCCATGGCTGAACAGGGAACTTTTGCTTTTGGGTTGATTAGACAAAATTAACAGTGAATTAATTTTCACTAAAGTTTGGATTTCCGAGTCTATATCAAGGGCCACAAACTTCATTCGTTCTAACACAAACACTCTTTTGAGAATGTCGGCCACTATAAGACATGAAGCTGAGTCCAAAAATGGTACGTATATTTAATTCATTTTTTCCGCACTTTATAGCGCACTGCATTTGTTTTCACAAATTTCAATATCCGTGATCTCATAAATTTTACAAATGATTAATTTTTGCTACACCGCTGCGTAGGAATTGATTAATTATGTTCCTGTCTGCGACCCGCGCGCTTCATATATATTTCTAATATTTGGTATTAGAGGGAACTTGAACATATTAATTAGTTCCATTCATTGTCAGTGTAGTTGTTTCTGATTAATCACTTGCAATCATACATATAAAACCTATTAATTAATTTCAAAGATTATCAATGCGTTAGGGACTTGTAAAGTGCATTAATTTTAAGTCCCTAAGCAGTCGTGATCTTTTGACACATCAGTGCCCTTTGTCATTAATTAAAGATCACGACACTTAATTTGAGGATATTTTACAGAATCCTAGTGTAGGAGGATCTTGTGGGTTATTTGAACTGTAGCCGCCAAAGTGGCCTGTTTGATTGATTTACGAGATTTAAGTCCTACACGGCTGTGGGATTTCTCTAGTTCTAACATGTGATCATTCACCCAAAGGTGGTGGTTGCGTGATAGTATTAGAGGATTGCACACGAGAATTTGAGCGGAAGTGCAAAGGTTTTAGTGATCTATTAACCCAAGAGTGGTAGTTTTGCAAATGCCTAAGCACTACCGTGTCTCGCTCGGTGTAGAGGATTTCTAACTGCGAGACACATATTCTGCCCAAAGGTGTTGCGTGTTGATGCGCCTGAATTCTCATGTGTGTGTGTTAATTTAAGGTTTTAGTACACAATTGTCCTCATTGCTAAATATTGTATTATTTTCTTTTTCAGTCACTTTTACTGTGCATAATAATTTGGTGACCATTGAATAACTTACTGGGTCAAATTTTAAGAAGTGGAAGAATTATATCATGTGTGCCGTGCAAATGGCGGACAAAGATCTAACCCTGACATCTGATAAGCCCGAGGAGTTGACTGCAAACAGTACACGTACTCAGAAAGATCATTATGTATCATAGCATAAGTCCAATAAGATATGTCTACTGGCAAAGAAGAGGTCTATTCCAGAGCACCTACTTAGTGGATTGCCAAAGACTGCTGATGCCCTCAATTATCTTACTGCTGTAGGACAGAGGTACAAGGTGTCCTCTAATGCCGAGATAGGGACTCTCATGCAAGATCTCTTTACTATGAGGTACACCGATGATGGTGGAGTTCGTGATTACATTTTGAAGATGGTGTGCTATCAGACAAAGCTCCAAGAGTTGGATATAGTTCTCCCTGAGACCTGTATAGTGCATCTGGCACTTAATACTCTGCCACCTAAGTTTAATATCCTGAAGACTACATATAATTCTCAGGATGAGGCTTGGAAACGGAATGATCTGATCACTCGATGTGATGCTGAGGAAGAGAAGCTGAAGAACGAAAAGACTCACACTGCACTGTACGTCTCAAAGACTTCATTCAAGAAGAAGAAAAAGTAGTCTAAGGCTCCAATTAAGTTTCAGGATGGCCAGTCTAGTGGGGCAAAAGATACAGCTGTCATTAAGAATGTTCTGACATGCTTCTTCTGTAGAAAGAAAGGACACGTGAAGCATGAGTGCTTAAAATTCAAGTCTTGGATGGAAAAAATGCGGGCTCACACATAAAGGTGATCCTATTGCAACTAATCATGTTTCTTGCACATTATAGGGGTTCACCAACAGGAGGAGGCCATGCAAGGCAGAGTGTAGGCTAACGGTGCGAAACAACGCTGAAGTTAAAGTCGAATTTATAAGAGATGTCTGCTTGATTTTAGATTCTAATTTTAAGCTTTTGTTAAAAGAAACTTTTTATATTCCAACATTTTGGAGAAATTAATTTCTATTTCTGCTTTAGACAATCTTAATTATGGTTTTAACATTTCTCGTGGTTTATTTCAGTTATTTTATGAATCACTTGTTGTTGGCCATTGCACTTTGTCTAATGGTTTATATAGATGTGTCTTGCTTCTAATGAAATTTATGTGACTTCATTTATTATTAAAAATGTTGTTTTTAAAAGGCCTCTAATTAAGGAAACGTCTTCCATGTTGTGGCATAAAAGGCTTGGCCAGATCTTTAGGGACAGAGTAGAGAGATTGATCAAGGATAACATTCTTCCTGCTCTTGACTTTAGCGACCTAGAGACGTGTGTTGACTGTTATAGAGGTAAGATGAGAAGGATAAAGAAGAAGGGTGCTATACGTAGTCTTGACTTGTTGGAGATTATTCATACGGACATTAGTGGACCCTATTCTTCTACGCTCTGCAAAAATACCTACTTCATTACTTTCATTGATGATTTCTCCCGCTATGGTTATTTGTTTCTCATTAAGAAAAAGTTTGAGTCTCTTGATAAATTAAATATATTCAAGACTAAAGTTGAGAAATAATTAGGGAAAGTTATCAAGATTGTTAGGTCTGATAGAGGAGGCGAGTATTTTGGCAGACGCAATGTCTCCGGGCAGCATAAAAGTACTTTCGCAAAGTACTTGGAGAGTTGTGGAATTGTTGCTCAATACTCCATGCGGGAAGTCCTAAACAGAATGGTGTTGCCAAAAGGTGCAATCTCACCCTTAAGTATAAGATCAGCAACATGATGAGTATGATAAATCTTCTCGAATTTCTTTGGGGTGTGGCGCTTAAGACTGCTGTTTACATTCTTAATAGAGTTCCTTCAAAATCAGTGCCCAAAAAACATTTTGAACTATGTACTAGGCGACGACCTAGCCAAAATCACTTATGAGTTTGGGGTTGTCCTGCGGAAGTCCGTTTATATAATCCATCAGAAAGTAAGATTGCCACCAGGTCTTCTCATTGCTACTTCACTGGCTACCCAGATATCATTCGAAGGGGTTTAAGTTTTATTGCCCTTCAGGAGGTCCTAAAATTGTTAAGTCACAAACAACCAAGTTTTTGGAGTTTGATTTTGCTGAGAAAACTGGTTGTTCTCATACCACTGAAGAAGTCAATGAAATTAGACATATTAATTATACTCTACCTATTATTAAAAGACTAGAGGTACCTCAACCTATAGTAGAACCTACAGAGGGAGTGGAGCCAGCTTTACAGCTGCCTCCCATACAATTATCTCAGCAGGCCGATATTGGTCAGGCACACACTAGAAGATCCATTAGGGAGATGAGGTCTGCAATTTCCTCTGAATATGTGGTTTATTTTTGTGAGAGCGATTTTGACATTGGTCACATGGTTGACCCAATGACATTTACTGAAGCTATTTCTGGACCTCATGCAGATTTGTGGTGGGATGCGATGAGAGATGAGATGGAGTCTATGAGGCATAATCAAGTTTGGGAACTAGTAGAGTTACCCAAAGGATGTAGGCCCATTGGTTCTAAATGCGTATTTAAGACTAAGAAAGACTCTAAAGGAAAGGTCTATGAGGCAATAGGGAGATTTTTTGTGGAGTTTTTCTCCCCCTATCTGTCTGGGGTGATCCCCCTTCTTTGACTTAATTCTATTTCAGTTGTTGGGCTTGCTCCCCCTCAATTGTTGCACACTAGCTTCATTATCTTGGGGAGGGACTTGTGCTATCTACAAAATCGACATTACAACATGTGGTAGAGGAGAGAATTGAAGCTACACAAGATTCAACATACCCAATTCAAATTTGAAGGTGTTGAACTTGGCTTCATCTAGTGGCTTAGTGAAGATATCAGCCACTTGCTTGTTTGTGGAGACAAACTCAAGGCTGATGTCTTGCCTTTCCACATATTCTCTAATGAAATGATACCTAATTTCTATATGCTTAGTCCTTCTATGGGAGACATGATTACTAGCTATAGAAATTGCACTAGTATAATCACAAAAGAGTGGAGTTCTACTTATCTGAATATTGTAGTCCTGAAGTTGATGCTGGATCCACCGCAACTGAGCACAGTAGCTCCCAGCTGAAATATACTCTTACTCAGCAGTGGAGATTGCAACACTTGTTTGCTTCTTGCTGCTCCAAGAGACAAGCCTTCCACCTAGAAATTGACAGGAGCCAGATGCGCTCTTCCTGTCCTCCTTGTAGCCTGCAAAATCTGCATCTGAATAGCCTGTTAGTTCAAACTCCCCATTCCTAGGGTACCATAGGCCAAGATCTGGGGTGCCCTTAAGATATCTCAAGATTCTTTTCAAAGCAGTGTAGTGAGTCTCTTTAGGGAAGGCCTGATACCTAACACATACATATGTTGCATACATAATGTCAGGCCTACTTGCAGTGAGGTAGAGAATGGAGCCAACTATACCTCTATACAAAGTTGGATCAATAGGTTTCCCTAGATCAACTTTGCCTATAGGCATACTTGAGCTCATGGGAGTTCTTTTGGTGGATGCATTCTCCATACCATACTTCTTGATTAGCTCCCTGGTGAACTTTGAATGGGATATGGATAGACCATCATCAGTCTGTCTTACTTGGAGTCCCAAGAAGAACTTCAGTTCACCCATACTACTCATCTCAAACTTCCCCTACACAAGTTTTACAAACTTCCTGTAGAGGTTGTCATCAGTAGAGCCAAATATTATGTCTTTAACATAAATCTGGACTAGGATGATCTTGCCCTTAGATTACCTTAAGAATAGAGTCTTGTCTATCTTCCCCCTTGAGAATTTATTCTCAATGAGGAAGGTAGATAATGTCTCATACCATGCTCTAGGGGCTTGCTTGAGCTCATATAGAGCTTTCCTAAGTCTATACACAACAGTAGGAGAGTTAGAATCTACAAAACTTGGAGGCTGTTCTACATAGACCTCTTCTTTCAAGTCTCCATTCAGGAAGGCTGACTTCACGTCCATCTGGAAGAATTTGAATCCCTGGAAGGCTGCAAATGCAAGGAACAGTCTGATGGCTTCCAACCATGCAACTGGAGCAGAAGTATGATCATAATCAATCCCTTCTTCTGGTCCGTATCTCTTGGCCACCAATCTAGCCTTATTTTTTTATTATAATGTCATTTTTATCAAGTTTATTTCTGAAAATCCACTTGACTCCAATGACATTATGTCCATCTGGTATAGGAACCAGCTTGCAGACCTTGCATCTTTTGAACTAGTTCAGTTCTTCTTGCATTGCACCAATCCAGAATTGGTCTTGATTTGCCTCTTGAAATTTCTTGGGCTCTTCTTGTGACAGTAAGCTGGAGTAAAGAGCTGTGTTGAAACTCCTGCTTCTGGTCTGTATACCTTGGCTAGCCTCACCTATTATCTGATCTAGAGGATGATCTCTCAGATATTTGACTGCTGGGGGCAGCCTGACTGCTTCTTGCTGAGCACCATTTTCTTCAGCTGGTTGGTCTTCAACTCTAGCTTGACTGTCCTGTGCTTCCTCTGGACAACATCCCTCTCCATATTCTTCTTGAACAGCAGGGTCTTTATTTTTGATGGAGAACTTTTCCATCATAATTTATGTACCTGTAGAACTAGGCAAAGAGCTTGACAGCTCACTGTCAATCATGCTTGACTCATCAAATACTACATGGATAGATTCTTCTATAACTTGATTAGTCAAGTTATAAACTCTATATGCCTTACTACTATTGTTGTACCCAACAAAGATCCCTTCATGGGATTTGGCAGAAAACTTAGTCACTTTTGACTTGCCATTATTCAAGATGAAACACTTGTAACCAAAGATCTTGAAATAGGATATGTTTGGTTTTCTATCCTTCAAGATCTCATAGGGAGTCTTCTTGTGGCCTTTGGTGATAGAAGCCCTATTGAGAACATGACATGCAATGTTAACTATCTCAGCCCAGAAATATTCAATGAGAGAAGTATCACTCAACAATGTTCTCCCAGCTTCTATGAGAATCCTGTTTTTCCTCTCAGCTAACCCATTTTGCTGGGGTGTTCTTGGAGAGGAGAATTCTCGATGAATCCCTTGCTCTTCACAGAAAGTAGTCATGGCAGCAGACTGAAATTCAGTTCCATGGTCACTTCTTATTTTGACCACAGAGCTTGCAAATTCATTCTGAATCTGCATGACAAAATTCATGAAGACTTCAAGGGTTTCATCCTTTCTTCTAAGTAAGAACACACAAACAAACTTGGAGTAGTCATCAACCACCACAAGGGTGTAGACTTTCCTACCTAGACTATGAACAGACATAGGACCAAACAAGTCCATATGAAGGAGATACATGCATCTTACTGAGTCCTTGGTCCCAATGTTCTTGAAGGAGGTCTTAGTCTGCTTACCCTTTTGGCAAGCATCACAGATACCCTCCTTGGAGCATTTTATTTTGGGACCATTCCTAACTAGCTCATCACTAAAGAGCTGACAAATGGTCTTATAATTCAAATGAACCAGTCTCTTGTGCCATTGGACACAATATGAGACTGTCATGTGCAACCAGGCATATAGGAGAACTACTATCTAAGCAAGAAAAGTTTAAGCAATAAACATTCCCACTCCTAGTGCTTGTTAAGATGACACTCTGATCACTTAAACTCTTGATGTGACACTTATCCTTGTGGAAGGAAATGTCATAACCAAGGTCACATAGTTGGCTTATGCTTATGAGGTTGTGTTGCAACACCTCTACATAAGCTACCCTTGTGATGGTGATTATGCCATTTGAGATCTTACCATAACCTCTGGTTATTCCCTTGTTAGAGCCTCCAAAGATGACCTTAGGTCCATTCTTTACTGGAGTGAATTCTTTCAATAGTTCCTTTGTTCCATTCATGTGCCTGGAACATCCACTGTCCAAGTACCATTTAGGGGAATTGGTACTTGAACTAACCTAAAAAGCACAATTTATCTCACCTTAGGACCCCAATTTCTATTGGGTCCTAGGTTCACATTAGTCTGAAAATAAGCTTGCCTTCCTGCAGTATTCCTGACAGGTTGGCTACCTCTGGACACTGAAGGATTGTGCCAGCAATCAACACCATAGTGGCCCACTTTGCCACAACACTAGCACTCATGGACATTATATCTCTTTTTTTATTTAGGACCAGCATTTGCCTGGACTGCCCCCTAAATAGTGGGAAGATGTGCTGCTGTATATCTCTGATTTCTTCTAGCAACTATGTGATTGAAGGTAAGTCTTCCAGCTGACTGTTTTGGTCTTTTCTGCGAGCCACAAGTTGCATGTCTCTTTTCAGCTAACATGCATCTGATTGCATCAGAAACTGCCATTCCAGTCTTGCCAGAACACTCACCTTGAGTCATTACTTTTGCTGGATGAGTCATATTTCCTACATCAGCATTATCCTTGAGTTTTAGGGCTGGGGAACCAAAAACAAATGGTCCAGGATGGGTCATTTGAATTTACTCATGGGAAGCCTTAAAGGCCTTCACATGGTTGTATCTTCCACCTTGGCTATAGGCACATTTGTCCATACTACTGGATCTGCCATTCTCCCAGTGACCATAACAGCTTTCATGGTCATACCTGTTAGAAGGCAACACGTCTTTTTGAAAAGAGATTGGAGGCAATGAGGCTAGAGCCACAACTGGTGCCTTCCCCTTTCCTTTTGGATAGGGAGGTCTAGTAGGTCCCTTAAATCCTAACCCTTTCTTACCCTTTTGGGTAAAGAGGGTGTCAATTAAGGGAAGCACAGTGCTTGGCTTAGAAAACTTGGCCACCAACAATTTCTCATTTAGGAGATCATCTTTAAGTTTCTGGATAAGTTTCTCATTTGAGACTCTTACCACAGACTCCATATCAACGATCCCCTTGATCTTGGCTGATTGTGCAGCCATATCATTGAGATCCTTTTCTTGGCCCTCACGCTTTCTCCTAAGACTGAGAAGCTCTTTTGCCTTCTCTTGGCATGGGCTTGCACTTCTTGAATGCTTCAAGAAGTTCTCCATACTTGTCAATTATAAAATTGACATCATCCTCAGACTCTGAATCCCCTTCATCTCTTGATGATTGAGCTACAAAATCTGAGCTAGCCTCATGACCTGAAATAAAAGGCAGAGATTTAGAATTTACCTAAGCTTGTCCAGGCTGATCTTGGCTGCTCTCCTCATCTGTCATTGCCATTAATCCATGGCATTGAACATCTTCTTCTTCATCTTCATCCACCTCTGAGTCACTTTTTGAATGTGACAGAGGGGCCCTGATACCTATCCTAGCAGCAGGATATTCTTCAGGTTCTTCTTCAGCAACAACCATTAGCCCAATGTAGGCTTCTTCTTCTTCACTGTATGACCCAGAGGAGGAGTCAGACAAGGTCTTTTCCTTCTTGGCCATAAGGGACTTATCTTTCTTCTTCCCCTTGTGGTGCTTCTTCTCTCCTTCCACTTTCCTCTTTAATGGGTAGTCAACAACTATGTGCCCAGGTTTGCTGCTATAGAAACAAATGACTGTAGAAAAAGTTTGTTTGCTAGAGTTAGGAGCATACCTGTCCTCCTTAGAGGATCTCATTCTGTGCTGTGAGGAAGAGGAAGGCCTGTTGTTCCTCCTATGCTCCTTCTTCATGAATTTCTGAAACTGTCTGGAGAAGGCAGCAAAGTCCTCATCAGACATATTGCTGTCTAAGGTGCTGATCTTTAAGCTCTCAGAATCTGACTTAGTAATTCTCCTGAGTAGAGAGTTCTTCCTTCTGCTCCTGGTTAGGGCATCAGCTTTGAGGGCCACAGATTTCTCCTTGGCCTGTGACTTACTGCTCTTATCTTCTTCCTTTCTTGCAGCATGATGCATCTCATATGATAGCAGCTTTCCAAACAGGGTTGGAGGAGGAGTTTCGACTAACTTGGCCATTTACCTAATGGCACAAATCTTTATATCCCAATCCTTTGTGAGGGACCTGAGAAATTTGTCATTCAGCTCATAGGTGCTGAAGACCCTTCCATATGTTCTCAAATCATTCACTATTCTAAAAAATCTCTCAAAGCTCTCAGTAATGCCATCATACTTTCCTTGTCTGAAGGCCTCATACTCCTGGTTGAGCATGGATTTTCTATCATCCTTCACCTCCTCTGAACCCTCATGAACACAACTAGGATGTCCCACATCTCCTTGGAGGTCTTGCTCATCTTTGTTCATTTCATCGTAAGATTTAGGTGTATGGATGTTGGCATCCAGAATTGAGGTCTTCATAGGGATGAAGGGTCCTTCATTGACTGTGATGTATATCCTAGGGTCAGCAGCTTCCATGAATAACCTTACCCTTTCCTTCCAGAGACCAAAGCCTTCCTTTCTACAAATTGGAAGCATCATGGCCCCCAGCTCCTTGTAGTTTACACCAGACCCCATAAATATATCTTATAGCTAACCTTGGAGGTATACTCAGATTGTTAGATCCTTTTTGAGTAACCTCCCTCTGATATCACTTGAAAGTTATTACTACAAGGTTATCTAGTCACCTAGAGGGGGGGGGGGGTGAATAGGTCTTTGAAATTACTTAAGTCTTTTTGCTGTTTATAAATTTAGTGATCTAGAGCTTGTCCTAATTACCTGCAATATAAAAACAAGAGCAAACAACACATCACAGCACACAAGTATTTATAGTGGTTCCCCAATTGAGTACATCCACTTTCCCTCCCACCTTTCTAACTTATGTTAGACAAGGCACAAACTCCTCTAAAATGCTCCTCAGAGTTTACACGTCAGGCCCTCATCCTTATACTCAGGCTCACTTCAGAACCCTACCTCAGAACCACAATGGTTCCTACCTCAAAGTCATGCAGTGCTCCTACAGCTCAATGGTCCTCAAACCACCTACCTCAGCCTTATCTTTAAGGCCTACAGCTCAGGCACAAAGTGCCCTACAACTTCAGGCACAAGGTCCTACTCTTAGAGTGTTGCACCACTCCTACAGCTCAGTACACTTCCAGGTACCTACCTCAGGGCCCTTCCAGGCACCTACAGCTCAGCCTCCTCCAAGGACTACAACTCAGTGACACACTTGTCACCTATAGCTCAGTGACCCAACAGTCACCTACCTCGGGCACTAGGCCCTACACTCAGGCTAGGAGGACATCCCTACAACTTAGATCCACACTTGGATCATACTTTAGAGAGCAGCACTCTCGTACCTTAGGCAATTAAGCCATACAGCTTAGATCCACACTTGGATCCTACCTTAGTACCCCAGCAGGGCACCTACCTCAGTGACTAATTAGTCACCTACCACTCAGGCACAAAGTTCCCTACACTCAGATTCAGATAAATTGAATCCTACAGGAAAGTAATCAGGAAGATTGAAATACTAACTCAGAGAAAAATCTCTGAGTCTAACTTGCTGGACTGAGCAGATATCAGTCCAGCCTTCTTGCTGTAGAAGGGATGAGTCTTCTTCTACAACCAACTTCTTCTTTGCTGCACATGTGAGCAGCTGTCTGCTGTTGAAGGCTGACTGCCCCTTCACACAGCTAACTTCTTGCTGATAGATTGAATCAGCCAACTTGTTCTTCAAGGAACACTCCTGCTGAACTAGAAGAAGCTTCAGTTATCTTTGTCTTCTAGCTTTCACTGCTGGACTTTTCTTTCAAGCTTGTTGAAGAAGATGAAGTCCAGCCGCCTCTCTTTCATTTTCTACTGTCGTCCTCATTTTCGTTAACCCTAATCTTATTTTCTTCTCTTCCTTTTATATCTATTGATTTGAATTAATGACACAATTTGAATGTGGGCCCAGTCAAGTATGGTGAGTGTCACCTCCCTTAAAAAAGGACAAACAGTAGCTTTCAGCGCTACTATAGCTTTCCCGTAATGTCATGAAGTACTTGGACTGAGCTCGACGATCGTCGAGCTGAGGTCGACGAACTCTTTACTGAGCTCGACGAAATGCGAGCTCAGCTCGACGAACTCTGAATCTTCAACCTTTAACTTGAGCTCGACGAAATGTGAGCTCAGCTCGACGAACTCTAAATATTCAAACTTTATCTTGAGCTCGACGAAAGGTGGGCTCAGCTCGATGAACTCTGAACTCAGTTCGACGAACTCCACTTTCTGTACTTAGTAAATTTCTGCTGGCTTTGTCTCAGCGGTTCCTTCTCAACTATCTCAACAGTTTCTTCTCAACGGTCTCAGCTGTCTCAGCGATTTTGCCTTAGTCAATTTATCTGACTTTGGGTCGACGAATGTTGAACTGCGTTCGACGATCAGTGGGCTAAGCTCGACGAATTCTGGACCTCAAGCTTCTGAGTTTTAGGTCAAGGAATGGTGAGCTGAGCTCGACGATCTGTGAGCTGTGCTCGACAAATTGCGAGCTTGACGAAATCTGAGACCCACACTTTGAACTGAGCTTGACAAACTTTTAATTCTCCAGCATATTCTTCTTGTTGACCTGTCCAATCATGGACTACCTACATGCATGAACTCAAGCACACATCAAATACATTATATGTGTATGTCATTGACCAGTTTGATTTCTTACAAATCTGGGACATTGAGATCAATTGACCCAACAGATAGAGATCATTAGGGATCGATCTCATCATACATTAGGACTCTCTCAGAGGGCTTACATCGAGCGTGTACTTGAGCGATTTAGCATGCTTGAATGTAAAGCTGGTAATGTACCAGTACTTAAGGGTGACAAGTTAAGTTTATCACAATGCCATAGAAATGATATTGAGAGAGAGTCCATGAAGAATATACCCTATGCCAGTGCAGTATGTAGCTTAATATATGCTCAGATTTGCACTAGACCTGACATTGCCTTTGTAGTGAGTCTTCTAGGCAAATATTAGTTGAAATCAAGACCTAATCATTGTGTGGCTGCAAAATAGGTTATGAGGAATTTGAAGGGAACAAAAGAGTTTAAATTGGTCTACTCTAGAGAACAGAACCCAGAATTAGTGGGCTGTACAAACCCCGATTTTGCGGGTTGTGAGGATGATCATAAGTCAACATTAGGATACATTTTCAAGTTGGCTGGAGGGGCTGTTTCATGGAAGAGTGTCAAATAGACACTCATTACTTCTTCCTCTATGCATACGAAGTTTGTTGCTCTTTTTGGCGCCGCTACTCACACAATTTGGCTCAAGAAATTCATTACTGAATTGAAGGTTGCTGATACAGTTGTTGGACCAATTCGTTTGTACTATGAAAATAATTCAGCTGTAGTGTTCTCTATGAACAAAAAAAGTATCATAAGATCTGAGCACATGAAGATTAAATTATTGACCGTGAAAGAATTGGTTAAGAAGGGTGACATTATTGGGGAGCACATTGGGACAGATGATATGATAGCTGATCCACTTACCAAGAGACTTCGACCCAATAATTTTAAGAAGCATGCCTCTATTATGGGTCTTATGGAGTCCATTGTTGTGTTTGATTAGTGGAAGAATATATTCATAACTCTATTTAATAGAATTTTTCATCTGTCATTCCATTTTGCACTTAAAATTTTCATATATATATATATATATATATATATATATATATATATATATATATATATATATATATATATATGCGTTAATTTTGCAAATTAATATAGTTTGAATTCAAACACAAATTATATATTCATATGTGATATCATTCAATTGCGATACACAGACCTTCATGTGACATGTCAAAATTCATAAATAAGTCTTAAAGCATGTGTTAGCTTAAATTATAAGGCTTGGGGCATTCATTCAATTCATAAAGCCTTGATCGTATGTCTCATGGCACCTTAAGAGACATACACACTCTTTTGAGTGTTAAGAATTTTCTGAAAGCATGGTTTAGTACATTCAGTAGATAAATTCATTGACCACTGAGTTAAATAACAATTTGTGATCACATTTCAGTTTGTTTTTTGACTCTTTATGACCACACTCTGTCCATATCGATTTAATTTGCAAGCTCTCGTGACCATGGAAGGCCTCGTGTCGCATAATGATGCAGTTGTCGTCATGATTTAGAGTGAAGGTTTCAGTTGGACCGGATTGACCCTTGACACGTTCAGATTGATTGGTTCTAATTTGTGTTCTTGATTCTTACGTTGGCACGGATTTTAGATTAAGCGAGAGTTGGGGTGCCTTTAGCATTTTTCACTCTACTCTTAATCCCTCTCCTGTTTAGGGACCAAAAACCGATCATTTTGGTATGGACAAATCTAATTTGTGAACAGGGCGAATGGCGGCTTGCGGTTATTGGCATCCTTCTTCTCTCCCGATTGAAACTTCTCCTCTTCGCGACTATGTGTGAACTGTTGCCTTCCAGTCGCGATCTCTGATGAAGCCAATCAACCTTCTTCCTTAGTTTTCTATTTGCATTTTACTGTAGCTTCGCCAAGATCGTAAACAGCACCAGCGAACGGCGATCTCTGGAACCACACTTGATACTTTCAACTTCTCCATCACTAATTTTTAGTCCTGGAACCTTGCCGACTCTCAGTCGGGAAAGCAGAGCATAATAACAACAGGCTACATGATTTTTATTTCTAATCTCTAGCCGATCAGAAGACTTACAGTCAAGAGTCAATTTTTCTTTGGCTTTGATTTCAAAGGCTGAACAAGGAACTTTTTCTTTTGGGCTGATTAGAAAAAATTAACAGTTAATTAATTTTCACTAAAGTTTAGATGTCCGAGTCTATATCAAGTGCCACAAACTTCATTCGTTTTAACACAAATGCTCTTTTGAGAATGCCGGCTACTATGATACTTGAAGCTGAGTCCAAAAATGGTACGCATATTTAATTCATTTTTCGGACTTTATAACGCACTGCCTTTGTTTTCATAAACTTCATTATCCATGATCTCATAAAGTTTACAATTGATTAATTTTTGCTACACCGTTGCATAGGAATTAATTAATTTTGTTCATGTCGATCCTGCACGTATAGATCACACAAGATTATTTGATTTTGTTGATCTCATTTTGTGAATGTCTGTGACCTGCACGATTTATATATATTTCTAACATTTGGTATCAGAGGGAACTTGAACATATTAATTAGTTCCATTCATTGTCGGTGTAGTTGATTCAGATTAATCACTAGCGATCATACATATAAAACCTATTAATTAATTTTAAAGAATATCAATGTGTTAGGGAATTGTAAAGTGCATTAATTTTAAATCCCTAAGCAGTCATGATCTTTAGACACTTCAATGCCCTTTGTCATTAATTATAAGATCACGACACATAAATTGAGGATACTTTGGAGAATCCTAGTGTAGGAGGATCTTATGAGTTAATTGAACTATAGCCGCCAAAGTGTCCTATTTGATTGATTTACGAGATTTCATTCCTACACGGCTGTGAGATTTCTCTAGTTCTAGCCTGTGATCATTCTCCCAAAGATGGTGGTTGCGTGATAGGATTAGAGGGTTGCACACAGGCATTTGAGCGGAATTGCGAAGGTTTTAGTGATCTATTCACACAAAGGTGGTAGTTTTGCAAAAGCCTAAACACTGCCGTGTCTCGTTCGATGCAGAGGATTTCTAACTGTGTGGCATGTATTTTGCCCCAAGGGGTTGCGTGTTGATGCATCTGAATTCTCATGTGTGTGTTAATTTAAGATTTTAGAACACACTTGTCCTCACTGCTAAATATTACATTATTTTCTTTTTTAGTCATTTTTCCTGTGCATAATAATTTGGCGACGAATGAAAAACTCACTGGGTCATACTTTAAGAAGTGGAAGACTGATATCATGTTCGTCGTGCAAATGGCGGACATAGATCTAGCCCTGACATCTGATAAGCCTGATGAGTTGACTGCGAACCGTACTCGTACTCATAAAGATCATTATACAGCGTAGCATAAGTCCAATAAGATATGTTTACTGGCAATGAAGAGGTCTATTCCAGAGCACCTACTTAGTGGACTGCCAGAGAATACTAATGCACTCTATTTTCTTACTATTGTAGGACAGAGGTATAATGTGTCCTCTAATGCTGAGATGGGGAATCTCATGCAAGATCTCTTTACTATGAGGTACACTAGTGATGGTGGAGTTTATGATTACATTATGAAGATGGCGTACTATCATACAAAGCTCCAAGAGTTGGATATAGTTCTCCTTGAGACCTGCATAGTGCATCTGGCACTTAATACTATGCCACCTGAGTTTAGTATCCTGAAGACTACATATAATTCTTAGGATAAGGCTTGAAAACTGAATGATCTGATCACTCGATGTGTTGTTGAGGAAGTAAAGCTAAAGAACAAAAAGACTCACACCGCACTGTACGTCTCAAAAACTTCATTCAAGAAAAGAATAAAAAGAAGTCCATGGCTCCAATTAAGTTTCAGGACGGCCAGTCTAGTGGGGCAAAAAATACTGCTATGTTATTAAGAAAGTTCTTACATGTTTCTTCTGTAGAAAGAATGGACACGTAAAGCATGAGTGCTTAAAATTCAAGTCTTTGATGGAAAAACGTGGGCTCACACATAAAGATAATCCTCTTGCACTCGTCCTATGTGAATCAGACTTAATTGAAGCCCCATCTAGTTCCCGGCGGATTGATAGTGGAACAATAAATCTTGTTGCTTACACATTACATGGGTTCACCAATAGGAGGAGGCCAAGCAAGGAGGAGTGTAGGCTCACGGTAGGAAACAATGCTGAAGTTGAAGTCGAGTTTATAGGAGATATCTGCTTGATTTTAGATTCTAATTTTATGTTGTTGTTAAAAGACACTTTTTTATTCCCGCATTTCGGAGAAACTTAATTTCTATTTCTGCTTTAGATAAACTTAAATATGGTTTCAACATTTATAGTGGTTTAATTCAATTATTTTATGAATCATATTTTGTTGGCCATTGCACTTTGTCTAATGGTTTATATAGAATGTATCTTGCTCCTAATAAAATTTATGCGACTTCATTTAATATTGAAAATGTTTTTTCTAAAAGGCCTCTAATTAAGGAAACGTCTTCCATGTTGTGGCATAAAAGCTTGGCAACATGTCTTGGGACAGAGTAGAAAGTTTGATCAAGGATAACATTCTTCCTGCTCTTGACTTTAGTTAACTAGAGACTTGTGTTGACTGTTGTAGAGGTAAGATGAACAAGATAAAGAAGAAGGGCGCTACATGTAGTATTGAATTATTGGAGATTATTCATATGGACATTAGTGGACCCTATTCTTCTACAATCTGCAGAAATACCTACTTCATTACTTTCATTGATGATTTCTCCCGCGATAGTTATTTGTTTCTCATTAAGGAAAAGTTTGAGTCTCTTGATAAATTCAAGATACTTCAGACTGAAGCCGAGAAATAAATAAGGAAAGTTATCAAGATTGTTAGGTCTGATAGAGGAGGCGAGTATTTTGGCAGACACGATGCCTCCGGGCTGCATAAAGGTACATTGCCATGTACTTGGAGAGTTGTGGTATTGTTGCTCAATACTCTATGTTGGAAAGTCATGAACAGAATGGTGTGGCCAAAAGGAGCAATCGCTCCCTTAAGGATATGATGAGGAGCATGATGAGTATGACAAATCTTCCTGAATTTCTTTGGGGTGAGGTGCTTAAGACTGCAGTTTACATTCTTAATAGAGTTCCTTTTAAATCAATGCCAAACATACCTTTCGAACTATAGACTGGGGGACGGCCTAGCCTAAATAATTTACGAGTTTGAGGTTGTCCTGGGGAAGTCCGTTTATATAATCCATCAGAAAGTAAGATTGCCGCCAGGTCTTCTCGTTGCTACTTCATTGGCTACCCAGATCATTCGAAGGAATTTAATTTTTATTACCCTTCAGGAGGTCTTAGATTGGTTGAGTCACAAACAACCAAGTTTTTGGAGTTTGATGTTACTGAGCAAACAATTTGTTCTTATACCACTGAAGAATTCAATGAAATTAGACCTATTAATTATACTATACCTATTATTGAAAGACTAGAGGTACCTGAACCTATAGTAAAACATGCAGAGGGAGTGGAGCCAGCTTTACAGCTGCCTCCCAAACAGTTACCTTAGCAAACTGATGTAGTTCAGGCACATACTAGAAGATCCAATAGGGAGAGGAGTTCTGCAATTTCCTCTGACTATGAGGTTTATTTGGGTGAGATCGATTTTAACATTGGTCACGTTGTTAACCCAGTAACATATACTGAAGATATTTCTGGACCTCAGACAGATTTGTGGTGGGATGCGATGAGAGATTAGATAGAGTCTATCAGGCATAATCAAGTTTGGGAACTAGTAGAGTTACCCAAAGGATGTATGCCCACTAGTTCTAAATGGATATTTAAGACTAAGAAAGAATCTAAAGGAAAGGTCTAGCGGTTTAAAGCCAGACTCATTGCAAAGGGATTTACTCAAAGAGAAGGGATCAACTACCACGAAACCTTCTCTCCTATTTCATCTAAAGACTCACTTAGATTTATTATGGCACATGTAGCTCATTATGATTTAGTGCTACACTAGATGGATGTTAAGACTGCATTCTTGAATGGCGACCTTGAATAAGAAGTCTATATGGTGGAGCTTGAGATATTCAAGTCCAGTTATACTAATGATCGAACTTGTGTGTAAGCTCAATAATTCCCTATATGGTTTAAAGCAAGCCTCAAGAAAATGGTATCTGAAATTTGATGAGGTGATTATTTAATTTGGTTTTGATGAAAACAAAATAGACCCCTGCATATATCTCAAGATCAGTGGGAGCAAATTCATCTTCTTAATTCTTTATGTAGATGATATTTTACTCGCGAGCAGTGATTTGAGACTTCTATATGAATTTAAGAAGTTGTTATCCAAACATTTTGATATAAAGGATCTTGGGGAAGTTTTTTTTGTTCTAGGGACAAAGATCATTAGGAATCGATCTGGTCATACATTAGAACTTTCTCAGAGGGTTTACATTGTGCGTGTACTCGAGCGATTTAGCATGCTTGAATGTATTGATGCTCCGGTACTTAAGGGTGACAAGTTAAGTCTGTCACAATTCCCTAGAAATGATACTAAGAGAGAGTCTATGAAGAATATACCCTATGTCAGTGTAGTAGGTAGCTTAATGTATGCTCATGTTTTCACTAGACCTAACATTACCTTTGTAGTGAGTTTTCTAGGAAGATATCAGGCGAACCTAGAACCTGGTCATTGAGTGGCTGCCAAGAAATTTTTGAGGTATTTAAAGAGAACAAAAGAGTTTAAATTTGTCTACTCTAGAGAACAGAACCGAGAATTAGTGGGCTATACAGACTCAGATTTTCTGGGTTGTGAGGACGATTGAAAGTCAACATCAGGATATATTTTCAAGTTGTCTGGAGGGGCTGTTTCATGGAAGAGTGTCAAATAGATACTCATTATTTCTTCCACTATGAATGCGGAGTTTGTTGGTCTTTTTGACACCGCTACTCACACAGTTTTGCTCAAGAACTTCATCACTGAATTGAAGGTTGCTGATACAGTTGCTGGACCTATTCGTGTGTACTATGATAATAATTCGATTATGATGTTCTCTATGAACAATAAAAGTATCACAGGGTCTAAGCACATGAAGATTAAAATCTTGACTGTGAAAGAATTAGTTAAGAAGGGTGACATTATTATGGAGCACATTGGGACAGATGATCTGATAGCTGATAAACTTGCAAAGGGATTTTGATCCAATATTTTTAAGAAGCATGCCTCCAGTATGGGTCTTGTGGAGTTCATTGATGTACTTGATTAATGAGAGACTATATTCATATCTCTATTTAATATAATTTTTCATATATCATTTCATTTTGCAATTCAAATTTTCATATATATATGCATTAATTTTGCAAATGAATATAGTTTGAATTCAAACATAAATTATATATTCATACGTGATATCATTCAATTGCGATACTCACACTTTCATGTGACACATCACAATTCATAAATAAGTCTTGAAGCATGTGTTAGCTTAAATTATAAGGCTTGGGGCATTCATTCAATTCATAAAGCCTTGATCGTATGTCTCATGGAACCTTAAGAGACATACACACTCTTTTGAGTGTTAAGAATTTTCTCAAAGCATGCTTAGTACATTTAGTAGATAAATTCATTGACCACTGAGTTAAATAACAATTTGTGATCACATTTCAGTTTGTTTTTTTCACTCTTTATGACCACACTGTGTCCATATTGATTAAATTTGCAAGCTCTCATGACCATGGAAGGTCTTGTGTCGCATAATGATGTAGTTGTCTCCATGATTCAGAGTGAAGGTTTCAATTGGACCGGATTGACGTGTGGATAGAACTCAAGATGCAAGCTTCACTATAGTACCCTTAATTAAGTGGAGTGATTGGATCTTTGATCGACCTAAATTACGATTGAAATAGTCCAAGTGGGAGAATGTAAGTTTTCCCGATTATATGTGGACTAATTCTATCAAGTCTGTACAACCTTGGGCTCGCAGGGGGCGACTCAAGGAAGAGTGCTGAAGTAAGGGCGAGATGGGAAGAGATACTACAGGGGCGAGTCGGCCCACAGGGCCCACTCGCCGGTTCTTTAAAAGAGGCAAAATGTTTTAGGCGAGATGGGAATACGTAGCAGGCGAGACGGCTCCCGCGGCATGTGCTAACTCTTGGTGGCGAAACGCATCTCGCAAGGCGGGGAATTCGCGAGACGAGCAGATAGGTTCCCCTCGCCCGCCGGTTATGTTCCCACTCACCATGTGATAAAAGATGTTTTTACTCTTACCCAAGAGGGGATTTTACTCTTTTACCCCAGGTAATTTTACTCTTTTGCCCTTTGTGGTCTGCATATAACACTTCAGAACAGCGGATTTTGGCTGTTGGCAGACCCAACCCAGGGTATTTTGGTAATTTCAGGTCGGTTTAGTTTGGTTATTGGCAGGTCAAACTCAGAGGCCTATAATTAGACCGATAAGGTGCCTTGAAGAGGTTGCTTATCCCTTTGCTCTTCTTCCTCTAAGACACCTAGCTCAACACTGGCTAGGGAGGGAAGAACTTCTATTTCTTCTGGGTAAGAGGTGGGACATCCAAGATGAAGCCCACGGTCTGTTTCTAGCTTCCCAGACTCACGTCAAGAAAGGGTTTCAGGAAGAGTAGGTGTGTGCTGCAACTCTAGATCCGAACTCTAGAAGAAGTCGGGTTCCCGGCTTCAACATTTTTGGTGCGGTGAGCGTGGATCGCAGCTTACATAGAAGAATCATGAGCTACTTCATGGCGAGAGATCTCGGTGAAGGAGATGGAGACGGGTCCCAGAACTCGGGAGGATATGTAGGAAGAGAAGCATTCATGGCGTCCATTAGATGCATCATGGACATGCTGCATGGGATCTTGCAGCAAGGCGATTACTCTACTCATCTACCTCAAGCGTCCTCTATCGCGCATCAGGACGAGCTCGTCTCGGCAAGGGTTGGAGAGGACGCCTCCGGGGGGAGACCTGGAAAGGAGAAAGTAGTGGAAGGAAGCGGGCGAGACCTGACGGGCAGGGAGTTGTTCCCTAGCCCTGCGAGTGTCATCTTGCCGGAGAATGTCGTTGCGCGAGTAGAGGCGGCGAGACCCGTGGCGAGAGGGTCTCCTTTCTACAAGCTGATTCTTTCAGCTCCAGTCCCGGAGGGGTTCAGGGAGCCTGAAATGACCTGCTATGTGGGAAAAGATGGCCCTCTCTAGCACTTGCAATGGTTCGAAGATGCGGTCTCCATCAGGCCGATGACAGACGCATTCAAATACCGTCTTTTCACCATCACCTTGAAAGATAAAGCTAGGTACTGGTTTCATCAACTCCCAACATGATCGATCTATGGATTTGAAGACTTGAGTAGAAGTTTCCAGTTGCGTTTCTCAACCTCGAAGAAAAGGAAGAAGAACCCCGAGTCGATTTTTCTGATCCGGCAGAAGGCAAATGAATCCTTGGCCCAATATGTGGACAGATTCCAGGAAGAAATCTTGGATATTCAAGAGGTGCCAGGATTTGCTCTCCAAATGGCTTTCACCGTTGTACTACGGGTGGGTTTATTCAAGATGAGCCTAACCCGGAAGGCGCCATTGTCATTTGAAGGGTTGATGGAGAAAACAGCAAAAGAGATAGCGATGGAGGCGGCGAACCCAGCCTTTGCCAGAAAATTGTCAAGGTTGACGGAGGCTGAGTCGAGAGAGCCAGGAGGGGCAAGACAGCAAGAATGAAGAAGGAGGGAGGAGCCAAGGGCACCAGTGTATCAGGAGTTAGGTTGGAGGCAACCAGGAGGTCCTTCTCAAGGGCAATGAAGAGGTTTTCCCCAAGGGGGAAGGAACTACCAGGGAGGACCATGACGATTCAACCAACAGGGGTAGGGATATGGTCCTAGACCACCCCTACCCCCGCCTCAGCAAGGTATGGCCATCGGTCGAGGGAGAGGAAGGGGAAGAGAAAGGGGAAGAGCAGGAGTAGGAGCTGGAAGAAGGAGGAATCACCAGGAGGGGAGACATAGGGAAGAGGTAGCGTTTCCATATAGTGACTTCCATGAGGAGGAAGGTCATGTAACGGCTACCTGCCCGGAGTTTCTGGAGATGAAGAGAGCTAGAGGATCTGGGGAGCAGCAACTACCAGTACGGATAGTGGAGATGGCTGGGACCGGGGAGGAGGACCGGTGTGTGGATCGAGCTGATGTGGGGGATCGTGGTGGGATCTGAGTGATCTATAGGGGAGTAGGGATTGAGGCCCCCCGTAAGGCGAGCCTTCATACCATGTATCGTCAGAGCGTAGCCTCGACGTCACAAACCCCTCCCCCGGATGAAAAAAATTACCTTTTCTCGGAAGGACATGCTGGACCACGAAGATCCCTTTTGTGATGCTTTGGTTATCCGGACCGCCATCGAAAACTTTACGGTGTCGCGGATCCTAGTCGATAATGGGAGTTCGGTGAATGTCATCTTTAATAAGGCATTCAATGAGATGAGGGTGGAAGCTCGAAGGGTGCTGACAGCAGATAGGTCGTTGTTCGGATTCTCAGGAGAAAGGAAAGAAGTCGAAGGGGGAGTGGGACTCCAGGTAACTCTGGGAGGGCTATTTAGGAATTGCCGTTTCATCATAGTGGACGCCCCCAAGAGTTACAACGCCATTTTCAGGTGCCTTTTGATCAGTGCCTTTAGGTGCATCCCATCATCTTTTCACCAGTTCCTGAAGCTCAATGTCGGAGGAACCCAGATCCGTGTACGAGGAGATCCAAAAGCAGCCAGGGAGTGTTATGTGACGGCAGTGAATACTATTTCTTGGCAGGGAGAGGCCGAAGAAATGAAGAAGAGGATGGAACAATGGGAGCAAGAGGTCGGAGAAATGGTAGGAGAGAAGGAAGGAGAGATGGAGACGGAGGAGGAGAAAGAAGAAGTGGGGATGGAGAGAGGCATTGCGGTGCAGACATAAATGGTAGGAGGGAAGAAAGGAGAGATGGAGACGGAGGAGGATAAAGAAGAAATGTGGATGGAGAGAGGCATTGCGGTGGAGCCGGAAATGGTAGGAGAGAAGGAAGGAGTGATAGAAGGGGAAGGGGGCGAATAAAAAGAGAGAGAGAGGAAAGGGAAAAGGAAGACAAAGGAAGTAGGTGGGTCATCCAAGACGGAAGCTCGGTCGAAGAAGAGGGGAGGTTCGTTGTCTGAAGAGAGAGTTCCCATTGATGGGGAAGGGGATAAGTTTCTAAGGGAGGTGGATGTAGACGTTGCGGAGCGCGAGGTCGAAGATTGTGAGGTCAGGAAGCAGGAGGAGACGTTGAGGGAGCAGGAGGAAGAGGAGTAGCCATCCCGATTGAAGGTGGCAGTGGAAGTACTGGAGATAGAGATCCTCACCGAGGAAGGAGGAAAGAGAAGATAAAAGTTAGTGGGGAGCTCAGTCCCAAGGACCAGGAGGAGATCAGGGCGTGTGTTCAGAGTAATATCGACATCTTCGCTTGGAGCACATCTGACATGCCAGCAGTCGACGCGGATGTGGCGTGCCACCGTCTCAATCTTGACCCCAAGGCTCGTCCAATACAACAAAAGAAGTGAACCATCGCCTCCAAGATGGCCAGGCCCATCAGGAAAGAGGTGGAGAAGCTGCTCGAGGCTGGATTCATATCTGCAAGCAAGTATCCGGGGTGGGTGAGTAATGTTGTAATGGTAAAAAAAGGAGAGGGGAAATGGAGGATGTGTGTGGACTTTTCACTTTTAAATAAAACATGTCCTAAGGATTATTATCCTCTGCCTCGAATCGACGCGCTGGTTGAATCAACCATCGGTTTTTCCCTAATGAGTTTTCTAGATTCATTTTCAGGGTACCATCAAATACGCATGCATCCGCCAGACATCAAAGATGTTACCTTTCCCACGGCGGATGGATGTTTCAGCTACAACATGATGCCCTTCGGATTGAAGAACGCGGGGGCAACTTACTAAAGAACGATTGACCGGATCTTCCAGGATCAGAAGGGACGGAATCTCGAAGTCTATGTGGATGACCTGATGATCAAGAGTCGAGACCTTGGGTCCCACGTCTTGGATCTGGAGGAAACTTTTGGGAGCATAAGGAAATACAAGATGATACTAAACCCCCTGAAGCGTGTCTTCGGGGCCAATTGGGGAAAATTCTTAGGACATCTCCTTGCTCTATCATGAGTAGAGCCCAATCAATACAAAGTGAAGGCAATCTTAGAGTTGGAATCTCCAAAGAATGCCAAAGAAGTCCAACGTCTCGCCGATAAATTGGCCGGATTAAGCAGGTTCCTCTCCCGGGCTGGAGAGAAGTGCTCACCCTTCTTACGAGCACTAAGAAGAGGCAAGAAATTTGAATGGACCACCGAATGAGAAGAAGCTTTCTGAGCTATAAAACAACAACTCACCCAAACAACGCTACTCCAAGAGCCAAGAGAAGGGGAGGGTTTGTTCTTGTACCATAGAGTGGGGACCGGAGATGTGAGTTCAGTTCTTGTACGAGAAGAAGGAAAGAAGAAATTCCCGATCTACTACGTAAGCAGGGTCCTAAAGAAGGCGGAGCTCAGATACCCCATCCTTGAAAAACTGGCTTTCGCTCTCATCATATCGGCCAGGAAGCTCAGGCCATACTTTCAGGCTCACTTGATTCAGGTGGTAATAGATCATCCTCTCCGCCGCATACTAGAAGGGGTGGAGCATTCTGGAAGGTTGGCCAAATAGTCGATAGAACTCAGTGAGTTCGACCTCATTTTTATTCCTCGGTTGGACATCAAGGCGCAAGTGGTGGCGAATTTCCTAGCAAACTATGTGGTGGAGGTCGGAGAAGCCGAAGCACCTCTTCTAGCTGCCTGGGAGATGTTAGTAGATGGAGCATCTGAGAAAAGTTCTTTTGGGGGAGGGATAATCTTGGTAAGCCCCGAAGGGACCAGAATTGAGCAGGCTCTGAAGATACACTTCACCATCACTAACAACTAAGCAGAATATGATGCAATTATCACGGGACTCAAGCTTGCTCGGGAGCTGGGCATACATGATATCAAAGTCTCCACAGACTCTATGGTGGTAGCAGGACAAATCAACGGAGAGTTTGAGGCAAGGGAACCTACCCTCCAGTTGTATCTGGTGAAGGTCAAAGACATCATCGGACAATTCCGTAGCTTTTCAATTCGACACGTCCCGAGAGGGGAAAGTGCTCAGGCTGACCTGCTCTCCAAGCATGGCCCTCGGGCCGGAGGAACCATGACGGATCTCTTCAGAACATCCGTAGAAGAAGGAGAATTGATGGAAGTTGACCAGCAGGGGTCTTAGGTGGACCCCTTCATCATTTTTTTTGACCTCAGGACGTCTTCCCGAGAGGGACCTCGATAAGAAGCAAATTAGATATAAGTCGGCATACTACCTGCTGAATAATGGGAGATTGTATCGGAAGACACTGTCCGGTTTGTTGGCTCGATGTGTATCCGAGGTAGAGATTCCAAGAGTTCTAGCAGAAATCCATTCGGGAGAATGTGGGAGTCATTCGGGAAGTCGGACCCTGGAGGGGAGGGTGTTGAGGCAAGGATACTTCTGGCCTACCCTCAGGAAGGATGCAGAAGAATTCGCGAAGAGCTGTAAAAATTGCCATAAGTTCGCCCCTCTCCAACTCCTTCCCACCAAAAGACTACGCATAATAACGGCTCCCTGGCCCTTCGCAATATAGGGACTAGATTTGGTGGGCCCCTTTCCCCAAGCTAGTGGCCAAACAAAGTTTCTACTAGTCATGATAGATTACTTTTCCAAGTGGATAGAAGTGAAGGCGTTGGCTAAGGTAATGCCACAAGTGGTAAGAAATTTCATATGGGTAGAGATCATCTGTTGGCATGGGCTTCCGCTGTCCATTGTCACTGATAATTGACCACAATTCACCAGCAGGTAATTCGTGGAATTCTGTATCCAATTAGGCATAGACCTCTGCTTCGCCTCGGTCCATAATCCTCGAAGTAATGTACAGGTAGAAGCTGCGAACAAGATTATCGTGAATCTTTTGAAGAAGAAAGTGGAGAACTTGAGGGGAAGTTGGGTAGAGCAGCTCCCTTTGGTCCTCTAGGCTTTGAGGGCCACGCCAAACAATGCCGCGGGAGAGACTCCCTTTAAACTCTCCCATGGCTTGGAGGCCATTATACCTATAGAGTTCGAGGTTGAATCTCCCAGAGTAGCCGCTGCAAATAAAGGAGACGAAGGATGGCAGGTAGAGAATGAGGAGGAGCAGAAGATCTCTCTAGATCTGGTGGAGGAGCTCAGGGAATTAGCATCGATCTGATAGGAAGAAGTCAAGCGCCAGATGGCGAGATATTTCGATAAACATGTAAGGGTCAAGCAGTTCCAGAAGGGCGACTTGGTCCTCAAAAAGGTAGATGCAGTGGGCAGAGGAGCCTCGGTGGGAAAACTAAATCCCAACTGTGAAGGTGCCTTTGTGGTAAAGGAGGTCCTAAAGTCAGGAGGGTATCACCTCCAAGATGTGGATGGGATACCCCTTGATTGTGCCCGAAGTGACGACGACTTAAAGAGATTCTATCCCTAACATGTTTTTCGTTTTTTGAATGCTTGTAAATCAGTTATGACCTTTTTATTATAAGGAAATCCCATGTGTCTTCTTTCATAGCATGAGGATGAAAAGGATGAATGACAAGGCCCCGAGAAGACCCGCTGACCAGGCTTTCATCAAGCTGGCAGGACTGTAGGCTCACTCGATGGCAGGATGAATGACAAGGCCCCGATAAAGGCCCACTGACCAGGCTTTCATCAAGCTGGCAGGAGTGTAGGCTTGCTCGGTGGAAGGATGAATTGTAAGGCCCCGAGAAGACCCGCTGACCAGGCTCTCATGAAGATGGAAGGACTGTAGGCTCACTCGGTGGCAGGATGAATGACAAGGCCCCGAGAAGACCCGTTGACCAGGCTCTCATCAAGCTGGCAGGACTGTAGGCTCACTCGATAGTAGGATGAATGGAAAGGCCCCGAGAAGATCGCTGACCAGGCTCTCATCAAGATTGTACTACTGTAGGCTCACTTAGTGGTAGGATGAATGTCAAGGCCACGAGAAGACCTGCTGACCAGGCTCTCTTCAAGATAGTAGGACTGTAGGCTCACTCAGTGGCAGGATGAAGGGCAAGGACCCGAGAAGACCTGCTGAACAAGCTTTCATCAAGCTGGCAGGACTGTAGGCTTACTCAGTGGTAGGATGAATGGAAAGGCCCCGAGAAGACCCGCTGACCAGGCTTTCATCAAGCTGGCAGGACTGTAGGCTCACTCGGTCGCAGGATGAATGGCAAGGCCCCGAGAAGACCCGCTGACCAGACTCTCATTAAGCTGGCAGGACTGTAGGCTCACTCGGTGGCAGGGTGAATGGCAAGACGCCGAGAAGACCCGCTGACCAGGATCTCATCAAGCTGGCAGGAGTGTAGGCTCACTCAGTGGCAGGATGAATGGCAAGGACCCGAGAAGACCTGCTAACCAGGCTCTCATCAAGCTGGCAGGACTTTAGGCTCACTCGGTGGAATGATGAATGACAAGGCCCCGAGAATACCCGCTGACCAGGATCTCATCAAGATGGCAGGACTGTAGGCTCACATGGTGGCAGAATGAATGGCAAGGCCCCGAGAAGCCCGCTGACCAGGATCTCATCAAGCTGGCAGGACTGTAGGCTCAGTCGGTGGCAGGTGAAGGGTAAGGCCCTGAGAAGACCCGCTGACTAGGCTCTCATCAAGCTGGAAGGACTGTAGGTTCACTCGGTGGCAGGATGAATGGCAAGGCCCCGAGAAGACCCGCTGATCAGGCTCTCATCAAGCTGGCAGAGTTGTAGGCTCACTCGATGGCAGGATGAATGGCAAGGCCCTGAGAAGACCCGCTGACCAGGCTCTCATCAAGCTGGCAGGGCTGTAGGCTCACTCGGTGGCAGGATAATTGGCAAAGCCAATGGTGAGATCCCTCAAAGAGAAATGTCTTTATTAAACAGAGAAATTTTGTGAAAAATAAAAACTTCTACGGGAAGAAGAGATGGGTACAGTGCAAATGAAGACAGAAATTCCCAGCCTGTGCTTGGGAATGAGGGTATCGCCCATAGCGAGTGGGCACTCGTAGGAAAGGCAAGGTCTCGCATAAGAAATGGAAGGCGAGTGGTTCCCAATAAAGGAGCGGGTTAAATTCTGGGGTCCACTCGCGCCGGATTTATCTCAAGGCGAGACGCGGAAAGGAAGTCAAACGGTCTCGCGCAATATAGGGGCGAGAAGAAGCCCAAGGACTCGTGACTGAAATCGATTCTCGAGCGAAATGACGAGACGATGAATATCTTTGCCTCGCGAGTATAAACAAATTAGAGAGACGTCTCGCAATGAATAAAGCAAAATGCGAGATAAAAATAGAGCGAAGAGATGTAGCAAAAATCCCCCTATCCATTACAAAAGAAAGAGAGGAGTATTTTCCCATGAAGTACTTCAATACCACAAAAAATAAATAAATAATACAAGTAAAGAGGAAAAGCAAAAAAGAGGGAGAAAAGCTTCCCAGGTCTCGCCGACAATTCTTCAGTCCTCCTTGCTAGAAGATGAATCCTCGTCCACCTCACCATAAAGGTGCGGCACGAGGTCGCGGGCAGTGATGGACTCGGAGTCTTCCTTGACAAATCCTAGATCCTTCATCATTTTGAGGACGAGCTCAACCGTCTTTATGTTGGCATCTCGGATGAGATCGTCGAATTCTTCAACAGAGTAGTGAGTGTGCGGGAGAGCTTGGAATGGGTCCGGGCGAGAGGAAGGCAGAACGATGTCCCAGAGGTGGGCATTCTGGGCTTTCATCTCTTGTTCTAATCTTTTAGGGCAGTTATGCGTGAGCGCATCCTATCCTCCGTCTCAGCATCCTAAAAGAAACCCATCAATCAACAAAAGCATACTCGAGAAAGAGACCGGCTGAGGATAAAATTAAGGAACTTACCACACCGCCCTGGCTCTTGGAGAGGAGATTATCAGCAACTGCCAGCCTCTTCTCGAGACCTTCTGATTTCTCTCGCTCCGCCGCGAGGCCCGTCTCGGCCTCTTTCCATTTTTTATTGTTAAAAGCGAGACGACATGAGATTCGATGCGAGAGCTCTAGGGCGTGGAGCTGAGCTTGAGCAATATTCAAGACCACGTCTCGCGAGGAGTCCTTGTCAGAAGGATCTGTCCCAGGACCGCCGTAGAGACCGTAGCTAAGGGAGAAGGTGTGGCTGGTGGGAGGGTCCTGCTTCCTCCATGAGGGAAAGAGGGTGGATACCGATACCCAGTTCGACTCCTTTTCCCACTGGAGGACTGCATCACCGGCTGCATCATGCACCACGGGCCCCGTATTATAGTTTTGATGCGAGGCGGTGGTTGGGAAGCTGGAGGAACCAGCTTCGTGAAAGGGAAGATCGACAGAGGGGGCTGAAATGTTGGCGGGTCGGTCGAATAGTGCCGCCCCGCGAGATGGCGAGATGGCTTGTTGGTGAGGCGATTGTGACTCTCCTACGGAGATGGGGCTCAAGGATCCCGACATATCCTTCCTCTCTTTCTGGGCTACCTCTTTCTTCCCTTTCGGGAGCGTCACCACCTTCTTGACTTTATTCTTGCGGTTGCGTCGAGGGGTAGCAACATCATCTCCATGTCTCTTCTTGGAAGGAGGAGCCAACGTTTCTTTTGCCACCTCGACCGCCTTGCTGGCGAGTGCGAGAGCTTTTGATGGCCCAATACTGCTTAAGTACGGAGGATGGGTTGGGATAGTCCGTTCCCCTAAACAAACAACTTGATGACTAAAGATAGCGAGACGAAGAGATAATAAACAATAGATTAAAGAAGTGCGAAAGTACCTTCGCCAGGAGGCACGGGAGGAAGCGAGTCGAGGTCCCGCCAAAAGAAGTTGACCTCAAAATTATTTCCTATAAAGATGTCACAGAGGACGTTATCCGCGCCGCCAACCTGGGGGGTCACGTTGAACATCTCAGCGGGCGACATGGACACCAGTAGAACGCCTCCCAGGTTCCTGTGGATGAAGGCGAAGCGGGTAAGCTAGTTGTGGTTCTGGTTAAGGGTCTCACACACCTTCAGGCCCTATCCCATGAAGTTTGAGACGCCGTCATGGTTGGCGTGGTAGACGAATAACTTACAAAAAACGTTCAGACTGAACTCGATGCACTCACGATGCATGTAACTGGCGAAGGCAACTAAAACTTAGATGGCATTGGGATTTAGTTGCGCAGGGACAACTCCGAAATATTTCAAAACCTGTTTTACCTATGGCCAGAGGGGAAGTCTCAGCCCCGACTCGAAGTGCGAGATGGGGAAGGAGAGTTCAGTGGGGTAGAATGTATTGATCGACTCGCCGACCTTCGGAGGCCGCGACTCGAACTCCTCCGCCACAAGTCGCGGGTGAAGAGGTCATAGTCCTCCGCAGAGATCTTGCCAGGGGGAAAATCGTGGTGAGTAAATCTCCTGCCGCACCGGCTACGCCCCTCTCCCTCCTCAGGTTTTTTCTTTCCCATAGTGTGCGAGATGATGAAAATGAAAGGAGGCGGAGAAAGAGTGGCGAGAGTAAGCCACGAGAGAAAGGAGGCGAGAGATTTGGAGATAAGAAGCAACAGGAGGGGGTATCACATGCGTAAGTCACTTCGGTCTAGGGGGGAGGTATTTATAGCAGATAGTGAAAGTGGAAAAGGGGGAGGGAAAAACATGAAGGGGGAAGTTGAAGAGGTTGGCCGACAGTTCATTTTCTCTCTCCTGACCTCGAAGCGCGGCGCCCCACAGGGATTTTTACAAAGAGCAAAAAGTAAATGAAAAATCAATTAGATGTAGCTATAATAAGAGCCCATCATGAAAGAAATCAACAAGATAGCATTATTTATAGTTTCATTCCGCACGAGGCGGACGTCATGTTCGCGAGACATAAATAATAAGTTGTAGTTAAACAGCCGAGATGGACGATTAATAGAAATAACAGAATTACAAAGTATAATTAAATAAGCGAGACTATTAAGCAAGCGAGATGAGACAGAAGGTCTTAAGTTCTTGTGCCACTTCCAGCGCCCTCCCTCGCGAGACCTCACGCATGGGGGCCGACCCGGAAAGTGAAAGGTACGAACGACATCAAGACCGCAACGTGCGAGACAGAGTTGCTGGTCGACCTCGTTTATGATGGCCTGGGGGTCGGTCTCGTCTATCTTGACGTTGGCATCGACCTCGGCGGAGAGACGAGCACATTCAATTTCCAACCAGTCAATGCATCGGTCGGCAACCTGCTTGTCTACTTACATCTCTCGGATGATGCATATTTTCTTTCGAAACATCTCGGTCGTCCTACTCTTCATCTCCACCGGATCCATTGGATCGCCCAGATAGTCTTCTTTCTCATCTAGGCGAGGAGGAGGCGAGAAGGCATGCTGCTCAGAGGGTTCCTCCGTGGACGAGTCGACCTCGATACCTGCGCAGGAGCAAGCCAGGGATCAGATGGAAAGTTTAACCCAATAGCCTCGAATACCCCAGGTAAGGGGAGGAGAGTCTATAGGAAGCGAGATGACAAGTCTAGTTCACTTACCCAGGTTGCGAGAAGTCCCAACGAGTTGCGAGCGATCATCATTCTTCACAGTTGGAGGGGTGGATTGCTGAGGCGAGTCAGAGTCTTGATGATGGATGACGGTAGCATTATGTGGATTTGCAGGCTGGGGATGATGGACGAGATCCCCTTGAAGAAGCATGAAGTAAGTAGGAGAGAAGATGGGCGAGGAGATGGAAAGGAGGAAAGAGGGGAGGGGCAGGAGCAAAAGTTTACCTGTCTCTCCTCGAGGGTCGCGAGATGAGGGGAACGGATTTCCAAGGATGCCGGAGTAGACCCCTCGATCGAGAAGGGGGTGCCAGTGGTTTTCACCTTCTTCAGGCAGGACGACGACGATAAAGAGGCGGAGGTGCGAGCCAAAACAGGGGCCAGAGCAGCCACATTGGCCTTGTTTTGCTTATGCACCATCGTGAGACGTTCATGAAAACTCTGACTATGAGACATGGTGATGGTGGAAGAAAGGAAGAGATGAGAGAGGGGGGCATTCTCCATGCTGGGATAAGTGTCGCATATATAGGCCCAGGGGAGGGCCCCGCAAAATATTCTCTCATAAATGAACTTTAATGCTGCGAGCCTCGGTTGAACTTTCTTTCCGAGCTTCAGGCAACCTTGGAAAGAGCGGGGATTGTGTACAACCTTGGGCTCGCAGGGGGCGACTCAAGGAAGAGTGCTGAAGTAAGGGAGAGATGGGCAGAGAGATTGCAGGGGCGAGTAGGCCCACATGGCCCACTCGTCGGTTCTTTAAAAGAGGCAAAACATTTCAGGCGAGATAGGAATACGTAGCAGGAGAGACGACTCCCGCGGCATGTGCTAGCTCTTGGTGGCGAAACGCATCTCTCAAGGCGGGGAATTCGCGAGACGAGCAGATAGGTTCCCCTCACCCGTCGGTTATATTCCCACTCGCCATGTGAGAAAAGATGTTTTATACTCTTACCCAAGAGGGGATTTTACTCTTTTACCCCAGGTAATTTTACTCTTTTGCCCTTTGTGGTCTGCATATAACCCTTCAGAACAGCGGACTTTGGCTGTTGGCAGACCCAACCCAGGGTATTTTGGTAATTTCAGGTCGGTTCAGATTGGTTATTGGCATTTCAAACTCAGAGGCCTATAAATAAACCGATAAGGTGCCTTGAAGAGGTTGTTGATCCCTTTTCTCTTCTTCCTCTAAGGAACCTAGCTAAACACTGGCTAGGGAGGGGAAGAACTTCTATTTCTTCCGGGTAAGAGGTGGGACCTCCAAGCTGAAGCCCACTGTCTATTTCTAGCTTCCCATACTCACGTCAAGAAAAGGATTCAGGAAGAGTAGGTGTGTGCTGCAACTCTAGATCCGAACTCTAGGAGAAGTCGGGTTCCCGGCTTCAACAAAGTCATCTTAGTCAAGCGTATGTGTCAGTACGAGTTTATTTGGATCTCCCGCGAGTGTGCGTCAAAATTTGTTTGCGCGAATAGTCGAATCTTGTGATAGGTGGGCTAGATTATTTCGACCTTCATTCCACAAGCTTGGTTTTCCTTTGGCGCGAATTTTAGAATAAGTGAGAGTTGGGGTGCCTTTAGCATTTTTCACTACACTCTTAATCCCTCTCCTATTTAAGGACCAAAAACCGATCATTTAAGTATGGAAAAATCTGATTTGTGAACAGGACGAAGTGGGATGATTTGATTGACCACGCGTGCGATCACCGCGCCCGATCCCCGCGCACCGATCCCATCACGCGTAATGGGCAAATCACCATGAGCCCCACCTCGCCGGCGGCAGGCGAAAAAACCTTATCCCTGAATGTCGGCCGCCAACCCTCTCTCGTCGCGCCGGCTGTGGTCGCAGCTGAGGAAGCGGCCGCCCGAGCCGCGCCACCCTCGGTCGCCGGTGCGGCCAAGGAGACAGCCGCTTGGGCCACTGCCTCCCTCGGCCGGCAGCACGGCCGCCCGGGTCTCCCCCTCGCTCGGCTGCCAGCGTGACCGAGGGGGGTGGCCACCCGGGCCTCCTGCTCCTTCGGCCGCTCCCTCCCACGACCGCTGGAACGACCAAGGGGGCGGCCTCCCGGGCCGCCCCCTCGCTCGGCTGCCAGTGCGGCCGAGGGTGACGACTGCCTGGGCCGCCCCCTCCCTCGGCTGCTCGTGCAGCCAAGGGGCAGCTGTCCGGTCTACCCCCTCCCCCGGCAGCCGGTGCGGCCAAGGGGGGCTTAATTAATAATTTTATAATTTATTTAAATGGTCTCCGAATAGCGAAATACGCACATTTAAAATATACCAAAACTAATCATGTTGGTGGCTTCCTCCTTTCTTACCTTTTTTCCTCCAAGTCTTCTTCTTCCTCAGGTTGGAGCTCTGCCGAATTCCTCCTACGATCAACACCCAAGACGCACCCGAGCTACAAGCGAGTCAAGTCAAAGCCACCTAACGAAGCCAAATCTCTCAAGTCCCAAGTGGCCCCCGCAACCGCAAGTCCAAGTGCTCCGCTCCACATCCAGAATCAGCAAGCCGCTAACTGAAGACCACCTGTGCGAAGCGCAATTTGTAACAACTCCCGGTGCGACGGTCTGTCGTCCGCCGTGTGCCAAGTGTTCTCTCACCACAAAGCTGTAACGAGAGGTGACCTCTCACCCTCGACTTCACAAACAAGCTATAACAAATACAGAATAATGAACTTTGACCGGCACAGATCCGGTCACTTAGTTTTTTTCCAGTTGAGGGGTTTTTCCACGTTAAACCCGCTTGTGTACAATCAACCTACTCTTTTGACTGTGTGCGCGCTCGACCGTTCCGAGAGCTAAGACGGTCCAGGTTATTCCGGTCCAACTAGGACGTCGAGTTAGACCGCAATAGTTTGGCGCCGTCTGTGGGACACGAGTTCCCAACATCCTCGGAATACAGTACCCTCAGCACAGTGGTATTCAAGATAGAACTTTCAACCCAATAGTTTCCAAGGAAAAACTTCAATGACAAAGAGAAGTGCTCAGATTGCCGAAGCATCCGTTCTAGGAGGGCACAAAGAGCATGCCCACTATCGTTCACTCGTGGACGTGCCCCTCGAAGCAGAAACTATTCTCGCCCCAGTGACAGCATTGGAGGGATGAGTTCAACAAATGGAGGAGGAGCAAACTGAGATGCTCGCTCTGCTAAGGAATATGGGAGCGCCTCCTGCTCAGCCGCCTGCACCGGCCAATCACCCACCTCCACTAATCCATGGCCTACCAAGAGAAGCTTTGCGAAGAGAAGCATTAGAAGAATTCTCAGGCGCCGCTAGTTCCACTCACCCGAGTCTCAGAGCAGCCGGAGTCGGTCGTCGCGACCAAATCCTCGAAGAAAAACCCTGCTTACCACCGAGCGAAAGATTCACTCGGGAAGAGATACAGGAGGTGATTGCCGAGGAATGCAGGCAGGTTGGCCGACGAGATACTCACCCCCGTCGACCACTTTACCAAGGTTCCCCACTTGTACCCCCAATTTTGGCTCATCTAATCCCACATGACTTTGAAATACCGAATATCAAAACCTTCGACGGGACAGACAACCCGTTAGAACACATCAACCACTTTACTACGATCATGAGGATCTATAATGCACCTGATCAGCTACTTTGTCAAGTCTTCCCAGCCACTCTCAAAGGACAAGCTCAGACTTGGTTCCACTCGCTAAGGGAGGGAACTTTCATGAACTTTACATAATTAACGAGACAATTCACTGACCAGTTCATCGCCAACCGAAGAATCGTCCAAGACCCTTCACATTTGTCTTGGATTCGACAAAAAGAAGGGGAATCTTTGAAGGAGTTTTTTCGCCGATTTATTGCAGAAGCCCGCCAGATTCTGGGAGTAGACCCAGAACTCCTGAGGGGAGTATTTCTTGGAGGGCTTCACCCTAGTGGTTTATACTCGACACTGATGAGAGAAACTATCCCTAGCTACCCAGACCTTGTACATTGCGTGGAAGCACAGATAGTAGTAGATGAAGCTATCGAAGCACATCGTTAGTAGTTCGATGGAGACCAGAAACGTAAGAGGGACAAAGAACAGCCCTCAAAAGTACAGGAAGGAAGATTTCAGGAAGAGCGTCAGAATGTCCAGCGACAACGTGACTTTTAGAGGTACCAGCCAACCCGAGAATACACTCCGTTAAATACCACCTGAACAAATATGCTTTATGCCATCCAGAATGAGCCGGCTCTACACCGTCCCAATCAACCTTCCCTAAATCCCAAAAGTGACCAGTAAAAGTATTGCGAATTCCATTGGGCAACCAGGCACACCACAAAGGAATGTGCAAGACTGAAGGAATAAATCGAGCATCTAGTTACCCAGGGACTCCTGGGTAGGTTCTTGCAAGGATGCTAGCAAAATAAACAAGCTCCCCCTAGGCAGGCAAGAGATCAACAGTATGCCCAGCAAGGAGGAGCCAGTGGCAGGAAGATAGTTGGGAACTTCAAAACTATCGTCGGGTCAGCAATTCTCTCTACCTAGATATTTTCAGTAAGTGCCCAAGAAGATATCCACGAATACAAAGTATGTAGGCAATACTACACCTTATCCTTCGTGGATGAAGATCTTGAGGGAATCTAGACACCCCATGGAGACCCTCTCATGATCATCACAGGGATCAATGATCCCTGCTACAAGGTTGAAAGGATACTTGTCGACAACGGACGTTCGGTCGACAAATATTCTTCTCCACTCTTCAAAGCATGAAGCTTACCATTCAACATCTCACGCCAGCAGCCGGATCTGTGTATGACTTTGACAACCATCCAGTCCAAGTACAAGGGATGATAACTCTACCAGTCACTATAGGAGAGTTTCCAAGGCAAGCTACACACGAAATCCAGTTCGTCGTGGTGGATTCAAGCTCAGCCTACAATGCGATCCTCAGGATACCCATTCAGTCAATCTTCAAAGCCATTCCTTCAATCTCGCACCTTGCCATGAAATTCCCCACTATTGGAGGGACATGTGTCGTACGTGGAAACAAAGAAGCTGCCAAGATTTGTTACTCTAAGCAAGCCCATCTAATAGAAGCCATAGCCCTGAATATTAGTGACTCCTTGATTTGAACTTCCTAAGAGTATTTTTATCATCTTCGAACTCTATGACGAGTAAGAACCGCAAGACCGGACACGTGCAGACAATCAATTATCCAAATATTGTGTTTTCAACAGTGTCCGACTAGTTTTAAGTAAGACTAAGCCACGAGCGATCCTCGTGCAAAAGGTAAGACTAAGCCGCGAGCGATCCTTATGCAAAAGGTAAGACTAAGCCGCGAGCGATCCTCGCGCAAAAGGTAAGACTAAGCCTCTATCGATCCTCGTGCAAAAGGTAAGACTAAGCCACAAGCAATAGTCGTGCAAAAGGTAAGACTAAGCCGCGAGAGATCCTCGTGCAAAATGTAAGACTAAGCCGCGAGCGATCCTCGTGCATAAACTAAGACTGCGCATTCGGTTTGAATATTAAAGCTATTCACCGAACCTGCCTTTCTATGCCAAGAAGTCATCAGGGCCTGCCCCCCTCATGACCAAGCCGCGAGTGATCCTCGTGTGAACTAACCCGCGAGCAATCCTCATGCGAATTAAGCCGTGAGTGATCCTCGTGTGAATTAAGCCGTGAGTGATCCTCGTGCGAACTAAGCCGCGAGCGATCCTCGTGTGAATTAAGCCATGAGCGATCCTTGCGTGAACTAAGCCACAAGAGATCCTCGTGCGAACTAAGATGCGAGCAATCCTTGTGTGAACTAAGCCGCGAGCGATCCTCGTGTCAATCATGTCGCGAGCGATCCTCTTGAAATTGAGCTGCGAGCGACCCTCGTGCAAACTAGGTTACTAACTAGCTACAAATGCAATTATAGCCCACACAAAGCCACACCATGAGTCAAACAACGCTTAGACAAAACGATGAAAAAGGACACAATCATCACAACAACATACAAATACATGCACAAATGCGTCAATCAAGAACTATCAAATAATAAAGATGACATACGAGACACAAGACAAGAAAAAAAATGCAAATACACTAATACAGGGAAATAACGCCTCTACACATCATTCGCGTCAACATCAGAACTCTCATCGCCAGAGATATCATCAAATCTAAGGTTGGATACGTCGCATCCCAAGCTCCCGCTAACAATACAAAAAGCCTTCGAGACTCCACGCCTGAGTGCCAGCTCTCGAACGTCTTCCATCTGAGGCTCCACCTCCTTGATCCAGATCTCGTCACGAACTTCCTCACTAATCAAGCAGTGATCCCACATATAATCCAGAGACTCCATGTACTTCGTAAGGCCAACAACCTTCAAATCTAACACGCGACTATCAGAAGAAAATGCCTCCACCCGGGCCTTTGCCGCTCAAAGCTCTATCTCTAAACGAGAAGTCTCCTCTTGAGCGCGCTTCAGCATCTAAGTAGTTCTTTCCACCAGAGATTTCTCCACCTCCAAAGTTGCTCGAGTCTCCTCCAATTTCGCCTTCAGCTCCGATCCATTCTGACAAAATCGAAAAATGTCCCGGTCATGATCATCCCTCAGAGCAACAAGAGAACTCGCTGCCGCTCGAAACTTCTCCTGTAAGTCCAGATACCTGTCTTTTAAACTCACATAATGATCATTCCAGGTGACGACAATTTGAACCTGAGACTCAATCTACAAAAGAAAGAACGGAGAAAAGTCAGCACAATACAACAATGAAGAAGAGCCAAGAATAATCAAGCTTACTTACCACTTCATTCATCACCTTCAAAGAAGAAGATAGCCTTGGAGACACCGCCTCCTCAAGGGAACCCCGGGGGGGGGGGGGGGGGGGCAGATGATCCAAGAACTTATACCTCGGGAGTTGAACTGCCACGACCACTAGAAGGAGAGACGCCACCCATAGAAAACGAACATGGCGCCACAATATCATTACCTCGAGAAACTACAATGTCCTTCCGTTTCTGACCACAACCCGAAGATGTCTTAGCGGTCCGTCCAGAGTCTGAAAAAGTGCCACACCGCAACAAGTGCTTCTCTTCCACAAACGAAGAAATACTGAAAAGACAGTTCGCTAACTCGCGAGGCTATAAAAGTCCAAGTAATGGAGAAAACTTCCGCTCTTTCCCCTTTTGACGACGACAACGATCATGCAGTGCGTTTAACAGCTCCGACAAGCCTCAAGAGTTCCTAACATAACCAAATAAAGTTTTTCCGTGGTGGCGGCCCGTCTGAATCTCAAAATCAAGCCAACTCCTGTTACTATGAATCTTCACACGCTCACCACCATCAGAATGAACATCACACCAATCTCAGAAGTAGACTAAAGAAAGTTTCCCACCATGTTCGCGAAAGAAGACAACCAACCCCATGAGGGGTACTACCCCCATGGGAGTAAACTGGGAAATTGGCACGCCGCAGAATTTCAGAATCTCAATCACTTCCTCACATAGAGTTAACCGTAATCCCGATCTCAAGGTGGTCTCGCAGATCGTCAACCAGCCACAATGAGGATTTTGGACCCTCTCCTCAACACGCGGTATCCTCACTTCAAGGTCGGCAGACAGACGAACTTCCTCCTCCAAATTGCAACCGGACAGTATGCTTCGACCCCTGTCACAAAAATTAAAAATAAATTTAGACTAAAAAGTCTGATTAAAGGTCATCCACCCCCGTCATGCAAAAAAAGGCTCGTCACCCTATAGAATAAAAAATATACACGACGCGCCCAAGCACGCACGCATGCCCCGGCACGCACGCACCCGCATAGTAGGCCCCCAAGCGCGCGCCCGTGCATGGCCATGCGCACGAGCCCGCACGCGCATGCGTGGCCAGGCACGCGCGCCTGCGTGCGGACCAACGCGCGCCCGTGTAGGTGTGCCCGTGCGCTGCCTTGAACATTTTCGCGCGCACACATGCTCGCGAGCGGCCAAGACTGTGCTTGAAAGACTTGATTTCAACAGCCTAGACACCTAGAGGGGGGAGGGGGGTAAATAGGTTCTAATTTTTCCAACAATTTTTAGGCAAATAGTTAAATTGATTTTGTTGGAACACCCTATTACTAATTTGGGCAAGGATCACTATGTTTTTAGGAAATCAGTTTGACCTAGATGTATAGATGAAAAGGTCAAGTTAGAATGAGTCTAGGGCTTAGAACTTAGGTTTGAAGCTGCCCCCAGGACCATTCAAGGATTCAGACTTAGAGCTGAGGCAAAGACAATTATCGTCGAGCTTAGGTCGACGAAACGTCGAACTCCGTTCGATGCTCTCTGAGCTCAACTCTGCTAAATCGTCGAGCTCCGGTCGACGATCTTCGAGCTCAGATTGACGATCTGTCTTCAGCTTATTCTTCAGGTCGGTGAACTCCGGTCGACGATCTTCGAGCTCAGGTTGACGTTTTCTGTCTGATGATCATTTCAATCTCTGAGCTCAGGTCGACGATCGTAGAGCTCAGATCGAAGTTTTTCCTGAGAGATCGATGACTTTGAGGATTAAAATTCAGTTAGCTTTTGGAATGTTTTTCAAATTCTCTCAGCATTTATTTCAAGAGATCTGCTAGCTGTTTTCATTTATTCTGGAGCAAGTTTCAAGGGATTTATCAGAGAATGTTTATTAGACTTTCCTCCAGAAGACAAAACATTAATGGAAGACATTTATTGACTGCTAACGGCTATCTTGGATAGAGGATCTTCAGAGAATAAATCATCTTGTCTAGTCTGACAGATATACAACAAGAGACTACACAAGAATAGACAATCTACAACAAGAAATTCTCAGTACAGATTCACAGGATAGTGAGATCAATTCAAAAAATCAAGTGATCAATCCTGGAGAATTAGTTGAATATTGGCATACTGAAAAGTGATCATAGCTTCAACATCAACGACTCCAGACAATTCATATTTCAGCCTCTGCTGAAACCATCTTCTGCTGGAGATCTGAAGCTTCTGAAGACCTATCACCCTAGCAAAGCTCTCATCTTTCTCAGGGGGAGCTTTGACAACACAATCAATCCACTAAGTCTTCTCTCAGTGATTGAGACAGAGAAGACAACTTCACCTCTTACTTTTTCTTTTCCTGCTATAAAAGGGTTATCAAAACTCCCTTCAAAAGTCTTGATTCTGGTTCTGAGAGCCTTGTCAAAACTCAGTGGTGGCAAGACACCTGATCAAAAATCTAGTTTGGTTTTTGAGCACCTTATCAAAAGCTCATTGGTGCCCAGGATACCTGATCAACTCATCCTGCAGTGGATTCCTACCAAGGGTGGTAGAAGAGTGGATGTACCCAGGTTTTTGGGGAACCACTATAGTTCCTTGTGTCTTCTGGTTTCTTGTGGATATTCTTTACTGTGTGCTGCGGTTTTTGTTTTACTGCTTCAGTTTTATTTTCTACATCAAAGCACCTTACACCTATACATAAATTAAGCCTTTACTGCTGTACTTTTTTAAATTGTAAATTTACTTTGAAATACTCTATTCACCCCCCTCTAGAGTTAAGATAGATCTTACCCTCACTTTCAATTGGTATCAGAGGCAGGTTGGTTGTTCATACAGGCTAACACCTGAATAAAAAGATCCTTGATAAGATCAATCTTTTAAGAGGGTTATTTTCATTATATTTAATTTTATAAAAAGACATGGCACAGAACAAAGATTATGCAAGCACCAGGCCTCCAGTGTGCAATCTATCCAAGTTTGCACTTTGGAAAGTAAGGATTAGACTATATATGAATTCTATTGATGAAGACATATTTAATTCTGTTTTGACAGTGTGCCCAAGTCCACCAGCAAGCTCAAGTACAAATGCTGTTCCACCTCCTTCAGGAACAGATGCTGAAATAAAGAAGTGGAAGACTGCAGATGCCAAGGCCATGAATAGCTTAGCTCAGATAATGTCTGATGAGATATTTCAGAAGGTAGCTGAATACAACTCAGCCAAAGGAATTTGGGACAAACTCTCTGAAATTGTATCAGGATCTGCTGATGAAAGGAAAGACAGGAGATCCCATCTTATAAGCCAATATGAGAATTTCAAAAAGGGAGAAGCTGAATCAGTGGCTGACATGTACAATAGACTAAGTCTGATTGTCAATGAGTTAAAGACTCTGGATAAAGAAATCTCATTGAATGAGCTGAATGATAAAATCCTAATGTGCTTCCCCAGCACTTGGGATTCAAGAATCTGGCCAATCAAAGATGCCAGAAGTCTAAATGAGATTACCACTGAAGCTCTCATGGGCAAGCTCAAATCTTATGAGCTGCTCATTAAAAATAGAGAAGAAGAACAAAAGGCTACTTCTCCAGTCATCAGAAAAGAGATGACCATAGCCTTCAAAGCTACAGAAGAGGAGCATGAAGATAAAGCTACAGGAAATGATGAGCTCCTAAGTCTACTGGCCAAAAGATTCTATAAAATGGCCAGAAAAGACTTCAGAAAGAAATTATACAAGGGACATGATAAGCCAAGGTATGATAAATCAAATAACAACAAAGAAATTATATGTTTTGGTTGCAGGAAACCAGGCCATATTGTGCCTGACTGTCCAGAAAACAAAAACAAGGACAAGAAAGATAGAAGAGAAAGGAGAAAGGAGAAAGACTTTAAGAAGAACAGCTCAGGCAAACCCTCCTACAGCATGAACACACATACAAGAAAGGGATTTGTTGCTGAGACATGGAGTGAAACTGAAGAGGATTCTGAAGCCTCATCCAGCTCTAGTGATGATGAGGATGATGCTGATGAAAAGGAATTTTGCATGTTGGCTATCAATGCCTCTCAAACAGATTCAGAAGCAGAAGAGTCAGAATCAGATTCAGAAGTTCAACTAGAAGAAGATCAGGTAATCAATTCATTTGATTTCAGTTCTGAGGACTTTAAACATGAGTTTAAAGTACTATGCCTAGATCTGTTGGAGTCTGAGAAGGAAATCACTTCCCTCAGAAAACAACTGTCTGAGTATAGCACTTTAAAATCAGAGAAACTCAAACTCTCTGAAGAGTTAGAATGCTATAGGGAGGAGATAGCTTCACTGAAGAGTGAACTATCCAAGGCCAAGCAGTTTGAAGAATCCCTTAATGGGAGAAGCATCAAACTGATGGATATCACAAGCACAGTGAACTCTAGACTTAATAGTACACTGGTCTTGGGAGCTTCATCCAGCCAGCCTATAGTTCTGACAACTCCAATCAAATTTATCTCTAATAAAGGGAAGGAAGTTGTAGAGGTAGCTAGGAAGAATGCAGATTTGCCAAAGAAAAATATTGTTCAACAGAATGCATCGAACAGAGCTCGACGACCGTCGAATGGCGCTCGACGATCCAAGAAACGATCGTCGACCTCAGCTCGACGACACCTGAACTCTGAACTCCAGGATAGTCGATCTTCGAACAGAGATCGATGATCTGACCCAAGATCGTCGACCTCAGCTCGACGATCGTCGAACAGAGATCAGGACTTTAAACAATCATTCAAAGGTACATCTAGATTCAATCCTAGAAGTCCTACATCTCAAGGTTTCAACCCCTATACTGAATGGATAGTACCTCCTAGGAGATACCATCCTGAAGGTTATAAGAGTCAACCTGGGATGTCTTTCATTTTTGAATTTAAGGGATATCAACCTAGGCCCAAGGTAAACTGGGTCAAAAATATATAAGCTGTTTATGTACAGGTGAAGACCTATCCAACATCAAACCAGCCATGGTATTTGGATAGTGGGTGCTCAAAGCACATGACAGGGGGCAAGGACAACTTCACATCCTTTAAAGCCAAGCTTGGACCCAAAGTAATCTTTGGTGATTCAAACTTTGGAACAACAAAAGGATATGGTGCAGTCCAAATTGGAACAGTCACCTTCAGGAAAGTAGCTTATGTTTAAGGACTCAAGCATAACTTGATAAGTATCAGTCAACTTTGTGATGAAGGATATCAAGTGACTTTCAACAAAGCTATATGCAAGGTCAAGTCAGAGGACAACACAACTGTGTTGACAGGTAACAAAAAAGGTAACATTTACTTAGTAGATTTTCATTCATCTAAAGTAGATATTTGCCTGTTCAATTCCATATCTAGACATAATATTCTATGGCATAAGAGACTAGGACATATTAACCTTAGAACCATTGCTAGGCTATCCAAGGACAACCTTGTTAGAGGACTACCTTCTGGCCCCTACAAGAAGGAAGGACTTTGCAAGGCTTGTCAATTAGGCAAGCAAACTAAAAATAGTTTTAAATCACTTAACAAGAGTGACTCACCTAGGATTTTGTATCTGTTACACATGGATCTTTTTGGACCCATTACAGTACAAAGCCTAGGAGGGAAATCCTACACTTTAGTGGTTGTAGATGACTTCTCAAGATTCACATGGGTGTTCTTTCTGAGGAAGAAGTCTGATAACTTCAAGTGTTTGACAGAGTTTCTTAAATGCATACAGATTGAGTTCAACACTCACATTGCCCTGATCAGAAGTGATCATAGGACAGAGTTTGATTCTCTTCTTATGCAAGAGTTCTGTCAGAGTGAAGGGATCAGACATACATTCTCAGCTCCTAGAACTCCTCAACAAAATGGGGTAGCAGAAAGGAAAAATAGAACCCTAATTGAATCTGCAACTACATTATTGATAGATGCTCACCTTCCTCTATCCTTTTGGGCTGAGGCAGTGAACACCTCCAATTATGTGTTGAATAGAAGTCTAATATATAAACTGAAGGGCAAGACTCCCTATGAATTGCTCAAAGGGAAGAAACCTAAAGTAGACTATTTTAAAATTTTTGGTTGCATTTGTTATATTCATAACAATGACAAGAGATATATAGCAAAATTTCAAGGAAAAGCTGATGAAGGAGTGTTTCTGGGATACTCCATGATCAGTAAAGCTTATAGGGTTTATAATAAAACTTCTCTAAAAATAGAAGAATCTGTTCATATTTCTTTTGATGAAACTAATATGTCTTTCAAGGAGAAGAATGCTTCTACCATAGAACAATTGCAGGTACATTCTCTAGCTGAAGACTTGGACAGATTACAAGTTACTCAAAAGGATGAAAGTAGTGAAGATGAAGAAGCTGCTCCACATCTGGAAGAAAATCTTCTTGAAGAGCCAGTTGCTGTTCCACAAGAGGAAACAACAACACAGGTTGGTGAACAATCAACACCACCTGTTGATTTAGTAACATCAAGAGATCATCCAATCTCCCAAGTGATTGGAAACATCTCAGCTGGTGTGCAAACCAGAAATCAGGTCAACCAAAACCTGATGCACACTTGCTTTCTCTCTCAAATTAAACCTCAATCCATTCAAGATGCAGAGAAAGATCCACACTGGATCATTGCAATGCAAGAGGAGTTGCATCAATTTGAAAGAAACAAAGTCTGGGAACTAGTGCCTAAACCAAAGGATCATTCCATTGTTGGAACAAAATGGGTGTTCAGAAACAAATTGAATGATCAAGGAATTATTGTAAGGAACAAGGCAAGGCTAGTTGCTCAAGGATATTCTCAAGAAGAGGGCATAGACTATGACCAGACCTTTGCACCAGTTGCAAGGTTAGAGGCCATAAGAATCTTCCTGGCTTATGCTGCTCACAAAGGATTCAAAGTCTATCAAATGGATGTGAAGAGTGCTTTTCTCAATGGGGAGATCAAAGAAGAAGTCTATGTCAGACAACCCCCAGGTTTTGTCTCTCCAACTCATCCTGATTATGTTTTCAAACTGCATAAAGCATTATATGGTCTAAAGCAAGCTCCTAGAGCATGGTATGAGACCCTAGCATGCTTTCTTCTGGAAAATGATTTTATAAGGGGGAGAGTAAACCAAACTCTTTTTATTAGAACCCATAAGTCCCATACCCTACTAGTACAAATCTATGTAGATGATATTATATTTGGTTCTACTGATTCAAACTTGTGCAAAAAGTTTTTCAAGCTTATGCACTCTAAATTTGAAATGAGTAGCATGGGTGAGCTATCCTTCTTCTTAGGATTGCAAGTCAAACAACATGCTGAAGGCATATTTATTTCTCAAACCAAGTATGCAAAAGAACTGGTTAAAAAATTTTGTATGTCTGATGCATCATGTATGAAAACACCCATGCCTACCAATGTTGTATTGGATGCTGATGAACATGGGAAACCAGTTGATCAGACAACATATAGAGCAATGATTGACTCTCTATTGTACCTTACAGCTAGTAGGCCTGATATAATGTTTGCTACATGTATATGTGCTAGATTCCAAGTTAGCCCTAGAGAGTCACACTTAACTTTAGTAAAGAGGATTCTTAGGTATGTTAAAAGCTGTCCAAATCTAGGTCTCCGGTATCCAAAAGATTCAGCATTTGACTTAACTGGATTTTCAGATGCTGATTATGCTGGATGCAGAATAGACAGGAAAAGCACCAGTGGAACTTGTCAGTTTCTTGGTGATAGACTTGTCTCATGGTATTGTAAGAAACAAACATCTGTGTCAACTTCAACTGCTGAAGCTGAATATATGGCTGCAGGCTGTTGTTGTTCACAAATATTATGGATGCAAAATCAACTCCTAGACTATGGTTACAACTTAGAGAAGTCTAAAATATTTTGTGACAACACCAGTTGCACAAAATCCAGTCCTCCATAGTAGGACAAAACACATAGAAATTAGGCATCATTTTCTAAGGGATAATGTTGAGAAAAATAAAAATGAACTTCAATATATCCCAACTGATTTGCAAAGGGGAGATATTTTCACCAAGCCTTTGGATGAAAAGAAACACAACTTCTTCCTCTATCAGTTAGGCATGTTAGATGGAGGAAGCCTAAAATAAATTACAAGATTTTGAAAAGCTAAAAATAGACCAAGATTAGGCTAAAAACTCATCTCTTTGTGTGTCTGGAGGATAGTTTCTGTCTCTGAACTGCGCTCGAAGTTTTCCCCAGAAAGCGTCGAACGGAGATCGACGTTTACCCGAGAAACGTCGAACGGAGATCGACGTTTTCCCAAAACGTAGACCTGAGTTCAGAGCGTGTCAGATAGTTGTATACTATCTCTTTCAGGCCTTCGATCGTCGAACTGAGCTCGACGTTCTCTCTAGATCGTCGAACTGAGATCTACGATATTGAAGACCTTTCAGCTTCCCTTAGGAGTCCTGATCGTCGAACGGAGATCGACGATCCTTCCTTTTTCGCGTCGAAACCTAATATAAAATCATTTTTCGGCCGCCGCTCGTCGTTTATGCTTTCATACTCTTTGCAAATTTTCTCTTTCCCTCCAACCTCTCTACACTTGGTCGTGTTTGTTGAATCTTTGCAGGTACAGATGGCAATGACGGTCGCCGCTCTCTCCAAAATGAAATTTGATACAGGCTTTGACATTGATATGAACTCGTTCGATGGCAGCGATCAGCGATTCAAAGACATTCTGAATCTGTTCCGCGAACAGCAGTTAGTCCAGTTGATGACCACAAGAATAAAGATTGTAGCAGATGAAGTAAAAGAATGGGTTTTTACTGCCACCAATGAGAATGAAAACTCTATAGTCGGCACCATCAATGGAACTCAGGTACACATATCCCCCGCTCTTTTGACAGAAGTATTCACAGTAAGTACTGGGAATGACTCCATCGATTTGTCTGGAGAGGAATATGATTCTTTATTAGATCGAATGGGTCACTCTGCTGTGAACCCTAATAAACTGCTAAAAAAGAATTTATCTATTGAATTTCAATTTTTGGCTGATGTTGTTGGAAAAGTGCTTCTGACAAAGCACTCCGCCCATGATACAATCTCAAAGTATCAGTTATGCTTAATGGGAGCTTTAGTTGATAAGAAACATCTGGATTGGGGATCAATCTTCTTTAATTTGATCAAGAAGAAAATTAGCAAAAGCTGTGTCAGTTTGGGGAGGATTATAGGGGTTTACCTACATCACAGGTGCCCTGATCTGTTGTTTTCAAGTGGGATGCACATCAATGCATCCAAAAGGCTCACATATGCCCTCTTCAGCAGGTGGGACAGGCAGATTATAAACCCCAACAGGGCTGCTACAGCATCATCTGCTTCAGGCACAAGGACTGCCTCAGTCGCTCCTCCTCAGGTCTCTGCCCCAGCAGAAGATTTGCCTGCTTCTCCTCCTCCTCCAGCTGTCTCTGCACCAGTCATATCAACCTCACCACTCATCTCAACCATAGCCATATCTTCCCCCATTACAATCTCATCACCCATTTCACCTCCTCCAGCCACTACCTCAGAACCATTCCATCCCTTGTACTACTATCCACCTGTCACCACTCCATCATTTCATCTTCTGGATGATTCCTTCATGGATGATTCTCCTCCCTCTCCTCCTGCGATTCCATCTACTTCTTCCTACCAACAACTTCTTCAGGACATATTTTCTCAATCATCCTTCACCTCATCCTTTACCTCTCCCATATCATCCATCTCCACTTCAGTAACATCAATCTCAACAATTTCTTCTACTGAGCCATCCATCCCTATACCTCCTACCTCCACACCATCCATTCCATCAGTCCCAGCCAACATCATCCCAGCTACATCAACTCCTACCTCTACTCAAGCCCCTCTTGAGCATGTAGATCTTTCAGCTTTGGCAGACAGGCTGTATGAGCTGCTAGCCCCCAGGCTAACCTCATTGCTGGAGACCACCTTGGCTCCACTTCTGAAAAATGTTCAGGAGTTGTTTACCAGGCTATCTCCCTTCCTCTCCTCTCAGGTAATCACTTCTTCTGGGTGCCTTGATCCAGTTTTCACTGAATCCAGGCAGGGGGAGATGCCTAATGAAGCTCTGGTTTTGCCTGAGGTTGCTGAAGTTTCAGAACCTGCTCCAGTATTTGCAGTAGATCTTCAGAGCCTGCTGTCAGTTTTTGATACTGTGTACTTCAATTCTCTGCCAGTTCTACAAGTTGAAGACCTTACTAAGGCCATTGTGCCTATTTTAGAATGTGATCCCAGCCTGATTGCATCTTATGTAAACTCTTTCAAGGCTGAGGATGTTGTTGCTTCTATTTTTACTGCTGCTGCTGCTACTGCTGTTACATCTATTGGATTTTCTGACATTGAAATGCTGTCTGTTGTTGCTGATGCTGCTGCTTATCTGGAAGAACCTGAACCTGCTGCTCCAATTACTTCTACTCCTATTGCTGCTTCCATAAGTTCTATTTCTGCTACTGCTGCTGCTCCTACTCTGACTTCTGAACAACTAAAACAACAAGAGAAGTACATTAAAAGCATTGATGATCTGTATGATAGACCCCAGAGCTCAGAAAGTGATCAGTTTCACACTGACTCTGATGACTCTTCTGGTACCATTGCAAAGAAAAGGAAGGCCAGAAGCAAGGCCATGATGAAAGTCCCTCCTGCTAAGGCCAAGGATGCTAATGATATACCCTACTATATTCTACATGATTGCCAAATTACTGAACCATGGATGCAATATTCTAAAAATCAACTAAAGGCCATGAGGAAGAAAAGAAAGTTTGATAAGTATGAGAAAGTTCATCCCAATTTCAGCCTCCTCCTCCTCCTCCTCCTCCAGATTCAGGATCAGGCGGAGGCTCAGCTTCCCTAACCTCAGCTCCAAAGCAAAGTTCCTCCCAATCCTCTCAAAGATATCATCCCAGGGGGCAATATCAAAGGAGTTATCAGTCCAGAAGGGGACAATATAGAGGAAATCAAAGAGGACACAGATTTCAAGCAAGGGAAGGACAAAGACACATGGACTCAACCCAAGGTCCTTTCCCCTATAAACTCAGAGAAATGGTTGATACAAGAACTCCTACTGCTTCAGAAACTATCAACAGATATGAGCCTGCAGTTCCTTTTGAAGATCCAGAGAACAATCCAGTATCATGGACTGCTAGGATGAAAGAACTTGCTGCTTTAGATCAGCTGAAGAAGGCAAGAGAACAAGGGAAAGAAACTTCCAATATTATTACTTTGTCAGATCAAAGAAAGGCAGAACTGGAAAGGTATACATCAAGGAAATTCTTTGACCCAGTGGACTATATGAAAGTGCATCCTGAGGCTGTGGTTCCCAGGCCAAGATCTCAAACCTCCTTAGGTGCAGAGGATGATAGAAGGTCAAAGAAAGAAGCTCTAAATCCCAGCAGGGAAATCTTATTTAAGAAGGGAAGTGAAAAGAAATGACATTTATAAGCAGACAGTATACTCATTTTGAACATTTGCTGATATTCCATCTGTTTGCTGCTATGTTGCATGATCTGCTCTTTTGTGTTAGATTTTTGTTTTTCTGTATGTTGATTTTGTATTTACTACTGAGTTTTGTAAATAGTAATCCTAACCCAAATAGGGGGAGATTGTTGGAACACCCTATTACTAATTTGGGCAAGGATCACTATGTTTTTAGGAAATCAGTTTGACCTAGATGTATAGTTGAAAAGGTCAAGTTAGAATGAGTCTAGGGCTTAGAACTTAGGTTTGAAGCTGCCCCCAGGACCATTCAAGGATTCAGACTTAGAGCTGAGGCAAAGACAATTATCGTCGAGCTTAGGTCGACGAAACATCGAACTCCATTCGACGCTCTCTGAGCTCAACTCTGCTAAATCGTCGAGCTCCGGTCGACGATCTTCGAGCTCAGATCGACGATCTGTCTTCAGCTTATTCTTCAGGTCGGTGAGCTCCGGTCGACGATTTTCGAGCTCAGGTCGACGTTTTCTGTCTGATGATCATTTCAATCTCTGAGCTCAGGTCGACGATCGTAGAGCTCAGATCGATATTTTCCTGAGAGATCGACGATTTTGAGGATTCAAATTCAGTCAGCTTTTGGAATGTTTTTCAAATTCTCTCAGCATTTATTTCAAGAGATCTGCTAGCCATTTTCATTTATTCTGGAGCAAGTTTCAAGGGATTTATCAGAGAATGTTTATTGGACTTTCCTCCAGAAGACAAAACATTAATGGAAGACATTTATTGACTGCTAACGGCTATCTTGGATAGAGGATCTTCAGAGAATAAATCATCTTTTCTAGTCTGACAGATATACAACAAGAGACTACATAAGAATAGACAATCTACTACAAGAAATTCTCAGTACAGATTCACAGGATAGTGAGATCAATTCAAAAAATCAAGCGATCAATCCTGGAGAATTAGTTGAATATTGGCATACTAAAAATTGATCATAGCTTCAACATCAACGACTCCAGACAATTCATATTTCAGCCTCTGCTGAAACCATCTTCTGCTGGAGATCTGAAGCTTCTGAAGACCTATCACCCTAGCAAAGCTCTCATCTTTCTCAGGGGGAGCTTTAACAACACAATCAATCCACTAAGTCTTCTCTCAGTGATTGAGACAGAGAAGACAACTTCACCTCTTCCTTTTTCTTTTCCTGCTGTAAAAGGGTTATCAAAATTCCCTTCGAAAGTCTTGATTCTGGTTCTGAGAGCCTTGCCAAAACTCAGTGGTGGCAAGACACCTGATCAAAAATCTAGTTTGGTTTTTGAGCACCTTATCAAAAGCTCATTGGTGCCCAGGACACCTGATCAACTCATCCTGTAGTGGATTCCTACCAAGGGTGGTAGAAGAGTGGATGTACCCAGGTTTTTGGGGAACCACTATAGTTCCTTGTGTCTTCTGGTTTCTTGTGGATATTCTTTGCTGTGTGCTGTGGTTTTTGTTTTACTACTTCAGTTTTATTTTCTACATCAAAGCACCTTACACCTATACATAAATTAAGCCTTTACTGCTGTACTTTTTTAAATTGTAAATTTACTTTGAAATACTCTATTCACCCCCTCTAGAGTTAAGATAGTTCTTACCCTCACTTTCAGATTTCATCACAGATAATTCAAACACAGAACACAAACCACAGCACATCATACACCAGATTTATAGTGGTTCCCCAAGGTATGGGTACATCGACTTTCCCCTTCGCCTATCTAGTAGATAACTGGATTCAGCCCAACTTCCTTCCACTGTCTCGGATCCGCAGATCTTACAACTCAGAACCAAATTGGTTCTTACAGCTCAGACTTAAACAAGTCCTACCTCAGATTCTTCCCAAGAATCCTACCTCAGGCCTCCGCCCTACCTCAGCCTTTATCACTAGACTTACAACTCAGACTTTTCACAAGTCCTACACCTCAGGCTCTCAGCCCTACCTCAGCCTTTATAATTACAGGCTTACAACTCAAATCTTATAAAAGATCCTACAAGAATTTGAATGTAATAAAGATACAGAAAATTCACCAGATAGATTTCTCTATTGGTGTAGGCTTCTTGATCAGTTCTTGAATAAACTGATCCTTCAGATCCAACCTGACTTAGCAGTTTCAAAGCTTCTTGATAGAACAAAATAAGGTTGATCTTCACTTGATGTAGAAGTTGATCTTCAGATAACTCTTTCCTTAAATTCAGAATGAGATCTGAATCTTTCTTGCAGACTGTTCTGGATCTGCCTTCGTAAGGGTTTCCCCTGTTCTTCACGTTCCTCTCCTTGTTGTCGTGAATCTCATTTTTTTCTGTTCGTTTTTTCTCTGGTTGTCACGGATCAGTCTCTTATATAGAGTTTCCCCATGATTACCGGATGATCCGGTTTATAACAACCTTCTAACAATTCTGACGGAGGTGTCAGACTTGTTAGTTATGACAGCTGTCGAGTCACCAGTCATGTCAGTTGATTCTTCAAAGACTTTCCAACTTAGCATGAACCACTCAGCAAACTGCTTCACAAGTGTCGACACAAATAGACTAAGTGTCGACACAAGTCTTCATGATGTCGACACAACACTCCATGTGTCGACTCAGTCATTCTTCAGCTTCTCGACACTTCTTTTGTTGTATGTGTCGGCACAAGTCCTGTGTGTCGACACAACTTCTCCATGTCTCGACATATCTGATGCAGACAGATGGCGTTGAGTTTTTGTCAGATGACGTTTAGTGTGTGTCGACACAAGTCCTGTGTGTCGACATAACTGCTTAGGGTCTCGACATAGCTGTTGCTGACAAACATCATTGAGTGTGCGTCGATAACGTTGAGTGTGTCCAGATGGCGTTGAGTGTGTGTCGACACAAGTCCTGTGTGTCGACACAATTGCTTCTGCTCTCGACACAACACTTATTGAGAGTTGATGTGTCGACACAAGTCCAGTGTGTTGACACAACTGGTTCTGGTGTCGACATAACTCCTGGGTGTCGACACAGCTTCTGCTTTAGGTGTCGACACAACTTCTTCTTTAGGTGTCGACTCAGTTTGAGTGTCGACACAACTTCTTCATAAGTGTCGACACAGGTTCTGGGTGTCGACACAACTTCTTCGTAAGTGTCGACACAATTTGCCTGAGTGTCGACACAGTTTCTTCACAAGTGTCGACACTTGTACTTAGAAAATGTTCTTCAAATTTTTAAACCTGCACAATGAAACTCAAACATCTATCAAATACAAATTGATGCATATCATTGACTAAGATGAGGCTTCTCCAAATCTGGTACATATTTTCAGTGTACCCAACAGTGCGCGCCCATGCGTGACCCCACGCGCGCATCCATGCACACCCTCGCGGCTACGAGTGTGATAACTTCCCTCTCCGGGCGCGTTCATTGCCTCTCCTACACCATAATATATTCTAACATTTTTACCTAAGTTTGCAGGGCGCAATTACTTGCCATATCAAGTCCATCATCGTTCTCCATCATCGCCGACATAAAAAAATGAGCAGAGAAAGATCCTTGTTTTTCTTCGTCCGAAGCGGTCTCGTGCAATAAGGATATGGGGGGCAATTGTTGGGGATGACCCCCATTTTATAAAGATTATGTGTGCACATAACCACACACCCATGATTGTAACGCCCCTGCTTTTTCGGTGTTTATTTTAATTCCCGTAGTGACATAGTTTTGACGTTAGGGCGTTACGTTGATGCTTGTTTAGTAGGTGCCATAGTTAGAGCGTGGTTTTGCTCAGTAGGTTTTGCAGTATGGCTGGGTTTTAGCCTCTTTGCAAGATTTCCTTGCGAGCTGAGTTTGTTTTGGTGACTCGGTGGAGCCATTTTGGAAATGTTTGTGCTTTGGCTTCGGGAGATTTTTTCCCGAGTTTGGTTTGTCGGATTTGGATTTCAACTTCACCATTGGATTCGTAGCATCGATATTTAGCTACGATGAGATTTTCGTAGAATTCCGAGTTAGTTTGGATTTCGGGTCGATTTGACGTTTATTTAATAATTAATATTATAATATATATAATAGTATAAATAGTTAAAGCGTTAAATCGAACCCTATTCCTATTCATCTTCTTCCCGAACCCGAGCGGCGGCCATTTTTGCGAGAGGAGAAATGGCAAACTTTGCGTGCGTTCGACCGGCGGTAGAGTGTGCTCGGGTGACCGTTTTCGTCGCCGGAGTAGAGATTTGGAAAACTCTCGCCGAGATCTACGCGATCGTGATAAGCTTTTCCCGATTCCTCGATTTTTAGGTGTTAGTGTTTATGGTTTTGACCTCCTTTTCCCCCCAAAAGTTTCAGGAAACGTTGCTAAGGTCATTTGACGGTCGATCCTTGTCGCGGTGTGAGCAGGCGGCGTTTTTCCGGAGTTTCAGGGAAAGTGGATTTACAACTCAGGCACAAATCTCTACAACTCCGTGATCCAAAGATCACCTACCTCCGGCCCAAAGTTCCTACAACTCAAGCTAGGAGGACAGCCCTACCTTAGAGAGAATGACTCTCCTATAGCTCAGGCATAAAGGCCCAACCTCAGATCCAAAGGATCCTACAACTCAGGCACAAGTGCCCTACAACTCAGAGAGACTGACTCTCTTCCCTCAGACTCAAAAGCCCTATCTTAGATCCAAACTGGATTCTACTCTCAGGCCAAATCCCTACCTCAGATCTGCAACCAAATCCTACACTCAGATCCAAAATGGATCCTACCCTCAGGCCAAATCCCTACCTCAGATCTGCAACCAGATCCTACACTAAGATCTACACAAGGTTCCTACTCTCAGGCTAAGTCCCTACCTTAGATCTGCAACCAGATCCTACAATTAGATCTACATAGGGATCCTACTCTCAGGACAAAGCCCTACCTCAGATCTGAAACCACATCCTACACTCAGATCCACAGAGGGATCCTACCTCAGTCTTTATAAAATAGGCTTACTACTCATATCCAAAAAGGATCCTACACTCAGATCCAAGAATGGATCCTATAGGGAGAAAGGATGGTTGGTATGGTTAATTTGACACCAGAGAGATTTCTCTGTTCCTGCCTCCTGAGCTGAGTTTACCTCAGCCCTAACTTCTTCTCAGCAACAAGAAACTTGTTCTTCAATAAGCTGCTGCTTGTGCTGGAAGTAACTCATGAAACTTATTTTTGAACTTGCTGAAGAAGACTAATGATTTTACAGATCTTGTGTTCTTCAATCAGCTAACTTGACTGCAAAAACTAGAATGCTCTGCTTCTTCTTCTTTCTCATAACTCCCTTCTAAACTTGCTGTAGCAGATGAAGTTTGTTGCAGCTAACTTACTTAAACCTCTGGATCAACAGATTTTTGTCCTTCAAGCTTCCGCCTCAATAACAATGGCGAGGAAGGAGATGAAGTTCTTTTTATTCAGAATAATCCAAAAGTTATTTTCACCAAGATGATCCTCGTTCTCTTATTACCGAAGCTCAACGGCTCTATTGAGCATTGGGACCCACATGAGTTGATGGCAGTAAATTGCTTTAACAACAAATGTCGTACATTAGGTCTACGGTGACGTTTGTCATGTACTGTAGACTTTTCGCAATATTTGAAATCTTGCTGACGTCATAACCTATGGACTTAGTCAAATTCAAGCAATATTAGTATAGGCATTGAGTGAGCAACCTTCACTCAATGCTAAAACACTTACATAGATTTTCTGTCACTAGGCATTGAGTGAGTAAGCTTTACTCAACGCCAAAACACTTAGACAGATTTTCTGTCACTAGGCATTGAGTGAGTAAGCTTTACTCAATGCCAAAACACTTAGATAGATATTCTGTCACTAGGCATTGTGTGAGTAAGCTTTACTCAATGCCAAAACACTTAGATAGATATTCTGTCACTAGGGATTGAGTGAGTAAGCTTGACTCAACGTCAAAACACTTAGACAAATATTCTGTCACTAAGCGTTGAGTGACCTTCATCACTCAACGCAATTGGACTTGGCCAATATTTCATTTACAAAAGCGTTGAGTGTCACTTCTTCACTCAACGCTATCACCCTCAGCCAACTTAGTTGAAGAGGCGTTGAGTGAATAGGCTTCACTTGACGCTTTTATCCTTGGACAGATTCTTAGTAGATAAGGCGTTGAGTGAATAGCTTTCACTCAACGCTTTTGACCTTGGACAAAATTCTGTGACGGAATGGGGACCAGTCAACGCTATTACCTCTTGGCATCGAGTGAATAGGATTCACTCAACGTCTCTTGATTTAGCTAGATTTCTTCATTGTCAAGGCCAAGGCTTTGACTGATTGGTTTTCTCTCAGCACTTTTTTATATTAGGCATTGAGTGAGTTTGCTTCACTCAACGCATGTGGACATGACCACATTTCATTGCATCTGGCGTCGAGTGAGCTTGCTTCACTCAATGTCTGTGGACTTATCCACATTTCTTTGCATCTGCCATTGAGTGAGCTGTCTTCACTCAATGCATGTGGACTTAGACAGATTTTTTGTCCCTCTACCTTCCTACCTTGTGACCACCCGTCACCATCACTTAGACAAACTATCTAATCCTGTTCCAAGGAACATCCTGCACAAATAAAGCTTGTGAAAACTGTTAGATTACACACATGTGTATACCATTATCTATTAGGACTTCTTCAAATTTTGGACATTGGGATCAATGGACCAAACAATCTCCCCCTATTTGAAGAAGTCAAAACCTTAAGAAAATATTCTACACTAACTGAAATATGCAACAAATACAGTAAATAACATATTGCATATCATACAAATAATGAACATATATTTGATTAAAATGAAGTTCATTAACAGAAGGATAATTGTTTTTAGTGTGCATAATACAAAAATCACACATCCTTCAGCCCTCTAAGATGAACTGGAAACACTCTCATGTTTCAGGTTCTCTTATAACAATGACACTGCTTTTGGGCTTCTTGATAGTCTTCTCAATTGCAGCTTCAGACTTTTTGACTTTCTACCTTTGGAAGTAACCGAAGTGTTTTGGAATGTACTCTGTAGGCTCAACAGCATTTGGAGCCAAGGTGCCAACATTCATGTCCTTTCTCTATTTCCTTCTTTCATTATCCCTCTCTTCCATCTTAGCCCACTCAATAGAGCTATACAACTTTCCTCTCTCAGTCTTTTTGGTCTTTACCTACTCCCATGCTGACAGAATGATGGTCCTTGACTCAGGGATCCACTGCTCAAAGTCAGGACTAGCTTCCATTTGCTCTCTATATCTTTTCTTGCTGGCTCTAACAACTTCTTCCTCTTCAGTAGTTGTAGATTTCCCTTTTTCCTTCAAAATCTGGTCAGCAGTGGGGCTGAATGATGGAATATTAGCAACTAGTTCATCCCACTGAGCACCTTCTTCAGCATACTGAGCTGACTGACCTGCATTCATGGCTTCTTGAATTTGTGTAGGGAACATAGGGATGTTATCATACTAAACTGGTTCTATCCCGAATGATCCCCTTATGATATTTGTGACCCATACATCATTCTCTGTGTTGGCCTTGATTGTCTCGCTCTAACCCTTTTTGACTTCTTCAATCAGTTCTTTGGTTTGGGAGAGGCTGGCCTTATTCCTTTCAGATTCAAGATGGTTTACACAATTACACCAGCTGTAACTTGGTTCTTTACCTGTAGCAAATGATCATCCGAGAGCTGGGTGCAAGCGTCCATCTTGGTGAAATTGCATTATTTTGTTGATCTCTCAGAGCTTTATCAGAATTGTGGATAACAAGCATATTTCCGGAATTAATATTCTGATTGTCTATGACTGTAACTGTATTTTTGCCCAAATCTTCCAGTTTCTCCATGGAATAATCAACAGCAAGGGTTGCCCTGGTGAAGAATTTTATAGTTTTGGCCTTCAGCAGATTCACTTCAAACCGGATGGACTTAATTTCCATGGACAACTCATTTCTTATTTCTTTAAGGGCATCATCAACAAAGTGTTCCAAAGATCTTCTTTGCTTGTCCAGTAAGCCTTTCAGCTGTGCTAGAAATGCAGGAAGCATTTGTAACCTCCCGTTTCACGCTAGGCCCCTCGTGCGTGTTTTGAGTCAAGAGAATTGACTCAGGCTTGGGAAGCGTTGAGTGAGTCGACTGGACTCGACGAATTGAGCAGATTTTACTTAGAATAATTCTAGAAACTGAAGGCGTCGAGTGCGTTGAGTGCACTCGATGCCATTTGATGAATTAAAACTTAGAAGTACTCTGGATGCTAAGGCGTTGAGTGGACTAAGCACCACTCGAAGAAATTGTTACTTAGAATATTTTTTGGACTCATGGCATCGAGTGCGTTGAGTGCACTCGATGCCATTCGACGAATAAGCTGAGGAATTGAGTGGACTCAACACCACTCAACGCCATTCAATGAATAAGCTGAGGCGTTGAGTGGACTCAACACCACTCAAAGTCATTCGACAAAAAAGCTGAGGCGTTGAGTGGACTCAACACCACTCAACGCCATTCGATGGACTAAGATGAGGCGTTGAGTGGACTCAACGCCACTCAACGTATTTTACTTAGAATTATTCTGAGAACTGTAGGCGTCGAGTGCGTTGAGTGCACTCGACGCCACTCGACGATTCGTCGAGTAAATGGAAGTGAACTCAACGCTTTTATCTTAGATCCATTCTGGCTGCTGATGGCGTTGAGTGAAGTCAATGCGGCATTGAGTGGTCTCAACGCACTCAACGCTTTTGACTTAGAAAATGTGGAATGTTGTTGGCATTGAGTGGAGTCAACATGACGTTGAGTGGTCTCAACGCACTCAACACTTTTGACTTAGAAATTTTCTGGATGATATAGGTGTCGAGTGCATTGAGTGCACTCGACGCCATTCGACGATTTGTCGAGTAAAGGAAGTATACTCGATGTTAACTTAGAAGTGTTGTACTTATATAAGGCATCAAGTGATCACGACGAATCTCGACGATTCGTCTAGTGGGTATGCTATACACGATGAATTTGACATGGCATATTTTCGGCCCACTGTTTTCGATTCCTATACACGGTCTGAACCAGGAATTCGGTATTAGCGCCAAATGACTTAAATTGGACGCGTCTTTTCAAAAGGACATATTTATTGTAATAATAGGCGGTCCAATAGTAGGGTGACACGTGGCAAAGTGGTTCAACCCTAATTCCTTTTATAAAAGGAGATTTATGGAAAACCCTAGCCGTAACTTCATTCTTGTCGAGCCCTATCTGTTACATGCCAAAACCGACGGAAGAGAAGGAGTGGTCGGAGTCGGATTTCCTAGGAAAGTATTTCCTTTCTCTTTCCCTGTAAAAAACAACACCAACAATGAGGAAGATGCTGCCAAGGAGAGTGACAAGATCCATGGTCGGAATCGCCAAAAATGAGGTGTGCTTCCTACCCTCTCCCTTGGTGTTAGATATGTAGTTATTTTCTAGGATAGATGTGAAAGTGAGGGGATAAGATACTTACTACTCTAGAGGGGGGTGAATAGAGTATTCAAAAATGAAGAGACTCTAAACACTTCTCTTGAGCTATTTGCGGAATATAAAAATAAAAGCTTTAAACTTACAGCCTATCAGAGTGTAGTGAATATAAAGCAAGCTAACTAAAGTTTCAGTTTAGCTTTATACCTAACACAACACTTAACAACCTAGTTAATTCTATCACAACCACAGTGCATAAGTTAAGGTAAGCCACCAGACGACAGAAGAAGTTTATAGTGGTTCCCCAATTGGGTACATCCACTCTTCTACCACCCTGATAGGAATCCACTACAGGTTTTTGTTCAGGTGCCCTGCCACCACAAGATCTGCTGCAGGTAGATCTAGAGACCCTTTGAGATTTTGATCAGGAGCCCAAAATCCAATAGGTTTTTGATCAGGTGCCCTATCACCAATAGTTCACTTTTGAAGGGAGAGATAACCCTTTTACATGGAGGTTAAAAGGAAATATAAAAAGAAAGTTGGTGTCTTCTCTGTGTTCAGAGAAGCTAGTGGATTTCTCTGAGAAATCAAAGCTCCCCCTAGCTTGGAGAATATCCAGGAAGAAGCTTTGCTTCAGGGGGCAGGAACTTCCGATTGCTTTTGAACTATTTCTGATGCAGCTTTGAAGAAGATTAGAGATGATGATGATGGTTCTTCTTCAGCAGCTTTTGCAATCTGGGAGGAGAGTTCTTCTAGAAAGCTTTGAGCACTGAGTGTTGATTTTCCTGAAGATAGGATGAACTCAGGAAGCAGCAAAAGAACAAATTCTTTTCTTGAGAGCTCTTGTTCTCTCACAATTGATTCCCAGTTCTATTGTTTCTGCATGTATATATTCTCTCTATTGTATTCAGCCAGCTATATATTATAATACAAAGCCTTTTTCTTTTTCTAATATTGCTTCGAGCCCTGCACAAAAAGTCTTTCCAAAATAATATGATAAGTCAAATAAGGAACCTGCAGAGATAGTCTTTTCTGTCAATCCCAAAAAGGATTTAAGGATAATAAAATATCCCATCATTTTGACTTTATACAAATGTACAGGAAACAAATCCCAACGGCTATAAAACAGCTGTACAGAATCCAATCTTTCCTTTTAACAAAACAAACGGCTCTATTCTTTCAAAATCTTTTAAAACACTGCATATGAAATGTTGCAGATAAGCAATAGAGTATAAGAATTTTAAATAAGCAGCATATTTGAATAAAATATGATTTAAATATGAGTAAATGAATCAGGAAATCAGATGAAATAAATATAGATAAAAGCAAGCAAAAGTCGTCGAGCTAAGAACGAAGATCTTCGATCTGTGCAAGCAGATCGTCGATCTGAAGGCAGAACAAAACTAGACAGCAATCGTCGACCTCGGCAAGACGATCGTCGATCTGAGCAAGCAGATCGTCGAACCAATTCAGAGTACACAGCTCTGATATCGTCGATCTTCAATCAAAGATCGTCGAACGGCAGTCGACTATCATCGAGCTCAATTCTATAAAACAGAATTTCCATATCAATCCAATCTCAACTATCTATCTGGTTATATTCTAACTAAACCTAGGGTAGACTAACCTTTAGTCTAACCATTGACTATAGATAAATCTTGGGTCAATTGAGCCTAAAAGAGATGACATTGCCCAAATAAAAACTAGGGAACCAACAATCTCCCCCTATTTGGGTGATGTCACTCAAGCACAAACAAAAACTGATATAAGCAAATAAGAGAAGATAGCAATAGATAGATCATCAACCAGATAAGAATGAAATAGATAAGCAACACATAGGTCACAATTGTTTATTAGAATCTGAAGGAGTAAGAGTAGCAGGAGAGAAAGTAATTTTTCTGCGGGATCATATGTATCCTTCTTTTATAACTTCAGGTCCTGCTCTCCAATGATCTTTAATTCTCCAGCTTTTGGCAAAATGGCTTCAGGATGTTTTTCCATATATTTTGAAGCATCAAACACTTCTGAACTGACTTGAAATTTGTCCAATTCTTTCTTTCTATATTTTGACATAGTGGAAAGTCCTGTAATGTCTTTTCCTTCTGCTTTAGCTTTCTTGATCTGAGCTGCTCCCACCAATTCTAAAAGTCTAGCCATTTTAAAGTTGGGGTCAAGCTCTTGACTTTCATAAGTATCATCCTCAGTTTGATCCAATGGATTTACAACTTTAAACTTTACTGATTGACTCAGATATCTCTCAGTTTGTTCTTTTGGCTCTTGAATTTTGAGACTAGATGTAGGGGCAAATTCAACATACTTTTTGCTTGATCTGTCAGAATATACAATTCTCTTTCCTTTAGCATCTACTGGTTTAGCTTTAGTTGGTATTTCCTTTGGTGGTGAGACTGTTCTTCCAGGAGGAGATCTAGGGGTTTGAGGAGGAGAGAAAGTTGGTTGCTGATACACAACTTCTTTAACTTGCTCTCTCTAATTTCTTGGTTGCCTAGATTGCCTCTGATAATCTGAACTACTTGAAGGAGGCTTCCTTTGCTGGACTGATCTGTCATGAGGAGCAGATGATCTTGGAGCAATGTTCCCTGGTGCACCTGCAGAAGGAGGAGGAGGAGGGGGACCTCTCAGGAACCCTTTGGGAGGAGGAGAGTTCTTCCTACTCTTCTTCCTTGCTTTCTGGGCATTCTTAGAGAGCCACATCCATGGCTCAAAACCTTTTGAATTAGGATCAATTCCTTTCAAGATGTAGTAAGGAATGTCATGATCTGGATTTGGAGGAGGTGCATCAATAACCTTTCTTTTCTTTGCAACAATCTTTTTCTTTTTCTTATTCCCTTCAGAATCATTAGAATCCTCATCCTCATCTTCAGAATGAGAGGACTGAGGTTTGTCATACAGATCATCAATTTCTTTGAACAAAGCTTTTTCTTTATCTTATTTAGCCTTCTCAATGGCTTTTCTCTTTCTTCTTCTAGAATGTCTTGGGCAATGAGATCATCCAAGTCTGGTCCTGGAGTATCATCCCAGACAGTGGAGAACTCAGGTGAGACAGCAGTTGTACTTACTGAAATACTCTCTGGCAGATGTTCAACTGACCTAACAGCTTCAAAGTCCTTCTCAATGACAACCTCTGAAGATTTAACTGAAGTCCACTTATATTCTAAGAAGGATGTAATGATTCCTTCTAGGTATCTGGCAATGATGGGGGTAGAAAGTTCTTCAAGACAAACTCTAAAAGCACGAGCTGCTTCAGTTATAGTATCAAAAATAATAACTCTATCAAAAAACTGAAGGCACATTGGTCTCTTATAGCACACAATGGCCTAAAGGGGATCAAAGGAGCAAGGGGAGGACTGAGATATGTACAGATCTCCACAAGATGAGAGTGAGGATTCATCATCTGAAACTATAAAAACATCCATATCTACAACTAGAGCATCTATATTTACAACTGTTTCTTATACAAAATCTGGAATATATCCATCTGGCACTGTATCTGAATTTTCTAACTCTAATGCTGCTGGAGAATTCTCAACTGGATCAACATGAAGAGCCCAAGCAGAGCCTGAAGCATCTTCATTGAACATCTCCCCCTGCCTGGGTTCAGTGACAGCTAAACCCAGGCCCCCAGATGAAGAAGGGACTGTGAGGGCAGAGATAGAGGCATTAAGGGTTGAGATAGAGGTGACAAGGGGTGCAATGGCTTCCTCTATCATTGTTTTGATAGAGAGGGTGATGAGTTCCATGATTTGTGCAATGAATTCTGGTGTTATTTGAAAGGATGGAGGAATGGTGGATGGAGAAACATCAGTATGGATGTTCTGCTGAGCTGGGATTTCATCAAGTGGGGAATTGTGATGAGATGGGAGATTATCAGTGGGTGAATGATGATGGGTAGAGGGAGTCAGTAGATTAAGCATGGAATCTAGGCTGAGGTTAGGTAACTCAGCTAGGTCAGCTGGAGGTGGAAAAGCAGGTGGAGATGGATGGTTTAGAGGAGAGGCAGTAATGTTGATGGAGGTGGATGGCAAGGAGGGTACAGCAGGATGTTCTTCACTGGGGTGGAGAGTGGCTTCAGAAGCCCTTGTGCTCTCAGATGGTATTGGAGCAGACTTTGCCTTTGAGGGTTTCTGAATGACCCTCTTCCACTTAGCAAACAGAGAGGAATCAATCCTTTTGCTGGCATTTATGGCTGTAGGAGCAGAGCTCAACAGCTGGGAAGCTTTCTTGGATAGAAAGATCCCTATTATCCTACCTTGAGTAACCTCTTTCTTATTGTTCTTCTTCCTGATTAATTCAAACAACAATCCAGCCCAATGGATTGCTTTCTTATTCACAATGGCAGACATTAAGGCAAACTGTTGCCGGTTAATGTTGTCATTAGCAGAGTGCTTCCAGAGCAGTACTTTTCCAACTAAATCAGCCAGGAACTTAAAACCGACTGATAGGTTTACCTTTAACAACTCTGACGGTATGCCTTCTGCATGCCCCATCTCTATCAGCATTCTTCCATACTCAATGCTATCTTGTTCATATTCATCTGTTCCATTCTGTAACTCAAAAATTTTAGTAAGAATATCGGGGGTGAGAGTTACCTCAACACCGTTGATAGTTCCAGTCATCACTTTGTCATCAGAAGCAGAGGTATAGACCCATTCCTTTATCTCTAATAAGTTTAGTTTGATCTTAGAGGTCATCAGCTTCTTGAGTCCTTGCTCATCGCATAGCTGCAACATTTCCTTGAAAACAGGTTCACTGTCGTGGAAGGAATCGAAGTCAACAGAAAAGACAGCATCGAACTTCATCACCAAAAGAGTTGCAGGTGCAATCGCCATGACGAGGAAATCGCAAGATGTGAGAGCAGAAAACGCGGGACGATGGCTCGAAATAACTCCTGAAAGCAGAATACGAAAAGACGGAGTCTGACGACGATCTTCAGACCTAAATAGACGATTGGCTTGAAATAAGCTAGAGTCGTCGATCTCTGAATGAAGATCAAAGACAATCGGTCGACTATCATCGATCGTCGATCGATTATCGAAGCAGAGTCGTCGATCGTTGATCGACTATTTCTGTATCTAGGCGCGAAGGACTATCGTAGACCTAAGGTCGATGATTTAGCTTTATCTGTTCGACTATCGTCGAACTCCGTTCGACGATCTCAGAACAGATTTCAACTTGGCAGCTTTTATACTTAGTCTGATCCATTCATCATGCCTAGTTGATTCAAAAAGAATAGATGTTTCTGTTCATCTAAAGGCTTTGTGAAAATATCACCTCTTTGAAGATCTGTGGGTATAAACTCAAGATTTATTTTATTCTTGTCAACACAGTCTCTAAGGAAATGGTGTCTAATGTCAATGTGCTTAGTCCTAGAATGGTGCACAGGATTTTGTGCTATGGAAATAACACTGGTATTGTCATACATGATTTTGGTGTTCTTATGTGTGTACCAATAATCCAAAAGTTGATTTTGAATCCACAGAATCTGTGAACAGCAACTAGCAGCTGCTATATATTCAGCCTCTGCAGTTGAAGTTGAAACAGAGGTCTTCTTTTTACAAAACCAAGAGACTAATCTCTCACCTAGAAACTGACAAGCCCTGAGGTGCTCTTCCTATCAACTCTACAACCAGCATAGTCAGCATCTGAGTATCCAATTAACTCAAATTCTGACTCAGCTGGGTACCAAAGTCCTAAATTAGGACATCCCTTCAAGTATCTTAATATTCTCTTGAGAAGAGTCAAGTGAGATTCCTTGGGGTTGACCTGAAATCTAGCACAGAGGCATGTGACAAACATTATATCAGGCCTACTTGCAGTTATATATAATAGGGAACCAACAATGGCCCTATAATATTTCTGATCAACAGGCTTGCCCTTTTCATCAGAATCAATAACTATATTAGTAGCCATAGGTGTGTGCATTGCTGAAGCATCTGCCATCCCAAACTTCTTTACCAATTCCTTGGCATACTTAGATTGGGAAATGAAGATACCATCAGCATCTTGTTTCACTTGGAGACCAAGGAAATAAGACAACTCACCCATACTACTCATCTCAAACTTAGAATGCATTAGGTCAGAGAACCTTTTGCATAGTTTGGGATCAGTGGAACCAAATATAATATCATCCACATAGATTTGAACTAACAGGATTTTGTCTTTGTGGTGCTTAATAAAAAGGGTTCTATCAACTAAGCCTCTATCAAACTTATGTTCTAATAGGAAGCTAGCTAGAGTCTCATACCATGCTCTAGGAGCCTGCTTAAGTCCATACAGAGCTTTTTGTAGCTTAAAAACATGTGGGGGGTGAGTTGAAGAAATGAAACCAGGGGGTTGTTCAACAAACACCTCTTCCTTTAGCTCCCCATTTAGGAATGCACTCTTTACATCCATTTAGAACACCTTAAACTTCATGTAGGCTGCATAGGCTAGAAAGATCCTTATTGCCTCTAGCCTTGCAACAGGAGCAAAAGTTTGATCATAATCTATGCCTTCTTCCTGTCTGTAGCCTTGTGCTACAAGCCTTGTTTTATTCCTTATGATAATGCATTGTGCATCCAATTTATTTCTAAACACCCATTTAGTGCCTATAACCAGTTGTCCTTTTGGTCTTGGAACCAAATTCCACACTTTGCATCTCTCAAACTGGTTTAGCTCTTCTTGCATGGCAATGATCTAGTGGGGATCTTGCTCAGCATCCTTTATGGTTAGGGGCTCTATCTGAGAAAGAAAATAGGCAAGCATCACATCTTGACTTAGTTGATGTCTAGTTTGCACACCAGTTGAAATGTCTCCAATCACTTGAGATGTAGGGTGATCTCTAAGTGTGACATAATCAATTGGTGGTATGTGATCTTCAACAGCAGTTGGAATCAATTCCTCTAGTGGAATTAGATTTGATGTTAGTGCATTTGCAATCACTTCCATCTGATCTTCTTCACTTTCTGAATCAACTATCTGAGGTGTTGATTGAGGTTGAATCTCCTGAGTGAGTTTCAGCTGTAACACCCTGAAACTCAAAAGAGGGACGGGTGGCGCTTTAAGCCAAGTCTGGGACTTAGAGCTGGTGTCACGGGCCATGACACGGGCACAAACACAGGCGTGTCACATTTGACACGGCCGTGTCGGGTGCCGTGTCGCAGGCCGTGTTCGTTGAGTAAGGCACACGGGCCATGACACGGCCACAAACACGGGCGTGTCACATGTGACACGGGCGTGTCGGGTGCCGTGTCACAGGCCGTGTCCTTCTCGGGTTGCAAATGTTGGCAGTTGCACACGGGGCGTGACACAGGTCGAGACACGGCCGTATCACATGCGACACGGGCATGTCGGAGGCCGTGTCGAATGTTGTGTGCTGGTTATCACGTCGGTCGAGACGGCGAATGGGTGACACGGCCATGCACACGACCGTGTTGCAACCCGTGTTCGGCCCAGATTTTGTAATTTTGGGCTGAATCGCAGCCTTTCGATTTCTTGATTTGGGATCCGACGGCTCAGGGCTGTTGCTGGTATGTTATATCCGGGGAATAGGGTTTGAAACCCTTATTTTCATCTAAGCCTTCTCTCTCTAAATCCTAGAGAGAAGGGAGAGCAAGGAGGAGGAAGAAGACCAAAGATCCTGTCACCGGCGGAGCTTCAGAGCTCCAAATCACGATCCGAGTCCGGATCCGCAAAGGTGAGGCCGATACGGTGCTTTCCATCCAGATAGATAATTATGGTGCCGAGGAAAAGCATAAGGGTAACGATTCTCTTCTTGAGCATGTGAAGCTCTTCTTTCTTTGTATGGGAAAACCCCTCTCCCGCGAGTGTGCGACGAGATTGTGGTATTCCTTGGGGTAGATATGTAAAGTCCCCCTTGTTAGAGTCCGTAATCGTAGTACGGACATAGGCATGGTGTGTGAAGCCTACCCGGACATGTTGTCCGGATCGGTGATGTTTTACTATGCATATTTTAGCCGGAGAAGACTCCGAGCGTTTTGATTGTTTTCGGGTTGCTATGCGGTAGAATGCATCAGGGAATCTTGGGGATTAACCCCAAGGCACACCCGAAAATCTGGCCGGAAGTGAAGTTCTGCCATTTTGGTGGCCTGGGAGTCAGCCGGGAACATAGCGGGGCTATGTACCATGTTTGAATGCATCAGGGATCCTTGGGGATGAACCCCGTGGTTCACCCGGAAATCTGGACGGAAACGCAGTTCTGTCATATCGGTGTCCTGGGAGCCAACCAGGTATATAGCGGGGCTATGTACCGTATTTGAACGATAGTTGGGACTGGGGAAGCTTAGCCCGCGTCAAAGGCCAAATGGCAACGGCGGGGTGAGCAATTGGCTGGTGGACCCCTACCCGCTCCATCTGCTCGGTTAAAGCGACCTAAAGTTTTACGTGGGACTTACCGAGGTTTGGAGATCGAGTCTAGGCTACGGCTGAAAGGAATAAATGCTCACGAGGTTGCCACCCTGGGGGTGGTGGCGGAGTCAAGGAACAGACGGGGTTCGGACCGGCCCGCCGAGTAAGTGCCCTGAGAGCACGGGGTGTACGGCCGTGTGAGCGTGCACCTGTGATGTGATGCTTATTTTGCTATATTGCTTGTTTTGCTAACAAGTGCAGGGAAGAAGCTTTGCGCATCGGTTTGGGGGCGGAATCGTTATAATTTGGTCAGCATAGCTGACCGTTGCCTTTGTTTACCATCGTGCGGTGGATTGTTGCTTGCAGGTGCTGCGGAGCCGAGAGGTAAATAGCGGGCTAAAGCCCAAGTTGCTGTGCCGACCCTCGAAGACCAAATGTTGAGTGTTTTCCTTTTTGTACTCATGTGTGACTGACCTGCGTGCCGAGGTTTGGAAGACACTTTTATTAAGCAAACTTTTATACGGCCATAAGGCCATTTCTGTTTAGTGTATTATACATTCCTTCTTTGTTTGAGTAGTGGACATTCATGCTTGACAGGGTTCTTTATTCTTTGCAACCTTAATAATTTGCTTCCGCTAAATGCTCTGTGTAGGACGTTGTGATTGGTTGAATGGTTTCAATGCGTAACCAACCGGTCTGTCCGTAGTATATGGCGTCGGGCCCCGGCCGGACCTACTGTTATATACTATGTGACTGATAGGGGTGTTACATCAGCTCATCCAAATTTTTGCATAACTCTGGTACCTGCAAATAATTGATGGAGGAAGTTTCCTTCTCTCTGTAAAACATCTTTGTTTCATCAAATGATACATGAACTGATTCTTCAATTTTCAGGGTGGATTTATTAAATACCCTATAAGCTTTGCTTACTTGGGAATATCCTAGAAAGATTCCCATTGAAGCTTTTGCTTCAAACTTTCTAATGTATTATTTGTTATTATTATGAATGTAAACTACACACCCAAAGATTCTAAAGTAATCTATTTTAGGTTTCTTTCCTTTAAGCAATTCATAAGGAGTCTTCCCCTTAAGTTTATGTATCAGACTCCTATTCAGTACATAATTAGCTGTGCTAACTGCTTCTTCCCAGAAGGATAGAGGCATGTTAGCATCTGCTAACAATGTTCCTGCAGCTTCAATTAGGGTTCTGTTTTTTTCCTTTCAACTACCCCATTTTTTGAGGAGTTCTAGGAGCAGAGAAGCTATGCCTGATACCTTCTTTCTCACAGAATTCTTGCATAAGTAGAGATTCAAACTCAGTACCATGATCACTTCTGATCAAGGTAACTTGAGTAGAATACTCAGTCTGTATACAAAGTAGAAAATCTGTAAGAATTTTAAAGTTATCAGATTTAGTTCTCAAGAAGAACACCCAAGTGAACCTAGAGTAATCATCTACAATAACTAGGGTATAGATCTTCCCTCCTAGACTCTGTACAGCTATTGGACCAAAGAGATCCAAGTGCAATAGGTACAGGATTCTAGGTGAATCACTTTTATTTACAGCTTTGAAACTATTCTTAGTTTGCTTGCCTAGTTGACAAGCCTTGCATAAACCTTCCTTCTTGTAAGGGCATGATGGCAAACCTATGACAAGGTTGTATTTAGATAATCTAGATATATTTTTAAGGTTGACATGACCTAGCCTCTTATGCCACAAGGTATTATTACTACTCACTTCATTAAATAAACAGATTTCAGAAGAAGTGGAATTAAAATCTACAAGATATATATTACCTTGTCTAATACCTACCAGTACAATTTTATTGTTCAAAGTAATATTGCATAAAGTATTAGAAAACCAAATCTGATAGCCAGTATCACAGAGCTGACTTACAGAAATGAGATTGTGCTTCAGTCCTGTGACATAAGCTACCTTCTTGAAGTTCACTGACCCTAAGGTGAATTTGTCATTCCTTCTGTCTGACCACAGCTGGAATCACCAAAGACCACTTTTGGTCCTAACTTGGCTTTGAAGCTTGACAGGTTATCTTTATTTCCTGTCATATGCTTAGAGCATCCACTATCCAAATACCACTTGTCCTGAGTGATAGGATAGGTCTTCAACTGCAAAAAGATAAATTAGACATTGTGAACCCAGGTAACCTTGGGTCCATTGTTCTTCACAAAGGAAAAACTAGAAATAAAAGAATATGCAGGTTGAGAGTGATATCCTAAGGGATGAGATCTCCTAGGTGGGATGGTCCAATTTGAAACTATATTAGCAGACCTAGGATTGCTATTAAACTTATTGTTTCTATTAGCATTATGGTAATTTTGAAAATTTAATTCTGATCGTCAATCGGTGGTCGACGATCGGTACCCAGATCGTCGATCTTGGTTCACAGAATAGAATTCTGGGTTCCACGATCGTCGATCTCTGTTCGACGACTCAGACTGAGATCGTCGATCGCTCATTGCTGAGTAATTGTTCCCAGCAGGTGATTTCATAGATCGTCGATTTTCGTTCGATGATGGGTGCAGCGATCTTCGATGTGCGTTCGACGATTTTTGTATTTCTATAAACTTCTATTTCCTTTTGTTTCTCTTAATCTTATTTAGCATTTTCTTGGCTTTCTGGACAACCTCAGTATTGTGTATTCCATTTTCAGAAACAAACTTTACTGGTGTAGATAGATTATATTTAAGGAGCAATGCGGGTTCACTTGAGGAGGCACCTAAGCCTAACTTATTGTTATCTGTCCTAGTGTTGGCAGTGCTGGTGATTTCTAGCAATTTAAGGCTTCTGCCATTAAGTGAATCTTCTAATCTTTTAGTTTTAGCTAGTTCTAATTTAAGAAATTTAATTTCTTCAGTTGATCTAGTGAGTTCAGCTTCTAACTTAATGTTTTCACTAGATACAGTCTCTGATTCAGCTAGCTTTTCTCTAAGCAGTTTAATCTCCTTTTCTGAGCTAAGTAAGTCTAGGCAGAGAGTTTTAAATTCATGCTTAAATTCACTTGAAGTAAAATCATAAGATGCAATTACCTGATCTTCATCAGATAACTCATCCCCCTCATCTTCAGTCATCTCTGCAGCTGAGTTACTGCTGTAGGCATTGATTGCCATAAGGCAAATCTCCTTAGCTTTCTTCTCTTCTTCATCATCTTCACTGGAGCTGGAAGAAGAAGAATCTTCCTCAGAATCACTCCAGGTCTTTGTAATAAGACCTTTGTCTTTCTTCTTGTATTTGTGAGAGGATGTCTTGGAGTAGTGATTCTCATGATCCTTTTCTTTTCTCCTTTCCTTATGCTTTGTCTATGGACACTCAGGGAGAATGTGTCCAGGATTCCTGCATCCATAGCAAATAATTTCTTTAGATGGAGTTTTGTCATACCTTGGCTTGTCATCATATTTTGATGACTTCCTTCTATTGTCCTTTCTGCCCATCTTGTAAAATCTTTTGGCAAAGAGTACCATTAGTTCTTCATTTGATTGAGTCACCTTGGACTCATCATCAGCCTTAAGAGCAAGGGTTTACTCTTTCCTTGTTGGAGTAGGAGCTTTAGCTTCAGCTTCAGCTTCCCTGGTCTTCAGTACTTGCTCAAATGATTTGAGCTTGCCAAGGAGGGCTTCAGTTGAGATATCTATTGTACTTCTGGACTCCTTGATTGGCCAGATTCTGAGATCCCATGTGCTGGGAAAGCACATCAGTATTTTGTCATTGACTTCTGTCAATGTAATCTCCTTATCAAGTGTCCTCAGCTCATTGATGATGGAGCTGAGCCTTGTGTACATGGCTTCTACAGTTTCAGCCTCTTATTTCTTGAAGTTCTCATATTGGGATATGAGGTTTGACCTTCTGTCCTTCCTCTCATCTGCTGAACCAGCTATAATCTGATTCAGAGAGTCCCACATGGCTTTTGCTGAGCTGCAGTCAGCCACTCCTTGGAATGTCTCATCAGACATGGTCTGGGTCAGAATATTCATAGCTTTGGCATCAGTTATCTTGGCCTTTTTGTATGTTTCATTATAGTCAGGAGGTGGCACAACACTGAGATTTGTAGAAGTTGTAGCAGTAGTTGCAGCAGGTGGAGTTGGTGGCCCTGTTAAGATAGAAGAAAAAATATCTTCATCAATAGAGCTCATGTAGAGTCTGATTCTTGCCTTCCAGATACCAAACTTAGCTAAGTTGCATACTGGAGGTCTGGTGCTAGAGTAATCTTTGTACTGGGCCATGAATCTAGTGTGAGTGTATATGGTATCAAAGTATCTTATCACAAGATCTTATGGTTTAGGTGTTAGCCTGTTCAACCAATCAACCAAGGAATTGTAAGTTATTGAATAACCAACCTCCCTCTGAGACCAATTGAAAGTGAGTGGATAAGATACTTACTACTCTAGAGGGGGGGGGGGGTGAATAGAGTATTCAAAAATGAAGAGACTCTAAACACTTCTCTTGAGCTATTTGCGGAATATAAAAATAAAAGCTTTAAACTTACAATCTATCAGAGTGTAGTGAATATAAAGCAAGCTAACTGAAGTTTCAGTTTAGCTTTATACCTAACACAGCACTTAACAACCTAGTTAATTCTTTCACAGCCACAGTGTATAAGTTAAGGTAAGCCACCAGACGACACAAGAAGTTTATAGTGGTTCCCCAATTGGGTACATCCACTCTTCTACCACCCTGGTAGGAATCCACTACAGATTTTTGTTCAGGTGCCCTTCCACAACAAGATCTGCTGCAGGTAGATCTAGAGACCCTTTGAGCTTTTGATCAGGAGCCCAAAATCCAATAGGTTTTGATCAGGTACCCTATCACCAACAGTTCACTTTTGAAGGGAGAGATAACCCTTTTACAAGGAGGTTAAAAGGAAATATAAAAAAAAAGTTGGTGTCTTCTCTGTGTTCAGAGAAGCTAGTGGATTTCTCTGAGAAATCAAAGCTCCCCTGGGCTTGGAGAATATCCAGGAAGAAGCTTTGCTTCAGGGGGAAGGAACTTCAGATTGCTTTTGAACTATTTCTGATGCAGCTTTGAAGAAGATTAGAGATGATGATGGTGGTTATTCTTCAGCAGCTTTTGCAATCTGGGAGGAGAGTTCTTCTAGAAAGCTTTGAGCACTGAGTGTTGATTTTCCTGAAGATAGGATGAACTTAGGAAGCAGCAGAAGAACAAATTCTTTTCTTGAGAGCTCTTGTTCTCTCACAATTGATGCCCAGTTCTATTATTTCTGCATGTATATATTCTCTCTATTGTATTCAGCCAGCTATATATTATAATACAGAGCCTTTTTATTTTTTTAATATTGCCTCGAGCCCTGCACAAAAAGTCTTTCCAAAACAATATAATAAGTCAAATAAGTAACCTGCAGAGATAGTCTTTTCTGTCAATCCCAAAAAGGATTTAAGGATATTAAAATATCCTATCATTTTTACTTTACACAAATGTACATGAAACAAATCCTAACGGTTATAAAACAGCTGTACAGAATCCAATCTTTCCTTTTAACAAAACAAACGGCTCTATTCTTTCAAAATCTTTTAAAACACTGCATATGAAATATTACAGATAAGCAATAGAGTATAAGCATTTTAAATAAGCAGCATATCTGAATAAAATATGATTTAAATAGGAGTAAATGAATCAGGAAATCAGATGAAATAAATATAGATAAAAGCAAACAAAAGTTGTCGAGCTAAGAACGAAGATCGTCGATCTGTGCAAGCAGATCGTCGATCTGAAGGCAGAACAAAACTAGACAGCAATCGTCGACCTCGGCAAGACGATCGGTGATCTAAGCAAGTAGATCGTCGAACCAATTTCAGAGTACACAGCTCTAAGATCGTCGATCTTCAATCGAAGATCGTCGAGCGGCAGTCGACTATCGTCGAGCTCAATTCTATAAAACAGAATTTCCATATCAATCCAATCTCAACTATCTATCTGGTTCTATTCTAACTAAACCTAGGGTAGACTAACCTTTAGTCTAACCATTGACCATAGATAAATCTTGGGTCAATTAAGCCTAAAAGAGATAACATTGCCCAAATCAAAACTAGGGAACCAACAAGATGTCAACTCAAAAGAGTTTGACTTGTGAGATGAAGATCTCCTAGGTAGAGACCTTGCTAGGGCTTGTGCCCTAGAGATTTGATGTCTTCAACCACTCCTCTCTTCTTGTGAAGATGGTGGACTTGGTTTCGTGAAGAAAAATGGTCTAATGAGGGTGAATAAGTGAGGAGGAATTTCTGTATATAACTTTGAATAAATGTCTACAAGAATAAGTTGAACTGATGTCATTCAAGTTGCTTTAAGATGCGTGCAGAAATCTATTTTCTGTGCGCAGCAAACTACAATGCCGTTTTCAGGTATGATAACGAAAGATCTGGGCTTTCGACTAAACACGAAAGTCATAGCCCTTTGAAAGAAATTTACAACGGGTGGTTACCTGTTTTTATACGAGTCTTGTAGACTCAGGAATGTCCAGTCGAAGTTGCTGTACAGTCAAGTCTTGTGTACATATTGTTCTCGGGTTAGTGTAGATCTGGGTTTGAACTTGGTAGAGAAGTCATAGTAGATTAATGTTGAGGTTTGCATGTGGTTTGCTGAACTTAAACTATTGGTGATTGTTCTAAGCAAATGATTGATGGGATTTAGTTGATAGATCCTTAAGTAATCAAATGGTTTGGTGGAACATTATTATAATAATGGTTTGAAGGAGGTCGACAAACAAATTTTTTGGGTAGGCTAAAGAACAAATAAATAGATACGTTGATTGAACAAATGATATTCCCGTGGAAGCATAATTGATTGTGAATGCTTAACTTTAAGAAAGAATTGGATGAGGTCAATGCATGGACATATGATATGATGATTAGATGAATGTGTATATTAATCCTCTGCTTAAAGTTGAGTATCCCTACGAGTAGCAGCGTGAGATTGGTATATTGTGTAAGGTGGCTTGCCACTTGTATAAATGATGAACCCTTGTGTGATAATGTGGAAGGGTTGGAAGTGCGTGTGTGTTTGCCGCACTGGAATGATATGTTGATAACAGAATCAGTGTGGAACCCTTGCGTGCTGTTGAGCACGGGATGTGAATAATAAAAAATGGACTCAGTGTGGAGCCCTTATATGAGAAATGCATGCGGTGTGAGTTGACACGCGGTGTCATAATCCTGGGTTAAGGATAGTGTGGCAGGTTTACGAGCTCATCAGTCATCACACCGATGATAGTTGGCCGATAGACTTGCACAGTGGGGCTTTGGTCCTCGGTGCTCATACCCGAGGCTCCTTCTGTGCTAGTGGACGATTAGGCTTTGGTCCTTTGGTGATACGTTCCCTTAGTCTCCTTCCATGCCACGATGATAGGCCAGCTTAGGGATTCGTTCTTGGTGCACATCTACCAGAGACCCCTCTGAGCCGTAGTACGCATACGAGCATTGCTATTGTGTTCTTAGCATTGAGGCGTACGGAGGCCTAGGATTGGTAGTGTGAATGCCTGCCTAGTAGTGGAAAAGACCGTTCCACTTTCACCGTCTGGCCACAACGGATGGCGCCTGAGAGGTTAGCTACCTGCTCGAAAAGTGGGAACTACAAGTCCGTGTCGACGTATAAATTGCATGTATACGGGCATGGGTGAGTCATCATAAGTCATTCATAACATATCATTGCATCACATAAGATCCTTATCATATAAGTTTCTATAGACACTCTTATATGATGAGTTACTTTTCTGTTAAGCCGATCCTTAACTTATATGTCTGTATGGACATTCATATAAGTTAAGTTACTTCTTGTTGTATATTCCTACTTGTACACTGCAGTTGATAGTAGAACTGCTAGTTTATATTGATGTAGTTGCTTTGATATACTCTGATATAGTGTAGCACTTTGCCACCTGTTTAGTACTACAACTATTATATATATTGTACCATTTTCCTTTCTCTGCCCAGTTCCTAAGAGTCGCCGGGGGAGCGGATGTGATAGTCACTTAGTCTTTATGACTAACGGTTGCTACGTCTTCCTTTTTAGGAGTAAACCCCGTTGATAGAGCAATAATCGGTTATGAAGGAGGGCAGCAAGGCCCGAGTGACGAGTCCTGGTGTGACGGCACCATCGCTGCCATCTGTGACTGATGTGGGTTTTTGAGAGACTTAGTTTGTAGCCTTCATGGCATGTTGTACTCTGATATTATAGAATCCTTGGTTGCTTCTTTTTATTTGATGTATTTGTTTTAGACTATATACTTATGTGGATTTGACTTTGCTTTAATTATAATGTTGGGTTGGCCATGATGATATTGATTTTAGCCGACAGGATAGGCATCTTGTGGTACAGGTCGACCCGTGTATTGGCGCTACCGCAAGGAGGCTATTCTGGGCATATGACTCCCCTCAGCCGTGTCTTGTGTTCCGGGAGGGGGGGGGGGTCTTACAAATGGTATTAGCTTGCAACGATCCTCAACTAAAGAAGTCAAGGAACATTGGTGCCACCCCGCTCGATTGGTCAGGTTGCAGACAAACTGACTTAGCAGAAGAAGTGTTGTGCCCATATATAATTCATTCTAAGTATGTCCAATCATGAACCTATGATTAGCCAACCTGACCATAGGTTTGTACCATTTGTGTAGATCCCGGTTAATATAGAGCCAGTAGGGGGCACCCCCTCCCCATCCGTACCCACTCAGTTTCAATAGTCGGAGCTAAGAAAGACGTTCATGTCTATTTTGGACATGTTTAGGGCTCAACAGGCTCCGGTGCAACATCAAGCCCCGAGATCTAATTGGTTAACCACGTTCCGGTCTCTCTCTCCACCTGCCTATCATGGGACAGAGTCGGCCGTGCGTATAGAGGAATGGATCGACTCAGTGCAAGAATTAATCGCGGGAATCCGATGTCCAGCCAGCATGGCTGTGACATTAGCCGTGTCAGTATTGGAATCCCACGCCAAGAGGTGGTGTAAGTCCCTCATGGGCTCCACCTTTCAAGGTCAGATGTACACAATGATTAGTTGGAGTGAGTTTTCAGAAGCCTTCTTGGAACACTTCTCTGATTCATTCTAAGTATTTTAGGACTTTATATTTAAATCCCTAAATTTTATTTTTGTATTTCTTTTGATTTAATAAATTTTTAGTTTAATTAAAAATTATATTAATTTCTTATAAGTACTTCTCATATTTTTGCTCTAGAAATGCAAAAGCTTAAGTATGTGGGTATTTGATAAGTCAATATTTATAGTAGTTTTTATATAGTTTTTATTTAATAAATAGTTATGTTTCTATTTAGTTGTTATTAATATTTGTATTAATTCTTCTGTTTTCTTATTACAGGTTAATCTGGGTTGCTAATAGAAATTTGGATCTTATAGAACTGATCAGGAGATGAAATAGAGAAAAGCTGGAAATATGTCAAGAACACGCTCCGATCACGGGCGTGACTAGCAGGCGTCACCCTCTAGGAGCAAGCTTCACTATAGTACCCTTAATTAAGTGGAGTGATTTGACCTTTGATCGACCTAAATTACGATTGAAATAGTCCAAGTGGGAGAATGTAAGTTTTCCTGATTATATGTGGACTAATTCTATCAAGTCTGTACAACCTTGGGCTCGCAGGGGGCGACTCAAGGAAGAGTGCTGAAGTAAGGGCGATATGGGAAGAGAGACTGCAGGGGCGAGTCGGCCCACAGGGCCCACTCGCTAGTTCTTTAAAAGAGGCAAAATGTTTTAGGCGAGACGGGAATACGTAGCAGGCTTGACGGATCCCGCGGCATGTGCTAACTCTTGGTGGCGAGACGCATCTCGCAAGGCGGGGAATTTGCGAGACGAGCAGATAGGTTCCCCTAGCCCGCCGGGTATGTTCCCACTCACCATGTGAGAAAAGATGTTTTTACTCTTACCCAAGAGGGGATTTTACTCTTTTACCCCAGGCAATTTTACTCTTTTGCCCTTTGTGGTCTGCATATAACACTTCAGAACAACGGATTTTGACTGTTGGCAGACCCAACCCAGGGTATTTTGGTAATTTTAGAACGGTTTAGTTTGGTTATTGGCAGGTCAAACTTAGAGGCCTATAATTAGACTGATAAGGTGCCTTGAAGAGGTTGTTGATCCCTTTGCTCTTCTTCCTCTAAGGCACCTAGCTCAATACTGGCTAGGGAGGGAAGAACTTCTATTTCTTCCGGGTAAGAGGTGGGACATCCAAGCTGAAGCCCACGGTCTGTTTCTAGCTTCCCAGACTCACGTCAAGAAAAGGTTTCAGGAAGAGTAGGTGTGTGCTGCAACTCTAGATCCGAACTCTAGGAGAAGTCGGGTTCCCGACTTCAACATTTTTGGTGCGGTGAGCGTGGATCGCAACTTACATAGAAGAATCATGAGCTACTTCATGGAGGGATATCTCGGTGAAGGAGACGGAGACGGGTCCCAGAACTTGGGAGAATATGTAGGAAGATAAGAATTCATGGCGTCCATTAGAGGCATCATGGACATGCTACTTGGGATCTCGCAGCGAGGAGATTACTCTACTCATCTACCTCAAACGTCCTATCTCGCGCATCAGGACGAGCTTGTCTCGGCAAGGGTTGGAGAGGACGCCTCCGGGGGGCGACCTGGAAAGGAGAAAGTAGTGGAAGGAAGCGGGAGAGACCTGACGGGCAGGGAGTTGTTCCCTAGCCCTGCGAGTGTCGTCTTGCCGGAGAATGTCGTTGCGCGAGTAGAGGCGGCGAGACCCATGGTGAGAAAGTCTCCTTTCTACAAGCTAATTCTTTCAGCTCCAGTCCCGGAGGGGTTCAGGGAGCCCGAAATGACCTACTATGTTGGAAAATACGACCCTCTCTAGCACTTGCAATGGTTCGAAGATGCGGTCTCCATCAGGCTAATGACGGACGCATTCAAATGCCGTCTTTTCGCCATCACCTTGAAAGATAAAGCTAGGTACTTGTTTCATCAACTCCCAACAGGATCGATCTATGGCTTTGAAGACTTGATTAGAAGTTTCCAGTTGCGTTTCTCAACCTTGAAGAAAAGGAAGAAGAATCCCGAGTCGATTTTTCTGATCCGGCAGAAGGCAGATGAATCCTTGGCCCAGTATGTGGACAGATTCCAAGAAGAAATATTGGATATTTAGGAGGTGCCAGGATTTGCTCTCCAAATGGCTTTCACCGTTGGACTACGAGTGGGTTTATTCAAGATGAGCCTAACCCGGAAAGCGCCGTTGTCATTTGAAGGGTTGATGGAGAAAGCAGCAAAAGAGATAGCGATGGAGGCGGCGAACCTGACCTTTGCCAGAAAATTGTCAAGGTTGACGGAGGCTGAGTCGAGAGAATCGGGAGGGGCAAGACAGCAAGAAGTAAGAAGGAGGGAGGAGCCGAGGGCACCGGTGTATCAGGAGTTAGGTTAGAGGCAACCAGGAGGTCCTGCTCAAGGGCAAGGAAGAGGTTTTCCCCAAGGGGGAAGGAACTACCAGGGAGGACCAGGACGATTCAACCAACAGGGGTGGGGATATGGTCCTAGACCACCCCTACCCCCGCCTCAACAAGCTATAGCCATCGGCCGAGGGAGAGGAAGGGGAAGAGAAAGGGGAAGAGCAGGAGCAGGAGCTGGAAGAAGGAGGAATCACCAGGAGGGGAGACATGGGGAAGAGGTAGCGTTGCCATATTGTGACTTCCATGAGGAGGAAGGTCATGTAACAGCTACCTTCCCGAAGTTTCTGGAGATGAAGAGAGCTAAAGGATCAGGGGAGCAGTAGCTACCAGTACGGATAGTGGAGATGGCTGGAACCGGGGAGGAGGACCGGTATGTTGATCGAGCTGATGTGGGGGATCGAGGTGGGATTGGAGTGATCCATAGGAGAGTAGGGATTGAGGCCCCCCGTTAGGCGAGCCTTCATACCATATATTGTCGGAGCGTAGCCTCGATGTCACAAACCCCTCCCCCGGATGAAAAAATTACCTTTTATCGGAAGGACATGCCGGACCACGAAGATCCCTTTTGTGATGCTTTGGTTATCTGGACCGCCATCGAAATCTTTACGGTGTCGCGGATCCTAGTTGATAATGGGAGTTCGGTGAATGCCATCTTTAATAAGACATTCAATGAGATGAGGGTGGAAGCTCGAAGGGTGCTGGCAATAGATAGGTTGTTGTTCGGATTCTCGGGAGAAAGGAAAGAAGTCGAAGGGGGAGTGGGACTCCAGGTAACTTTGGGAGGGCTGTCTAGGAATTGCCGTTTCATCATATTGGACGCCCCCAACAATTACAACGCCTTTTTCAGGCGCCTTTTGATCAGTGCCTTTAGGTGCGTCCCATCATCTTTTCACCAGTGCCTGAAGCTCAATGTCAGAGGAACCCAGATCCGGGTACGAGGAGATCCAAAAGCAGCCAGGGAGTTTTATGTGACGGCAGTGAATACTATTTCTTGGCAGGGAGAGGCCGAAGAAATGAAGAAGAGGATGGAACAATGGGAGCAAGAGGTCAGAGAAACGGTAGGAGAGAAGGAAGGAGAGAAGGAAGGAGAGATGGAGACGGAGGAGGAGACATAAGAAGTGGGGATGGAGAGAGGCATTGCGGTGGAGACAGAAACGACAGGAGGTAAGAAAGGAGAGATGGAGACGGAGGAGGAGAAAGAAGAAGTGTGGATGGAGAGAGGAATTGTGGTGTAGCCGGAAACGGTAGGAGAGAAGGAAGGAGTGATAGAAGGGGAAGGGGGAGAAGAAAACGAGAGAGAGAGAGGAAAGGGAAAAGGAAGACAAAGGAAGTAGGTGGGTCATCCAGGACGGAAGCTCGGTCGAAGAAGAGGGGAGGTTCGTTGTCTGAAGAGAGAGTTCCCATTGATGGGGAAGTGGAGAAGTTTCTAAGGGAGGTGGATGTAGCCGTTGCGGAGCGCGAGGTCGAAGATTGTGAGGTTAGAAAGCAGGAGGAGACGTTGAGGGAGCAGGAGGAAGATGAGTAACCATCCCGATTGAAGGCGGCAGTGGAAGTACTGGAGATAGAGATCCTCACCAAGGAAGAAGGAAAGAGAAGATAAAAGTTAGCGGGGAGCTCAGTCCCAAGGACCAGTAGGAGATCAGGGTGTGCGTGCAGAGTAATATCGACATCTTCGCTTGGAGCACAGCTGACATGCCAGGAGTCGACGCGGACATGGCGTGCCACCGTCTCAATCTTGACCCCAAGGCTCGTCCAATACAACAAAAGAAGTGAACCATCGCCTCCAAGATGGTCGGGCCTATCAGGAAATAGGTGGAGAAGCTGCTCGAGGCTGGATTCATATCTGCAAGAAAGTATCCGGGGTGGGTGAGTAACGTTGTAATGGTAAAAAAAGGAGAGGGGAAATGGAGGATGTGTGTGGACTTTTCACTTTTAAATAAAGCATGTCCTAAGGATTGTTATCCTTTGCCTCGAATCGACGCACTGGTTGACTCAGCCATTTGTTTTTCACTAATGATTTTTATAGATGCATTTTCAGGGTACCATCAAATACGCATGCATCCTCCAGACATCAAAGATGTTACCTTTACCACGGAGGATGAATGCTTCAACTACAACATGATGCCCTTCGGATTGAAGAACGCGGGGGCAACTTACTAAAGAATGATGGACCGGATCTTTCAGGATCAGAAGGGACGAAATCTCGAAGTCTATGTGGATGACCTGATGATCAAGAGTCGGGACCTCGGGTCCCACGTATTGGATCTGGAGGAAACTTTTGGGACCATAAGGAAATACAAGATGAGACTAAACCCCCTGAAGTGTGTCTTCGGGGCCAACTGGGGAAAATTCTTAGGACATCTCCTTGCTCCATCATGAGTAGAGCCCAATCCATACAAAGTGAAGGAAATCTTAGAGTTGGAATCTACAAAGAACGCCAAAGAAGTCCAACGTCTCGCCGACAAGCTGGCCGGATTTAGCAGGTTCCTCTCCCGGGCTGGAGAGAAGTGCTCGCCCTTCTTCCAAGCACTAAGAAGAGGCAAGAAATTTGAATGGACCACCGAATGCGAAGAAGTTTTCTGAGCTCTAAAACAACAACTCACCCAAACAACGCTACTCCAAGGGCTAAGAGAAGGGGAGGGTTTGTTATTGTACCTTAGAGTGGGGACCAGAGACGTGAGTTCAGTTCTTGTACGAGAAGAAGGAAAGAAGAAAATACCGATCTACTACGTAAGCAGGGTCCTAAAGAAGGCGGAGCTCAGATACGCCATCCTTGAAAAACTGGCTTTCGCACTCATCATATCGGCCAGGAAGCTCAGGCCATACTTTCAGGCTCACTTGATTCAGGTGGTGACAGATCATCCTCTCCGCCGCATCTATAAGGGGTGGAGCATTCCTGAAGGTTGGCCAAATGATAGAACTCAGTGAGTGCGACCTCATTTTTATTCCTCGGTTGGACATCAAGGCGCAAGCGGTGGCGGATTTCCTAGCAGACTATGTGGTGGAGGTCGGAGAAGCCGAAGCACCTCTTCTAGTTGTCTGGGAGATGTTAGTAGATGGAGCATCTGAGAAAAGTTCTTTTGGGGGTGGGATAATCTTGGTAAGCCTCAAAGGGACCAGAATTGAGCAGGCTCTGAAGATACACTTCACCATCACTAACAACTAAGCAGAATATGAGGCAATTATCACGGGACTCAAGCTAGCTCGGGAGCTGGGGATACATGACATCAAAGTCTCCACAGACTCTATGGTGGTAGCAGGACAAATCAACAGAGAGTTTGAGGCAAGGGAGCCAACCCTCCAGTTATATCTGGTGAAGGTCAAAGACATCATCAGACAATTCCGTAGCTTTTCAATTCGACACGTCCCGAGAGGGGAAAGTGCTCAGGCTGACCTGGTCGCCAAGCATGGCCCTCGGGCTGGAGGAACCATGACGGAGCTCTTCAGACCATCCGTAGAAGAAGGAGAATTGATGGAAGTGGACCAGCAGGGGTCTTGGGTGGACCCCTTCATCATTTTTTTGACCTCGGGACGTCTTCCCGAGAGGGACCTCGATAAGAAGCAAATTAGATATAAGTCGGCATACTACCTGCTGAAGGATGGGAGATTGTATCAAAAGACACTGTCCGGTTTGTTGGCTCGATGTGTATCCGAGGAAGAGATTCCAAGAGTTCTAGAAGAAATCCATTCGAGAGAATGTGGGAGTCATTCGTGAAGTCGGACCCTGGAGGGGAGGGTGTTGAGGCAAGGCTACTTCTGGCCTACCCTCAGGAAGGATGCAGAAGAATTCGCGAAGAGATGTAAAAAGTGCCATAAGTTCGCCCCTCTCTAACTCCTTCCCACCCAAATACTACGCACAATCACGACTCCCTGACCCTTTGCAATATAGGGACTAGATTTGGTGGGCCCCTTTCCCCAAGCTAGTGGACAAACAAAGTTTCTACTAGTCATGATAGATTACTTTTCCAAGTGGCTAGAAGTGAAGGCGTTGGCTAAGGTAATGTCACAAGTGGTCAGAAATTTCATATGGGTAGAGATCATCTGCCGGCATGGGCTTCCGCTGTCCATTGTCACTGATAATGGACCACAATTCACCAACAGGGAATTCGTGGAATTCTGTATCCAATTGGGCATAGACCTCCGCTTCGCCTCGGTACATCATCCTCGAAGTAATGGATAGGTAGAAGCCGCGAACAAGATTATCGTGAATCTTTTGAAGAAGAAAGTGGAGAACTTGAGGGAAAATTGGGTAGAGAAGCTCCCTTTGGTCCTCTAGGCTTTGAGGACCACGCGAAACACCTCCGCGGGAGAGACTCCCTTTAAACTCTCCCATGGCTTGGAGGCCGTTATACCTATAGAGTTCGAGGTTGAATCTCCCAGAGTAGCCGATGCAAAGAAAGGAGACGAAGGATGACGGGTAGAGAATGAAGAGGAGCAGAAGCTCTCTCTAGATCTGGTGGAGGAGCTCATGGAATTAGCATCGATCCGATAGGAAGAAGTCAAGCGCCGGATGATTAGATATTTCGATAAACATGTAAGGGTCAAGCAGTTCCAGAAGGGCGACTTGGTCCTCAAAAAGGTAGATGCAGCAGGCAGAGGAGCCTCGGTGGGAAAACTCAATCCCAACTGTGAAGGTGCCTTTGTGGTAAAGGAGGTCCTGAAGTCAGGAGGGTATCACTTCCAGGATGTGGATGGGATACCCCTTGATCGTGCCCGAAGCGACGACGACTTAAAGAGATTCTATCCCTAACATGTTTTTCGTTTTTTGAATGCTTGTAAATCAGTTGTGACCTTTTTATTATAAGGAAATCCCATGTGTCTTCTTTCACAGCATGAGGATGAAAAGGATGAATGACAAGGCCCCGATAAGACCCGCTGACCAGGCATTCATCAAGCTGGCAGGACTGTAGGCTCACTCGATGGTAGGATGAATGACAAGGCCCCGAGAAAGGCCCACTGACTAGGTTTTCATCAAGCTGACAGGACTGTAGGATTACTCGGTGGCAGGATGAATGGCAAGGCCCCGAGAAGACCCGCTGACCAGGCTCTCATGAAGATGGAAGGACTGTAGGCTCACTCGGTGGCAGGATGAATGACAAGGCCCCGAGAAGACCCGTTGATCAGGCTCTTATCAAGCTGGCAGGACTGTAGGCTCACTCGGTGGCAGGATGAATGACAAGGCCCCGAGAAGACCGCTGACCAGACTCTCATCAAGCTTGCTGGACTGTAGGCTCACTCAGTGGTTGGATGAATGGCAAGGCTACGAGATGACCTGCTGACCAGGCTATCCTCAATCTAGCAGGACTGTAGGCTCACTCGGTGGCAGGATGAAGGGCAAGGACCCGCAAAGACCTGCTGACCAGGCTTTCATCAAGCTGGCAGGACTGTAGGCTCACTCAGTGGCAGGATGAATGACAAGGCCCCGAGAAGACCCGCCGACCAGGCTTTCATCAAGCTGGAAGGACTGTAGGCTCACTCGGTCGCAGGATGAATGGCAAGGCCCCGAGAAGACCCACTGACCAGACTCTCATTAAGCTGGCAGGACTGTAGGCTCACTCGGTGGCAGGGTGAATGGCAAGGCCCCGAGAAGACCCGCTGACCAGTCTCTCATCAAGCTGGCAGGAGTGTAGGCTCACTCAGTGGCAGGATGAATGGCAAGGCCCCGAGAAGACCCGCTGACCAGGCTCTCATCAAGTTGGCAGGACTGTAGGCTCACTCGGTGGCAAGATGAATGACAAGGCCCCGAGAATACCCGCTGACCAGGCTCTCATCAAGCTGGCAGGACTGTAGGCTCACATGGTGGCAGAATGAATGGCAAGGCCCCGAGAAGACCCGCTGACCAGGATCTCATCAAGCTGGCAGGACTGTAGGTTCACTCGGTGGCAGGATGAAGGGCAAGGCCCCGAGAATACCCGCTGGCCAGGCTCTCATCAAGCTGGAAGGACTGTAGGCTCACTCGGTGGCAGGATAAATGGCAAGTCCCCGAGAAGACCCGCTGACCAGGCTCTCATCAAGCTGGCAGAGATGTAGGCTCACTCGGTGGCAGGATGAATGGCAAGGCCCCGAGAAGACCCGCTGACCAGACTCTCATCAAGCTGGCAGGGGTGTAGGCTCACTCGGTGGCAGGATAATTGACAAAGCAAATGGTGAGATCCCTCAAAGAGAAATGTCTTTATTAAACGGAGAAATTTTGTGAAAAATAAAAACTTCTACGGGAAGAAGAGATGGGTACAGTGCAAATGAAGACAGAAATTCCCAGCCGGTGCTTGGGAATGAGGGTATCGCCCATAGCGAGTGGGCACTCGTAGTAAAGGAAAGGTCTCTCCTAAGAAATGGAAGGCGAGTGGTTCCCAATAAAGGAGCGGGTTAAATTCTGGGGTCCACTCGCGCCGGATTTATCTCAAGGCGAGACGCGGGAAGGAAGTCAAATGGTCTCGCGCAATAAAGGGGCGAGAAGAAGCCCAAGGACTCGTGACCTAAATCGATTCTCGAGCGAAATGACGAGACGATGAACATCTTAGCCTCGCGAGTATAAACAAATTAGAGAGACGTCTCGCAATGAATAAAGCAAAATGCGAGATAAAAATAGAGCGAAGAGATGTAGCAAAAATTCCCATATGCATTACAAAAGAAAGAGAGGAGTATTCTCCCATGAAGTACTTCAATACCACAAAAAATAAATAAAAAATACAAGTAAAGAGGAAAAGCAAAAAAGAGGGAGAAAAGCTTTCCAGGTCTCGCCGGCAATTCTTCAGTCCTCCTTGCTAGAAGATGAATCCTCGTCCACCTCGCCATAAAGGTGCGGCACGAGGTCGCGGGCGGTGATGGACTCGGAGTCTTCCTTTACAAATCCTAGCTCCTTCATCATTTTGAGGACGAGCTCGACCGTCTTGATGTTGGCATCTCGGCTGAGATCTTCGAATTCTTCAACAGAGTAGTGAGTGTGCGGGAGAGCTTGGAATGGGTCCGGGAGAGAGGAAGGCAGAACGATGTCCCAGAGGTGGGCATTCTGGGCTTTCAACTCTTGTTCTCCTCTTCTAGGGCGGTTATGCGCGAGCGCATCCTATCCTCCGTCTCAGCATCCTACAAGAAACCCATCAATCAACAAAAGCATACTCGAGAAAGAGACTGGCTGAGGATAAAATTAAGGAACTTATCACACCGCCCTGGCTCTTGGCGAGGAGATTATCAGCAACTGTCAGCCTCTTCTCGAGACCTTCTGATTTCTCTTGCTCCGCCGCGAGGCCCGTCTCGGCCTATTTCCATTTTTTATTGTTAAAAGCGAGATGGCGCGAGATTCGATGCGAGAGCTCTAGGGCGCAGAGCTGAGTTTGAGCAGTATTCAAGACCAGATCTCGCGAGGAGTCCTTGTCAGAAGGATCTGTCCTAGGACCGCCGTAAAGTCCGTAGCTAAGGGAGAAGGTGTGGCTGGTGGGAGGGTCCTGCTTCCTCCATGAGGGAAAGAGGGTGGATACTGATACCCAGTTCGACTCCTTTTCCCACTGGAGGACTGGATCACCGGCTGCATCATGCACCACGGACCCCGTATTATAGTTCTGATGCGAGGCGGGGGTTGGGCGGCTGGAGGAACCAGCTTCGTGAAAGGGAAGCTCGACAGAGGGGGCTGAAATGTTGGCGGGTCAGTCGAATAGTGCCACCCCGCGAGATGGCGAGATGGCTTATTGGTGAGGCGATTGCGACTCTCCTACAGAGATGGGGCTCAAGGATCCCGACATCTCCTTCCTCTCTTTCTGGGCTACCTCTTTCTTCCCTTTCGGGAGCGTCACCACCTTCTTAACTTTCTTCTTGGGGCTGCGTCGAGGGGTAGCAACATTATCTCCATGTCTCTTCTTGGAAGGAGGAGCCAACGATTCTTTTGCTGCCTCGGCCGCCTTGCCGGCGAGTGCGAGAGCTTTTGACGGCCCAATAATGCTTAAGTACGGAGGATGGGTTGGGATAGTCCGTTCCCCTAAACAAACAACTTGATGACTAAAGATAGCGAGACAAAGAGATAATAAACAATAGATTAAAGAAGTGCGAAAGTACCTTCGCCAGGAGGCACGGGAGGAAGCGAGTCGAGGTCCCGCCTCAAGAAGTTGACCTCAAAATTATTTCCTATAAAGAAGTCACAGAGGACCTTATCCGCGCTGCCGACCTAGGGGGTCACGTTGAACATCTCAGCGGGCGACATGGATGCCAGTAGAACGCCTCCCAGGTTCCCGTGGATGAAGGCAAAGCGGGTAAGCTAGTTGTGGTTCTGGTTAGGGGTCTCGCACACCTTCAGGCCCTGTCCCATGAAGTTTGAGACGCCGTCATGGTTGGCGTGGTAGACGAATAACTTACAGAAAACGTTCAGACTGAACTCGATGTGCTCACGATGCATGTAACTGGCGAAGACAACTAAAACTGAGATGGCATTGGGATTTAGTTGCGCAGGGACAACTCCGAAATATTTCAAAACTTATTTTACCTCTGGCAAGAGGGGAAGTCTCAGCCCAGACTCGAAGTGCGAGACGGGGAAGGCGAGTTCAGTCGGGTAGAATGTATTGATCGACTCGCCGACCTTCGGAGGCCGCGACTCGAACCCCTCCGCTAGAAAGTCACAGGTGAGGAGGTCATAGTCCTCCGCAGAGATCTTGCCAGGGGTAAAATCGTGGTGAGTAAATCTCCTGCCGCACCGGCTACGCCCCTCGCCCTCCTCGGGTTTTTTCTTTCCCATAGTGTGCGAGATGATGAAAATGAAAGGAGGCGGAGAAAGAGTGGCGAGAGTAAGCCGCGAGAGAAAGGAGGCGAGAGATCTGGAGCTAAGAAGCAACAGGAGGGGGTATCACAGGCGTAAGTCACTTCGGTCTAGGGGGGAGGTATTTATAGCAGATAGTGAAAGTGGAAAAGGGGGAGGGAAAAACATGTAGGGGGAAGTTGAAGAGGTTGGCCGACGGTTTATTTTCTCTCTCCTGACCTCGAAGCGCGGCGCCCCACAGGGATTTTTACAAAGAGCCAAAAGTAAATGAAAAATCAATTAGATGTAGCTATAATAAGAGCCCAGCATGAAAGAAATCAACAGGATAGCATTATTTATAGTTTCATTCCGCACGAGGCGGACTTCATGTTCGCAAGACATAAATAATAAGTTGTAGTTAATAAAAATAACAGAATTACAAAGTATAATTAAATAAGCGAGACTATTAAGCAGGCGAGATGAGACAGAAGGTCTTCAGTTCTTGTTCCACTTCCAGCGCCCTCCCTCGCGAGACCTCACGCATGGGGGACGACCCGGAACGTGAAAGGTACGAACGACATCAAGACCGCAACGTGAGAGATGGAGTTGCTGGTCGACCTCGTTTATGATGGCCTTGGGGTCGGTCTCGTCTATCTTGACGTTGGCATCGACCTCGGTGGAGAGACGAGCGCATTCAATTTCCAACCAGTCAATGCGTCGGTCGGCAACCTGCTTGTCTACTTCCATCTCGCGGATGATGCGTATTTGCTTTCGGAACATCTCGGCCGTCCTACTCTTCATCTCCACCGGATCCATTGGATCGCCCAGATAGTTTTCTATCTCATCTTGGCGAGGAGGAGGCAAGAAGGCATGCTGCTCAGAGGATTCCTCCATGGCCGAGTCGACCTGGATACCTGCGCAGGAGCAAGCCAGGGATCGGATGGAAAGTTTAACCCAATAGCCTCGAATACCCCAGGTAAGGGGAGGAGAGTATATAGGAAGCGAGAGGACAAGTCTAGTTCACTTACCCAGGTTGCGAGAAGTCCCAGCGAGTTGCGAGCGATCATCATTCTTCACAGTTGGAGGGGTGGATTGCTGAGGCGAGTCGGAGTCTTGATGATGGATGACGGTAGCATTATGTGGATTTGCAGGCTGGGGATGATGGACGAGATCCCCCTGAAGAAGCATGAAGTAAGTAGGAGAGAAGATGGGCGAGGAGATGAAAATGAGGAAAGAGGGGAGGGGCAGGAGCACAAGTTTACCTGTCTCTCCTTGAGGGTCGCGAGATAGGGGCACGGATTTCCAAGGACGCTGGAGTAGACCCCTCGATCAAGAAGGGTGTGCCAGTGGTTTTCACCTTCTTCAGGCGGGACGACGACGATAAAGAGGCGGGGGTGCGAGCCAAAACGGGGGCCAGAGCAGCCACATTGGCCTTGTTTTGCTTACGCACCATCTTGAGACGTTCACGAAAACTCTAACTATGAGACATGGTGATGGTGGAAGAAAGGAAGAGATGAGAGAGGGGGGCATTCTCCATGTTGGGATAAGTGTCGCATATATAGGCCCAGGGGAGGGCCCCGCAAAATATTCTCTCATAAATGAACTTTAATGCCGCTAGCCTCGGTTGAACTTTCTTTCCGAGCTTCAGGCAACCTTGGAAAGAGCGGGGATTGTGTACAACCTTGGGCTCGCAGGGGGAGACTCAAGGAAGAGTGTTGAAGTAAGGGCGAGATGGGCAAAGAGATTGTAGGGGCGAGTAGGCCCACAGGGCCCACTCGCTGGTTATTTAAAAGAGGCAAAACATTTCAGGCGAGACAGGAATACGTAGCAGGAGAGACGACTCCCGCGGCATGTGCTAGCTCTTGGTGGCGAAATGCATCTCGCAAGGCGGGGAATTCGCGAGACGAGCAGATAGGTTCCCCTCGCCCGCCGGTTATATTCCCACTCGCCATGTGAGAAAAGATGTTTTTTACTCTTACCCAAGAGGGGATTTTACTCTTTTACCCCAGGTAATTTTACTCTTTTGCCCTTTGTGGTATGCATATAACCCTTCAGAATAGCGGAATTTGGCTGTTGGCAGACCCAACCAATGGTATTTTGGTAATTTCAGGTCGGTTCAGTTTGATTATTGGCATTTCAAACTCAGAGGCCTATAAATAAACCGATAAGGTGTCTTGAAGAGGTTGTTGATCCCTTTGCTCTTATTCCTCTAAGGCACCTAGCTAAGCACTGACTAGGGAGGGGAAGAACTTCTATTTCTTCCGGGTAAGAGGTGGGACCTCCAAGCTGAAGCCCACGGTCTGGTTCTTGCTTCTCAGACTCACGTCAAGAAAAGGTTTCAGGAAGAGTAGATGTGTGCTGCAACTCTAGATCCGAACTCTAGGAGAAGTCTGGTTCCCGGCTTCAACAAAGTCATCTCAGTCAAGCGTATGCGTCAGTACGAGTTTATTTGGATCTCCCGCGAGTGTGCCTCAAAATTTGTTTGCGCGAATAGTCGAATCTCGTGATAGGTGGGCTAGATTATTTCGACCTTCATTCCACAAGTTTGGTTTTCCTTTGGCACGAATTTTAGAATAAGTGAGAGTTGGGGTGCCTTTAGCATTTTTCACTACACTCTTAATCCCTCTCCTATTTAGGGACCAAAAACCGATCATTTAAGTAAGGAGAAATTTGATTTGTGAACAGGACGAAGTGGTGACTTGCGGTTATTGGCGTCCTCCTTCTCTCCCGATTGAAACTGCTCCTCTTCACGACTAAGTGCGAATTGTTGCTTTCCGATCGCGATCTCCGACGAAGCCATTCGACCTTCTTCCTTAGTTTTCTGTTTGCATTTAATGTAGCTTCACCAAGATCGCAAATAGCCCCAGCGAATGGCAATATCTGGAACCACACTTGATATTTTCATCTTCTCCATCGCTAATTTTTAGTCCCGAAACCTTGCCGGATCTCAGACGGGAAAGCAGAGTATATGAACAACATAATACAAGATTTTTATTTCTAATCTCTAGCCGATCAGAAGACTTACAGTCAAGAGTCAATTTTTCTGTCTTTTACTTCCAAGGCCGAACAAGGAACTTTTGCTTTTGGGCTGATTAGACAAAATTAATAGTGAATTAATTTTCACTAAAGTTTGGATGTCCGAGTCTATATCAAGGGAAAAATTTTTCCCTGCGGCACCCCCAAGGGAAAACCCTGCGGGTTTAAATACTTGCCGGCCCCACATTTTGTTGTTTCGCGATTTTCCCGTCGAAGAGAGGAACTGGCCAAAGACCTAGCTCCCTCCCCTCCAGCTTCGCGATCATCCCGTCGCCCGCTTCTGCCTCGCCTCCGACAGCAGCGGTATGTCATTCCCGTCGCCCGCTTCTGGCCTCCACGGCAGAGGCGTCACCTCCCGTCGCGACCCCTAGCTGCAGCTCAAGCTTCCACCGTCCTCTACCCTGGTTTCAGGCGAAAAACCGTCACTAAAGTGTTTGAACTGAGGTAATACAACTGCTATTTTTTCAACAACTTCATCCTCCTAATCTGAAGACTGCTACCAAAAGTGTTAATATCCATTCTATTAAAAAAATGTCAGGTACTTTAGGATTCTTCCCCATGTCCACCTCCAACCCTCAAGGTGCTGACGAACGAGTAAGTCCTGATGCTCCCCTGAGTTTGTAAACTTGTATGTTGTAGCTAATCTTTCAAATGTATTTATGTTTGTTTTTTTTTGACTGTATGCACAAACTATTTTTCCAACTGGATTTAATCATACATTTTTCTAACTGTATGAATATATACCAATTACGACTGTATTTGTAATAATTTAAGTTCTGGATCTCCCCTTGTATGCAGTAGTTAATCTTTCAACTGTGTTTCTGCAGTATTTTAATGCACAAACTATTATTCCAACTGGATTTTGATATCATATTTTTGTTTTTGTAGGTGAAGAAGGAACCTATTGTGTTCCACATTGTTCAGTCAGATGAAGAAGCCTACGCAATGTATTGCGACTATGCCCACAAATTAGGATTCAGTGTTCGTAAGCAACACCTACTGTATTGGACGCATACAAAAATAATTAAGCTACGGGAGTATTGTTGCGCTAAAGCGGGGCTAAAGAGCAGAAAGGATTCCCCTTTGAAGTACCGCAAATCAGATATACGGACTGGTTGTCTTGCATGCATAACATTTCATGCTGATAAAGAAGACAAAAATTGGACAGTATCAAAATTTGTAGAGGAGCATAATCATCCGTTAGTCACAGATAAAGAGACACATCTGTTGCGATCTAGCCGCCGTATTCCTGAAATGCAAGCAAGTCTTTTGAAAAATATGAGGACTGCCGGAATTAGAGCTGTGGATTCCTATAATTTCCTATCTAATGAAGCCGGGGGGGTTGAAAACATAGGGTTCACGAAGACGGATGCCTTCAACTACGTCCAACGAGAAAGAAAAGCTTTGATAGAAAGTGGTGACGCCTTTAGTTTGCTCACTTTATTAAAGAAAAAAAAGCTGGACGACAATATGTTCTCCTATGAAATTCGTACAGATGAGCTCAACAGGTTGACTAGCTTCCTCTGGATGGATGGGCATAGCAAGATAGACTATGACTGTTTTGGAGACGTCGTTATTTTTGACACCACATATAGACTTAATAAGTATAATCTAGCTTGCGCACCATTCATTGGCGTAAATCATCACTGGCAGAATGTATTCTTGGGCGGAGCCTTTATTGCTGAGGAAACTATCGAATCTTTCTCTTGGGTTTTTGTGTCGTTCCTTAACTTCGTCGGTGGGAAACAACCCATTACTATCTTTACGGACCAGGATCAAGCCATGGCTGTTGCTATTGAGCGGGTTTTGACTTCTACCAGACATCGATTATGTCAGTGGCATATATGTAAGAAGGCTCCATCGAAAGTTCCAAGCTTCAACCACGATAGATATGTTCGAACATGTTTCTATAACTGTATGAACAAGTGCGATAGCGAAGAAGAGTTCAATAGATATTGGCACGAAATGATAACGAAAGGAGAGTTACATGAGAATAGATGGTTGGAAGATCTTTATAATATTAGGAGGCGGTGGTCCACAGCTTTCAATAAGGATGTATTGGACCTGGGGATTTTATCCACCCAAAGGAGCGAGTCTGCCAATAATTGCATTCACGGTTGTTCAAAGGCAACTAGCTCACTTGTTGAGTGTTTTTCTGGAATGGAACAGCTTGTCTCAACGTGGCGGCGCAATGAGCGCGATGAAGATTACAAGTGTACACACTGTCCTGTGAGTTTAAGATACAGAATGTGTGTAATACTAAAGCTCGTTTCGAGGCAGTACACCAAAAAAATATTTGCAATGTTTGAGAAATTATTCATGGAGGCAGTGGTAGGAGTAAATGTGGTGGATGTGAATAGATACGACGAGCAAAACATCTTATATATAACAAACCAGACTGATGCAGTTGATGCTGAGAAAAGGTGGTTCGTTAGCTATAATTCTGAGACAAATATGGCGCAGTGCTCGTGTCGTGGTTTCGAGACTCGAGGTATGTTATGCAGACACATAGCCAGAATATATAATCTTCGAAATGTTCAGCACTTTCCAAGTGCTTACATTCTTAAAAGATTTTCTGTGAATGCCAAAAAGGGCATCTACCTACCAGACACACCTTCTCTGACAGATCATGATGCCAACATAATTTTTAGAAACCACTTAATGCGATTCAGTTATGATGTTGCTCGACGAGTCGAAAATTACAAAATAGCAAAGGATCATGTGGTAAGCGCAATGAATGCGATGTCCATAAAGATAGATGAGTTGATTGGCAACGACGAGCGAGGCGTGAAAGGCATCTTAGACGAAACTGAAAGGGGGAGGACAGCCGTAAATGACCCGCCAGTGAAGAGACCCAAAGGCGCCCCGAGTGCACGCATGAAGAACCACTGGGAGCGGGGAAATCGAAAATCAAAAACAAGTAGGATCAAGCCAACTTTTTTCCATTTTGGTAATCGTTGTAATACATAATTAAAACTGTTCTAATGCTATATATTTATGAATTTGTGATTCAGGAAAGAAAACGGTGTGCAAGGGCAAAGCAATCAATGTTGATAATACGCCAACATTTCAGGAGTTTGATTCTTTTGGTGGCCAAGACATTCAGCAGCAAGATTCTACCATTCCTATGCCACCGTGTGCCGATTCAAACGACGACTACTTTTATAATTTATCATTTGATTTCTCAAGTGTACCAGATGTTTTTAAGCCCATCTAATTTATCAAGTGATTATCCCTACATGAGATTATTTCCATTTTGGTAATCGTTGTAATACATAATTAAAACTGTTCTAATGCTATATATTTTTTCCATTTTGATTATCCCTACATGAGATTTTTCCCACGAGCTGTGAAGACTATCAAAATATGATTTGTATATATGATATATAATGCAGAAGTTGTACTATCAAAATATATTCAACAAAAAATATTGAACTCAGCAATGATTTGTGTTTCAAATATCCAGAACAAAAATTTTTGTTAATACAGCAATTTTGATCAAAGAAGAAACTCCATATTGCATAAATAATTCTTCAAGATCATCAGATTCATGTCTCAATGATATTCAACAAAGTATACTTGGGAAAGTTTGAAATAGGTGCACAACCACAAACAGATTCGCATTTAACAATCTATATTTAAGGAGTGCAATAAATCTTGAAAACTGGGAAGTATGATCTTGAGCACTATCTGACAAAAAATGTTAATTTATCAAGTGATTAACCCTTCTGGAGTTTGCAATCACCCCCAAAAACAAAACGCATCGCAATGTCTCAACATTTCCCTCTCTATCCAGTCAAATTAGCTACTATGATTTCATGAAAAACGCGGAAGAAGTCAGCTGCGATCTCAGCACGGAAACGTGACATTGAAGCTTGCCAGTTCTTGTGGTTCTCCCATACAATCTCCGATGGCGAAAGTGCTGCTTCCATGTATTTAAGAACAAATACACCGCAGTCTGTCCCACCTTGTTGTTTTGGGATTTTGTCCACGGGCTCGATCTTCCAAGTCAACAAATCTGATGGCAAGGCTTTATGGGCATCTTTGTAGAAGGCTGAGACCTGTGCAAAAGAAAGAAAATTAGATGGCTGATCATATGTTCCTAAATGAAATGTTCACCAGATAGTGGAAGATAGCTAGTCATACCAAGGTGGGAAGGGATGTTCGATGCACAGAACGTGGCATCGAATCATAGAAATCCCACTTGCGGCGCATCAAGTCGCATACTAGAAGTGACCAGTGGCCGGGTGTGTGTACGGGCATGAGTAATATATTCGCCTTGCTGACATTCTCGAGGGTTACATGGCTGATCAGAGTCTCACTATTGGAGCATTTACTTCTCTTGAAGTACTACATGATATCGAAGATTCAGGTTTTTTTGTAAGAAAAAGATTCCAAAAATTAGTCGAATATAAAACGCACTTACGGCATGATCGGGCGATATGTACAAAAAGCTTTTGAATTGAGCTGGTGATCTCCTCCTATGAGCACTTAGTACTAATGCCCATGTATTTATATGCACGTCCGACAACCATCGTTCTCCTAGCAAATCGTCGATTAAGGCCCGGTTAATTAACACATTCCCACTATCAAATATCGTCCGATCGCTGTGAAAATGAAATAAAAAATGCTTTAATCATTCTCTAATGATAAAAAGATATAAACATTTATTAACTTTTACCTTCCTGTAAAATTTGTTAGAACAAACTCTATTATGTCCCGTTGCCGAGGTGTTATTAGATCTCTACCCGGATAACACGCTGCACTTATCATTGTGTCTTTTTTTTTCGGGGTTCCCGGTTCTTTTCTTTTCCTGTTAGCCCTCTGCTTGACATTTTTAATCAAGCTCCTTGGACTAGACGGCGGCGTAAGATCAACAAGAGTAACCTCAAGAGTAGAAGGTGGGGTAGTATCCAAAGTGGCCATGATTGCAGGGGATGGTTTGGGGGATGGTTTGGGGGTTGATTTGGGGGTTGATTTGGGGGTTGATTTGGGGATTGATTTGGGGGTTGATTTGGGGGTTGATTTGGGGGTTGATTTGGGGGTTGATTTGGGGGTTGATTTGGGGGTTGATTTGGGAGTTGATTTGGGGGGTGAGGGGGATGATTTGGAGGATTTTTTGGGGGTTGATTTGGGGGATGGTGGGGGGGATGGTGCAGGGGATGGTGCGGGGGATGGTGCACGAGATGGGTCGGCTAGAGTATTTTGTTGTTTAACCAACGACTCACAAAAAATCCGCAAGGAACGGACCTCAGTCTCAATCTCCTTTATTGTAGTCTGAAGTCTAGCCTCCATATCTTTCAAGGCTTCAGATACTCTAACCATTTCCTCCTTACCCCTCCTAATTCTTTTTAGCAACACTTTCTCCCTATTTCTTTTTTCCTTTCTACTCAATCCCTGTTCATCTAACTTTTCTTGTACATCAAGGTCGAAACTTGCAACCTTTTTCTTGCCCTTAGCCTACACAACAAGGAGTATCAAATTAATGAAAATGTTAAATGAATGGCAACTATTATTTTTAATAAACAAACATAAACATCAACGCCAAAAATTACCTTCGGTTTCTTTTCCTTCACAGGCTCAAAATCGGAGTCCTCTTCCTCACCCTGAAGTTCAATCTCGGCAGGTGTTATGCCCGCAAATTTTGCTCTGACCTGTAAAATAACAAACATATGCATCAAAATAATACATGCATAAAATAATAACTCACACATAAAAAAGGAACTGGATGGACAAACCTGATCCTGAATCCGAAGATTTCTAAAGTGCTGAGAGCAAACCTTCACGTTGTAACTAAGTGTGGACGACCATCGACGTATCCTAGGGCATGCAATGTCATCAACAGCCAACTGTAACTTCGTATGTTCATACAACCACACCTACAAAACTATATGAGTTAAACCACATTAAGTTAATGAAAAAGAATACACTAGTGTCACACTTACCACTACCACTACGGAACATCCTTCGAAGTAGCCCAAATTTTCGCCAAACGGTCGGAGTGCACTCCGACCACTAAGCTCAGCAAGTTGTTCATGCAGGTGGTGATGTATGGCCTTTGGCCAATTATACTTCACAAATTGTCTGACACCTTTGATGGGCATTAGTGATGCTGGAATTTTAAGACCCATTTGAGGAAAAAGAAAAACAGCTAGGAGATATCGGGCTAAGATGTCAACGCGCCTTCTCTCCAAAGTAGGAGACCACTCTTCGGCGACTAGTTCTTTCATCTCCTCCGTTATGGATTTTTGGGTAACGCTAGCAAAAGGTCTTCTAACAAAGGAGAATTCTCTCCCCTTATTAGGCAATCCCAAAATAAGCGCTACCTCATTGACGGTTAAGGAAACATAGAAATTACCCAATTTGAAAGCTTGTTTTTCTCTATTATAGCTACGAATTAGAAAATAGAGCAGAGGTATGTTTTGGGGTATTGTTGGAATAGAAAACAGAGGTAGTATTCGGGCCTCTTCAAGAACTTTTCTCGATTCTTCCGATAGTACATTCAGAATTGGTTGGGCCTTTGCCACAAAAGTGGAGACGGCACACCGACAGTTCAGGTACGAACTTCCAGGCACTGCATTTTGGGGAAAAAGGAATCCAATATAAAATCGACATTACACATTTCGTGCAAGTAACAAATGTACCAACAAATTAAACAAGCATGAGAAAACACCTACTTTAGATTTTACTTAAGAGTCTGAAATATAGACGATAACCTGACTTGTTGTATGATAAACCTGTAAAGCTAAAATAAAAGTGACAGTGAAGTAAGAGTGTCAATGAAGGAGGTAAACAATGATAAGCAGGTTATTATAGGAAAAACAAACTGTAAAAAAGAACATATTTTGGACTGTATAGAAACAAACTTAGGATTCCTGGAACAACAAACTGTAAAAAAGAACAAATTGTGGACTGTATAGAAACAAACAGGTTATTACAGGAAATATAAACTGTAAAAAAGAACAAATTTTGGACTGTATAGAAACGAACAGGTTATTGCAGGAAATATAAACTGTAAAAAAGAACAAATTTTGGACTGTACAGAAACGAACAGGTTATTGCAGAAAAAATAAACTGTAAAAAAGAACAAATTTTGGACTGTATAGAAACATGTTGTACAACAGATCAACAAATATAATTGTATAAAAGCAGATACATCAAAAAAATAGAAAAACTACACATTGGAGAATTAAGGAACTGTATAAAACCCTAAACCCTATACTGCTCAGGTTGTATTTGAACTGAAGAAATCAAGAGAATGGAGAATCAATCTTACCCTGGCCGAACAATCCGTGGTTCCTGAACAGCGAGGGGAATGACGCCTCTGCCGTCGTGGAGGGCAGAAGCGGAGGATGCTCGCGAAGCTGGAGGGGAGGAGCTAGGGCTTTGGCTCTGCTCTGCGTCGCTGCTGCCGTCGTGGACGCCTCTGCCGTGGAGGCCAGAAGCGGGCGACGGGAATGACGCTGCTGCTGTCGGAGGCGAGGCAGAAGCGGGCGACGGGATGATCGCGAAGCTGGAGGGGAGGGAGCTAGGTCTTTGGCCAGTTCCTCTCTTCGACGGGAAAATCGCGAAACAACAAAATGTGGGGCCGGCAAGTATTTAAACCCGCAGGGTTTTCCCTTGGGGGTGCCGCAGGGAAAAATTTTTCATATCAAGGACTACAAATTTCATTCGTTCAAACACAAACACTCTTTTGATAATGTCGACTACTATGAGACATGAAGTCGAGTTCAAAAATGATGCACATATTTAATTCATTTTTTCCGCACTTTATTGCATAGTGCATTTATTTTCATAAACTTCATTATCTGTAATCTCATAAATTTACAAGTGATTGATTTTTGCTACACCTGTTGGGGATGACCCCCATTTTATAAAGATTAGGTGTGCACATAACCACACACCCATGATCTTCACCTCAAAAGAAGTGGGATCATTTGATTGACCGTGCGCGTGATCACTGCGCCCGATCCCATCACGCGTAATGGGAAAATCACCGTGAGCCCCACCTCGCCGGCGGCAGGAGACCGACCTCCTCCACGAATGTCGGCCGTCAACCCTCTCTCGTCGCGCTGGCTGCGGCCGCAGCCGAGGAAGCGGCCGCCCGAGCCGCGCCACCCTCGGTCGCTGGCGCGGCCACGGGGACAGCCGCTCGGGCCACCGCCTCCCTCGGCCAGCAGCACGGCCGCCCGGGTCGCCCCCTCGCTCGGCCGCCGGCTTGACCGAGGGGGTGGCTGCCCGGGCCTCCTGCTCCTTCAGCCGCCCCCTCCCACGGCCGCTGGCACGATCAAGGGGGCGGCCGCCCGGGCCGCCCCCTCGCTCGGCTGCCAGTGCGGCCGAGGGTGGCGACTGCCTGGGCCGCCCCCTCCCTCGGCCGCTCGTGCAGCCAAGGGGGCAGCCGTCCGGTCTGCCCCCTCCCCCGGCAGCCGGTGCGGCCAAGGGGGGCTTAATTAATAATTTTATAATTTATTTAAATGGTCTCCGAATAGCGAAATACGCACATTTAAACTATACCAAAAATAATCATGATGATGGCTTCCTCCTTTCTTACCTTTTTTCCTCCAAGTCTTCTTCTCCCTCAGGTTGGAGCTCTGCCGAATTCCTCCTACGATCAACACCCAAGCCGCACCCGAGCTATAAGCGAGTCAAGTCAAAGCCACCTAACAATGCCAAATCTCTCAAGTCCCAAGTGGCCCTCGCAACCGCAAGTCCAGGTGCTCCGCTCCACATCCAGAATTAGCAAGCCGCTAACTGAAGACCACATGTGCGAAGCGCAATTTATAACAACTCCCAGCGCGACGGTGTGTCGTCCGCCGTGTGTCAAGTGTTCTCTCACCGCAAAGCTGTAACGAGAGGTGGTCTGTCACCCTCGACTTCACAAACAAGCTGTAATAAATAGAGAATAGTGGACTTTCATCGGCACAGATCCGGTCACTTGGTTTTTTTCTAGTTGAGGGGTTTTTCCACGTTAAAACCGCTTGTGTACAATCAACCTACTCTATTGACTGTGTGCGCGCTCGACCGTTCCGAGAGCTAAGACGGTCCAGGTTATTCCGGTCCAACTAGGACGTCGAGTTAGACCGCAATAGTTTGGCGCCATCTGTGGGACACGAGTTCCCAACATCCTCAGAAGACTGTACCCTCGGCACAATGGTACTCAAGATAGAACTTTCAACCCAATAGTTTTCAAGGAACAACTTCAATAGCAAAGAGAAGCGCTCGGATTGCCGAAGCATCCGTTCTAGGTGGGCACAAAGAGCATGCCCACTATCGTTCACTCGTGGATGTGCCCCTCGAAGCAGAAACTGTTCTCGCCCCAGTGACATCATTGGAGGGATGAGTTCAACAAATGGAGGAGGAGCAAACTGAGATGCTCGCTCTACTTAGGAATATGGGAGCGCCTCCTGCTCAGCCGCTTGCACTGGCCAATCACCCACCTCCACTAATCCATGGCCTACCAAGAGAAGCTTTGCGAAGAGAAGCGTCAGAAGAATTCTCGGACGCCGCTAGTTCCACTCACCCGAGCCTCAGAGCAGCCGGAGCCGGTCGTCGCGACCAAATCATAGAAGAAGAACCCTACTTACCACCGAGCGAAAGATTCACTCGGGAAGAGATACAAGAGGTGATTGTTGTTGAGAGTAATTTGCCAGCAGGACCGTGTGTGTGGGACCGCCCCCGTGGCTTTCCCCATCGCGTTCCTGGTCTGGGTGTTGACCCCGGTGGGCCCCCTATGTGGCGGAATATCCCCGCGATTCTGTGGTTGGGATTAGTCCCACATCGCCCGCAGCGCCTGCTCCTCCGTGTTTATGTACCCCGCCACCCTTCATCTCAATACCTGGGTTTTGAGATGCGATATGGGTGGGCGGGTTCTCACATGGTATCAGAGGATGTATGGTTGTCCTGCTACGGGGGTGTGTTGAGAGTAATTTGCCAGCAGGACCGTGTGTGTGGGACCGCCCCCGTGGCTTTCCCCATCGCGTTCCTGGTCTGGGTGTTGACCCTGGTGGGCCCCCTATGTGGCGGAATATCCCCGCGGTTCTTTGGTTGGGATTAGTCCCACATCGCCCGCAGCGCCTGCTCCTCCGTGTTTATGTACCCCGCCACCCTTCATCTCAATACATGGGTTTTGAGATGCGATATGGGTGGGCGGGTTCTCACATGGTATCAGAGGATGTACGGAAAGAGGAGTAATGGAAATATAGAAGACCGGAAAGAGGAGTAATGAAATTTTTATTATCCAAAAAACTAAGTATTACAAAGGTATAGCCTCCCTTATATAGAATGGAGGAGATGGGGGAGAATACAAATACCCAATGTGGGACTAAAAATACAAATACATCATCTACAAAGCTAACCGCCAATCCGCCCAGGAGACCGCCTAACCATGCGGTTAGTAGGCACTAACCGCCCGGTCACCACCAGAGAACACGCCACCGACCACCGAGATCCCAGAGATTAGCCGGCTGACCGCCCGGCTACCAAACTGCCAGTCTTAGCCGCCTGTCCGCCCAGGTCTATACAGCAACACTCCCCCTTAAGCTGGAGCATAGATGTCAATCATGCCTAGCTTGCTGCAAATGTGGAAGAAAGAGGCGGACACAGGTTTTGTGAATATATCTGCCAGCTCTTTCTCCGAGGTAACAAACGGAGTGCAAATCTGGTTCTTCAACACTTCTTCTCGAATGAAGTGACAATCAACCTCTATGTGCTTTGTTCACTCATGGAAGACCGGATTTTTAGAAATGTAGATCGCAGCTTTGTTGTCGCAGAACATGGGAAGTGGATAGTTGTAGACCTCTCCTAGATCCAACATGAGAGCCCGCAACCATTTTAACTCACATGTGGTTGATGCCATGCTACGATATTCTGCTTCCGCACTAGACCTGGAGACGACTGACTGCTTCTTGCTCTTCCAGCTAACCAAGTTTCCTCCAATAAACGTGCAAAAGTCGGAAGTCGACTTGCGATCCCCTTTGTCGTCCGCATAGCTAGCGTCGGAGTACGCTTCGACTCTTAGGTGACCATTTTTCTGAAAGAGAAGACCTTTCCCAGGTGCAGACTTCACATACTCCAATATCCTTAGAGCGAATTGAAGATGACATTCCCTAGGCGACTGCATAAACTGGCTGACCTTTCCCACTGCATAGGAGATGTCTGGTCTGGTCACCGTAAGGTAGATGAGTTTGCCAACAAGACGCCGATACCTCGTAGTGTCCAATAGAGGTGGTGATTCGTCTGTCCATGTCTTGTCTTCTCCAGGAGCCATGGGACACCGGGCAGGTTTAGCACCCGTCAATCCTGCCTCTTTCAACAAATCAAGAGCATACTTCCGTTGGGAGAGAACCAAGGAACACAGTTTCCGAGAGATTTCAATTCCCAAGAAGTATTTTGGAGAACCCATATCCTTTGTGACTAGGTGTTGGCGGAGATGGACCTTCGTCAAGGCTACACCAGCTTGATCGTCGCCAGTAAGAAGAATATCGTCCACGTAAACAGCTAGCACAACCAGACCCGAAGATGTCTTGCGAATGAACAAGGAGTAATCAGCCGAACTCCTGGTGAAACCGATAGCCCCAACGATGCTACTGAACTTATCGAACCACGCCCTGGGACTCTGCTTTAGGCCATAGATGGCCTTCTTCAACCGGCATACTTGAGTCTCCCCCTGAGCAACATACCCAGGAGGTTGCTCCATGTAGACGTCCTCGTGAAGGTCACCATAGAGGAAGGCATTCTTGACGTCCAACTGCGAAATAGGCCAATCCTTGTTGACCGCCACCGATAAAAGGACCCGAATAGTGTTGAGGCGAGCAACTGGCGAGAACGTGTCAAAGTAATCAACACCAAAGGTCTGAGTAAACCCTTTTGCAACAAGACGGGCTTTGTACCGGTCCACACTGCCATCTGGACGGAACTTGACGACAAACACCTAGCGACAACCAACCACATCCGTGCCAAAAGGAGGAGGCACAAGGGTCCAAGTGCCCCGGTCAGAGAGAGTAGCAATCTCATCATCCATGGCAGCCTTCCAGTGAGGAATATCAAGGGCTTCCTAGTAGGTGCGAGGTGTGGTAGTCGCTGAGATGGCTAGGGCGAAGTCCCTGTGAGAAGGTGTTAGCCGATCATAAGAAATAACAGCTGCCAGCGAGTGCTGGGTGCACGTCCGAACCCCTTTGCGAAGGGCAATGGGCAGCTCCAGGTCCTCGAGTTCCTCAGTCGCCGGTGCATCCGTGGCGGAGATAGCTGGCCCGGGAGAAGAGAGAGACGGCCGAGGGGACGAGGGAGAAGGATCATGATCAATAGAAGGAGCGGCTGGTAGAGGTGGTGATGGAGGAATCTCAAGAGGAGGGGATGTGGTGGAGAGAATGGGTGGAGAGGTCGAGTCGGTAGGAGGAAGAGGGAGGTTCGATCCATCGACCTGTGGGAGGTCAGAAGAGAAGTAGGCGGCATTCTCAAAGAATGTCACATCTGCCGAGACGAACTGCTTACGATGAACAGGGTCAAAGCAGCAGTAACCTTTTTGAGTTGTGGAGTAACCCAAAAAGATACAATTCGTAGCACGAGGGGACAATTTGTCGCGAGTTGCGGCAGGGCTATGAACAAAGGCAGTGCACCCAAAAATGCGGAGTGGTAAGGGAAAGGGGTCCTTGGTGGGATAGAGGATGGAAAATGGGGTTTTTCCTTTGAGGACGGTAGAGGGAATGCGATTGATGAGATAGCAGGAGATGAGGACCGCGTAGCCCCAATAGCTACGAGGAACCTGCATCTGTGTCATGAGAGTGCGAGCGACATCGAGGAGGTGACGGTTTTTACGTTCCTCCACCCCATTTTGCTGGGAGGTGTAGACGCAGCTAGTTTGATGAATGATGCCATGTTGCGTACAGAAAGAAGCGAAATCACTACTCAGATACTATTTTGCATTATCAGAGCGAAAAAGTTTTACATAAGCATCAAACTGATTTTTAATCATATAATAAAATGACGTCCATACAGAAAAAATTTCGGAGCGATCCTTTAATAGATACACCCACGTACATCTAGAATAATCATCAATAAAGGTTACAAAATAAGAACTCCCACGCCCCACGGTGAGGGTAGGGGAAGGTCCCCAAACATCAGAGTGAATAAGGTCGAACGGCTTGGAAGAGCCACGACCTTTCTTAGGAGGAAAGGGGGAACGGTGATGCTTGCCCAGTTGACAGGCATCACAGTTGATAGGATAGTCGTGCTGAGGTAGGTGAGGGAACAGTTGGTGGATGAGACGCGAGGGAGGATGCCCCAGGAGAAGGTGCCACTGAAGAAGATCTGTAGAAGCGAGAGAGAAGACGGAAAGTGCGGATACATCATCAAGGAAGTAGAGACCGCCCCTCTCAGTCCCAGTAGCAATCGTCCGCTTGGAGTCCGGGTCCTGAAACAAACAAGAAGGAGTAAATGTTACTGAACACTGAAGTTGCTTGCAAAGAGAAGTAACCGACAATAAATTGCACGGAAACTTGGGCACATAAAGAGTATCCGCCAGGCGAAGTGACGGAGTAACTTGAACCATGCCCGTTCCATGCACCGGAGAGGGAGAACCATCCGCAACGAGAACAGGGGGCAACCGATCATGTGTTTCTAGGAGAGAAAAGCACTGAGGATTGCCCGTCATATGATTAGTGGCGCCAGAGTCGATTAGCCATTTACCTTGGGTAACCACGTGGGCACTACCTGAAGTCGTGGCCACGGAGGCAGATGGCTTGGAAGAAGTAGGAGCATCACCAGCGGGACGAAGATGCGGATGCTTTGTCCAGCAGCGGTCAACCAAGTGTCCTGGGCGGCCACAATGAGTACAGAGGTAGCGAGAAGGGCCACGCCCACCAGAGTTGTTACCACGACCACTAAAGCCACCACGATGAGCCTGGTGGGCATAGGCATCCGGAGCCGGAGGAGCGGCAAGCAAGGGGCGTTGGAGCAGAGAGGTAACAGCGGCAATGCGGGCAGCAGTAGCATCCAGGGTAGGAGACTCAGACTCTCCAAGAATTTGCTGCCGGATCATATCGTATGAGTCCGGAAGCCGCAGAAGGTAACAGACCACTAGGAGTTCCTGGAAGTGCTTCAGCTGAGTGGCCACATCTGCCGAGAGAGGACGATTTTGTAGAATCTCAGCTCCAAGGGCTTGGACCTATTGGTAAGCTGCAGGAGGGGACATGGACGGGCGAGCAAAGAGATCCGCATAGAGAGTATAGATGCGAGATGTTTGTCCCCCCTTGGAGTAGAGAGCGGCCAAGTGATTCCAAGCTTGTTTTACCGTCTCATCGTGACGGATAACAGGAAGACATTCATCGGACAGGCTGTTCGCCAGCCAAGTACGAACCAGCGCATCATTCGCATCCCAATCATTGAACTGGGCAGAGTCCGCAGGCGGAGGGTCATCGGTAAGATGATGACGCTTGCACTGAGAGCGGAGAAGAAAAGTGAATGAGACACTCCAGTCGGGATAATTGGGCCCCAGAAGTTTAGAGACGGTGCCAAGATTCCCGGAAGCAGGAGGAGGAGGAGGAGGCGGTGGGACAACGACAGTAGACGAGGTGGAGCCATCAAAATTGGTCATCCTGGAAGAGAGGTCGCGCGGTTAAGAGGAGAAACCGGGCGAGCAAAGGAAGGAAGAGTTCGCAGCGGTCACAATGAGACCAGCGGCAAGCAATGCCACGACTAAGCTGCGAAGCACAAGAAGAGAAGCCGCACGGTTAGCAAGGGAAACCGGGCGGGAAGAAGAAGAAACCCGCAGCGGTCTTAGGGGAGACCCTGAGCGGCTAGAGAAGCCACGACCGAGCTGCGGTCAAGCAACGGGGAAGAAGATCGCACGACAAGACAGGTTGCGTGAGAACAAGAAGGTCGCACGAACAGGTGTGCGGGCGAGAAGAAGAGACCGCGAGAGGAAATCGCGAGAAGCAACAGAGGATAGAAGAATCCACAGGAGAAGAGAGCTCGCGCGAGCTGAAAGACAGGCCGCGGCGAGTAGACAGAGGTCGCACGGACAGAAGAAAACGCAATCAGGAGGACTAGATCGGGTCCTCTGATACCATGTGAGAACCCGCCCACCCATATCACATCTCAAAACCCAGGTATTGAGATGAAGGGTGGCGGGGTACATAAACACGGAGGAGTAGGCGCTGCGGGCGATGTGGGACTAATCCCAACCACAGAACCGCGGGGATATTCCGCCATATAGGGGGCCCACCGGGGTCAACACGCAGACCAGGAACGCGATGGGGAAAGCCACGGGGGCGGTCCCACACACACGGTCCTGCTGGCAAATTACTCTCAACAATTGCCGAGGAATGCAGGAAGGTTGGCCGACGAGATACTCACCCCCGTCGACCACTTCACCAAGGCTCCCCACTTGTACCCCCAATTTTTGCTCATCCAATCCCACATGAATTTAAAATACAGAATATCAAAACCTTCGACGCGACAGACGACCCGTTAGAACACATCAACCACTTTACTACGATCATGAGGATCTATAATGCACCTGATCAGCTACTTTGTCAAGTCTTCCCAACCACTCTCAAAGGCCAAGCTTGGACTTGGTTCCACTCGCTATGGGAGGGAACTATCACGAACTTTACATAATTAACGAGACAATTCACTGACCAGTTCATCACCAACCGAAGAATCGTCCAAGACCCTTCACATTTGTCTTGGATTCGACAAAACGAAGGGTAATCTTTGAAGGAGTTTTTTCGCCGGTTTATTGCAGAAGCCTGCCAGATTCTGGGAGTATACCCAGAACTCCTGAGGGGAGTATTTCTTGGAGGGCTTCACCCTAGTGGTTTATACTCAACACTGATGAGAGAAACTGTCCCTAGCTACCCAGACCTTGTATATCGCGTGGAAGCACAGATAATAGTAGATGAAGCTATTGAAGCACATCGTCAGTAGTTCGATGGAGACCAGAAACGTAAGAGGGGCAGAGAACATCCCTCAATAGTAAGTAAGGAAGATTTCAGGAAGAGCGTCGGAATGTCCAGCGACAACGTGATTTTTAGAGGGACCAGCCACCCCGAGAATACACTCCGTTAAATACCACATGCACAAATGTGCTTTATGCCATCCAAAATGAGCCAGCTCTACACCGTCCCAATCAACCTTCCCCAAATCCCAAAAGTGACCAGTCAAAGTATTGCGAATTCCATTCGGCAACCGAGCACACTACAGAGGAATGTGCAGGACTGAAGGACTAAATCGAGCATCTAGTTACCCAGGGACTCCTAGGTAGGTTCTTGCAAGGACGCTAACAAAATAAACAAGCTCCCCCTAGGCAGGCAAGAGATCAGCAGGATGCCCAACAAGGAGGAGCCAGTGGCAGGCAAATAGTTGGGAACATCGAAACTATCGTCGGGTCACCAATTCTCTCTACACAGATATTTTCAGTAAGTGCCCAAGAAGATATCCACGAATACAAAGTATGTAGGCAAGACTACACCTTAGCCTTCGTGGATGAAGATCTTGAGCGAATCTAGACACCCCATAGAGACCCTCTCGTGATCAGCACAGGGATCAATGATCCCTGCTATCAGGTTGAAAGGATACTTGTCGACAACGGAAGTTCGATCGACAAATATTCTTCTCCACTCTTCAAAGCATGAAGCTTACCATTCAACATCTCACGCCAGCAGCCGGATCTGTGTACGGCTTTGACAACCATCCAGTCCAAGTGCAAGGGATGATAACTCTACCAGTCACTATAGGAGAGTTTCCAAGGCAAGCTACGCACGAAATCCAGTTCGTCGTGGTGGATTCAAGCTCAGCCTACAATGCGATCCTCAGGAGACCCATTCAGTCAATCTTCAAAGCCATTCCTTCAATCTCGCACCTTGCCATGAAATTCCCCACTATTGGAGGGACATGTGTCATACGTGGAAACCAAGAAGCTGCCAAGATTTATTACTCTAAGCAAGCCCATCCAATAGAAGCCATAGCCCTGAATATTAGTGACTCTTTGATTTGAACTTCCTAAAAGTATTTTTATCATCTTCGAACTCTATGACGAGTAAGAACCGCAAGCCCGGACACGTGCAGACAATCAATTATTCAAATATTGTGTTTTCAATAGTGTCCGACTAGTTTTAAGTAAGACTAAGCCACGAGCGATCCTCGTGCAAAAGGTAAGACTAAGCTGTGAGCGATCCTCATGCAAAAGGTAAGACTAAGCCGCGAGCGATCCTCGCGCAAAAGGTAAGACTAAGCCGCTATCGATCCTCGTGCAAAAGATAAGACTAAGGCACGAGCAATAGTCGTGCAAAAGGTAAGACTAAGCCGCGAGAGATTCTCGTGCAAAAGGTAAGACTAAGCCACGAGCGATCCTCGTGCAAAAACTAAGAATGCGCATTCGGTTTGAATATTAAAGCTATTCACCGAACCTGCCTTTCTACGCCAAGACGTCATCAGGGCCTGCCCCCCTCATGACCAAGCCGAGAGTGATCCTCGTGTGAACTAACCCGCGAGCAATCCTTGTACGAATTAAACCGTGAGTGATCCTCGTGTGAATTAAGCCGTGAGTGATCCTCGTGCGAACTAAGCCGCGAGCGATCCTCGTACGAATAAAGCCATGAGCAATCCGTGCGTGAACGAAGCCACGAGCGATCCTCGTGTGAACTAAGATGCGAGCGATCCTCGTGTGAACTAAGCCGCGAGCGATCCTCGTGTCAATCATGTCGCGAGCGATCCTCTTGAAATTGAGCTGCAAGCGACCCTCGTGCGAACTAGGTTACTAACTAGCTACAAATGCAATTATAGCCCACACAAAGCCACACTATGAGTCAAACAACGCTCAAACAAAACGATGAAAAAGGACACAATCATCACAACAACATACAAATAAATGCACAAATGCGTCAATCAAGAACTGTCAAATAATAAAGATGACATACGAGACACAAGACTAGAAAAAAATGCAAACACACTAATACAAGGAAATAACGCCTCTACACATCATTCGCGTCAACATCAGAACTCTCATCGCCAGAGATATCATCAAATCTAAGGTTGGATACATCGCATCCCAAGCTCCCACTAACAATACAAAAAGCCACCAAGACTCCACGCCTGAGGGCCAGCTCTCGAACGTCTTCCATCTGAGGCTCCACCTCCTTGCTCCAGATCTCGTCACGAACTTCCTCACTAATCAAGCAATGATCTCGCATATAATCCAGAGACTCTATGTACTCCATAAGACCAGCAACCTTCAAATATAACACGCGGCTATCAGAAGATAATGCCTACACCCGCCTTTGCCGCACAAAGCTCTATCTCTAAACGAGAAGTCTCCTCTTGAGTGCGCTTCAGCATCTAAGTATTTCTTTCCACCAGAGATTTCTCCACCTCCAAAGATGCTCGAGTCTCCTCCAATTTCGCCTTCAGCTCCGATCCATTCCAACAAAATCGAAAAATGTCCCGGTCATGATCATCCCTCAGAGCAACAAGAGACCCGCTGCCGCTCGAAACTTCTCCTATAAGGCCAGATACCTGTCCTTTAAACTCACATAATGATCATTCCAGGTGACGACAATTTGAACCTGAGACTCAATCTACAAAAGAAAGAACGGAGAAAAGTCAACACAATACAACAATGAAGAAGAGCCAAGAATAATCAAGCTTACTTACCACTTCATTCATCACCTTCAAAGAAGAAGATAGCCTTGGAGCCACCGCCTCCTCAAGGGAACCGGGGGGGGGGGGGGGGGGCAGATGATCCAAGAACTTATACCTCGGGAGTTGAACTGCCACGACCACTAGAAGGAGAGACGCCACCCATAGAAAGCGAACATGGCGCCACAATATCATTACCTCGAGAAACTACAATGGCCTTCCGTTTCCGACCACAACCCGAAGATGTCTCAGCGGTCCGTCCAGAGTCTGAAAAAATGCCACACCGCAACAAGTGCTTCTCTTCCACAAATGAAGAAATACTGAAAAGATGGTTCGCTAACTCGCGAGGCTCTAAAAGTCCAAGTACTGGAGAAAACTTTCGCTCTTTCCCCTTTTGACGATGACAACAATCATACAGTGCGTTCAACAGCTCCGGCAAGCCTCAAGAGTTCTTAACATAACCAAACAAAGTTTTTCCGTGGTGGCGGCCCGTCTGAATCTCAAAATCAAGCCAACTCTTGTTACTATGAATCTTCACACGCTCACCACCATCAGAATGAACATCGCACCAATCTCAGAAGCACACTAAAGAAAGTTTCCCACCATGTTCGTGAAAGAAGACAATCAACCCCATGAGGGGTACTACCCTCATGGGAGTAAACTGGGAAATTGACACGCCGCAGAATTTTAGAATCTCAATCACTTCCTCACATGGAGGGAACAAGAATCCCGATCTCAAGGTGGTCTCGCAGATCGTCAACCAGCCACGACGAGGATTTTGGACCCTCTCCTCAACACGCGGTATCCTCACTTCAAGGTCGGCAAGCAGACGAACTTCCTCCTCCAAATTGCAACCAGACAGTACGCTTCGACCCCTGTCAAAAAAATTAAAAATAAATTTAGACTAAAAAGTCTGATCAAAGGTCATCCACCCCCATCATGCACAAAAAGGCGCGTCACCCTATAGAATCAAAAATATACGCGACGCGCCCGAGCACGCACGCATGCCCCGACACACGTTCCACGACACGCACACACCCGCATAGTAGGACCCCAAGCGCGCGCCCGTGCATGGCAATGCACACGAGCCCGCACGCGCATGCGTGGCCAGGCACGGCGCGCTTGCGTGCGAACCCACGCACGCCCGTGTAGGTGTGCCCGTGCGCTGCCTTGAACATTTTCGTGCGCGCACATGCTCGCGAGCGGCCAAGACTGTGCGTAAAAGACTTGATTTCAAGAGCCTAGACACCTAGGGGGGGTGAATAGGTTCTAATTTTTCCAACAATTTTTAGGCAAATAGTTAAATTGATTTTAGCACAGAAAATTAAAACACAGAACACAAACCACAGCACATCAAACACCAGATTTATAGTAGTCCCCCAAGGTATGGGTACATCCACTTTCCCCCTTCGCCTATCTAGTAGATAACTAGATTCAGCCCAACTTCCTTCCACTGGCTCGGATCCGTAGATCTTACAACTCAGAACCAGATTGGTTCTTACAGCTCAGACTTAAACAAGTCCTACTTCAGATTCTTCCCAATAATCCTACCTCAGGCCTCAGCCCTACCTCAGCCTTTATCACTAGGCTTATAACTCAGACTTTTCCCAAGTCCTACACCTCAGGCTCTCAGCCCTACCTCAGCCTTTATAATTACAGGCTTACAACTCAGATCTTACAAAAGATTCTACAAGAATTTGAATGTAATAAAGATACAGAAAATTCACCAGATAGATTTCTTAATTGGTGTAGGCTTCTTGATCAGTTCTTGAATAAACTGATCCTTCAGATCCAACCTGACTTAGCAGTTTCAAAGCTTCTTGATAGAACAAAATAAGATTGATCTTCACTTGATGTAGAAGTTGATCTTCAGATAACTCCATCCTTAAATTCAGAATGAGATCTGAATCTTTCTTGCAGACTGTTCTGGATCTGCCTTCGTAAGGGTTTCCCCTGTTCTTCACGTTCCTCTCCTTGTTGTCGTGATTCTCGTTTTTTATGTTCGTTTTTTCTCTGGTTGTCACGGATCAGTCTCTTATATAGAGTTTCCCCATGATTACCGGATGATCCGGTTTATAACAATCTTCAGACAGTTCTGACAGAGGTGTCAGACCGGTTAGTTATAATAGCTGTCGAGTCACCAGTCATGTCAGTTGATTATTCAAAGACTTTCCAACTCAGCATGAACCACTCAGCAAACTGCTTCACATGTATCAACACAAATATACTAAGTGTCGACACAAGTCTTAATGATGTCGACACAACACTCCATGTGTCGACTCAGTCATTCTTCTGCTTCTCGACACTTCTTCTGTTGTATGTGTCGACACAAGTCCTGTCTGTCGACACAACTGCTCCATGTCTCGACATATCTGATGCAGACAGATGGCATTGAGTGTTTGTCAGATGGCATTTAGTGTGTGTCGACACAAGTACTGTGTGTCAACATAACTACTTCGGGTCTCGACATAGCTGTTGCTGACAAACGGCATTGAGTGTGTGTCGACAGCGTTGAGTGTGTCCAGATGGCGTTGAGTGTGTATCGACATAAGTCCTGTGTGTCGACACAATTGCTTCTGGTCTTGACACAATACTTGTTGAGAGTTGATGTGTCGACACAAGTCCAGTGTGTCGACACAACTGGTTCTGGTGTCGACATAACTCCTGGGTGTCGACACAACTTCTGCTTTAGGTGTCGACACAACTTCTTATTTAGGTGTCGACTCAGTTTGAGTGTCGACACAACTTCTTCATAAGTGTCGACACAAGTTCTGGGTGTCGACACAACTTTTTCATAAGTGTCGACACAATTTGCCTGAGTGTCGACACAGTTTCTTCACAAGTGTCGACACTTGTACTTAGAAAATGTTCTTCAAATTCTTAAACCTGCACAATGAAACTCAAACATCTATCAAATACAAATTGATGCATATCATTGACTAAGATGAGGCTTCTCCAAATATGGTACATATTTTAAGTGTACCCAACAATCTCCCCCTATTTGGAGAAGTCATAACCCTTAGTCAAAGATATACATATCTCATAATAAAAACACAATTGAAATAGATGTATATTCATTTCACAGCAGGGTAACATATAATCATTTTAAACAACTAAAATTAATACTGAAACATATTTCATTTAATCAGAAAATGATATGTTTACATGATTTTCATTTAGAACAAAAACAAAATATTACATTGTTCTATACATAAGCCTATTTATCCTATCTCTGACTAGGCTCCTTAATTACAATGCCTTTTCCTGACTTGATCTTAGCCTGAAAAGGAGGTTCAGTATCATCAGCAGGTTTCTTTCCTTTTAGAGCTTTCTTCTTTTGTTCTTCAGCCTTTATCCTTTGCCTTTCAAATTAATGAAAAGGCTTTGGGAAGTACTTGCTTGGTTCCTGAGCATTAGCAGGTAGCTTCCCAGCTTTTGCACTCATTCTGAATTGAAGAATGGCTTCCTGTCCAGCTTGGTACTTGTTCCATTCTTGCTCTGAATACCATTTACCCCTATCATGGGTCTTATCCTTCACAGCTTTCCAGGCAGTCAGTATGATATTCCTAGAAGTAGGGCTCCATTGCTCAAAATCAGGCTTCAACTCAGCCTGTTCTCTGAACCTCTTCTTGGATTGCTGAGCTTCCTTCTGAGCTTCCATGGCAGCTTTTGACATTTCTACTTTTTCAAGGATAACATTTTGTGCCTCCTGTGGAGGACTGTACATTTTCTGAACTTTCTCTTGAACCATTTCAAAATCAGTTGGGGGATAAATCACCTGAGCAACTTCAGGCTGATCTCCTTCAATATAGGCAGGTTGTATTCCATACTCTGCAACATTATCATCATAAAACAAGGGAGGATATACAAGAGTTGCTCTGATGCTATTTGAAATCCTTTTAGCACGATCAGAGCTAGCTTTGACTATTAACCTCTCCCCCTTTATGACTTATCTTTGAACATGATCCCTCAAATCATCTTTTTGAAATCTGACTTGATTAACAACATAGTCAGTTCCTTCTTTATAATAGTCTCTGAACTTTGTCAAGAAATCAGAAATATTCTTCTGAGAAGTTTGAAATGTTGCCTGAACAGCAGTTATATCTTGATCTGCTTGGACACTTTAGCTTTCACAGCAGTTGTAAGATCATCAATCTTTGTCAATATAGCATGGTGTGAATCTTTGAGATTATCATTCATTCTTATTTGATTCTCAAGTACATAACCTTGCTTAATTGCAATATCTTCCACTTTAACTTTTAGATCTTGTTGTTATTTGGCCAAGAATACCACAACATTACCTCCTTTATGGAAGCAATCTGTCATTTCCTTTTTATTTTGATTAACTTCAAATCTGATAGATTTGATATCCTGAGTTAGTTGGAATTGCAACTCCTTCTGAGTTTCATCCACATACTTCTCCAGAGTTTGCCTTTGCTCATCTAATTTAACTTGCATTTGGACTAGTAGAGAACTGATGCTTGGAGCTGGTGGTGGTGCGACTATTTGCAAGGCCTTTTTGTAGCCTGAGCACCTTTTCCTTAAGGAAACCATTTTCCTTTTCTTAGCCATAGTGGCTTCTTCATCATCAGAAGATTCAGATGTACTTTGTATATCAACTGGTTCCTTATAAGTTGGAGCATGCTGAGACAACTCCCCCTCAGTACTTGGTAAATCTTTTTCTTTGATTTGCTTCTCCCTCTCAGTCCTTACTGCAGGTGGATCAGGGAATAGCTCTTCCATTGTGAACTCCTGCTGCATCTGAATAGGAGAAACAAGATTAGTTTTTTTAAAACAAAATATTCTCCCTGAACATCCAGATTGTTGTTCAGGGACCTCTCTTCAAAGGAGATACTTACTTGCTCATCTTGAGCTCCTTTCTCAACATTGTCTAGAGCTTCATTATTGATTTCAGATACTATGTTCATAACAGTATCTGTAGCAAATTCACTCTCTAGTGCAGCTTCAATAATGCCTCCCCCTTGGGCAGGCAGCTCAGTTTGTTCAGGGTTTTCTCCCCCTGGAGTGGAGTCTATCTATTGTTCTTGGGGCTCACTGCCCTCCACTTGATCTTGGGCTTCTTTTGGTTGCTGGTATTCATCTGAGCCGAAGACTACTTCCTCTTCAGAATCACTGGAGGATTCTGCTTGTTGAACAACTTGTTTCTTCTTTTTAACTTTCTTTACTTATTGCTGAGGAGTTGAAACTTCCTTTGTCAGAACTCTATCCCACCTAGAAAGAATTCTTACATCCATCCTCCTCATGTGATTAATTTTGGATCCAGGCAGTTTGTTCAAAACATCTGGTAAGATTGAGTATAGACATAGACTTAGGATCTTACCCAAGTTTGGTTTCTTTACTCCTTCTTGAATCTTGTCAAACACTATTGCTGCCCAGTCAGTTTTTACTTTGAATATGATCCTTATCATTAGGTTGAACATGTGGACTGAAATTCTGTCATGTCCACCAGTTTTACATAGAATCACCTTCCCTACTATTTCAGACAGAAGTTTTCCTTGGGAATTCATCCCTTTCCGAGTTATGGATGATCCAACCTTGATATTAGGGCTCAGTCCACACCAACTTAGTGCTTCTGTAGTCATAGATGGAGTTATCTACTCAGTATCCTTAACCAAAGGAAGTTGGAGTGATTTCCTGATAGTCTTTAGTGTAAGTTTCACTTGGGAATCCATAACTGTAGTTTTGATCTTCTTCCCTTCAATATCCACAGTTGCTGACAGATAGAATTCCATTACTTCCTTTTTCCAAATCTTTGTTGGTTCAGAGACCAAGAATTCCAAACCATTCTCAGAAATTAGGGCAATAACACCCTGAATTTCTTCTGAAGCTGTCGCGAACCCTCCACGAACCAGCTCATATCCTTCATTGACTTTGTCATCCTGATGAGGCGCCATTGACGAGAGAGTTGGAAGAGAAAAGAAGAGAAGGTCTATGTCAACAGAAGGTGCAAAGCCAAGAATTCTGAAAGCATAGTCGACCAGATTTTGGCTTCACTTATTTATAGTGTTAGTGTAAAGGGAAGGTCAAAAGACGGCTTAGTCGACAAATTTGCACACGTGTCTCCAGAAATGACCTAGGTCTCGACAAAACTTAGGTTTAGTCGACACGACTATGTGTCAACATACTAGTGTCACTGTCGACATAGTAGTATTAGTGTCGACAAAACTTATTTTTAGTCGACACATCTATGTGTCGACATACTTGTGTCAGTGTCGACACATGCTACTTAAGTCCCGACAGAGATGTTTCGACACCAACTTTTGTGTGTCGACACAAAAATCCTCTAGACATAAGGTCTCGACAAAGTTGTGTCGACACCAATTCTTCTATCGACACAGATACTATTTCTGTGTCGACACATCCTTTTTCTGTGTCAACATAACATACTGAGTGTGTCGACACAATTTGTGTGTGTCGACACAAACTTTGTACTTAGACAAATTTCCTGAGAAATTTTGTGCTAACATATGTTTCTTAGGGAAGCTTGTGCTAACCTATTCTAGGTTCAACATACCTTATTCAATTTTAAAATAATTGAATTTAATTTCATCCAGAGGTTTTGTAAATATATCAGCTATTTGATTATTTGTGTTCACAAACTCTAGGTTAATATTTTCTTTCTCAACATGTTCTCTGATGAAATAAAACTTAATTTCTATATGCTTGGTCCTACTGTGTGATACATGATTCTTAGAAATAGAAATAACACTTGTAGAATCACAAAACAGTGGAATTCTACTTACCTGGATGTCATAGTCTTCAAGTTGATGCTTTATCCACATCAATTGTGCACATCAGCTACCTGTAGCTATATACTCTGATTCAGCTGTTGATATAGCTACACTAGTTTGCTTCTTGCTGCTCCATGACACCAGCCTCCCACCTAGGAATTGACAAGTTCCTGTGATACTCTTCTTTTCTTCTTTGCATCCAGCAAAGTCTGCATCTGAGAAACCAGTTAGTAGGAAATCTCTATTCTTAGGGTTCCAAAGGCCTAGATTAGGTGTGCCCTTAAGATATCTCAAAATTCTCTTAACTGCAGTATAATGAGATTCCTTTGGGCAAGCTTGGTACCTAGCACAGACACATGTTGCATATATGATGTCAGGTCTACTAGCAGTCAAGTAGAGTAGGGAGCCAATTATCCTTATATACAAAGACTCATCAACAGGTTTCCTTGCCTCATCTTTGCCTATAGGCATACTTGTTCCCATTGGAGTTTTCATGGTGGAGGCTGAGTCCATTCCATACTTCTTAATCAACTCTTTGGTGAACTTAGACTGGGATATGGACAATCCACCATCAGTCTGTCTAACTTGAAGTCCCAAGAAGAACTTCAGCTCACCCATACTGCTCATCTCAAACTTCCCTTGCATAAGTTTGGCAAACTTTCTACAAAGGTTGTTTTCAGTAGAACAAAAGATAATATCATCCACATATATCTGGACTAAGATTATCTTGCCTTTAGATTCCCTATAGAATGGAGTTTTGTCTATCTTTCCTCTAGAGAATTTATTCTCAATAAGAAAAGCAGACAAAACTTCATACCAAGCCCTAGTGGCTTGTTCCAAACCATATAGAGCTTTCCTAAGCCTATATACATAATCAGGATAATGAGAATCTACAAAACCTGAGGGTTGTTCAACATAGACTTCTTCTTTTAAATCACCATTCAGAAATGCTGATTTTACATCCATCTGATATACCTTGAACCCTTGGTAGGCAGCATAGGCCAAGAACAACCTTATAGACTCCAGCCTTGCCACTGGGGCAAAGGTTTGATCAAAGTCAATACCTTCCTCTTGCCTGTAGCCTTTTGCTACCAGTCTGGCCTTGTTATTGATTATAGTGTCATTCTCATCAAGTTTGTTTCTGTAGATCCACTTGGTTCCTATAATGTTATGATCCTTAGGTTTAGGAACCAGTTCCCAGACTTTACATCTTATGAACTGACTCAGCTCTTCTTGCATAGCATCAATCCAGTTGGAATCTAACATTGCTTCTTCAAACTTCCTGGGTTCTATTTGAGACAAGAAGCTAGAACATAGAACTGTGTTCATGTTCTTGCTCCTTGTTAGAACACCTTGACTTGCATCACCAATGATTTGGTGAGCTGGATGATCCTTCAAGTGTCTTCTTGCTGGAGGAAATCTGTCAGGATCATTCCTTTCTTCATTTTCCTCAACCTGATGCTCCTCATTGTCTTCTTCATCCAGTGGGACTTATTCTCCCCTGGACAGCTTGCATCTTTTTCTTCATCCAGCCAAGCAGGAACTTCTTCATTGATGGTCAGCTTGTCCAGCCTGTCTGTTAGACCTGTAGAACTAACTGAAGAGCTAGACAATTCACTGTTAATAAACTTTGACTCATCAAATACAACATGTACAGATTCTTCTACAACTTGGGTAGTCAAGTTGTAGATTCTGTATGCCCTACTATGATTGATGTTCCCAACAAATATCCCTTCTAGGGATTTGGCAGCAAACTTTGTTTGATAGTGCTTACCATTAACTAGAACAAAACACTTGCTACAAAAGATTCTGAAGTAGGAAATGTTTGGTTTTCTGCCTTTCAAAATCTGGTAGGGAGTCATCTTGTGTTTCTTATTAATGGAGGCTCTATTGAGTACATGACATACAGTATTTACTGCCTCAGCCCAGAAGTATTCAGGGAGAGTAGTGTCCCAAAGTAGTGTTCTACTTGCCTCAATTAGAGTCCTATTCTTTCTTTCAGCAACACTATTTTGCTGAGGAGTTCTAGGTGAGGAGAATTCCTGATAAATCCCAAGTTCTTCACAGAACTTTGTCATACATTCAGACTAAAATTCAGTTCCATGGTCAATTCTGATTTTTACCACTGAATTATTATATTCATTCTGAATTTGTCTAACAAAAGTCTGGAAAACAGTTGGGGTTTCAAATTTCTGTCTCAAGAAGAAAACCCATGTGTATCTTGAATAGTCATCCACAATAACTAGTGCGTATACTTTTCTACCAAGACTGTGAACTGGCATAGGACCAAACAAATCCATATGCAAGAGATATAAACATCTCATTGAATCTTTGATATCAAGTACATGGAAAGAGGACTTAGTCTGATTGCCCTTTTGACAAGCTGAACACACACCCTCTTTAATGCACTTGACTTGAGGACCATTCCTCACTAATCCCATGCTGAACAGCTATCCTATTGACTTATAGTTCATATGAGCAAGCCTCTTGTTCCATTTGACACATAGTGAAGTTTTTTCTCCTACAACTAGACAAATGGGTGAGTTGTTAAACTCACAATCTAGGTTAAGGCAATATACATTTCCTTTCCTAGTGCCTGTCAAAATGATCTCTTGATCACTTGACCTTCTTATTTGGCACTCCCCTTTGAGAAAAGAGATGTCATAACCTAGATCACTAAGTTGACTTATGCTAATCAGGTTATGTTTTAGACCCTTCACATAAGCCACTTTAGTGATAGTAATTGAATCACTAGAGATGTTACCAAATCCTTTGATGATTCCTTTTTCTGATCCACCAAAGATTACTTTGGGTCCATTCTCTATGAGTACATTGTCCCTCAACATTCTTCTTATTCCAGTCATGTGTCTGGAACATCCACTATCCAAGTACCATATAGGGGTATGGCCACTTTGATTCACCTGCATCAAATAAAGAATCACTTATCCTTAGAACCCAACTTGCTACTGGGTCCTAGGTCCTTGTTAGTTTGAAATCCTGCAGCTGTTCTGACAGGTAAACTACTCTTGGTTTGAACACTTGTGTTAAACCAACATTCCATGGCAAAGTGGCCCACCTTGCCACAACACCAACACTCAAATCTATTATACCTTCTCTTGGGTACAGACTTTGCAACTTTGTTGCCAGCAGTCTTGTTAAGTGTAGGTGCTGGTGTAGCAAACTTTAAGAATTCATTTTGAACCTGATGGGCTTGCCTATAGAGTGGCCTATTGGCATTTGCACCCTTTCCCATGAGATTTCCATACTCACAGTGACCATGAGTAGTGTCATGAACATACCTGTTTGTAGGTTTCATCACCTTCCTAAAGAAAATAGGGGGCTTTGCAGCTAGAGGCTTAACTGGGGCCTTACCTTTTCTATGTGAATTTGTGGCCCTAGTTATTCTCTTAAAACCTAGACCAGTCTTCCCTTTATATGAAATGAAATTGTCTATTAAGGGTAAGACAGATTTTGTCTTGGAGAATTTTGCCACTAGCTCTCTTTATTGCTGAAGTTTTGCCTCCAGTTTCTTGATATGATTCTCCTTGAAAGAGATTGTGCCCATCTGAATAACAGTAATGTTTTTCAGTTTGGCAACCTCATTCAATTTTAGATCCAACAGCTTTGCAGAATCTGCTGCAGCCAGCTTAAGAGACTCAATCTTCTTGGCCTGCTCTTTGACAAGAAACTTGCTCTTCTTCAGAGCATGCAACAACCCACCATACTCATCAATGAGTTGGTGTACATACCCCTCAGACTCAGAACCATCCACTTCTCTTGAAGCAGATGATTATGATTCTGATCCAGTAAAGTAATCAGAAGCTAAGGGAGAATTATATACCTTACTTAGACCAGGATGATCCTGGCACTAATCATCTTCTGATTGAGCCATCAGCCCTTTACAACAATGGTCTTCAACTCCATTTATGGAGTCCAACATTTGTAGGAATTCTAGTTCCCTAGAATCCTCTTCTGTTGAGAACTGCCCAACATATACTTCTGCATCTTCTTCTCTAGATTCTGAAGATGAAGAGTCTGTCCTACTCTTCTCCTTCTGAGCAACAAGGGATTTTTCCTTCTTGCCTTTTACTTGCTGTTTTTTCTTGTCTTTAGACTCCTTCCTCTTATCAGGACAGTCAGCTATGATATGTATAGGCCTATTGCAACAATAACAAATAATCTTAGAATTTGTTTATTTATTAGGTTTAGAGGCATACCTATCCTCCTTAGGAGTCTTCTTTTTCTTGTAATATTCATCCTTGGAGTAGGATGTTGAAGGCCTGGTTCTCCACTTTTTATTTTTCATGAACCTTTGGAACTACCTTGTAAAGGCAGCAAAGTCCTCATCAAAGGTGTGGCTATCTGATGTGCTATTGTCAGGATTTCTTTCTTCTGCCTCAGCACTCCTTCTAGGTGGAGAAGGAGATTTTCTCCTACCCTTTCTTGTGCCTTCATCCTTGAAGGCTATTGACTTTTCTTTGTACTCAGATCTGCTGCCCATCTCCTCCTATTTTCTGGCAGTGAGCTGCATTTCATAGGATAACAACTTTCCAAAAAGTGTGGGTGGAGGTATATCAGCCAGCCTAGCCACTTCTCTGATGGCACATATCTTAGTGTCCCAATCCTTTGTTAGGGACCTAAGAAACTTGTCATTCAGTTCATAAGTGCGGAAGACTCTTCCATAGGACATCAGCTCATTTACTATTCTGAAAAACTTCTTATAGCATTCAGCTATGTTGTCAGACTTGGCTTGTCTAAAGCTCTCATATTCCTGATTCAGCATAGACTTCCTGTCCTCTCTAACTTATTCTGTACCCTCCATATAGACAATCAATGTGTCCCATATTTCCTTAGAGCTTTTACAGTCCACCAAATTCTTAAACGTGACATCATCTATATCACTTACAATAATGTTCTGTGCTCTTTTGTCTAGTGTTGCCAAGATGATCTCATCCTTGGTCATTTCAGAATAACTCTTTGGAGTTTGAATATTTGCTTCAAGAAATGATACCTTCATTGGAATGAAGGGGCCTTCCTGTACTGAGATATAGAATCTTGGATTAGATGTTTCCATAAACAACCTGACCCTTTCCTTCCATATGCCAAAGAATTCTTTCCTGCAGATAGGTAGTTTCATAGATCCAAATTCGTTTTGATTCTCATTTGAACCCATTCTTGAAATCTGTTATTTGCCTTGGAAAATCACTCAGATGGTTAGGTCAATATTTGAGTAACCTCCCTCTAATACCACTTGAAAGACTTGATTTCAAGAGCCTAGACACCTAGAGGGGGGGGGGGGGTTAATATGTTCTAATTTTTCCAACAATTTTTAGGCAAATAGTTAAATTGATTTCCGCACAGATAATTCAAATACAGAATACAAAACACAAACCAACATACACCAGATTTATAGTAGTTTCCCAAGGTATAGGTACATCCACTTTCCACCTTCGCCTATCCAGTAGATAACTGGATTCAGCCCAACTTCCTTCCACTAGCTCGGATCCACAGATCTTGCAACTCAGACTTAAATAAGTCCTACCTCAGATTCTTCCCAAGAATCCTACCTCAGGCCTCAGCCCTACTTCAGCCTTTATCACTAGGCTTACAACTCAGACTTTTCACAAGTCCTACACCTCAGGCTCTCAGCCCTACCCCAGCCTTTATAATTACAGGCTTACAACTCAGATTTTACAAAAGATCCTACAAGATTTTGAATGTAATAAAGATACAAAAAATTCACCAGATAGATTTCTCTATTGGTGTAGGCTTCTTGATCAGTTCTTGAATAAACTGATCCTTCAGATCCAACCTGACTTAGCTGTTTCAAAGCTTCTTGATAGAACAAAATAAGGTTGATCTTCACTTGATGTAGAAGTTGATTTTCAGATAACTCCTTCCTTAAATTCAGAATGAGATCTGAATCTTTATTACAGACTGTTCTGGATCTGTCTTCGTAAGGGTTTCCCCTGTTCTTCACATTCCTCTCCTTGTTGTCGTGATTCTCGTTTTTTTCTGTTCGTTTTTTCTCTGGTTGTCACGGATCAATCTCTTATATAGAGTTTCCCCATGATTACCGGATGATCCGATTTGTAATAACCTTCTGACAGTTCTGACAGAGGTTTCAGACCGGTTAGTTATGACTGCTGTCGAGTCACCAGTCATGTCAGTTGATTCTTCAAAGACTTTCCAACTCAGCATGAACCACTCAACAAAATGCTTCACATGTGTCGACACAAATAGACTAAGTGTCGACACAAGTCTTCATGATGTCGACGCAACACTCCATGTGTCGACTCAGTCATTCTTCTGCTTCTCGACACTTTTTCTGTTGTATGTGTCGACACAAGTCCTGTGTGTCGACACAACTTCTCCATGTCTCGACATATCTGATGCAGATAGATGGCATTGAGTGTTTGTCAGATGGCGTTGAGTGTGCGGCGACACAAGTCCCGTGTGTCGACACAAGTCCTGTGTGTCGACACAACTGCTTCGGGTCTCGATATAGCTGTTGCTGACAAACAGCGTTGAGTTTGTGTCGACAGCGTTGAGTGTGTCCAGATGGCATTGAGTGTGTGTTGACACTAGTCCTGTGTGTCGACACAATTGCTTCTACTCTCGACACATCACTTGTTGAGATTTGATGTGTCGACACAAGTCCAGTGTGTCGACACAACTGGTTCTGGTGTTGACAAAACTCCTGGGTGTCGACACATCTTCTGCTTTAGGTGTCGACACAGCTTCTTCTTTAGGTGTTGACTCAGTTTCAGTGTCGAAACAGCTTCTTCATAAGTGTCGACACAAGTTCTGGGTGTCGACACAACTTCTTCATAAGTGTCGACACAATTTGCTGAGTGTCAACACAGTTTCTTCACAAGTGTCGACACTTGTACTTATAAAATTTTCTTCAAATTCTTAAAACTGCACAATGAAACTCAAACATCTATCAAATACAAATTGATGCATATCATTGACTAAGATGAGGCTTCTCCAAATCTGGTACATATTTTCAGTGTACCCAACAGTGCGCGCCCATGCACGCATCCATGCACACCCTCGCAGCTACGGGTGCGACAACTTCCCTCTCCGGGCGCGTTCATTGCCTCTCCTACACCATAATATATTCTAACATTTTTACCTAAGTTTGCAGGGCGCAACTACTTGCCATATCAAGTCCATCACCGTTCTCCATCGTCGCCGGCATAAAAAAATGAGCAGAGAGAGATCCTTGTGTTTCTTCGTCTGAAGCTGTCTCGTGCAATAAGGATCTGGGGGGAAATTGTTGGGGATGACCCCCATTTTATAAAGATTAGGTGTGCACATAACCACACACCCATGATTGTAACGCCCCTGCTTTTTCGGTGTTTATTTTAATTCCCGTAGTGACGTATTTTTGACGTTAGAGCGTTACGTTGATGCTTGTTTAGTAGGTGCCATAGTTAGAGCGTGGTTTTGCTCAGTAGGTTTTTTCAGTATGGCTGGGTTTTAGCCTCTTTGCAAGATTTCCTTGCGAGCCGAGTCTGTTTTGGGGACTCGGTGAAGCCATTTTGGAAATGTTTGTGCTTTGGCTTCGGGATATTTTTTCCCGAGTTTAATTTGTCGGATTTTGATTTCAACTTCACCATTGGATTCGTAGCGTCGGTATTTAGCTACGATGAGATTTTCGTAGAATTCCGAGTTGGTTTGGATTTCGGGTCGATTTGATGTTTATTTAATAATTAATATTATAATATATATATAATAGTATAAATAGTTAAAGCGTTAAATCGAAACCTATTCCTATTCATCTTCTTCCCGAACCCGAGCGACGACCATTTTCGCGAGAGGAGAAATGACGGACTTTGCGTGCGTTCGACCGGTGGTAGAGTGTGCTCGGGTGGCCGTTTTCGTCGCCGGAGTAGAGATTTGGAAAGCTCTCGTCGATATCTATGCGATCGTGATAAGCTTTTCCCGATTCCTCGATTATTAGGTGTTAGTGTTTATGGTTTTGACCTCCTTTTCCCCCAAAAGTTTCAGGAAACGTTGCTAAGGTCATTTGACGGTCGATCCTTGTCGCGGTGTGAGCAGGCGGCATTTTTCCGAAGTTTCAGGGTAAGTGGATTTTCCTCCCTAACATGTCCATTTCTAGTTTAATTTACCTTCCTTTCCTCCTCCCTTAGAGAGTAGGATTAGCGTAATTGAACTACGAAGGAACTCCTAGAGTATGGCAAGTTTTCGGCCAAGACACGGAGAATAAGTTTAGGGGTTTAAGTAGAATTAGGCGTATATCGAAAGGTAGAGTTCGACGAGTTCAGGTTAGAAATTCGCTGAGTATCGTAGACGAATTCGTCAAGTTTAGGTAGGTAGGATTTGTCGAGTATCGACGGTAGAATTCGCCGGGTATGGAGGGATTTAGTCTAAGGATAATTCATCGAGTATTAATGCACTTCGTCGAGTATCGGTTTAGGCAGATTCGGCGAGTATCGCCAAATTACGTTAAGGCAATTTCATCGAGTAGCAGTTAGGATTCGACGAGTGTCACCGAATTTCATTAAGGCAAATTCGGCGTGTTTCAAGGAGGATCGTCGAGTATAGTCTAGGCCTAGTAATCGTCGAGTGGCCGGTAAAGCTAAGGAAAATTCGGCGTGTATCAGAGGAAATCATCGAGTATCGTTAGTCTATTCATCGAATATCATTAGTCTTCGCCGAGTATCACAAGTCTTATTTGCCGAGTATTGTAGAAATTCGTCGAGTATCCATGTAGTTCGTCGGGTATACTCGCCGAATTTGGCCAGGACTTAGAATATTTTTTGCTGAGTTGGTCCAATTCGCCGAGTTTGGGCCTTAGGGTATATTTTTGGGTATTTGTCATGGGTGAGTTGGGCCTTAGTGTGATTTGGGGTTTTCTCCATCCGTTATAGATGTCTTGTGGTTTAAGTTGTGGTTTTATAAGTATTAAAGGTATTTTTTGCGGCCATGGTTGGCTATGAATCTTTTGACCGTGGTGGATTTGTAACTGTGGGTGTGTTGGCGGACGGTTCTCCCCCCACAGGTGCCATTTTTTTCCCGGTTTGGGTGTGTCAAGGTATAAGGCCACCTTCCTTTTGACCACGGTGGGTTTGTGACTGTGGGTGTGCTGGCGGAGGGTTCTCCCCCCACAGGTGCCGGGTTTCCCCGGTGTTTATGCTCATTTTACGATGGGTCTGCTATATGTAATTATGCACTCACTTATGTACGTGTCTTCGAAGCTTAGATCTTTTACGCACTTGGTGCAAAATTTGGGATGTCTAACCCCTGTGAGCTCTTTCTCACTTTGATCTTATGATTTAATATTGATGATTTCCATGCAGCTTTTCTTTTGTTGTTTGGGTTGTAACCCTTCTACTCTTTTGTCTTTTTGTCCACTGATAGTTTCTTTTGCCACTTGTATTTCTTGCTGAGGTGTTCTTTTTTTGAAATCCTCAGGATCAGGGCAGTAGCCGGCTGATCAGCTAGGTTTGGTGTTTGCTGGTGGTTGCAGCGAGTTTTCCTCACCGTCATGAGGTAGTTGATGTTTCCTTTTTAGTACAGACATACATACTCTCAGTGGGTTTGTGTCAGGTTGTTGACGCCCACTGGTGGTTTTCTCGTAGAATGTTAAGTATTTTTGCTAAGCTGCTAAGTTTACCTCTTTGTGGTTGTTTTTACTTGCTATCTGGGAAGGTTTTATGCTAGGTTGCATGTTAGGTATTTTAAAATATAAAAATGATTATTACTATTACCTCATACATTCCATGTTTGAAATCAAAATCACTATGTTTAATGGTCGTAAAAGTTACTTTCATAATTATTATAAATCTAGAGTCTTGCATACCATGGGTTGTCCTCTGGGAATGTTTATACTCATGTAGGACGTCTAATATTGTAAATAAAGTATTTTCCGCAGTGTATAACTATCTTTTTCTCGTGGACTAGATGAGCCACAAAGCCGAGTGATACGACTAACCGCTTAAACTTTAACTGGATTTTCTCCAAATAACTCACAGACTTTTCATAAAAGTGTTAAGTTAGAGTTTTGCCCGAGCGTCTGCAGTTATCCCCTGTTGACGTGGCATCATAAAGTGCGTATTCCCCTACTCTGATATATCATTAAATGAGGAGAAAATGCGGGTTGTGACAATGACCTCCACCTCAAAATAAGTAGGATCATGGGATTGATCGCGCGCGCGATCCGCGCGCCCGATCCCCCGCGCACCGATCCCGTCAGGCGTATTGGGCAAACTGTCGCGAGCCCACTTCGCTGGCCGTGGGCTGCCGACCTCCTCCCTAGACGCCGCTCGCCCGCCCTCTTTTGCCGCACTGACCGCGGTCGTGGCTGAGGAAGCGGCCCACTGGGCCGCGCCTCCCTCGGCCACCGGCGCGGGCAGTGGGGCGCGACCGAGCGAGGGGGAGGCTGCCTGGGCCGCCCCCTCCTTCGGCCACCGGCGCGGCCTAGGGGGCGCGGCCGAGCGAGGGGGCGGCCGCCCGGGCAGCCCCCTCCCTCGGCTGCCGGCGCGACCCAGGGGGTAGCCGCATGAGCCGCCCCCTCTCTCGGCCGCCGACACGCGGCCAAAGGTAGCGGCCTGGGCCATCCCCGGCCGCCGTCAGCTGTCCTCCCCTCACCGGAAAACATGGCGGCGAGTTCGCTAGCCGCCCTTGGAGTTTCGCTGCCGTCGTCAGATCAGTTGGGGGCGTTCTCGGTCATTCGATTCAAGCGTAACCACCCACTAACCACCGGGTTAGTGGGGGGGGGGGGGACTTAATTAATAATTTTATAATTTTTTAAATTGTCTCTGAATAGCGAAATACACACATTTAAACTATACCAAAAATAATCATGATGGTGGTTATTGTGTGCAGATAACCGCATAACCACCACCCGGAGCCTATAAAAGGAGCCCTAGGCATCCTCATTTCTTTCTTTTTTCCTCCGAGTCTTCTTCTTCCTCAGGGTTGAGCACTGCTGAATTCCTCCTACGAGTAGCACCCGAGTCGCACTCGAGCTACAAGCGAGTCAAGTCAAAGCCACCTAACAAAGCCAAATCTCTCAAGTCCTAAGTGTCCCCCACAACCGCAAGTTAGGGTGCTTCGCTCCACATCCAGAATCAGCAAGCCGCTAACTGAAGACCACCAGCGCGAAGCGCAATTTGTAAAAACTCCTAGCGCGATGGCCTGTCGTCCGCCGTGTGCCAAGTGTTCTCTCACCGCAAAGCTGTAACGAGAGGTGGCCTATCACCCTCGACTTCACAAACAAGCTGTAACAAACAGAGAATATTGGACTTTGACCGGCACAGATCCGGTCACTTGGTTTTTTTCCCAGTTGAGGGGTTTTTCCATGTTAAAACCGCTTGTGTACAATCGACCTACTCTATTGACTGTGTGCGTGCTCGACCGTTCCGAGAGCTAAGACGGTCCAGGTTATTCCGGTCCAAACGGGACATCGAGTTAGACCGCGACAACACCGTTGCATAGAATTTAATTAATTATGTTCATATGCATCCTGCACGTATAGATCACACAAGATTTTTTGATTTTATTGATCTCGTTTCGTGAATGCCTGTGTCCTGTGAGCTTCATATATATTTCAAACAATAAAGCCATATAAAGTTTAGCCAGTGTATAGCCTGCTAGCTGAGGTCGATATAATAGTTATACGTGATAATTTAGCTTTGAAGGCCCGACACTCTTGTTTTGGTTAATCATTAATTATCCCTGGGTTAATATAAAATATTAATTCTTCTACCTAATATTTACGTAAAGTTCTTAATTAAGAATATACCTACTAATAATCAGTACTCGACTGATTCCTTAATAATTATTTTGCATGCAGCAGTGCTGCGAATTAATGATTTGCTAGGAGATAAAATAATAATTTTTCTTAATTAATCAAATAATCAAAGGTTGAACAAATTAATATGCACGCTAACTGCATCAAGTTAATCAAACTTCACGTACGTGTGTCTATATATATATATATATATATATATATATATATATATATATATATATATATGTTCAAGTGCTTCAGTTCTTCTCAAACTAAACTAACCAAGAGAAAAATTAATTAATTCCAAACAGCAGCAGACACCGCAATGGCCTCTTCCGCATTGCCCGTGGTCCTGACCGCGTTCCTAGTTTCTTTCTTCCTGCTGAAGGACTCTGTCCTCATCTGCAGTGCGGATCCAACTGATGGTTTCAGACTTATACCATTAACTGAATCAAATTTTCTGTTGCAGAAGCCATACAACCTAGCTTCAGCAGATCGCTACAGTTATAGTAACGGAGTTCGCCGGTTATGGGTGTTCTCCACTGACAAACCATTCAAATCTGACAGCTCCACCGATCCACGAACTGAGATTCGTATCAAAGTGAGTAATATGCATGCATCCATCATGAGTATATACATATATCTCTAAATTAGTTTATATATTATATATTTGGATGCATATATTCTATAGGGCTATGATTACTCCAGCGGAGTTTGGCAGTTCGAGGGTTATGTTTTCGTGCCGAGCGGAACAAGCGGTGCGTCCATCATGCAGATTCATAGAGCGGAGGGTGAGAAACCGGCCACGGATGCGATGTTGAGGGTTTATGATGGAGAACTGAGGTTCTACGTCGGAGCTGTGCTCGAAAATAATGTCTACAATAGATGGATAAAGTTGAACGTGATACACGATGTTGATGGTAACAAGTTGACCATCTTTGTTGACGGCGTTATGAAACATGAGGCGCAGGGCAGGGGAAGAAGCGATTTCTACTTCAAATTCGGTGTTTATGGGCAAACCGGTGAAAGCAAACGTATGGAATCAAGATGGAGGGATGTCAAAATCTTTAAAAAATAAATACAAATACACATGAGCTGAAGCTATTTGAATGTAATTATCTGTGGATTAAGTCGTGCATGTAATTAATAATCAACTACCAACTTTGAATGTGTATGTACGTATGTATGTGAATATAGTCAGTGTGTTGCCCTGTAAAATTTTACTATCTTTGTTTAATTACATGATTCTGGTCAGGCCCCTCTAAATTAAATGATGCATTCGATTTATAAATGTCTTGTTTTTCGACAAAAAATATACAGCTCCATTGCCTTAATGAGAAATATTTCTTTGAGGTAAGTGCATTATATGGATTGATGACGACGGCTCTACGTTGGAAGTGTACCTCTAGAGGTAGCACAAATAATTCTAGATCTTATTCTTTTAGGTTCCAATAAGTACGTTGTGCGTTAAGTTTGTGTTCACACAAAAAATGACAATGACATTAATTTAGTTACTTTTTATTGTGTGCAATGTGAAAGTATTTAATTTCAAGGATAGCTAAATCACCTAGAGGGGGGGGGGGTGAATAAGTTTCTTAGTCTCTTGTGACTAGCTAAATCACCTAGTAGGCGATCTTTGGATCACAGAGTTGTAGAGATTTGTTAGACAAGTCACTTCTCCAATCTTGGCTCCTAAGTGCTTACAACACGATCCCGCAGGACCACTCAGTCTCCTCCAAGACTTACAGCTCAGGCACAAATCTCTACAACTCCATGATCCAAAGATCACCTACCTCCGGCCCAAAGTTCCTACAACTCAGGCTAGGAGGACAACACTACCTTAGAGAGAATGACTCTCCTACAGCTCAGGTATAAAGGCCCAACCTCAGATCCAAAGGATTCTACAACTCAGGCACAAGTGCCCTACAACTCAGAGAGAATGACTCTCTTCCCTCAGACTCAAAATCCCTATCTTAGATCCAAACTGGATCCTACGCTCAGGCCAAATCCCTACCTCAGATCTGCAACCAAATCCTACACACAGATCCAAAATGGATTCTACCCTCAGGCCAAATCCCTACCTCAGATCTGCAACCAGATCCTACACTCAGATATACACAGGGTTCCTACTCTCAGGCCAAGTCCCTACCTCAGATCTGCAACTAGATACTACACTCAGAGCCACATAGGGATCCTACTCTCAGGACAAAGCCCTACCTCAGATCTGAAACCAGATCCTACACTCAGATCCACAGAGGGATCCTACCTCAGCCTTTATAGAATATGCTTACTACTCATATCCAAAAAGGATCCTACACTCAGATCCAAGAATGGATCCTATTGGGATAAAGGATGGTTGGTATGGTTAATTTGACACCAGAGAGATTTCTCTGTTCCTGCCTCCTGAGCTAAGTTTACCTCAGCCCTAACTTCTTCTCAGCAACAAGAAACCTATTCTTCAATAAGCTGCTGCTTGTGCTGGAAGTAACTCATGAAACTTGTTTCTGAACTTGCTGAAGAAGACTAATGATTTTATAGATCTTGTGTTCTTCAATCAGCTAACTTGACTGCAGAAACTAGAATGATCTGTTTCTTCTTCTTTATAATAACTCCCTTCTAAACTTGCTATAACAGATGAAGTTTGTTGCAGCTAACTTACTTAAACCTCTAGATCAGCAGATTTTTGTCCTTCAAGCTTCTGCCTCAATAATAATGGCGAGGAAGGAGATGAAGTTCTTTTTATTCAGAATAATCCAAAAGTTATTTTCACCAAGATGATCCTCGTTCTTTTATTACCGAAGCACAACGGCTCTATTGAGCATTGGGACCCACATGAGTTGATGGCAGTAACTTGCTTTAACAACAAATGTCGTACAGTAGGTCTACGGTGACGTTTGTCACGTACTATAGACTTTTCACAATGTTTGAAATCTTGCTGACGTCATTACCTATGGACTAAGTCAAATTCAAGCAATATTAGTATAGGCATTGAGTGAGCAACCTTCACTCAACGCCAAAACACTTACATAGATTTTCTGTCACTAGGCATTGAGTGAGTAAGCTTTACTCAATGCCAAAACACTTAGACAGATTTTCTGTCACTAGGCATTGAGTGAGTAAGCTTTAATCAATGCCAAAACACTTAGATAGATATTCTGTCACTAGGCGTTGAGTGAGTAAGCTTTACTCAATGCCAAAACACTTAGACAGATATTCTGTCACTAGGCATTGAGTGAGTAAGCTTGAGTCAACCTCAAAACACTTTGACAGATATTCTGTCACTAAGCGTTGAGTGACCTTCATCACTCAACGCAATTGGACTTGTCCAATATTTCATTTACAAAAGCTTTGAGTGTCACTTCTTCACTCAACGCTATCACCCTCAGTCAGCTTAGCTGAAGAGGCATTGAGTGAATAGGCTTCACTCGACGCTTTTATCCTTGGATAACTTCTTAGTAGATAAGGCGTTGAGTGAATAGCCTTCACTCAACGATTTTGTCCTTGGACAAAATTCTGTGACTGAATGGGGATCAGTCAACGCTATTACCTCTTGGCATCGAGTGAATAGGATTCACTCAACGTCTCTAGATTTAGCTAGATTTCTTCACTGTCAAGGCTAAGGATTTGACTGACTTGTTTTCTCTCAGCACTTTTTGTATTTGGCATTGAGTGAGTTTGCTTCACTCAATGCATGTGGACTTGACCACATTTTATTGCATCTGGCGTCGAGTGAGCTTGCTTCACTCAGCGCCTGTGGACTTATCCGTATTTCTTTGCATCTGCCATTGAGTGAGCTTGCTTCACTCAACGCATGTGGACTTAGACAGATTTTTTGTCCCTCTACCTGCCTACCTTGTGACCTCCCGTCACCATCACTTAGATAAACTATCTAATCATGTTCCAAGGAACATCCTGCACAAATAAAGCTTATGAAAACTGTTAGATTACACACATGTGTATACCATTATCTATTAGGACTTCTTCAAATTTTGGACATTGGGATCAATGGACAAAACAATCTCCCCCTATTTGAAGAAGTCAAAACCTTAAGACAATATTCTACACTAACTCAAATATGCAACAAATACAGTAAATAACATATTGCATATCATACAAATAATGAACACATATTTGATTAAAATGAAGTTCATTAACAGAAGGATAATTGTTTTTAGTGTGCATAATACAAAAATCACACATCCTTCAGTCCTCTAAGATGAACTGGAAACACTCTCATGTTTCAGGTTCTCTTATAACAATGACACTGCTTTTGGGCTTCTTGATAGTCTTCTCAGTTACAGCTTCAGACTTTTTGACTTTCTGCCTTTGGAAGTAATCGAAGTGTTTTGGAATGTACTCTGTAGGCTCAACAACATTTGGAGCCAAGGTGCCAGCATTCATGTCCTTTCTCTATTGCCTTCTTTCATTCTCCCTCTCTTCCATCTTAGCCCACTCAATAGAGCTATACAGCTTTACTCTCTCAGTCTTTTTGGTCTTTACCTACTCCCATGCTGACAGAATGATGGTCGTTGACTCAGGGATCCACTGCTCAAAGTCAGGCCTAGCTTCCATTTGCTCTCTATATCTTTTATTGCTGGCTATGCCAACTTCTTCCTCTTTAGTAGTTGTAGATTTCCCTTTTTCCTTCAGAATCTGGTCAGCAGTGGGGCTGAATGATGGAATAACAGCAACTAGTTCATCCCACTGAGCACCTTCTTCAGCATACTGAGCTGACTGACCTACATTCATGGCTTCTTGAATCTGTGTAGGGAACATATGGATGTTATCATACTAAACTGGTTCTATCCCGAATGATCCCCTTATGATATTTTTGACCCATACATCATTCTCAGTGTTGGCCTTGATTGTCTCGCTCTCCCCCTTTTTGACTTCTTCAATCAATTCTTTGGTTTGGGAGAGGTTGGCCTTGTTCCTTTCAGATTCAAGATGGTTTACACCAGCTGTAACTTGGTTCTTTACCTGTAGCAAATGATCATCCAAGAGCTGGGTGTAAGCGTCCATCTTGGTGAAATTGTATTATTTTGTTGATCTCTCAGAGCTTTATCAGAATTGTGGATAGCAAGCATGTTTCCAGCATTAATATTCTGATTGTCTATGACTATAACTGTATTTTTGCAAAAATCTTCCAGTTTCTCCATGGAATAATCAACATCAAGGGTTGCCCTGGTGAAGAATTTTACAGTTTTGGCCTTCAGCAGATTCACTTCAAACTGGATAGACTTAATTTCCATGGACAACTCATTTCTGATTTCTTTAAGGGCATCATCAACAAAGTGTTCCAAAGATCTTCTTTGCTCGTCCAGTAAGCCTTTCAGCTGTGCTAGAAAAGCAGGAAGCATTTGTAACGTCCCGTTTCGCGCTAGGCCCCTCGTGCGTGTTTTGAGTCAAGAGAATTGACTCAGGCTTGGGAAGCGTTGAGTGAGTCGACTGGACTTGATGAATTGAGCAAATTTTACTTAGAATAATTCTAGAAACCGAAGGCGTCGAGTCCACTCGATGCCATTCGACAAATTAAAACTTAGAAATACTCTGGATGCTGAGGCGTTGAGTGGACTAAGCACCACTCGAAGAAATCGTTACTTAGAATATTTTCTGGACTCATGGTGTCGAGTGCGTTGAGTGCACTCGATGCCATTCGACTAATAAGCTGAGGCATTGAGTGGACTCAATACCACTCAACGTCATTCGATGAATAAGCTGAGGCGTTGAGTGGACTCAACACCACTCAAAGTCATTCGACAAAGAAGCTGAGGCGTTGAGTGGACTCAACACCACTCAACGCCATTCGACGGACTAAGATGAGGCGTTGAGTGGATTCAACGCCACTAGACGTATTTTACTTAGAATTATTCTGAGAACTGTAGGCGTCGAGTGCGTTGAGTGCACTCGACGCCACTCGACGATTCGTCGAGTAAAGGGAAGTGAACTCAACGCTTTTAACTTAGATTCATTCTGGCTGCTGATGGCGTTGAGTGAAGTCAATGCGGCATTGAGCGGTCTCAACGCACTCAATGCTTTTGACTTAGAAAATGTGGAATGTTGTTGGCATTGAGTGGAGTCAACATGACGTTGAGTGGTCTCAATGCACTTAACACTTTTGACTTAGAAATTTTCTAGATGATATAGGTGTCGAGTGCGTTGAGTGCACTCGATGTCAATCGACGATTTGTCGAGTAAAGGAAGTATACTCGATGTTAACTTAGAAGTTTTGTACTTATATAAGGCGTCAAGTGATCACGACGAATCTCGACGATTCGTCGAGTGGGTATGCTATACACGATGAATTTGACATGGCATATTTTCGGCCCACTGTTTCCGATTCCTATACACGGTCTGAACCAGGACTTCGGTATTAGCGCCAAATGACTTAAATTGGACGCGTCTTTTCAAAAGGACATATTTAATGTAATAATAGGCGGTCCAATAGTAGGGTGACACGTGGCAAAGTGGTTCAACCCTAATTCCTTTTATAAAAGGAGATATATGGAAAACCCTAGCCGTAACTTCATTCTTGTCGAGCCCTAGCTGTTACATGCCACAACCGACGGAAGAGAAGGAGTTGCCGGAGTCGGATTTCCTAGGAAAGTCTTTCCTTTCTCTTTCCCTATAAAAAACAACACCAACAATGAGGAAGATGCTGCCAAGGAGAGTGACAAGATCCATGGTCGGAATCGCCGGAAATGAGGTGTGCTTCCTACCCTCTCCCTTGCTGTTAGATCTGTAGTTATTTTCTAGGAGAGATATAAAATCAAAAGAGTTTGACTTGTGAGATGAAGATCACCTAGGTAGAGACCTTGCAAGGGCTTGTGCCCTAGAGATTTGATGTCTTCAACCACTCCTCTCTTCTTGTGAAGATGGTGGACTTGGTTTCGTGAAGAAAAATGGTCTAATGAGGGTGAATAAGGGAGGAGGAAGTTCTGTATATAACTTTGAATAAATGTCTAAAGGAATAAGTTGAACTGATGTCGTTCATCTTGCTTTAAGATGCGTGCAGAAATCTATTTTCTGTGCGCAGCAAACTACAAGGCCGTTTTTAGGTATGATAAGGAAAGATCTGGGCTTTTGACTAAATATGAAAGTCGTAGTCCTTGGAAAGAAATTTTTAACGGGTGGTTACCTGTTTTTATACGAGTCTTGTAGACTCAGGAATGTCTAGTCGAAGTTGCTGTACAGTCAAGTCTTGTGTACATATTGTTCTCGGGTTAGTGTAGAACTGGGTTTGAACTTGGTAGAGAAGTCATAGTAGATTAATGTTGAGGTTTGCATGTGGTTTGCTGAACTTAAACTATTGGTGATTGTTCTAAGCAAATGATTGATGGGATTTAGTTGATAGATCCTTAAGTAAACAAATGGTTTGGTGGAACATGATTATAATAATGGTTTGAAGGAGGTCGTCAAACAAATGGTTTGGGTAGGCTAGAGAACAAATAAATAGATACGTTGATTGAACAAATGATATTCCTGTGGAAGCATAATTGATGTTGAATGCTTGACTTTAAGAAGGAATTGGATGAGGTCAATGCATGGCCATATGATATGATGATTAGATGAATGTGTATAATAATCCACTGCTTAATGTTGAGTATCCCTATGAGTAGCAGCGTGGGATTGGTATATTGTGTAAGGTGGCTTGCCACTTGTGTAAATGATGAACCCTTGTGTGATAACGTGGAAGGGTTGGAAGTGCATGTGTGTTTGCAGCACTGGAACGATATGTTGATAACAGACTCAGTGTGGAACCCTTGCGTGCTGTTGAGCACGGGATGCGAATAATAAAAAAGGGACTCAGTGTGGAGACCTTATATGAGAAATGCATGCAGTGTGAGTTGACACACGGTGTCATATTCCTGGGTTAAGGATAGTGTGGCAGGTTTACGAGCTCATTAGTCATCACACCGATGAGAGTTGTCTGATAGACTTGCACAGTGGGGCTTTGGTCCTCGATGCTCATACCCGAGGCTCCTTCTGTGCTAGTGGACGATTAGGCTTTGGTCCTTTGGTGATACGTTCCCTTAGGCTCCATCCGTGCCACGATGATCGGCTAGCTTAGGGATTCGTTCTTGGTGCACATCTACCAGAGACCCCTCTGAGCCGTAGTACGTATACGAGCATCGCTATTTTGTTCTTAGCGTTGAGGCGTATGGAGGCCTAGTCTTGGTAGTGTGAATGCACGCCTAGTAGTGGAAAAGACCGTTCCACTGTCACCGTCTGACAACAACGGATGGCGCCTGAGAGGTTAGCTACCTGCTCGAAAAGTGGGAACTATAATTCGGTGTCGACATAACAATTGCATGTATACGAGCATGGGTGAGTCATCATAAGTCATTCATAACATATCATTGCATCACATAAGATCCTTATCATATAAGTTTCTATAGACACTCTTATATGATGAGTTACTTTTCTGTTAAGCCGATCCTTAACTTATATGTCTGTATGGGAATTCATATAAGTTAAGTTACTTCTTGTTGTATATTCCTACTTGTACACTACAGTTGATAGTAGAACTGCTAGTTTATATTGATGTAGTTGCTTTGATATACTCTGATATAGTGTAGCACTTTGCCACCTGTTTTGTACTACAACTATTATATATATTGTACCATTTTCCTTTCTCTGCCCGGTGCCTAAGAGTCCCGGGGGAGCAGATATGATAGCCACTTAGTCTTTATGACTAACGGTTGCTACGTCTTCCTTTTTAGGAGTAAAACCCGTAGATAGATCAACAACAGGTTATGCAAGAGGGCAACAAGGCCCGGGTGACGAGTCCTGATGTGACAGCACCATCGCTGTCATCTGTGACTGATGTGAGTTTTTGAGAGACTTAGTTTGTAGCCTTCATGGCATGTTGCACTCTGATATTATAGAATCCTTGATTGCTTCTTTTTATTTGATGTATTTGTTTTATACTATATACTTATGTGGATTTGACTTTGCTTTAATTCCAATGTTGGGTTGGCCATGATGATATTGATTTTAGCCGGCAGGATAGGCATCTTGATGTACAGGTCGACCCGTGTGTTGGCGCAACGCAAGGAGGCTATTCTGGGCATATGACTCCCCTCGGCTGTGTCTTGTGTTCCGGGAGGGGGGGGGGTCTTACAAATGGTATTAGCTTGCAACGATCCTCAACTAAAGAAGTCAAGGAACATTGGTGCCACCCCTGCTCGATTGGTTAGTTTGCGGACAAACTGACTTAGCAGAAGAAGTGTTGTGCCCATATATAATTCATTCTAAGTATGTCCAATCATGAACCTATGATTAGCCAACCTGACCTTAGGTTTGTACCATTTGTGTAGATCCCGGTTAATATAGAGCCAGTAGGGGGCACCCCCTCCCCTTCCGTACCCACTCAGTTTCAATAGTCGGAGCTATGAAAGACGTTCATGTCTATTTTGGACACGTTTAGGGCTCAACAGGCTCCGGTGCAACATCAAGCTCCGAGCTCTAATTGGTTAACCACGTTCTAGGCTCTCTCTCCACCTGCCTATCATGGGACAGAGTCGGTCGTGCGTTCGTAGGAATGGATCGACTCAGTGCAAGAATTAATCGTGGGAATCCAATGTCTAGCCAGCATGACTGTGACATTAGCCGTGTTAGTATTGGAATCCCACGCCAAGAGGTGGTGGAAGTACCTCATGGGCTCCACCTTTCAAGGTCAGATGTACACAAAGATTAGTTGGAGTGAGTTTTTGGAAGCCTTCTTGGAACACTTCATCCCTTCTACTGCTCGGGATGAACTTGAAGAAGGTTCCTGCAGCTGAAACAGGGATCCAAGACAGTTACTGAATATCAGCGAGAGTTTCAGCATCTCTCTAGGTTTGTTGATGCATATGAATTGAATGACAGGGGGTATGCTAAGCGATTCTACAAAGGCTTGCGGGATCCACTGAGGCAAGCCCTTTTGTTTATAGTAGATGCAAGCTTAGCAGAGATAATTAATATGGCAAAAAGGCTGGAGGCAATCACTTGGGGAGTCATAAGAGACCTGCTGAGGGTGTGATGGAGGCTGGTCCTTGCTATAAGAGGTGTCTGTATAACAGAGGGATAGGAAACAATAGAGGCGGGGGTCGCTTCCTTCAGAATTATAGGATGGAGCGTCCGACCCTGCAACCAGCACTACCTCCACCACGACAGATGCATCTGCAACCTAGGGAGCAATATGAGCACGTCTGCTTCCAGTTCAAGTAGCCGGGCCACATCCGGTGCTATTGTCCACAGCTAGGTGGAAATCCTCCCTCTGCTCTTCCTCTGGCAGCTCCACGAGAACGGGGACATATACGTGGTCGAGGACGAGGACCACGAGGAAGGAATCCAGAACCTGCTCGGGATCAGGTGTTTGCGCTGGACATGGCGCAAGAGCGGAATCCTCAGGATGTGATTTCCTTTATGTTGTGATTTAATTACTATGTTATAAGCTTTTCCCTTTAAATAGTCTAAGATATACTAAGAGTCTAACTTTGAGTCAGTACAATTGATACTTTTGTACCGTGATGGTTGGTGGGAAACCCGCTTACACTCTATTCGAGACCGGTGCCACACACTCATTTGTGTCGGTAGATTTCATTAAAGACCTAGAAGGAGTGCAATACTTCACCGGTGTTACTCGAAGAGTACGCCTCCCAGATGGCTCTGAGATGACTGCATCCGCAAAGTGTAATTTGGAGGTACTTCTTGGAGGAAATTACTTTGAAACCCCTACAATAGTGTTGAGAATGCCAGAATTCGACCTCATTCTGGGCATGACGTGGTTAGATTGGCACCATGCCAAGATTGATTGTGTAGAGAAACAAATTTCCTTAAGGCATGGAGTCTTTGAGGTCATCTTTCAAGATATTATACTTGCACCCCGTATGCTATTGTCTTCAATTCAGACCTTAAAAGCCCAAATGAAAGGGGATGAAGTATATATGATCTGCTTTGAACTAAAAAGGGATGGTAGTTTATTTGAAAGATGCGTGGGTGGTGCGGGATTTCCCTAAGGTGTTTCCTGAGAAATTGCCAAGATTACCCCCGCATAGGGAGGTAAACTTTCAAATTAATTTAGTACCGGGTCCCAATCCCATCTTCAGGACCCCTTATCGAATGGCCCCAAAGGAACTCGCCGAATTTAGAGTTCAACTGCAAGAATTGGTAGAGTCAGGATTTGTTCGCCCTAGTTCATCACCTTGGGGAGCCCCTGTTCTATTTGTTAAGAATAAGGTTGGAAGAATAAGATTGTTTATAGACTATTGGGAACTTAACCGACTGACGATGCGTAACACCTATCCCTTACCTAGATCGATGAGTTATTCGATCAGCTGGTAGGAGTGCATTGGTTTTCCAAGTTGGATCTACGCTCGGGGTATTATCAATTGAGGATACAAGAGGAGGATATCCAAAAAACAACATTTAGCTCAAGATATGGTTTATATGAGTTCACCGTGATGCCGTTTGGGCTCACGAATGCCCCTTCAACGTTCATGAGCCTGATGAACAGGGTATTTGAGCCATACTTAGATGTCTTTGTCATCGTTTTCATCGTTGACATTTTAGTCTACTCGAAGACAGAGGAGGAGCATGTGGAACACTTGACCTTGGTGTTGAAGAAGTTGAAGGAGCATGCCTTGTTTGCTAAGTTCAGCAAGCGTGAATTCTGGCTCAGAGAAGTTTCCTTCTTGGGCCATGTGATTAGTAGTGTTGGACTAGATGTGGATCTGGCTAATGTACGTACCATAAAGGAATGGACGCCTTTGAAGTCAGCGGCCGATGTACAGAGTTTCCTCAGACTTGCTGGGTATTATCGCAAGTTCGTGAAAGGATTCTCAAAGATAGCCCTTCCTCTCACTACACTGATAAAGAAAGGTGTGCCATATGAGTGGACACCCCAGTGTGAAGCTGCCTTCCAAGAGCTGAAAGATAGACTTACCTCCACACCCATCATAGCCCTTCCATCTGGGAAGGAAGGTTTCAAGTCTACACTGATGCGTCATATTAAGGGATGCGAGCAGTACTGATGCAGCATAGGCATGTGATTGCCTATGCTTCGAGGAAACTGAAGAAGCATGAACCCAATTATCCGGTTCATGATTTGGAGTTGGGGGGCAGTGGTGTTCGCCTTGAAGGTTTGGAGGCACTATCTATATCACGTCCATTGCGAGATATTTTCGGATCATAAAAATTTGAAGTATGTTCATACTCAAAAGGAGTTGAATCTGAGGCAGCGATGATGGTTGGAAGTTTTGTGTGATTATCGGTTTACATTGAATTACCGCCGCGGAAAGGCAAACTCTGTAGCCCATGCGTTGAGCAGAAATGTACCAGAATCGAGCCCTGAGTCTCAGTTGATAAGTATGGAATTTGCTCGGATGCTCGAGGAGATGGAGATCACGTTGGTGTATAAATATCATTCTGAGGAGTATATGGAGTACCTAATCGCAATGATATAGTTTGTGATATTCGAGATCAAATCCGGGCAGAGCAAGGGAAGGATGCTGCTCTGACATTAGTGATTAAGTCAATTGAAGATGGATCTGCTAAAAAGTCTACGCTAAATGACAGCCTCGTTCATTTCCATGGCGGACTCTACATTCCCAAGGGAGGGGAAATCTGGGAAGATATATTGAGAGAAGCACATTGTTCCAAGTATTCGGTGCAGCCCAGGATTTCTAAGATGTATAGTGACTTGCAGAAGACCATGTTTTGGCCAGGAATGAAGAAAGCTGTTAAGTATTCTGTTACACACTATGAGGCTTGTCAAAAGGTGAAGGTGGAGTGCAAGATCCCCGAAGGATTATTACAGTCATTGCCCATCCCTAAGTGGAAGTTCAAGGATATCTCTATGGACTTTATTCACGGGTTTCCTCGCTCGTGCTCTGGGAATGATTCAGTTTGAGTGATCGTGGATCGCTTGAAAAAGGTAGCCAGATTTATCTGTATGAAGAAGGAGGCACATGTGAATGTTTTAGTGCGGATATTTGTGGAGCAATTTGTACGGTACCATGGCGTGCCTAAGATGATAGTCTCTGATCGCGATGGATGCTTTACCTCCAAGGAGTGGAAGGCAGTACAAGCATATCTGGGCTCTCGCCTTACCTTCAGTACAACTTTTCATCATCAGAAGGATGGTCAGTCTGAGAGGACCATCAGGACAATGGAAGATCTTTTGAAACTGTGTGTATTGGATAGAGGAGAACCGTTAGAAAGGCTCTTAACACTTGTAGAATTTTCATAAAACAATAGCCATCAAGCTAGCATCGGGATGGCTCCCCATGAAGCACTTTGTGGGAGAAAGTGTAGAACTCCATTGTCATGGGTGCAGGATGAAGAACCAAAAGTTTTTGGGATAGAGTACATTGATGACACTGAGACGGTTGTTAGATTGATACGAGACCGCTTGCTTGAGGCTCAAAGTTGGCAGGCAAAGTACTATAATGCGAAGCATCTGATTGTAGAATTTCAAGTGGATGACAAGGTATTATTGAAGATCAAGCCAATGCATGGAGTGTCACGAGTGCGTGGTATGAAGAAGCTCAACCTGAGATATGTGGGGACCTATGCTATATTGGAGAGAATAGACCCTTTGGCCTATCGACTGGAACTACCACCATAGCTGGAAAATTTGCACTATGTCTTGCATATGTCATCGCTCCGGAAGGCACTACTATGGCCTGAACAATATGTCCCCACTGGAGATGGTGCAGTGGAAAATGATAGATCCGTCTGACTAGAGTCAGTGCGGATAGTGGACACCGAGACAAGGAGCTTGCGAGAAAAAGTGTACCATTGTTAAAGGTCCAATGGTCTAATCAAGGGAAAGAAGAATACACTTGGGATCTGGTGGATTTGATGCAAAAGCACTACCCGAAGTTGTTTTCCCAAGGTAAGTTTTAAAAGTTTATTATATTTTTCGTGCTTCACTCCCCCACAGCCTTAGCCTGATTTCGGGGATGAAATCTTTTATTTTGTTTATAGGATTTGTAATGTCCTGTTTCGCGCTATGCCCCATGCGCGCATTTTGAGTCAAGAGAATTTACTCAGGCTCGGGAAGCGTCGAGTGAGTCGACTGGACTCGACGAATTGAGCAGATTTTACTTAAAATAATTCTAGAAACTAAAGGCGTTGAGTGCGTTGAGTGCACTCGACGCCATTTGACGAATTAAAACATAGAAGTACTCTGGATGGTGAGGCGTTAAGTGGAATCAACACCACTCAAAGAAATTTTTACTTAGAATATTTTCTGGAATCATGACATCGAATGCGTCGAGTGCACTTGACGCCATTCGACGAATAAGCTGAGGTGTTGAGTGGACTCAACACCACTCAATGCCATTCGATGAATAAACTGAGGCATTGGATGGACTCAACACCACTTAATGCCATTCGAAGAAAAAGATGAGGCGTTGAGTGGACTCAACACCACTCAACGCCATTCGATGGACTAAGCTGAGGCATTGAGTGGACTCAACACCACTCAACATATTTTACTTAGAATTATTCTAAGAACTGTAGGCGTCGAGTGCACTCGACGCCACTCGACGATTTGTCGAGTAAAGGGAAGTGAACTCAACGCTTTTAACTTAGATCCATTCAGGTATTTGATGGAATTGAGTGAATTCAATGCGGTGTATAGTGGTCTCAACACACTCAATGCTTTTGACTTAAAAAATGTGGAATACTGTTAGCGTTGAGTGGAGTCAACATGGCATTGAGTGGTCTCAAATCACTCAACGCTTTTAACTTAGAAATATTCTGGATGATATAGGCGTCGAGTGCATTAAGTGCACTTGACGCCATTTGACGATTCGTTGACTAAAGGAAGTATACTCGACGATTGAAACTTAGAAGTGATGTACTTATATAAGGCATCGAGTGATCACGACGAATCTCGACGATTCGTCGAGTGGGTATGCTATACACGACGAATTTGACTTGGGCATATTTTCGGCCCACTGTTTCTGATTCCTATACACGGTCTGAACCAGAACTTCGGGATTAGCGCCAAATGACTTAAATTGGACGCGTCTTTTCAAAAGGACATATTTAATGTAATAATAGGCGGTCCAACAGTTGGGTGACACGTGGCAAAGCGGTTCAAACCTAATTCCTCTTATAAAGGAGATTTATGGAAAACCCTAGCCCTCACTTCATTCTTGCCGAGCCCTAGCTGTTACTTGCCGAAACCGACGGAAGAGGAGTGGCCGGAGTCGGATTTCCTGGGAAAGTATTTTCTTTCTCTTTCCCCATAAAGAACAACACTAACAAGGAGGAAGATGCCGTCAAGGAGAGTGACGAGATCCATTGCCAGAACCGCTAGAAACGAGGTGTGCTTCCTACCCTCTCCCTTGATGCTAGATCTGTAGTTATTTTTTAGGAGAGATGTCAACTCAAAAGAGTTTGACTTGTGAGATGAAGATCTCCTAGGTAGAAACCATGTTAGGGCTTGTGCCCTAGAGATTTGATGTTTTCAACCTCTCCTCTCTTCTTGTGAAGATGGTGGACCTGGTTTCATGAAGAGAAATGGTCTAATGAGGGTGAATAAGGGAGGAGGAAGTTCTGTATATAACTTTGAATAAATATCTAAATTAAGAAGATGAACGGATGTCGTTCATCTTGCTTTAAGATGCGTGCAGAAATCTATTTTCTGTGCGCATCAAACTTCAAGGCCCTTTTCAGGTATGATACAACCTGATCTGTGCTTTTGACTAAACATGAAAGTCGTAGCCCTTGGAAATACCTTTCCAACGGGTGGTTATCCGTTTTCATACAAGTCCTGTAGACTCAGGAATGTCCAGTCGAAGTTGTTGTACAGTCAAGTCTTGTGTACATATTGTTCTCGGGTTAGTGTAGAACTGGGTTTGAACTTGGTAGAGAAGTCATAGTAGATTAATGTTGAGGTTTGCATGTGGTTTGCTGAACTTAAACTATTGGTGATTGTGCTAAGCAAATGATTGATGGGATTTAGTTGATAGATCCTTAAGTAAACAAATGGTTTGGTGGAACACGATTGTAAAAATAGTTTGAAGGAGGTCGACAAACAAATGGTTTGGGTAGGAAAGAGAACAAATAAATTGATACGTTCCCTTAGGATCCTTCCGTGACATGATGATAGGCCAGCGTAGGGATTCGTTCTTGGTGCACATCTACCCGAGATCCGACTGAGCCATAGAATTCATGTGAGCTTCACTGTTGTGTTCTTAGCGTTGAGGCATACAAAGGCCTAGGCTTGGTATTGTGAATGCCCGCCTAGTAGTGGAAAAGTCCGTTCCACTGTCACCATCTGGCCACAACGGATGGAGCCTGAGAGGTTAGCTACCTGCTCGAAAAGTGGGAACTACTAGTCTGTGTCAACATAATAATTGCATGTGTGTGAGCATGGGTGAATCATCATAAGTCATTCATAATATAGCATTGCATCACATAAGATCCTTATCATATAAGTTTATATAGACACTCTTATATGATGAGTTGCTTTTCTATTAAGCCGATCCTTAACTTATATGCCTATATGGGCATTCATATAAGTTAAGTTACTTCTTGTTGTATATTCCTACTTGTACACAACTATTGATAGTAGAATTGCTAGTTTATATTGATGTAGTTGCTTTGATATACTCTGATATAGTGTAGCACTTTGCCACCTGTTTTGTACAACAGCTATTATATATATTGTACCCTTTTCCTTTCTCCGCTCAATGCCTAAGAGTCACGGGGGGAGCGGATGTGATAGCCACTTAGTCTTTATGACTAACAGTTGCTACGTCTTCCTTTTTAGGAGGAAACCTCGCAGATAGAGCAACATCAGGTTATGCAGGAGGGAGGCCAAGCCAAGGTGACGGGGCCTGATGTGATGGCACCATCGCTGCCATCTGTGACTGATGTGACTTTTTGAGAGACTCAGTTTATAGCCTTCATGGCATGTTGTACTCTGATATTATAGAAGCCTTGGTTGCTTCTTTTTATTTGATGTATTCGTTTTGGACTATATACTTATGTGGATTTGACTTCTGCTTTAATTCATATGTTGGGTTGACAATGATGATATTGGTTTTAGCCAGCAAGATAGGCATCTTGTGGTACAGGTCGACCCGTGTATTGGCACTACCGCAAGGTAGCTGTTCTGGGCATAATACTCCCCTCGACCGTGTCTTGTGTTCCGGGAGGGGGGGGGGGGTCTTACAGTATTTGATCAATCATGGCAGAGGTTCCTTTATCACAGAGTGTTTCTTGCACAGACCTGTTCTCTACACTATTATCAGAGTCACCCATAGTGTACATTGAAGAAGGTTCTTTCTTGGATAGCTCATTTCATACATAGAGGAGTCAACATCATACACTAGACCTTGAGCAGGGAGTTTAGGATGAATTTCCCCCACAACTACTGCCATGTCATCAGTGACATGCAGAATAGCCGCAGTAGTAGCAGCATCATTCTCAGTATCCTGATAGACTTCTGAAGGATAGAACTGCTCCCCTCAGATACTACAGTCTCCAGGATTTCTTCCTGATTTATCTCCCCCTCACTGTGAGGGGTGGTGTCATCATGAGACCCTTGGTATGTTGGTGCAGAATTATCTTCAACAAAAGCAGGAGATGTGGAGGTCTCACCCTCCATTTCAGCAGAGAGTTTGTTGACAATCTCCACTGTCACTATCTCAGCTGCCTGAGTAGATGACACTACTTCATCATCATGATCTGGAGTCTCTATATATTGAGCCCTGCTTATTTGATTCCTTGGTATTGGTTCAAAGGAAAGTGGGATCTAAGCACACATGTCCTTCCAGGTCTCATCTTCAGACTCAGTCAGGTTTGGATCATGAGGTTCTTCCTCATCTTGTTCTAATGAACTGCTGGTAGAGCTTGGTTCTACCTCATCTTCCTCTGGAATTGAAACTTGCTTCCCTTTCTTCTTAGCAGTAGACTGGGCATGAGGCTGAAGAACTCTATCCCACCTATCCAGCATCTTGATATCCATTCTCCTCATATAGTGAATCTTAGTTTTTAACCTCATGTTGAGGATCCCTGGAAGACTTTGCAGAAGAAACAAGGACAGTATTCAACCCATGTTGGGTTCAGCAATACAGTCCACAATCATGTCAAATAGGATCCTTCCCTAGTCAGTCTTCTTGGACAAAATTATCCTTGACAGCAACTCAAACTTTTTCTTTGAAATCTTGATATGGATCCTATTTTGCACAAGGCCTTCCCAATAACATCGGCAAGAAACTTACCCTTTAGGTTGAGTTCCTTCCTTAGGATTGAACCTGTAGTGTGTTTGGATAAGACACACCACTCCATTACAATTTTGACATCAGACTGCGTTTGGTCATCTTCCTCATCAGTTTCTGAGAACTTAGGCAACTGCAGTGCCTTGCTTAACCTCCTTGGAGGTGATTATGATCTTGTTTCCACTAACCATTGTCTTGATTTTGCTTTTGGATATGTCGGCTTTGGCGTTCGAGAACATTTCCAGGACCTCCCGTTTCCACAGCAAACAGGACTCTGACATGACGAAATATAGGTCAGAATCCTGGATTAAGTGAAGAATGAGTTCTACCTCTTTTGGCGCATCCTTGAAGTCATTTCAAACTAAAGCGTTAAATCGAACCCTATTCCTATTCATCTTCTTCCCGAACCCGAGCGGCGGCCATTTTTGAGAGAGGAGAAATGACGGACTTCGCGTGCGTTCGACCGGCGGTAGAGTGTGCTCGGGTGGCCATTTTCGTCGACGGAGTAGAGATTTAAAAAGCTCTCGTTGAGATCTACGCGATCTTGATAAGCTTTTCCCGATTCCTCGGTTTTTAGGTGTTAGTGTTTATGGTTTTAACCTCCTTTTTCCCCCAAAATTTTCAGGAAACGTTGCTAAGGTCATTTGACGGTCTATCCTTATCGCGGTGTGAGCAGACGGAGTTTTTCCGGAGTTTCAGGGCAAGTGGATTTTCCTCCCTTACATGTCCATTTCTAGTTTTATTTCCCTTCCTTTCCTCCTCCCTTAGAGAGTAGGATTAGCGTAGATTGAACTATGAAGGAACTCCTAGAGTAGGGCAAGTTTTCGGCCAAGAAATGGAGATAAGTTTAGGGGTTTAAGTAGAATTAGGCGTATATCGAAAGGTAGAGTTCGGCGGGTTCAGGTTAGAAATTCGTTGAGTATCGTAGCCGAATTCATCAAGTTTTGGTAGGTAGGATTCGTCTAGTATCGACGGTAGAATTCACCGAGTATAGAGGGATTTTGTCAAGGATAATTCATCGAGTATTAATGCACTTCGTCGAGTATCAGTTTAGAAAGATTCAGCGAGTATCGCTAAATTGCGTTAAGGCAATTTCATCGAGTAGCAGTTAGGATTCGGCGAGTGTCACTGAATTTCGTTAAGGCAAATTCGACTTGTTTCAAGGAGGATCGTCAAGTATAGTCTAGGCCTAGTAATCGTCGAGTGGCCGGTAAAGATAAGGAAAATTCAGCGTGTATTAGAGGAAATCATCGAGTATCGTTAGTCTATTCGTCGAATATAATTAGTCTTCGCCGAGTATCGCAAGTCTTATTCACCGAGTATTGTAGAAATTCGTCGAGTATCCATGTAGTTTGTCGGGTATACTCGCCGAATTTAGCCAAGACTTAGAATATTTTTCGCCGAGTTGGTCCGATTCACCGAGTTTGGGCCTTAGGGTATATTTTTGGGTATTTGTCATGGGTGAGTTGGGCCTTAGTGTGATTTGGGGTTTTCTCCCTCTGTTATAGATGTCTTGTGGTTTAGGTTGTTGTTTTATATGTATTAAAGGTATTTTTTGAGACCATGGTTGGCTATGAATCTTTTGACCCTGGTGGATTTGTGACTGTGGGTGTGCTGGCAGAGGGTTCTCCCCACCACAGGTGCCGTTTTTTTCCCGATTTGGGTGTGTCAAGGTATAAGGTCACCTTACTTTTGACCTCGGTGGGTTTGTGACTGTGGGTGTGCTGGCGGAGGGTTCTCCCCCCCACAAGTGCCGATTTTTCCCCGGTGTTTATGCTCATTTTACGATGGGTCTGCTATATGTAATTATGTACTCACTTATGTACGGGTCTTCTAAGCTTAAATCTTTTACGCACTTGCTGCAAAATTTGGGATGTCTAACCCTTATGAGCACTTTCTCACATTGATCTTATGATTTAATCTTGATGATTTCCATGCAGCTTTTCTTTTCCTGTTTGGGTGGTAACCCTTCTACTCTTTTGTCTTTTTGTCCACTGACAGTTTCTTTTGCCACTTGTATTTCTTGCTGAGGTGTTCTTTCTTTGAATGCCTCAGGTTCAGGACATTTGACGGCTGAGCAACTAGGTTTGGTGTTTGCTGGTGGTTGCAGCGGGTTTTCCTCACCGTCATGAGGTATTTGATGTTTCCTTTTTAGTACAGACATACATACTTTCAGTGGGTTCGTGTCAGGTTGTTGGTGCCCACTGGTGGTTTTCTCGTAGAATGTTAAGTATTTTTGCTAAGCTGCCAATTTTACCTCTTTGTGGTTGTTTTTACTTGCTCTCTGGGAAGGTTTTATTCTAGGTTGCATGTTAGGTATTTTAAAATATAAAAATGATTATTACTATTACCTCATACATGCAATGTTTGAAATCAAAATCACTATATTTAACGGTCGTAAAAGTTACTTTCATAATTATTATAAATCTAGAGTCTTGAATACCATGGGTTGTTCTTTGGGGATGTTTATACTCTTGTAGGACGTCTAATATGGTAAATAAAGTATTTTCCACAGTGTATAACTATCTTTTTCTCGTGGAATAGATGAGCCACTGAGCCGAGTGATATGACTAACCGCTTAAACTTTAACTGGATTTTCTCCAAATAACTCACGAACCTTTCATAAAAGTGTTAAGTTAGAGTTTTGCCCGAGCGTCTGCAGTTATCCCCTGCTGACGTGGAATCATGATGTGCGTTTTCCCCTACTCTGATAAATCACTAAATGCGGAGAAAATACGGGTTGTGACAATGACCTCCACCTCAAAAGAAGTAGGATAATGGGATTGATCGCACGAGCGATCACCGCGCCCGATCCCCCGCGCATTAATCCCATCACGCGTAATGGGAAAACTGCAGCGAGCCCCACCTCGCTGTCCGCGGGTGGCCGACCTCTTCCCTGGACGCCGCCCGCCCGCCCTCTCTTGCCGCACCGGTCGTGGCCGTGGCTGAGGAAGCGGCCGACCAGGCCGCGCCTCCGTCGGCCGCCGGCACGACCGCCCCCTCGCTCGGCCGCTGGCGCGGACGAGGGGTGCGACAACCCAGACCGCCCCTTCGCTCGGCCGCTCACGCGGCCAAATGGGAGGCCACTCCGGTCGCCCCTCCCTCGGCCGCCAACATGGACAGTGGGGCGCGACCGAGCGAGGGGGCGGCAGCCCGGGCCGCCCCCTCCTTCGGCCACCGGCGCGGCCGAGGGGGCGCGACTGAGCGAGGGGGCGGCCGCCCGGGCAGCCCCCTCCCTCGGCCGCCGGAGCGGCCCAGGGGGTAGCCGCCCGAGCCGCCCCCTCCCTCGGCCGCCGACACGTGGCCAAAGGTAGCGGCCTGGGCCCTCCCCTGCCGCCGTCGGATGTCCTCCCCTCACCGACAAACATGGCGGCGAGTTCGCCAGCCGCCCTTAAAGTTTCGCTCCCGTCGTCCGATCGGTGGGGGGCGTTCCCGGTCATTCAATTCAAGCGTAACCACCCACTAACCAGCGGGTTAGTGGGGGGGGGGGGGATACTTAATTAATAATTTTATAATTTTTTAAATGGTCTCCGAATAGTGAAATACGCACATTTATACTATACCAAAAATAATCATGATGGTGGTTATGATGTGCGGATAATCGCGTAACCACCATCCGGAGCCTATAAAAGGAGCCCTGGGCCTCCTCATTTCTTTCTTTTTTCCTCCGAGTCTTCTTCTTCCTCAGGTTGGAGCTCTGCCGAATTCCTCCTACGAGCCGCACCCGAGCTACAAGAGAGTCAAGTCAAAGCCACCTAACGAAGCCAAATCTCTCAAGTCCCAAGTGGCCCCCGTAACCGCAAGTCCAGGTGCTCTGTTCCACATCCAAAATCAGCAAGCGACTAACTGAAGACCACCAGCGCGAAGCGCAATTTGTAACAACTCCCGGCGCGACGGCCTGTCGTCCGCCTTGTGCCAAGTGTTCTCTCACCGCAAAGCTGTAACGAGAGGTGGCCTGTCACCCTCGAATTGACAAACAAGTTGAAACAAATAAAGAATAGTGGACTTTGACCGACACAGATCCGGTCACTTGATTTTTTTCCCAGTTGAGGGGTTTTTCCACGTTAAAAATGCTTGTGTACAATCGTCCTACTATATTGACTGTGTGCGTGCTCGACCGTTCCGAGAGCTAAGACGGTCCAGGTTATTCCGGTCTAACCGGGACATCGAGTTAGACCGCGACAACACCGTTGCATAGAATTTAATTAATTATGTTCATATCCATCCTGCACGCATAGATCACACAAGATTATTTGATTTTATTGATCTCGTTTCGTGAATGCCTGTGTCCTGTGAGCTTCATATATATTTCAAACAATAAAGCCATATAAAGTTTAGCCAGTGTATAGCCTGCTAGTTGAGGTCGATATAATAGTTATACGTGATAATTTAGCTTTGAAGGCCCGACACTCTTGTTTTGGTTAATCATTAATTATCCCTGGGTTAATATAAAATATTAATTCTTCTACCTAATATTTAGGTAAAGTTCTTAATTAAGAATATACCTACTAATAATCAGTACTCGACTGATTCCTTAATAATTATTTTGTATGCAGCAGTGCTGCGAATTAAAGATTTGCTAGGAGATAAAATAATAATATTTCTTAAAAGTTTAGCTAGTGTATAGCTTGCTAGCTGAGGTTGATATAATAGTAATACGTGATAATTTAGCTTTGAAGGCCCGACACTCTTGTTTTGGATAATAATTAATTATCCCCGGGTTAATATAAAATATTAATTCTTCTACCTAATATTTAGGTAAGGTTCTTAATTAAGAATATACCTACTAATAATCAGTACTCGACTGATTCCTTAATAATTATTTTGCATGCAGCAGTGCTGCGAATTAATGATTTGCTAGGAGATAAAATAATAATATTTCTTAATTAATCAAATAATCAAAGGTTGAACCAATTAATATGCACGCTAACTGCATCAAGTTAATCAAACTTCATGTACGTGTGTATATATATACATGTTCAAGTGCTTCAGTTCTTCTCAAGCTTAACTAACCAAGAGAAAAATTAATTAATTCCAAACAGCAGTAGACACCGCAATGGCCTCTTCCGCATTGCCCGTGGTCCTGACCGCATTCCTAGTTTCTTTCTTCCTGCTGAAGGACTCTGTCCTCCTCTGCAGTGCGGATCCAACTGATGGTTTCAGACTTATACCATTAACTGAATCAAATTTTCTGTTGCAGAAGCCATACAACCTAGCTTCAGCAGATCGCTATAGTTATAGTAACGGAGTCCGCCGATTATGGGTGTTCTCCACAGACAAACCATTCAAATCTGGCAGCTCCACCGATCCACGAACTGAGATTCGCATCAAAGTGAGTAATATGCATGCATCCATCATGAGGATATACATATATCTCTAAATTAGTTTATATATTATATATTTTGATGCATATATTCTATAGGGCTATGATTACTCCAGCGGAGTTTGGCAGTTCGAGGGTTATGTTTTCGTGCCGAGCGGAACAAGCGGTGCGTCCATCATGCAGATTCATAGAGCGGAGGGTGAGAAACCGGCCACGGATGCAATGTTGAGGGTTTATGATGGAGAACTGAGGTTCTACGTCGGAGCTGTGCTCGAAAATAATGTCTACAATAGATGGATAAAGTTGAACGTGATACACGATGTTGATGGTAACAAGTTGACCATCTTTGTTGACGGCGTTATGAAACATGAGGCGCAGGGCAGGGGAAGAAGCGATTTCTACTTCAAATTCGGTGTTTATGGGCAAACCGGTGAAAGCAATCGTATGGAATCAAGATGGAGGGATGTCAAAATCTTTAAAAAATAAATACAAATACACATGAGCTGAAGCTATTTGAATGTAATTATCTGTGGATTAAGTCGTGCATGTAATTAATAATCAACTACCAACTTTGAATGTGTATGTACGTATGTATGTGAATATAGTCAGTGTGTTGCCCTGTAAAATTTTACTATCTTTGTTTAATTACATGATTCTGGTCAGGCCCCTCTAAATTAAATGATGCATTCAATTTATAAATGTCTTGTTTTTCGACAAAAAATATACAGCTCCATTGCCTTAATGAGAAATATTTCTTTGAGGTAAGTGCATTATATGGATTGATGACGACGGCTCTACGTTGGAAGTGTACCTCTAGAGGTAGCACAAATAATTCTAGATCTTATTCTTTTAGGTTCCAATAAGTACGATGTGCATTAAGTTTGTGTTCACACAAAAAATGACAATGACATTAATTTAGTTACTTTTTATTGTGTGCAATGTGAAAGTATTTAATTTCAAGGATAGCTAAATCACCTAGAGAGGGGGGGGGGGGGTGAATAAGTTTCTTAGTCTCTTGTGACTATCTTTACTTTCCTTTTTAAGGGCTTTGTGAGTTAGTAGTTTTATGCTTTGAAGAAACACACAACTTGCAACAAAGAAACAACCCAGGGATTTAATCCGCAGGACCACTCAGTCTCCTCCAAAACTTACAGCTCAGGCGCAAGTCTCTACAACTCCGTGATCCAAAGATCACAAACCTCCGACCCAAAGTTCCTACAACTCAGGCTAGGAGGACAACCCTACCTCAGAGAGAATGAATGTCCTACAGCTGAGGCATAAAGGTCCAACTTAATATCCAAAGGATCCTACAACTCAGGCACAAGTGCCCTACAACTCAGTGAGAATGACTCTCTTACCTCAGACTCAAAAGCCCTATCTTAGATCCAAACTGGATCCTACTCTCAGGCCAAATCCCTACCTCAGATCTGCAACAAAATCCTACACTCAGATCCAAAATGGATCCTACCCTCAGGCCAAAGCCCTACCTCAGATCTACAACCAGATCCTACAATCAGATCTACAAAGGGATCCTACTCTCAGGCCAAATCCCTATCTCAGATATGCAACCAGATCCTATACTCAGATCCACATAGGGATCCTACTCTCAGGCCAAAGCCCTACCTCAGATATGAAACCAGATCCTACACTCCGATCCACAGATGGATCTTACCTCAGCCTTTATAAAATAGGCTTACTACTCATATCCAAAAAGGATCCCACACTCAGATCCAAGAATGGATCCTATAGGGATAAAGGATGGTTGGTATGGTTAATTTGACACCAGAGAGATTTCTCTGTTCCTGCCTCCTGAGCTGAGTTTACCTCAGCTCTAACTTCTTCTCAGCAACAAGAAACCTGTTCTTCAATAAGCTGATGCTTGTGCTGGAAGTAACTCATGAAACTTGTTTTTGAACTTGCTGAAGAAGACTAATGATTTTATAGATCTTGTGTTCTTCAATCAGCTAACTTGACTGCAGAAACTAGAATGCTCTGCTTCTTCTTCTTTCTCATAACTCCCTTCTAAACTTGCTGTAGTAGATGAAGTTTGTTGCAGCTAACTTACTTGAACCTCTGGATTAGAAGATTTTTGTCCTTCAAGCTTCTGCCTCAACAACAATAGCGAGGAAGGAGATGAAGTTCTTTTTATTTAGAATAATCCAAAAGTTATTTTCACCAAGATGATCCTCGTTCTTTTATTATTGAAGCTCAACGGCTCTATTGAGCATTGAGACCCACATGAGTTGATTGCAGTAACTTGCTTTAACAACAAATGTCGTATAGTAGGTCCGAGGTAACGTTTGTCGCGTACTGTAGACTTTTTGCAATATTTGAAATCTTGCTGACGTCATTACCTATGGACTTAGTCAAATTCAAGCAATATTAGTATAGGCAATGAGTGAGCAACCTTCACTCAATGCCAAAACACTTACATAGATTTTCTGTCACTAGGCATTGAGTGAGTAAGCTTTACTCAACGCCAAAACACTTTGACAGATTTTCTGTCACTAGGTATTGAGTGAGTAAGCTTTACTCAACGCCAAAACACTTAGATAGATATTCTGTCACTAGGCGTTGAGTGAGTAAGCTTTACTCAATACCAAAACACTTCACAGATATTCTGTCACTAGGCATTGAGTGAGTAAGCTTGACTATACATCAAAACACTTAGACAGATATTCTGTCGCTACGCGTTGAGTGAACCTTCATCACTCAACGCAATTGGACTTGGCCAATATTTCATTTACAAAAGCGTTGAGTGTTACTTCTTTACTCAACGTTATCACCCTCAGTCAGCTTAGCTGAAGAGGCGTTGAGTGAATAGGCTTCACTCGACGCTTTTATCCTTGGACAGTTTATTAGTAGATAAGGAGTTGAGTGAGTAGCCTTCACTCAACGCTTTTGTCCTTGGACAAAATTCTGTGACTGAATGAGGATCAGTCAATGCTATTACCTCTTGGCGTCGAGTGAATATGATTCACTCAACGCCTCTAGATTTAGCTAGATTTCTTCACTGTCAAGGCAAAGGCTTTGACTGACTGGTTTTCTCTCAGCACTTTTTTGTATTTGGCATTGAGTGAGTTTGCTTCACTCAACGCCTATGGACTTGACAACATTTCATTGCATCTGTCGTCGAGTGAGCTTGCTTCACTCAACGCCTGTGGACTTAGCCACATTTCTTTGCATCTGGCATTGAGTGAGCTTGCTTTACTCAATGCATGTGGACTTAGACAGATTTTTGTCCCTCCACTTTTCTACCTTGTGACTACCTGCCACCATCACTTAGACAAACTATCTAATCATGTTCCAAGGAACATCCTGCACACATAAAGCTTGTGAAAACTGTTAGATTACACACATGTGTATACCATTATCTATTAGGACTTCTTTAAATCTTGGACATTGGGATCAATGGACCAAACAATCTCCCCTATTTGAAGAAGTCAAAACCTTAAGACAATATTCTACACTAACTAAAATATGCAACAAATACAGTAAATAACATATTGCATATCATACAAATAATGAACACATATTTGATTAAAATGAAGTTCATTAACAGAAGGATAATTGTTTTTTAGTGTGCATAATAAAAAAATCACACATCCTTCAGCCCTCTAAGATAAACAGGAAACACTCTCATGTTTCAGGTTCTCTTATAACAATGACACTGCTTCTGGGCTTCTTGACATTCTTCTCAGTTACAGCTTCAGACTTTTTGACTTTCTGTCTTTGGAAGTAACCGAAGTGTTTTGGAATATACTCTGTAGGCTCAACAACATTTGGAGGCAAGGTGCCAACATTCATGTCCTTTCTCTATTGCCTTCTTTCATTCTCTCTCTCTTCCATCTTAGCCCACTCAGTAGAGCTATACAACTTTCCTCTCTCAGTCTTTTTGGTCTTTACCTACTCCCATGCTGTCAGAATGATGGTCCTTGACTCAGGGATCCACTGCTCAAAGTCAGGCCTAGCTTCCATTTGCTCTCTATATCTTTTATTGCTGGCTCTGACAATTTCTTCCTCTTCAGTAGTTGTAGATTTCCCTTTTTCCTTCAGAATCTGGTCAGCAGTGGGGCTGAATGATGGAATATCAGCATAGTTCATCCCACTGAGCACCTTCTTCAACATACTGAGCTGACTGACCTGCATTCATGGCTTCTTGAATCTGTGTAGGGAACATAGGGATGTTATCATACTAAACTGGTTCTATCCTGAATGATCCCCTTATGATATTTGTGACCCATACATCATTCTCAGTGTTGGCCTTGATTGTCTCCCTCTCCCCCTTTTTGACTTCTTCAATCACTTCTTTGGTTTGGGATAGGCTGTCCTTGTTCCTTTCAGATTAAAGATGGTTTACACCAGCTGTAACTTGGTTCTTTACCTGTAGCAAATGATCATCCAAGAGCTGGGTGCAAGCGTCCATCTTGGTGAAATTGCATTATTTTGTTTATCTCTCAGAGCTTTATCAAAATTGTGGATAGCAAGCATGTTTCCAGCATTAATATTCTGATTGTCTCTGACTGTAACTGTATTTTTGCCCAAATCATCCAGTTTCTCCATGGAATAATCAACATCAAGGGTTGCCCTGGTGAAGAATTTTACAGTTTTGGCCTTCAGCAGATTCACTTCAAACCGGATTGACTTAATTTCCATAGACAACTCATTTCTGATTTCTTTAAGGGCATCATCAACAAAGTGTTCCAAAGATCTTCTTTGCTCGTCCAGTAAGCATTTCAGCTGTGCTAGAAATGCAGGAAGCATTTGTAACGTCCCGTTTCGCGTTAGGCCCCTCGTGCGTATTTTGAGTCAAGAGAATTGACTCAGGCTTTGTTGAAACCAAAAAGTTGGTCTCTGTGGAGTTCGACCCTTGGGGAAGGGGTGACCTCACACCTATTAAACTCGTAAGAACGTCACGGACCAAAGACTTGGTAATCTAGGAACAGACCCTCGGCTCTAGTGTGGAGGTCCCACCACACACCCGGAAGGTTGCTAGAACACTTCCCCTCCCTTACCAAGTGGCTGAGCTGGGCGCCTTGGAGAGCTCTCTCTACTCTACCAAGATGAAGCTAAGGGAGGAGGAGGTCAGGAAATCTTCTCTTCTCCAAAGGCACCCAAGGGGGTCTATTTATAGTTTTTCCAAGTCCTAGGGGTCAAAATGACCAAAATGCCCATAAGAAAAATATGCCTCGAGCCAATAGAAAACCTCCACATCGGGGGGAAAAGAGGGAAATTCCACCCCGGGGGTAAAAGGGTAAAAGCATGTCCCAAAGAGGTCCAAGGGCGAGAGGAGGCCAAACCACACCCCCCCAGCCCCCCTTGGACACCCGAGACGAGGGAACTGGCCACGAGATGGCCTCACGGGCGAGAACCTGCCTGGCCGGCGGTCTCGCCAGGCGAGCTGGCCTCCCTGGGCGAGAACCCGCCTGGCCGGCGGTCTCGCCCGGTGAGCTGGCCTCACTAGGCGAGAACCCTCCTGGCTAGCGGTCTCGCCCGGCGAGCTGGCCTCGCTGGGCGAGAACCCGCCTGGCCGGCGGTCTCGCCCGGCGAGCTGGCCGCGTAGGCGAGACCCCGCCTGGCCTGCCGGTCTAACCCCTGCTCGGGGCTAAGGGGCAGGGGGGACGAGACCCTGGTCTCCAGTCGACCCCGCTTCCCCCACCTCGCACTTTATCCCGTCGGGGGGTGCCAGCCAACTTGCCGCACCCGACCCTCAAAGAAGGGGGCAAGGGGGGAGGCAAATTTTTCCTCCCCCTACTAGTATATCCTCAAGGTCAAGCCAAAATAGGCCCCTTAGAGTGCAAAACAGCTCAAAAGCTTAAAACCTATAAGCATGCCTTATGCCTTGCTTGGGATCCTCACTCCGCAAATACGGCGTTGTACACAATTCCCGCTCTTTTCGAGATTGACACAAGCTCGGAAAGAAACATCCAACCCAACGTATTCGTTGAGTGTAGCTTGCTCTCGTGGTGTCGAAAGACTATGAGGTCTCTTCCGAGGGGTCTTCCTGCCATGTCAGCTGGTGAGAGCCTGGGTGGCGAGACCTACTCGGGGTAAAAAACACTTAGCCTCCTGGGGGGATCAACCTGTCATGCCAGTTGATGAGAGCCTGGGTGGCGAGACCCCCTTAGGGTAAAAAGCACTTAACCTCCTGGGGGGTCAACCTTCCATGCCAGCTGATGAGAGACTGGGTGGCGAGACCCCCTCAGGGTAAAAGGTCAACCTCCATGAGAGATCAACCTGCCCTACCAGCAAGTGAAAGCCTGGCAGCGGAATCATCTCAGAGCTAAGGACTTGGCCTCCACGAGATATCAACCTGCCCTGCCAGCTAGTGAGAGCCTAGCAGCGGAACCATCTCGGAGCTAAAAGACTTGGGCTCCACGAGAGATCAACCTGCCCTGCCAGCTAGTGAGAGCCTGACTGCGGAATCATCTCGGAGCTAAGGAACTTGGCATCCACGGGAGATCAACCTACCCTGCTAGCTAGTGAGAGCCTGGAAGCGGAATCATCTCGGAGGTAAAAGACTTGGGCTCCACGAGAGATCAACCCGCCCTACCAACTGGTGAGAGCCTGGCAGCGGAATCATCTCAGAGCTAAAAGAAGTTTGGCTCCCACGAGAGATCAACCTGCCCTGCCAGCTAGTGAGAGCCTGACAGCGGAATCATCTTGGAGCTAAAAGAAACTTGGCTCCCACGAGAGATCAAGCTGCCCTGCCAGCTAGTGAGAGCCTGTCAGTGGAATCATCTCGGAGCTAAGGACTTGGCTTCAACGAGAGATCAACCTGCCCTGCCAGCTAGTGAGAGTCTGGCAGCGGAACTATCTCGGAGCTAAAAGACTTGGGCTCTATGAGAGATCAACCTGCCCTGCCAGCTAGTGAGAGCCTGACAGCGGAATCATCTCGGAGCTAAGGAACTTGGCTTCCACGAGAGATCAACCTGCCCTGCCAGCTAGTGAGAGCCTGACAGCGGAATCATCTCGGAGCTAAAATACTTGGGCTCCACGAGAGATCAACCTGCCCTGCCAACTGGTGAGAGCCTGGCAACGGAATCATCTCGGAGCTAAAAGAAGCTTGGCTCCCACGAGAGAACAACCTGCCATGCCAGCTAGTGAGAGCTGGCAGCGGAATCATCTCGGAGCTAAAAGAAACTTGGCTCCCACGAGAGATCAACCTGCCCTGCCAGCTAGTGAGAGCGTGGCAGCGGAATCATCTCGGAGCTAAGGACTTGGATTCCACGAGAGATCAACCATCCCTGCCAGCTAGTGAGAGCATGACAGCAGAACCATCTCAGAGCAAAAATACTTGGGCTCCACGAGAGATCAACCTACCCTGCCAGCTAGTAAGAGCCTGGCTGCGGAATCATCTCAGAGCTAAGGAACTTCGCCTCCACGAGAGATCAACCTGCCCTGCCAGCTAGTGAGAGCCTGACAACGGAATCATCTCGGAGCTAAAAGACTTGGGCTCTACGAGAGATCAACCTGCTCTGCTAACTGGTGAGAGCTTGGCAGCGGAATCATCTCGGAGCTAAAAGAAGCTTGGCTCCCACGAGAGATCAACCTGCCCTGTCAGCTAGTGAGAGCCTGGCAGCGGAATCATCTCGGAGCTAAAAGAAACTCTGCTCCTACGAGAGATCAACCTGCACTGCCAACTAGTGAGAGCCTGACAGCGGAATCATCTCAGAGCTAAGGACTTGGCTTCCACGAGAGATCAACCTGCCTTGCCAGCTAGTGAGAGCCTGACAGCAGAATCATCTCGGAGCTAAAAGACTTGGGCTCCACGAGAGATCAAATTTCCCTGCCAACTAGTGAGAGCCTGACAGCAGAATCATCTCGGAGCTAAAAGACTTGGGCTCCACGATAGATCAACCTGCCCTGCCAGCTAGTGAGAGCCTGGCAGTGGAATCATCTCGGAGCTAAAGAACTTGGCTTCCACGAGATATCAACCTGCCCTGCCAGCTAGTGAGAGCCTGACAGCGGAATCATCTCGGAGCTAAAAGACTTGGGATCCACGAGAGATCAACATGCCCTGCTAACTAGTGAGAGCCTGGCAGCGGAATCATCTCGGAGCTTAAAGACTTGGGCTCCACGAGAGGTCAACCTGCTCTGCCAGCTAGAGAGAGCCTAGCATCGGAATCATTTCGGAGCTAAGGAACTTGGCTTCCACGAGAGATCAACCTGCCATGCCACCTAGTGAGAGCCTGACAATGGAATCATCTCGTAGCTAAAAGACTTGGGCTCCACGAGATATCAACCATCCCTGCCAACTAGTGAGAGCCTGATAACGGAATCATCTCGGAGCTAAAAGACTTGTGCTCCACGAGAGATCAACCTGCCCTGCCAGCTAGTGAGAGCGTGGCAGCGGAATCATCTCGGAGCTAAGGACTTGGATTCCACGAGAGATCAACCATCCCTGCCAGCTAGTGAGAGCATGACAGCAGAACCATCTCGGAGCAAAAATACTTGGGCTCCACGAGAGATCAACCTACCCTGCCAGCTAGTAAGAGCCTGGCAGCGGAATCATCTCAGAGCTAAGGAACTTCGCCTCCACGAGAGATCAACCTGCCCTGCCAGCTAGTGAGAGCCTGACAGCGGAATCATCTCGGAGCTAAAAGACTTGGGCTCCACGAGAGATCAACCTACTCTGCCAACTGGTGAGAGCTTGGCAGCGGAATCATCTCGGAGCTAAAAGAAGCTTGGCTCCCACGAGAGATCAACCTGCCCTGTCAGCTAGTGAGAGCCTGGCAGCGGAATCATCTCGGAGCTAAAAGAAACTCTGCTCCTACGAGAGATCAACCTGCCCTGCCAACTAGTGAGAGCCTGACAGCGGAATCATCTCAGAGCTAAGGACTTGGCTTCCACGAGAGATCAACCTGCCCTGCCAGCTAGTGAGAGCCTGACAGCAGAATCATCTCGGAGCTAAAAGACTTGGGCTCCACGAGAGATCAAATTTCCCTGCCAACTAGTGAGAGCCTGACAGCAGAATCATCTCGGAGCTAAAAGACTTGGGCTCCACGATAGATCAACCTGCCCTGCCAGCTAGTGAGAGCCTGGCAGCGGAATCATCTCGGAGCTAAAGAACTTGGCTTCCACGAGAGATCAACCTGCCCTGCTAGCTAGTGAGAGCCTGACAGCGGAATCATCTCGGAGCTAAAAGACTTGGGATCCACGAGAGATCAACCTGCCCTGCTAACTAGTGAGAGCCTGGCAGCAGAATCATCTCGGAGCTTAAAGACTTGGGCTCCACGAGAGATCAACCTGCTCTGCCAGCTAGAGAGAGCCTGACATCGGAATCATTTCGGAGCTAAGGAACTAGGCTTCCACGAGAGATCAACCTGCCATGCCAGCTAGTGAGAGCCTGACAACGGAATCATCTCGGAGCTAAAAGAGTTGGGCTCCACGAGATATCAACCATCCCTGCCAACTAGTGAGAGCCTGATAACGGAATCATCTCGGAGCTAAAAGACTTGTGCTCCACGAGAGATCAACCTGCCCTGCCAGCTAGTGAGAGCCTGACAGAGGAATCATCTCGGAGCTAAGGAACTTGGCTTCCACGAGAGATCAACCTTCCCAGCCAGCTAGTGAGAGCCTGATAGAGGAATCATCTCGGAGCTAAAAGACTTTGGCTCCACAAGAGATCATCCTGCCCTGCCAGTTAGTGAGATCCTGGAAGCGGAACCATCTCAGAGCTAAAAGACTTGGGCTCCACAAGAGATCAACTTGCCCTGCCAGCTAGTGAGAGCCTGGCAGCGGAATCATCTCGGAGCTAAAAAGAACTTGGCTTCCATGAGAGATCAACCTGCCCTGCCAGCTAGTGAGATCCTGCCCACGGAATCATCTCGGAGCTAAAATAACTTGGCCTCCCCGAGTTACCATCGACCCATCCAGCTAGTAAGAGCCTGGCGTGAGGAGATCCTCTCGGGGGGGGGGGGGGGGGGCTTGGGGACATGGCATGTCACCAAAATTCTACCAAAATCCAACATCCTCCAAAGGGGAAAAAGTGATGGGTTACATGACCCCGCCGACTCTACCGGTCGGGGGCTGGACTCCTTACAACAACATAAAAAAAAGATACATGACTCCGCCGAGGCGAGACTTCTTCAGGGGGTCCGGGCATGGTGGTCTCCATCCGATTACTTCCCACTGGATACCTCCATCCTGCTTAGTATCTCCATGATCTTCTCCATCTCCTCCGCCTTAGCCAACCAAGAGATGGTGTTGACAGCCGTGACTTAGCACTTCCTCGCCATCCTGGAGTCTCCCTTGATCCTAACCTGGATCCCTTCTGAGTTGAACTTGAGGCACTGGTGGAAGGATGAGGGCACACACCGGAAGGTGCTGATTAGGGGCCTTCCGAAGATGGCGTTGTAGCTACTTGGAGCGTCAACAATGACGAACCTTCAGTTTCTTGAGGTCCCCCCAACCTTCACCTGGAGTCCGACTCTACCTTCCACCTCTTTTCTCTCCCCTGAGAATCCAAACAGAGGTCCATACGACGCCACCACCCTCCTTGGCTCCACCTTCATCCCCTCGAGCGCCTTCTTGAAAATGACGTTGATAGAGCTTCCGTTGTCAACCAAGATCCGGGAGACGGTGAAGCCTTTGACGGCTGCCTGGATGACTAGGGCGTCGCAGAATGGGTCCTCATGCTTCGGCATGTCTTTTGATGAGAAGGTGATCTTTTACTCTAGGGGAGGGGTGTGGGACGTCGAGGCAATGCTCCGACGGTACACCACATGGAGACTTGCCTTTCGAGAGGCTTCGATCCCCACTCCCCCGTGGATCACAGCTATGCCACCTCGTGGTCCTATATCGACCCGGTCCTCGCATACATCATCCCCTCCACCTCCTTGGGGCAGAGCTTCGATCCGCTCCGGCTGCTGCTGGGCTGGAGCTCTCGTCCTCATCACTTCCAGGAACTCGGGGCAGGTAGCCATAGCGTGACCCTCCAACTGGTGGAAGTCGTAGTATGGTAACTCTACTCTGCCTCCCCCTGCGATTCCTCCTCTCCCTTCGGCCAATCGCCATTGCTTGATGGGGTGGGGGCAGGAGCTTTCTTGGGGCTTGCCTCTGGAATTTGAACCTCCCTTGGCCCCCATTAAAGTTCCCCCCATCCTGGATGAGAGCTCTTCCTAGACCATGGGCAGGTCCTCCCTACTGCCTCCATCCTGGCTCCGGACCCTCCTGTCTCTGGAACCCCTGGGCTCTCTGCTCCTCTCTCCGCCTTCCTTCTTGATGCCTTGAGCCACCTTGCTCCTTTGACTCCACCTCTGTCAACTTTGCCAACTTCTTCACAAAGGCCGGGTTGGCTGCCTCCATGGCTATCTCCTCTGCCGCCCTTTCCATCAGCTCCTCGAAGGAAAGGTGGGTCTTCCGGGTCAAGCTCATCTTGAAGAACCCTTCGCGCAACCCAACTGTGAACGCCATCTGGAGGGCATACCATGGCACCTCTTGGATGTCAAGTACCTCCTCCTGGAACCTGTCAACGTAGTGGGTCAGCGACTCCTCGACCCTTTGCTTTATCAGGAAGAGGGACTCAGGACCTTTCTTCCTCTTCTTGGAGGTGGAGAAGCGAAGCTGAAAGCTCCGGCTCAGGTCTTCGAACCCGAAGATGGACCTTGGAGGGAGTTGATGGAACCAGTCCCTCTCCTTCTCTTTCAAGATGACCGCAAATAGACGACACTTGAAGGCATTCGTCATTGGCATGATGAAGACGACATCCTCAAACCACTGCATGTGCTGGATGGGGTCATCCTTCCCGGTATAGTATGCCTTGTTAAGTTCCCTGAACCCCTCGGTAACGGGAGCTGAGATGATCAGCTCGCTGAAGGGTGACCCCCTGAGGGGTGGTCTCGCGGTTTCTATTGGCGCAACCTGGTCGCCTAAGGGGCGAGCACTCGACAGGCTGGGGAACAGCTCCCGATTGGGGAGGTCTCGCTCGACCCCCTCTCCCATCCTCTCCTTCCTAGGTCGCCTCCCTTGGGCACTTCCTTCTCCCCCTGCTGGGGTGATCTTGCTTAGATCCCTGGGGGGAAGCTCACTGAGATCCCCGGGAGCCGGTCCCTGGGGGTGGGGGCTGAGGTTCTAGCCCGAGGGGCAATGCTTCGCAACATCTCCATGATGACAGAGATGGAAGCCATGAACTCTTCCCTTCCTACGAAGGGTCTTGGGTTAGGGAGACAACCGAGGTCATCACTACCTCCCTAATCTCCAACCATGACACTCTCCCGAGATCTTCTGTGCTGGTCACTGTCCACGCTCACTGCACAAAATGTTGAAACCGAAAAGTCGGTCTCTGTGGAGTTTGACCCTTGGGGAAGGGGTGACCTCACACCTACTACACTCGGAAGAACGTCACAGACCAAAGACTTGGGAAACTAGGAACAGACCCTCGGCTCTAGCATGGAGGTCCCACCATACACCCGGAAGGTTGCTAGAACACTTCCCCTCCCTCACCAAGTGGTTGAGCTTGGCGCCTTGGAGAGCTCTCTCTACTCTACCAAGATGAAGCTAAGGGAGGAGGAGGTCAGGAAATCTTCTCTTCTCCAAAGGCACCAAAGGGGGTCTATTTATAGTTTTTCCAAGTCCTAGGGGTCAAAATGACCAAAATGCCCCTAAGGCAAATATGCCTCGAGCCAATAGAAAACCTCCACACCGGGGGGCAAAGAGGGAAATTCCACCTCGGGGGTAAAAGGGTAAAAGCACGTCCCAAAGAGGTCCAAGGGCGAGAGGAGGCCAAACCACACCCCCCATGTAACACCCCAAAAATCTCAAAATATGCTTGCAAACAATTTTGGGTTGGAGGCTGTTAGACACGGCCTGGGACACGGGCGTGTCCCAGGGCGTGTCGGGTGTACACGGCCTGGGACACGGGCGTGTCCCAGGGCGTGTTCAGGCTAGTCGACGTTTGAGAGTCGACGATCGTCGAGCCTGGGACACGGCCTTCGACACGGGCGTGTCCCAGGGCGTGTTCGAATTAATTTTCGAAATTGGCCTATTCAAGTCAGAGCAGGACACGACCTTCAACACGGCCGGGAACACGGGCGTGTGAGGCTGGACACGGGCGTGTCAGTTGCCGTGTTCCGACCCGTGTACTGGTTTTGGAGATCGGTGAGTACCGTGTAACAGGAGACACGGGCGTGTCTCATGACTGACACGGGCGTGTCAGGTTCGACACGGGCGTGTCGATGCCCGTGTTCTCGAATATTTCAGTCGGTGCGACTGCCGCGTGTGCCGCTTAAGGGTACACGGCCTGTGACACGGGCGGGTCACAGGCCGTGTCGGCCAAAGGAAAAGGGAATTTTCAGTAGATCTTGGCCCTTCATTTTCTTTAAGTAGAATCCTGTGGCTGGAGTTCATTCCTGGGCTGATAAGGCCGGGAAAGGAGGAAAAGAGGGCTCATTTCTAAAATCCTACTCTCTTTCTAAAGTTTAAGAGAGAGGTGAGAGCAAGGAGGAAGAAGAAGTTGAGTCCGGCTGTCGGTGGTGCTACGGTGGTCCAAATCGCGAGCCGAGTTCGGATTTGCGAAGGCAACGCTGCTGCGAAGGCTTTCATCCGTCTCAAATTTCTCTCCATGGCTCCGAAGCGAACTCCTAGGGTAACGATTTCCTGCTTGGACATGTGAAGTCCTTAATTCCTGCATTGCATAGGGAAAACCCTTCCCCGCGAGTGTGCGGTGGGTTGTGGCGTCCCTTGGGGTAGATATGTGAAGTCCCCCTTGTTAGAGTCCGGAATTGGAGTACGGATCTAGGCATGCTGTGTGAAGCCCATCTGGACATGGTCTGGATTGGTGATGCTTGGTTGCATATCGGAGAAGGCTCCGTGATGATTGCTTGTATGCATGATGGATAAAAGTACTGGAGGAAGTCCAGGAAATTATGAGAGTTGGACTCTCTTGTGGCCGTGAGTGCTACTGGTGGAAAGTTGAGCCGTGAGGCTGCAACTAGGAAATGGTGGAACGGGCAAGGTGAAACTGTACCCGCGTCAGTCCAGGCGTGAGTCTGACGATGTGAGCAACGGGAAAGGTGGATCTGTACCCGCGTTATGGTTGTCTAACCTTGGGTGCTTAAGACCCTGTTAGGATCACATAGCGAGAGTCGACGGCCGGTGAGCCGATCAGACTAGAATGCTCATAGTGCGCCGTTATGTCTGGGACCTCTGAACGGTGTGAATGTGCCCTGAGTGCACGGAGCGTCGGGCCGTCGAGCCGACGTTTGTGATATGTGACGGTGCGGGCGTGCACGTCTTGCTTGAATGGCTATATATCATGTTGGATGAATGCTATGCAGGGATGGAATTCCGCTGCCCCGTGCCAGGGGCAGGGTCGTTATAATTGGTCAGCTGAATGCTGACCGTTGCCCTGTTTTGCCACCATTTGGTGGATTGGTTCTTATAGGTGCTGGAGGAGCTGGTCCGAGCGGGACTTAGCGGGCTGAAGCCCAAAGCTGCATTGCTGCCCTCGAAGGCATTGTTTTGTTTCTTTTGTTCATGTGTGGCCGGCCTGCGTGCCGATGTCTGTAAACCACACTCTTGTTAAGAGAAACTGTTGTAAGGCCTTAAGGCCAGACTCTTTTGATGTATACTTACATTCCTATGTTAGTGGACAATGTTGTTTATCTTGAGTTCATTAATTCAACCGTGAAGCTTCCGCTAGAATGCTCTGTGTTAGGTCGCGTTGGTTTTGATATTATTTCGTAGCGTCTCCGCCTGTTTGTGGAATATGGTGTGGGGCCCCGGCCGGACCCTCTATTATATTCTTCTTGACGGGTAGAGGTGTTACAATTTGGTATCAGCTTGTTGGTCGCTCTCTTCCGAATTCGCGGACGAATTCTTTTGAGTGGTGGCGAGCACGTGTTCGTGCTGTCGTTATAACATTTAATTTGAACTCAAGATTGTCCACTTAGGAATGCAAATACACTTGGTTGTTGAACTTGTGTATTCTTTTTGTATGATTGCCGTTTGTATTGGTCGTTAACCTGTGTAATTTACACATATAGGTGACTAGAAGTGTTGCGGGTCAGTCCGAACCACAACGTTCTGTTGAGAGTGCGGCACCAGCCGAGGTGCCCACAACTCCTCCATCCGCTGAAACAGTCCGTCTTATCACGGAAACGGTACTTACTGTGATGAATGCTCAGCAGACTGGGCAAGCACGTCCTGCAGTGGTGCCAGCGCAAGCTGGGGTACGGCAAGAACCGGTAGAAGCCGAAGTTGATCCGCGGGTAGCAGATCAACAATGGAAGCAATTCTTGAGCTTTAACCCTCCGCAGTTTCATGGGGCGGGTACACCGGCCCAAGCAGAGGATTGGCTTGCAAGAATTAAGAGGATTATGAGAGCTATCAAGGTTGAGGAGGAACAGAAAGTCATGTTAGCCACGTTCCTACTGGAAGGAGAGGCGCGATTGTGGTGGGATGAGATTGAACTGCATCACTTGGCCGGCAGGCAATTGGCAGAGATTACAATGGAAGAATTCTCTCGGTTGTTCTTAGCACAACATCTGCCGATGCAGCAAAGGATATCGATGGAAATGGAGTTCCAACGGTTAGCACAGGGAGATCGAAGTGTGGATGACTACCTGCATGAGTTCACCCGTTTGGGAAGATATGCGGGCTCGATCTTCGCCGAAGAAGAGCGTAAGACTAGTCGGTTTTATGCGGGACTGCGAGATGAGCTAAGGTATTTGCTCTCGAGTTCTGTGAGTCAGGGATTCCAAGCCTTAGTCTGTACGGCTCGTTCTTTGGAGACGGACATGAAACGGGGAATGCAAAGGGAAACTTGGCGGTAGTGAAGCCGGAGTTTAAGCCGCCGCGTCCGGACAAGTTGGGCTACCGAAGGAAATGGAATAAGAAGTCTAAGTCTTCTGGACAAGCTCCTTCTGCGACTGTGACGCACATCTGGGAATGGAGCTCGTGCTTGTTTTACGTGCGGGAAGGTTGGACACTTCGCACGTGAATGCCGATTTGGTCCTCCAAAGGGTGATAAGAAGACGGGAGCGTCTTATGCGGAGAAGGGGAAGGCTGTGGTGGAGTCTTCTGCCTCGCACGCGCAGCCCAGGGTCTTCAACCTTGGACAACAGGAGGCCATTAAGCAGGCTGATGTCGTCACAGGTGCGCTTAAGTTTTAATGTTTTTAATTTTGGTGTGATGTGCTTGTTTTAATTGTCATGTTATAGGGTTTGTCCTTATACGAGAGTATCCGGCGCGAGCACTGTTTGATACAGGTGCTTCACATTCGTTTCTGTCTGAGGATTTTGTCGTGCGTGTCGGGGTGCCTATCCGGACCAAGACAGACAGTGTACAGGTGTTGTTGCCTAATGGATGTTTGATGTGCGCGGATCGATCTTGCGGTCTTGAGGTCAAGATAGGAAGTCGGGAGTTCAAGGTGGAAACACTAGTATTGCCGATCAAAGAGTTTGATATAATCTTTGGTATGGACTGGCTTTCAGAGCAGCGTGCCTGTATTGATTGCACTTCAAAAGAGGTCACACTTGGGCAAAATACCGAACAAGAGACCAAGTTCATTGGTATGCAAGGGATGAGTGGGATGTTGTTATCCGCTCTCCAAGTTGTTAAGGCAGTTCGGAAGGGTGCGGAGTTGTTCTTCACACTCATAGAGGCGGTGGCGCCAAAGGCCAGTGTGAGTGAAGTGCCGATTGTGTCGGAATATGCGGATGTGTTTCCAAAGGACCTTCCGGGGTTACCTCCCCAAAGGGAAATTGACTTCGCTATCGAGCTGGTGCCGGGTGCAAAACCCGTGGCCCGTTCGCCGTATCGGGTAGCGCCAAAAGAAATGGCCGAACTGAAAGTTCAGTTGCAAGAGTTGTTGGAGCAGGGTTATATACGCCCAAGTATGTCACCTTGGAGCGCGCCTGTTCTTTTTGTGAAAAAGAAAGACGGTGGTTTGCGACTATGTATTGATTATCGCGAACTAAACAAGCTGACGGAGAAAAACAAGTATCCAATTCCTCAGATCGATGACTTGTTCGATCAGCTAGCAGGCTCAACCGTCTATTCAAAGTTGGACTTGAAGTCCGGGTATTACCAGTTGCGGATTAGGGAAGGTGACATTCCCAAGACAGCGTTTGGCACACGCTATGGTCATTATGAGTTCACAGTGATGCCGTTTGGCTTGTGTAATGCGCCTTCGGTATTCATGGATCTCATGCATCGTACGTTCTGCGAATACCTGGATTTGTTTGTGATTGTGTTTATTGATGATATCCTTGTATATTCACAATCGAAGGAAGATCATGCAAACCATTTGCGATTAGTATTGCATACCTTGCGAAGGAATAAGCTGTATGCCAAGTTCTCAAAGTGTGAGTTCTGGCTCTCGTCGGTGGCTTTTCTAGGCCATGTGGTAAGTGGAGAGGGCAAAGCGGTGGATCCAGCTAAGATAAGTGCCATTCGGGATTGGCCAGTGTTGTCTTCAGTGGCCGAAGTCAGGAGTTTCCTTGGACTGGCAGGCTACTATAGGAGGTTCGTGGAGAACTTCTCCCGGATTGCTTTGCCTCTGACTACGTTGACGAGAAAGGAGCAGAAGTTCGTTTGGACGCCGGAGTGCGCACGAGCTTTTGATGAACTGAAAAGTCGTTTGACCACGGCACCTGTTTTGACGTCGCCATGTGGTACAGATGGATTTGAAATATACAGCGATGCGTCAGGAAGCGGCTTAGGCTGCGTTCTCCTGCAGTTTGGCAAGGTGATCGCTTATGGTTCACGTCAATTGAAAGTGCATGAGCGTAATTACCCCGTCCATGATTTGGAGTTGGCGGCGGTGATTTTTTCGCTAAAGTTGTGGCGGCATTATCTTTATGGAGTGAAAGTAGATATTTATACCGATCATAAAAGCTTAAAGTATCTGCTCGATCAAAAGGAGTTGAATATGCGACAAAGGAGGTGGATGGAATTCCTTGGGGATTTTACATTCGACATTCATTATGTTCCCGGAAAGGGAAATGTGGTCGCTGATGCCTTGAGTCGTCGGACTCCAGTACGGGCAAATTGGTTGCGGATACATGATGAGCGGTTAATCCAGGAGTTGGAAGCCTTGGAGATATCTTGTGTGGAAAGAGATTCTTCGACTGAAGCATGCGTGAGCTGGTTGGAGGTTCAATATGACCTTGCTGACAGGGTTCGGCGGGCAACGGAGTTGGATGAAAGTCTCCAACGCTATGCAAAGGAGGGATCTGGTGATCAGTTCTCCTGGGATGATGGTTTATTACGAAAAGATGGCTGATTGTGCGTCCCTAGTGCGGGTAAATTGCGGGAAGAATTGCTATATGAAGCACACTTTACAAAGTATTCAATTCACCCTGGGAGCACAAAAATGTACAAAGACATGAAAAAACTGTTCTGGTGGCCTGGTTTAAAGAAGGACATAGCCGCGTATGTGGCTAAATGTCGTACTTATGCTTTGGTAAAGGCAGAATGTAAACGGCCGAGTGGTTTCCTGAAGTCGTTGCCGGTTCCGCAATGGAAATTTGAGGATATTTCTATGGATTTCGTGCACGGATTGCCGAGATCTCAGCGTGGCCATGACTCAATCTGGGTGATTGTAGACCGGTTGACAAAGGTGGCTCACTTTATACCAAACAAGCGGGACGATTCAGTGGAAACGTTGGCAAAGCTCTATGTGGAGCAGATAGTTCGATTGCACGGTGTTCCCCGGAGCATCGTAAGTGACCGAGATGGGCGTTTTACTTCAAAGGATTGGAGATTAGTTCATCAAATGTTGGGCACGAAGTTAGCATTAAGTACGGCCTTTCACCCGCAAACGGATGGCCAAACTGAACGAACCAACAGAACGATGGAGGATATGCTCCGTATGTGCGCCCTGGACTTCGGTAAGAAGTGGGAAGAACATCTTGTTATGGTGGAGTTTGCCTATAATAATAGCTATCAAGCGAGTATAGGCATGGCCCCATTTGAAGCGCTGTATGGTCGCAAGTGTCGTACACCGCTAGCTTGGGCAGAAATTGGCGAGACTAAACTTTTAGGCAAAAAGGAAGTCGAGGATGCTACCTCAACAATACGCTCTATTCGAGAGAGGCTCCTAATAGCCCAAGATCGGCAGGCCAAGTATTACAATGCTAAGCACCGGAACGTGGAGTTCGCGGTGGGTGACTGGGTCTATTTAAAGATTAAGCCCTTCAAAGGCGTATCTCGGATCCGGCGGTTGAAAAAGCTAAGTCCGCGCTACCTTGGTCCGTTTGAAGTAGTGGAGCGAGTTGGGGAAGCTGCCTATCGGTTAGCTCTTTCATTGGAATTGAGTGGATTGCATGACGTGTTTCACATCTCGGTGTTACGCAAAGCAGTCAAGGATCCAGCTCATATAGTTGAAAATGATCGAGTGCCAGTTGAGTATGGGCTAACGACAAAGGTGAAGCCTATACGGATAGAGGATCGAGCCGAGAAACAGTTGCGGAACAAGGTGATCGGGATGGTCAAAGTCCGGTGGGACAATTGTGGCCGAGAAGAGCTAACATGGGAGCGCGAGCAGACCATGCGAGCCGAGTTTCCCGAGTTATTTTCGTAACTTGTTCACTCGTTGTATATGTAATAGAAACATATAAATGTTTTGTTATTTTCTCCCTATTGTTTTCAAATTTCGGGACGAAATTTTATTAAGGGGGGAGGATTGTAACACCCCAAAAATCTCAAAATATGCTTGCAAACAATTTTGGGTTGGAGGCTGTTAGACACGGCCTGGGACACGGGCGTGTCCCAGGGCGTGTCGGGTGTACACGGCCTGGGACACGGGCGTGTCCCAGGGCGTGTTCAGGCTAGTCGACGTTTGAGAGTCGACGATCGTCGAGCCTGGGACACGGCCTTCGACACGGGCGTGTCCCAGGGCGTGTTCGAATTAATTTTCGAAATTGGCCTATTCAAGTCAGAGCAGGACACGGCCTTCAACACGGCCGGGAACACGGGCGTGTGAGGCTGGACACGGGCGTGTCTCATGACTGACACGGGCGTGTCAGGTTCGACACGGGCGTGTCGATGCCCGTGTTCTCGAATATTTCAGTCGGTGCGACTGCCGCGTGTGCCGCTTAAGGGTACACGGCCTGTGACACGGGCGTGTCACAGGCCGTGTCGGCCAAAGGAAAAGGGAATTTTCAGTAGATCTTGGCCCTTCATTTTCTTTAAGTAGAATCCTGTGGCTGGAGTTCATTCCTGGGCTGATAAGGCCGGGAAAGGAGGAAAAGAGGGCTCATTTCTAAAATCCTACTCTCTTTCTAAAGTTTAAGAGAGAGGTGAGAGCAAGGAGGAAGAAGAAGTGGAGTCCAGCTGCCGGTGGTGCTACGGTGGTCCAAATCGCGAGCCGAGTTCGGATTTGCGAAGGCAACGCTGCTGCGAAGGCTTTCATCCGTCTCAAATTTCTCTCCATGGCTCCGAAGCGAACTCCTAGGGTAACGATTTCCTGCTTGGACATGTGAAGTCCTTAATTCCTGCATTGCATAGGGAAAACCCTTCCCCGCGAGTGTGCGGTGGGTTGTGGCGTCCCTTGGGGTAGATATGTGAAGTCCCCCTTATTAGAGTCCGGAATTGGAGTACGGATCTAGGCATGCTGTGTGAAGCCCATCTGGACATGGTCTGGATTGGTGATGCTTGGTTGCATATCGGAGAAGGCTCCGTGATGATTGCTTGTATGCATGATGGATAAAAGTACTGGAGGAAGTCCAGGAAATTATGAGAGTTGGACTCTCTTGTGGCCGTGAGTGCTACTGGTGGAAAGTTGAGCCGTGAGGCTGCAACTAGGAAATGGTGGAACGGGCAAGGTGAAACTGTACCCGCGTCAGTCCAGGCGTGAGTCTGATGATGTGAGCAACGGGAAAGGTGGATCTGTACCCGCGTTATGGTTGTCTAACCTTGGGTGCTTAAGACCCTGTTAGGATCACATAGCGAGAGTCGACGGCCGGTGAGCCGATCAGACTAGAATGCTCATAGTGCGCCGTTATGTCTGGGACCTCTGAACGGTGTGAATGTGCCCTGAGTGCACGGAGCGTCGGGCCGTCGAGCCGACGTTTGTGATATGTGACGGTGCGGGCGTGCACGTCTTGCTTGAATGGCTATATATCATGTTGGATGAATGCTATGCAGGGATGGAATTCCGCTGCCCCGTGCCAGGGGCAGGGTCGTTATAATTGGTCAGCTGAATGCTGACCGTTGCCCTGTTTTGCCACCATTTGGTGGATTGGTTCTTACAGGTGCTGGAGGAGCTGGTCCGAGCGGGACTTAGCGGGCTGAAGCCCAAAACTGCATTGCTGCCCTCGAAGGCATTGTTTTGTTTCTTTTGTTCATGTGTGGCCGGCCTGCGTGCCGATGTCTGTAAACCACACTCTTGTTAAGAGAAACTGTTGTAAGGCCTTAAGGCCAGACTCTTTTGATGTATACTTACATTCCTATGTTAGTGGACAATGTTGTTTATCTTGAGTTCATTAATTCAACCGTGAAGCTTCTGCTAGAATGCTCTGTGTTAGGTCGCGTTGGTTTTGATATTATTTCGTAGCGTCTCCGCCTGTTTGTGGAATATGGTGTGGGGCCCCGGACGGACCCTCTATTATATTCTTCTTGACGGGTAGAGGTGTTACACCCCAGCCCCCCTAGACACCAGAGATGAGGGAACTGGCCGCGAGCTGGCCTCGCTAGGCGAGAACCCGCCTGGCCGGCGGTCTCGCCAGGCGAGCTGGCCTCGCTGGGCGAGAACCCGCCTGGCCGGCGGTCTCGCCAGGCGAGCTGGCCTCGCTGGGTGAGAACCCGCCTGGCCGGCGGTCTCGCCCGGCGAGCTGGCCTCGCTGGACGAGAACCCGCCTGGCCGGCTGTCTCGCCCGGCGAGCTGGCCGTGCGGGAGAGACCCCGCTTGGCCGGCCGGTCTCGCTCCTGCTCGGGGCTAAGGGGCAGGGGGGACGAGACCCTGGTCTCCAGTCGACCCCTCTGCCCCCACCTCGCACTTTATCTCGTCGGGGGGTGCCGGGCAACTTGCCGCACTCGACCCTCAAAGATGGGGGCAAGGGGGAGGCAAATTTTTCCTCCCCTACTAGTATATCCTCAAGGTCAAGCCAAAATTGGCCCCTTAGAGCGCAAAACAGCTCAAAAGCTTAAAACCTATAAGCAGGCCTTATGCCTTGCTTGGGATCCTCACTCCATGAATACGGGGTTGTACAGGCTTGGTAAGCTTCGAGTGAGTCGACTTGACTCAATGAATTGAGCAGATTTTACTTAGAATAATTCTAGAAACTGAAGACGTCGAGTGTGTTGAGTGCACTCGATGCCATTCGACGAATTATAACTTAGAAGTACTCTGGATGCTGAGGCATTGAGTGGACTAAGCACCACTTGAATAAATTGTTACTTAGAATATTTTCTATACTTATGGCGTCGAGTGCGTTGAGTGCACTCGATGCCATTCGACGAATAAGCTGAGGCATTGAGTGGACTCAACACCACTCAATGTTATTCGATGAATAAGCTGAGGGGTTGAGAGGACTCAACACCACTCAAAGCCATTTGATGAAAAAGCTGAGGTGTTAAGTGGACTCAACACCACTCAACGCCATTCGACGGACTAAGATGAGGCGTTGAGTGGACTCAACGCCACTCAACGTATTTTACTTAGAATTATTCTGAGAATTGTAGGCGTCGAGTGCGTTGAGTGCACTCGACTCCACTCGACGATTTGTCGAGTAAAGGGAAGTGAACTCAACTCTTTTAACTTAGATCCATTCTGGCTGCTGATGGCGTTGAGTGAAGTCAATGCGGCATTGAGTGGTCTCAACGCACTCAACGCTTTTGACTTAGAAAATGGGGAATGTTGTTGGTATTGAGTGGAGTCAACATGACGTTGAGTGGTCTCAACGCACTCAACACTTTTTACTGATAAATTATCTGGATGATATAGGTGTCGAGTGCGTTAAGTGCACTCGACGATATTCGACGATTTGTCGAGTAAAGGAAGTACACGCAATGTTAACTTAGAAGTGATGTACTTATATAAGTCTTCAAGTGATCACGACGAATCTCGATGATTCGTCGAGTGGGTATGCTATACACGATGAATTTGATATGGCATATTTTTGGCCCACTATTTCCGATTCCTAAACACGGTCTGAACCAGAACTTCAGTATTAGCGCCAAATGACTTAAATTGGACGCGTCTTTTCAAAAGGACATATTTAATGTATTAATAGGCGGTCCAACAGTAGGGTGACACATGGCAAAGCGGTTCAACCCTAATTCCTTTTATAAAAGGAGATTTATGGAAAACCCTAGCCGTAACTTCATTCTTGCCGAGCCCTAGCTGTTACATGCCAAAACCGACAGAAGAGAAGGAGTGGCTGGAGTCGGATTTCCTAGGAAAGTCTTTCCTTTCTCTTTCCCTGTAAAGAACAAAACAAACAATGAGGAAGATGCTGCCAAGGAGAGTGACAAGATCCATGGTCGGAATCGCCGGAAACGAGGTGTGCTTCCTACCCTCTCCCTTGGTGTTAGATCTGTAGTTATTTTCTTGGAGATATGTCAACTCAAAAGAGTTTGACTTGTGAGATGAATATCTCCTAGGTAGAGACCTTGCTAGGGCTTGTGCCCTAGAGATTTGATGTCTTCAACCACTCCTCTCTTCTTGTGAAGATGGTGGACTTGGTTTCGTGAAGAAAAATGTTCTAATGAGGGTGAATAAGAGATGAGGAAGTTCTGTATATAACTTTGAATACATGTCTAAAGGAATAAGTTGAACCGATGTCATTCATATTGCTTTAAGATGCGTGCAGAAATTTATTTTCTGTGCGCAGCAAACTACAAGGCCGTTTTCAGGTATGATAAGGAAATTTATGGGGTTTCGACTAAACACGAAAGTCGTAGCCCTTGGAAAGAAATTTCAAACGGGTGGTTACCTGTTTTTATATGAGTCTTGTAGACTCAGGAATGTCCAGTCGAAGTTGCTATACAGTCAAGTCTTGTGTACATATTGTTCTCGGGTTAGTGTAGAACTGGGTTTGAACTTGGTAGAGAAGTAATAGTAGATTAATGTTGAGGTTTGCATGTGGTTTGCTGAACTTAAACTATTGGTGATTGTTCTAAGCAAATGATTGATGGGATTTAGTTGATAGATCCTTAAGTAAACAAATGGTTTGGTGGAACATGATTATAATAATGGTTTGACGGAGGTCGACAAACAAATGGTTTGGGTAGGCTTGAGAACAAATAAATAGATATGTTGATTGAACAAATGATTTTCCTGTGGAAGCATAATTGATTGTGAATGCTTGACTTTAAGAAGGAATTGGATGAGGTTAATGCATGGCCATGTGATATGATGATTAGATGAATATGTATAATAATCCACTACTTAAAGTTGAGTCTCCCTACGGGTAGCAGCGTGGGATTGGTATGTTGTGTAATGTGGCTTGCCACTTGTGTAAATGATGAACCCTTTTATGGTAATGTGGAAGGGTTGGAAGTGCGTGTGTGTTTGCCTCACTGGAACGATATGTTGATAAGAGACTCAGTGTGGAGCCCTTGTGTGCTGTTGAGCACGGGATGTGAATCATAAAAAAGGGACTCAGTGTGGAGCCCTTATATGAGAAATGCATGCAGTGTGAGTTGATAGGCGGTGTCATAATCCTGGGTTAAGGATAGTGTGGTAGGTTTATGAGTTCATCAGTCATCACACCGATGAGAGTTGGCAGATAGACTTGCACAGTGGGACTTTGGTCCTCGGTGCTCATACCCGAGGCTCCTTCTGTGCTAGTGGACGATTAGGCTTTGGTCCTTTGGTGATACTTTCCATTAGGCTCCTTCCGTGCCATGATGATAGGCCAGCTTAGGGATTCGTTCTTGGTGCACATCTACCCGAGACCCCTCTGAGCCATAGTACGCATGTGAGCATCGCTATCGTGTTCTTAGCGTTGAGGCGTATGGAGGCCTAGGCTTGGTAGTGTGAATTCCCGCCTAGTAGTGGAAAATACCGTTCCACTATCACCGTCTGGCCACATCGGATGGCGCCTGAGAGGTTAGCTACCTGCTCGAAAAGTTGGAACTACAGGTCTATGTCGACATAGCAATTGCATGTATGCGAGCATGGGTGAGTCATCATAAGTCATTCATAACATATCATTGCATCACATAAGATCCTTATCATATAAGTTTGTATAGATACTCTTATATGATGAGTTACTTTTCTGTTAAGCTGATCCTTAACTTATATGTTTATATGGGCATTCATATAAGTTAAGTTACTTCTTGTTGTATATTCCTACTTGTACACTGCAGTTGATAGTAGAACTGTAAGTTTATATTGATGTAGTTGCTTTGATATACTCTGATATAGTGTAGCACTTTGCCACATGTTTTGTACTAGAACTATTATATATATTGTACCATTTTCCTTTCTCCGCCCGATGCCTAAGAGTCGTTGGGGGAGCGGATGTGATAGCCACTTAGTATTTATGACTAACGGTTGATACGTCTTCCTTTTTAGGAGTAAACCCCGTAGATAGAGCAATAACAGGTTATGCAGGAGGGCAACATGGCCCTGGTGATGAGTTCTGATGTGACGGCACCATCGCTGCCATCTATGACTGATGTGAGTTTTCGAGAGACTTAGTTTGTAGCCTTCATGGCATGTTGTACTCTGATATTATAGAATCCTTGGTTGCTTCTTTTTATTTGATGTATTTGTTTAGGACTATATACTTATGTGGATTTGATATTGCTTTAATTCCAATGTTGGGTTAGCCATGATGATATTGGTTTTAGCCGGCAGGATAGGCATCTTGTGGTACAGGTCGACCCGTGTGTTGGCGCTACTGCAAGGAGGCTATTCTAGGCATATGACTCCCCTCGGCCATGTCTTGTGTTCCGGGAGGGGCGGGTCTTACAAATGGTATTAGCTTGCAACGATCCTCAACTAAAGAAGTCAAGGAACATTGGTGCCACCCCCGCTCGATTAGTCATTTTGTGGACAAATTGACTTAGCAGAAGAAGTGTTCTGCCCATATATAATTCATTCTAAGTATGCCCAATCATGACCCTATGATTAGACAACCTGACCTTAGGTTTGTACCATTTTTGTAGATCCAGGTTAATGTAGAGCCAGTATGGGGCACCCCCTCCCCTTCCGTACCCACTCAGTTTCAATAGTCGGAGCTAGAAAAGAAGTTCATGTCTATTTTGGACATGTTTAGGGCTCAACAGGCTCCGGTGCAACATCAAGCCCCGAGCTCTAATTGTTTAACCACGTTTCGGGCTCTCTCTCCACCTGCCTATCATGGGACAGAGTCGGCCATGCGTACGGAGGAATGGATCGACTCAGTGCAAGAATTAATGGCGGGAATCCGATGTCTAGCCAGCATGGCTGTGACATTAGTCATGTCAGTATTGGAATCCCATGCCAAGAGGTGGTGGAAGTCCCTCATGGGCTCCACCTTTCAAGGTTGGATGTACACGAAGATTAGTTGGAGTTAGTTTTTGGAAGCCTTCTTGGAACACTTCATCCATTCTCCCACTCGGGATGAACTTGAAGAAAGATTCCTGCAGCTGAAATAGGGATCCAAGACTGTTACTGAATATCAACGAGAGTTTCAGCATCTCTCTAGGTTTGTTGATGCATATGAATTGAATGACAGGGGGTATGCTAAGCGATTATACAAAGGTTTGCGGGATCCCCTAAGGCAAGCCCTTTTGTTTATAGTAGATGAAAGCTTAGCAGAGATAATTGATATGGCAAAAAGGCTGGAGGCAGATCACTTAGGGAGTAATAAGAGACCTGCTGAGGGTGTGATGGAGGCTGGTCCAAGCTATAAGAGGAGTCTGGATAACAGATGGAGAGGAAACAATAAGGGCGGGGGTCGCTTCCGTCAGAATTATAGGATGGAGTGTCTGACCCTGCAACCAGCACTACCTCCACCACCACAGATGCATCTGCAACCCATGGAGCAATATGAGCACGTATGCTTCGAGTTCAACCAGCCGGGCCACATCCGGTTCTATTGTCCATAGCTAGGTGGAAATCCTCCCCCCTGCTCTTCCTCTAACAGCTCCACAAGGATGGAGACATATACGTGGTTGAGGACGAGGACCACGAGGAAGGAATACCGAATTCTCTCGGGATCAGGTGTTTGTGCTAGGCATGGCGCAGGAGCGGAATCCTCAGGATGTGATTGCGTGTATATTGTGATTTAATTACTATGTTATAAGCTTTTCCCTTTAAATAGTCTAAGATATACTAAGAGTCTAGCTTTGGATCCGTACAATTGATACTTAGGCACCGTGATGGTTGGTGGGAAACTAGCTTACACTCTATTCGAGACCGATGCCACACACTCGTTTGTGTCGGCAGATTTCTTTAAAAACCTAGAAGGAGTTCAATACTTCACCGGTGTTACTCGAAGAGTACGCCTCCCGGATGGCTCTGAGATGAATGCATCTGCAAAGTGTGATTTGGAGGTACTTCTTGGAGGAAATTCCTTTGAAACCCCTACAATAGTGTTGAGAATGCCAGAATTCGACCTCATTTTGGGCATGGCGTGGTTAGATTGGCACCAAGACAGGATTGATTGTGCGGATAAACAAATTTCCTTGAGGCATGGAGACTCTGAGGTCATCTTTCAAGAAATTATACTTGCACCCCGTATGTTATTGTGTTCAATTCAGACCTTAAAAGCCCATATGAAAGGGGATGAAGTATATATGATCTGCTTTGAGTTAAAGAGGGATGGTAGTTTATTTGAAAGATGTGCGGGTGGTGCGAGATTTCCCTGAGGTGTTTCCTGAGAAATTGCCAGGATTACCCCTGCATAGGGAGGTAGACTTTCAAATTAAGTTAGTACAGGGTCCAAAGCCCATCTCCAGGACCTCTTATCGAATGGCCCCAAAGGAACTCGCCGAATTTAGAGTTCAACTGCAATAATTGGTAGAGTCAGGATTTGTTCGCCCCAGTTCATCACCTTGGAGAGCCCCTATTCTATTTGTTAAGAATAAGGATGGAAGAATAAGATTGTGTATAGACTATCGGGAACTTAACCGACTGACGATGCGAAACACCTATCCCCTACCCTAGATCGATGAGTTATTCGATCAGCTGGTAGGAGTGCATTGGTTTTCCAAGTTGGATCTACGCTCGGGGTATTATCAATTGAGGATACAAGAGGAGGATATCCAGAAAACAACATTTAGCTCAAGGTATGGTTTATATGAGTTCACTGTGATGTCGTTTGGGCTCACGAATGCCACTTCAGCGTTCATGAGCCTGATGAATAGGGTATTTGAGCCATACCTAGATGTCTTTGTCATCGTCTTCATCGATTAAATTTTAGTCTACTCGAAGACAGAGGCGAAGCATGTGAAACACTTGACCTTGGTTTTGAAGAAGTTGAAGGAGCATGCCTTGTTTGCTAAGTTCAGCAAGCATGAATTCTGGATATGAGAAGTTTCCTTCTTGGGCCATGTGATTAGTAGTGTTGGACCAGCCGTGGATCCGGCTAAAGTACGTGCCATAAAGGAATGGATGCCTTTGAAGTCAGCAGCCGATGTTCAGAGTTTCCTCAGACTTGCTGGGTATTATCGCAAGTTCGTGAAAGGATTCTCAAAGATAGCCCTTCCTCTCACTACACTGACAAAGAAAGGTGTGCCATACGAGTAGACACCCTAGTGTGAAGTTGCCTTCTAAGAGATGAAAGATAGACTTACCTCCACACCCATCGTATCCCTTCTTTCTGGGAAGGAAGGTTTCAAGTCTACACTGATGCGTCATATTAAGGGATGAGAGCAGTACTGATGCAGCATAGGCATGTGATTGCCTATGCTTCGAGGAAAATGAAGAATCATTAAACCAATTGTCCGGTTCATGATTTGGAGTTGGGGGGCAGTGGTGTTCGCCTTGAAGGTTTGGAGGCAATATCTATATGACGTTCATTGCGGGATATTTTCCGATCATAAAAATTTGAAGTATGTTCATACTCAAAAGGAGTTGAATCTGAGGCAACGATGGTGGTTGGAATTTTTGTGTGATTATCAATTTACATTGAATTACCACCCTGGAAAGGCAAACTCCATAGCTGATGCGTTCAGCAGAAAGGTACCAGAATCGAGCCCTGAGTCTCAGTTGATGAGTATGGAATTAGCTCGAATGCTCAAGGAGATGGAGATCACGTTGGTGTATAAAGATCATTCTGAGGAGTATGTGGAGTACCTAATCGCAATGATATAGTTTGTGATATTCGACATCAAATCCGGGCAGAGCAAGGGAAGGATGCTGCTCTGACCTTAGTGATTAAGTCAATTGAAGATGGATATGCTAAAGAGTCTACACTAAATGACAGCCTCGTTCATTTCCATGGCCGACTCTACAATCCCAAGGGAGGGGAAATCTAGGAAGATATATTTAGAGAAGCACATTGCTCCAAGTATTCGGTGCAGCCCAGGATTTCTAAGATGTATAGTGACTTGCGGAAGACCATGTTTTGGCCAGGAATGAAGAAAGCTGACAAGTATTATGTTACACACTATGAGGCTTGTCAAAAGGTGAAGGTGGAGTGCAAGAGCCCCAGAGGATTATTACAGTCATTGCCCATCCCTAAGTGGAAGTTCGAGGATATCTCCATGGAATTTATTCATGGGTTGCCTCGCTCGCGCTCTGGGAACGATTCAGTATGGGTGATCGTGGATCGCGTGACAAAGGTAGCAAGATTTATCTGTATGAATAAGGAGGCACCTGTGGATGTTTTAGTGTGGATCTGTGTGGAGCAATTTGTACGGTACCATGGCGTGCCTAAGATGATAGTCTCTGATCGCGATGGAAGCTTTACCTCCAAGGAGGGGATGGCAGTACAAGCATATATGGGCTCTTGCCTTACCTTTAGTACAACTTTTCATCATTAGAAGGATGGTCAGTCTGAGAGGACCATTAGGACAATGGAAGATCTTTTGATACTGTGTGTATTGGATAGAGGAGAACTGTGGGAAGGCTCTTACCACTTGTAGAATTTTCATACAACAATAGCCATCAAGCTAGCATCGGGATGGCTCCCCATGAAGCACTTTGTGGGAGAAAGTGTAGAACTCCATTGTCATGGGTGCAGGATGAAGAACCAAAAGATTTGGGGATAGAGTACATTGATGACACCGATGCGGTTGTTAGATTGATACGAGACCGCTTGCTTGAGGCTCAAAGTTGGGAGGCAAAGTACTTTAATGCGAAGAATCTGATGGTAGAATTTCAAGTAGATGACAAGGTATTCTTGAAGATCAGGCCAATGCATGGAGTGTCGCGAGAGCGTGGTATGAATAAGCTCATCTCGAGATATGTGGGGCCCTATGCTATATTGGAGAGAATAGGCCCTTTGGCCTATCGACTGGAACTACCACCAGAGCTGGAAAATTTGCACGATGTCTTCCATATGTCGTCGCTCCGGAAGGCATTACTATGGCCTAACCAATATGTCCCCACTGGAGATGGAGTAGTGGAAACTGATAGATCCATCCGACTAGAGTCGGTGCGGATAGTGGACACCGAGACAAGGAGCTTGCATCAAAAAAGTGTACTATTATTAAAGGTCCAATGGTCTAATCACGGGAAAGAAGAATACACTTGGGATCCGGTGGATTTGATGCAAAAACACTACCCGAAGTTGTTTTCCCAAGGTAAGTTTTAAAAGTTTATTATATTTTTCGTGCTTCGCTCCCCCACAGCCTTAGCCTAATTTCGGGGATGAAATCTTTTATTTTGTTTATAGGATTTGTAATGTCCCATTTCGCGCTAGGCCCCTCGCACGCATTTTGAGTCAAGAGAATTGACTCAGGCTCGGGAAGCGTCGAGTGAGTCAACTGGACTCGACAAATTGAGCAGATTTTACTTAGAATAATTCTAGAAACTGAAGGCATTGAGTGCATGAGTGCACTCGATACCATTCGACGAAGTATAACTTATAAGTACTATAGATGCTGAGGCGTTAAGTGGACTCAACACCACTCAAAGAAATTGTTACTTAGAATATTTTCTGGACTCATGGCGTCGAGTGTGTCGAGTGCACTTGACGCCATTCGACGAATAAGCTGAGGTGTTGAGTGGACTCAACACCACTCAATGCCATTCGATGAATAAATCGAGGCATTGAGTGGACTCAATACCATTCAACGCCATTCGACAAAAAAGATGAGGTGTTGATTGGACTCAACACCACTCAACGCCATTCGATGTACAAAGATGAAGCATTTAGTGGACTCAACACCACTCAACGCATTTTAATTAGAATTATTCTAAGAACTGTAGGCGTCGAGTGCATTGAGTGCACTCGACGCCAATTGACAATTCGTCTAGTAAAGGGAAGTGAACTCAACTCTTTTAACTTAGATCCATTTTGGTTGCTGATGGCATTGAGTGAATTCAACGCGGCATAGAGTGGTCTCAACACACTCAATGCTTTTGACTTAGAAACAGTGGAATGTTGTTGGCGTTGAGTGGAGTCAACATGGCGTTGAGTGGTCTCAACACACTCAATATTTTTGACTTATAAATATTCCGGATGATATAGGCGTCGAGTGCATTAAGTGCACTTGATGCCATTCGACGATTCCTCGAGTAAAGGAAGTATACTCGACGATTTAAACTTAGAAGTGTTGTACTTATATAAGGCGTCGTGTGATCACGGCGAATCTCGACGATTCGTCGAGTGGGTATGCTATACATGACGAATTTGACTTGGCATATTTTCGGCCCACTGTTTCTGATTCCTATACACAGTCTGAACCGGAACTTCGGGATTAGCGCCAAATGACTTAAATTGGACGCATCTTTTCAAAAGGACATATTTAATGTAATAATAGGCGTTCCAACAGTTGGGTGACACGTGGCAAAGTGGTTCAACCCTAATTCCTCTTATAAAGGAGATTTATGGAAAACCCTAGCCCTCACTTCATTCTTGCCGAGCCCTAGCTGTTACTTGCCGAAACCAACGGAAGAGAAGGAGTGGCCGGAGTCGGATTTTCTGGGAAAGTATTTTCTTCCTCTTTCCCCATAAAGAACAACACTAATAAGGAGGAAGATGCTGCCAAGGAGAGTGATGAGATTCATGGCCGGAACTGCTAGAAACGAGGTGTGCTTCCTACCCTCTCCCTTGGTGCTAGATCTGTAGTTATTTTCTAGGAGAGATGTCAACTCAAAAGAGTTTGACTTGTGAGATGAAGATCTCCTAGGTAGAAACCATGTCAGGGCTTGTGCCCTAGAGATTTGATGTTTTCAACCTGTCCTCTCCTCTTGTGAAGATGGTGGACCTGGTTTCGTGAAAAGAAATGGTTTAATGAGGGTGAATAAGGGAGGAGGAAGTTCTGTATATAAATTTGAATAAATGTCTAAATGAATAAGATGAATCGATGTCGTTCATCTTGCTTTAAGATGCGTGCAGAAATCTATTTTCTGTGCGCAGCGAACTTCAAGGCCCTTTTCAGGTATGATATGACCAGATCTGGGCTTTTAGCCAGTCATCACATCGACAGGAGTTGGCAGATAGACTTTCACATTGGAGCTTTGGTACTCGATGCTCATACTCGAGGATCCTTCTGTGTTAGTGGATGGTTGGGCTTTGGTCCTTTGGTGATACGTTCCCTTAGGATCCTTCCGTGCCATGATGATAGGCCAGCATAGGGATTCGTTCTCTATGCACATCTACCCGAGACCCCACTGAGCCGTAGAATTCATGTGAGCTTCACGATTGTGTTCTTAGTATTGAGGCATACGAAGGCCTAGGATTAGTAGTGTGAATGCCCGCATAGTAGTGGAAAAGCCCGTTCTACTGTCCCCGTCTAGCCACGACGGATGGCGCCTGAGAGGTTAGCTACCTGCTCGAAAAGTGAGAACTACTAGTCTGTGTCAACATAGCAATTGCATGTGTATGAGCATGGGTGAGTCATCATAAGTCATTCATAACATAGCATTGCATCACATAAGATCCTTATCATATAAGTTTGTATGGACACTCTTATGTGATGAGTTGCTTTTCTGTTAAGCCGATCCTTAACTGATATGTCTATATGGGCATTCATATAAGTTAAGTTACTTCTTGTTGTGTATTCCTACTTGTATACTGTTGTTAATAGTAGAAATTCTAGTTTATATTGATGTAGTTGCTTTGATATACTCTGATATAGTGTAGCACTTTGCCACCTATTTTGTACAACAGCTATTATATATATATTGTACCCTTTTCCTTTCTCCGCCCAATGCCTAAGAGTCGCCGGGGGAGCGGATGTGATAGCCACTTAGTCTTTATGTCTAACAGTTTCTACGTCTTTCTTTTTAGGAGGAAACCCCACAGATAGAGCAGCATCAGGTTATGCAGGAGGGCAGCAGGGCCAGGGTGACAGGGCCTGATGTGATGGCACCATCGCTGCCATCTGTGACTGATGTGAGTTTTTGAGAGAATCAGTTTATAGCCTTCATGGCATGTTATACTCTGATATTATAGAAGACTTGGTTGCTTCTTTTTATTTGATGTATTCATTTTGGACTATATACTTATGTGGATTTGATTTCTGCTTTAATTCTTTTGTTGGGTTGGCAATGATGATATTTATTTTAGCCAGCAGGACAGGAATCTTGTGGTACAGATCAACCCGTGTGTTTGCACTACCACAAGGCGGCTGTTCTGGGCATAATACTCCCCTCGGCCATCTCTTGTGTTCCGGGAGGGGGGGGGGGGTCTTACAATATTTGATCAATCATGGCAGAGGTTCCTTCATCATAGAGTGTTTCTTGCACAGACCTGTTCTCTACCCTATTATCAGAGTCACCCATAATGTACATTGAAGAAGGTTCTTTGTTGGATTGCTCATTTCAGACACAGAGGAGTCAACATCATACACTAGACCTTGAGCGGGGAGTTCAGGATGAATCTCCCCCACAACTACTGTCATATCCTCAGTAACATGCAGAATAGCTGCATTAGCAGCATCATCATTCTCAGTATCCTGATAGACTTCTGAAGGATTCTAGAACTGCTCTCCTCAGATATTGCAGTCTCCATGATTTGGTCCTGATTTATCTCACCCTCACTCTGAGGGCTGGTACCATCATGAGACCCTTGGTATGTTGGTGCAGAATTATCTTCAATAGCAGCAGGAGCTGTGGAGGTCTCACCCTCCATTTCAGCAGAGAGTTTGTTGACAATCTCCTCTGCCACTATCTCAGCTGCCTGAGCAGATGGAACTACTTCATCATCATGATCTGGAGTCTCTATAGATTAAGCCCTGCTTATTTGATTCCTTGGTGCTGGGTCAAAGGAAAGTGGAATCTAAGCACACATGTCCTTCCAGGTCTCATCTTCAGACTCAGTCAGGTTTGGATCATGAGGTTCTTCCTCATCTTGTTCTAATGAACTGCTGGTAGAGCTTGGTTCCACCTCATCTTCCTCTGGAACTGAAACTTGCTTCCCTTTTTTCTTAGCAGTAGACTGGGCACGAGGCTGAAGAACTCTATCCCACCTATCCAGCATCTTGATATCCATTCTCCTCATATGGGGAATCTTTGTTCCTAACCTCATATTGAGGATCCCTGGAAGACTTTGCAGAAGAAACAAGGACAGTATTGAACCCATGTTGGATTCAGCAATACAGTCCATAATCCTGTCAAATAGGATCCTTCCCTAGTCAGTCTTCTTGGACAAAATTATCCTTGGCGGCAACTCAAATTTTTTCTTTGAAATCTTGATATGGATCATGTTTTGCACAACAAGGCCTTCCCAAAAACATTGGCCAGAAACTTACCCTTTAGGTTGAGTTCCTTTCTTAGGATTGAACCTGTAGTGTGTTTGGATAAGCCACATCACTCCATTGCAGTTTTGACATCAGGCTGCTTTTGGTCATCTTCCTCTTCAGTTTCTGAGAACTTAGGCAACTGCAGTGCCTTGCTTAAACTCCTTGGAGTGATTATGATCTTGTTTCCACTAACCATTGTCTTGATTTTTCCTGTGGATATGTCGGCTTTGGCGTTCGAGAACAGTTCCAGGACCTCCCATTTCCACAACAAACAGGACTCTGACATGATGAAATCTAGGTCAGATTCCTGGATTAAGTGAAGAATGAGTTCTACCTCTTCTGGCACATCCTTGAAGTCATTTTAAACTAAAGCATTCAATCAAACCCTATTCCTATTCATCTTCTTCCCGAACCCGAGCGGCGGCCATTTTCGCGAGAGGAGAAATGGCAGACTTCGCGTTCGTTCAACCGGCGGTAGAGTGTGCTCGGGTGGCCGTTTTCATCTAGTATTAATGCACTTTGTCGAGTATCGGTTTAGGCAGTCGGCGAGTATTCCCAAATTGCGTTAAGGAAATTTCATCAAGTAGTAGTTAGGATTCGGTGAGTGTCATCGAATTTCGTTAAGGCAAATTCGACGTGTTTCAAGAAGGATCGTCGAGTATAGTCTAGGCCTAGTAATCGTCGAGTGGCCGGTAAAGCTAAGGAAAATTCGGCGTGTATCAGAGGAAATCATCGAGTATCGTTAGTCTATTCGTCGAATATCATTATTCTTCGCCGAGTATCACAAGTCTTATTCGCCTAGTATTGTAGAAATTCGTCGAGTATCCATGTAGTTCGTCGGGTATACTCGCCAAATTTAGCCAGGACTTAAAATATTTTTCGCTGAGTTGGTCCGATTCGCCGAGTTTGGGACTGAGGGTATATTTTTGGGTATTTATCATGGGTTAGTTGGGCCTTAGTGTGATTTGGGGTTTTCTCCCTCCGTTATAGATGTCTTGTGGTTTAGGTTGTGGTTTTATATATATTTAAGGTATTTTTTACGGCCATGGTTGGCTATGAATCTTTTGACCCTTGTGGATTTGTGACTGTGGGTGTGCTGGCCGAGGGTTCTCCCCCCACAGGTGCCGTTTTTTCTCGGTTTGGGTGTGTCAAGGTATAAGGCCACCTTGCTTTTGACCCCGATGGGTTTGTGACTGTGGGTGTGTTGGCGGAGGGTTCTCCCCCCACAAGTGCCGGTTTTTCCCCGGTGTTTATGCTCATTTTACGATGGGTCTGCTATATGTAATTATGTACTCACTTATGTACGTGTCTTCGAAGCTTAGATCTTTTACGCACTTTGGTGCAAAATTTGGGATGTCTAACCCTTGTGAGCTCTTTCTCACTTTGATATTATGATTTAATATTGATGATTTCCATGCAGCTTTTCTTTTCCTGTTTAGGTGGTAACCCTTCTACTCTTTTTTCTTTTTGTCCACTGATAGTTTCTTTTGCCACTCTTATTTCTTGTTGAGATGTTCTTTCTTTGAATGCCTCAGGTTCAGGGCAGTTGCCGGCTGAGCAGCTAGGTTTGGTGTTTGCTGGTGGTTGCAGCGGGTTTTCCTCACCGTCATGAGGTAGTTGATGTTTCCTTTTTAGTACAGACATACAAACTTTCAGTGCGTTCGTGTCAGGTTGTTAACGCCCACTGGTGGTTTTCTCGTAGAATGTTAAGTATTTTTGCTAAGCTGTTAAGTTTACCTATTTGTGGTTGTTTTTACCTGCTCTCTTGGAAGGTTTTATGCTAGGTTGCATGTTAGGTATTTTAAAATATAAAAATGATTATTACTATTACCTCATACATGTCATGTTTGAAATCTAAATCACTATATTTAACTGTCGTAAAAGTTACTTTCATAATTATTATAAATATAGAGTCTTACATACCATGAGTTGTCCATTGGGGATGTTTATACTCATCCAGGATGTCTAATATGGTAAATAAAGTATTTTCCGCAGTATATAACTATCTTTTTCTCGTGGACTAGATGAGCAACTTTGCCGAGTGATACAACTTACCCCTTAAACTTTAACTGGATTTTCTCCAAATAACTCACGGACCTTTCATAAAAGTGTTAAGTTAGAGTTTTGCCCGAGCGTCTGCAGTTATCCTCTGCTGACGTGGCATCATGATGTGCGTTTTCCTTTACTCTGATATATCATTAAATGCGGAGAAAATGCTGGTTGTGATAATGAACTCGACCTCAAAAGAAGAAGGATCATGGGATTGATCGCGCGCGCAATCACCGCGCCCGATCCCCCGTGCACTGATCCCGTCACGCGTAATGGGCAAACTGCCGCGAGCCCCACCTCGCTGGTCGCGGGAGACCGACCTCCTCCCTAGACGCCGCCCGCCCATCCTCTCTTGCCGCACCGGCCGCGGCTGTGGCTGAGGAAGCGGCCGACCGGGCCGCGCCTCCCTCGGCCGCCGGAGCGACCGCCCCCTCGCTCGGTCGCTGGCGTGGCCGAGGGGGGCGACAACCCAGACCATCCCTTCGCTCGGCCGCTCACGTGGACAAATGGGCGGCCACTCCGGCCTCCCCTCCCTCGGCCGCTGGCGCGGACAGTGGGGCGCGACCGAGCGAGGGGGAGGCTGCCCAGGCCGCCCCCTCCTTCGGCCACCGGTGCGGCCGAGCGAGGGGGCGGCCGCCCGGGCAGCCCCCTCCCTCGGCCGCCGGCGCGGCCCATGGGGTAGCCGCCCGAGCCGCCCCCTCCCTCGACCGCTGACACGTGGCCAAAGGTAGCGTCCTGGGCCCTCCCCGGCCGCCGTCGGCTGTCCTACCCTCACTCATGACAGCGAGTACGCCAGCCGCCCTTGGTTTTTCGCTCCCATCATCCGATCGGTGGGGGGCGTTCCCGGTCATTCGATTCAAGCGTAACCACCCCCTAACAACTGGTTAGTGGGGGGGGGGGGACTTAATAAATAATTTTATAATTTTTTAAATGGTCTCCGAATAGCGAAATACGCACATTTAAGCTATACCAAAAATAATCATGATGGTGGTTATGGTGTGCGGATAACCACGTAACCACCACTCGGAGCCTATAAAAGGAGCCCTAGGCCTCCTCATTTCTTTCTTTTTTCCTCCGAGTCTTCTTCTTCCTCAGGTTGGAGCTCTGCCGAATTCCTCCTACGAGCAGCACCCGAGCCGCACCCGAGCTACAAGCGAGTCAAGTCAAAGTCACCTAACAAAGCCAAATCTCTCAAGTCCCAAGTGGCCCCCGCAACTGGAAGTCTAGGTGCTCCGCTCCACATCCAGAATCAACAAGCCGCTAACTGAAGACCACAAGCGCGAAGCATAATTTTTAACAACTCCCGGCGCGACGGCCTGTCGTCCGCCGTGTGCCAAGTGTTCTCTCACCGTATAGCTGTAACGAGAGGTGGCCTGTCACTCTCGACTTCACAAATAAGCTGTAACAAACAAAGAATAGTGGACTTTGACCGGCACAGATCCGGTCACTTGGTTTTTTTCCCGGTTGAGGGGTTTTTCCATGTTAAAACCGCTTGTCTACAATCGACCCACTCTATTGACTGTGTGCATGCTCGACCGTTCCGAGAGCTAAGATGGTCCAAGTTATTCCGGTCAAACCGGGACATCGAGTAAGACCGCGACAAAACCCTTGCATAGAATTTAATTAATTATGTTCATATCCATCCTGCACGCATAGATCACACAAGATTATTTGATTTTATTGATCTCGTTTCGTGAATGCCTGTGTCCTGTGAGCTTCCTATATATTTCAAACAATGAATCCATATAAAAGTTTAGCCAGTGTATAGCCTGCTAGATGAGGTCGATATAATAGTTATACGTGATAATTTAGCTTTGAAGGCCTGACATTCTTGTTTTGGTTAATCATTAATTATCCCTGGGTTAATATAAAATATTAATTCTTCTACCTAATATTTACGTAAAGTTCTTAATTACGAATATACCTACTAATAATCAGTACTCGATTGATTCCTTAATAATTATTTTGCATGCAGCAGTGCTGCGAATTAATGATTTGCTAGGAGATAAAATAATAATATTTCTTAAAAGTTTAGCAAGTGTATAGCCTGCTAGCTGAGGTCGTTATAATAGTTATACGTGATAATTTAGCTTTGAAGGCCCGACACTCTTGTTCTGGTTAATCATTAATTATCCCTGGGTTAATATAAAATATTAATTCTTCTACCTAATATTTACGTAAAGTTCTTAATTAAGAATATACCTACTAATAATCAGTACTCGACTGATTCCTTAATAATTATTTTGCATGCAGCAGTGCTGCGAATTAATGATTTGCTAGGAGATAAAATAATAATATTTCTTAATTAATCAAATAATCAAAGGTTGAACAAATTAATATGCACGCTAACTGCATCAAGTTAATCAAACTTCACGTACGTGTGTATATATATATATATATGTTCAAGTGCTTCAGTTCTTCTCAAACTAAACTAACCAAGAGAAAAATTAATTAATTCCAAACAGCAGCAGACACCGCAATGGCCTCTTCCACATTGCCCGTGGTCCTGACCGCGTTCCTAGTTTCTTTCTTCCTGCTGGAGGACTCTGTCCTCCTCTGCAGTGCGGATCCAACTGATGGTTTCAGACTTATACCATTAACTGAATCAAATTTTCTGTTGCAGAAGCCATACAACCTAGCTTCAGCAGATCGCTATAGTTATAGTAACGGAGTCCGCCGATTATGGGTGTTCTCCACAGACAAACCATTCAAATCTGGCAGCTCCACCGATCCACGAACTGAGATTCGCATCAAAGTGAGTAATATGCATGCATCCATCATGAGGATATACATATATCTCTAAATTAGTTTATATATTATATATTTTGATGCATATATTCTATAGGGCTATGATTACTCCAGCGGAGTTTGGCAGTTCGAGGGTTATGTTTTCGTGCCGAGCGGAACAAGCGGTGCGTCCATCATGCAGATTCATAGAGCGGAGGGTGAGAAACCGGCCACGGATGCAATGTTAAGGGTTTATGATGGAGAACTGAGGTTCTACGTCGGAGCTGTGCTCGAAAATAATGTCTACAATAGATGGATAAAGTTGAACGTGATACACGATGTTGATGGTAACAAGTTGACCATCTTTGTTGACGGCGTTATGAAACATGAGGCGCAGGGCAGGGGAAGAAGCGATTTCTACTTCAAATTCGGTGTTTATGGGCAAATCGGTGAAAGCAATCGTATGGAATCAAGATGGAGGGACGTCAAAATCTTTAAAAAATAAATACAAATACACATGAGCTGATGCTATTTGAATGTAATTATCTGTGGATAAGTCATGCATGTTAATTAATAATCAACCACCAACTTTAAATGTGTATGTACGTATGTATGTGAATATAGTCAGTGTGTTTCCCTATAAAATTTTACTATCAATGTCTAATTACATGATTCTGATCAGGCCCCTCTAAATTAAATGATGCATTCAATTTATAAATGTCTTGTTTTTCGACAAAAAATATACAGCTCCATTGCCTTAATGAGAAATATTTCTTTGAGGTAAGTGCATTATATGGATTTATGACGACGATTCTACGTTGGAAGTGTACCTCTAGAGGTAGCACAAATAATTCTAGACATTATTTTAGGTTCCAATAAGTACGTTGTACGTTAAGTTTGTGTTCACACAAAAAACGACAATGACATTAATTTAGTTACTTTTTATTGTGTGCAATGTGAAAGTCTTTAATTTCAAGGATAACTAAATCACCTAGAGAGGGTGGGGGGTGAATAAGTTTCTTAGTCTCTTGTGACTATCTTTACTTTTCTTTTTAAGGGCTTTGTGAGTTAGTAGTTTTCTGCTTTCAAGAAACACACAACTTGCAACAATGAAACAACACAGGAGCACACACAAATTTATAGTGGTTCCCGAGATTATGGGTACGTCCACTTTCCCTCCCACCTTTCTAGCAGCTTGTTAGATAAGACACTTCTCCAATCTCGGCTCCTAAGAGCTTATAACACGATCCCACAGGACCACTCAGTCTCCTTCAAGACTTACAGCTCAGGCACAAGTCTCTACAACTCCGTGATCCAAAGATCACCTACCTCCGGCCCAAAGTTCCTACAACTCAGGCTAGGAGGACAGCCCTACCTCAGAGAGAATGACTCTCCTACAGCTCAGGCATAAAGGCCCAATGTTGGAACCCCTAGGTTATTTGGGCAAGGTTCTCTTCTTAGGTTGTGACTCATGTTGTATAAAAGGGTCAAATTTTATGTATTTCTAGAGTCTAGGCCATGTCCTTAGAGTCAACAGTACAAAGGACCAGCCTCCATCACTGCCAGAGATTCAAGACTTAGAGAAATCAAGATTTAGAAAAAGAGATCTACGTTCGTCGATCTCAGGTCGACGATAGTGGTACTCAGCTCAACTAACTCAGAGAATAATTCTCTGAGCTGAGCTCGACGATCTTCGTTCTGAGATCGACTAATACTTCATCTCTCAACGCCAAAGATCACTCAGCGCCATAATGGACTCAGCGCCATAATTCACTCAAAGCTAAAGCCGACTCAGAGACAAAGAACACTCAACGTTAGATGTGCTATTCTTTCAACGCCGTCAGTTTGATCAAGTTCTTAGGTCGACTAACTTCACACTCTCAGGTCAACGAACTTAGAGCACAAAATCATTTAGTTTATGTAGTGCAGTTGTTCGCAGAGTTCAGGTCGACGAAAGCTGATCTCAGGTCGACGAAATCACAGGTCAACGAAAGCACAGGTCGACGAAATTACAGGTCGACGAAAGCTGATCAGAGGTCGATGAAAGCTGATCTCAGGTCGACGAAAACTGTAAGACATCTTGTTATTTATTCTTTCTCTTTCTGTCTCATAACTTTATATCTATTATAGGCTATTAATTCCCTTGTAAATCAATGCACTTATATTCTCTGAATAGAACCGTTACTGGCAGCATTGATTGCTAACATGCTCCATGGAATTAATTGCTTATATCTTGGGACAGACATAGAATAGAATAATTGACAGCATTCTTGCCGTTTTTCGTTCCCGAGATTTTGGCTGAACATTTATTGGAGAGATTTTGAATTCGACCAAGTTGTAGTTATCTGACATACATCTCTCTGCTAAGAAAACACCCAGAGAGAATACACAAAAACGACAATCTATCATCAACAGAGTTACAGAAAAGAAAATATACAAAAGTGTAGTGAAAACATCTCTCAGAAAATCGACTGCTCTCAAGAGAAGAAGAAAAAACAACCATCACCATCAAGAGTCTTTCTTTCTCTCCTTCTTTGTTTTCAGGGATCTCAAGTGACAACAACATTCAAATCAGTCAAGGATCTCTGAAAAGTTGAAGGCCTACTCACCCTCTTACAAAGCTTCCACTCCTGAACCATTCAAGATCTCAGGGGGAACTTTGTCATCAACAACAAAAAATCCATATAGTCTTCTCACTGTGTTTTGAGAAAAGAAGACTTTCATCAAACTCTCTTCCTTACCTCTGTACAGGGTTTTAATTCCCTTCAAAATTATTCTGGTTGCAAGTCTCCTTCCAAAAGACTTGAGTTGATTTTTGAGCACCTGATCAAAAGCTCATTGGTGACAGTCACCTGATCAAAACCTGTAGTGGATTCCTACCTAGGGTGGTAGAAGAGTGGATATACCCAAGTTTGGGGAACCACTATAAAATTCTTGTGTTGTCTGTGTTTGCTGTGTTTTTTATTTGTGCTTGTGCTGTGATACATATGTATTGTGTAGATTAGATTTATATCTCTAGTTTATCTGCTGCACATGTACACTTGTACACTTATAGTATAGTAACCTATTTTATTAAAGATTCTTTAATACAGCAAAAATTTAAAAAGGTTTCAATAACACTATTCACCCCCCCTCTAGAGTTTTCAGAGCTTACCCTATCTTTCAATTGGTAAACCTCAGATCCAAAGGATCCTACAACTCAGGCACAAGTTCCCTACAACTCAGAGAGAATGACTCTCTTACCTCAGACTCAAAAGCCCTATCTTAGATCCAAACTGGATGCTACTTTCAGGCCAAATCCCTACCTCATATCTGCAACCAAATCCTACACTCAGATCCAAAATGGATTCGATCCTCAGGCCAAAGCCCTACCTCAGATATACAACCAGATCCTACACTTAGATCTACACAGAGATCCTACTCTCATGCCAAATCCCTACATCAGATCTGCAACCATATCCTACACTCATATCCACATAGGGATCCTACTCTCAGGCCAAATCCCTACCTCAGATCCAAAACCAGATCCTATACTCAAATCCACAGAGGGATCCTACCCCAGCCTTTATAAAATAGGCTTACTACTCATATCCAAAAAGGATCCTAGACTCAGATCCAAGAATGGATCCTATAGGGAGAAAAGATGGTTGGTATGGTTAATTTGACACTAGAGAGATTTCTCTGTTCCTGCCTCCTGAGCTGAGTTTACCTCAGCCCTAACTTCTTATCAGCAACAAGAAACATGTTATTCAATAAGCTGCTGCTTGTGCTGGAAGTAACTCATGGAACTTGTTTTTGAACTTGCTGAAGAAGACTAATGATTTTACAGATCATGTGTTCTTCAATCAGCTAACTTGACTGCAGAAACTAGAATGCTCTGCTTCTTCTTCTTTCTCATAAATCCCTTCTAAAATTGCTGTAGCAGATGAAGTTTGTTGGAGCTAACTTACTTGAACCTCTGGATCAGCAGATTTTTGTCCTTCAAGCTTCTGCCTCAACAACAATGGCGAGGAAGGAGATGAAGTTCTTTTTATTCAGAATAATCCAAAAGTTATTTTCACCAAGATGATCCTCCTTCTTTTATTACCGAAGCTCAACAGCTCTATTGAGCATTGTGACCCACATGAGTTGATGGCAGTAACTTGCTTTAACAACAAATATCGTACAGTAGGTTTGCGGTGACGTTTGTCGCGTACTGTAGACTTTTCGCAATATTTGAAATCTTGCTGACGTCATTACCTATGGACTTAATAGGCATTGAGTGAGCAACCTTCACTCAATGCAAAAACACTTATATAGATTTTCTGTCACTAGGCATTGAGTGAGTAAGCTTTACTCAACGCCAAAACACTTAGACAGATTTTCTGTCACTAGGCATTGAGTGAATAAGCTTTACTCAATGCCAAAACACTTAGATAGATATTCTGTCACTAGGCGTTGAGTGAGTAAGCTTTACTCAATGCCAAAACACTTAGACAGATATTCCGTCACTAGGCATTGAGTGATTAAGCTTGACTCAACGTCAAAACACTTAGATAGATATTCTGTCGCTAAGCGTTGAGTGAACCTTCATGAAAGATAGGGTAAGCTCTGAAAAACTCTAGAGGGGGGGGGGGGGGGGGTGTGGTGAATAGAGTTATTAAAATATTTTTGATTTTTGCTGAAATAAGAAGTCTTTAATAAAATATATTGCTATAATATAAGTGTATAAGTGTACAAGTGCAGCAAATGAACTAGAGAAAAATAACTAAGCTACACAACATGATATATCACAACACAAGCACACAGGAAGATCACAGCCACACAGACAACACAAGAAATTTATAGTGGTTCCCCAAACTTGGGTACATCCACTCTTCTACCACCCTAGGTAGGAATCCAATACAGATTTTGATCAGGTGATGGCCACCAATGAGCTTTTGATTAGGTGCTCAAAAACCAACCCAATTATTTTGGAAGGAGACTTGCAACCAGAATAATTTTGAAAGGAATTAAAACCCTGTACAGAGGTGGGGAAGGGAGGTTGATGAAAGTCTTCTTTTCTCAAGTCAAAGTGAGAAGACTATGTGGATTTTGTGATGTTGTCAAAGCTCCCCTGAGATCTTGGTTCAGGAGTGGAAACTTTACTAAGGGTGAGTAGGCCTTTCAACTCTTCAGAGATCCTTTGACTGATTTGAATAACTTGTCACTTGAGATCCCTGAAAACAAAGAGGATAGGAAGAAAGACTCTAGATTGTGATTGTTGTTCTTTCTTCTTCTTCTTAGAGAGCAGTTGATTTTCTGAGAGTTGTTGCTCTGCACTTTTTCTTGTCTGTATCCTTTTCCTGTCACTTGCATGTTGATCTTGCAGAGTTTCTGTATATGCTTGTTTTTCTTAGAAGAGAGATATTGGATTGATAACTGCCTCAAGGTCGAATTCAAAAACCTGCAATAAATGCTCAGCCGAAATATGGGGAATGAAAGCGGCAAGAATGCTGTCATATATTCTATTCTATGTCTGTCCCGAGATATAAGTAATTAATTCCATAGAGGATATTTGTAATCAATGCTGCCAATAACGGCTCGATTCAAAGAATATAAGTGCATTGATTATCCAGGGAATTAACAGTCTATAATAGATATAAAATAGGGAGACAGAAAAAGAAAGAATAAATAATAATATGTCTTACAGTTTTCGTCGACCTGAGATCAGCATTCGTCGACTTCTGATCAGCTTTCGTCGACCTCTGATTAGCTTTCATCGACCTGTGATTTCGTCAACCTCTGATCAACTTTCGTCGACCTCTGATCAGCTTTCGTCGTCCTGAGCTCTGCGAACAACTACACTGCATGAACTGACTGATTCTGTGCTCTAAGTTTGTCGACTTGAGAATGTGAAATTTGTTGACCTAAGAACTTGGACAAACTGACGGCGTTGAGATAATAGTACATCTGGCGTTGAGTGGTCTTTGTCTCTGAGTCATCTTTGGCTTTGAGTGAATTATGGCGCTGAGTCCATTATGACGCTGAGTGATCTTTGGCATTGAGAGTTGAAGTGTTTGTCAATCCGAGAACAGAGTTCGTCGAGCTCAGCTCAGAGAATTTATCTCTAAGTTAGTCGAGCTGAGCACGACTTTCGTCGATTGGAGATCGACTAACGTAGATCTCTTTTTCTAAATCTTGAATTCTCTAAGTCTTGAGTCTTTGGCAGTGTTGGAGGCTGGTACTTTGTACTATTGACTCTAAGGACTTGACCTGGACTCTAGAAACACATAAAACTTGACCCTTCTATACAATATGGGTCACACCCTAAGAAGAGAACCTAGCCCAAATACCCTAGGGGTTCCAACAATCTCCCTCTATTTGGGTGAGGTTACTTCAAACAAAAACAGAGAAAGATCACAAGACAAAATGAAGTAGACATAGCATAAAACTGAGATAGCTGATAGAGTAAATAAGCTATCAGTACCTTTATAAAGCTATGCACCCAAATTGTTCACAGTAAAAATAGAAACATAAAATAAACAATCTAAATGTTCCTGTGAGAATCAGAAGATTTAGCAAATTTGATTACTCTGTTTGGATCTTGTGCTTGCCTCAGTGTCATGGTCATATCTGCATCCCCAAGAGTCTTTTGAGAGGTAGTTCTTGGAACAACAGCTTCAGGATGTAGATGTATGTATTCATCAACATTGAACAACTTTCCCACTTGATATCTTTCAAATTCTTTCTTCCTGTAGCTTGACATTGTTGAAAATTGGGAGGGATCTTGACCTTTTTCTCTGGCTTGCCTTATCTGGGAGAGAGCCACAGATTCTTTGAATCTAGCCATTCTGGTAGTTGGTCTAGTCTTAGGATCATAGGCTGGAATTGGAGGTCCTTCAGGGCTGTTATCTTTGCCAGGAGATGGAGGAGGAGAGAATGTTGGCTGGGGAGCATACTGCTGAGCACTGTAAGAACTTATAGAAGAGGGCTGATGTCTGTGTTGGTGCTGACTGTCTCTAGAAGATTGAGATGGTCTTCCTTGTCTCTGGTAGGTTTTGGTGAAGGTAGGCTTGGAAAATGCACCTGAGCTTTGAGATATGGTTCCTGAAGCACCTGCAACTGGAGGAGGAGGAGGAGGGTGATCCCTTTTAAACTTTTGTGGTGGAGGAGAATATCTTCTGCTTTTCTTTCTTGTCTTTTGTTCATTTTTGGATAGCCACATCCAAGCTGGCATACCCTTATGTGGAGTTTTATTGTGCAGAATATATTATGGAGTGTCATTTGTTGGGTTGAGTTTTGGAGCAGGAGGAGGAGATTTTCTTTTCTTTGAGATTTTCTTCCTCTTAGGATCCTCATCAGAGTCATCATCATCATCATCAGAAGAAGAAGACTGGGGATTGCCATACATATCATCAATCTGTCTTATTACATCCTTGGGAATTTCTTTGCTGGCTGGAGTAGGGACAACTTCAGCAAGAGCTGCTTCAACTTCCATAGCAATGTACTGATCTATCAGATCATCAAGATTAGGGAGAGGGCTATCATCCATGATATAGGATGTCCCAGTAGGGCTAGATGTCTGTTCATCATAAAATATTTCTGGAGGAGCTGTCAAACTTTTCTTTACAATGTATAATACCTCTGAGCTGACAAGAGGGGTGTAGCGCACAATTTCTCTTGATGATGGAGTGGGGAAGGAGAGGCAGAAATGAATGTAGGACCCAAACATTTTCAGCAAAGTTTCTAGATACACTTTAGATATAACAAAATAAACCCTTCCAGGCAGAATTTCTGGCAAGATGGTCTCTTGAGCATTTGATACTATAATATCTGTACAAAGATTATTTATATCTGCTATTGAGTATGTTATCTCTGCATTATCTGTTTCCATATCAGTTTCAAGAAAGTTTAAGAAGTCTGTTTCCATATCAACATCTGTTCCTGCTGCTTGAGATACTGCTGCTAGTTCTGCTGCTGCTGCTGTTGCTGCTGCTTCATCATCAAGTATCTCCCCCTGCCTAGTTTCAGTAGAAACTGAAGCTAGGCCCCCAAATGAAGAGAGAGCAGAAGGGAGTGCATAAACTTGAGTAGAAAGGTTGGATATGGATGCAGCAAGGGGGGAAATTGCCTCTGCTATGATGGTTTGGAGGAGTGGTTCAAGGAGTTCAAGGAATGGTTGGATGGTGGAGGGAGCCAAGGTTGTAGAGACAAAGGTTTTGGTAGGAGGTGATTGAGTGGGGATAGTGGTAGTGATAGTAGTTGCTGGTGGATTATGTGGATTGGAAGTGTCTGGAGGGGAGTCATGTTGAGGAGAAGGAGTGTTGAGAGGAGATGATAATAAATTGAAAGAGGGGAGATCAGCAAGATGAGATGGAAGAGGAGATTAGGGAGGTGTAGGTATGGATGTATCATACTGAGGTGAAGGAGGATTTGATGGTATATGTGTAGGGGAAGAATGAATTGGAGATGTTGGTGGTGTTGGGGTATGTATTAGAATGGTAGTGGAGGGTGGGGTTGGTTAGACTTGAGATTGGGATGGAACTTGAGGGGCAGGAGGAGGTGGAGGGGTGGAGCGAAGCCCTTCAGTGGGGTGGGGAGTGGCTGGTGCAGCCCTTGTACTTTCTGAAGTTTTAGTGGAGGAGGATGTAGACTTGGTGTGCTTTGTGATGGTCCTCTCCCACTTGCTAAAACTAGCGCAAGTCTCTTATAAGAATTTATGGATATGGTCGAGGAGACCAGGGATCCTGCAACATTTTCTTTGAGGAAGATCCCTAGGATCCTTCCAAAACACACCTCTTTCTTATTGTTTTTCTTTTTAATCAAATCAAACAAGATTTGATCCCAGTTCACAGATTTCTTATTGACTATAGCACACATAACCAGGAACTGATGCCTGGTGATGTAGTCGTGTGAAGTGTGCTTTCCTAGCAACACTTTCCCAGTTACATCTGCGAGAAACTTATACTCAGCAGATAAGAGTTTCTTAAGAAGTTTGTTTGGGGTGTCTCCAGAATAACCCATAGTACTTAGCATCAAATCATATTCTTCAGAATCAATTTCTAATTCATCTTCACCATTTTTCAGTCCAAAAATCTCGGTTAAAATATCGGGGGTAAGTAGAATGGCATTACCCGCGATGGTTCCTGTCATTGTATTCCCGTCTGATATAGCGGTATAGACCCATTCCCTGATTTATGTTGCAGAGATCTTGATTCGCGTGGAGAGCAGAGATTTCAGTTGTTGATCTTCCAGGAGTTGCAGAATGTCCAGGAAGATTTGATCAGAATATTGGAAAGATTCGAAATCCATATCAAAGCCTGAGTCGAACTTCATTGCAGCAAGAGATCCTGCGAAAATCTCCATCAGAGCACCTGCAAAGGAAAACGAAGATCAAGTGCAAAGGGAAATGAAAGCGCGAGACGGAGGTCGAAGAAAACCTAGATATAAGATTTTCCGGAATATGAAACGACAAACTCCGTTCCACGAGAATTAAAATATCTTCGATCTGAGGTCGACGAAATAATTTAGAGTTAGATAGTTCGTCGATCTCAGTCGGAAGAGTTGAAGACATTTCATCGATCTCAGGTCGACGAAAGTTTTCTGAAGTAAGTTCGTTGATCTCAGGTCGACGAAAATTGCTTTACCAAGAGATTTCGTCGATCTTAGGTCGATGAAAATTCTCAAGAACATTTATCAGTTCGTCGATCTCAGGTCGACGAACTGAGACAATTCTTTGACCATAGATAGAGCATTAAATTAAATCTTGAACATTTATCATACCAAGCTGATTGACAAAGAACAGATGCTTGGATGAGTCCAATGGCTTAGTGAATATATCTGCTCTTTGCAAATCAGTAGAGATAAATTCATGTTTAATCTTTTGTTTGTCAACACAATCTCTAATGAAATGATGTCTAATGTCTATATGCTTGGTTCTAGAATGCAATACTGGATTTTGTGCAATTGAAATATCACTTGTATTATCACATAGTATAGTTGAATTATTTAAGTTGACATCATAATCCAGTAGTTGATTTTGTATCCACAAAATCTGTGAGCAGCAACTGCCTGCAACCATATACTCAACTTCAGCAGTGGATGTTGAAACAGATGTTTGCTTTCTACAGAACCAAGATACAAGTCTGTCACCAAGGAACTGACAAGTTCTAGAGGTGCTTTTCCTATCTACTCTGCATCCAGCATAATCAGCATCAGAAAATCCAGTTAACACAAATGCTGATTATGTTGAATATCAGAGGCCTAGATTTGGACAACCTTTTATATATCTCAAAATACTTTTTAAGAAAATAAGGTGAGATTCTTTAGGGTTCACCTGGAACATAGCACAAAGAAATGTGGCAAACATAATATCTGGTCTGCTTGCTGTTAAATACAGTAGGGATCCAATAATGGCCCTATACCTGGTCTGATCAACTAGTTTTCCAGATTCATCAGCATCTACAACAATATTGGCAGCCATGGGAGTTTTCATGGCAGAGGCATCATTCATCCCAAACTTCTTAATAAGCTCTTTAGCATATTTAGACTGAGAGATGAAGATCCCTTCAGGGGTTTGTTTCACTTGGAGACCAAGGAAATATGATAACTCACCCATGCTACTCATCTCAAACCTTGAGTGCATTAAATCAGAAAATCTTTTGCACAGATTGGGATCAGTAGAACCAAAGATTATGTCATCTACATATATTTGTACTAATAGAATTTTATCATGATGCAACTTTGTAAAAAGGGTTCTATCAACCATGCCTCTTGAAAAACCATGCTCTAACAAAAAGCTGACAAATGTCTCATACCAAGCTCTTGGATCTTGCTTTAAACCATAGAGAGCCTTATGCAATTTAAAAACATAAGAGGGATGAGATTGAGAGATAAAACCTGGAGGTTGTTCAACATACACCTCTTCTTTGAGTTCTCCATTTAAGAATGCACTTTTCACATCCATCTGGTAGACTTTAAACTTTTTGAATGTTGTATAAGCTAAGAAAATCCTTATAGCTTCAAGTCTGGCAACTGGAGCAAAGGTTTGATCATAGTCAATCCCTTCCTCTTGCCTGTATCCTTGAGCAACAAACCTTGCCTTGTTCCTCACTATCACACCTTGGGCATCAAGTTTGTTTTTGAATACCCACTTAGTCCCAATTACTGGATAGACCTTAGGCCTTGGAACTAAGTCCCAAACTCTACACCTCTCTAACTGGTTGAGTTCCTCTTACATTGCAGTGATCCAGTTTGGATCTTGCTCTGCATAAGATATGGATTGAGGCTCAATTTGAGAGAGAAAGTAGGCAAGCATCACATCAGGGTTGAGTTGATGCCTTGTCTGCACTCCTACTGATATGTCTCCAATTACTTGAGATATAGGGTGATCCTTAAATGTGACAAAATCATTAAGAAAAGTTAGTTCAGCAACAGTTATTTGATTTAATTCCTCTTGTGGAATTGTATTAATTGTTGGAGAAGACTGAACTGCTTCCACAGTCTCTTCTTCACTTTCAGCTTCTAATATAGCTTGTGGAGAGGGATGTGATTCAACCTTTGAGGTAAGGTTTAGATCATCCAAGCTCTCACACAAATTTTGTACCTACAGATTATTGTTGGTAGAGATGTCTCTCTCCTTATAAAATGTTGGAGTTAGAGACCGAGCGGTCTGTCGGTCTGGCTTGGCGGGTTATTGACCGGGCGGTCTGGCGGTTTGCCTTCAGCGGTTTGGTTGCTGTGTTGAGGTCTGAGGTCCAAGCGGTCTAGCGGTCTGTTACTGGCGACTAGGAGACCGGGCGGTCTAACGGTCTCACATGGCGGCTTGTCTCTCTCTCTGGCAGTGGCCGAGCGGTTAGCCCTTCTGTCTAACCGCGCGGCTTGTTCCGGTCTGTTGTTCTAGCCGCCCAGATTTTTTGTATAGTTTTAGTCCCACATCTCTTATTTGTATTCTCTCTTCTCTCCTCCATTCTATATAAGGGAGGCCATACCTTTGTAATAGATACCTTTTTCTGATAATAAAATTTCAGTTATACCATTTCCGGCTTGTTTTAGTTCGCTTCTCACATGGTATCAGAGGAATCGATCCTTTCCTCCTGATTCTGTGCTTCTCTCTGTCCGCGCGGCTTGCTTCTCTGGCTTGCTCCCTGTCCACGCGGTGTCCTTGTCGTTGCCCTCTATGTGCGCGACCTGTTGCCTTGTTCACTGCGATCTGTCGCCTTGTTCGCCGCGACCTATCGCCGTGTGCCTTGCCCTCTCTTGTGCTTCTGTTCGAGCGGACTGTCTGCTTGCCGCTCGACTTCTTCCCCTTTGCTTGATACTGCGGCTTGGTCGTGGTCTTTCTGGCCGCTGGTGTTTGACATCCTGACCGCTGCAGTTCCTCTTCTGCCTATCCACGCGGCTTGTTTTCTAACCGCGCGGCTTCCTGTTGTTTGCTCTTATGGCTCTTTCTGATGCTTCCACTGCCACCACTCCTGCCGCAGCCCCTGTAGCCAATCCGGCTCCGCCTCTACCTCCTACTCCTTCCGGGAACCTTGGCACCGTTTCCAAGCTTGTCGGCTCCAACTACCCGGATTGGAGCGTCTCTTTCACCTTTCTCCTTCGCTCGTAACGCAAATGCCACCATCTCGTTGATGACCCTCCTCCTACCACTTCACCTCTCTTTGATGACTGGGATGCGAGTGACGCTCTTGTGCGTACTTGGCTTGCTAACAGTCTATCCGATGAGTACCTTCCCATCATCCGTCATGATGAGACGGTGAAGGTCGCTTGGCTTCATCTTGCTGCTTTGTATTCCAAAGGGGCTCAGACGTCCTGCATCTATACGTTGTATGCGGACCTCTTTGCCCGGCCTACCTTGTCTCCTGCTGCTGCCTACCAACAAGTTCAAGCTCTTGGGGCTGAGATTCTTCAGAATCGTCCCTTTTCTGTGGATCTGGATCAACAACACAAGCACTTCCAGGAGCTTCTGGTTGTGTGTTATCTGCTCCGTCTTCCTGACACTTATGACATGATCCGCCAACAAATTCTGGGTGAGGCGGAATCTCCTACTTTAGATGCCACTACTGCTCGCATCGCCGCTGTCACCTCTCTCCTTCAGCACCCGCTTCTGCCCGCTCCTTCTCCTCCGGATAACTATGCTCATCAAACTCAGCGGAGTGGCTCTGGTAGCCGCAGTCATCAGTCTGGCGGACGTCCTTCTTCCCGCTATCTCTGCTCTCACTGCGGCCGCACCGGACACACTCTTGACCGCTGCTGGACAAAGCATCCCCATCTTCGCCCCTCGGGTGACTCTTCCGCCTCTTCTTCCAAGCCGTCTGCTTCCGTGGTCACATCATCAGGTAGTGCCCATGTAGTCACTCAAGGTAAATGGCTTATCGACTCCGGTGCTACTAATCATATGACGGGCAATCCTCAGTGCTTCTCTCTCCTCGAACAGCATGATCGGTTGCCCCCGGTCCTCATTGTAGACGGTTCTCCCTCCCCGGTTCATGGGTCAGGAGTGGTTCATGTTACTCCGTCCCTTCGGCTAGAGGACACTCTCTATGTGCCCAAGTTTCCGTGCAATCTATTGTCGGTTACTTCTTTGTACAAGCAGCTTCAATGTTCTGTAACGTTTACTCCATCTTCTTGCTCTTTTCAGGATCCGAGCTCCCAGCGGACGATTGCTACTGGGACTGAGAGCGGCGACCTCTACTTCCTCGACAACGTTTCCGCTTTGTCTTCCTTCTCTTCTTCTTGTACGGTTCTTCTCCAGTGGCATCTCCGTCTCGGTCATCCTCCACCACGGCTTCTACATCAGCTTCTGCCCCACCTCCCTCCCTCCACTACTCCTCTCCACTACGAAGCATGTCAACTTGGCAAGCATCATCGTTCCTCCTTCCCGCCGAAGCAAGGTCGGGGCTCTACCCGTCCGTTTGATCTAGTCCACTCTAATATCTGGGTACCTGCTCCTACCCTTACTATTGGTCGGGGTAGTTCTTATTTTGTAACCTTTATTGATGATTTTTCTAGATGTACTTGGGTGTATCTCTTACGAGATCGCTCTGAACTTTTTAATGTATGGACCTCCTTTTATCATTTAATCAAAAATCAGTTTGGTGTTAGTGTTAAAACTTTTCGCTCTGATAATGCAAAAGAGTACTTAAGTCATGCTTTTACCTCTTTCTGTGTGCAACATGGCGTTATTCATCAGACAAGTTGTGTCTATACATCCCAACAAAATGGGGTGGCGGAATGCAAAAACCGTCACCTCCTCGATGTTTCTCGCACATTAATGACTCAAATGCATGTCCCTCGCTCATATTGGGGCTATGCTGTTCTTCTTGCCTGCTATCTCATCAATCGCATTCCCTCCTCCGTTCTCAAGGGAAAAACCCCTTTTTCCATCTTTATCCAGGCAAGGAGCCTTTTCCTCTCCCTCTCCGAATCTTTGGGTGCACTGCTTTTGTGCATGTCCCATCTGCAACCCGTGATAAGCTCTCCCCTCGCTCCACCAAATGTGTCTTTCTGGGGTACTCGGCCACTCAGAAAGGCTACTGCTGCTTTGATCCTGTTCTTCGTAAGCAGTTCGTCTCCGCTGACGTTACCTTCTTCGAGAATGCCTCCTACTTCTCGGATGACTCCTCTTCTCTTCCCCCCACCTCTGATTCTCCTGTTATTCCGTTCGTTCCCTCGTCTCCTACTGTGATATCCGCTCCTCCTCCGTCTCCGCCCACTCCTCTCCCTCCACCTCTCTCTCCGCCTCCATCTCCCTCATCTCCGCTGCCGTCGCTCTCTCCTCCCGGGCCAGCTCTCTCTGCCACGGATGCTCTGGATGCCGAGGAGCCCGCCGACCTGGATCTTCCTGTAGCTCTTCGCAAATGGGTGCGAACGTGTACCCTACACCCCCTTGCTGCTGTTGTTTTATATGATCGTCTTACCCCTTCTCGCAGGGCCTTTGCACTGGCTATCTCTGCTACTACCATACCTCGTTCCTACCAGGAGGCCCTTGCCATTCCTCACTGAAAGCTGGCCATGGATGAGGAAATGGCGACCCTCACATAGCGGGGTACCTAGACTCTTGTCCCTCCTCCCCTTGATACAGATGTTATTGGCTGTCGCTGGGTCTTTGTAGTCAAGTTTGGCCCAGATGGCACTGTGAACCGTTACAAAGCTCTCCTGGTGGCTAAGGGCTTTACTCAAACCTATGTGGTTGATTACTTTGACACCTTCTCTCCCGTGGCTCGTCTCAGCACTATACGGGTCCTTCTCTCTGTGGCGGTCAACAAAGACTGGCCACTTTCCCAGCTGGATATCAAGAATGCCTTCCTTTATGGTGATCTTCAGGAGGCCGTCTACATGGAGCAACCTCCAAGGTATGTTGCTCAGGGGGAGACACGAGTATGCCGGCTACAGAAGGCAATCTATGGCCTCAAGCAGAGCCCTCGAGCTTGGTTTGACAAGTTCAGCGACATCGTGGCGGCCGTTGGTTTTGCTCGCAGCGCTGCTGATCACTCTCTATTTATTCGCAAAACCTCTTCGGGACTGGTGGTTCTTGTAGTATATATGGATGATATTCTTCTCACTGGTGATGACCAGGAAGGGGTAGCCTTGACAAAGCGGCATCTTCGCCAACATTTAGTCACGAAAGATATGGGTTCTCCGAAGTACTTTTTGGGGATCGAAATCTCTCGGAAGCCCAACTCTTTAGTTCTCTCTCAGCGTAAGTATGCTCTTGATATTTTAAAGGAAGCAGGATTGACTGGGGCCAAACCTGCCCGATGTCCCATGGCTGTTGGAGAAGACAAAACCTGGACAGATGGTTCGCCTCTTCTTTCAGATGCTTCGCGGTACAGGCGTCTAGTTGGTAAGCTCATATACCTCACCGTGACTAGGCCCGACATTTTCTATGCTGTGGGCAAGGTGAGTCAATTCATGCAAGCTCCCAGGGAGTGCCTTCTGAAGTCCGCCTTGCGGATCTTGGAGTATGTCAAAGCAGCCCCTGGGAAAGGATTGCTCTTTCAGAAGAATGATCATCTGAGGGTTGAAGCTTACTCAGATGCGAGTTACGCTGATGACAAAGGGGACCACAAGTCTACCTCCGGTTTCTGTACCTTTGTTGGGGGAAATCTGGTAAGCTGCAAGAGCAAGAAGCAATCTGTTGTCTCCAGGTACAGTGCTGAAGCTGAGTATCGGAGTATGACGTCGACCACTTGCGAGCTAAAGTGGCTACGGGCTCTCATGTTGGATTTAGGAGAGGTCTACAACCATCCTCTACCTATGTTCTGTGATAACAAGGCTGCTATATACATCTCCAAAAATCCAGTCTTCCATGAGAGAACCAAGCACATTGAGGTCGACTGTCATTTCATTCGTGAAGAGATTCTGAAGGAACAAATTTGCACTCCCTTCGTCACGTCTGAAAAAGAGCTGGCTGACATCTTCACTAAGCCAGTATCCGCCTCGTTTCTTCATATATGTGACAAGCTGGGCATGATCGATATATATGCTCCAGCTTGAGGGGGAGTTTTGGAGTTAGAGACCGGGCGGTCTGTCGGTCTAGCTTGGCGGGTTATTGACCGGGCAGTCTGGCGGTTTGCCTTCAGCGGTTTGGTTGCTGTGTTGAGGTCTGAGGTCCAAGCAGTCTAGCGGTCTGTTACTGGCGACTAGGAGACCAGACGGTCTAACGGTCTCACATGGCGGCTTGTCTCTCTCTCTGGCAGTGGCCGAGCGGTTAGCCCTTCTGTCTAACCGCGCGGCTTGTTCCGGTCTGTTGTTCTAGCCGCCCAGATTTTTTGTATAGTTTTAGTCCCACATCTCTTATTTGTATTTCTCTCTTCTCTCCTCCATTCTATATAAGGGAGGCCATACCTTTGTAATAGATACCTTTTTCTGATAATAAAATTTCAGTTATACCATTTCCGGCTTGTTTTAGTTCGCTTCTCACATAAAACATATTAGATTCATCAAATGTCACATGCATAGATTCCTCAATTTTTAATGTTGATTTATTAAACACCCTATATGCCTTGCTGACTTGGGAATATCCTAGAAAATTTCCCATTGCAGCCTTAGCTTCAAAATTTCTAAGATGTTTCTTATCATTATTGTGAATATAGCATATACATCCAAATACTTTAAAATAGGTTATTATAGGTTTCTTCCCTTTGAGTAGTTCATAGGGAGTCTTAAGCTTTAGTTTATGTATTAGACTTCTATTCAGGACATAATTTGCTGTGCTTACTGCCTCTGCCCAATAAGATGGAGGCATGTAAGCATCTGCAAGCAATGTACCTGCAACTTCAATGAGTGTCCTATTCTTCCTTTCAAATACCCCATTTTGTTGAGGAGTTCTGGGAGCTGAGAAGTAGTGTCTTATACCTTCTTTCCTACAGAACTCTAACATAAGAAGAGACTCAAACTCAGTGCCATGATCACTTCTGATCAATGCAATTTGAGTAGAATACTCAATCTGTATGTTCTTGAGAAAATCTGTAAGAACTTGAAAAGTATCTGACTTAGCTCTCAAAAAGAAAACCCATGTGAATCTGGATAAATCATCTACAATAACTAATGTATAAGACTTTCCTCCTAGACTTTGTACATCAATAGGGCCAAAAAGGTCCATATGGAGCAAATACAAGATTCTAGGTGAATCACTCTTATTAATGGATTTGAAACTAGATTTAGTTTGCTTGCCTAGTTGACGAGCCCTGCAGAGGCCTTCCTTCTTGTAGGGACCATAAGGTAAACCTCTAACATGATTGTCCTTAGATAACCTAGCTATATTTTTATGGTTTACATGTCCTAGTCTTTTGTGTTATAAGCTAGTTTGAATGCTAATAGAATTGAATAAATAGATTTCATATTTAGCTGATTCAAAATTTACTAAGTAGATGTTGTCTTGTCTAATTCCTGTTAAGACAGTTGTGTTGTTTAGAGAAATAAGACATAAAGAGTTAGTGAAGCTTACTTGATAACCTGTATCACATAGTTGGCTTATTGATATCAGGTTATGCTTAAGTCCATTTACATAAGTCACTTTCTTGAATGTGGCAGTTCCACAGTTGAAATCTCCATAGCCTTCTGTCATTCCAAAGCCTGAGTTCCCAAAGATTACTTTAGGTCCAGTCTTGACTTTATAGTTGATTAGGCATTCTTTGTAACCTATCATATGTTTAAAGCAACCACTGTCTAGGTGCCATTTGTTTTGAGTGATAGGGTTCTCTTCTACCTGCAAAGAGGATTAGCAGTTTTTGACCCAGGTTACCTTGGGTCCTTGTTGTTTAACATAACTGAAACATGAAATAAATGAACATTCAGGTTTATCCTTATAACCTAAAGGATGATACCTTCTAGGAGGTATGACCCACTGACTAAAGGGATTGAGGGATTTATTAGTTTTTAGGTTACTCTGGTTATGAACTGAATTTGACAAATTTGAGTATGTTCGTCGACCTGAGCTCGACGATCGGGGTTGAGTTCTTCGATCTCTGCTCGAAGAATGGAGGTATCCATTCTCAGAGCCCCAAAAACGTCGATCTCTGGTCGACGAAATATACTGGTTTCGTCGATCCCAGTTCGAAGAATATATTATTTGCGTTCAGAGTTCGTCGTTCTGAGCTCGACGAACCATACGCATTTCTTCGTTCTGAGTTCGACGAAATATGCTGAACATAGTTATGTTGTTTATTTTTCTTTTTCTAATTGGTTTTCTTAAGTTCTAATTATTTAAGAACTTCATTAACCTTCTCTACTTGTTCAGTATTTTTTCTTACCACTTTTAGAGATGAAATTAATAGGTTTTGATAATTGATTTTTCTTAATTAGGATTGGTTCACTAGATGAGGCTCCTAATCCTAGTTTGTTATTATTAGATCTTGTATTAACTGTGCTAGTTATATCTAATAGTTGTAAACTTCTACCATTCAAAGATTCTTCTAGTTCCTTAGCCTTACTTAATTTAGATTTTTGAAAAACTATTTGTTGATTAGCTAAGCTTAATTCTTCAGTTAACTTTTCACTTTCAGCAGTGACTTTTTCTTGTTCTAAAAGTTTTTCCCTGAGAAGTTTGATTTCCTTCTCAGATCCTATTAGGTCTAAACACAAGAGTTTAAATTTGTTGGGTATTGCATGTACAATAGACCTGATTTTAAGAAGAGACTGAACAAGCTAAGTTGAATTGACAATGTATTTGACAATTCTATCAAGTTGCGCTTGCAGCTATTCCATGCTAAATACACACCAATGTCAGGGTGCAGTGGGTCAATATACACGGGTCTGCGCAACGTAATGTAACACCCCTATCCGTCACATAGCATATTGCAGTAGGTCCGGCCGGGGCCCGACGCCATATACTACGGACAAACCGGTTGGTTACGCGTTGAAACCATTCAACCAATCATGTCATCCTACACAACACCTAGCGGAAGCAATTTATTAGGTTGCAAAAGAAATAAGAACCAGCCACAATAGCATGAATGTCCACTACAAACTCAGGAATGTATACATGCATCAAAAGAGAAATGGCCTTAAGGCCTTACACTGTTCACTTAACAAAAGGAGTGTTTTCCAAACTTCGGCACGCAGGCCGGCCATACATGAAAACGGGAAAGAAACATAAGCAATTAGGCCTTCGAGGGCCGGCACAGCAACAAGGGCTTTAGCCCGCTATTTCCCGCTCTGCTCCGCAGCACCTGCAAGCCACAAACCACCGCCTGGTGGCAAACAATAGCAACGGTCAGCAATGCTGACCAAATTATAACGATCCCGCCCCCACATTCGGGGCGGCGATGCTCTTTCCCTGCACTTTATTAGCATAGACACTTATATAAAGTATTTGCACTTCACCACAGGCGTAGGCTCGCGCGGCCACACACCCCGTGCACTCAGGGCACATTCTCGGCGAACCGGCCAACGTCACGTCAATTCAAGCCATAGACGTTCCCAATCCACCACCGCCTCTTGGACGGTCATCCATATGAGCATTTTGCCTTCCTGGCCTTGGTCAAGGCAATTTAAGCCATAGACCGCCGAAGACCCTCATCCATGCCAACGGTCCTACCGAACGACATAGACCGGGTACGGTTCCGCCTGACCCGTGCTCATATCGCAACGGCAATTTAAGCCATATGCGCAGGTCAAGACTCACCGAGTCCCGTTTCTGCCACAACAATCACATAACCCAGTTATGTTCACGTTGGCTCCCCGGCCACCGTGTTGGCAAAACACGCTTTTGCCCAGTTTTCCGGGTGCACCTTGGAGTTAATCTCCAAGGCTCCCTGATGCAATCTACCACGTAGAAAACCCGAAAACACCCAAACACTCGGATTCTTGCCCGGTTCAAATGCAATGCAACATCACCGATCCGGACCAACATGTCCGAATGGGCTTCACACACAATGCCTATGTCCGTTTTCGCATACGGACTCTACATAAGGGGGACTTCACATATCTACCCCAAGGAACGCTACAACTCTTCGCTCACTCGCGAGAGAGGGCTTCCTATGCAAAGGAAAAGAGGGCTTCACATGCCCAAGGATGAGAAATCGTTACCCTTGCATTCTTCCACGGCGCCATGAAAAATAATGCGGATGAAAAGCACCGCAATCTCCTTGCCTCCGCGGATCCGAAGACGGCTCGCGATTTGGAGCTCCGAATCTCCACCGGCCGCCGGAGTTGACCTCCTTCTTCCTCCTCCAAGCTCTCCCTTCTCTCTAGATTTTAGAGAGAGAGTACCCAAGAGAAATAAGGGTTTCAAAACCCTATTCCCGTCTAAAACCACCCAGGAGCAGCCCCCCACCGTCGGATCCAAAGCCAAGGAAACGAACGGTCGAGATTAGACCTGAAATCACAAAATCTGGGCTGAACACGAGTTCACAAACGGCCGTGTGCCTGGCCGTGTAGCTCATTCGCCGTCTCGACCAAAATTGAAAACCAGCAACACGGCATGTGACACGGACTCTGACACGCCCGTGTCGCCTGCGACACGCCCGTGTCGCCTGCGACACGCCCGTGTCGGGACCCGTATCACGCCCCCCGTGTGCAATTTATCAACACTTCGCAGTCAGAGAGGTACACGACTTGGTGACACGGCATCAGACACGCCCGTGTCAAATTAGACACGCCCGTGTCAAATTAGACACGCCCGTGTTCATGCCCGTGTCATTACCCGTGTACCCAACCACACAGCACAGGTGTGACACGGCCTGGGACACGCCCGTGTCATAGGCCGTGTTCCACCACACGATCATCGTCGACTTGCACTGGTCGACTACACGGCCAGCTCGACGGCCCGAGCTCGACACGCCCGACACGGCCTCCGACACGCCCGTGTCGGGGCCCGTGTGACCTGTACCAAAAATCCTGTCTTGGCCAAATTCGATCCCCGTCGCTCCTACAACACTTTGGGGTGTTACAATTCTACCCCCCTTAAAGAATTTCATCCACGAAATTAATAAAGGAAAAACAGGACTTAACGTAAAACAGTACTTGAGCGGAACAATTCCGGGTATTCCTTGAGCATAGTCTGCTCCCGTTCCCAAGAGAGCTCCTCACGCCCGCAATTATCCCACCGGACCTTAACCATTCGGATCTCCTTGTTACGAAGCCTCTTGACCTCAACATCTTCGATGCGAATGGGCTTGACCCTAGTCGTCAACCCTTCGTCCACCGGCACTTGGTCAACCGCGATCACCTGCGAAGGCTCTTGCACCGCCTTCCGTAACACAAAAATGTGGAACACATCGTGTAACCCACTCAACTCCACCGATAGCCTCAAACGGTATGCAGCTTCACCGACTTGCTCCAGAACCTCAAAAGGTCCAAGGTATCTTGGGCTCAGCTTCTTCAAGCGTCTCACCCGCGAAACCCCCTTGAACGGCTTCACTTTCAGATATACCCGATCGCCTACCGCGAACTCCACGTTCCGGTGCTTGGCATTGTAATACTTCGCCTGCCGGTCCTGAGCGATCAACAAGCGCTCCCGAATGATCCGCACTAACGAGGTAGCACTCTCCACCTCCTGCTTCTTGTACAACCTTGCCTCACCCGTTTCAAGCCACGATAACGACGTGCGACACTTCCTACCATACAGGGCCTCGAAGGGCGCCATTTGTATACTCGCTTGGTAGCTATTGTTGTACGCGAACTCCACCAAATACAGGTGGTCTTCCCAATGCTTACCGAAATCCAGAACACACATGCGTAGCATGTCCTCCATCATTCTATTGACCCTCTCGGTCTGCCTATCCGTCTGCGGATGGAAAGCTGTGCTGAACTTTAACTTTGTTCCCAGCATGTGCTGCACCAACCTCCAATCATTTGACGTGAACCGCCCATCGCGATCACTCACAATGCTACGGGGCACACCATGCAGCCTAACAATATTGTCCACGTATAACTTCGCCAACTTCTCCACCGAGTCATCCTTCCTATGCGGAATGAAATGCGACACCTTGGTTAGTCGATCTACGATCACCCAGATGGCGTCGTTCCCCTTCTGCGACCTTGGCAACCCGTGCACAAAGTCCATAGATATATCGTCGAATTTCCACTCCGGTATAGGCAAGGACTTCAGAAATCCTCCCGGCTTTTGGCATTCCGCCTTCACCAAGGCGCACGTTTGGCATTTAGCTACGTACAACGCCACATCCTTCTTGAGCCCCGGCCACCAAAACAACCTTTTGAGATCACGATACATCTTCGTGCTCCCTGGGTGGATTGAGTACTTGGTATGATGAGCCTCATACATCAACTCCGCCCGGAGGTTACCCCCACTCGGGACGCACAACCGATGATCCTTCCTTAATAAACCATCTTCCACCGAGAACTGGGAATTTGACCCATCCAGAGCGGCCTCCATAAGCTCCTTCATGGAGTCATCTAACTCCAATGCCTGCCGAACCCGGTCAGCCAGGTCATACTGAAGTTCTGTCCAGTTTAACATTGCTTTGGTGCTCGTCTGCCTGTCAACGCAACAGATCTCAAGCTCCTCCAACTCCCGTACTAGCCGCTCATCATGCACCGACAACCAGTTGGCTTGGGCGGGAGCCCTGCGGCTCAGCGCATCCGCAACTGCGTTGCCCTTCCCGGGTACATAATGTATTTTGAAGGTGTAGTCTCCTAGGAACTCCATCCACCTCCTCTGCCTCATATTAAGGTCCTTTTGATCCAACAAGTATTTTAGGCTCTTGTGATCGGTGTATATATCGACTCTTACGCCGTAAAGGTAGTGCCTCCACAACTTGAGTGCAAATATCACGGCCGCCAACTCCAAGTCGTGCACCGGATAATTTCTTTCATGCACCTTCAACTGACGTGATCCATACGCTATCACTCTCCCATGCTGCAACAACACGCAGCCCAAGCCACTACCCAAAGCGTCGCTATACACCTCGAAGCCCTCGGTCCCACTCGGCGAACTAAGCACCGGCGCCGTGGTCAACCGTCTCTTCAGCTCCTCAAAAGCTTGCACGCACTCTTGCGTCCACAAGAATTTCTGATCCTTCCTTGTCAACTTCGTGAGAGATAAAGCTAACCGCGAGAAGTTCTCTACGAAGCGCCTGTAATATCCGGCAAGCCCGAGAAAACTACGGACTTCCGCGATAGAAGACAACGCAGGCCACTCCCGTATCGCAACAATCTTCGCCGGATCCACCGCTATACCTTCCCCACTCACTATATGACCAAGGAACACTACCGAGGGTAGCCAGAACTCGCACTTGGAGAATTTCGCATAAAGCTCATTCCTCCTCAAAGTCTCCAACACCAAATGCAAGTGCTTGAAGTGGTCTTCTTCGCACTGCGAGTACACCAAAATATCGTCAATGAAGACGATCACAAAGCGATCCAGGAAATCTCGTAACGTCCTGTTCATCAAGTCCATAAATACCGATGGCGCATTCGTCAGTCCAAACGGCATGACCGTGAACTCGAAATGCCCATACCTTGTACTGAACGCCGTCTTCGGGATATCACACTCCCTGATCCTCAGCTGATAGTACCCTGACTTCAAGTCCAACTTGGAGTATACCGACGATCCGACTAACTAATCAAAGAGATCATCAATCCTCGGGATCGGGTACTTATTCTTCTCCGTCAGCTTATTCAATTCTCTGTAGTCGATACACAACTGCATACTACCATCCTTCTTCTTAACGAAGAGGACCGGTGCGCTCCAAGGCGACGAGCTTGGACGCACATACCCTTGCTCCATCAGCTCCTCTAGCTAGACTTTCAACTTTGCCATCTCCTTAGGCGCCAACCTATACGGAGCACATGACACCGGTTTGGCCCCCGGCACGAGCTCGATGGTGAAATCAATCTCCCGCTGCAGTGGGGCTCCGGGAAGACTATCCGGGAACACATCGGGGTATTCGCAAACCACGGGAATGCTATCCAACGTGGACTTTGGCTCTACAGCCCCCACTATTGCGAAGAACAGCTCTGCACCAGCACGAACCGCCTTCACCACCTGAAGAGCAGACATCAGTGTCTTGCTCGACCCCTTTAGCCCCTCGAATGTAGTCTCCCGCCCTACACCCAGCTTGACCTCCTTCCGGTCATAGTCAAACCAAGCTTTCTGCTCCGAAAGCCAATCCATTCCAAAGATCACGTCGAACTCTACTAGCGGCAGCAATGACGCTAGCAAGTCGAACTCTTGGCTCCCAATATGAACCTTTACGGCACACACCCTGTCCGCACGCATCGAGCACCCATTTGGTAGCAGCACATCCAACTTGTCCTTCGCCATCGAAGAAGGGACTCCGATGCGCGATATGAAACTTTCGGACAAGAAGGAATGTGAAGCTCCCGTGTCGAACAGTGCCCGTGCCGGACTATCACTAATCACAACAAAGCCTATACAAACAATATTAGGCTAACAAGCAATAGATAACGGTATTAAAGCTAACTTGCTATAAATTAACTCATACCTGTCACCACATCCGCTTGCTTGATGGCCTCCTGCTGGCCCAAGTTATAGACTCTAGGCTGAATCGGAGCATAGTGGGATGCGGTCGACTCCACCGCTTTGCCCTTCTCCTCGTAGGTAGCTCCTTGTTTCCTTTCGGACTTTGAGCGTCCACTCCAGCAATCACGGGCAAAGTGCCCCGTATTTCCACACGTGAAAGAAGCGCCCGGGGTTTGATTGGTAGTTGCCCCCGAGGCACCTGAAGAGGCTGGACCCGACGTCTTAGCTTTCTTATAGAATCTACGGTAGCCCGACTTCGACGTAGTCGGTGCCTTGAACTCCGCTTTCTTACTACCGGATTCCTTCTTCGCTTGGACATTCTTCATGTCCTTCTTCAAGGACCGGGCCGAATTGACCAGGGTCATGAAACCCTGCGCCTTGGGCCCCGACAGTAGCAACCTTAAATCATCTCTTAGCCCTTCATAGAAGCGGCTCGTCTTGCGCTCCTCGTCTGCGAAGGTAGCGCCGACATATCTCCCCAACCGAGTAAACTCGTGGAGGTACTCATCAACGGTGCAATCCCCTTGCACCAACTTCTGAAATTCGCTTTCTAGCGCAATTCTCTGCGCCGAGGGGAGGTATCGAGCCATGAATAGTCTCGCAAACTCCTCCATCGAAACTTCGGCCAACGGCCTTCCCCGCAACTGATGTAGCTCTAGGCCTTCCCACCATAGTCTTGCGTCCCCATCCAACAGGAACGTCGCTATTGTGGTCTTCTGCCACTCTTCCATTTCTGTCGCCGTCATCACCCTGTTGACCCTTGAGAGCCAATCCTCTGCTTGGGTCGGGGTTTCTGCCCCCGTGAATACCGGTGGATGAAAGCCCATCACGTGCTTCAGTTGTCTTTCCGTTGCTCCCCGAGGCAACTCTGGCTCCAACACTACTTGCTCAACCCTCCTTTGCTCTGCCGTCTGAAGCGGTACTTGCTCCACAGTAGGAGCAGGCTGCTGCACCTGCCTTACAGGCTGCGCATTGATCATTGCCATGACCGCTTCTGCCATCAACCTAATGGTCTCAGCAGACGGAGGTGTTGCAGGCGCATCGCTTGGCGCACTGCTCGCCTCAGAACCTGGCCGTTTAGACGGCCCAGCACCACTTCTGGTCACCTATAATCGTACAAAACACCGATAAGCGACCAAAAATTACTGCAAACAGCAATTATAGGAACACGCAGGTTCCTCAAACATGTATATTTTCATTCCTAAGTGGACATTCATGGGTTCTTTTCATGTTATAACGATGACGCACACATGTGCTCACCACCCCTTAAAGTGAATTCGTCCACGAATTCATTTAAGTTTGACCGAAACTAAAAGTCTGGCCGGTCACATAGCATATAGCAGTAGGTCCGGTCGGGGCCCGACGCCATATACTACGGACAGACCGGTTGGTTACGCGTTGAAACCATTCAACCAATCATGTCGTCCTACACAACAACTAGCGGAAGCAATTTATTAGGTTGCAAAAGAAATAAGAACCCAGCCTCAACAACATGAATGTCCACTACAAACTCAGGAATGTATACATGCATCAAAAGAGAAATGGCCTTAAGGCCTTATACTGTTCACTTAACAAAAGGAATGTTTTCCAAACTTCGGCACGCAGGCCGGCCATACATGAAAACGGGAAAGAAACATAAGCAATTAGGCCTTCGAGGGCCGGCACAGCAACAAGGGCTTTAGCCCGCTATTTCCCGCTCTGCTCCGCAGCACCTACAAGCCACAAACCACCGCCCGGTGGCAAACAATAGCAACGGTCAGCAATGCTGACCAAATTATAACGATCCCGCCCCCACATTCGGGGCGGCGATGCTCTTTCCCTGCACTTTATTAGCATAGGCACTTATATAAAGTATTTGCACTTCACCACAGGCGTAGGCTCGCGCGGCCACACACCCCGTGCACTCAGGGCACATTCTCGGCGAACCGGCCAACGTCACGTCAATTCAAGCCATAGACGTTCCCAATCCACCATTGCCTCTTGGACGGTCATCCATATGAGCATTTTGCCTTCCTGGCCTTGGTCACGACAATTTAAGCCATAGACCGCCGAAGACCCTCATCCATGCCAACGGTCCTACCGAACGACATAGACCGGGTACGGTTCCGCCTGACCCGTGCTCATATCGCAACGATAATTTAAGCCATATGTGCAGGTCAAGACTCACCGAGTCCCGTTTCCGCCACAACAATCACATAACCCGGTTATGTTCACGTTGGCTCCCCGGCCACCGTGTTGGCAAAACACGCTTTTGCCCAGTTTTCCGGGTGCACCTTGGAGTTAATCTCCAAGGCTCCCTGATGCAATCTACCACGTAGAAAACCCGAAAACACCCAAACACCCGGATTCTTGCCCGGTTCAAATGCAATGCAACATCACCGATCCGGACCAACATGTCCGAATAGGCTTCACACACAATGCCTATGTCCGTTTTCGCATACGGACTCTACACAAGGGGGACTTCACATATCTACCCCAAGGAACGCTCCAACTCTTCGCTCACTCGCGAGAGAGGGCTTCCTATGCAAAGGAAAAGAGGGCTTCACATGCCCAAGGATGAGAAATCGTTACCCTTGCGTTCTTCTGCGGCGCCATGAAAAACTATGTGGATGAAAAGCACCGCAATCTCCTTGCCTCCGCGGATCCGAAGACGGCTCGCGATTTGGAGCTCCGAATCTCCACCGGCCGCCGGAGTTGACCTCCTTCTTCCTCCTCCAAGCTCTCCCTTCTCTCTAGGTTTTAGAGAGAGAGAGTACCCAAGAGAAATAAGGGTTTCAAAACCCTATTCCCGTCTAAAACCACCCAGGAGCAGCCCCCCACCGTCGGATCCAAAGCCAAGGAAACGAACGGTCGAGATTAGACCTGAAATCACAAAATCTGGGCCGAACACGGGTTCACACACGGCCGTGTGCCTGGCCGTGTAGCTCATTCGCCGTCTCGACCAAAATTGAAAACAAGCAACACGGCATGTGACACGGCCTCCGACACGCCCGTGTTGCCTGCGACACGCCTGTGTCGGGACCTGTGTCACGCCCCCCGTATGCAATTTATCAACACTTCACAGTCAGAGAGGTACACGGCTTGGTGACACGGCATCAGACACGCCCGTGTCAAACTAGACACGCCCGTGTTCGTGCCCGTGTACCCAACCGCACAGCACAGGTGTGACACGGCCTGGGACACGCCCGTGTCCTAGGCCGTGTTCCACCACACGACCATCGTCGACCTGCACTGGTCGACTATACGGCCAGCTCGACGGCCCGAGCTCGACACGCCCGACACGGCCTCCGACACGCCCGTGTCGGGGCCCGTGTCACCTGTACCAAAAATCCTGTCTTGGCCAAATTCGATCCCCGTCGCTCCTACAACACTTTGGGGTGTTACACGTAATCCCTCGTGTGTTGATCAGTGTGTTGATCCACGTGTGCTCTCTCTATTGGGGTGTATTTATTTTCAAGTACAGGGTCAAAGTAGATCAAGAGCAAAAGAAGGAGCAAGGATGCGTCAAAGACCAAGCTATCAAAAGAAGGAAGGAGGAAAATTCTTCCAAGTAAGAATTGACGGGAGTCGTTAGTGATTCCCGCCTACTTCGACGGGAATCACTAAGTGACTCCCGCCGACTACTTCCGGTCGGCAAAGTCAGAAATCTGCCAAGGCAGAATCGACGGGAGTCGGGAGTGATTCCCGCCGACATCGACCGGAATCACCAACGACTCCCGCCGATTTTTCCTTAGGCAGATTCTCTCCGCTCGCTGGACCGAACCGAGCCGCCGTGCGCTGTTTCGGCCGAGGCTTGGGCTTTTCCTCGTGGGCCCCACAACGGCTCTTAGGGTTGGCTCCTGGTATAAATACATGCGTATTTTAAAACTCTACAGGAACCGAAATATGAAAAACAACAAGAAGTTGGCTGTGACCTAGCCGATCGCGGAATCCGCCGATCGCACGTCGCCCCTTGCAAGGTTGTCGCTGCCGCTGATCTCAGCTCGTCTCTGATCGCTCGACGACAGCACCGAGGAAAGCAGTCGATCTCACGTGTCTCTCTCGAGATCTCTTGTCTTCCGATTCATTGAACGAGACTTGTTCTCCCTTCTGAATCGGTTGAGACGTTTGCTCTGACTGAGATAATTCGAATACCTAGCTTGCTTTGTCAAGAAGTTTGGATTTACAAAGCATCGCCGCCGCACTTGGTTGCCGCCGCCGATCTTGACAAGATCCATTCCAAGTGAGAAATCTGGTTGTGGACTCATCGTACTTTTCGTGCAAGCTTCAAGGAACGAAGAAGGACATCGGAATCTCCATAAAGCATTATTTGTATTTTTATTTACATTCAATTTCTTGTAAGGAATTTTCATTCCTATTTGTAAGGGTTGGGTGCAACCCGTTGTGGTGGAGTTGTGACTCCGTTGTTGGAAGGGTTCCTTCCGTGGTTAGGGGAGCGTTGCTCCTAGTGTGAGGACTGGATTTCAATTCGTTTGGAGAAGTGACCGAGTCGTCCCTTGGTGGGAGATAGGTCGAAGGGGGAAAGTGGACGTACCCTAATCGGGGAACCATTATAATTCTTTGTGTATTTTCTGTGTTTTGTTTGCTTACTTGTACATGTTAGTTTAATTCCGCAAAAGACTGCACGACACCTATTCCCCCACCCCCTTTATAGGTGGATTAGGTTGACACTAGATACTTTCAAGTGGTATCATAGGGAGGCACTCATCAATAAGTTTAACACCTTGAGTAAGATCCTATGGCTAGTGTCAAGAAGAAACAAGATCTCAGGCATGGACGGACTCAAGTATATAGGAAAGATTCCAGTATGCACCAAGCTGAATTTTCCCATCTGGAAGGAAAGGATCAGGTTCTACATTGAAGCAGTCGATCCCCGACTCTTCATGATAGTGGAGGAGGGCCCTCATATCCCCACTAAGGCCTCCACCATTGATCCGACCAAGATGGTGCCCAAGAGGCTCTCCGAAATGGATAAGGATGAGATGGTGCTTGTCGGCCTAGACAAGAAAGCTCAAAACATTTTAGTGAGCGCCGTCGATGATTCAATGATGCAGAATTTCAGCAACTGCAGGACTGCCAAGGACATCTGGCACTGCCTGATCATTCTGATGGAGGGAACAGATGAAGTAAGGGATGATCGAAGATCCCTTCTGAACCAGAAGTATGAGGCCTTCAGGCAAGGTCCCAAGGAAGAAATCGTAGTGACATTCGAGAACTTCCTGAAGATCGTTAATGCTCTGAAGGGTTATGGCATAGTGTTCACCGATGGTGAACTAAATGACAAATTCCTTAGATCCCTGACTAAGGAATGGGAAACCAAGATCTGCGCCATCAGAGAGTTTGGCAAGCTGGGAGAAACTGATCCCCAGATTCTGTTTAGGAAGCTAATGTCCTACGAGCTTCAGTTGAACACCAGAAAAGCTGAAGAGGAGGCCAATAAGGCCGCAGCCAAAGAAAAGACTGTGGCCCTAAAAGATAATAGCTCAAGGAAAGGCAAGGGTGCAGCCTCATCCCGCTCTCGGAGAAAGGCTGAGGAAGAAGACTCTGAGCCATGCTCATCCAGCTCAGAGCTATCTGAAGAAGAATTCTCTTTCATCACTCGAGAGTTCAAGAAGTTCCTCAAGATGAGGAATCAGAGAAAAGGAGATGGCTCCTCCTCCAGACATCAGAAGAAGAATTACTTTTCTGACAGGTATGATTCTAAACAGAACAAACATCGTTCTGCTGACATTATTTTCTTTGGGTGCAATAAGCTAGGCCACGTCATTGCTGACTGCCACCAAAGCAAGAGAGATAAGGGGAAGGGAGAGGAGCACAAGTCCTCTCGAGACAAGAAGAAGGAGAGGAGCTACATTGCCAAGAAGCAAAAGACACTGAGTTAATCTGACTCGTCAGACTCCAGTGATGATGAGGAAGCCTACTTCAGGCTAATGGGTCGCTCCGACTCAGATGAAGATTGTCCCCCATTTACTGGGAAGGTAAAAGATCGCACCCCCCTCTCTGACTCTGACTCTGACTATGAGTCTCCTGAAGATGATCACGAGGACAACCCATCTGCCCGTGAAGCTGAACTCCTCGAAAAGTATGAGCTCATACTCAATACATTTGAAGAATGTCGAAAGAGGTTGAGCGCTCATAAAAAGGAAGTCAAATTCCTTAAGGCTGAGGTAGTGTCCCTAAGAGAAGAGATCACTGGCTTGATATCTCTCCGATAGGAACACATGGACCTGACTTCTGAGCACTCAGATTCTCTAAGGATCCTTGACCAAAAACAGGAAGAAATTAACAAGCTGGAAGAACAGCTTGCGACCGAGAGGAAGATTGTCAAAAGCTTCTCTATGCCCAAGACCGTTCTTCCTCTGGTTAATGAACTCTCTGCTCAGGCTAAGGGGGCTGGCTTAGGGCATGTGGCTGAACCTGGTAAATCATCCAGGAGAAACAGAAATATGAGGAAAAATAAGGCTACTAAGAAGTCCTCTACTGTAGAAAAGGAAAAGTCCCCACTCGGTCATATTTCATTCCGAAATCCTAGCTTTCCCTGCAATGAGTATGACTTTGAGTCAACCTGTGGCCACCTCTTCCGGCCCTTTGTTGAAAAGCCCAAGAGCCGGTATGATGGATGGAACTTCCCCCGCAACTACGGTGAGAGTGTCTTCAAGGCACCTTATGAGGAAATCCAAGTGGAGAATTATGGCCCCTTCTCTAGCAGCCATAATAGGAAGCAGGCACCAAAGGCCAAGCCTGTTATATAGAAGGAACAGGAAGTGAATAAATCGTGTGACTGATGTCATCATGATGCCTCCACCTCCAGATCCAAGGCCCCGGCTGGACCCACCGTTCCAAGGGTGAAGCAGAAGCCTAGAAAACGGTACAATAGGTTTGACTGTTGGTGCTGTGGCAAAGTTGGTCACTTTGCCGTGGATTGCTAGTTTAATCCAAGAAACAATGAGACTCCTCATGTTAGCAATGCGAGGCCGACCACTCATAGGGTTAACCACCCGAGGGGGAGTGTGCTAACAAGGAATCTAGGACCCAAGTCCGATTGGGTTCCTAAGGGAAACTAATTCTGTTTTGCAGGTATGTACAAAGGCCACCAAAATGCTAATCTGGTACTTGGACAGTGGATGTTCCCGACATATGACCAGGACAAGAAGCCTGTTGCGTGATTACTCCCCAGTCGAAAATAGACCCAAAGTCATCTTTGAAGGATCAGATCGAGGAGTCACCAAGGGTTATGGTATGATATCCAACGGTGTATTCTCTATTACAAACGTGGCCTATGTTGAAGGGTTAAACCATAACCTGATCTGTGTAAGCCAGTTGTGTGATAAAGGATACGACGTTAAGTTCTGCAAGGAAAAGTGCCTGATAATATCGTGTGCCTCTTAGGAGACGGTATTAACAGGCATTAGGAGCAGAAATATTTTCTGCTTAGATTTTCTTAGCGTAGACTCTTCTACCCCCATTTGCCTAGTAACAAAATACAGTGCATCTCTCTGTGAACATTGGCACAAGAGATTAGCCCATATTAATTTCAAAACTATTAATATGTTGTTTTCTAAGAACTTAGTAAGGGATACCCCTACTATTAAGTGCATCAAAGATAGGCCTTGTCCTGCATGCCAAAAGGGCAAACAGACTCGGGCTACCTTTAAGGGCATAGCAGACAAATACTCTTCCAGATGTCTTTATCTTCTGCTTATGGACTTGTTCGGTCCAGTGCAAGTTCATAGCTTAGGAGGAAAATGGTATATGCTAGTGATTATTGATGATCACTCTCAGTTTACGTGGGTGTTCTTCTTGAAACGAAAGTCAGATACGTTTGACATCTTCACTAATTTTGTCAAGCAGATTCAAAACAAACTTAACTGCTCCGTGGTCAAAATCAGAAGTGACCATGGAACAAAATTCGAGTCTGGGGCTATGACAGAATTCTATGAAGAACATGGTATCTTTCATGAGTTTTCCTCCCCGCGTACTCCTCAGCAAAACGGAGTTGCGGAGAGGAGGAATAGAATGCTCATTGAAGCATGTACGACAATGTTGAATGATGCTTCTCTTCTAGAGTACTTCTGGGCAGAGGCTGTCAATACAGCTTGCCACGTGCAAAACCGAGCCTTGATCAACAAGAACCATCGTAAGACGCCTTATGAGCTATTGAAAGGCAGGAAACCGACCATGTCCTATCTAATGATTTTTGGCTGCAGATGCTATGTACTCAATAATGGGAAGTACCCACGTACTAAATTCAGAGAAAAATGCTTCGAAGGCATCTTCGTGGGATATAGTAGCCATAGTCGGGCATATAGGGTTTTCAATAAGAAAACCCTAGTGGTAGAAGAGTCAATTAATGTTGTATTTGATGAAGGAAGCTTGCTTCACAGCAATTCTTCTAGTGGCATTCTTAAAGATAAAGGTGCAAGGCTTGAACAGCTAAGTCTAGATGAGACTGCTAAAAATGAAGCTCCCAAGTACGTCAAGGTCTCCACCTCAACACCAACTGGAGAAGTTGACGGTCAGGATGGGGAGATTCTCCCAGAAGAGGGAGGAGCCCGAGAAGCTGTAGGAGCTCCAGATGCCAGACTCTTAGAGCTCAGACACGTGAGGGATCACCCAAGAGATCAGATCATAGGAGATCCTCGGGACGGTGTCAGAACTCGCAGAGATGCTGACTTTGCAGGAAGAAGGGATGATAGGAAAAGCACTTCCGGGACGTGCCAATTCCTCGGAAGAAGGCTTATATCGTGGAGCAGTAAAAAGCAGAACTGTATCGCAACCTCTACGGCTGAATCTGAGTACATCTCAGCTGGCAGCTGTTGTGCACAGCTTCTATTGATCAGAAATCAACTCGAAGATTATGAATTGCAGTTCAGAGAAGTTCCCATGTATTGCGACTCCTCGAGCGCAATTGCAATTGCGAACAATCCAGTGTCGCACAACAGAACAAAGCATATTGAAGTGCGCTACTACTTCATTCGGGAGCATGTGGAGAACAAAGATATATCTCTCTGCTATTTCCCCACGGATAAGTAGATTGCAGATATCTTCACGAAGCCACTAGACGAGGCCAAGTTCAATTTCTTCAATACTGAACTCGGCATGCTGAACTTTGAAGATTGAAGACTGAAAGGCTCAAGGCTCTTGGATCAAGGGGAAACATCTGCTAGGAACACAAGATCGGGCACGGATGCAAGAACTGAGGGGGAGCATTTTGCTCCAAGTGAAGTCCCAGGTTTGCAGAAGCGAAAAGGGGGAGATTACCCTCTCGGCCAAGGCTAAGGTGGCTGCTAATGCTAAGTCGGCCATAAAGGCTATACTGCTCTCAGATAGGGGGAGATCACCTCGGCTAAGGCTGTGTTGCTCTCCGGAAAATGGTAATGAATTCCACACTCAACTGAAATTTCATTTTATGATTTTTCGTTTCCATCTATTCTATTCACCTTAGCTTGTAGGATTTAGGCTTCTTCAAATAGGGGGAGATTGTTGGGTATTGCATCCACAATAGACCTGATTTGAAGAAGAGCCTGAACAAGCTAAGTTGAATTGACAATGTATTTGACAATTCTATCAAGTTGTGCTTGTATCTATTCCATGCTAAGTACACACCAATATCAGGGTGCAGTGGGTCAATATACACGGGTCTGCGCAACGTAATCCCACATTGTGTAGATCAGTGTGTTGATCCACATGTGCTCTCTCTATTGTGGTGTATTTATTTTCAAGTACAGGGTCAAGGTAGATCAAGAGCAGAAGAAGGAGCAAGGATGGGTCAAAGACCAAGCTATCAAAAAAAGGAAGGAGGAAAATTCTTCCAAGTAAGATTCGACGGGAGTCGTTAGTGATTCCCGCCGACTTCGACGGGAATCACCAAGTGACTCCCGCCGACTACTTCCGGCCGACAAAGTCATAAATTCTTCCATGGCAGAATCGACGGGAGTCGGGAGTGATTCCCGCCGACATCGACGGGAATCACCAGCGAATCCCGCCGATTTTGCCTTAGGCAGATTCTTACCACTTGCTGGACCGAACCGAGCCGCGGTGCGCTGTTTCGGTCATGCGCTGTTTCGGCCGAGGCTAGGGATTTTCCTCGTGGGCCCCATAACGACTCTTAGGGTTGGCTCCTGGTATAAATACATGCGTATTTTGAAACTCTACAGGAACCGGAATACGAAAAACAACAAGAAGTCGGTCGTGACCTAGCCGATTGCGGAATCCGTCAATCGCACGTCGCCGCTTGCAAGGTTGTCACCGCCGCTGATCTCAACTCGTCTCTGATCGCTCGACGACGGCACCGAGGCAAGTAGCCGGTCTCACATGTCTCTCTCGAGATCTCTTGTCTTCTGATTCATTGAACGAGACTTGTTCTCCCTTCCGAATCGGTTGAGACATTTGATCCGACTGAGATCGTTCGAAGTCCTAGCTTGCTTTGTCAAAAAGTTTGGATTTACAAAGCTTCGCCGCCTCACTTGCTTCCCGCCACCGATCTTGACAAGATCTATTCCAAGTGAGAAATCCGGTTGTGTACTCTTCGTACTTTTCGTGCAAGCTTCAATGAACGAATAAGGACATCAGAATCTCCATAAATCATTGTTTGTATTTATATTTACATTCAATTTCTTGTAAGGAATTTTCATTCCTATTTGTAAGGGTTGGGTGCAACTCGTTGTGGTGGAGTTGTGACTCCATTGTTGAAAGGGTTCCTTCCATGGTTAGGGGAGCGTTGCTCCTAGTGTGAGGATTGGACTTCAATCCATTTGGAGAAGTGATCGAGTCTTCCCTTGGTGGGAGATAGGTCGAAGGGGGAAAGTGGACGTACCCAAATCGGGGAACTACTATAATTCTTTGTGTTTTTTTTGTGTTTTGTTTGCTTACTTGTGCAGGTTAGTTTAATTCCGCAAAAGACTGCACGACACCTATTCCCCCCCCCCTTTATAGGTGGATTAGGTTGACACTAGATACTTTCAAAATTCAGATTGAAATTCTTTAGATTGAAAGTCATATGAAGCAATTACCTGATCCTCTTCAGAGAGGAATTCTTCATCTTCTGATTCTTCTGAATCTGATCTGCTGCTTCCAGCATCTATTGGCATAAGGCAAACTTCCCTTGCCTTCTTTTCTTCTATATCATCCTCACTGGAACTGGAGGAGGATGTTTCATCTTCAGTATCACTCCAGGTTTCAGCTACAAAGCTCTTCTCCTTCTTTTTGTACTCGCTGGAGGAGGCCTTGCTGTGTTGATGTCTTCTTGTCTCCTTTTCTTGTCTTTTGTCTTTCTTTTGAACTTCTGGACATTCTGAGATGAAGTGTCCAGGTTTCCTGCACCCAAAACAGACAACCTCTTTAGAAGGGGTCTTGTCATACCTGGGTTTATCTTCATTCCTTGAAGGTTTCCTCCTGAATTCCTTCCTTGCCATTTTATAGAATCTCTTAGCAAAGAGACTCATAAGTTCTTCAATGGCTGATAAGCTGGAGATTCTTCTGGAGCTTTGAATGCTAAGTTTTGTTCCTTCCTGGTAGGTGTTGAAGCTTTTAGTTCAACTGCAGCTTCTCTTGACTTGATCAGTTGTTCATAGGATTTGAGCTTTCCAAGTAGAGATTCTGTTGAAATTTTAGCCATGCTTCTGGCTTCTCTAATGGCCCAGATTCTGGAGTCCCATGTGTTAGGGAAGCATATGAGGATCTTGTCATTGACCTCAGTCAGAGTAATTTCTTTATCCAATGTTCTGAGCTCACTGATGATGGAGCTCAACCTGTTGTACATTACTTCCACAGATTCTGCTTCATCTTTCCTGAAATTCTCATATTGGGATATGAGGTTTGATCTTCTATCCTTCCTCTCATCAGCAGAGCCTGCTACCATTTGGTTGAGGGAATCCCAAATGGCTTTGGCAGATGTACATTCAGCAACCTTCTAAAATATGTCATCTGACATAGTTTGGGCCAGTATGTTCATAGCTCTGGCATCAGCAATTTTTGCTTTCTTATGTGCATCAGCTTGATCTGGAGGAGGCACTGCACTGAGATTTACTGGAGTTGAGGTAGAGGCCACTGGAGCTGGTGGTCCTGTCAAGATGGAGTAAAAAATGTCCTCATCAATAGATTTCATATACAGCTTGATTCTTGCCTTCCAGATCCCAAACTTTTGCAAGTTGCAGAGTGGAGGTCTGGTACTGGCATAATCCTTGTTTTGTGCCATGATATCAGAAAATAAAATATAATCAGAGAGACTAATAAGACATATTCATAGTTTATCCTGAGGATCTTGATCAATCCAGGTGTGAGCCTGTATATTATGATTAACCAGCCCTCTAATACAATTTGAAAGATAGGGTAAGCTCTGAAAAACTCTAGAGGGGGGGGGGGGTGAATAGAGTTATTAAATCTTTTATATTTTTGATGAAATAAGAAGTATTTAATAAAATATATTGCTATAATATAAGTGTATGAGTGTACAAGTGCAACAAATGAACTAGAGAAAAATAACTAAGCTACACAACAAGATATATCACAGCACAAGCACACAGGAAGATCACAGCCACACAGACAACACAAGAAATTTATAGTGGTTCCCCAAACTTGGGTACATCCACTCTTCTACCACCCTAGTTAAGAATCCACTACATGTTTTGATCAGGTGACTGCCACCAATGAGCTTTTGATCAGGAGCTCAAAAACTAACCCAAGTGTTTTGGAAGGAGACTTGCAACCAGAATAATTTTGAAGGGAATTAAAACCCTGTACAGAGGTTGGGAAGTGAGGTTGATGAAAGTCTTCTTTTCTCAAGTCAAAGTGAGAAGACTATGTGGATTTTGTGATGTTGTCAAAGCTCCCCCTGAGATCTTGGTTCAGGAGTGGAAACTTTGCTAAGGGTGAGTAGGTCTTTCAACTCTTTAGAGATCCTTTGACTGATTTGAATAACTTGTCACTTGAGATCCCTGAAAACAAAGAAGGAGAGGAAGAAATACTCTAGATTGTGATTGTTGTTCTTTCTTCTTCTTCTTAGAGAGCAGTTGACTTTCTGAGAGTTGTTCCTCTGCACTTTTTCTTGTCTGTATCCTTTTCCTGTCACTTGCTTGTTGATCTTGCAGAGTTTCTGTATATGCTTGTTTTTCTTAGCAGAGAGATATTAGATTGATAACTGCCTCAAGGTCGAATTCAAAAACCTGCAATAAATGCTCAACCAAAATCTGGGGAATGAATGCGGCAAGAATGCTGTCATATATTCTATTCTATGTCTGTCCCGAGATATAATCAATTAATTCCATGGAGGATATTTGTAATCAATGCTGCCAGTAACGGCTCGATTCAAAGAATATAAGTGCATTGATTATCCAAGGAATTAACAACCTATAAAAGATATAAAATAGGGAGACAAAAAAAGAAAGAATAAATAACAATATGTCTTACAGTTTTCGACGACCTGAGATCAGCTTTCGTCGACCTCTGATCAGCTTTCGTCGACATCTTATCAACTTTCGTCGACCTGTGATTTCGTCGACCTCTGATCAGCTTTCGTCAAACTGAGCTCTGCAAACAAATACACTGCATGATCTGACTGATTCTGTGCTCTAAGTTCGTCGACCTGAGAATGTGAAATTAGTCGACCTAAGAACTTGGACAAACTGACGGCGTTGAGATAATAGTACATCTGGCGTTAAGTTGTCTTTGTCTCTAAGTCAGCTTTGGCTTTGAGTGAATTATGGTGTTGAGTCCATTATGGTGCTGAATGATCTTTGGCGTTGAGAGTTGAAGTGTTAGTCGATCTGAGAATAGAGTTCGTCGAGCTCAGCTCAGAGAATTTATCTCTAAGTTAGTCGAGCTGAGCACGACTTTCGTTGACCAGAGATCGACGAACGTAGATCACTTTTTCTAAATCTTGAATTCTCTAAGTCTTGAGTCTTTGGCAATGTTGGAGGCTGGTCCTTTATACTGTTGACTCTAAGGACTTGACCTGGACTCTAGAAACACATAAAACTTGACCCTTCTATACAACATGGGTCACACCCTAAGAAGAGAATCTAGCCCAAATTACCTAGGGGTTCCAACACTTCTTCACTCAACGCAATTGGACTTGGCCAATATTTCATTTACAAAAGCGTTGAGTGTTAGTTCTTCACTCAACGCAATCACCCTCAGTCAGCTTAGCCATCACTTAGACAAACTATCTAATCATGTTCCAATGAACATCCTGCACAAATAAAGCTTGTGAAAACTGTTAGATTACACACATGTGTATACCATTATCTATTAGGACTTCTTCAAATCTTGGACATTGGGCTCAATGGACCAAACGTTCTCCCCCTATTTGAAGAAGTCAAAACCTTAAGACAATATTCTACACTAACTCAAATATGCAACAAATACAGTAAATAACATATTGCATATCATACAAATAATGAACACATATTTGATTAAAATGAAGTTGATTAACAGAAGGATAATTATTTTAGTGTGCATAATACAAAAATCACACATCCTTCAGCCCTCTAAGATAAACTGGAAACACTCTCATGTTTCAGGTTCTCTTATAACAATGACACTGCTTCTGGGCTTCTTGACAGTCTTCTCAATTACAGCTTCAGAATTTTTGACTTTCTGCCTTTGTAAGTAACCAAAGTGTTTTGGAATGTACTATGTAGGCTCAACAACATTTGGAGGCAAGGTGCCAACATTCATGTCCTTTCTCTATTGTCTTCTTTCATTCTCCCTCTCTTCCATCTTAGCCCACTCAATAGAGCTATACAGCTTTCCTCTCTCAGTCGTTTTGGTCTTTACCTACTCCCATGCTGACAGAATGATGGTCCTTGACTCAGGGATCCACTGCTCAAAGTCGGGCCTAACTTCCATTTGCTCTCTATATCTTTTCTTGCTGGCTCTGACAACTTCTTCCTCTTCAGTAGTTGTAGATTTCCCTTTTTCCTTCACAATCTGGTCAGCAGTGGGGCTAAATGATGGAATATCAGCAACTAGTTCATCCCACTGAGCACCTTCTTCAGCATACTGAGCTGACTGACCTGCATTCATGGCTTCTTAAATCTGTGTAGGGAACATAGGGATGTTATCATACTAAATTGGTTCTATCCCGAATGATCCCCTTATGATATTTGTGACCCATACACCATTTTCAGTGTTGGCCGTGATTGTCTCCCCTCCCCCTTTTTGACTTCTTAAATCAGTTCTTTGGTTTGGGAGAGGCTGGCCTTGTTCCTTTCAGATTCAAGATGGTTTACACCAGCTGTAACTTGGTTCTTTACCTGTAGCAAATGATCATCCAAGAGCTGGGTGCAAGCGTCCATCTTGGTGAAATTGCATTATTTTGTTGATCTCTCGGAGCTTTATCAGAATTGTGGATAGCAAGCATGTTTCCAGCATTAATATTCTGATTGTCTATGACTGTAACTATATTTTTGCCCAAATCATCAAGTTTCTCCATGGAATAATCAACATCAAGGGTTGCCCTGGTGAAAAATTTTACAGTTTTGGCCTTCAACAGATTCACTTCAAACCGGATGGACTTAATTTCCATGGAAAACTCATTTCTGATTTATTTAAGGGTATCATCAACAAAGTGTTCCAAAGATCTTCTTTGCTCGTCCAGTAAGCCTTTCAGCTGTGCTAGAAATGCATGGAGCATTTGTAACGCCCTGTTTCGCGCTAGGCCCCTCGTGCGTGTTTTGAGTCATGAGAATTGACTCAGGATTGGGAAGCGTCGAGTGAGTTGACTGGACTCGATGAATTGAGCAGATTTTACTTAGAATAATTTTAGAAACTGAAGGCGTCGAGTGCGTTGAGTGCACTCAATGCCATTCGACGAATTATAACTTAGAAGTACTCTGGATGTTGAGGCGTTGAGTGAACTAAGCACCACTCGAAGAAATTGTTACTTAGAATATTTTTTGGACTCATGGCATCGAGTGCGTTGAGTGTACTCGATGCCATTCGACGAATAAGCTGAGGCGTTGAGTGGACTCAAAACCACTCAACGTCATTTGATGAATTAGCTGAGGCATTAAGTAGACTCATCACCACTCAAAGCCATTCGACAAAAAAGCTGAGGCGTTGAGTGTACTCAACACCACTCAACGCCATTCGACGGACTAAGATGAGGCGTTGAGTGGACTCAACGCCACTCAACGTATTTTACTTAGAATTATTCCGAGAACTGTAGGCGTCGAGTGCGATGAGTGCACTCGACGCCACTCGACGATTCGTCGAGTAAAGGGAAGTGAACTCAACGCTTTTAACTTAGATCCATTCTGGCTGTTGATGGCTTTGAGTGAAGTCAATGTGGCATTGAGTGGTCTCAACGCACTCAACGCTTTTGACTTAGAAAATGTGGAATGTTGTTAGCATTGAGTGGAGTCAACATAACGTTGAGTGGTCTCAACGCACTCAACACTTTTGACTTAGAAATATTCTGGATGATATAGGTGTCGAGTGCGTTGAGTGCACTCGACGCCATTCGACGATTTGTCGAGTAAAGGAAGTATGCTCGATGTTAACTTATAAGTGCTGTACTTATATAAGGCATCAAGTGATCATGACGATTATCGACGATTCGTCGAGTGGGTATGCTATATACGATGATTTTAACATGGCATATTTTCAGCCCACTGTTTCTGATTCCTATACACGGTCTGAACCACAACTTCGGTATTAGCGCCAAATGACTTAAATTGGACACCTCTTTTCAAAAGGACATATTTAATGTAATAATAGGCGGTCCAACAGTAGGGTGACATGTGGCAAAGCGGTTCAACCCTAATTCCTTTTATAAAAGGAGATTTATGGAAAACCCTAACCGTAACTTCATTCTTGCCGAGCCCTAGCTGTTACATGCCAAAACCGACAGAAAAGAAGGAGTGGTTGAAGTCGAATTTCCTAGGAAAGTCTTTCCTTTCTCTTTCCTTGTAAAGAACAACACCAACAATGAGGAAGATACTGCCAAGGAGAGTGACAAGATACATGGTCGGAATCGCCGAAAATGAGGTGTGCTTCCTACCCTCTCCCTTGGTGTTAGATCTGTAGTTATTTTCTAGGAGAGATGTCAACTCAAAAGAGTTTGACTTGTGAGATGAAGATCTCCTAGGTAGAGACCTTGCTAGGGCTTGTGCCCTAGAGATTTGATGTCTTCAACCACTCCTCTCTTCTTGTGAAGATGGTGGACTTGGTTTCATGAAGAAAAATGGTCTAATGAGGGTGAATAAGGGAGGAGGAAGTTCTGTATATAACTTTGAATAAATGTCTGAAGGAATAAGTTGAACCGATGTCGTTCATCTTGCTTTAAGATGCGTGCAGAAATCTGTTTTCTGTGTGCAACAAACTACAAGGCCGTTTTTAGGTATGATAAGGAAAGATCTGGGCTTTCGATTAAACACGAAAGTCGTAGCCCTTGGAAAGAAATTTCCAATGGGTGGTTACCTGTTTTTATACGAGTCTTGTAGACTCAGGAATGTCCAGTCGAAGTTGTTGTACAGTCAAGTATTGTGTACATATTGTTCTTGGGTTAGTGTAGAACTGGGTTTGAACTTGGTAGAGAAGTCATAGTAGATTAATGTTGAGGTTTTCATGTGGTTTGCTGAACTTAAACTACTGGTGATTGTTCTAAGCAAATGATTGATGGGATTTAATTGATAGATCCTTAAGTAATCAAATGGTTTGGTGGAACATGATTATAATAATGGTTTGAAGGAGGTCGACAAACAAATGGTTTGGGTAGGCTAGAGAACAAATAAATATATACGTTGATTGAACAAATGGTATTCCTATGGAAGCATAATTGATTGTGAATGCTTGACTTCAAGAAGGAATTGGATGAGGTTAATGTATAGCCATGTGATATGATGATTAGATGAATGTGTATAATTATCCACTGCTTAAAGTTGAGTCTCCCTACGGGTAGCAGCATGGGATTGGTACGTTGTGTAAGGTGGCTTGCCACTTGTGTAAATGATGAACCCTTGTGTGGTAATGTGGAAGGGTTGGAAGTGCGTGTATGTTTGCCACACTAGAACGATATGTTGATAAGAGACTCAGTGTGGAGCCCTTGCGTGCTGTTGAGCACGGGATGTGAATAATAAAAAAGGGACTCAGTGTGGAGCTCTTATATGAGAAATGCATACGGTGTGAGTTGACACGCGGTGTCATAATCCTGGGTTAAGGGTAGTGTGACAGGTCTACGAGCTCATCAGTCATCACACCGATGAGAGTTGGCAAATAGACTTGCACAGTGGGGCTTTGGTCCTCGGTGCTCATACCCGAGGCTCCTTCTGTGCTAGTGGATGATTAGGCTTTGGTCCTTTGGTGATACGTTCCCTTAGGCTCCTTTCGTGCCACGATGATAGGCCAGCCTAGGGATTCGTTCTTAGTGCACATCTACCCGAGACCCCTCTGAGCCGTAGTACGCATGTGAGCATCGCTATCATGTTCTTAGAGTTGAGGCATAAGGAGGCCTAGGCTTGGTAGTGTGAATGCCTGCCTAGTAGCGGAAAAGACTATTCCACTATCACCGTCTGGCCACAACGGATGGCGCCTGAGAGGTTAGCTACCTGCTCGAAAAGTGGGAACTACAAGTATGTGTTGATATAGCAATTGCATGTATGCGAGCTTGGGTGAGTCATCATAAGTCATTCATAATATATCATTGCATCACATAAGATACTTATCATATAAGTTTGTATAGACACTCTTATATGATGAGTTACTTTTCTGTTAAGCCGATCCTTAACTTATATGTCTGTATGGGCATCCATATAAGTTAAGTTACTTATTTTTGTATATTCCTACTTGTACACTGTAGTTGATAGTAGAACTGCAAGTTTATATTGATGTAGTTGCTTTGATATACTCTGATATAGTGTAATACTTTGCCACCTATTTTGTACTACAACTATTATATATATTGTACCATTTTCCTTTCTCCGCCCGGTGCCTAAGAGACGTCAGGGAGCATATATGAAAGCCACTTAGTCTTTATGACTAACGGTTGCTACGTCTTCCTTTTTAGGAGTAAACCCCGTAGATAGAGCAATACCAGGTTATGCAGGAGGGCAGTAAGGCCCGGGTGACGATTCCTGATGTGACGGCACCATCGCTTCCATCTGTGACTTATGTGAGTTTTTGAGAGACTTAGTTTTTAGCCTTCATGACATGTTGTACTCTGATATTATAGAATCCCTGGTTGCTTCTTTTTATTTGATGTATTTGTTTTGGACTATATACTTATGTGGATTTGACTTTGCTTTAATTCCAATGTTGGGTTGGCCATGATGATATTTGTTTTAGCCAGCAGGACAGGAATCTTTTGGTACAGGTCGACCCGTGTGTTGGCGCTACCGCAAGGAGGCTATTCTGGGCATATGACTTCACTCGGCCGTGTCTTGTGTTTCGGGAGGGGGGTCTTACAAATTATATTAGCTTGCAACGATCCTCAACTAAAGAAGTCAAGGAACATTGGTGCCACCCCCGCTCGATTGATCAGTTTGCGGACAAACTGACATAGCAGAAGAAGTGTTGTGCCTATATATAATTCATTCTAAGTATGTCCAATCATGACCCAATGATTAGCCAACCTGACCTTAGGTTTGTACCATTTGTGTAGATCCTGGTTAATTTAGATCTAGTAGGGGGCACCCCCTCCCCTTTCGTACCCATTCAGTTTCAATAGTCATTGCTAGGAAAGACGTTCATGTCTATTTTGGACACGTTTAGGGCTCAACAGAATCTGGTGCAACATCAAGTTCCGAGCTCTAATTGGTTAACCACGTTCCGGGCTCTCTCTCAACCTGCTTATCATGGGATAGAGTCGGCCGTGCATACGGAGGAATGGATCGACTCAGTGCAATAATTAATGGCGGGAATCCAATATCCAGCCAGCATGGCTGTGACATTAGCCGTGTCAGTATTGGAATCCCATGTAAAGAGGTGGTGGAAGTCCCTCATGGGCTCCACCTTTCAAGGATGTACACAAAGATTAGTTGGACTTAGTTTTTGGGAGCCTTCTTGGAACACTTCATCCCTTCTACCGCTCGGGATGAACTTGAAGAAAGATTCCTGCAACTGAAACAGGGATCCAAGACAGTTTCTGAATATCAGCGAGAGTTTAAACATCTCTCTAGGTTTGTTGATGCATATGAATTGAATGACAGGGAGTATGCTAAGCAATTCTACAAAGGCTTGCGGGATCCCCTGAGGCAAGCCCTTTTGTTTATAGTAGATGCAAGCGTGAAGAAGTTGAAGGAGCATGCCTTGTTTGCTAAGTTCTGCAAGCGTGAATTCTGGCTCCGAGAAGTTTCCTTATTGGGCCATGTGATTAGTAGTGCTAGACTAGCTGTGGATCCGCCTAAAGTACGTGCCATAAAGGAATGGACGCCTTTGAAGTCAGCGGCCGATGTACAGAGTTTCCTCAGACTTACTGGGTATTATCGCAAGTTTGTGAAAGGATTCTCAAAGATAGCCCTTCCTCTCACTACAATGACAAAGAAAGGTGTGCCATATGAGTGGACACCCCAGTGTGAAGCTGCCTTCCAAGAGCTGAAAGATAGACTTACCTATACACCCATCGTAGCCCTTCCATCTGGGAAGGAAGGTTTCAAGTCAACACTGATGCGTAATATTAAGGGATGAGAGCAGCATAGGCATGTGATTGCCTATGCTTCGAGGAAACCGAAGAAGCATGAAACCAATTATTCGGTTCATGATTTGGAGTTGGGGGGCAGTGTTGTTTGCCTTGAAGGTTTGGAGGCACTATCTATATGACGTCCATTGCGAGATATTTTTGGATCATAAAAATTTGAAGTATGTTCATACTCAAAAGGAGTTGAATCTGAGGCAGCGACGGTTGTTGGAATTTTTGTGTGATTATCAGTTTACATTGAATTAACACCCCGGAAAGGCAAACTCCATAGCCGATGCGTTGAGTAGAAAGGTACCAAAATCGAGCCTTGAGTCTCAGTTGATGAGTATGGAATTAGCTCGGATGCTCGAGGAGATGGAGATCACATTGGTGTATAAAGATCATTCTGAGGAGTATATGGAGTACCTAACCACAATGATATAGTTTGTGATATTCGAGATCAAATCCGGGCAGAGCAAGGGAAGGATGCTGCTCTGACCTTAGTGATTAAGTCAATTGAAGATGGATCTGCTAAAGAGTCTACGCTAAATGACAGCCTCATTCATTTCCATGGTAGACTCTACATTCCCAAGGGAGGGGAAATCTGTTAAGATATATTGAGAGAAGCACATTGCTCCAAGTATTTGGTGCAGCCCAGGGTTTCTAAGATGTATAGTGACTTGCGGAAGACCATGTTTTGGCCAGGAATGAAGAAAGCTGTCAAGTATTATGTTACACACTATGAGTCTTGTCAAAAGGTGAAGGTGGAGTGCAAGAGCCCCAGAGGATTATTACAGTCATTGCCCATACCTAAAAGGAAGTTCGAGGATATCTCCATGTACTTTATTCACGGGTTGCCTCGCTCGCGCTCTGGGAACGATTCAGTTTGGGTGATCGTGGATCGCGTGACAAAGGTAGCCAGATTTATCTATATGAAGAAGGAGACACATGTTGATGTTTTAGTGCGGATCTTTGTGGAGCAATTTGTACGATACCATGGCATGGCAAAGATGATAGTCTCTGATCACGATGGATGTTTTACCTCCAAGGAGTGGAAGGAAGTACAAGCATATCTCGGCTCTTGTCTTACCTTCAGTACAACTTTTCATTATCAAAAGGATGGTCAGTCTGAGAGGACCATCAGGACAATTGAAGATCTTTTGAGACTGTGTGTATTGGATAGAGGAGAACCGTGGGAAAGGCTCTTACCACTTGTAGAATTTTCATACAACAATAGCCATCAAGCTAACATCGGGATGGCTCCACATGAAGCACTTTGTGGTAGAAAGTGTAGAACTCCATTGTCATGGGTGCAGGATGAAGAACCAAAAGTTATGGGGATAAAGTACATTGATGACACAGATGCGGTTGATAGATTGATACGAGACCGCTTGCTTGAGGCTTAAAGTTGGCAGGCAAAGTACTATAATGTGAAGCATCTGATGGTAGAATTTCAAGTGGATGAAAAGGTATTCTTGAAGATCAGGCCAATGCATGGAGTGTCGCGAGTGCGTTGTATGAAGAAGCTCAGCCCGAGATATGTGGGGCCCTATGCTATATTGGAGAGAATAGGCCCTTTGGCCTATTGACTGGAACTACCACCAGAGATGGAAAATTTGCATGATGTCTTCCATATGTCGTCGCTCCAGAAGGCACTACTATGGCCTGACCAATATGTCCCCACTGGAGATGGAGCAGTGGAAACTAATAGATCCGTCCGACTAGAGTCGGTGCGGATAATGGACACCGAGACAAGGAGCTTGCGGCAAAAAAGTGTACCATTGTTAAAGGTCCAATGGTCTAATCACGGGAAAGAAGAATACACTTGGGATCCGGTGGATTTGATGCAAAAGCACTACCCGGAGTTGTTTTCCCAGGGTAAGTTTTAAAAGTTTATTATATTTTTCGTGCTTCACTCCCCCACAACCTTAGCCTGATTTCGGGGATGAAATCTTTTATTTTGTTTATAGGATTTGTAATGTCCCGTTTCGCGCTAGGCCCCTCGCGCGCATTTTGAGTCAAGAGAATTGACTCAGGCTCGGGAAGCATCGAGTGAGTTGACTGGACTCGACGAATTGAGCAGATTTTACTTAGAATAATTCTAGAAACTGAAGGCATTGAGTGCACTCGACGCCATTTGACGAATTATAACTTAGAAGTACTCTGGATGCTGAGGCGTTAAGTGGACTCAACACCACTCAAAGAAATTGTTACTTAGAATATTTTCTGGACTCATGGAATCGAGTGCACTTGACGCTATTCGACGAATAAGATGAGGTGTTGAGTGGACTCAACACCACTCAATGCCATTCGATTAATAAACTGGGGCGTTGAGTGGACTCAACACCACTCAACGCCATTCGACGAAAAAGATGAGACGTTGAGTGGACTCAACACCACTCAACGCCATTCGATGGACTAAGCAGAGGCATTGAGTGGACTCAACACCACTCAACGTATTTTACTTAGAATTATTCTAAGAACTGTCGGCATCGAGTGCATTGAGTGCACTCGACGCCACTCGACGATTCGTCGAGTAAAGGGAAGTGAACTCAACGCTTTTAACTTAGATCCATTCTGGTTGCTGATGGCATTGAGTGAATTCAATGCGGCGTAGAGTGGTCTCAACACACTCAACGCTTTTGACTTAGAAATTGTGGAATGTTGTTGGCGTTGAGTGGAGTCAACATGACGTTGAGTGGTCTCAACGCACTCAACTCTTTTGACTTAGAAATATTCTGGATGAAATAGGCGTCGAATGCATTAAGTGCACTTGACGCCATTCGACGATTCGTCGACAAAAGGAAGTACACTCGACGATTTCAACTTAGAAGTGCTGTACTTATATAAGGCGTTGAATGATCACGACGAATCTCGACGATTCGTCGAGCGGGTATGCTATACACGACGAATTTGACTTGGCATATTTTAGGCCCACTGTTTCCGATTCCTATACGGTCTGAACCGGAACTTCGGGATTAGCGTCAAATGACTTAAATTGGACGCGTCTTTTCAAAAGGACATATTTAATGTAATAATAGACGGTCCAACAGTTGGGTGACACGTGGCAAAGCAGTCCAACCCTAATTCCTCTTATAAAGGAGATTTATGGAAAACCCTAGCCCTCATTTCATTCTTGCCGAGCCCTAGCTGTTACTTACCGAAACTGACGGAAGAGAAGGAGTAGCCGGGGTCGGATTTCCTGGGAAAGTCTTTTCTTTCTCTTTCCCCATAAAGAACAACACTAACAAGGAGGAAGATGCCGCCAAGGAGAGTGACGAGATCCATGGCCGGAACCTCTAGAAACGAGGTGTGCTTCCTACCCTCCCCCTTGATGCTAAATCTGTAGTTATTTTCTAGGAGAGATGTCAACTCAAAAGAGTTTGACTTGTGAGATGAAGATCTCCTAGGTATAAACCATGTTAGGGCTTGTGCCCTAGAGATTTGATGTTTTCAACCTCTCCTCTCTTCTTGTGAAGATGGTGGACCTGGTTTCGTGAAGAGAAATTGACTAATGAGGGTGAATAAGGGAGGAGGAAGTTCTGTATATAACTTTGAATAAATTTATAAATGAAGAAGATGAACCGATGTCGTTCATCTTGCTTTAAGAGCAGAAATCTATTTTCTGTGCGCATCAAACGTCAAGGCCCTTTTCAGGTATGATACGACCAGATCTGTGCTTTTGACTAAACATGAAAGTCGTAGCCCTTGGAAATACCTTTCCAACGGGTGGTTACCCGTTTTCGCGATAGTTTCAAGACCGTGAAGGGCGCGAACCTCCCTGGCAAGGGGTCTCGCCAAGGTTGGCCCAGTTGGGGGTCCAGCGAGAGCCTTCACGGCCAGGGTTCTCGCCAAGTGGGCCCACGTGGTAGGGCCCGGCGCTCGTAAAGGGGATTACTTTTATTATTATTCACAGACAAAATTACCTTGGTACCCCTGGGATGACAGCGGGATTTGGCTATTGACAGACCCCTCAGGGGTATTTCAGAACTTTCAGGTCAAAGGAAGACTATAAAAAGACCTATAGGGGTTCTTTGGAAAGCAAGCTTTCATTATTCCTCCAACTCTAGTTCTTTCTGAAGAGCTCCTAGCCCAGCAATTGGCTTTGGAGGGGAAGCTCTCAGAGATCTTCCGGGTGTGAGGTGGGACCTCCCAGCTGAGGCTTTGGGTCAGTCTTTTGACCTTAGCAGCTAGTCAAGGGTCGAGATAAGAGAGAAGTAGGCGCCGGCTGCACTTTGGTTTGTGAATATTCGTTGGGGTCAATTTTGGCTTCAACAGTTCTGGTGCGGTGAGCGTGGAAGCAGTCGGTGTAAGAAAATCTCGAGTTAAGTCCCATGGCAGGAGGCGAAGGTGAAGGATCAGGCGCAGGAGGATCCCCCACCCGGGTAGACGACGCGACGAAGAAGATGTTTGAGGACTTCAGGCGAGAAGTCATGCAGACGATCAGCTTGGCCTTCTCGGCAAGGAATGAGTGGGAGACGCCGTAGGTTCCGGTGGAGGTGGTTCTGCTGTTAGGCGAGAACGCTCCAGGGCAGCGCCCTGGGAAGCAGGTCCCGGCGGAGGCAGGCGAGAGGGATGTGGCCGCGCGGGAACTCTTCCCAGGCCAGCGTCCCGGGAAGGAGGTTCCGGTGGACCTGGGCGAGAGGGAGGCGACAGTGCGGGAGCTTTTCCCCGGGAACGGTCTCGCGGATCGGTCTAGTCAGCCGAGGTCGCGGGACATACCTTCTCGCCAGGCAGGGGGCGAGACCCCCTTTAGTGAGCTCATTGTCTCGGCTCCAGTGCCGGAGGGGTTCCGGGAGCCGGACATGACCTACTACACCGGGAAGGACGACCCGGTTCAGCACGTGCAATGGTTCGAGGACGTGGTGTCCATCAGGCAAATGTCGGATGCCTTCAAGTGTAGGCTTTTTTCCATCACTCTGAAAGAGAAGGCCAGGGACTGGTTCCACCAGTTGCCGGCAAGTTCCATCTACAGCTTTGAGGATCTGCGCAGGGGTTTTCTGTTGAGGTTCTCAACTTCGAAGAAAAGGAAGAAGGAGGCTGAGTGCCTGTTCGCAGTAAGACAAAAGCCGGAGGAGACGCTGGGTCACTATGTGGACCGTTTCCAAGAGGAGGTTCTCTTGGTCCAGGAGGTCCCAGGGTATGCGCTGATGCTTGCCTTCACCCTAGGGCTGAGACCAGGGTTTTTCAGCATGGAGTTGAAGAGGGGGCCCCCTCTCTCTTTTGAGGAGCTCATGGAGAGGGCGGCAAAGGAGATAGACTTTGAGAGGGCAAACTCTGCGTTTGCAAGGAAGCTGGCCAGGTTGGCCGAGGATGATGTGAAGGAGCCGGTAGTAGGATGGCAGAGAGAGCAGAGGGAGCAGAGGGAGCCGAGGGAAGATAGGAGAAGAGAAGAGCCCCGACGGCAGGGACAGCAGAATGGGCGGCCAGGGAGCCGAACAACCGACTGGGTTGGAGGCCTCAGGAGGGTCGCCCCCAGGGCCAAGGAGGACTTCAGGGAAGAGATAACTTCCGGGAGCAAAGAAGGATGGAGCAGGGAGGATGGCGACAAGGACCAAGGGGTCATTTCCCACCACCGCAGGAGGCCATGGAGGTTGGAAGAGGAAGAGGAGGAAGAATTCGGGGAGCCGGAAGAAGGGGAGGAGGAGAAGGAAGATGGGGCAGGGTGGCGTTGCCCTATTGTGACTTCCATCAGGAGGAAGGTCACGCAACGGCCACCTGCCCAGAGTTTCTGGAGATAAGAGGGGCCAGAGGGGTCGGGAGGCAAGATCCGCCTGTAAGGATCGTTGAAGTGCAGCGAGAAGAGGCTGAGGACAGGTGTGAAGACAGGGTTGACGTGGGGACCCGAGGAGGGATCAGAGTGATCTATGGGGGAGTGGGGATCGAGGCAACCCGCAAGGGGAGCCTTCAAACCATGTTCCGCCGAGGGGTCGCCTCAACCTCCCTGGCTCCCCCCCCTAGAGGAGAAGATCACCTTCTCATCCGCGGATATGCCAGACTACGAGGATCCGTTCTGCGACGCGCTTGTGATCCAGACAGCGGTAGAAAACTACACCGTCTCCCGGATACTGGTGGATAATGGGAGCTCGGTGAACGTGATCTTCAAGAAGGCCTTCGACGAGATGAGGGTGGAAGGAAAAAGGGTCCTGACTTCTGATGGACCGCTCTTTGGTTTCTCCGGAGAAAGGAAAGAAGTGGAAGGGGGAGTGGGCCTGCATGTGAGGCTTGGGGGCGTCTCACAGAACTGTCGGTTCGTGATCGTAGACGCCCCGAGTAGTTACAATGCCATCTTTGGACGTCCCCTCATCAGCGCCTTTCGCTGCGTACCCTCCTCATACCACCAATGCCTCAAGTTCAACAATGGAGGGGTGCAGGTTAGGATCAGGGGGGATCAGAAGATGGCAAGGCAGTGCTATGTGACGGCGGTTAACACCGTGTCATGGATGGCGGAGGCAGAGGAGTTGGAGAAGGAGATGGCTGAGCAGGAAGGAGTTGAGGAAGGGGAGATAAGCCTGGGAGAGGCGATGGAGGTTGTTGAGGAGATGGCGGAAGTGGAGGAGATTGGCCTAGAAGAGACGAGAGGAGTGACGGATGAAGAAGAGCAGGGGCAGGGGGAGAGCCCGGAGGAGGCGATGGAAGTTGTTGAGGTTGGGGGAGAGGAGCTCGAGTTTGAGCAGGAAGAGGCAAGGGCAAATTGGGGGCGATCGGGGCTGGAGCCGGCCAAAGAAGTGGTGGAGATGGAGGTACTTACAAGAGCGGGGGAGGTGCAAAGGGTTCGGATCAGCGGAGGCTTGAGCCTCGAGGATCAGGAGCGGATGCGAGCCTGCATCCAAAGCAACATCGACATCTTCGCTTGGAGCGCGGCAGACATGCCGGGCATCGACGCGGACGTGGCTTGTCATCGCTTGAACCTGGATCCCAGAGCCCGACCCATACGCCAAAAGATGAGGGCCATCGCCACCAAGCTAGAAGCCCCCATCCGAGAGGAGGTCAAAAAGCTCCTGGACGCGGGCTTCATCTCAGAGATCCAGTATCCAGGCTGGATCTCCAACGTGGTAATGGTAAAGAAGGGAGGAGGAAAATGGCGCATGTGTATTGATTTTCTTTATTAAATAAATCATGTCCCAAGGATTGCTACCCCTTGCCTCGAATCGACGCGCTGGTTGACTCAGCCGTCGGTTTTTCTCTTATGAGTTTTTTAGATGCATTTTCAGGTTACCATCAGATCCGGATGCACCCTCCTGATGTCAAGGATGTTTCCTTCATCACGAGAGAGGGATGCTTCAGCTATAAGATGATGCCCTTTGGGTTGAGGAACGCAGGGGCAACATACCAACGCATGATGGATCGAATCTTTCGAGATCAAAGGGGAAGGAACCTGGAGGTCTATGTGGATGACCTCATGGTCAAGAGCAAGTGTGTTGATTCCCACTTGCGGGACTTGGAGGAAACGTTTGCCACCCTGCGAAGGTTCAAGATGAGGCTGAACCCCTTGAAGTGTGTCTTCGGGGCTAGTCGCGGGAAATTCCTCGGACACCTCTTGACTCCCGCGGGGGTAGAACCTAACCCCGATAAGGTTAAGGCTATACTAGACCTGGGATCACCTCGCAATGCCAAAGAGGTCCAGCGCTTGACCAGGAAGTTGGCCGGGCTAAGCAGGTTCCTCTCTCGGTCAGGGGATAGGTGTTCCTCTTTCTTTAAAGTACTTCGTGGCAACCAAGTATTCGAATGGACGGCCGAATGTGAAGAGGCATTTCAGGGGATGAAGAGGCAACTCTCCCAAGCTCCGTTACTTCAAAGCCCGAAGGAGGGGGAGGACCTAGCCTTGTATCTCGGAGTGGGGGTAGAGGCAGTGAGCTCCGTCTTGGTTAGGGAGGAAGGGAAGAAACAGTTACCCGTCTATTATGTAAGCCGAATCTTAAAAGAAGCGGAGCTTCGATACCCTATTCTAGAGAAGCTAGCATACGCCTTGGTCGTCTTGGCTAGGAAGCTCCGCCCTTACTTTCAGGCGCACTCGATTAGGGTGGTAACCGATCATCCTCTTCGCAAGGTCTTCGAGGGGGTGGAACATTCAGGAAGGTTGGCAAAGTGGTCCATCGAGCTAAGCGAGTTTGATATTTCATTTATTCCAAGGCTCTCCATCAAAGCCCAAGCCGTGGCGGACTTTTTGGCGGATTATGTCACCGAGGCCGAGGAAGAAGAGCCGAGGCCGTCAGAGGCAGGAAGATGATGGTCGATGGGGCCTCAGGAAGACACTCCCTGGGAGGAGGTGTGGTGCTGGTAAGTCCCCAAGGGGTTACCATAGAGCAAGCAGTGGCCTTCCACTTCCCTGTAACCAATAATCAGGCGGAGTACGAAGCCATGATAGCCGGTCTCCGACTGGCAAAGGAGTTGGAAATTCAGGATGTGGAGGCCTTCACAGACTCAATGGTGGTGGCATCGCAGATCTGAGGGGAGTTCGAGGCCCGGGAGCCTACCCTCGCGAGATATCTATCAAAGGTAAGAACTATCATTGGAGGTTTCCGTTCTTTTTCTATTCAACATGTTCCCAGGGAGGAAAGCATGGCAGCTGACCGATTAGCAAAGTTCGGGCCTCGCGGTGGAGGTACCCTAACCGAACTATTTCGGCCAGCCATTGAAGAGGGGGAGTTGATGGAGGTATGTCGGCGGTCCTCATGGATAGATCCGTTGGTGACCTTCTTGACCACAGGGGAGCTGTCGGAGGAAGTCAAGAATGCAAAAAGCTTCAGGCACAAGGCGGCTCACTATCTGATGCTGGATGGGAGCTTACATCGGATGATGTTGTCAGGGCTCCTCGCGAGATGTGTAGCCGAGGAGGAAGTCTCTAGGATTCTGGAAGAGGTGCATTCTGGAGAGTGCGGCAGTCACTCAGGGGGAAGGACATTGGAGGCAAGGGTGATAAGGCAAGGATATTTTTGGCAGACCTTGAGGAAGGATGCAGCTGAGTTTGCAAAGAGATGTCTGAAGTGTCAGGTACATGCTCCCCTCCAGCTCTTGCCCGCCCAAAGGCTTCGAAGTATCACGGCGCCATGGCCTTTCGCCATTTGGGGAATGGACCTAGTTGGGCCTTTTCCTCCAGCTAGCGGGAAGAGGAGATTCCTCCTAGTTATGATCAACTACTTCTCAAAGTGGCTGGAGATCAAAGCTCTAGCCAAGGTTACTTCCCAGGTCATCAGGAACTTCATTTGGGGGGAAATCATTTGCAGGCACGGGCTACCCCAAGCGATAGTGACAGACAACGGTCCTCAGTTCGCCAGCGAAGAATTCATCAGCTTCTGCACCCAATTGGGGATTGACCTCAGGTTTGCCTCTGTTCATCATCCTCGGAGCAATGGCTAGGTGGAAGCGGCGAACAAGATTATTGTCCACTTGCTCAAAAAGAAGGTGGAGAACCTGAAGGGTAACTGGGTGGAACAGCTCCCTTCCGTCCTGTGGGCCTTGCGAACAACCCCAAACACGGCCACAGGGGAGACCCCCTTCAAGCTCTCTCATGGGTGTGAAGCTGTCCTCCCGGTGGAGTTTGAGGTTCGGTCTCCACGGGTCGCGGCTGCAGGAGAAGGAGGTGAAGCTTGGAGGCTAGAAAACGAAGAAGGGTTGCGCCTCTCGTTGGACATGGTGGAAGAGCTAAGGGATGTTGCTACCATCAGACAAGAAGAAATAAAGCGGCGAATGGCCAGGTATTTCGATAAGCACATCAGGGTCAAGCAATTTGTCGAAGGGGACCTCGTACTGAAAAAGGTCGACGTGGCAGGAAGGTCGGCCCCTGTTGGCAAGCTCAACCCCAGCTGGGAAGGGCCTTACATAATAGAGAAGGCTCTGGGTAATGGAGGTTACTACCTCCAGGATGTGGAGGGAAGTACCTTAAGTCATACTTGGAGCGGTGATGATCTAAAGCGCTTCTACTCGTGAAGAGAAAGAAAGATTGTAACGTTGTAAATAACTATTGCCATTTTAATAAGTTCTTTTCAAAATATTGATTCTCTAAGCATGCAATCGCGATACCTTTTGTTTTAACCGGCTATGTCTTCTCATCTTCATGATAGAATAGGTCCGGTTGATGTTATCTTCATCAACACCCCGAGCTCGGCTCGGCCCCAGGTAGACCCGCTGCGCAGGCTCTCATCTAGCTGGCAGGTCCGAAGGCTCGCCTGTGGGGGAGAGGTTTGATCAGCTTCATCGACACCCCGAGCTCGGCTCGGCCCCAGGTAGACCCGCTGCGCAGGCTCCCATCAAGCTGGCAGGTCCGAAGGCTCGCCTGTGGGGGAAAGGTTGGCTCTTACGATACTTTGTTCTTAGCCACTTCTACGACACCCCGAGCTCAGCTCGGCCCCAGGTAGACCCGCTGCGCAGGCTCCCATCAAGCTGGCAGGTCCGAAGGCTCGCCTGTGGGGGAAAGGTTGGCTCTTGCGATACTTTGTTCTTAGCCACTTCATCGACACCCCGAGCTCGGCTCGGCCCCAGGTAGACCCGCTGCGCAGGCTCCCATCAAGCTGGCAGGTCCGAAGGTTCGCCTGTGGGGGAAAGGTTGGCTCTTGCGATACTTTGTTCTTAGCCACTTCATCGACACCCCGAGCTCGGCTCGGCCCCAGGTAGACCCGCTGCGCAGGCTCCCATCAAGCTGGCAGGTCCGAAGGCTCGCCTGTGGGGGAAAGGTTGGCTCTTGCGATACTTTGTTCTTAGCCACTTCATCGACACCCCGAGCTCGGCTCGGCCCCAGGTAGACCCGCTGCGCAGGCTCCCATCAAGCTGGCAGGTCCGAAGGCTCGCCTATGGGGGAAAGGTTGGCTCTTGCGATACTTTGTTCTTAGCCACTTCATCGACACCCCGAGCTCGGCTCGGCCCCAGGTAGACCCGCTGCGCAGGCTCCCATCAAGCTGGCAGGTCCGAAGGCTCGCCTGTGGGGGAAAGGTTGGCTCTTGCGATACTTTGTTCTTAGCCACTTCATCGACACCCCGAGCTCGGCTCGGCCCCAGGTAGACCCGCTGCGCAGGCTCCCATCAAGCTGGCAGGTCCGAAGGCTCTCCTGTGGGGGAAAGGTTGGCTCTTGCGATACTTTGTTCTTAGCCACTTCATCGACACCCCGAGCTCGGCTCGGCCCCAGGTAGACCCGCTGCGCAGGCTCCCATCAAGCTGGCAGGCCCGAAGGCTCGCCTGTGGGGGAAAGGTTGGCTCTTGCGATACTTTGTTCTTAGCCACTTCATCGACACCCCGAGCTCGGCTCGGCCCCAGGTAGACCCGCTACGCAGGCTCCCATCAAGCTGGCAGGCCCGAAGGCTCTCCTGTGGGGGAAAGGTTGGCTCTTGCAATACTTTGTTCTTAGCCACTTCATCGACACCCCGAGCTCGGCTCGGCCCCAGGTAGACCCGCTGCGCAGGCTCCCATCAAGCTGGCAGGTCCGAAGGCTCGCCTGTGGGGGAAAGGTTGGCTCTTGCGATACTTTGTTCTTAGTCACTTCATCGACACCCCGAGCTCGGCTCGGCCCCAGGTAGACCCGCTGCGCAGGCTCCCATCAAGCTGGCAGGTCCGAAGGCTCGCCTGTGGGGGAAAGGTTGGCTATTGCGATACTTTGTTCTTAGCCACTTCATCGACACCCCGAGCTCGGCTCGGCCCCAGGTAGACCCGCTGCGCAGGCTCCCATCAAGCTGGCAGGTCCGAAGGCTCGCCTGTGGGGGAAAGGTTGGCTCTTGCGATACTTTGTTCTTAGCCACTTCATCGACACCCCGAGCTCGGCTCGACCCCAGGTAGACCCGCTGTGCAGGCTCCCATCAAGCTGGCAGGTCCGAAGGCTCGCCTGTGGGGGAAAGGTTGGCTCTTGCGATACTTTGTTCTTAGCCACTTCATCGACACCCCGAGCTCGGCTCGGCCCCAGGTAGACCCGCTGCGCAGGCTCTCATCTAGCTGGCAGGTCCGAAGGCTCTCCTGTGGGGGAGAGGTTTGATCAGCTTCATCGACACCCCGAGCTCGACTCGGCCCCAGGTAGACCCGCTGCGCAGGCTCCCATCAAGCTGGCAGGTCCGAAGGCTCGCCTGTGGGGGAAAGGTTGGCTCTTGCGATACTTTGTTCTTAGCCACTTCTACGTTACAACGAGCTCGGCCCGGACCCCGGTAGACCCGCTACGCAGGCTCCCATATAGCTGGCAGGTCCGACGGTTCACCGGCGGGGTAGGGGTTTAGTTAGTTGGAAGATGTGGACGGGGTCCTGGCCTGGACCGGAGGCAAGGCCCTAAGGGTCCCAGCTAGTAAGGGTCTCGGCTCAGAGGTCTCGGCCAATAAAGGTCTCGGCTAAAGGGGGTTCTCGCGAAAGAAGGCTCCCGGCGGACCTGGACAGGACGACTCAATCGATAACGCAGGGTTCCCGCCTAATTGATCTCTAAGGAGGGTCACCCAAAAGAGACTAAGGGACTCGGCGGAAGCTCGCGCGGGAGCGATTCGGCAGAATAATATACTTTCAAGCACACATTGACAATGAGAAATGAAACATTACTTTACATAAATTAATTACAGAAGTGAGGAGCTCCTCGCTCATTACAAAAGGGTATTCAACATAAAAGGCATTTCAAAGAGACGCGCTGTAGTTCCCGCTGGTGCTCTGGCTCGAATCCTCGTCAGAGCTCGCCTCAGATGTCTCGCCAGCAGCGGTGGAAGACTTCGGGATGTCTGAGGGAGGCGAGTCAGGTGCGCCTGGAGGTTTTGGAACTGGATCGTAGAGCCAGGGGAGGAGCTTGCGAGCGTCGAGGTTTGCGCCGTCTTCCCGAAGCAATTGGACGTCTCGCAGCGTCTCGAGCGTTAGCTTGACGGTTGCCTGAGCGTTGGCTTGCAGCAACTTGTCAACATCGTACTCTGAGAGGTAGCGACTCCTCAGTCTTGCGTCTAGCTCCGGGGGCGGGACCTTCGTCGCCTCAGCGCGAAGCTGTTCCCTCAGGAGGACGTTCTCGCAGCGCATGCTGGCCAGCTCCGCGCGTAGCCCCCTGACTTGGGCAGAGTCCTGTGGAAAAGAAACAATTTAGAAACATTGCGCAGCCGTGACTTCGAGAAGCAAGAGCAAGGGTTTGGGAAGGTCTCGCTTACCTCGGCTGCAGGGCGCAGAGACAGCGCCAGTTGCGTGTCCGCCAGCTCCTGCTGAGCTCTCGCGAGCTCTTCCCCCACGGTGTGCGCTCTGGCCACCGCCTCTTCCCTCGCCTTGTACATATCAGCAAAATTCTTGTCTATGTTGATGTTCCGGCGAGCGCACATATGCGCGAGCTCGAACCCGCGCAATAGGGCCCGGATGGAGTCGAAGGCCAGGAGCCGGGTTGACATCTGGTCGAACACGCTGGCATCCTCCCGGCTGTAGAGGCCATAGCCAAGCGAGAAGGCCTCGCCGGTGACCTCATCTTGCTCCGCCCAGCTGGGAAGGAGCGTTGAAACCTCGATCTTGTTGAAGTCGGGGTCCCATTGGAGCAGAGGCTTCCCCTCTGCGTCGGCGTACTTCACGCCGAGACCGAAATTTCTGTGCCCTTTCGGCACCTCCATGGGCGAAGTCCGAGCGGAGGTCTCGGCAGCAACCACTTCTCCTCCAGCCTCGCTTGCGGCCGGTGGGTTCCCGGCGGAAGCCCCGGCGCGGCTCTCGGTAGCGGCATCCATCTCACTGGCCCTCTGAAGGATCGCTTCGAAGGAACTGCCTTCGGGAGGAGGTTGGACGGGCGAGACCGCCAACGATTTCCCTTTCTCGGCAGCGGAAGGCTTGGGTCTTTTCAACGTTCGGAGGGGAGGAATGGTGACCTTCCGCTTCTTGGCTGTTGGTGGCAAAGGAGGGGGTTGATCTTTTCGGCAGGCGCTAGCACTAGCCTCCGCGAGTGCGAGAGAGCCTCTCGCGGCCAGACCCTCGGCACCCTGGGTTTGAGCGAAGGGTTGGCGCAGGGGGACCTCTTGTTCTCCTGCAAAGTTGAAATACGTTAGCGCAAGAAGATCCTGACGAGAAATCAAATTCAGGGCGAGACCGTACCTTCGCCCGGGAGGACGGATGGAAGGGAGTCGACGTCTCGCCGGAGGTAGAGAACGTCGAACTCCTTGGTTCCAAAGAATTCTAGGATTGCGCTCTCGCGCGATCCTAGGGTGGGAGGTTTGTAGGCGGCGTTCTCGTATTGAACAGGCTGAAGCGGGACGCTGCCGAAGTCTCCGCTGACATAGACGAACTTCTCGCCCCAGTGATGGTGCTTGTTGGCGAGACCGGTGGTCTTGAGCAGCTGCCCGGAGAAGAAGACCACCCCTCCCTTGGCGCGGAAGTTGAACAGCTTCCGGAAGATTGGTAAGCTGAACTCGATCCTCTCGGATCGCATGTAGCATATGAATGCTATAAGGATCGTGACCGAGTTCGGGTTCAGTTGGGCGGGAACCACCCCATAGTAGCGGAGAGCAAGCCGAACCTCCGGCCAAAGGGGAAGGCGTAAGCCCACCTCGAAATGCTCGAGGGGAATGGCGAGCTCTCCCGCCCCCGGAGTATTCACCTTATCGTGATTACCCGGGTTCCGCGCCGAGAAGCCAGCGGGAACGTAGCGGCTGACGATCAGGTTATACTCGTCTAAGGTGAGCGTGCAGGAAGGGAAGAGGTGTTTTCGGAAAGCTTCCGCGCAGTGGGCGCGACCCTCGTTCTCGCCAGGCATAGTGGGTTTGTGAGTAAAAGCGAGAGCTGAAGAGGGGTGGAGGCGGGAGCAAGAATGCAAAAGCAAGGACAGAGAGTTAGGGTTCCGGATCGAAGAAGTAAATGCGGTTGGTGGACTCCTCTATTTATAGGGAATCGGGATCGTCATGGCTCCATTCGATGGAGAGAGAAAATGACGGCGGAGTACAACTGTCATGATCTGGGCTAACGACACCTCGATTTTCCCCCCTCGGGATGACAGCGGCCAACGGTCGTCCCTGGTTTTTGGCGCAATCATTCAGTCACAGCGCAAGCGTCCTAGCTCCTAATTGGCGCAAGCATCGTAATTCAAGCACACTCCTAAAATCGCAACACAATGAAAAAGACAGTGGTAACAACGAGGTTCTCGCTAGCTAAAGCTGGATAAATTTAATTGGCAATAATGTTTATTACAGAGATACATTGAGATTCAAAGAGGGAAGGCTAATAGGGCTTCCAGCTCCATCATCCTCGTTCTCGCCGCCTAGTTCTTGGGGGCGCCAACGGGTTGAAGTAAGACGATAGGGTGGTACACCCAAGGTTGATCCGCCTGACGTAATCCCGGATCTGTGAGATGCACCTCCCTGGCGAAGACTCGGCAGAAGGCCCTCCCGGGCAATCAGTCTCGCCCAAGAAGAAATCCCGCTCCAGAGCCTCCAGCCTCTGCTCCACGGATTCGCGGAATGCTTTCGCCGTGGCAGTATGGGCACGGTCTCGCCGGATAAGCTTGGCCAAAATAACCGAGATCTTCCTCCTTCTCCCCTTCGCGCTCCCAGCACTGTTCAAGGTTTCTTCTATCTCGCCAGACGAAGGGAGAGGGGACTCTTCATCTCCTTCTTCCGCTTCTTCTTCTTCCTCTTATTCTCCTTCCTCGTTGACTCACGATCGCAAACCAGGATCACCTGCGAAAGAAACGTGCGAGAATTTTGGTTAAAGCATGGCGATCAACGGTTTTAAAAGGTCTCGCATACCTGCGGTTGGGCGAGAACCGTCAAGCGACGTTGGACGAGAAGGCCCGGCCCCTCCGTTGGTTCCGTAGAGGAGGTGGAGAGGCTTGCCCAGCCCCGGGCGAAATGGCTTGCGCACGATGATCCCGGCCTGGCCGGAAGCATGAGGGGAGTTGTCTTCTCTCAAGGGACGATCAGCATCCTTGAGAGTAGCGGAAGGTTCAGAAGCCGCCCCTCCCGCCTGCAGGATAGGATTGGCCACCGCAGGAGGCACTTCAACGGTTCTCGCTTCATCTTCCCGGGTGATTAGACCCGGGTCGGCGGGAGTTGGCACTGCGAGAAGACAGTTCAGAAAAGAAAGGGTCGGGTTGAAATATTGACAAGGGAAAATGTACCTATCGTTCCGGTCTCGGCTGGAGGAATCCTCTCCGAGACCCGCACTTGATCCTCAGGGGGATGAGCTGGCATGTTCGGGGAAATCGACGGAATCCCGGCGCCGTCATTTGGAGCGAGGTCCTGCGAAAGATCGCTTTAACCGTTGGTCCCATGGCGCATTCGACTTGGTAGGTATGATCAAAAGGCATACCTTTCGCGGGGAAGGATCCCTCACAGAATTCGGAGTGGGAGGGGGATGATCCCTGTTCTCACGAGAGAGGTCCCGCCGGACCACCTTCGCTCTTTTCCTTTCCTTCTTCTTCGGCTCGGAAAGCCCGGCGGTTGAAGCTTTTCTTGCCAACCAAGGAGCCACCGCTGCACAGTTAGCCAGGGCCCGCGCCTGGGCAGCGGCTAACCGGTCTTGAAGGGCTTGCGGGAGTGGTTTGGTAGTACGCTCGGGAGGCATGGTAAGCTCGCGCGAAAAACCCTGAGGCGAGAGCTCAGTTGTAAAACAGTATTTCAAGGGCGAGGCATATGGTCGCCTATCGGTGCATATTTATAGCCACAGTAGGACCCACCAAAAGATTCCCCTGGTTAGCTGGCACGTGTCCAGCGAATATTTTGGGGGTTGGACTTGTCTTGTCGAGCGCAGGGCTAGCTCGAAAAGAGCGGGGATTGTGTACAACCCCATATTCGCTGGGAGGGACCCAGAGGCTTTAGTAGTCAGGATTGGGCTAGCCTCAGGCTAGTCTCAGGTTAACCCTAAGGCATACTTGTAGAGTTCTCGTCCTGTAGGAGCTCCCTCCAAGGGCAGGGAAAAGATGGAGAGGCCAAGGCAGATAGTCGAGCTCTCGGCAGGAGGGATCGTCGGCCGACCAAGGCAGATAGTCGAGGTCTCGGCAGGAGGGATCGTCGGCCGACCAAGGCAGATATTCGAGCTCTCGGCAGGAGGGATCGTCGGCCGACCAAGGCAGATAGTCGAGCTCTCGGCAGGAGAGATCGTCGACCGACCGAAGCAGATGGTTCGACCACGGAAGCTTCCGCCTTAGGGAAAGCTCCCGCCCAGGGCAGGCGAGAAGGCCCTAAGTAAGCCTTCAGTCGCGATAGTTTCAAGACCGTGAAGGGCGCGAACCTCCCTGGCAAGGGGTCTCGCCAATGTTGGCCCAGTTGGGGGTCCAGCGAGAGCCTTCACGGCCAGGGTTCTCGCCAAGTGGGCCCACGTGGTAGGGCCTGGCGCTCGTAAAGGGGATTACTTTTATTATTATTCACAGACAAAATTACCTTGGTACCTCTGGGATGACAGCGGGATTTGGCTATTGACAGACCCCTCAGGGGTATTTCAGAACTTTCAGGTCAAAGGAAGACTATAAAAAGACCTATAGGGGTTCTTTGGAAAGCAAGATTTCATTATTCCTCCAACTCTAGTGCTTTCTAAAGAGCTCCTAGCCCAGCAATTGGCTTTGGAGGGGAAGCTCTCTGAGATCTTCCAGGTGTGAGGTGGGACCTCCCAGCTGAGGCTTTGGGTCAGTCTTTTGACCTTAGCAGCCAGTCAAGGGTCGAGATAAGAGAGAAGTAGGCGCCGGCTGCACTTTGGTTTGTGAACATTCGTTGGGGTCAATTTTGGCTTCAACACCTTCGTTATAGATGTCTTGTGGTTTAGGTTGTGGTTTTATATGTATTAAAGGTATTTTTTGCGGCCATGGTTGGCTATGAATCTTTTGACCCTGGTGTATTTGTGACTGTGGGTGTGATAGCGGAGAGTTCTCCCCCCACAGGTGCCGTTTTTTTCCCGGTTTGGGTGTGTCAAGGTATAAGGCCACCTTCTGTTTGACCCCAGTGGGTTTGTGACTATGGGTGTGCTGGCGGAGGGTTCTCCCCCACAAGTGCCGGTTTTTCCCCGGTGTTTATGCTCATTTTACCATGGGTCTGCTATATGTAATTATGTACTCACTTATGTACGTGTCTTCGAAGCTTAGATCTTTTTTACACACTTGGTGCAAAATTTGGGATGTGTAACCCTTGTGAGCTCTTTCTCACTTTGATCTTATGATTTAATATTGATGATTTCCATGCAGCTTTTCTTTTCCTGTTTGGGTGGTAACTCTTCTACTCTTTTGTCTTTTTGTCCACTGACAGTTTCTTTTGCCACTTGTATTTCTTGCTTGTGTTTTCTTCTTTTGAATGCCTCAGGTTCAGGTTAGTAGTCGGTTGAGCAGCTAGGTTTGGTGTTTGCTGGTGGTTGCAGCGGGTTTTCCTCACCGTCATAAAGTAGTTGATGTTTCCTTTTTAGTACAGACATACATACTTTCAGTTGGTTCGTGTCAGGTTGTTGACGTCCAATGGTGGTTTTCTCGTAAAATGTTAAGTATTTTTGCTAAGTTGCTAAGTTTACCTCTTTGTGGTTGTTTTTACTTGCTCTCTGGGAAGATTTTATGCTAGGTTGCATGTTAGGTATTTTAAAATATAAAAATGATTATTACTATTACCTCATACATGTCATGTTTGAAATCTAAATCACTAAATTTAACGGTCGTAAAAGTTACTTTCATATTTATTATAAATCTAGAGTCTTGCATACCATGAGTTGTCCTCTGGGGATGTTTATACTCATGTAGCACGTCTAATATGGTAAATAAAGTATTTTTCGCAGTGTATAACTATCTTTTTCTCGTGGACTAGATGAGCCACTGAGTCGAGTGATACGACTAACCGTTTAAACTTTAACTAGATTTTCTCCAAATAGCTCACAGACCTTTCATAAAAGTGTTAAGTTAGAGTTTTGCCAGAGCGTCTGTAGTTTTTCTCCGAGTGCGCGAAGGCCTGTCGTTCGCCGTGTGCCAAGTGTTCTCTCACCACAAAGCTGTAACGAGAGGTGGCATGTCACCCTCGACATCACAAACAAGCTGTAACAAACAGAGAATAGTGGACTTTGACCGGCACAGATCCGGTCACTTGGTTTTTTTCAAGTTGAGAGGTTTTTCCACGTTAAATCCGCTTGTGTACAATCGACCTACTCTATTGACTGTGTGCGTGCTCAACCGTTACGAGAGCTAAGCCAGTCCAGGTTATTTCGATCCAACCGGGACATCGAGTTAGACCGTGAAAACACCATTGCATAGAATTTAATTAATTATGTTCATATCCATCTTGCACGTATAGATCACACAAGATTATTTGATTTTATTGATCTCATTTCGTGAATGCCTGTGTACTGTGAGCTTCATATATATTTCAAACAATGAAGCCATATAAAAGTTTAGCCAGTGTATAGCCTGCTAGCTGAGGTCGATATAATAGTTATACGTGATAATTTAGCTTTGAAGGCCCGACACTCTTGTTTTGGTTAATCATTAATTGTCCGTGGGTTAATATAAAATATTAATTCTTCTACCTAATATTTACGTAAAGTTTTTAATTAAGAATATACCTACTAATTGTTGGAATTTGTGTTGATAGTTTGACTGGGCCCCACTGCATGGGGAAGTTATTATGTTTTGTATATTTTGTTTTGTAGCGGAAGAGAGAGAAGTAGCTTGTTGTGGGCATTTATTATGGATGCTACGTGTCCTGTTTTTATTGATGTTAGTAGCCTATATAAAGGCAAGCCTTGTACATTTTTTAGTGTGAGAAATAGTGAGAAAAGGATTCAAAATTTCCTCTTCCAGTTATTCTTCTGTGAACAGGAGCGAGAGGGTGGTTTTTATTTCCCGCAGGAAATAGTGGTAAGTGAGAGATAGGGAGAGTGAGTGAGGCGAGAGATATAGAGAGAGAGAAGAGAGAGATTGGAGAGAAAAAAAACAAGAAAGAGAGAGAGATTGGCGGGAGAGAGTGCGAGAGAGAGAGTTTGGCGGAACCATCTCGCAGCAGGCTCGGGGTGGCAACTCGCGGGAAGAAAGTTTGCTGGAGCCGCAGCTCGCAGCCACGTTCATCTCGCCGAAAAGGGCCTCGCGCCATTGCCGCGTGCTAGCCTCGCGCGGGACATCTCGCCGGATGTACTCGCAGCTCGCACTCGCCAGATAGAGGTGGTCTCGCCGGAGTGTGTAGTAGTTAGTCTCGCCGTTGTGTGTAGGTGGAGCTCGGCCGGGTTTGTGTCCTGCGCAAAGAGTTCTCGCAGGCCTGTTTTTCAGTGGTGTGATTGTACTCGCTATTTCCTTGTCGAGTGGAGTAGAGGTCTCGCCGGCCAGTCTTGGTGGAAGCTTTGTGGAAGAAGAGGTGTTTTGTAGTTTTGAAGTTGTTAGTAAGGACCCATCAGCGTTTCCCAACAAGTGGTATCAGAGGGAGGTTAGACCTCCGAGAAATATTTGCGAAGAGAAGAAATGGAGATGGGAAGTGGGATGCCGGGGCAAGTTCCCAAGTTGAGCAAAACGAACTATGGGAACTGGAGCATCCAAATGAAAGTACTACTAGCCTCCAAGGAGTTGTGGGAGGTAGTAGAGGATGGAGTTGAGAAGCTGATTGCTGAAGCAGAAGCTGCGTTGACGAACGCTCAGAGGGTGGCGTGGAGAGAAGCCAAGAAGAAGGACAAGAAGGCGTTGTTCATCTTGTACCAAGGGGTGGATGAAGCTACGTTTGAGAAGATCTCGGACGCCGAGACTTCAAAGGAAGCTTGGGAGATTTTGCAGCGCTCCATGCAAGGAGTAGACAAGGCCAAGAAGGTGAAGTTGCAATCCCTTCAAGCACAATATGAGATGGTGCGGATGCAGAGCTCGGAGAAGGTTGACGACTATGTGACCCGTCTGCAGACACTCACAAATGAGATGAAGAGAAACGGGGAGACGATAGACGAGGTCAGCTTCATGGAGAAGCTCCTGTGTTCTATGTCTAAGAAGTTTCGACACGTGGTGGTGGCCATCGAAGAATCGAAGGACCTCACAGTGATGACGGCGGATGAACTGATAGGCTCGCTACAAGCACATGAGTATCAGATGGTGCAAGATGAGGAGGAGTCGAGTGGCTTGGGGAAAGCACTTCAGACTCAACTCAATTTTGTAGAGAGCTCAGGAAGAGGAGGAGGCCAGCGTGGTCGTGGCTACCAAGGAAGAGGTAGAGGAGGAAGAGCTGGAAAAGACTTCGGGAGAAATCAGTTCAACCAGGGAGAGGTAGAGCAACATCATGGTTGGAGGCAAGATGTAGGAGGTAGAGGAAGAGGCCAAGGTAGAGGTCAAGGCAGAGGACAGGGAAGAGACCAGGGAAGAAGTCAAAGAGGAGGAAGAGATATGTCCCAAACTCAGTGTTACAACTGTAACAAGTTTGGACATATGAGTTACGATTGCTGGGCTCCCAGGAAAGGTGGTGAATCCAACCACTATGCGGAGGCTAGCAACACGGGTGGAGACCCGATGATGTTCCTTACCATCCAAGGCGCTGCAGGAGGGAGGAATGGAGTGTGGTACCTAGATACTGGAGCTAGTAACCACATGTGTGGTGAGAAGGAACTATTCACCAGCCTTGAGCCGAATGGAGGAGATGTCAGTTTTGGCGACGCCTCGAAGATCTCTGTGAAGGGAAGAGGAGTGATCGCGGTGATGATGAATGAGAAGGAGGCGCTCATCAACGACGTCTTCTATGTGCCGGGCTTGAGGAGTAACATCGTAAGTCTCGGACAGCTGGTGGAGAAGGGCTATCGTGTCCTGTTGAGGGATAGCACCTTAGCGATGAAGGATAGCCAAAGAAGAGAGGTGGTGAGAGTGAAGATGGCGACGAACCGTCTCTTCCCTCTAAGTATGGATGCCAAGGAGACGGCATGTCTTGCGAAGACAGGAGAAGAGGAGGAAGCCTGGCTGTGGCACCACCGGATGGGGCATCTGGGGTTCACAGGCCTGAAGTTGTTGTCTGGATCTAAGATGGTGGAAGGGCTGCCTATGATCACACCTCCTCAAAGGGTCTGTGAGGCATGCACGAAGGGGAAGCAAAGAAGGGAAACTTTTGAGGGAGGAAAGTCTCGGAGAGCTACAAGGCAACTGGAGCTAGTTCATTCGGACATTGCTGGTCCATTTGAGATGACCTCAATTGGAGGTAGCAGGTACTATATCACGTTCACCGATGACTTCAGTAGGAAGTGTTGGGTGTACTTTCTAAAAGAGAAGGCCGAGGCTCTGGACAAGTTCCGAGAGTTCAAGGCGATGGCTGAGAAGGAAGTTGGGCAGCCACTGAAGGTGCTCCGGACAGATAGAGGTGGGGAGTACACCTCTAGGCTGTTTGATGACTACTGCAGAGAATGGGGGATCTCACACCAGCTGACGGCGGCATACTTGCCTCAGCAAAATGGAGTGGCGGAAAGTGAGAGGTCTAAGTTGTTAGCCTAAATCACCTAGAGGGGGGTGAATAGGTGAAATGCGTGTCAAATGCGGAATTAAAAACTAACACAGCAAATATCAAGCAATCACAGAAGACAAGAGATTTATAGTGGTTCCCCAATCTTGGGTACGTCCACTTTCCTCACCGATCTAGCAAATTACTAGACTCGGCTACTCCACTATCTCGGATTGAAAACAATCCTACACCTCGGAACCACGTTCCTACAAATCTCGATCCCAAAACGGATCTACAAAAACTCGGAAGACAAAACTTCCTACAAGTCTCGGAGAAGAATCTCCTACAATGAAATTTGGTTTGAATATAAAAATCAAAACAACAATCTCAGATCTGGATCTGTCTTCTTCTTTAGGAACTTCGGCTAGATCAGAAAACGTAGAAGACGACTAGAGAAAGATCCACGAATCTGAGATCTAGAACCACCTCGATCGAGAAAGTAGATCTGGAATCTTCAAGGCTCGGCAAGATCGAGTGATTCTCTTTCTTCTGGATCGCTGGAGAGAAGATCGATGAAGACGAAGGTGGCGATCCAAACTTTTCTTCTTCTTCCGTGAACGGCAATGGCGGCGGCGTGAAATTAGGGTTCACGGAATTCCTCTTTCTTAAAAAGAATATTTCTGTAATAACGCTTGAAAAGTCATTTCTGAAAAGACCTATTTATAGGTGGGTTCCAACGGTCATAACATTGATTAATGATGACACGTGGACCAATCAGAATTGACAGATTCAAAGTACTTATGATGAAAATGGACTTAGAATAATTCTGGAGAAGTTGACTGCGATACTCGAGTAATGGAGGATATACACAAGTATGGAGAGATGGATTACTCGAGTAGCAAGAAGCAGTATACTCGAGTATAGAAAGAGAGAATTACAGGAGAGAAGAATGAATTACTCGAGTATCAAAAATGGTATACTCGAGTATCAGAAGTGTATACTCGAGTAATAGAAAAGTATACTCGAGTATCAAGACGATATACTCGAGTATCAAAAGGCTAAACTCGAGTATCAGAAAATATACCTGAGAAACGTTTATATCAGAGTCAATTACTCGAGTATGGAAGAATTTACTCGAGTATCAAAAATCAATTACTCGAGTATGAACATACTTACTCGAGTATCAGAAGATATACTCGAGTATCAGAAAACACTTACTCGAGTATAAACATACTTACTCGAGTATCAGAAGATATACTCGAGTATCAGGAAACACTTACTCGAGTATAAACATACTTACTCGAGTATCAGAAGATATACTCGAGTATCAGAAAACACTTACTCGAGTATAAACATACTTACTCGAGTATCAGAAGATATACTCGAGTATCAGAAAACACTTACTCGAGTATAAACATACTTACTCGAGTATCAGAAGATATACTCGAGTATCAGAATATATACTCGAGTATCAGAAAACACTTACTCGTGTATTACAAGGAAATACTCGAGTATAAAGGACTTAGGAAAATTCTAAGAGGAAATTTGCTCCAATGCTTCTGTCCATCAATCCAAGTGCATGAAGGAAGTGTATCCCAATAGAGAGGCTATACATGGGCCAACACTTTGGATCACACAATGAGGGATTACATTGTATGGTCCTGTGTTTGGTGACCCATTATAGACTGACATTGGTCTACACTTGGCAATTAGAACCTGCACACATACGACTTAAACACAGCATCAAATACACCTTAATTCATCTTAGTTCAAGGTCTGACCTCCTACAAATCTGAGGTATTGTGGAGACAAATCCCAACAATCTCCCCCTATTTGTAGATGTCAGCACTCTCTATACTAAGGTGAATTGCTTAAGAGTAAAAGAACAGCAAGCATATAACAGGAGAATAAGCTTAACTAAAGCAGAGTAAACAAAATATGGCCATAATCAGAATTAAATATATATATATGAGGAAATGTTTTTAAAGCACATAAACAAAATAGTCCAATTCCACTTTCTCAGATCCACTCATGATGGAGCATCCTTGTGCATCCTTTCCCTTTTGAGCTGTTGCCTCTCCAGGTAGCTGTAAGGCTTTGGGAAATAAGTCCTGGGCCTGGGAGGAGCAGCAGGGTTGTTGTGTCCCCAGTTTCTGTCATGGAGTCTGATTTTAATCTGTGAAGCTTCATATGCTTTCCACTCTGAGTAGCTGTAATGATTGTCTCTGTTTTCCCCAAGATCTGTCACTAATTTCAGGGTATCAAGAATAAGGGATTTGGAGGTTGGACTCCAAACCTCTGAGTGAACAATTGCTGGATCTCTTCTGGGTTCAGAACGACTTGCAGAAGCACCTTCACCATACTTTCTTTTCCTTTTAGATGGACCTTGAGAACTGGAAACAAAATCATCTTGCCACAAGTCAGAGTAGTTGAGAGGAGGCTCAGTCAGATCACCCTCAGGTCTAGGAGAGAAGACTGGCACACCACTTTCTGGAATGGTAGCTTGGACAGGGGCATCTGCAGAGGGTTGCTCTTCAAGAGGATTGAGGTGCTGAGGAATGATGGCTGGGTTGAGCTGAGCATTGGGGAAGTTCATGTTATGCAGCCACACAGCAGTATCATAGGTATAAAACTTTACAGATTGAAGTTGAGAGAGAATGTCTGCTTTCATTTCTTTTACAATTCCATCCACTGTAGTTTGAGCCTGTTTAGAGAGAGTTTCAACTTGTTCCTTTACAGCTATTTGAGCTTGCTCATGTAGTTTGTCCACTTGTTCTTTTACAACTTTCTCCCCCTTGCTGATATCTATGTTTAGCTTTGCAATGGCTTCATCTTTGAAGGTGCCCACTTCATTACACACTTTCACAACATTCAGTTCAGCTCTCTCATCTAGCTTGAGCTGGTTGTGAGCTACTGTCTCAGCCTGATTTCTTAGCTCACCAATGCTTGTAATGGTGTGGTCTATGGCTTTGCCTCCAATTTGGAACAACCTTTTTAACTCATCAGTATTTGCTTGAATCTCAGCAAAGCCTCTGCTCATCTCTGTTTCAAGAGCAGAGACCTTGGATGTTACTGATTGCAGAGAGGCATCAAAGTATTCTCTCTGTTCTTTGAGCATAAGCTCAATCTTGCTTATTATATCTGAAGAGGAGGGAGCTGAGGTTTGTTCAGGAGCTGAAGCAGCAGGGGCAAGAGCAGAAGCAGAAGCAGAAGCAGTCCAAGGAGGGATTTCTGAGATCACCACTGAGCTGACTGCTCTCTTGAATGGAACTGTGTCAACATCTTCTTCTGAGGGTAGGAGAGAGGGCATGGAGAAATCCAAAGTCCTCAGAGGTGCCTCCACAGGATCTGGAGACATCTCATCATCAGACAGGAGAATATGAGCTGATTTACTAGGCTCACTCTCAGGAGATTGGACTGGGGATTTAGCAGGAGAAGGAGCTGGGGTTCTAGCAGGAGACTGAACTGGAGACTTAGCAGCTGAGTCATTCTGGAAGAGAGGGGCATCTGAGCTGAGCTCATCAATGAATTTGTTGATATCCTCAGCTGTAGACAGAAGGGCTGCTGAGTCTGGAATCTCTGAGTCTGGATTTGCTGATTGAATATCTGCTGGAGGAGGAGAGATTGGAGGAGTGGTAATTCTTACTTCTTCTTGTTCTGGTATTACTGATTGTGAAGAGACCTGATTCTGAGGTAGAGAAGAGGCAGGCTCCCTCTCAACTAATGCACTAGGGGTAGCAGTAGTTTGATGTAGAGAAGGAGATGGAATCCTGTCTTCAGGGAAACTGTTGGCTTGGTGTTGCTCTGAGGTGGCATCAGCCTTGGAGACTTGGGCAGGGTTCATGATCTTGAGGTCATACCTCTGAATGGATGATATTGAGACTTTCTTCATGTGGTGAAGGGGAGTCCCTTTAGAGAAGTCAAACACTGTAGGATTGATCTCATGGAGGAGGAGGGAGATAATCCTGGCAAAGCTGGGATGTTTGACGCTTTCTTTGATCTTATCTAGTATCATCATTCCAAACTGAAACTTCTTCCTGCAGACAATAGCTTGCATAACATCAAAAAGATTTTGTGATACATCTCGAATGGAGTAAGTCTTGCACCAGAGGATTTTGGCAATGATGTCAACTAGAAACTTCCCTTCCGGATTGAACAGAGAGCGGTTCAGGGTTTCACCTCCACCTTCTGGATCTCGACCACAGAATAAGGAGGTGCGGTCGGCATCTGCCTTGTCTAAATCATCTTCTTCGTCGACCACGGGCATCCGAAGCAGAGTGGCGACAGAGGTTTTATCTAACCGAACATCAACTCCCCTTACCTTTGATTTCAGAACTGTACCATTGTGTCTAATCTTCAAGTTTTTGTAGAACTCTTCAACATCAGGAAGCAAAAGGCGGCATGGTTCTTGAAGAACGAAGGTCAATCCGGCCGTGTCCAGGAGAATCAGAAGGTTCTTGAAATCATCGGAGATATCTTCAATGCCATCAGTCACTAATTCCGAGCCGATTCCAAACTTGGAGGAGGGAGGAGCCATCAGCGATTCTGCAATGAGGAAGACGGAAATCTGCGGCGACGGAAGACGAAGAACAGGGTTTCGGGAATACGAACAGCCGGCGGCTACTCGAGTGAATGAGAAGTGGAAAGGACTTTGTCGTTTTGAATATATATATATAAATAATTCTAATTAGGTTTAAAATGAATTAAGTATAAAGACATACCTGAAGAGGCGGCAATTTAGTTGTGCGAATAGAGAGTTTGAAAAATTCCAGAGAAATCCGATTACACGAGAGGAGTTTACGGCATACACGAGTTTTGGATTTAGTATACTCGATTAGGTCATACTATACACGAGTAATCCTTAACATATACTCGAGTATGTACTGAGTATACACGAGTATTAAGTCTTGACGGATATTTCCATACTCGAGTATAAGAAATTCATACTCGAGTATCAATCTGATTACTCGAGTATATGAAGTTCAATACACGAGTATTAAATTCTGAAGACTTTTCATACTCGAGTATAAAGAATGCATACACGAGTATTGATTTGATTACTCGAGTATATTTGACTTGTTACTCGAGTATTCACTATTTCACTCGTGTAAATGTAACTATTCTCGAGTCTCAAATTTCTTGAAGGAATTTCCACTAAAAAAAAATGTACCTTAGAGTATCCAACATTTCTGACCTCTTCTAAATTTCTGAGTCCATCATTGGTCTTCTTTGTTAAGCAGTCCAAGCTCAGTTTTGAAGAATGAAAACTTGGACTCATCCAGCGGCTTGGTGAAGATATCTGCAACTTGCCTGTCTGTGGAGACATACTGTAGATCTATATCTCCATTTTCCACATGCTCCCGGATGAAATGGTAGCGAAGCTCTATGTGCTTGGTCCTGCTGTGGGAGACTGGGTTGTTGGCTATTGCAATTGCGCTGGAAGAATCACAGAACAGTGGAATGTTCTGGAACTTCATGTTGTAATCTTCAAACTGATTCTTGATCCACAAAAGCTGTGCACAACAGCTCCCTGCAGAGATGTACTCTGATTCAGCCGTTGAGATGGCTACACAGTTTTGCTTCTTACTGCTCCAGGAAATGAGTCTCCTTCCGAGGAATTGGCAAGTCCCGGAGGTGCTTTTCCTGTCGTCTTTGCTTCCTGCAAAATCTGCATCTGAAAATCCAATTAGTTCACTATCATTACTTCTTGGGTACCATAAGCCAAGATTTGGTGTTCCTTTGAGGTATCTCAAGATTCGCTTTGCAGCGATGTAGTGAGATTCCTTAGAGTTCACCTGAAATCTAGCACATACACATGTCGAGAACATTATATCTGGCCTGCTTGCGGTAAGGTAGAGCAAGGACCCAATTATGCTTCTGTACTTGGTTTCATCAAAAGGTTTCCCTTTCTCGTCCTTGTCCAGAGACATAGCTGAGGCCATTGGAGTCCTCATAGAGGTTGATCGTTAAAAGGTTAACACCTTGATCTTATCCTTCTAAGTTGTTTTCTGAAAAGTATCAAGCATGAGTAAGACCAAGGATTTTGCTAAACTCCCTATCTGCACCAAGAACAACTTTCCTATGTGGAAGGAAAGAGTAAAGTTCTTCATGGAAGCAGTAGATCCCCGGATCTTCATGATTGTTGAAGAAGGTCCCCACATTCCTATGACTGCATCCACCATAGATCCCACCAAGCAAGTTCCCAAGAAGCTGATGGATCTAGATAAGGATGAGATTGCACTTGTCTCTCTGGACAAGAAAGCCAAAAATATTATAGCAAGTGCAGTGGATGACTCAATGCTGCAAAATCTGATTCATTGCCAGTCTGCCAAGGAGATGTGACAATCCCTTGTGACTCTAATGGAAGGCACTGAAGAAGTGAGGGATGATCGGAGATCCCTTCTGAATCAAAAGTATGAAGCCTTCCGGCAAGGTCATAAGGAAGCCATAGCTGACACCTTTGAGAACTTCTTCAAGATAGTAAATGGCCTAAGAGTGTATGGCCGTGTCTTCACCAACGGGGAACTCAATGACAAATTCTTAAGATCCCTAACCAAGGAATGGGATAATAAGGTATGTGCCATTCGGGAAACACTTACTCGAGTATAAACATACTTACTCGAGTATCAGAAGATATACTCGAGTATCAGAAAACACTTACTCGAGTATAAACATACTTACTCGAGTATCAGAAGATATACTCGAGTATCAGAAAACACTTACTCGAGTATAAACATACTTACTCGAGTATCAGAAGATATACTCGAGTATCAGAATATATACTCGAGTATCAGAAAACACTTACTCGTGTATTACAAGGAAATACTCGAGTATAAAGGACTTAGGAAAATTCTAAGAGGAAATTTGCTCCAATGCTTCTGTCCATCAATCCAAGTGCATGAAGGAAGTGTATCCCAATAGAGAGGCTATACTTGGGCCAACACTTTGGATCACACAATGAGGGATTACATTGTATGGTCCTGTGTTTGGTGACCCATTATAGACTGACATTGGTCTACACTTGGCAATTAGAACCTGCACACATACGACTTAAACACAGCATCAAATACACCTTAATTCATCTTAGTTCAAGGTCTGACCTCCTACAAATCTGAGGTATTGTGGAGACAAATCCCAACAGAAAGGAAGAACCTTACCATCATGAACATGGCGAGGAGCATGGTGAAGGGAAAGGGGTTGCCAAAGAAGTATTGTGCGGAAGCAGTACAGGTAGCAGTGTATGTGCTAAACCGTTGCCCAACCAAGTGCGTCAAGTTCAAGACGCCGTTCGAAGCTTGGTGTGGGAGAAAGCCCAGTGTGAAGCACCTGAGGGTCTTCGGGTGTGTAGCTTATGCTCACATTCCGGACCAGAGGAGGAGGAAGCTGGATGATAGAAGTGAGAAGTGCATTTTTGTAGGCTACGCTCCTGCGAGCAAGGCTTACAAGTTGTACAACCCGGAGACGGAGAAGGCCATTATCTCACGAGATGTGGTGTTTGAAGAAGGAAGCTGCTGGAGCTGGAATGAGGAGGTGAGGAACACCAAGGGGATGTTCTTTGAGGATGATGAGGAAGAAGGAGGAGAAGAGGCTGATGCCGAGATGGGTGGAGCAGAGCCACCATCACCACCTAGCGGAGGTTCAGGGGAGCTCTCACCCCTTACTCTAGTGGTGCAAGTACAAGTGGAGGCGGCTCTGGCGGAGCAAGCACCAGTGGGAGCAAGGACAACCGTCCTCAGCCCAGGATGAGGAGGCTGGATGAAATTTATGAGGAGACGGCACCGACCCTTAACAATTTTTCTCTATATTGTCTTCTGGCAGATGTTGAGCTGTGATCCTACGATGAAGCTGCGAAGGAGAAAAGCTGGAGGAAGGCGATGGATGCGGAGATCGCCTCCATCAAGAAGAATGAGACCTGGAAGCTGATCGTCCCACCTGCAGGCCACAAACCCCTCGGGGTGAAGTGGGTGTATAAGGTGAAAAAAAATAAAGATGGAGGTGTGGAGAAGCACAAGGCGAGGCTAGTCGTGAAGGGCTACCGCCAAGTTCAAGGGGTGAACTATGATGAAGTCTTCGCACTGGTAGCACGAATTGACACCATCCGCCTGATCATCGCCCTAGCTTCTCATCATGGGTGGAAGATCATGCAGATGGATGTGGTATCTGCTTACCTGAACGGGTACCTGGAGGAAGATGTGTACATCGAGCAGCCTTCAGGGTACGTGGTAAAGGGGCAAGAAAGAAAGGTCTTCAAGCTTGTCAAGGCACTCTACGGGCTCAAGCAAGGAGCTAGAGCATGGAATGGGAGGATAGATGCTTTCCTGCAAAAGCATGGCTATCAGAAGAGCCCGCATGAATACGCTCTCTATACCAAGATGGACAAGGATGGAGGCATGATGATAGTGTGTTTGTACGTGGATGACATGATCTTCACGGGGAACAACACAGCTATGTATGAAGAGTTCCGGGAGATGATGAAGAAGGAGTTTGAGATGACAGACTTAGGAGAGCTGAGTTACTTCCTGGGGGTGGAAGTGAAGCAGGGAGAAGACGGGATCTTCATATCCCAGAAGAAGTATGCGGAGGAGATTTTGAAGAAAATCAGGATGGAGGATAGCAAGCCTATCTCCACTCCTGCCGACCCGGGAATGAAGCTGAGCAAGGAGTCGAAGGAAGGAGCGGTGGACTCCACCTTATTCAAGAGCTTGGTGGGTAGTCTACGCTACCTGACCTTCACCCGACCGGACATCATGTATGCGGTCGGGGTGGTGAGTAGGCACATGGAGGAGCCAAAGGAAGACCACTTCACTGCAGCGAAGAGGATCCTGAGGTACATCAATGGGACAAGAGGTCATGGGTTGAAGTACTCAACCGGAGAGGAGCTGATGCTGGTAGGTTACTCGGACAGTGACTACGACGGGGATGTTAATGACCGGAAGAGTACTTCCGGATATGCTTTCAATATGGGAACAGGAGTGTTCTCTTGGAGTTCGAAGAAGCAAGCTACGATAGCTCTATCGTCTTGCGAGGCAGAGTACATTGCAGCTGCGGCTAGCACCTGCCAAGCTATCTGGTTGAGGAATATTCTGGAGAGCCTACATCATGAAGTGGATGAGCCAACGACCATGTTAGTGGATAACATGTCGGCCATCCAGCTCGCAAAGAACCCAGTGCTACACGGGAGGAGCAAGCACATAGAGACGAGGTATCATTTCCTCAGGGAGCAAGTGGAGCTGATGACAGTGCTGGTAGTGTATTGCCCGACCGGTGAGCAAGTTATAGACATCTTCACTAAGGCGCTGAAGGTGGACACGTTCTTAAAGCTCAAAGGCAAACTTGGCATGTGCTGCCAAATTTGAGGGGGGAGTTTGTTGGAATTTGTGTTGACAGTTTGACTGGGCCCCACTGCATGGGGAAGTTATTATGTTTTGTATATTTTGTTTTGTAGCGGAAGAGAGAGAAGTAGCTTGTTGTGGGCATTTATTATGGATGCCACGTGTCCGGTTTTTATTGATGTTAGTAGCCTATATAAAGGCAAGCCTTGTACATTTTTTTAGTGTGAGAAATAGTGAGAAAAGGATTCAAAATTTCCTCTTCCAGTTATTCTTCCGTGAACAGGAGCGAGAGGGTGGTTTTTATTTCCCGCAGGAAATAGTGGTAAGTGAGAGATAGGGAGAGAGAGTGAGGCGAGAGATATATAGAGAGAGAAGTGAGAGATTGGAGAGAAAAAAAACAAGAAAGAGAGAGAGATTGGCGGGAGAGAGTGCGAGAGAGAGAGTTTGGCGGAACCATCTCGCAGCAGGCTCGGGGTGGCAACTCGCGGGAAGAAAGTTCGCTGGAGCCGCAGCTCGCAGCCACGTTCATCTCGCCGAAAAGGGCCTCGCGCCATTGCCGCGTGCTAGCCTCGCGCGGGACATCTCGCCGGATGTACTCGCAGCTCACACTCGCCAGATAGAGGTGGTCTCGCCGGAGTGTGTAGTAGTTGGTCTCGCCGTTGTGTGTAGGTGGAGCTCGGCCGGGTTTGTGTCTTGCGCAAAGAGTTCTCGCAGGCCTGTTTTTCAGTGGTGTGATTGTACTCGCTATTTCCTTGTCGAGTGGAGTAGAGGTCTCGCCGGCCAGTCTTGATGGAAGCTTTGTGGAAGAAGAGGTGTTTTGTAGTTTTGAAGTTGTTAGTAAGGACCCATCAGCGTTTCCCAACACTAATAATCAGTACTCGACTGATTCCTTAATAATTATTTTGCCTGCAGCAGTGCTGCGAATTAATGATTTGCTATAAGATAAAATAATAATATTTCTTAAAAGGTTAGCCAGTGTATAACCTGCTAGCTGAGATTGATATAATAGTTATACGTGATAATTTAGCTTTGAAGGCCCGACACTCTTGTTTTGGTTAATCATTAATTATCCGTGGGTTAATATAAAATATTAATTCTTCTACCTAATATTTACGTAAAGTTCTTAATTAAGAATATACCAACTAATAATCAGTACTCGACTGATTCCTTAATAATTATTTTGCATGCAGCAATGCCGCGAATTAATGATTTGTTAGGAGATAAAATAAAAATATTTTTCTTAATTAATCAAATAATCAAAGGTTGAACCAATTAATATGCACGCTAATTGCATCAAGTTAATCAAACTTCACGTACGTGTGTATATATATACATGTTCAAGTGCTTCAGTTCTTCTCAAACTTAACTAACCAAGAGAAAAATTAATTAATTCCAAACAGCAACAGACACCGCAATGGCCTCTTCTGCAGTGCCCGTGGTCCTGACTGTGTTCCTAGTTTCTTTCTTCCTGCTGAAGGACTCTGTCCTCCTCTGCAGTGCGGATCCAACTGATGGTTTCAGACTTATACCATTAACCGAATCAAATTTTCTGTTGCAAACCGGTGAAAGCAATCGTATGGAATCAAGATGGAGGGACGTCAAAATCTTTAAAAAATAAATACAAAGACACATGAGCTGATGCTATTTGAATGTAATTATCTGTGGATTTAGTCGTGCATGTTAATTAATAATCAACTACCAACTTTGAATGTGTATGTACGTATGTTTGTGAATATAGTCAGTGTGTTGCCCTGTAAAATATTACTATCTTTGTTTAATTACATGATTCTGGTCAGGCCCCTCTAAATTAAATGATGCATTCAATTTATAAATGTCTTGTTTTTCGACAAAAAATATACATCTCCATTGCCTTAATGAGAAATATTTCTTTGAGGTAAGTGCATTATATGGATTAATGACGATGGCTTTACGTTGGAATTGTACCTCTAGAGGTAGCACACATAATTCTAGACCTTATTCTCTTAGGTTCCAATAAGTACGTTGTGCGTTAAGTTTGTGTTCACACAAAAAATGACAATGACATTAATTTAGTTACTTTTTATTGTGTGCAATATGAAAGTATTTAATTTCAAGGATAGCTAATTCACCTAGAGAGGGGGGGGTGAATAAGTTTCTTAATCTCTTGTGACTATCTTTACTTTCCTTTTTAAGGGCTTTGTGAGTTAGTAGTTTTCTGCTTTCAAGAAACACACAACTTGCAACAAAGAAACAACACAGGGAGCACACACAAATTTATAGTGGTTCCCGAGATTATGGGTACGTCCACTTTCCCTCCCACCTTTCTAACAGCTTGTTAGACAAGGAACTTCTCCAATCTCGGCTCTTAAGAGCTTACAACACGATCCCGCAGGACCACTCAGTCTCCTCCAAGACTTACAACTCAGGCACAAGTCTCTACAACTCCGTGATCTAAAGAACACCTACCTCCGACCCAAAGTTCCTACAACTCAAGCTAGGAGGACAGCCCTACCTCAGAGAGAATGACTCTCCTACAGCTCAGGAATAAATGCCCAACCTCAGATCTAAAGGATCCTACAACTCAGGCACAAGTGCCCTACAACTCAGAGAGAATGACTCTCTTACCTCAGACTCAAAAGCCCTATCTTAGATCCAAACTGGATCCTACTCTCAGGCCAAATGCCTACCTCAGATCTGCAACCAAGTCCTACACTCAGATTCAAAATGGATCCTACCCTCAGGCCAAAGCCCTACCTCAGATTAGCAACCAGATCCTACACTCAGATCTACACAGGGATCCTACTCTCAGGCCAAATCCCTACCTCAGATCTGCAACCAGATCCTACACTCAGATCCACATAGTGATCCTACTCTCGGGCCAAAGCCCTACCTCAGATCTGAAACCAGATCCTACACTCAGATCCACAGAGGGATCCTACCTCAGCCATTATAAAATAGGATTACTACTCATATCCAAAAAGGATCCTACACTCGGATCCAAGAATGGATCCTATAGGGAGAAAGGATGGTTGGTATGGTTAATTTGACACCAGAGAGATTTCTCTGTTCCTGCCTCCTGAGATGAGTTTACCTCATCCCTAACTTCTTCTCAGCAACAAGAAACCTGTTCTTCAATAAGCTGCTGCTTATGTTGGAAGTAACTCATGAAACTTGTTTCTGAACTTCCTGAAGAAGACTAATGATTTTACAGATCTTGTGTTCTTCAATCAGCTAACTTGACTGCAGAAACTAGAATGCTCTGCTTCTTCTTATTTCTCATAACTCCCTTCTAAACTTGATGTAGTAGATGAAGTTTGTTGCAGCTAACTTACTTGAACCTCTGGATCAACAGATTTTTTCCTTCAAGCTTCTGCCTCAACAACAATGGCGAGGAAGGAGATGAAGTTCTTTTTATTCAGAATAATCCAAAAGTTATTTTCACCAAGATGATCCTCGTTCTTTTATTACTGAAGATCAACAACTGTATTGAGCATTGGGACCCACATGAATTTATGGAAGTAACTTGCTTTAACAACAAATATCGTACAGTAGGTCTGCGGTGACGTTTGTCGCGTACTGTAGACTTTTCGCAATATTTGAAATCTTGCTGACGTCATTACCTATGGAATTAGTCAAATTTAAGAAATATTAGTATAGGCATAGAGTGAGCAACCTTCACTCAACGCCAAAACACTCACATAGATTTTCTGTCACTAGGCATTGAGTGAGTAAGCTTTACTCAACACCAAAACACTTAGACAGATTTTCTGTCACTAGGCATTAAGTGAGTAAGCTTTTCTTAATTCCAAAACACTTAGATAGATATTTTGTCACTAGCCGTTGAGTGAGTAAGCTTTACTCAATGCCAAAACACTTAGATAGATATTCTGTCACTAGGCATTCAGTGAGTAAGCTTGACTCAATGTCAAAACACTTAGACAGATATTCTGTCGCTAAGCGTTGAGTGAACCTTCATCACTCAACGCAATTGGACTTGGCCAATATTTCATTTACAAAAGCGTTGAGTGTTACTTCTTCACTCAATGCTATCACCCTCAGTCAGCTTAGCTGAAGAGGCATTGAGTGAATAGGATTCACTCGACGCTTTTATCCTTGCACAGTTTCTTAGTAGATAAGGCGTTGAGTGAATAGCCTTCACTCAACGCTTTTGTCCTTGGACAAAATTTTGTGACTGAATGGGGATCAGTCAACGCTAATACCTCTTGGCGTCGAGTGAATAGGATTCACTCAATGCCTCTAAATTTAGCTAGATTTCTTCACTGTCAAGGCAAGGCTTTGACTGACTGGTTTTCTTTCAGCACTTTTTTGTATTTGGCATTGAGTGAATTTGCTTCACTCAATGCCTGTGGACTTGACCACATTTCAATGCATCTGGCGTCGAGTGAGCTTGCTTCACTCAATTCCTGTGGACTTAGCCACATTTCTTTGCATCTGCCATTGAGTGAGCTTGCTTCACTCAATGCATGTGGACTTAGAAAGATTTTTGTCCCGCCACCTGCCTACCTTGTGACCACCTGTCACCATCACTTAAACAAACTATCTAATCATGTTCCAAGGAACATTCTGCACAAATAAAGCTTGTGAAAACGGTTAGATTACACACATGTGTATACCATTATCTATTAGGACTTCTTCAAATCTTGGACATTGGAATCAATGGACCAAACAATCTCCCCCTATTTGAAGAAGTCAAAACCTTAAGATAATATTCTACACTAACTCAAATATGCAACAAATACAGTAAATAACATATTGCATATCATACAAATAATGAACACATATTTGATTAAAATGAAGTTCATTAACAGAAGGTTAATTGTTTTTAGTGTGCATAATACAAAAATCACACATCCTTCAGCCCTCTAAAATAAACTGGAAACACTCTCATGTTTCAGGTTCTCTTATAACAATGACACTGCTTCTGGGCTTCTTGACAGTCTTCTCAGTTGCAGCTTCAGAATTTTAACTTTATGCCTTTGGAAGTAACCGAAGTGTTTTGGAATGTACTATGTAGGCTCAACAACATTTGGAGGCAAGGTGCCAGCATTCATGTCCTTTCTCTATTGCCTTCTTTCATTCTCCCTCTCTTCCATCTTAGCCCACTCAATAGAGCTATATAGCTTTCCTCTCTCAGTCTTTTTGGTCTTTACCTACTCCCATGCTAACAGAATGATGGTCCTTGACTCAGGGATCCACTGCTCAAAGTCGGGCCTAGCTTCCATTTGCTCTCTATATCTTTTCTTGCTGGCTCTGACAACTTCTTCCTCTTCAGTAGTTGTAGATTTACCTTTTTCCTTAAGAATCTGGTCAGCAGTGGGGCTGAATGATGGAATATCAACAACTAGTTCATCCCACTGAGAACCTTCTTCAGCATACTGAGCTGACTGACCTGCATTCATGGCTTCTTGAATCTGTGTAGGGAACATATGGATATTATCATACTAAACTGGATCTATCCCGAATGATCCTCTTATGATATTTGTGACCCATACAACATTCTCAGAGTTGACCTTGATTGTCTCCCTCTCCCCCTTTTTGACTTCTTCAATCAGTTCTTTGGTTTGGGAGAGGCTGGCCTTATTCCTTTCAGATTCAAGATGGTTTACACCAGCTGTAACTTGGTTATTTACCTGTAGCAAATGATCATCCAAGAGCTGGGTGCAAGCATCCATCTTGGTGAAATTGCATTATTTTGTTGATCTCTCAGAGCTTTATCAGAATTGTGGATAGCAAGCATGTTTCCAGCATTAATATTCTGATTTTTTATGTCTGTAACTGTATTTTTGCCCAAATCATCCAGTTTCTCCATGGAATAATCAACAGCAAGGATTTCCCTGGTGAAGAATTGTACAGTTTTGGCCTTCAGCAGATTCACTTAAAACCGGATGGACTTAATTTCCATGGACAACTCATTTCTGATTTCTTTAAGGGCATCATCAACAAAGTGTTCCAAAGATCTTCTTTGCTCGTCCAGTTAGCCTTTCAGCTGTGCTAGAAATGCAGGAAGCATTTCTAACGTCCTATTTCACGCCAGGCCCCTCGTGCGTGTTTTGAGTCAAGAGAATTGACTCAGGCTTGGGAAGCGTCGAGTGAGTCGACTGGACTCGACAAATTGAGCAGATTTTACTTAGAATAATTCTAGAAACTGAATGCGTCGAGTGCGTTGAGTGCACTCGATTCCATTCGACGAATTATAACATAGAAGTACTCTCGATGCTGAGGCGTTGAGTGGACTAAGCACCACTCGAAGAAATTGTTACTTAGAATATTTTCTGGACTCATGGCGTCGAGTGTGTTTAGTGCACTCGATGCCATTCGATGAATAAGCTGAGGCATTGAGTGGACTCAACACCACTCAACGCCATTCGATAAATAAGCTGAGGCATTGAGTGGACTCAACACCACTCAAATCCATTCGACGAAAAAGCTGAGGCATTCTGTGGACTCAACACCACTCAATGCCATTCGACGGACTAAGATGAGGCGTTGAGTGGACTCAACGCCACTCAACATATTTTACTTAGAATTATTCTAAGAACTGTAGGCGTCGAGTGCGTTGAGTGCACTCGATGCCACTCGACGATTCATCGAGTAAAGGGAAGTGAACTCAATGCTTTTAACTTAGATCCATTCTGGCTGCCGATGGAGTTAAGTGAAGTTAATGCAGCATTGAGTGGTCTCAACGCACTCAATGCTTTTGACTTAGAAAATGTGGAATGTTGTTGGCATTGAGTGGAGTCAAAATGACTTTGAGTGGTCTCAACGCACTCAACACTTTTGACTTAGAAATTTTCTGGATGATATAGGTGTCGAGTGCGTTGAGTGCACTCGATGCCATTTGATGATTTGTCGAGTAAAGGAAGTATACTCGATGTTAACATAGAAGTGTTGTAATTATATAAGGCGTCAAGTGATCACGACGATTCGTCGAGTGGGTATGTTATACACGATGAATTTTACATAGCATATTTTCGGCCCACTGTTTCCGATTCCTATACACAGTCTGAACCAGAACTTCGGTATTAGCGCCAAATGACTTAAATAGGATGCGTCTTTTAAAAAGGACATATTTAATGTAATAATAGGCGGTCCAATAGTAGGGTGACGCGTGGCAAAGCGTTTCAACCCTAATTCCTTTTATAAAAGGAGATTTATGGAAAACCCTAGCCATAACTTCATTCTTGTCGAGCCCTAGCTGTTACATGCCAAAACCGACGGAAGAGAAGGAGTGGCCCGAGTCGGATTACCTAGGAAAGTCTTTCCTTTCTCTTTCCCTATAAAGAACAACACCAATAATAAGGAAGATGCTTCCAAGGAGAGTGACAAGATCCATGGTCGGAATTGCCGGAAACGAGGTGTGCTTCCTACCCTCTCCCTTGGTGTTAGATCTGTAGTTATTTTCTATGAGAGATGTCAACTCAAAAGAGTTTGACTTATGAGATGAAGATCTCCTAGGTAGAGACCTTACTAGGGCTTGTGCCCTAGAGATTTGATGTCTTCAACCACTCCTCTCTTCTTGTGAAGAAGGTGGACTTGGTTTCGTGAAGAAAAATGGTCTAATGAGGGTGAATAAGGGAGGAGGAAGTTCTGTATATAACTTTGAATAAATGTATCAAGGAATAAGTTGAACCGATGTCGTTCATCTTGCTTTAAGATGCGTGCAGAAATCTGTTTTTTGTGAGCAACAAACTACAAGGCCGTTTTCAGGTATGATAAGGAAATATCTGGGCTTTCGACTAAACACGAAAGTCATAACCCTTGGAAAGAAATTTCCAACGGGTGGTTACCTATTTTTATACGAATCTTGTAGACTCAGGAATGTCCAGTCAAAGTTGCTATACAGTCAAGTCTTGTGTACATAATGTTCTCCGGTTAGTGTAGAAATGGGTTTGAACTTGGTAGAGAAGTCATATTAGATTAATGTTGAGGTTTGCATGTGGTTTGCTGAACTTAAACTAGTGGTGATTGTTCTAAGCAAATGATTGATGGGATTTAGTTGTTGATCCTTAAGTAAATAAATGGTTTGGTGGAACATGATTATAATAATGGTTTGAAGGAGGTCGACAAACAAATGGTTTGGGTAGGCTAGAGAACAAATAAATAGATATGTTGATTGAACTAATGATATTCCTGTGGAAGCATAATTGATTGTGAAAGCTTGATTTTAAGAAGGAATTGGATATGGTTAATGCATGGCCATGTGATATGATGATTAGATGAATGTGTATAATAATCCACTGCTTAAAGTTGAGTCTCCCTACGGGTAGCAGCGTGGGATTGGTATGTTGTGTAAGGTGGCTTTCCACTTGTGTAAATGATGAACCCTTGTGTGTTAATGTGGAAGGGTTGGAAGTGCGTGTTTGTTTTTCGCACTGGAACGATATGTTGATAAGAGACTCAGTGTGGAGCCCTTGCGTGTGTTTAGTACGGGATCTGAATAATAAAAAAGGGACTCAGTGTGGAGCCCTTATATGAGAAATGCATACGGTGTGAGTTGACATGCGGTGTCATAATCTTGGGTTAAGGATAGTGTGGCAGGTCTACGAGCTCATCAGTCATCACACCGATGAGAGTTGGTAGATAGACTTGCACAGTAGGGCTTTGGTCCTCGGTGCTTATACCCGAGGCTCCTTCTGTGCTAGTGGACGATTAGGCTTTGGTCCTTTGGTGATACGTTCCCTTAGGCTCTTTCCGGGCCACGATGATAGGCCAGCTTAGGGATTCGTTCTTGGTGCACATCTACCCGAGACCCCTCAAATCCGTAGTACGTATGTGAGCATCGCTATTGTGTTCTTAGTGTTGAGGCGTACGGAGGCCTAGGCTTGGTAGTATGAATGCTCGCCTAGTAGTGGAAAAGACTTTTCCACTGTCACCGTCTGGCCACAACGCATGGCGCCTGAGAGGTTAGCTACCTGCTCGAAAAGTGGGAACTACAAGTCTATGTCGACATAGAAATTACATGTATGCGAGCATGGGTGAGTAATCATAAGTCATTCATAACATATCATTGCATCACATAAGATCCTTATCATATAAGTTTGTATAGACACTCTTATATGATAAGTTACTTTTCTGTTATGCCGATCCTTAACTTATATGTCTGTATGTGCATTCATAGAAGTTAAGTTACTTCTTGTGGTATATTTATACTTGTACACTGCTGTTGATAGTAGAACTACTAGTTTATATTGATGTAGTTGCTTTGATATACTCTAATATAGTGTAGCACTTTGCCACCTATTTTGTACAACATCTATTATATATATTGTACCCTTATCCTTTCTCCCCCCAATGCCTAAGAGTTGCCGGGGGAGCGGATGTGATATCCACTTAGTCTTTATGACTAACGGTTGCTACGTCTTCCATTTTAGAAGTAAACCCCGTAGATAGAGCAACAACAGGTTTTGCAGGAGGGCAGCAAGGCCCGGGTGATGAGTCCTGATGTGACGGCACCATCGCTGCCATCTGTGACTGATGTGATTTTTTGAGAGACTTAATTTATAGCCTTCATGGCATGTTGTACTCTGATATTATAGAATCCTTGGTTGCTTCTTTTTATTTGATGTATTTGTTTTGAACTATATACTTATGTGGAATTGACTTTGCTTTAATTCCAATGTTGGGTTGGCCATAATGATATTGGTTTTAGTCGGCAGGATAGGCATCTTGTGGTACAGGTCGACCCGTGTGTTGGCGCTACCGCAAAGAGGCTATTTTGGGCATATGACTCCCCTCGGCCGTGTCTTGTGTTCGTGAAGGGGGGGTCTTACAAATGGCATTAGCTTGCAACGATCCTCAACTAAAGAAGTCAAGGAACATTGGTGCCTGATAACTCTAATTATTGCTATTTTTCATTTACTATTTTCTAATTAATAGTTAGATATTATATATCACTTTTAAAATATTAAGTTTATAATTAACTAGCTTCTATATTTTATATTTATTTGATCTAATAAAATGATTTTCAATCTTGTAGGGCTGATCTATCAATTATTTGGAGCAAAACATGGATTTTCCTCTTTTTTACCTAGACACGCCCGGTGACATGCCCTCCATGGGCGTGACCAGGGGCGTGTCACACACGAGCTCAGAAAGTCAACGCTAATCGTCGACCGACGATCGAAGAACGTCGATTGTCCACTGACACGCCCAAGTCATACTAGGACACGCCCGTGTCACCCTTACACGGGGCGTGCCAGCTGGTGGAAGGACCGTTGAACTCGCCACGTCAGATTAAAATGACATGCCTGGGTCACGGGCGTGACCCAGGGTGCGTTAGGGGAATTTCCAGCCAATTACTCTGCCGTTCCTGCCGTTACCACCAGCTTGATGTTTCCAGCTTGACACGCCTCTGGTCACGGGCGTGACTAGGGGCGTGACGCCTCCATCAACTGCAATTTATTCCTGCCATTTTCAGCTTCCTGCCGTTTTCCAGAAACAGGCTTGACACAGTCTAGGTCACAGGCGTTACCTAGGGGAGTGACCCATCAGTTGACAGATTTTGGCAGTTTCTCCTCCAACGTTCCCGGGGTTTCAAGACGACAGTTCCGAGCCTGACACGCCCTAGGTCATGGGTGTGACCTAGGGCGTGACCGACTAGTATTTTTTCCTATAAATTCTAGATAGCTTTAGATGTCTGGGAGTCTAATTTTGGGAGTTGGAGTCTTGTAGTTTGCTATTTCATTTTGCTGTATTTTCCATTTCTTAGCCTATTTTTACTTTAAAGTTTCAATTCAAGTTGATTTTTATTTTCATTATGTCTTTCCCTACCTTATTTTGTACTTCTCTAATCATGATGAGTAGCTAAATTCTATTTAGCACTTGATCATGATGAACCTTGGAATAAAATAAACTTTTCGTCTTTATCAAAAATGTCCTGTTCTTAATCTTGCTCTCTTATGATTTATCTTTGAATTGTATTTTGTCGGATTCATATTTTACAGATATGATTTTCGATTTAAGATTCGTATCCTAAATGACCGAGAGTTTGCGGATACGAGGAGATCACTCAAGGATAAAAGGAGTTGCATGCACCCCTCGAGAGAGGAATACATAAATCCTCCGGATTTGAGTCAAATCCAATAGTGTGGTTCACCGCCTAAAGCAAGCTTAGGGGTTTCGACGGGCCGAGAGGTCTTAATAGATCAACCTAAGGTTAGTCAAAAGCATGAGCTCGAGAGAGATGCTTTTGTACTCTAGGAACGTCCACGGTCGAGTGAGCAATTTAAGAACTCGCATTGTTTTATTTTTCAAGAAGGTTTATTTTATCGCAAGGTGATTCTAGATCAAGTGCTAGCTTCTCCATCATCGAATTTCTCTTTCTTAGTGTAACGCTTCTATTTTCATCTTAACAAAAACCAACTTCTTCGTCCGATAAGATAATAGCTCTTTCTTGTGAGTACAAGTAATCGAAAAGCCCTGATTCGATATATGACACTTGATTCTATACTCCAAATGATAGGTACACTTGCCTCATCAATTGGAAACATGCGTTAGCGTGGAGAAAATATTCATCAAGTTTTTGGCGCCGTTGCCGGGGATCCAGGGCATTGACCAGGTCTGCCTCGGATTCCCTTTGATGTGTCTTTTTTGGTCGACACGCCCCAGAGTCACGGGCGTGACACTGGGGAGAGACAGCAGAATCCGAGGCCAGCTCCTCAGATTCCCGCGCGCCTCCCTAGGTTACCGCTTACACGCCCAGAGTCACCGGCGTGACCCTGGGATTCACGGGCGTGACTCTGTGGCGTGGCCTGCGAATCCGAGGCAGCTTGCCTCAGATTCCTTCCTATTTTGTCCCATGCTTGCCACGCCCCCTGTCACAGGCGTGACAGCGGGGCGTGACTAACCCGTGAACCCCTATAAATAGGAATTTTCACCCTCTCTTCCCTTCTCCTTGTGGCCGAACTTCTCTCCTTTTTCTCACCATGCATCGCCACCACCCTCGGTCCACAGCTTCTTCCTCCGAGCACCCCAAGGATCCCGCCTCGGCGGAAGCCATGCTCCTTTTTTAAAATGCCACCCAACAGGACCGGAGCGAGCGACTGCGCGCCAAATCATTTGGCGTTTTCCAGATTTTGGACTGGGCGATCCTTGCCACCTTCGGAGCAGCGGACTTAGTTCGGGAGTTTCTATCCACCCCAGGATAGGCTCCCCTTTTCTCCATTTCGGAACCAACCTTCCTTGAGCTCACCATCGAGTTCTTGGCGTCCTTTGAATTCCACTGGGCAGCGAATGATGATTTCATCATTTTTCGCATGGGTGGGATGATGCACAAGCTCACCATCTGCCAACTCAATGTCGTCATGGGCTTTTGATCGGAGGCCTTTTCCACTTCCCCTGCCTACCTCGACCTCAAAACTCATTTTCCTCCCGATTTAAACCTCCTCACTTTTTGGTCGGAAATAAGTAATGACGCCACCCCCTACACCCTAAAGAAATCCAAGGGTAGCCACCTCATTTCCCCCGCTTTGCGTATTCTCCACAACCTTCTCACTTTTACTCTTTTCGAACGCGGCGATAGCCACGGCGTGGTAACTCGGGCGGACTTACTATACTTATATAATATGTTTTATCGGGTCCCACTCAACCTTAGTTACATGCTCGCCATTTTCTTTTGGCACCAAGCCGAAAATGAGAGATTGGGAGCGGTGCACGGCGGGAATTTCATCACTTTCCTCGCTAAGCAGTATGGTCTTTGGGATGCTCTTCCACGACTGACTTGCATGCAGATTCCACAAGTCCTCCAGTTCCCGACCCTTCAGGCGCTTGGCCTAGAGCGCCGGCGTGATGGAGAGTTTGAGGCTATCCCCCCTCCATTGGTGGCGGGGATCTTGATCTTGCTTTTGGTGCCAGACCCAGCGGTACTCATCACTCTCACCCGATTCCGCCACCACCGATGCACTCTGCCCTTGTGCCCGATCCTCCAAATTATTGGGATCAACCATTTGGGTCGATTCATACGCGCATCAACGAGTTGCAGACCCATTTTTACAGTCGTTTTGCTACTTTTGATGAGCGCTTTATCGCGCTGGAGCAGAGTCACGATTCTTCCGTGGAGCATATTACCCGCGAGTTCGCCAACATGCGGACTTTCTATCAGGAGCATGGGGACGCTCCCCACCAGGAGTAGCTTTATTTTCTTTCCTTTGGACTTGTAGAGGGTCGCCTCTTTTTGTATCTGTATCTTTGTTTTTCTTTTCCTGTATTTGTTTTTTTATTATGAAAAAATCTATAAAAATATTATGTTTTGTTTTGCTACTATCTTACAGGTATGTTTTGATGCTGGTTTGACATTCTCAGAGAAGTCTCCTTTTCTTTCTTTTCTTTATTTTTACATTGGGGACAATGTATTGCTTAAGTATGGGGGAGGGATATTTCTCAAGCAAAACATAAAAAAATTTTCAAATTAAAAAAAAAACTCTAAAAAAATTATTTTTCAAAAATTTCAAAAACTATATTTTGTTATGAATTTTGTTTTTCAAAATTAAAAACGAAAAAAATTAGAAAATCAAAATTTAAATTTCTTAGAAAGGGATGTTTGGGATATCACCCCATCTTACCTCCTAGTACCGTTGAGAGCCCTTCATAGGATATACCTCGGGAAGTCTAAAAAATAACAAAAAAATTAGGTTTAATTTTTAATTAGAGAAGTCGTTATTTTCATATTTATTCACATGCAAAATTTCTAGTAATATAACTTTTATATAGTGTATAGAGAATTTGATGTTTTAATTGAATTTTGAATTTGGGAGTAAAACTGTTTGTCATGCTGTGTTTCTAGTTAAGTGCACGTGTAAGTAGAATTTTATGTAGATCTAAATATTAAGCATATAATTAGATTTTTATTTTTCTAAATGCGTGGAAATGATTTGTTTTACTTTAATTTTGAAAACCGATAAAATCTAAAATAATTTATGTGAGTAAGTAAAAGTCCACTAGAGAGATATTTCGCGGATCAAGAAAGAGGTATTCTTTCTCGATGTCTAGAACTTGCCCTCTAGCTATTCTAAAGACTTTGCATAAGTTAGACTCATTAGCATAAATATGATTTAGGCATTTCTTTTGGTCAGTTTGAGACTTTGCACCTGTACCTAAAATCTTATCTTTGTTAAGCCATTTTGAGCCTATTACCTTATCTTTTTTTTAGCTCCACCAAACATTTTACCAAAGCCTAAAAAGCAACCTAATTGCACACCTGAGACCGAGCTTGAACATAGATATACAAATATGATTTGTGAGTGATTAGGAGCCTTTTTAGTTTTGGTGGCCGTGGAGAGTTGATTTAATCTTCTTTCCTCTTCAAAATAAAGACAAAAAAATATTATGAAAAGAAATGAAGAGGTAGAAGAAAATTTTCAACATGATAAAAGAATAGGAAAAAAAATAAGAAAATACAAAAGGATTATGAATTTGGCTATGGTCTAAAAGTCATAGCAAATTTATGATGTGCAAGCTCTCTCTAGGTTTTGGTGTGACTAGCCAACTTTTTTTATCTTTGACCACCCTCACCAAAAACCTAAGTCTACATTTCTAACTAATTAAGCCATATTGATTTATGTTTATAAGTTAAACTAGCGCCGTGGAGAGAGTGTGAAAGGGCAAGCCTATGGTCATCGACATTGATGGATTTCTTTGGAGGGTATCTCGATCTCCCTTCGTTCAATGTTATCTTAGTACACACACTACATTCTCCCTAAATATAATTTTAAGATTTACCGGATTTTTCATTTTAAAAGTAAAAATAATAGTGGAAACACATTTTAAGAAAAATAAAAACCTAATTTGTATGCTGAGTAAGTGTTTCTACAAAAATAGCTACAAGCATAGGCACAAGACTTCGCATTTTACTCCTTAGGTTCAATTTTCTTTTCTAGCATTTAAAATTTTTCTACTCCCTATAGGAAGTTGTTTGCTCGGGACTAACAAACAGATAAGTATGGGGGTATTTGATAACTCTAATTATTGTTATTTTTCATTTACTATTTTCTAATTAATAGTTAGATATTATATATCACTTTTATAATATTAAGTTTATAATTAACTAGTTTCTATATTTTATATTTATTTGATCTAATAAAATGATTTTCAATCTTGCAGGGCTGATCTATCAATTATTTGGAGCAAAACAGGGATTTTCCTCTTTTCTGCCTAGACACGCCAGGTGACACGCCCTCCATGTGCGTGTCCACGGGCGTGTCACACACGAGCTCAGAAAGTCAACGCGAGTCGTCGACCGACGACCGAAGAATGTCGATCGTCCACTGACATGCCCGTGTCGTACTAGGACACGCCCGTGTCACCCTTACACGAAGCATGCCAGCCGGTGGAAGGACCGTTGAACTCGCCACGTCAGATTAAAATGACATGCCTGGGTCACGGGTGTGACCCAGGGCATGTCAGGGGAGTTTCCAGCCAATTACTTCGCCGTTCCTGCCATTGCCGCCAGCTTGACATTTCCAGCTTGACACGCCACTGGTCACAGGCGTGACCAGGGGGCGTGACGCATCCATCAACTGCAATTTATTCCCGCCATTTTCAGCTTCCCGCCGTTTTCCAGAAATAGACTTGACACGCCCTAGGTCACGGGCATGACCTAGGGGCGTGACTCGTCAGTTGACAGATTTTGGCGGTTTCTCCTCCAACGTTCCCGGGGTTTCAAGACGACAGTTCCGAGCCTGACACTAGGTCACGGGCGTGACCTAGGGCGTGACCGACCAGTATTTTTTTCAAAAAATTTCAGATAGCTTCAGATGTCTAGGAGTCGAATTTTGGGAGTTGGAGTCTTGTATTTTGCTATTTCATTTTGCTGTATTTTCTATTTCTTAGCCTAATTTTACTTTAAAGTTTCAATTCAACTTGCTTTTTATTTTCATTATGTCTTTCCCTACCTTATCTTGTATTTCTCTAATCATGATGAGTAGCTAAATTTCATTTAGCACTTGATCATGATGAACCTTGGAATAAAACAAACTTTTCATCTTTATCAAAAATTTCTTGTTCTTAATCTTGCTCTCTTATGATTTATCTTTGAATTGTATTTTGTCGGATTCATATTTCGCGGTTATGATTTTCGATCTAAGATCTGTATCCTAAATGATCGAGAGGTTGCGGATACGAGGAGATCACTCAAGGATAAAAGGAGTTGCATGCACCCCTCGAGAAAGGAAGACATAAATCCTCCGGATTGGAGTCAAATCCAATAGCGTGGTTCACCGCCTAAAGCAAGCTTAGGGGTTTCGACTGGCCGAGAGGTCTTAATCGATCAATCTAAGGTTAGGCAAAAGCATGAGTTCGAGAGAGACGCTTTTGTACTCTAGGAATCTCCACGGTCGAGTGAGCAATTTAAGAACTCGCATTGTTTTATTTTTCAAAAAGGTTTATTTTATCCCAAGGGGATTCTAGATCAAGTGCTAGCTTCTCCATCATCGAATTTCTCTTTCTTAGTGTAACGCTTCTATTTCGTCTTAACAAACACAACTTCTTCTTCCAATAAGATAATAACACTTTCTTGTGAGTACAAGTACTCGACAAGCCCCGAGTCGATATACGACACTTTATTCTATACTTCGAACGATAGGTACACTTGCCTAATCAATTGGAAACACGCGTTAGCGTGGAGAAAATATTCGTCAGTGCTACCCCCGCTCGATTGGTCAGTTTGCGGACAAACTGACTTAGCAGAAGAAGTGTTGTGCCCATATATAATTCATTCTAAGTATGTCCAATCATAACCCTATGATTAAGCAACTTGACCTGAGGTTTGTACCATTTGTGTAGATCCGGTTAATGTAGAGCCAGTAGGGGGCACCCCCACCCCTTCCGTACCCACTCAGTTTCAATATTCGGAGCTAGGAAAGACGTTCATGTCTATTTTGGACACGTTTAGGGCTCAACAGGCTCCGATGCAACATCAAGCCCCGAGCTCTAATTGTTTAACCACGTTCTGGGCTCTCTCCACCTGTCTATCATGGTACAGAGTCGGCCTTGCGTACGGAGGAATGGATCGACTCAGTGCAAGAATTAATGGTGGGAATCCGATGTCCAACTAGCATGACTGTGACATTAGCCGTGTCAGTATTGGAATCCCACGCAAAGAGGTGGTGGAAGTCCATCATGGGCTCCACCTTTTAAGGTCGGATGTACACGAAGATTAGTTGGAGTGAGTTTTTGGAAGCCTTCTTGGAACACTTCATCCCTTCTACCGCTCGAGATGAACTTGAAGAAAGATTCCTGCAGCTGAAACAGGGATCCAAGACAGTTACTGAATATCAGCGAGAGTTTCAGCATCTCTCTAGGTTTTTAGATGCATATGAATTGAATGATAGGGGTACGCTAAGAGATTCTACAAAGGCTAGTGGGATCTGTGAGGAAATCCCTTTCGTTTATAGTAGATGCAAGCTTAGTAGAGATAATTGATATGGAAAAAAGGCTGGATGCAGATCACTTGGGGAGTAATAAGAGACCTGCTGAGGGTGTGCTGGAGGCTGGTCATAACAATAAGAGGAGTCTGGATAACAGAGGGAGAGGAAACAATAGAGGCGGGGGTCGCTTCTGTCAGAATTATAGGATGGAGCATCCGACCCTGCAACCAACACTACATCGACCACCACAGATGCATCTGCAACCCAGGGAGCAATATGAGCGCGTCTGCTTCCAGTTCAACCAGCCGGGCCACATCCGGTGTTATTGCCCATAGCTAGGTGGAAATCCTCCCCCTGATCTTCCTCTGGTAGCTCCACGAGGACTGGGACATATACGTGGTCGAGGAAGAGGACCACGAGGAAGGAATCCCAAACCTGCCTGGGATCAGGTGTTTGCGCTGGACATGGCGCAAGAGCGGAATACTCAGGATGTGATTTACTGTATGTTGTGATTTAATTACTATGCTATAAGCTTTTCCCTTTAAATAGTCTAAGATATACTAAGAGTCTAGCTTTGAGTCCGTACAAATGATACTTAGGCACCGTGATGGTTGGTGGGAAACCAGCTTACACTCTATTCGAGACCAGTGCCACACACTCGTTTATGTCAGCAGATTTCGTTAATGAACTAGAAGGAGTGCAATACTTCACCGGTGTTACTCGAATAGTACGCCTCCCGGATGGCTCTGAGATGACTGCATCCGCAAAGTGTGATTTGGAGGTACTTCTAGGAGGAAATTCCTTTGAAACCCCTACAATAGTGTTTAGAATGCCCGAATTTGACCTCATTCTTGGCATGACATTGTTAGATTGGCACCACGCTAGGATTGATTGTGTGGAGAAATAGATTTCCTTTAGGTATGGAGACTCTGAGGTCATCTTTCAAGATATTATACTTGCATCCCGTATGTTATTGTCTTCAATTTAGACCTTAAAAGCCCATATGAAAGGGGATGAAGTATATATGATCTGCTTTGAACTAAAAAGGGATGGTAGTTTATTTGAAAGATGTGCGGGTGGTGCGGGATTTCCCTGAGGTGATTCCTGAGAAATTGTCAGGATTACCCCTGCATAGGGAGGTAGACTTTCAAATTAAGTTAGTACCGGGTCCCAAGCCCATCTCTAGGACCCCTTATTGAATGGCCCCAAAGGAACTCGCCGAATTTAGAGTTCAACTGCAATAATTGGTAGAGTCAGGATTTGTTCGCCCCAGTTCATCACCTTGGGGAGCCCCTGTTCTATTTGTTAAGAATAAGGTTGGAAGAATAAGATTGTGTATAGACTATCGGGAACTTAACTGACTGACGATGTGGAACACCTATCCCTTACCCTAGATCAATGAGTTATTCAATCAGCTGGTAGGAGTGCATTGGTTTTCCAAGTTGGAACTACGCTCGGGGTATTATCAATTGAGGATACGAGAGGAGGATATCCAGAAAACAACATTTAGCTCAAGGTATGGTATATATGAGTTCACCGTGCTGCCGTTTGGGCTCACGAATGCCCCTTCAGCGTTCATGGGCCTGATGAACAGGGTATTTGAGCCATAATTAGATGTCTTTGTCATCCTATTCATCGATGACATTTTAGTCTACTCGAAGACAGAGGAGGAGAATGTGGACCACTTGACCTTGGTATTTAAGAAGTTGAAGGAGCATTCCTTGTTTGCTAAGTTCAGCAAGCGTGAATTCTGGCTCCGAGAAGTTTCCTTATTGGGCCATTTGATTAGCAGTGCTTGACTAGCTGTGGATTCGCCTAAAGTACGCGCCATAAAGGAATGGATGCCTTTTAAGTCAGCGACTGATGTATAGAGTTTCCTCAGACTTGTTGGGTATTATCGCAAGTTCGTGAAAGGATTCTCAAAGATAACCCATCCTCTCACTACACTGACAAAGAAAGGTGTGCCATACGAGTGGACACCCTAGTGTGAAGCTGCCTTCCAAGAGCTGAAAGATAGACTTACCTCCGCACCCATCGTAGCCCTTCCATCTGGGAAGGAAGGTTTCAAGTCTACACTGACGCGTCATATTAAGGGATGAGAGCGGTACTGATGCATCTTTGGCATGTGATTGCATATGCTTCGAGGAAACTGAAGAAGCATGAAACCAATTAACCAGTTCATGATTTGGAGTTGGGGGCAGGGTGTTTGCCTTGAAGTTTTGGAGGCACTATCTATATGACGTCCATTGCGAGATATTTTCGGATCATAAAAATTTGAAGTATGTTCATACTCAAAAGGAGTTGAATCTGAGGCAGCGACGGTGGTTGGAATTTTTGTGTGATTATCAGTTAACATTGAATTACCACCCCCGTAAAGGCAAACTCCGTAGTCGATGCGTTGAGCAGAAAGGTACCAGAATCGAGACCTGAGTCTCAGTTGATGAGTATGGAATTAGCTCGGATGCTCGAGGAGATGGATATCATGTTGGTGTATAAAGATGATTATGAGGAGTATATGGAGTACCTAACCGCAATGATATAGTTTGTGATATTCGGGATCAAATCCGGGCAGAGCAAGGGAAGGATGCTGCTCTGACCTTAGTGATTAAGTCAATTGAAGATGGATATGCTAAAGAGTCTACACTAAATGACAGCCTCGTTCATTTCCATGGCAGACTCTACATTCCCAAGGGAGGGGAAATCTGGGAAGATATATTGAGAGAAGCACATTGCTCCAAGTATTCGGTGCAGCCCAGGATTTCTAAGATGTATAGTGACTTGCGGAAGACCATGTTTTGGCCAGGAATGAAGAAATATGTCAAGTATTATGTTACACACTATGAGGCTTGTCAAAAGGTGAAGGTGGAGTGCAAGAGCCCCGGAGGATTATTACATTCATTGCCCATCCCTAAGTGGAAGTTCAAGGATATCTCCATGGACTTTATTCACGGGTTGCCTCGCTCGCACTCTGAGAGCGATTCAGTTTGGGTGATCGTGGATCGCGTGATAAAGGTAGCCAGATTTATCTGTATGAAGAAGGAGGCACATGTGGATGTTTTAGTGTGGATCTTTGTGGAGCAATTTGTACGGTACAATGGCGTGCCTAAGATGATATTCTCTGATCGCAATGGAAGCTTTACCTCCAAGGAGTGGAAGGCAGTACAAGCATATTTGGGATCTCGCCTTAACTTCAGTACAACTTTTCATCTTCAGAAGGATGGTCAGTCTGAGAGGACCATTAGGACAATATAAGATCTTTTGAGACTGTGTGTATTGGATAGAGGAGAACCATGAGAAAGGCTATTACCACTTGTAGAATTTTCATACAACAATATCCATCAAGCTAGCATCGGGATGGCTCCCCATGAAGCACTTTGTGGGAGAAAGTGTAGAACTCCATTATCAAGGGTGCAGGATAGAACCAAAAGTTTTGGGGATAGAGTACATTGATGACACTGATGCGGTTGTTAGCTTGATACGAGACCGCTTGTTGAGGCTCAAAGTTGGCAGGCAAAGTACTATAATGCGAAGCATCTGATGGTAGAATTTCAAGTGGATGACAAGGTATTCTTGAAGATCAGGCCAATGCATGGAGTGTCACGAGTGCGTGGTATGAAGAAGCTCAGCCTGAGATATGTGGGGCCCTATACTATATTAGAGAGAATAGGCCCTTTGGCCTATCGACTGGAACTATCACCAGAGCTGGAAAATTTGCATGATGTCTTCCATATGTCGTCGCTCCGGAAGGCACTACTATGGCCTGACCAATATGTCCCCACTAGAGATGGAGCAGTGGAAACTGATAGATCCGTCCGACTAGAGTTGGTGTGGATAGTGGGCACCGAGACAATGAGCTTGTGGCGAGAAAGTGTGCCATTGTTAAAGGTCTAATGGTCTAATCACGAGAAAGAAGAATACACTTGGGATCCGGTTGATTTGATGCAAAAGCACTACCCGGAGTTGTTTTCCCACACGTCTTTTCAAAAGGACATATTTAATGTAATAATAGGCGGTCCAACAGTTGGGTGACATGTGATAAAGCGGTTCAACCCTAATTCCTATTATAAAGGAGATTTATGGAAAACCCTAGCCCTCACTTCATTCTTGCCGAGCCCTAACTGTTACTTGCCGAAACCGACGGAAGAGAAGGAGTGGCCGAAGTCGTATTTCCTGGGAAAGTCTCTTCTTTCTCTTTCCCCATAAAGAACAACACTAATAAGGAGGAAGATGCCGCCAAGGAGAGTGACGAGATCTATGGCCAGAACCGCTAGAAACGAGGTGTGCTTCCTACCCTCTCCCTTGGTGCTAAATCTGTAGTTACTTTCTAGGAGAGATGTCAACTCAAAAGAGTTTGACTTCTGAGATGAAGATCTCCTAGGTTGAAACCATGTGAGGGCTTGTGCCCTAGAGATTTGATGTTTTCAACCTCTCCTCTCTTCTTATGAAGATGGTGGACCTGGTTTTGTGAAGAGAATTGGTCTAATGAGGGTGAATAAGGGAGGAGGAAGTTCTGTATATAACTATGAATAAATGTCTAAATGAAGAAGATGAACCGATGTCGTTCATCTTGCTTTAAGATGCGTGCAAAAATTTATTTTCTGTGTGCATCAAACGTCAAAGCCCATTTCAGGTGTGGTACGACCAGATCTGGGCTTTTGACTAAACATGAAAGTCGTAGCCCTTGGAAATACCTTTCCAATGGGTGGTTACCCGTTTTCATACGAGTCATGTAGAATCAGGAATGTCCAGTCGAATTTGCTGTACAGTCAAGTCTTGTGTACATATTATTCTCGAGTAAGTGTAGAACTGGGTTTGAACTTGGTAGAGAAGTCATAGTATATTAATGTTGAGGTTTGCATGTGGTTTGCTGAACTTAAACTATTGGTGAGTGTGCTAAGCAAATGATTGATGAGATTAAGTTGATAGATCCTTAAGTAAACAAATGGTTTGGTGGAACACGATTGTAAAAACAGTTTGAAGAAGGTCGACAAACAAATGGTTTGGGTAGGCTAAAGAACAAATAAATTTATACATTGATTGAAAAAATGATATTCCCGTGGAAGCATAATTGATTGTTAATGCTTGACTTTAAGAAGGAATTGGATGAGGTTAATGCTTGGCCCTGTGATATGATGATTAGATGAATGTGTATAATAATCCACTATTTAGAGTTGAGTCTCTCTATGGGTAGCAACGTGGGATTGGTATGTTGTGTAAGGTGGATTTCCACCTATGTAATTGATGAATCCTTGTATGGTATGGAAATGTGGAAGGGTTAGAAGTGCGTGTGTGTTTGTCGTACTGGAACGATGTGTTGATAAGGGACTTAGTGTGGAGCCCTTGCGTGCTGTTGAGCACAGAATGTGAATAATAAAAAAAGGGACTCAGTGTGGAGCCCTTATATATGAAATGCATGTGGTGTGAGTTTATACGCGGTGTCATAATCCTGGGTTAAGGATAGTGTGGCAGGTTTACGGGCTCGCCAGCCATCACACTGACTGGAGTTGGCAGATAGACTTTCACAGTGGGGCTTTGGTCCTCGATGCTCATACCAGAGGATCCTTCTGTATTAGTGTACGGTTGGGCTTTGGTCCTTTGGTGATATGTTCCCTTAGGCTCCTTCCGTGCCATGATGATAGGACATCGTAAGGATTCATTCTTGGTGCACATCTACCCGAGACCCCAATGAGTCGTATAATTCATGTGAGCTTCACTATTGTGTTCTTAGCATTGAGGCATATGAAGGCCTAGGCTTGGTAGTGTGAATGCCCTCCTAGTAGTGGAAAAGCCCGTTCCATTGTCACCGTCTGGCCATGACAGATAGCGCCTGAGAGGTTAGCTACCTGCTCGAAAAGTGGGAACTACTAGTCTGTGTCAACATAACAATTGCATGTGTGTGAGTATGGGTGAGTCATCATAAGTCATTTATAACATAGCATTGCATCACATAAGATCCTTATCATATAAGTTTTTATGGACACTCTTATATGATGAGTTGCTTTTATGTTAAGCCGATCCTTAACTTATATGTCTATATGGACATTCATATAAGTTAAGTTACTTCTTGTTGTATATTCCTACTTGTACACTGTTGTTGATAGTAGAACAGCTAGTTTATATTGATGTAGTTTCTTTGATATACTCTGATATAGTGTAGCAGTTTGCCATCTATTTTGTACAACAACTATTATATATATTGTACCATTATCCTTTCTCCGCCCAATGCCTAAGAGTTGTCGGGGGAGCGGATGTGATAGCCACTTAGTATTTATGACTAACAGTTGCTACGTCTTCCTTTTTAGGAGGAAACCCCATAGATAGAGCAACATAAGGTTATGTAGGAGTGCAGCCAGGCCAGGGTGATGGGGCCTAATGTGATGGATCCATCGCTGCCATCTGTGACTGATGTGAGTTTTTGAGAGACTCAGTTTATAGCCTTCATGGCCTGTTGTACTCTGATATTATAGAAGCCTTGGTTGCTTCTTTTTATTTGATGTATTCGTTTTGGACTATATACTTATGTGGATTTGACTTCTGCTTTAATTCTTATGTTGGGTTGGCAATGAAGATATTGGTTTTAGCCAGCAGGATAGGCATCTTATGGTACAGGTCGACCCGTGTGTTGGCACTACCGCAAGGCAGCTGTTCTGGGCATAATACTCCCCTCGACCGTGTCTTGTATTCTGGGAGGGGGGGGGGTCTTACAGTATTTGATCAATCATGGCAGAGGTTCCTTCATCACAAAGTGTTTCTTGCACAGACCTATTCTCTACCCTATTATCAGAGTCACCCATAGTGTACATTGAAGAAGGTGCTTTCTTGGATAGCTCATTTCAGACATAGAGGAGTCAACATCATACACTATACCTTGATCAGGGAGTTCAGGATGAATCTCCCCCACAACTACTGCCATTTCATCAGTGATATGCAGAATAGCCGCAGTAGCAGCATCATCATTCTCAGTATACTAATAGACTTCTGAAGGATTCTAGAACTGCTCCCCTTAGATACTGCAGTCTCCAGGATTTGGTCCTGATTTATCTCCCCCTCACTCTGAGGGCTTGTGCCATCATGAGACCCTTGGTATGTTAGTGCATAATTATCTTCAACAGCAGCAGGAGCTGTGGAGGTCTCACCCTCCATTTCAGCAGAGAGTTTGTTGACAATCTCCTCTGCCACTATCTCACCTGCCTGAGCAGATGGCACTACTTCATAATCATGATCTGGAGTCTCTATAGATTGAGCCCTGCTTATTTGATTCCTTGGTGCTGGGTCAAAGGAAAGTAGGATCCAAGCACACATGTCCTTCCAGGTCTCATCTTCAGACTCAGTCAGGTTTGGATCATGAGGCTCTTCCTCATCTTGTTCTAATAAACTCCTGGTAAGGCTTGGTTCTACCTCATCTTCCTCTGGAACTGAAACTTTCTTCCCTTTCTTCTTAGCAGTAGACTGGGCATGAGGCTGAAGAACTCTATCCCACCTATCCAACATATTGATATCCATTCTCCTCATATGGTGAATCTTAATTCCTAACCACATATTGAGGATCCCTGGAAGACTTTGCAGAAGAAAAAAGGATAGTATTCAACCCATGTTGGGTTCAGCAATACAGTCCACAATCCTGTCAAATAGGATACTTCCCTAGTCAGTCTTCTTGGACAAAATTATCCTTGGCATCAACTCAAAGTTTTTCTTTGAAATCTTGATATGGATCATGTTTTGCACAACAAGGCATTCCCAATAGCATCGGCCAGAAACTTACCCTTTAGGTTGAGTTCCTTCCTTAGGATTGAACCTGTAGTGTGTTTGGATAAGCCACACCACTCCATTGCAGTTTTGACATCAGACTGCGTTTGGTCATCTTCCTCATCAATTTCTGAGAACTAAGGCAACTGCAGTGCCTTGCTTAACCTCCTCGGAGTGATTATGACCTTATTTCTACTAACCATTATCTTGATTTTGCCTGTGGATATGTCGGCTTTGGCGTTCGAGAACAGTTTCAGGACCTCCTATTTCCACAACAAACAGGACTCGGACATGACGAAATCTAGGTCAGATTCCTGGATTAAGTGAAGAATGAGTTCTACCTCTTCTAGCGCATCCTTGAAGTCATTTCGAACTAAAGCGTTAAATCGAACCCTATTCCTATTCATCTTCTTCCCAAACCCGAGCGACTGCCATTTTCATGAGAGGAGAAATGGCGGACTTCGCGTGCATTCGACCGGCGGTAGACTGTGCTCGGGTGGATGTTTTCATCGTCAGAGTAGAGATTTGGAAAGCTCTCGCTAAGATCTATGCGATCGTGATAAGCTTTTCCCGATTCATCAATTTTTAGGTGTTAGTGTTTATGGTTTTGACCTCCTTTTTCCCCCAAAATTTTCAGGAAATGTTGCTAAGGTCATTTGATGGTCGATCCTTATCGTGGTGTGAGCATGCGACATTTTTCCGGAGTTTCAGGGCAAGTAGATTTTCCTCCCTTACATGTCCATTTCTAGTTTTATTTCCCTTCCTTTCCTCCTCCCTTAGAGAGTAGGATTAGCGTAGATTGAACTACGAAGGAACTCCTAGAGTAGGGCAAGTTTTTGCCCAAGACATGGAGAATAAGTTTAGGGGTTTAAGTAGAATTAGGCGTATATCGAAAGGTAGAGTTCGACGGGTTCAGGTTACAAATTCGCTGAGTATCGTAGCCGAATTCATGAAGTTTAGGTAGGTATGATTCGTCGAGTATTGACGGTATAATTCGCCAGGTATGGAGGGATTTAGTCTAAGGATAATTCATCGAGTATTAATGCACTTCGTTGAGTATCGGTTTAGGCAGATTCGGCGAGTATCGCCAAATTGCGTTAAGGAAATTTCATCGAGCAGCAGTTAGGATTCGGCGAGTGTCACCGAATTTCATTAAGGCAAATTCGACGTGTTTCAAGAAGGATCGTCGAGTATAGTCTAGACCTAGTAATCGTCGAGTGGCCGGTAAAGCTAAGGAAACTTCGGCGTGTATCAGAGGAAATCATCCAGTATCGTTAGTCTTTTCGTCGAATATCATTAGTCTTCGCCCAGTATCGCAAGTATTATTCGCCGAGTATTGGAGAAATTTGTCGAGTATCCATGTAGCTCGTCGGGTATACTCATCGAATTTAGCCAGGACTTAGAATATTTTTCGCTGAGTTGGTCCGATTCGCTGAGTTTGGGCCTTAGGGTATATTTTTGGGTATTTGTCATGGGTGAGTTGAGCCTTAGTGTGTTTTGGGGTTTTCTCCCTCCGTTATAGATGTCTTGTGGTTTAGGTTGTGGTTTTATATGTATTAAAGGTATTTTTTGCGGCCATGGTTGGTTATGAATCTTTTGACCCTGGTGGATTTGTGACTGTGGGTGTGTTGGCGGAGGGTTCTCCCCCCAGGTGCCGTTTTTTCCCGGTTTGGGTGTGTCAAGGTATAAGTCCACCTTCTATTTGACCCCGGTGGGTTTATGACTATGGGTGTGCTAGCGGAGGGTTCTCCCCCCACAAGTGCCGGTTTTCCCTAGTGTTTATGCTCATTTTACGATGGGTCTGCTATATGTAATTATGTACTCACTTATGTACGTGTCTTCGAAGCTTAGATCTTTTACGCACTTGGTGCAAAATTTGGGATGTCTAACCCTTGTGATATCTTTCTCACTTTGATCTTATGATTTAATATTGATGATTTCCATGCATCTTTTCTTCTCCTGTTTGGGTTGTAACCCTTCTACTCTTTTGTCTTTTTGTCCACTAACAGTTTCTTTTGCCACTTATATTTCTTGTTGGAGTTTTCTTTCTTTGAATGCCTCAGGTTTGGGGCAGTAGCCGGCTGAGAAGCTAGGTTTGGTGTTTGCTGGTGGTTGCAGCGGGTTTTCCTCACCGTCATGAGGTAGTTGATGTTTCCTTTTTAGTACAGACATACATACTTTCAGTTGGTTCGTGTCAGGTTGTTGACGTCCACTGGTGGTTTTCTCGTAGAATGTTAAGTATTTTTGCTAAGCTGCTAATTTTACCTCTTTGTTGTTGTTTTTACTTGCTCTCTGGGAAGATTTTATGCTAGGTTGCATGTTAGGTATTTTAAAATATAAAAATGATTATTACTATTACCTCATACATGCCATATTTGAAATCTAAATCACTATATTTAACGGTCGTAAAAGTTACTTTTATAACTATTATAAATCTAGAGTCTTGCATACCATGAGTTATCCTCTGGGGATGTGTATACTCATGTATGATGTCTAATATGGTAAATAAAGTATTTTCCGCGGTGTATAACTATCTTTTTCTCGTGGACTAGATGAGCCACTGAGTCGAGTGATACGACTAACTGCTTAAACTTTAACTGGATTTTCTCCAAATAGCTCACAGACCTTTCATAAAAGTGTTCTGATGTGAGTTTTTGAGAGACCTAGTTTGTAGACTTCATGGCATGTTGTACTCTGATATTATAGAATCCTTGGTTGCTTCTTTTTATTTGATGTATTTGTTTTGGACTATATACTTATGTGGATTTGACTTTGCTTTAATTCCAATGTTGGGTTGGCCATGATGATATTGGTTTTAGCCGGCAGGATAGGCATCTTGTGGTACAGGTCGACCCGTGTGTTGGCGCTACCACAAGGAGGCTATTCTGGGCATATGACTCCCCTCGGCCGTGACTTGTGTTCCGGGAAGGGGGGGGTCTTACAAATGGTATTAGCTTGCAATGATCCTCAACTAAAGAAGTTAAGGAACATTGGTGCCTGATAACTCTAATTACTGCTATTTTTCATTTACTATTTTCTAATTAATAATTAGATATTATATATTACTTTTATAATATTAAGTTTATAATTAACTAGTTTCTATATTTTATATTTATTTTATCTAATAAAATGATTTTCAATCTTGTAGGGCTGATCTATCAATTATTTGGAGCAAAACATAGATTTTCCTCTTTTATGCCTAGACACTCCCTCCATGGGCGTGACCAGAGGCATGTCACACACGAGCTCAGAAAGTCAACGCGAATAGTCGACCGGGGACCGAAGAACGTCGATCGTCCACTAACACGCCCATGTCGTACTAGGACATGCTAGTGTCACCCTTACACGGGGCGTGCCAGCCGGTGGAAGGACCATTGAACTCGCCACGTCAGATTAAAATGACACGCCTGGGTCACGGGCGTGACCCAGGGCGTGTCAGGGGCATTTCCAGCCAATTACTTCGTCGTTCCTGTCGTTGCCGCCAGCTTGACATTTCAAGCTTGACACGTCCCTGGTCACGGGCGTGACTAGGGGGCATGATGCCTCCATCAACTGCAATTTATTCCCGCCATTTTCAGCTTCCCGCCATTTTCCAGAAACAGGCTTGACACGCCCTATATCATGGGCGTGACCTAGGGGCGTGACCCGTCAGTTGACAGATTTTGGCGGTTTCTCCTCCAACATTCCCGAGGTTTCAAGACGACGGTTCCGAGCCTGACACGCCCTAGGTCACGGGCGTGACCAAGGGCGTGACCGACCAGTATTTTTTCCTATAGATTCCAGATAGCTTCAGATGCCTGGGAGTCTAATTTTGGGAGTTGGAGTCTTGTAGTTTGCTATTTCATTTTGCTGTATTTTCCATTTCTTAGCCTAGTTTTACTTTAAAGTTTCAATTCAAGTTGTTTTTTATTTTCATTATGTCTTTCCCTACCTTATTTTGTACTTCTCTAATCATGATGAGTAGCTAAATTCCATTTAGCACTTGATCATGATGAACCTTGGAATAAAATAAACTTTTCATCTTTATCAAAAATGTCTTGTTCTTAATCTTGCTCTCTTATGATTTATCTTTTAATTGTATTTTGTCGGATTCATATTTCACGGATATGATTTTCGATCTAAGATCTGTATCCTAAATGACCGAGAGGTTGCGGAGACGAGGAGATCACTCAAGGATAAAAGGAGTTGAATGCACCCCTAGAGAGAGGAAGACATAAATCCTCAAGATTTGAGTCAAATCCAATAGCATGGTTCACCGCCTAAAGCAAGCTTAGGGGTTTCGACTGGCCGAGAGGTATTAATCGATCAACCTAAGGTTAGTCGAAAGCATGAGCTCGAGAGAGACGCCTTTGTACTCTAGGAACCTCCACGGTCGAGTGAACAATTTAAGAACTCTCATTGTTTTATATTTCAAGAAGGTTTATTTTATCCCAAGGGGATTCTAGATCAAGTGCTAGCTTATCCATCATCGAATTTCTCTTTCTTAGTGTAACGCTTCTATTTTCATCTTAACAAAAACTAACTTCTTCGTCCGATAATATAATAGCTCTTTCTTGTGAGTACAAGTACTCGACAAGCCCCGAGTCGATATATGACACTTGATTCTATACTCCGAACGATAGGTACACTTGCCTCATACATTTGAAACACGCGCTACGCGGAGAAAATATTCATCAAGTGTTTGGCGCCGTTGTCGGGGATCCAGGGCATTGACCAGGTCTGCCTCGGATTCCCTTTGACGTGTCTTTTTTGGCCGACACGCCCCAGAGTCACGGGCGTGACACTGGGGCGAGATAGCAGAATCCGAGGCCAGCGCCTCGGATTCCCGCACGCCTCCCTAGGTTATCACTTACACGCCCAGAGTCACGGGTTTGACTCTGGGAGTCACGGGCGTGACTCTATGGCGTGGCCCGCGAATCCGAGGCAGCTTGCCTCGGATTCCTTCCTATTTTGTCCCATGCTTGTCACGCCCCCTGTCACGGGCGTGACAGTGGGGTGTGACTAACCCGTGAACCCCTATAAATAGTAATTTTCCCCCTTCTCTTCTCTCCACACCTCCACTCATCATACCCTCTCTTCCCTTCTCCTTGTGGCCGAACTTCTCTCCTTTTTCTCACCATGCCTCGCCACCACCCTCGGTCCACAACTTCTTCCTCTGAGCACCCCGAGGATCCCGCCTCGGTGGAAGCCATGCTCCATTTTGAAAATGCCACCCAACAGGACCGGAGCAAGCGACTGCGCGCCAAACCATTTGGCGTTTTCCGGATTTTAGACTGGGCGATCCTTGCCACCTTCGGAGCAGCGGACTTAGTTCGGGAGTTTCTATCCACCCCAGGATGGGCCACCCTTTTCTCCATTTCGGAACCAGCCTTCCTTGAGCTCACCATCGAGTTCTTGGCGTCCTTTGAATTCCGCTGGGCAGCGAATGACGATTTCATCGTTTTTCGCATGGGTGGGATGATGCACCAGCTCACCATCCGCCAACTCAATTTCGCCATTGGCTTTTGCTCGGAGGCCTTTTTTACTTCCCCCGCCTACCTCGACCTCAAAACTGATTTTTACTCCCGATTTAAACCTCCTCACTTTTTGGTCGGAAATCAGTAATGACGCTACCCCCTACACCCTAAAGAAATCAAAGGGTAGCCAGCTCATTTCCCCCGCTTTGCGTATTCTCCACAACCTTCTCACTTTTACTCTTTCCAGACACGGCGATAGCCACAGCATGGTAACTCGGGCGGACTTACTATACTTATATAATATGTTTACTGGGTCCCACTCAACCTTAGTTACATGCTTGCCATTTTATTTCGGCACCAAGCTGAAAATGTGAGATTGGGAGCGGTGCACGGCGGGAATTTCATCACTTTCCTCGCCAAGCAGTATGGTCTTTGGGATGCTCTTCCTTGACTGACTTGCATGCAGACGCCACAAGTCCTCCAGTTCCCGACCCTTCAAGCGCTTGGCCTAGTGCGCCGACGTGATGGAGAGTTTGAGGCTATCCCCCCCCTCCGTTGGTGGCGGGGATCTTGATATTGCTTTTGGTGCCGGACACAGCGGTACTCATCACTCACCCCAGATTCCTCCACCACCGATGCACTCTGCCCCAGCGCCCGATCCTCCAAATTATTGGGATCAAAAATTTGGGTCGATTCATACGCGCATCAACGAGTTGCAGACCCATTTTGACGGTCGTTTTGCTACTTTTGATGAGCGCTTTACCGTGCTGGAGAAGAGTCACGATTCTTCCGTGGAACATATTACCCGTGAGTTCGCCAACATGCGGACATTCTATCAGGAGCACGGGGATGCTCCCCACCAGGAGTAGCTTTATTTTCTTTCCTTTGGACTTGTAGAGAGTCGCCTCTTTTTGTATCTATATCTTTGTTTTTCTTTTCCTATATTTGTTTTTTTTATTATGAAAAAATCTATAAAAAATATTATGTTTTGCTTTGCTACTATCTTACAAGTATCTTTTGATGCTGGTTTGTCATTCTCAGGGAAGTCTCCTTTTCTTTCTTTTCTTTATTTTTACATTGTTGACAATGTATTGCTTAAGTATGGTGGAGGGATATTTCTCAAGCAAAACATACAAAAATTTTCAAATTAAAAAAAAAACTTTAAAAAAATTATATTTCAAAAATTTCAAAAATTATATTTTGTTATGAATTTTTTTTTCAAAAATTAAAACGAAAAAAAAATTAGAAAATTAAAATTTAAAATTTCTTAGAAATGGACGTTTGGGATATCACCCCATCTTACCTCCTACTACCGTTGAGAGCCCTTCACAGGATATACCTCGGGAAGTTTAAGAAATAACAAAAAAAATTAGGTTTAATTTTTAATTAGAGAAGTCGTTATTTTCATATTTATTCACATGCAAAATTCCTAGTAATATAACTTTTATATAGTGTTTAGAGAATTTTGATGTTTTAATTGAATTTTGAATTTTAGAGTAAAACTGTTGGTCATGCTGTGTTTCTAGTTAAGTGCACGTGTAAGTAGAATTTTATGTAGATCTAAATATTAAGCATATAATTAGATTTTCATTTTTCTAAATGCGTGGAAATGATTTATTTTACTTTAATTTTGAAAACCGGTAAAATCTAAAATAATTTAGGTGAGTAAGTAAAAGTCTACTAGAGAGATATTTCGCGGATCAAGAAAGAGGTATTCTTTCTCGATGTCTAGAACTTGCCCTCTAGCTATTCTCAAGACTTTGCATAAGTTAGACTCATTAGCATAAATATGATTTAGGCATTTCTTTTGGCCCGTTTGAGACTTTGCACCTGTACCTAAAATCTTATCTTTGTTAAGCCATTTTGAGCCTATTACCTTATCTTTTTGTTTTAGCTCCACCAAGCATTTTACCAAAGCCTAAAAAGCAACCTAATTGCACACCTAAGACCGAGCTCGAACATAGATATACAAAAATGGTTTGTGAGTGATTAGGAGCCTTTTTAGTTTTGGTGACTCTTTTCTTATAAAAAAAAGGAAGAGTTGATTTATTCTTCTTTCCTCTTCAAAATAAAGACAAAAAAATATTATGTAAAGAAATGAAGAGGTAGAAGAAAATTTTCAGTATGATAAAAGAATAGGGAAAAAAAGAAAAATACAAAAGGATTATGAATTTGGCTCTGTTCTCAAAGTCATAGCAAATTTATGATGTGCAATCTCTCCCTAGGTTTTGGTGTGACTAGCCATCGATTTTATCTTTGACTACCCTCACCAAAAACCTAAGCCTACATTTCAAACTAATTAAGCCATATTGATTTATGTTTATAAGTTAAACTAGTGTCGTGGCGAGAGTGTGAAAGGGCAAGCCTATGGCCATCGATATTGATGGATTTCTTTGGAGGGTATCTCGATCTTCCTTCGTTCAATGTTATCTTAGTACACACGCTATATTCTCCCTAAATAGAATTTTAAGATTTACCGTATTTTTCATTTTAAAAGTAAAAATAATAGTGGAAACACATTTTAAGAAAAATAAAAACCTAATTTGTATGCTGAGTAAGTTTTTCTACAAAAATAGCTACAAGCATAGGCATAAGACTTCACATTTTACTCCTTAGGTTCAATTTTCTTTTCTAGCATTTAAAATTTTTCTACTCCCTATAGGAAGTTGTTTGCTCGGGACTAGTAAACAGATAAGTATGGGGGTATTTGATAACTCTAATTATTGCTATTTTTCATTTACTATTTTCTAATTAATAGTTAGATATTATATATCACTTTTATAATATTAAGTTTATAATTAACTAGTTTCTATATTTTATATTTATTTGATCTAATAAAATGATTTTCAATCTTGCAGGGCTGATCTATCAATTATTTGGAGCAAAACAGGGATTTTCTTCTTTTCTGCCTAGACACGCCCGGTAACACGCCCTCCATGGGCGTGACCACGGGCGTGTAACACACGAGCTCAGAAAGTCAACACGAATCGTCGTCCGGCGACCGAAGAACATCGATCGTCCACTGACACGCCCGTGTCATACTAGGACACGCCTATGTCACCCTTACACGGGGCGTGCCAGCCGGTGGAAGGACCGTTGAACTCGCCACGTCAGATTATAATGACACGCTTGGATCACGGGCGTGACCCAGGGCGTGTCAGGGGAGTTTCCATCCAATTACTCCGTCGTTCCTGTCGTTGCTGCCTGCTTGACGTTTCCAGCTTGACACGCCCCTGGTCACGGGCGTGACCAGGGAGCATGACGCCTCCATCAACTGCAATTTATTCCCGCCATTTTTAACTTCCCGCCGTTTTCCAGAAATAGACTTGACACGCCCTAGGTCACGGGCGTGACCTAGGGGCGTGACCCGTCAGTTGACAGATTTTGGCAGTTTCTCTCCAACGTTCCCGGGGTTTCAAGACGACGGTTCCGAGCCTGACACTGTGTCAGGGGCATGACCTAGGGCGTGACCGACCAGTATTTTTTTCTATAAATTCCAGATAGCTTCAGATGCCTGGGAGTCAAATTTTGGGAGTTGGAGTCTTGTATTTTGCTATTTCATTTTGTTGTATTTTCTATTTCTTAGCCTAGTTTTACATTAAAGTTTCAATTCAAGTTGCTTTTTATTTTCATTATATCTTTCCCTACCTTATCTTGTACTTCTCTAATCATGATGAGTAACTAAATTTCATTTAGCACTTGATCATGACGAACCTTGGAATAAAATAAACTTTTCATATTTATAAAAATGTCTTGTTCTTAATCTTGCTCTCTTATGATTTATCTTTGAATTGTATTTTGTCGGATTCATATTTCGCGGATATGATTTTCGATCTAAGATCTGTATCCTAAATGACCGAAAAGTTGCGGATACGAGGAGATCACTCAAGGATAAAAGGAGTTGCATGCACCCCTCGAGAGAGGAAGACATAAATCCTCTAGATTGGAGTCAAATCAATTAGCATGGTTCACCGCTTAAAGCAAGCTTAGGGGTTTAGACTGGCAAAGAGGTCTTAATCGATCAACCTAGGGTTAGGCAAAAGCATGAGCTCGAGAGAGACACTTTTGTACTCTAGGAACCTCCACGGTCAAGTGAGCAATTTAAGAACTCGCATTGTTTTATTTTTCAAGAAGGTTTATTTTATCCCAAGGGGATTCTAGATCAAGTGCTAGCTTCTCCATCATCGAATTTCTCTTTCTTAGTGTAACGCTTCTATTTTCGACTTAACAAACACAACTTCTTCTTCCGATAAGATAATAGCTCTTTCTTGTGAGTACAAGTACTCGACAAGCCCAGAGTCGATATACGACACTTGATTCTATACTTCGAACGATAGGTACACTTGCCTCATACATTGGAAACACGCGTTAGTGTGGAGAAAATATTCATCAGTGCCACCCCTGCTCAATTGGTCAGTTTGCGGACAAACTGACTTAGCAGAATAAGTGTTATGCCCATATATAATTCATTCTAAGTATGTCAAATCATGACCCTATGATTATGCAAACTGACCTCAGGTTTGTACCATTTGTGTAGATCCCGGTTAATGTAGAGCCAGTAGGGGGAACCCCCTCCCCTTCCGTACCCACTCAGTTTCAATACTCGGAGCTAGGAAAGACGTTCATGTCTATTTTGGACACGTTTAGGGCTCAACAGGCTCCGGTGCAACATCAAGCTCCGAGCTCTAATTGGTTAACCACGTTCCGGGATCTCTCTCTCCACCCACCTATCATGGTACAGAGTCGGCCGTGCGTACGGAGGAATGGATCGACTCAGTGAAATAATTAATGGCGGGAATCTGATGTCTAGCCAGCATGGCTGTGACATTAGTCGTGTTAGTATTGGAATCCCATGCCAAGATGTGGTGGAAGTCCCTCATGGGCTCCACCTTTCAAGGTTGGATGTACACAAAGATTAGTTGGAGTGAGTTTTCGGAAGCCTTCTTGGAACACTTCATCCCTTCTACCACTCGGGATAAACTTGAAGAAAGATTCCTGCAGCTGAAACAGGGATCCAAGACAGTTACTGAATATCAGCAAGAGTTTCAGCATCTCTCTAGGTTTGTTGATGCATATGAATTGAATGACAGAGGGTACGCTAAGCGATTCTACAAAGGCTTGTGGGATCCGTGAGGCAAGCCCTTTTGTTTATAGTAGATGCAAGCTTAGCAGAGATAATTGATATGGAAAAAAGGTTGGAGGAAGATCACTTGGGGAGTAATAAGAGACCTACTGAGGGTGTGATGGAGGCTGGTCCTAGCTATAAGGGGAGTCTGGATAACAGAGGGAGAGGAAACAATAGAGGCGGGGGTCGCTTCCTTCAGAATTATAGGATGGAGCGTCCGACCCTGCAGCCAACACTACCTCCACCAACACATATGAATCTGCAACCCAGGGTGCAATATGAGCATGTATGCATCCAGTTCAACCAGCCAGGCCACATCCGGTGCTATTGTCCACAGCTAGGTGGAAATCCTCCCCCTTCTCTTCATCTGGAAGCTCCACGAGGACGGGGACATATACGTAGTCGAGGACGAGGACCACGAGAAAGGAATCCCAAACCTGCTCGGGATCAGGTGTTTGCGCTGACATGGCACAGGAGCGGAATCCTCAAGATTTGATTGCCTGTATGTTGTGATTTAATTACTATGTTATAAGCTTTTCTATTTAAATAGTCTAAGATATACTAAGAGTCTAGCTTTGTGTCCGTACAATTGATACTTAGGCACCATGATGGTTGGTGGGAAACCAGCTTACACTCTATTCGAGACCGGTGCCACACACTCGTTTGTGTCAGCAGATTTCGTTAAAGATCTAGAAGGAGTATAATACTTCACTGGTGTTACTCGAAGAGTATGCCTCCCGGATGGCTCTGAGATGACTGCATCCGCAAAGTGTGATTTAGAGGTACTTCTTGTAGGAAATTCCTTTGAAACCCCTACAATAGTGTTGAGAATGCCAGAATTCGACCTCATTCTGGGCATGGCGTGGTTAGATTGGCACCATGCCAGGATTGATTGTGTGGAGAAACAAATTTTCTTTAGGCATGGAGACTCTGAGGTCATCTTTCAAGATATTATACTTGCACCCCGTATGTTCTTGTCTTCAATTCAGACCTTAAAATCCCATATGAAAGGGGATGAAGTATATATGATCTGCTTTGAACTAAAAAGGGATGGTAGTTTATTTGAAAGATGTGTGGGTGGTGTGGGATTTCCCTGAGGTGTTTCCTGAGAAATTGTCAGGATTACCTTTGCATAGGGAGGTAGACTTTCAAATTAAGTTAGTACCGGGTCCCAAGCACATCTCCAGGACCCCTTATCGAATGTACCCAAAGGAACTCGCCAAATTTAGAGTTCAACTGCAAGAATTGGTAGAGTCAGGATTTGTTCGCCCCAGTTCATCACCTTGGGGAGCCCCTGTTCTATTTGTTAAGAATAAGGTTGGAAGAATAGGATTGTGTATAGACTATCGGGAACTTAACCGACTGACGATGCGGAACACCTATCCCTTACCCTAGATCGATGAGTTATTCGATCAGCTGGTAGGAGTGCATTAGTTTTCCAAGTTGGAACTACGCTCGGGGTATTATCAATTGAGGATACAAGAGGAGGATATCCAGAAAACAACATTTAGCTCAAGGTATGGTTTATACGAGTTCACCGTGATGCCGTTTGGGCTCACAAATGCCCCTTCATCGTTCATGAGCCTGATGAACAGGGTATTTGAGCCGTACTTAGATGTCTTTGTCATCGTCTTCATCGATGACATTTTAGTCTACTCGAATACAAAGGAGGAGCATGTAGAACACTTGACCTTGGTGTTGAAGAAGTTGAAGGAGCATGCCTTGTTTGCTAAGTTCAGCAAGCGTGAATTCTGGCTCCGAGAAGTTTCCTTCATGGGCCATGTGATTAGTAGTGCTGGACTAACTGTGGATCTGGCTAAAGTACGTGCCATAAAGGAATGGATGCCTTTGAAGTCAGCGGCCGATGTACAGAGTTTCCTAAGACTTGCTGGGTATTATCATAAGTTCGTGAAAGGATTCTCAAAGATAACCCTTCCTCTCACTACACTGACAAAGAAAGGTATGCCATACGAGTGGACACCCCAGTGTGAAGCTGCCTTCCAAGAGCTGAAAGATAGACTTACCGCCTCACCCATCGTAGCCCTTCCATTTGGGAAGGAAGGTTTCAAGTCTACACTGATGAGTCATATTAAGGGATGAGAGCAGTACTGATGCAGCATAGACATGCGATTGCCTATGCTTCGAGGAAACTGAAGAAGCATGAAACCAATTATCTGATTCATGATTTGGCGTTGGGGGCAGTGGTGTTTGCCTTGAAGGTTTGGAGGCACTGATATAGTTTGTGATATTCGAGATCAAATCCGGGCAGAGCAAGGGAAGGATGCTGCTTTGACCTTAGTGATTAAGTCAATTGAAGATGGATCTTCTAAAGAGACTACACTAAATGACAGCCTCGTTCATTTCCATGGCAGACTCTATATTCCCAAGGGAGGGGAAATCTGGGAAGAAATATTGAGAGAAGCACATTGCTCCAAGTATTCGGTGCAGCCCAGGATTTCTAAGATGTATAGTGACTTGCGGAAGACCATGTTTTGGCCAGGAATGAAGAAATATGTCAAGTATTATGTTACACACTATGAGGCTTGTCAAAAGGTGAAGGTGGAGTGCAAGAGCCCCGGAGGATTATTACATTCATTGCCCATCCCTAAGTGGAAGTTCAAGGATATCTCCATGGACTTTATTCACGGGTTGCCTCGCTCTCACTCTGAGAGCGATTCAGTTTGGGTGATCGTGGATCGCGTGACAAAGGTAGCCAGATTTATCTGTATGAAGAAGGAGGCACATGTGGATGTTTTAGTGCGGATCTTTGTGGAGCAATTTGTACGGTACCATGGCATGCCTAATATGATAGTCTCTGATCGCGATGGACGCTTTACCTCCAAGAAGTGGAAGGAAGTACAAGCATATCTGGGCTCTCGCCTTACCTTCAGTACAACTTTTCATCATCAGAAGGATGGTCAGTCTGAGGGGACCATCAGGACAATGGAAGATCTTTTGAGACTGTGTGTATTGGATGGAGGAGAACCGTGGGAAAGGCTCTTACCACTTATAGAATTTTCATACAATAATAGCCATCAAGCTAGCATCGGGATGTCTCCCCATGAAGCACTTTGTGGGAGAAACTGTAGAACTCCATTGTCATGGGTGCAGGATGAAGAACTAAAAGTTTTGGGGATAGAGTATATTGATGACACCAATGCGGTTGTTAGATTGATACGAGACCGCTTGCTTAAGGCTCAAAGTTGGCAGGCAAAGTACTATAATGCGTAGCATCTGATGGTAGAATTTCAAGTGGATGACAAGGTATTCTTGAAGATCAGGCCAATGCATGGAGTGTCTTGAGTGCGTGGTATGAAAAAGCTCAGCCCGAGATATGTGGGGCCCTATGCTATATTGGAGAGAATAGGCCCTTTTGCCTATCGACTAGAACTACCACCAGAGCTGGAAAATTTGCATGATGTCTTCCATATGTCATCGCTACAGAAGGTACTACTATGTCCTTAACAATATGTCCCCACTGGAGATGGAGCAGTGGAAACTGATCGATCCGTCTGACTAGGTTCAATGCGGATAGTGGACACCGAGACAAGGAGCTTGCAGCAAAAAAGTGTACCATTGTTAAAGGTCCTATGGTCTAAACACGGGAAATAAGAATACACTTGGGATCCAGCGGATTTGATGCAAAAGCACTACCCGGAGTTGTTTTCCCAAGGTAAGTTTTAAAAGTTTATTAAATTTTTCGTGCTTCACTCCCCCACAGCCTTAGCCTGATTTTGGGGATGAAATCTTTTATTTTGCTTATAGGATTTGTAATGTCCCATTTCGCGCTAGGCCCCTCGCGCGCATTTTGTGTCAAGAGAATTGACTCAGGCTCAGGAAGCGTTGAATGAGTCGACTGGACTCGATGAATTGAGCATATTTTACTTATAATAATTCTAGAAACTGAAGGCGTTGAGTGCGTTGAGTGCGTTGAGTGCGTTGAGTGCACTCGACGTCATTCGACGAATTATAACTTAGATGTACTCTGGATGCCGAGGCGTTAAGTGAACTCAACACCACTCAAAGAAATTGTTACTTAGAATATTTTCTAGAGATATGGCGTCGAGTGCACTTGACACCATTCGACGAATAAGCTGAGGTGTTGAGTGGAATCAACACCACTCAATGCCATTCGATGAATAAACTGAGGCGTTGAGTGGACTCAACACCACTCAACGCCATTCGACGAAAAAGATGAGGCGTTGAGTGGACTCAACACCACTCAATGCCATTCGATGGACTAAGCTGAGGCATTGAGTGGACTCAACACCACTCAACGTATTTTACTTAGAATTATTCTAAGAACTATAGGCATCAAGTGCGTTGAGTGCACTCAACGCCACTCGACGATTCTTCGAGTAAAGGGAAGTGAACTCAATGCTTTTAACTTAGATCCATTCTGGTTGCTGATGACATTGAGTGAATTCAACACGGCGTAGAGTGGTCTCAACACACTCAACGCTTTTGACTTAGAAACTGTGGAATGTTGTTGGCGTTGAGTGGAGTCAACATGGCGTTGAGTGGTCTCAACGCACTCAACGCTTTTGACTTAGAAATATTCTGGATGATATAGGCGTCGAGTGCATTAAGTGCATTTGACGCCATTCGACGATTCATCGAGTAAAGGAAGTATACTCGACGATTTAAACTTAGAAGTGTTGTACTTATATAAGGCGTCGAGTGATCACGATGAATCTCGTCGATTCGTCGAGTGGGTATGCTATACACGATGAATTTGACTTGGCATATTTTCGGCCCACTATTTCTGATTCCTATACACGGTCTGAACCGAAACTTCGGGATTAGCGCCAAATGACTTAAATTGGACGTGTATTTTCAAAAGGACATATTTAATGTAATAATAGGCGGTCCAACAGTTGGGTGACACATGGCAAAGCGGTTCAACCTTAATTCCTCTTATAAAGGATATTTATGGAAAACCCTAGCCCTCATTTCATTCTTGCCGAGCCCTAGCTGTTACTTGCCAAAACCGACGGAAGAGAAGGAGTGGCCGGAGTCGGATTTCCTGGGAAAGTCTTTTCTTTCTCTTTCCCCATAAAGAACGACACTAACAAGGAGGAAGATGCCGACAAGGAGGGTGATGAGATCCATGGCCGGAACCGCTAGAAACGACGTGTGCTTCCTACCCTCTCCCTTGGTGCTAGATATTTAGTTATTTTCTAGGAGAGATGTCAAATCAAAAGAGTTTGACTTGTGAGATGAAGATCTCCTAGGTAGAAACCATGTTAGGGCTTGTGCCCTATAGATTTGATGTTTTCAACCTCTCCTCTCTTCTTGTGAAGATGGTGGACCTGGTTTCGTGAAGAGAAATGGTCTAATGAGGGTGAATAAGGGAGGAGGAAGTTCTGTATATAACTTTGAATAAATGTCTAAATGAAGAAGATGAACCGATGTCGTTCATCTTGCTTTAAGATGCGTGCAAAAATATATTTTCTGTGCGCAGCGAACTTCAAGGCCCTTTTCAGGTATGATACGATCAGATCTGGGCTTTTTACTAAACATGAAAGTCGTAGCACTTGGAAATACCTTTCCAATGGGTGGTTACCCATTTTCATACAAGTCCTGTAGACTCAGGAATGTCCAGTCGAAGTTGCTGTACAGTCAAGTCTTGTGTACATATTGTTCTCGGGTTAGTGTAGAACTGGGTTTGAACTTTGTAGAGAAGTCATAGTAGATTAATGTTGAGGTTTGCATGTGGTTTCCTAAACTTAAACTATTGGTTATTGTGCTAAGCAAATGATTGATGATATTTAGTTGATAGATCATAAAGTAAATAAATGGTTTGGTGGAACACGATTGTAAAAATAGTTTATAGGAGGTCGACAAACAAATGGTTTGGGTAGGCTAGAGAACAAATAAATTGATACGTTGATTGAACAAATGATATTCCTGTGGAAGCATAATATATTGTGAATGCTTGACTTTAAGAAGGAATTGGGTGAGGTTAATGCATGTGAAAGTGAAGGGATAGATACTACTCTAGAGGGGGGGGGTGAATAGAGTTATCAAAATTTGACTTAGCAAAGTTGACTTTCTACTCAACTCCCTTGGAGTGAAATGCGGAATGAAAAGATTATAGATATGGAGATAACCCTAAAGCCTAACACAAGTGATGTGCACAGACCCAAGCTAACTGTAATTACAGTTAAGGCTTGGATAACCTAATCAGCAACTAGCAAACCTAGTTATATCTAATCACAGCCACAATGCAAGAATTTAAACAAGGCAATCCAAACGACACAAGGAATTTAAGTGGTTCCCCAAACAACTTGGGTATGTCCACTCTTCTACCAACAAGGTAGGAATCCACTCAGGTTTTTGATCAGGTGCCCTGCCACCAACAAGATCTGCTTCAGGTAGATCAAGAGACCCTTTAGACTTTTGATCAGGTGTCTAAAAACCGAACACAGGTTTTTGATCAGGTGCCCTGCCACCAAGGGATACTTTTGAAGGGAGTAATAACCCTGTACAGGAGGGGGGAAGGGGTTAAGGTGTCTTCTCTATTTTTACAATAGATTAGAGAAGCACAATAACTTGCACTGAGCTAGACAGCTGTAAAAGAATCAAGGCTCCCCCTGGATCAAAGAACGTCCAGGTGAAGTCTTGCTTCAGTGCAGAAACTCTTCAGTAAGAACTGAAGGAAAAAATACAAGAAGATATAAAATAATAAAAGAAAATCTTCGAGCAGCTATCTTCTTCTTCTTCTTCAAAAAATCTCTGAGTTAGAACTTCCTAGAACAGGAGATCTCAGGTTGAAGAAGAGCAGAAGAGCTAACACTTCTCAGTTGAATGAGGATTGCTGAGAGCAATGAACTTGGACTTGATGAAAGCTTGAATGCTAATTGAATAACTCTTAGAATAACTGGTTAGCTAGCTGAAATCCTTCTCCAAAGGATTCCTTTTATAGCAGCAACAAGCAACGGCTCTTTTCAATTTGAACTGTTTGTCTTCTTCTGAAACTTGAAACCTGGGCTGCAAATATCACAAAGACAAACAAACTTTGCAGTAAAATATTCTATAAAAGGGATAAACCTTTTTCAAAGAAGCTGCAGGAAGCAATCTGATAATAAAGGTACTAAATGAAATCACATCAGAAACAAACTCTTTATAGCAAAATGAAGAGTTTTCAGTCTAACGGCTATAAAGGACTGACAGCAGATAAAGTAAAATACAATGTCAGCTAATAAGACAAACAACTTTATCTGAAAAGATTTTACTCAGGCAAAAGGGATGGAGCATATATTGCCTGGAAATATTATCATAAAACAACTGAAATAAAATGCCAGATAATGTATTAATTTATTAAATAGAATAAATAAATACAAAATAAAAAGGCAAACAGAAAACGTCGAACGACCCTCGGAGATCGTCGACCTATCGGGCAGATAGTCGAACGATCCAGATAGTCGAACTATCAAAGGAGATAGTCGAACTATCACAACAGATAGTCGAACTATCAGAAGATAGTCGAGCTATCAGATAATCGACCTATCAACAGATAGTCGAACTATCAAAGCAAAACCGATAGTCAACCTATCAACAGATAGTCGAACTATCAGAAGGGAAACAGATAGTCGATCTATCAACAGATAGTCGAACTATCAAGGAACGACAGATAGTCGAACTATCAACAGATAGTCGAGCTATCAAAGAACGACAGATAGTCGAACTATCAACAGATAGTCGAACTATCAGAGAACGACAGATAGTCGAACTATCAATAGATAGTCGAGCTATCAGATAGTTGAACTATCAAAGAAGATAGTCGAACTACCAAGGGAAAACAGATAGTCGACCTATCAACAGATAGTCGAACTATCAGAAGAAAGTAGATAGTCGACCAATCAATAGATAGTCGAGCTATCAAACAACGCAGATAATCGACCTATCAAACAGATAGTCGAGTTATCAGATAGTTGAACTATCCAAGCAGATAGTCGAACTATCAAACAAATAGATAGTCGAACTATCAACAGATAGTCGAACTATCCACGCAGACAGAACGTCGAGTAACTGATAGATGATCGTCGAACAGTTAGTCGACGATAGTCGAGCGACGTTCGACTATAGTCGAACGAAAAACTACTTAACCAAATTCTTCATCTGGAAAAGAGGGGACTCTACTGCTCGACCACTAACCATTGACCATAGATATTTCTTGGGTCAAGGGACTAAAAAGATAAGACAAAACTCAAATCAAACAAGGGTACCAACAATCTCCCCCTATTTTAGTTAAGTCTCTCAAAAACTAAAACACAGAACTAGCTATAGAACAATAGAATCAATACAGGAAATAGTTAAGCAACTAGCTAGCAATTAACAATCAGTCAGATATATATAACAGCAGTCAATCAAAATTAAGAATCTACAGAATCAGGCTTGGGATCAGAAGAGCTAGGAACAAAAGAAACTTTCCGCAAGGGATCAATGGCTTCTTTCTTAGACATCTTCAAATCTTGCACGCCAATAATCTTCAGTTCTGCAGCCCTTGAAACAACTGCTTCTGGGTGCTTCTCCATATATTTAGAAGGGTCAAAAACTTCAGGACTAACCTGGATTTTATCGAGTTCCTTCATTCTGAACTTTGACATTGTAGAAAGTCCTGCAGAGTCCTTTCCTTCCGCCTTAGCTTTCTTTATCTGGGCTGATCCAACAAGTTCTAGAAATCGAGCCATCCTGAAATCAGGATCTAACTCTTGGCTTTCATACACATTTTCAGATGATGTATCAATAGGCTTCACAGCTTTAAACTTAACAGATAAATCTAATAAACTTTCAGCTGTATCTTTAACTTCTTGAATAACTAAAGATGATGGAGGAGCAAACTCAGCAAACTTCTTACTGGATTTTTCAGAGAAAACAGTTCTTTTACCTTTTGAAATATCCTTAGCAACATGAACTGGTATAGCAGGAGAAACCTTTTTCTTGGGAGAAGGAGGAGGTGAAAATGTTGGCTTTTGATATACAACCTCCTTTACTTGCTCTTTAACCTCAGTATCATGCCTTTGAGTACCAATATATGATTTGCCTTGGTGGCTTTGAGAACTTTTCCTTGAATGGGGCTGAGAAGGAGCAGATTTTGCAGATGGAGCAGATGGATTAGCAGATAAATTGCCAGAGGCTCCTGCACTGGGAGGCGGAGGAGGAGGACCTCTGGGTGTCCATCTGGGAGCAGGACTATCATATCTCTTAGATTTCTTTCTCTCCTTTTGCTGGTTCTTAGAGAACCACATCCAGTGCTGGAACTCTTTCGACTTTGGATCAATTCCTTTCAGAATGTAATAGGGAATATCATGATCTGGATTTGGAGGAGGAGCTACAGCTTTCCTTTTCTTCTTTGCAGCTTTCTTTCTCTTAGAATTCTCAGATAGATCTGAATCATCTACATCCTCAGAATGAGATGAGAGAGGATGATCATATGGATCATAGGCTTCTGATACAGCCTTTTCCTTTTCTTTTAGGGCAGCTTTCTCTTTCTCTTCTTCTATGGCATCCTGTGCCAGAAGGGTATCTAAATCCAACCCTGGGGAATCATCCCATAAAGTAGACTTTTCAGTTTCAGTTTCAGGATCCTTTTGTTGAAACTCAGGAACTGTCGCGGGGACCAGTTCAGATAACACTGCTTGCTGAGCAGGTTCAGCAGCCTCAGAAACTAGAACAGGCTCTACAGCCTCAGAAAGCACAGCTTGCTCTACAGCCACTTGGATATCAGGAGCTGATACAGATTCAGGCTCTTTATCAACATCTAGAGATTCTGGAGCAGGTTTAGGTTCTGGCTCTTGGACAACTGCCACTACTTCTTCCATTATATCTGAAGGATTAGGAATATAATCTTGCTAAATGACATCTAGTCATCCCTTCCAGATATTCCCATACTAACTTATCAATTAAGTAATCTACAAATTGGGAAAGAGACATACCTTCTGGATTTTCTTCAGGATGACCTAACTCCCATAAATCATCTAGAAAGGAAGTGATAATTCCATCTAGGAACAGGGCAACTAAGGGAGTTGAGGCTTCTTCCAGGTACACTTTTACAGCAAATTCAGACAACATTATTGCATCAGATATTTCTTTTTCTTTGTTAGATGGAGGAGGAGCTGAAATTTCTGCTACTTTTTCTGATACTGCAAGTTGATCTGCTGGAGGGGAGGCTGGGAGCTGCTCAGAGACATCTTCATTGAACATCTCCCTCTGCCTGATTTCAGTGGGAACTGAAACCAGGCCCCTGGATGAAGAGGGCTCAGCAGAGTTAGAAAGAATTTTGATGGCATCAGACAAGGAAGCAATGGAGGAAGCAAGTGGAGCAATTGCCTCTTCAATCATGATTTTGATTGAAGGGGTGATTAACTCCACAATGCTGGAAATGAATTCTGGAGTTATTTCAAAAGGTGGTGGAACTGTAGTGGATGGAGGAGCAGCAGAAATGGTTGATATGGCAGGATGAACTGTGGTGAGGACTGGAGATCGAACTGGAGAGTTAACTAGAGAGTTAACTGGAGAATGATGTGGAGAAGGTGAGTGAGGAGGAGTTGGAATGGGAGAATGAACTGGAGAAGAGATATCAGACGCCAATAGATCAAAGCTGGGTTGAGAAGTCCCAGCAAGATCAGTTGGGAAAGAAGATGCAGGAGGAGAGGCAGAATGTCGTACTATAGTTGAAGTTGAAGGAACTTCAACTGCAGTAGACGGCAAAGCAGAAGAAGATGAAGGAGCTGAGCCAACTTCTTGAGGGTGGGGAGCGACAGAGTCAGTCCTTGTGCTCTCAGATGCTGCTGGAGCAGCCCCTGCAGGAGCGGGCTTCAGGAATGTCCTCTTCCACTTGGAGAACAGATTGGGATCCATCTTCTTGCTGATATTAATGGTTGTAGCAGTTGAAATCAGCAGCTGGGGATATCTTTCCTTCAGAAAAATCCCAATAACCCTTCCTAGGGTAACTTCCTTCTTACTGTTCTTCTTCCTTATCAAATCGAACAAAACACCAGCCCAGTTTATTTGCTTCTTATTAACAATTGCACACATTAGTGCAAATTGTTGTCTGGTGATATTATCATGGGCTGAGTGCTTTCCTAGAAGCACTTTTCCAACTATTTCTGCAAGGAACTTGATCTTGAAGGGAAAATTCACCTTGAGGAGCTTGGAGGGGATGCCTTCTGCATGTCCTAGCTCTAACAACATTCTTCCGAATTCTGGAGCATCTTGCTCAAATTCTTCTTCGCCATTAAACAATCCAAAAACATCAGTCAAACGGCGGGAGACAAAATTACCTCTACTCCGCCAATTGTTCCTGTCATTGAATCTTCAGTGGAAGATGAAGTAAATACCCATTCCTTTATCTCTAGTATATTTAACTTGATCCTTGTAGACATGAGCCTTTCTAGACCTTGATCTTTGCAGAGCTGGAGAATTTCCACGATACCTGGTTCGCAGCAACTGAATGTGTCAAAGTCCACACTGAAACCGGCATCGAACTTCACGACTGCGAGGAGCGCTGGAGAAATTGCCATTGAAATGCTGGAGAAGGCGCGAGAGAGATGGAGAAGACGAAACGGCAGAAAATCGCAAGACACGGAGCAAGCGGGAAGACGGAATGCGAAAGGACGCTCTCCGTCGACGATATAAGCAAAGATCTTTTAACCTAGGTCGACAATCGGCTTTATATTAGACCGGAGATAGTCGATCTATTTAAAAGATACTGGACACGATGGTCGAACGGTCGTTCGACGATCGGTCCAGAAGCAGAGTAGTCGAGCAATCGTTCGACTATTTCTAGCTTCTCAAACAACAAGCTGTCGTCATCCAGAGATCGACGATGAGCTCGACTTGTTCGACGATGGTCGAACGCCGATCGACGATCTTCAATCAGACAAGCTTTCATCAACCATAGGTCGACGATGGGCTTGGCCCGATCGACTATCTTCGAACGTCGTTTGACTATCTTCAAACAAGTTTCAACAATGCAGAAGTCACACTTAGTCTCTTCCATTGATCATGCCTAGTTAAACTAAAAAGAACAGATGTTTCTGTTCATCTAAGGGCTTGGTGAATATATCACCTCTCTGAAACTCAGTGGATATGAACTCAAGACTAATCTTGTTCTTTTCCACACAATCTCTCAGGAAATGGTGCCTGATCTCAACGTGCTTCGTTCTAGAGTGGTGCACTGGATTTTGTGCAATTGAGATAGCACTGGTACTATCACACATGATTTTGGTGTTCTTGTGTGAGTAACCATAATCCACAAGCTGGTTTTGAATCCACAGGATCTGTGAACAACAACTGGCAGCTACTATATATTCAGCCTCTGCAGTTGAGGTTGAGACAGAAGCCTGCTTCTTACAGAACCAAGAGACCAATCTCTCTCCCAGGAACTGACAAGTTCCTGAGGTGCTCTTCCTGTCAACTCTGCAACCAGCATAGTCAGAGTCAGAGTATCCAATTAACTCAAATTCTGATTCTGCTGGGTACCAAAGTCCTAGATTTGGACATCCCTTTAGGTATCTCAAGATTCTCTTTAGAAGAATCAGATGAGATTCCTTGGGGTTGACCTGGAATCTAGCACAAAGGCATGTAGCAAACATTATATCAGGTCTACTTGCAGTTAAATATAATAGGGAACCAACAATGGCCCTATAATTCTTTTGATCAACTGGCTTGTCGTGATCATCAGAATCAATAACTACATTAGTAGTCATAGGTGTAGGCATTGCTGAAGCATCAGCCATCCCAAATTTCTTTACCAATTCCTTGGCATATTTGGATTGGGAGATGAAGATACCATCAGCATCTTGCTTAACTTGGAGACCAAGAAAGTAAGACAGCACACCCATACTACTCATCTCAAACTTAGAATGCATTAGGTCAGAAAACCTTTTGCAAAGTTTGGGATCAGTGGAACCAAAAATAATGTCATCTACATACACTTGAACTAATAGGATTGTGTCCTTGTGGTGCTTGACGAAAAGGGTTCTATCAACTACTCTCCTAATAAAGTTGTGCTCTAACAAGAAACTAGCTAAAGTCTCATACCAGGCTCTGGGTGCTTGTTTTAGTCCATATAGAGCTTTCTGCAACTTGAAAACATGTGAGGGCTGAGTTGAAGAAACAAACCCGGTTGGTTGTTCAACAAACACCTCTTCCTTAAGCTCACCATTTAGGAATGCACTTTTTACATCCATCTGAAAGACCTTAAACTTCATGTAGGCTGCATAGGCCAAGAAGATCCTTATTGCTTCTAGCCTTGCAACAGGAGCAAAGGTTTGATCATAATCTATACCTTCCTCCTATCTATAGCCCTGAGCTACAAGCCTAGCTTTATTCCTTACAATAATTCCATTTGCATCCAACTTGTTTCTATACACCCACTTGGTGCCTATGATCAGTTGGCCTTTAGGTCTTGGAACCAAAGTCCAAACTTTACATCTCTCTAACTGATTGAGTTCCTCTTACATAGCAATGATCCAGTGGGGATCTAGCTCTGCATCTTTATAGGTGAGGGGCTCAACCTGTGAGAGGAAACAAGCGTGCATCACATCCTGTCTTAACTGATGTCTTGTTTGAACACCAGCTGATATGTCTCCTATCACTTGAGATGTGGGGTGATCTCTAAGTGTGACAATATCAGCAGGTGGGATGTGATCTTCAGCAACAGTTGGGATTAATTCCTCAGGAGGAATTTGATCTACTTTTGGTGGAACAACAACAGCTTCAGCAATGTCCTCATCACTGTCTGATTCAGTGATCTGAAGAGTTGATAGTTGAAGAATCTCTTGAGTAGCATCAGGTACCTGCACAGAACTGGAGGAAGGAGAATTTTCCTTCTCCTTGTAAAACATCTGAGACTCATCAAAAGATACATGCAAAGATTCTTCAATTTTACAAGTTGATTTGTTATAAACCCTATAAGCTTTGCTTACTTGGGAATATCCAAGCATAATTCCCATTGAAGCTTTTGCTTCAAACTTTCTAAGGTATTCTTTATTATTATTATGAATATAAACTACACAGCCAAAAACTCTAAAATAGTTTATTTTAGGTTTCTTTCCTTTAAGCAACTCATAAGGAGTTTTACACTTAAGCTTGTGTATCAGACTTCTATTCAAGACATAATTGGTTGTACTAACAGCTTCTGCCCAATAAGAAAGAGGCATATTAGCATCTGCCAACAATGTGCTAGCAGCTTCAATGAGTGTTCTGTTCTTCCTTTCAACTACCCCATTTTGTTGGGGAGTTCTAGGAGCTGAGAAGCTATGTTTGATACCTTCTCTCTCACAGAATTCTTGCATGAGAAGAGAGTCAAACTCAGTACCATGATCACTTCTGATCAAGGCCACATGAGTAGAGTACTCAGTCTGCACACATAATAGAAAGTCTGTAAGGGCTTTGAAGTTATCAGCCTTAGTTCTCAAAAAGAAAACCCAACTGAACCTAGAGAAGTCATCTACAATGACTAAGGTGTAATACTTCCCTCCTAAACTTTGTACATTTATTGGGCCAAAAAGGTCCAGATGTAATAAATACAGGATTCTAGGAGAATCACTTTTATTTACAGATTTAAAAGAGTTTTTGGTTTGCTTGCCTAGCTGACAAGCCTTGCATAGGCTCTCCTTCTTGTAGGGGCAAGAAGGTAAACCTCTAACAAGGTTGTGTTTAGATAACCTAGATATATTCTTAACATTAACATGACTAAGCCTCTTATGCCACAAAGAATTATTATTAATTGTTACTTCATTAAATAAACAGATTTCAGAATGAGTTGAATTGAAATCTACTAAATAAATATTACCTAATCTAATGCCTACTAAAACAACATTATTATTTAAAGTAATATTACAAGAAAAGTTAGAAAATGAAACCTGGTAGCCAGCATCACATAGCTGGCTGACTGAAATCAAATTTTGCTTCAGTCCTGTCACATATGCAACTCTCTTGAAAGTAACAGCTCCAATTGTGATCCTGCCATAGCCTTCTGTCTGACCACAGCTTGAATCTCCAAAGATAACCTTTGGGCCGAGCTTAGCTTTGAACTTTGACAGATGATTTTTATTTCCTATCATATGCTTGGAGCATCCACTATCCAAATACCACTTATTTTGAGTGATAGGATAGGCTTTCACCTGCAAGAAATTTATTTAGACATTGTGGACCCAGGTAACCTTGGGTCCCTTGTTTTTCACATAAGAAAAGCTAGAAATAAATGAAAATGCAGGCTGAGGGTGATAACCTAATGGGTGAGATCTCCTAGGTGGGATTCTCCATGCAGATGATGGGTCAACAAACCTAGGGTTTCTATTTTCATTTAGGTTTCTACGGGTTTGATGATGATTTTGAAAATCATATTGAAAACGTCGATCGACGTTCGACGATGGGCGCTCAGATCGTCGAGCTTCGTTCGACCATTGAGCTTCCGATCGTCGAGCGGCGTTCGATGCTCTTTGTATTTCCTTAAAAAATTTCTTCCTCTTTTCTCTCTTAGCTTTATTTAAAGTTTTATTAACTTGATTTACTTGCTCAGTGTTCTTTATCCCATCAGCTGAGATAAAGTTCACTGGAGTTGAAAGATTATTTTTAAGAATAATTGGGGGTTCACTGGGAGAAGCTCCTAAGCCTAGTTTGTTATTACCTGACCTAGTGTTAGTCATGCTAGTTATCTCTAATAACTTAAGGCTTCTACCATTTAGGGATTCTTCTAACCTTTTAGACTTAGCTAACTCAATTTTAAGAAACTTAATTTCTTCACTATAATTAGTGAGATCTTCCTTTAACTTAATATTTTCAGTAGATATGATTTCTGATTCAGCTAGCCTATGTCTAAGTTCTTTAATCTCTTTTTCAGAACTAATTAAATCTAAGCATAAAGATTTAAAATCTGATTTGAATTCTGCAGAAGTAAAGTCATAAGAAGATAGTACCTCATCTTCTGTTGGCAATTCTTCTTCTGAGTCTGAACTCTCTGCAGCTGAGTGATTGTTGCAGGCATCTATTGCCATTAGGCAAACTTCCTTTGCCTTCTTCTCTTCCTCATCCTCACTGGAGCTAGAGGAGGAAGATTCTTCATCTGAATCACTCCAGGTTTCAACGACGAAACCTCTCTCCTTCTTCTTGTTCTTGTAGGAGGATGGCTTGGAGTGCTTCCTGTGCTGTTCCTTTTCTTTCCTCTTATCTTTGTTCTTCTCCTCTGGACAATCTGGTAAGATATGTCCAGGTTTCCTGCAACCATAACAGATAATTTCTTTAGCAGGTGAACGGTCATACCTTGGTTTGTCTTCATAGCGTGAAGACTTCTTTCTGAATTCCTTTCTCCCCATCTTGAGAAACCTATTGGCAAATAATGTCATTAGTTCCTCATTGGATTGGCTGCCTTCAGAAGCATCAGCAGCCTTAAGAGCTAGAGATTGCTCTTTTCTTGTTGGAGTAGGGGTCTTTGCTTCAGCTTCTGCTTCCCTTGTCTTCAGCACTTGCTCAAAGGATTTGAGCTTGCCGAGGAGAGCTTCTGTTGAGATCTCTATTGTACTTCTGGCTTCCTTGATGGGCCAGATCCTCAGATCCCATGTGCTAGGGAAGCACATAAGAATCTTATCATTGACCTCTGTCAATGAGATGTCCTTGTCAAGGGTCCTCAGCTCATTGATGATTGAGCTGAGCCTTATATACATGGCTTCAACTGATTCAGCATCAGTTTTCTTGAAGTTTTCATATTGTGAGATAAGGCGTTGGACCTTCTGTCCTTCCTTTCATCATCTGAACCAGCTATAATCTGGTTCAGTGTATCCCACATAGCTTTTGCTGAGGAGCAGTCAGCAACCTTCTGGAATACTTCATCAGACATTGTCTGAGCCAGTATATTCATTGCCTTGGCATCTGCTATCTTTGCCTTTTTGTACTCATCGTTGTAGTCTGGAGGAGGCACTGCACTCATATCAGATGATGAGGCAGAAGCAGCAGCAGGTGCTCTTGGGGGTCCTGACAAAATAGAAGCAAAGATGCTTTCATCAATAGAATTCATATATAATTTGATCCTTGCCTTCCAGATGCCAAACTTAGCTAAGTTGCATGCTGGAGGTCTAGTGCTAGAATAATCCTTGGACTGGGCCATGATAGTGATAGTGAATATCTATAAACTTTGGTATCTATCAGGATCTTGTGACTTAGGTGTTAGCCTATTCAGTCAGTCAACCTCCCTCTGATACCAATTGAAAGTGAAGGGATAGATACTACTCTAGAGGGGGGTGAATAGAGTTATCAAAATTTGACTTAGCAAAGTTGACTTTCTACTCAACTCCCTTGGAGTGAAATGCGGAATGAAAAGATTATAGATATGGAGATAACCCTAAAGCCTAACACAAGTGATGTGCATAGACCCAAGCTAACTGTAATTACAGTTAAGGCTTGGATAACCTAATCAGCAACTAGCAAACCTAGTTATATCTAATCACAACCACAATGCAGGAATTTAAACAAGGCAATCCAGACGATACAAGGAATTTAAGTGGTTCCCCAAACAACTTGGGTACGTCCACTCTTCTACCAACAAGGTAGGAATCCACTCAGGTTTTTGATCAGGTGCCCTGCCACCAACAAGATCTGCTTCAGGTAGATCAAGAGACCCTTTAGACTTTTGATCAGGTGTCTAAAAACCGAACACAGGTTTTTGATCAGGTGCCCTGCCACCAAGGGATACTTTTGAAGGGAGTAATAACCCTGTACAGGAGGGGGAAAGGGGTTAAGGTGTCTTCTCTATTTTTACAATAGATTAGAGAAGCACAATAACTTGCACTGAGCTAGACAGCTCTAAAAGAATCAAGGCTCCCCCTGGATCAAAGAACGGCCAGGTGAAGTCTTGCTTTAGTGCAGAAACTCTTCAGTAAGAACTGAAGGAAAAACTACAAGAAGATATAAAATAATAAAAGAAAATCTTCGAGCAGCTATCTTCTTCTTCTTCTTCAAAAAATCTCTGAGTTAGAACTTCCTGGAACAGGAGATCTCAGGTTGAAGAAGAGCAGAAGAGCTAACACTTCTCAGTTGAATGAGGATTGCTGAGAGCAATGAACTTGGACTTGATGAAAGCTTGAATGCTAATTGAATAACTCTTAGAATAACTGGTTAGCTAGCTGAAATCCTTCTCCAAAGGATTCCTTTTATAGCAGCAACAAGCAACGGCTCTTTTCAATTTGAACTGTTTGTCTTCTTCTGAAACTTGAAACCTGGGCTGCAAATATCACAAAGACAAACAAACTCTGCAGCAAAATATTCTATAAAAGGGATAAACCTTTTTCAAAGAAGCTGCTGGAAGCAATATGATAATAAAGGTACTAAATGAAATCACATCAGAAACAAACTCTTTATAGCAAAATGAAGACTTTTCAGTCTAACGGCTATAAAGGACTGACAACAGATAAAGTAAAATACAATGTCAGCTAATAAGACAAACAACTTTATCTGAAAAGATTTTACTCAGGCAAAAGGGATGGAGCATATATTGCCTGGAAATATTATCATAAAACAACTGAAATAAAATGCCAGATAATGTATTAATTTATTAAATAGAATAAATAAATACAAAATAAAAAGGCAAACAGAAAACGTCGAACGACCCTCGGAGATCGTCGACCGACGCACAGAGATCGTCGACTTATCGGGCAGATAGTCGAACGATCCAGATAGTCGAACTATCAAAGGAGATAGTCGAACTATCACAATAGATAGTCGAACTATCAGAAGATAGTCGAGCTATTAGATAGTCGACCTATCAACAGATAGTCGAACTATCAAAGCAAAACCGATAGTCGACCTATCAACAGATAGTCGAACTATCAGAAGGGAAACAGATAGTCGATCTATCAACAGATAGTCGAACTATCAAGGAACGACAGATAGTCGAACTATCAACAGATAGTCGAGCTATCAAAGAACGACAGATAGTCAAACTATCAACAGATAGTCAAACTATCAACAGATAGTCGAACTATCAGAGAACGACAGATAGTCGAACTATCAACAGATAGTCGAGCTATCAGATAGTTGAACTATCAAAGCAGATAGTCGAACTACCAAGGGAAAACAGATAGTCGACCTATCAACAGATAGTCAAACTATCAGAAGAAAGCAGATAGTCGACCTATCAACAGATAGTCGAGCTATCAAACAACGCAGATAGTCGACCTATCAAATAGATAATCGAGCTATCAGATAGTTGAACTATCCAAGCAGATATTCGAACTATCAAACAAACAGATAGTCGAACTATCAACAGATAGTCGAACTATCCACGCAGACAGAACGTCGAGCAACTGATAGACGATCGTCGAACAGTTAGTCGACGATAGTCGAGCGACGTTCGACTATAGTCGAACGAAAAACTACTTAACCAAATTCTTCATCTGGAAAAGCGGGGACTCTACTGCTCGACCACTAACCATTGACCATAGATATTTCTTGGGTCAAGGGACTAAAAAGATAAGACAAAACTCAAATCAAACAAGGGTACCAACAACATGGCCCTGTGATATGATGATTAGTTGAATGTGTATAATAATCCACTGCTTAGAGTTGAGTTTCTCTATGGGTAGCAACGTGGGATTGGTATGTTGTGTAAGGTGGTTTTCCACCTGTGTAAATGATGAATCCTTGTGTGGTATGAAAATGTGGAAGGGTTAGAAGTGCGTGTGTGTTTGCCGTACTGGAATGATGTATTGATAAGGGACTTGGTGTGGAGCCCTTGCGTGCTATTGAGCACAGGATGTGAATAATAAAAAAAGGGACTCAGTGTGGAGCCCTTATATGTGAAATGCATATAGTGTGAGTTGATACGCAGTGTCATAATCCTGGGTTAAGGATAGTGTGGCAGGTCTACGGGCTCGCCAGTCATCACACCGACAGGAGTTGGCAGATATACTTTCACAGTGGGGCTTTGGTGCTCGATGCTCATACCCGAGGATCCTTCTGTGTTAGTGGACAGTTGGGCTTTGGTCCTTTGGTGATACGTTCCCTTAGGCTCCTTCCGTTCCATGATGACAGGCCAGTGCAGAGACTCATTCTTGGTGCACATCTACCTGAGACCCCACTGAGCCGTAGAATTCATGTGAGCTTCATTGTTGTGTTCTTAGCGTTGAGGCATACGAAGTCCTGGGCTTGGTAGTGTGAATGCCCGCCTAGTAGTGGAAAATCCCATTGCACTATCGCTGTCTGTCCACGACGGATGGCGCCTGAGAGGTTAGCTACTTGCTCGAAAAGTGGGAACTACTAGTCTGTGTTAACATAGCAATTGCATGTGTGTGAGCATGGGTGAGTCATCATAAGTCATTCATAACATAACATTGCATCACATAAGATCCTTATCATATAAGTTTGTATGGACACTCTTATATGATGAGTTGCTTTTCTGTTAAGCCGATCCTTAACTTATATATCTATATGGGCATTCATATAAGTTAAGTTACTTCTTGTTGTATATTCCTACTTATACACTGCTGTTGATAGTAGAACTGCTAGTTTATATTGATGTAGTTGCTTTGATATACTCTGATATAGTGTAGCACTTTGCCACCTGTTTTGTACAACAACTATTATATATATTGTACCCTTTTCCTTTCTCCGCCTAATGTCTAAGAGTCGCCGGGGGAGCGGATGTGATAGCCACTTAGTCTTTATGACTAACAGTTGCTACATCTTCCTTTTTAGGAGGAAACCACACAGATAGAGCAACATCAGGTTATGCAGGAGGGACCCCAGGCCAGGGTGACGGGTCCTGATGTGATGGCACCATCGCTGTCATATGTGACTGATGTGAGTTTTTGAGAGACTCAGTTTATAGCCTTCATGACATATTGTACTCTTATAATATAGAAGCCTTGGTTGCTTCTTTTTATTTTATGTATTCATTTTGTACTAGATAATTATGTGGATTTGACTTCTGTTTTAATTCTTATGTTGGGTTGGCAATGATGATATTGGTTTTAGCCAGCAGGATAGGCATCTTGTGGTACAGGTCAACCCGTGTGTTGGCACTACCGCAAGGAGGCTATTCTGGGCATAATACTCCCCTCGTCCATGTCTTGTGTTCCTGTAGGGGGGGGGTCTTACAATATTTGATCAATCATGGCAGAGGTTCCTTCATCACAGAGTGTTTCTTACACAAACCTGTTCTCTACACTATTATTAGAGTCACCAATAGTGTACATTGAAGAAGGTGCTTTCTTGGATAGCTCATTTCAAACACAGAGGAGTCAACATCATACACTAGACCTTGAGCGGGGAGTTCAGGATGAATCTCCCCCACAACTACTGCCATGTTCACAGTGACATGCAGAATAGCCACAGTAACAGCAACATCATTCTCAATATCCTGATAGACTTCTGAAGGATTCTATAACTGCTCCCCTCATATACTGCAGTCTCCAGGATTTGGTCCTGATTTATCTCCCCCTTACTCTTAGGGCTGGTGACATCATGAGACCCTTGGTATGTTGGTGTAGAATTATCTTCAACAGCAGCAGGAGCTGTGGAGGTCTCACCCTCCATTTCAGTAGAGAGTTTGTTGACAATCTCCTCTGCCACTATCTCAACTGCCAGATCAGATGGCACTACTTCATCATCATGATCTGGAGTCCCTATAGATTGAGCCCTGCTTATTTGATTACTTGGTGCTGGGTCAAAGGAAAGTGGGATCTAAGCACACATGTCCTTCCAGGTCTCATCTTCAGACTCAGTCAGGTTTGGATCATGAGGCTCTTCCTCATCTTGTTCTAATGAACTGCTGGTAGAGCTTGGTTCTACCTCATCTTCCTCTGCAACTGAAACTTGCTTCCCTTTCTTCTTAGCAGTAGATTGGGCAAGAGGCTGAAGAACTCTATCCCACCTATCCAGCATCTTGATATCCATTCTCCTCATATGGTGAATCTTAGTTCCTAACCTCATGTTGAGGATCCCTGGAAGACTTTGCAGAAGAAACAAGGAAAGTATTCAACCCATGTTGGGTTCAGCAATACAGTCCACAATCCCGTCAAATAGGATCCTTCCCTAGTCACTCTTCTTGGACAAAATTATCCTTGGCAACAACTCAAACTTTTTCTTTGAAATCTTAATATGGATCCTATTTTGCACAACAAGGCCTTCCCAATAACATCGACCAAAAACATACCCTTTAGGTTTAGTTCCTTCCTTAGGATTGAACATGTAGTGTGTTTGGATAAGCCACACCACTCCATTGCAGTTTTGACATCAGATTGCGTTTGGTCATCTTCCTCATCAGTTTCTGAGAACTTAGGCAACTGCAGTGCCTTGCTTAACCTCCTTGGAGTGATTATGATCTTGTTTCCACTAACCATTGTCTTGATTTTGCCTGCGGATATGTCGGCTTTGGCATTCGAGAACAGTTCCAGGACCTCCCGTTTCCACAACAAACAGGACTCTGACATGACGAAATCTAGGTCAGATTCCTGGATTAAGTGAAGAATGAGTTCTACCTCTTCAGGCCATTTCTAACTGAAGCGTTAAATCGAACCATATTCCTATTCATCTTCTTCCCGAACCCGAGCGGCAGCCATTTTCGCGAGAGGAGAAATGGCGGACTTCGCGTGCATTCGACCGGCGGTAGAGTGTGCTTGGGTGGCCGTTTTCATCGCGGGAGTAGAGATTTGGAAAGCTCTCGCCGAGATCTACGCGATCGTGATAAGCTTTTCCCGATTCCTCGATTTTTAGGTGTTTATGTTTTTGACCTCCTTTTCCCCCAAAATTTTCAGGAAACGTTGCTAAGGTCATTTGACGGTCGATTCTTGTCACGGTGTGAGCAGGCGGCGTTTTTCCTGAGTTTCAGGGCAAGTGGATTTTCCTCCCTTACATGTCCATTTCTAGTTTTATTTCCCTTCCTTTCCTCCTCCCTTAGAGAGTAGGATTAGCGTAGATTGAACTACGAAGGAACTCCTATAGTAGGGCAAGTTTTCGGCCAAGACATGGAGAATAAGTTTAGGGGTTTAAGTAGAATTAGGCATATATCGAAAGGTAGAGTTCGGCGGATTCAGGTTAGAAATTCGCTGAGTATCGTAGCTGAATTCGTCAAATTTAGGTAGATAGGATTCGTCGAGTATCGACGGTAGAATTCGCCGGGTATGGAGGGATTTATTCTAAGGATAATTCATCTAGTATTAATGCACTTTGTCGAGTATCGGTTTAGGCAGTCAGCGAGTATTGCCAAATTGCGTTAAGGAAATTTCATCAAGTAGCAGTTAGGATTCGGTGAGTGTCACCGAATTTCGTTAAGGCAAATTCGGCGTGTTTCAAGAAGGATCGTCGAGTATAGTCTAGGCCTAGTAATCGTCGAGTGGCCGGTAAAGCTAAGGAAAATTCGGCATGTATCAGAGGAAATCATCGAGTATCGTTAGTCTATTCGTCGAATATCATTATTATTCGCCGAGTATCGCAAGTCTTATTCGCCGAGTATAGTAGAAATTCGTCGAGTTTCCATGTAGTTCTACCTCTCCCCTTGTCTCCATTGCAGTTTTGACATCAGACTGCGTTTGGTCATCTTCCTCATCAGTTTCTAAGAACTTAGGCAACTGCAGTGCCTTGCTTAACTTCCTTGGAGTGATTATGATCTTGTTTCCACTAACCATTATCTTGATTTTGCCTGTGGATATGTCTGCTTTGGCGTTCGAGAACAGTTCCAGGACCTCCTGTTTCCACAACAAACAGGACTCTGACATGACGAAATCTAGGCCATCATTTTGGCCCGGTTGAGCTTTGTACCGTTCCTAATGTCTTACCCTCGCTTTCCCTATTGTGCCTACCCCTTCTTTTGATTCAGCTCCACCATTATTTCACCAAAGCCTCATAGCCAATCATATTCGCACACCCAAGTCGAGCTTTAGTGTTTTACATTTTCATTTTGGGGTGTTGATGTGGTGATATTCCTTGTGAATATGTGGATGTGCTCCAAAGTTTTTATTTGCTGAAATAGTTAAAATAAAAAGATGATTTGAAAAAAAATATAAAAATCAATTGTGAAAAGAAAAGTGAAAAGAAAAAGTGTAATTGATAAGATTGTATTGGGAGTAGGCGGTGCACACACCCATATTTTAAAAATTAAGTCTGGGGGTGTGGTGTACCCGCATGTATTTTGGTTAGCAGATAGATTCTTTCTTATGCTTGCTCATTTGGGTTAGGTGCATATCCTTCTTATTTATATTTGTTTACCTCGTAGAAACCCAAGCCCCATCTCTTCACTTAAAGTCCTACGGATTTACGCTTGTGTCGAACTAGTGCCGTGGAGAGAGTGTGAACGGGCAAGCGTATGGTCCCCGATTTCTTTGGAGGTGATCCTGAGCCCTGGTCTTTGGCAATGCTCACCTGAGTGGCCTGCCTACTTTCTCCCTACGCGTGACCGGAAGATTTACCGTGATTCCATTTTTGAGTAGTAATAAAATTTTGATACGCATTGTGAAAAGTATAAACTATTTTGTATACTTAGAAATTTCCTATATTATATTTTTACGCGTGCGACCATGCGACTTCGCATGGTACTCCGTATCTCAATTTCTATATTAGCTAGTTTTTTTTCCTATCTGCATAGATTTTGTTTGCTCGGGACGCGCAACAGGTAAGTCTGGGGGTGTGATGAGTCCTATTTATATACTTATTTTCGGACTCATCTGGACTAGTTTTCTTTCGCATGCACTTCACTTTTAGTTCGTTATTATATATATTTCATCTTATCTTTATTTCCATAGGAAGTGCACTCTTAGGCCCGTGGTTGTGTATTTTTGTTACTTTTATAGATTGTACTTCTTATTGTGATTGCATGAAATGTATGCACATATCAGTGGTTTGTTTTTCCTGCTGGTACAATGGTCGTGTGAGTGTTCTGGGATTGTTTGGGAATGTTTTTAGCCTAAGGGCCACTGATTGTGCATTTTTACGCGCGCACGGTCAGTGGACTCCTTACTGCACGATCGTTGGTCGTGCGCGGTCAGTTCATCGAACCCCAAATGGTACAGGAACACTGTGCACGATCATTGGATCTTTAGCACATGACCACTGGTCATGCGCCACTGATCGTGCACGCTATTATTCATTTTTCCAAGTTATGTCTGGGGCAAACGCACTATCACAGGACACAGTGTGCACAACCACTGGTCGTGCGCCACTGATCGTGTGCATTGATTCCAATTTTTACCAGGTTCTGCCATGCCAATACTCATGATCACTGGACATAGTGCGCATGACCACTGGTCGTGCGCCACTGATCATGTGCATTATAATTTCTGTAATCTATACAATCGCAGGTTCCGCCCTAATTCTGCGATTCTGGACTTTTTCTCCACTGTTTTCGTCTCCCAGGAGGGTTCCATAGTTTTCCTTCTTCCCCCACCATATGGAGGGATTCGGGCAAGCTTTCAATGCCAAATTCAAGCCGGAGTTTCCTCTCGGCCTCCTCCTTCATCCTTGTGTTTCAAGAAGGGTTTGACCTAGCTTTCACCATGAAGCTTTGAGGAGTTTGTGTCATCCTCCACCAAATCGTGACATGAAGAAGATGGGTCCATTGGGAGTTAGTGACAGCCTCCTCTACCCCGGAAGCAGTTGAGGACCGAGCTAGGATGCGGATTGACAACCTGACGATTCCTTCCATGAACCCTCAGCAAGACTTTGGATCCGGTCAATTTCGCACTCTCTTCTTCTCTTGTTGTTGATAGTGTAGTTTGATATCTTTGTATTTGATAAAGTGTGCTTATTTTGATAAACATTTGTGTACAATCATGTCTATGTGATTTTATATTCTCGTTATTTTCTTGAAGTGTGCCATTATCCATCCTCAACCACACAGTGTCGCACTAGCAATTGCTAGTGGCATGCGTAGCAAAGAGGTGCTCACGACCCTCATTCTGCCGTTCTCACCACCTCATCTTCAAGCTTACTCGTCCATCTGCCTAGCGATTCGATGCATAGCGGCCCGTATAGTTTTCCATCCGCCCGGTGAAGTATCGCATAGCGGCGTTGCATAGGATTAGTTTATTAGTGTTTTACTTTCTTTTTTCGCAACAATCAAAAACCCCCTTCGTAAACTCTGACCTAAGGACTTCAATCTCAAGTCCTCCTCAAAATTAACTCCACCTTACTGTGTTTCTTGAGAGATCGATACATGGGGAAATTCGCCCATTTTATATTACTTGTGCGACCGGTACACTTGCCGTTGACCGCATCACCTTCTTCAAGTTCCTTTCAACAAAGATTTGATTGAAGGTGAGCATTTCAGCAGTCTTTTCATGCTGGCTCTAACAACCATTTACAACAGTCTTATTTGCAGATGACATGTTGTTTAGGGCATCAGAGATAGCTAGGTCTAGCCTACTAACAGACTTACCCTTAGTTAGAGTCTTAGTTGGAAGGCCTTGAGTGAAGGATACTCCCTTGTTCTTGAGAGTGGGGGCTGGGGTAGCAAAGACAAGTGCTCCATGATGGGCCATTTAAATTTCCTCATGGGGAGCCTTAAAAGCACTCATTACCCTACTATAACTTCCACCATTGTTGTGAACTTTTTTGTTCACATAAGTGGATCTACCATTCATCCAGTGACCATAGATGCTCTATTGGTCATACCTGTTTGAAGGTAACAGAACTTTCCTAAATGGAATGAGAGGCTTGGAAGATAGTGGCAGAACAAGAGCTTTGTCTTTCCCTTTGGACTGGGCAACTCTTATGCTTCCTTTGAATCTCAACTCTTTCTTACCCTTTTGAGAGGAGATGGTGTCTATCAAGGGCAGCACAGTACTTGGCTTAGAATAACTAGACACTATCCTTTTCTCCCTCCGGAGCCTCTCTTTAAGGTCACTAATTAGATTGGTCTTATCCTTGATGGTGCCAATCTCAATGAGAGTGATATTTTTTAGTTGTCTAACTTCCCTTGCTTTCTGATCCACCGGGGTTGTTGTCTCAGCCTGCTGGGCAGTAGCTAGCTGAAGAGAGGCAATATCCTCAGCTTGCTTTTTGGCAAACTTTCTGCTCCTCTTTAAGGCATCTAGAAGTGCACCATACTTGTCAATCAGTTGATTGACATCATCCTCTTATTCTGATCCATCATCAGCACTTTGGTAAGTAAATTTTGATTAGAGGATAGATTTGGTGTTATATAATCTTTTACATATATAAGTCTATCTTTTTTTTACTTACTTATATCCCGTGGATTAAGGCAAGAGTACCTATCGCATAGGAGTATAATATTTTGTAGAAAATATCAAGGTCGTATTTTTCCTAGGATCGGTATTAATTATTCTACTTTTTAGAACAGACTATTATCTTATCGAAAGAAGGAGTGGAGTTGATATTAAAAACAAAAGATAGAGAAGTTATAAATACGTGGTTTTATTATGATAAGGACTCAGAAGGTAGTCCTCGATTTCAGAATTACTTTGAGAGAATATTAATTCACCTATTAAAGAACAAATTTATTTCTTGATTACCTAACTTAACGAGAGGGTCCCTTTGGTAGCATCACTGACTCGAAAGTACGACCGAGGAGGCATGCATTAAAAACGGGTTAACGTAAACGTAGTGTCTCTTCACCTGGTATATGACAATTAACAGAAAACCCTAGTTAGGATAACTAGAAAGTATAGTTGAAATAGTTGAAAATAATATCCATCCCAGAGCTCATCTTGACCAAGTGCTAAGGGTTCTTAGCCTCTTCTCGGGATGGGGGCGATATAAAGTACAGAAAATAATATCTACCTATCTATCTTAATCCAAGACTTAAGCTTTCTCTTCGCCTTTCATTCGGAATAGGGTAGTAAAATCTAAACTATTGAAAAGATTTCACACTATCTTAATCCAGGTCATAGGCTTTCGCCTTGCCTTTCATTCGGGATAGTATGAAATAATAAGGTTTTGAAAATAGTTTTGAAAGCAGTTTCACGCTATCTTTATCCAGGACATAAGCAGAGCTTCGCCTTTCATTCGGGATAGTATGAAAATAAAGTAAAGTAAAACTAGAAAGTAGTCAGAATTGAAATTTAAACATTCTATTTTATAAAGTCCAAAATGTTATTACAACTTTCTAAAAAGCTGAAAAGAAAGCTAAAAAATTATAACTTACAGAACTTTTGAATACATGAAAGCTACTACCAGTTCTTTGTCAGAGAGCTGGGGAGTCCTAGCAGTTCTTAAGAAAGCTGCTGGTGTTCGAATAATTCTACACAGCTCTGCCCCTCTATTGATAGAAAAATTTTTGAAACGACACGCCCCTGGTCACGGGCGTGTCAGATTTGTCACGGGCGTGTCGAGGAGGCATGTCGGGATACGTGTAGATTTGGATAGAACTCTGGATAGAACTTCATCAGGTCTCGGGCGTGTCAACTTTGTCACGGGCGTGTCGTCATGGGTCACGGGCGTATCGAGCAGTCGATTTATCAAGCATCGTGGGTCGTGGCGACAGCGCGGCATCTTGCTGGAAAACAAGCTAACACGGGCGTGCCGTTTTGGTCACGTGCGTGTCCATCGACTTTTCCAGTTTTCCTGTATAGCAAAGACAGAAAACAAAAAAGAAATTAAAAAGGACTGTCACGCCCTAGGGGTGTGACCTAAGAAAAAAATACAAAAATTTCAAAAAAACTTAGAAAATAAATATAAAACATAATATAACAAAAATAATTAGTTATATATATAAAAACTAAGGTTTTATTTCTAAATATTTACAATTAATATTATACAAAATTGTATATTTTTATACTCATCACACTTGATGTGGAAACATCAGAGTTTGGACTGGTCTCATAATCAAATTCTGAGGATGAGCTAGATAGGGAATGTACCTGATCTGGATCAGGCTGATCCTGGCAGGATTCTTCTTCTATCATGGCTATTAGCCAATAACTTCTGTTGTCATCTCCCTCATCATCCTCCTCCTCTAAATCACTATCTATATGTGATAGAGGGGAGCTGATGTATATTATTGTTTCTGAATAGACATCATTAGTGTCACTATTACTGAACATAGAGGACAGGGGGGATCTGATGTAACACCCCTATCTGTCACATAACATATAGTAGTAGGTCCGGCCGGGGCCCGACGCCATATACTACGGACAGACCGGTTGGTTACGCGTTGAAACCATTCAACCAATCATGTCGTCCTACACAACACCTAGCGGAAGCAATTTATTAAGTTGCAAAAGAAATAAGAACCCAGCCACAACAGCATGAATGTCCACTACAAACCCAGGAATGTATACATACAACCAAGAGAACTGGCCTTAAGGCCTTACACTGTTCACTTAATAAAAGAAGTGTTTTCCAAACTTCGGCACGCAGGCCGGCCATACATGAAAACGGGAAACAAACATAAGCAATTAGGCCTTCGAGGGCCGGCACAGCAACAAGGGCTTTAGCCCGCTATTTCCTGCTCTGCTCCGCAGCACTTGCAAGCCACAAACCACCGTCCGGTGGCAAACAATAGCAACGGTCAGCAATGCTGACCAAATTATAACGATCCCTCCCCCACATTCGGGGCGGCGATGCTCTTTCCCAGCACTTTATTAGCATAGGCACTTATATAAAGTATTTGCACTTCACCACAGGCGTAGGCTCGCGCGGCCACACACCCCGTGCACTCAGGGCACATTCTCGGCGAACCGGCCAACGTCACGTCAATTCAAGCCATAGACGTTCCCAATCCACCACCGCCTCTTGGACGGTCATCCATATGAGCATTTTGCCTTCCTGGCCTTGGTCACGACAATTTAAGCAATAGACCGCCGAAGACCCTCATCCATGCCAACGGTCCTACCGAATGACATAGACCGGGTACGGTTCCGCCTGACTCGTGCTCACACCGCAACGGCAATTTAAGCCATATGCGTAGGTCAAGACTCACCGAGTCCCGTTCCCACCACAACAATCACATAACCCGGTTATGTTCACGTTGGCTCCCCGGCCACCGTGTTGGCAAAAACCACTTTTGCCCAGTTTTCTGGGTGCACCTTGGAGTTAATCTCCAAGGCTCCCTGATGCAATCTACCACGTAGAAAACCCGAAAACACCCAAACATCCGGATTCTTGCCCGGTTCAAATGCAATGCAACATCACCGATCCGGACCAACATGTCCGAATAGGCTTCACACACAATGCCTATGTCCGTTTACGCATACGGACTCTACACAAGGGGGCTTCACATATCTACCCCAAGGAACGCTCCAACTCTTTGCTCACTCGCGAGAGAGGGCTTCCCATGCAAAGGAAAAGAGGGCTTCACATGCCCAAGGATGAGAAATCGTTACCCTTGCGTTCTTCCGCGGCGCCATGAAAAACTATGCGGATGAAAAGCACCGCAATCTCCTTGCCTCCGCGGATCCGAAGACGGCTCGCGATTTGGAGCCCCGAATCTCCACCGGCCGCCAGAGTTGACCTCCTTCCTCCTCCAAGCTCTCCCTTCTCTCTAGGTTTTAGAGAGAGAGTACCCAAGAGAAATAAGGGTTTCAAAACCCTATTCCCGTCTAAAACCACCCAGGAGCAGCCCCCCACCGTCGGATCCAAAGCCAAGGAAACGAACGGTCGAGATTAGACCTGAAATCACAAAATCTGGGCCGAACACGGGTTCACACACGGCCGTGTGCCTGGCCGTGTAGCTCATTCGCCGTCTCGACCAAAATTGAAAACCAGCAACACGGTATGTGACACGGCCTCCGACACGCCCGTGTCGCCTGCGACACGCCCGTGTCGGGACCCGTGTCACGCCCCCCGTGTGCAATTTATCAACACTTCGCAGTCAGAGAGGTACACGGCTTGGTGACACGGCATCATACACGCCCGTGTCAAACTAGACACGCCCGTGTTCGTGCTCGTGTCATTACCCGTGTACCCAACCGCACAGCACAGGTGTTACACGGCCTGGGACACGCCCGTGTCCTAGGCTGTGTTCCACCACACGACCATCGTCGACCTGCACTGGTCGACTACACGGCCAGCTCGACGGCCCGAGCTCGACACGCCCGACACGGCCTCCGACACGCCCGTGTCGGGGCCCGTGTCACCTGCACCAAAACCCTGTCTTGGCCAAATTCGATCCCCGTCGCTCCTACAACAATTTGGGGTGTTACATCTGATTCCTATCCTAGCAACAGTATAGTCTTCATTATCTACAATAGCTGCCAATATCCCATTATAGGTCTTATCCTTTATGATGACTTGAAGCTTCATTGAGCTCCACTCCTTATGGTTCACTCCTAGACTCATAAGAACAAACCTTTTAGCTATCTTTGGAGATCAATCAGACTGTTAAGTTCTTTTTGAGCAATCTCCCTCTGATACCACTTGAAATTCTTTAATTTCAAGGATAGCTAAATCACCTAGAGGGGGGTGAATAGGTTTCTTAGTCTCTTGTGACTATCTTTACTTTCCTTCTTTAAGTTCTTTGTGAGTTAGTAGTTTTATGATTTCAATAAACACACAACCTGCAATAAAAAAATAATACAGGGAGCACACACGGAATTTATAGTGGTTCCCCAGATTAAGGGTGCATCCACTTTCCCTCCCACCTTTTTAACAACTTGTTAAACAAGGCACTTCTCCAATCTTGGCTCCTAAGAGCTTACTACAAGATCCCACATGACCACTCATTCTCCTCCAATAATTACAGCTCAAGCACAAGGCACTTCAACTCAGTGATCCAAAGATCACCTACCTCAGGCCCAAAGGCCCTACAACTCAGGCTGGGAGGATAGCCCTACCTCAGAGAGAATGACTCTCCTATAGCTCAAACACAAAGGCCCTACCTGAGATCCAAAGGATCCAATAAATCAGGCACAAGTGCCCTACAACTCAGAGAGAATGACTCTCCTACCTCATGCTCAAAATCATTACCTCAGATCCAAACTGGATCCTACTCTCAGGCCAAAGCCCTACCTCAGATCTACAACCAGATCCTACACTCAGATCCAAAATGGATCCTACTCTCAGGCAAAAGCCCTACCTTAGATCTGCAACTAGATCCTACACTCAGATCCACACAGGGATCCTACTCTCAGGCCAAAGCCCTACCTCAGATATGTAACCAGATCCTACACTCAGATCCATACAGGGATCCTACTCTCAAGAAAAAGCCCAACCTCATATCTGCAACCAGATCCTACACTCAGATCCACACCGTAATCCTACCTCAGCCTTTATAAAATAAGCTTGCAACTCAGATCCAAAAAAGGTCCTACACTCAGATCCAAGAATGGATCCTACAAGGAGAAAGGTTGGTTGGTATGGTTGATTTGACACTAGAGAGATTTCTCTATTCCTGCCTCCTGAGCTGAGTTTTCCTTATCCATAACTTCTTCTCAGCAACAAGAAACATGTTCTTCAATAAGCTGCTGCTTGCGCTGGAAGTAACTCAGAAACTTGTTTCTGAACTTGTTGAAGAAGACTGATGATTTTATAGATCTTGTGTTCTTCAATCAGCTAACTTGAATGCAAAAACTAGAATGCTCTGCTTCTTCTTATTTCTCAGAACTCCCTTCTAAACTTGCTGTAATAGATAAAGTTTGCTGCAGCTAACTTACTTGAACCTCTAGATCAGTAGATTTTTGTCCTTCAAGCTTATGCTACAACAACAATGGCGAGGAAGAAGATGAAGTTCTTTTTATTCAGAATAATCCAAAAGTAATCTTCACCAAGCTGATCCTCATTCTTTTAATCCTGAAGCTTAGCGGCTCTATTGAGCATTAGGACACACATGAGTTGATGGCAGCAACTTGCTTTAACAGCAAATATAATACAGTATGTAAGCCCCTCCCCTTACCAAGGAGGTAACCCGGTCTTATGCCCAGAACTGTCGCCTTACGGTGATACTAACACACGGGTTAATCGACACCTCAATACGCTAATCCTGTTGGCTAGTACGATCATTCAACCTGTTCGGACAATCGAGAATAGAAGCAAAACATGTAGTAATAAAACTAATAAGTCATTATTGTCCTTGCCCTGCTGGTCGTGTTGGTGCTCCATCTCCTCGAGCTCCTAAAATGATACGGTCACAACCGATTGTTAGTCATAAAGACTAAGCCCTTATCGTCCTTGACTCACCCCCGCGACTCCTAGGTACCAAGTGGGAGGACGAAGCGGATGACAATAAGGGGTTAAAAAAGGAAAGCAGGTGACAGTGGATCTAATCTATCAAGATTATGTAATAGCAAGTATATCTCTACTCTAGCAGTTCTATATAGTACAATTAAAGTAAGAAAGAACTGTACTGAAAGGAAGTGTTGTAAACAAAGTAGAGAACGGAGCAGAAAGTAAACTATCTACTGCTAAGCTATCATTACAAGAGTACCTTAACTTATATGAATGTCCATACAAACTTTTAAGTTAAGGTTTCACAAATGTAACTTATCATATAAAAGACCCCATACTAATTTATTTGATAAGGATCTATGGTGCGTATGACCTAAATATGTATGTTATGCATGCGGTTATGATTCATATAAGTGCAACTCACGCACGCGACTCTGTGATCAGAGAATTTTAGTTCCCGCTTTTTGGAGCTAGCGTCACTCTCGGGTACCACCGTTGTGGCTACGACAGCAGCAGAATGGGCGCTTCCGCTTCCTAGGTGGGTATACACACTACCAAGCCCAGACCCTTCGTACACCTCTGTACACATCCTATGTGCACTCTAGAGTCTCTGCGTACTAATTACTGACTACCTACCAGTCTTTTTTGTCGAGTGTGCGTTTTTGGGGATCGTCCTCCAAACTACAGCGTAAAACAACACACTGGCCCCTTAAACCCTCACACCTCGCAAGAGTTACCATACTGCCATCGGTGTGACGATTGGCCCAGTACTGCATGACCCGCCACTAGTTTGTTTCTATACACATGCAAGATATTCCAACGCGAGCCTCTAGCTCGCAGGACCAACCCGTCCTGTAGTCAAACCTCCTGAGCTTCCAGCTCATAGGACCAAACCTATCCTGATATCAAACTCCCGAGCCCCCAGCTCACATGACCAAACCTGTCCTAATATCAAACTCTCGTGCCTCTATCTCACAGGACCAAACCTATCCTGATATCAAACTCCTGAGCCTACAGTTCGCAAGACTAACTGTCCTGAATCCCTCCAACCATTCACAGGTGAGATTGTCACATCATTCTCTTACTTTTGGATCCCTCCAACCCTTCACTGGTGAGATTGTCACAGTGTTCTCTTAGCCTATTAGACTACTCTTGTCTAATGTTATTACACTTAGCAACTTAGGATTAATCCTTGGATTGCCCAGGGCATGCCCGGTGAAAGCCTCTCATGAGCACTAGGAACTACAATGGGCTGAAGCCCAAAGCTCCCTTTCTCAAGGACACTTATTCTTATTAGTGTTTACCAATTATTCATACCCAACTCTCATTGTTACTCTGGTTTGAACCTAATGACTTAAGGTATTATTGGGAGAGCGGCGGTCTTCTGCCGGTCTCCGATTCTAGTTATTCTCCTTGGAGTTTTGCACTCTAACAGTTGCTACTAAGTAGTGACTTACTTGATGTCAACCAGGGTTTCAACTTTCCAATTAAAGTCTCCTTCTACCGCTTTTCATATCCCCATGTGGGTCCTTGTGTTATACCCTACTTTTGTTATACGCAACCCATGACCTCATACTAACCTGCATGATATGACTTCAAATTCTCTAGGCTAGATGCCCCTAATTATTTATCAGGGGTTTGTATGGTGTATGAAGTTTACCATTTAGAATTTCATTTTTTTTCTAAGTATTTAGGACCCTAAATTAAATCATTTAATTAAGTGACCTAGGTCACTTTGTACATGAACTACTATATCCAATGATCTCATATGCTTAAGTAAACTACCAGGAGATCTTCTAGGTTTAATATGACTGTCTACCAAGGATTTGATTTTTACCATTTGAATTTCTATTTATTCTCTATTTATGATTAAAACCATAATTAATCTATTTTCCAAATAAAGTACTTCAACTATACAACAAAAAATTCTTAGAAAATTACTGGAGGTTAATATTTATATAATAATACAAAATACAGAATTTCATGATCCTATCCAATGATTTGACCTAACAAAATTCCAAAAGAATGTTATTACCAAAATGCCACTACTTGAGTTTTTAGCATATATATTCACCAATAAATTCTCAAATAATTATATAGGATTTCAATCATAGAATTAAGATGCTCAAAATTTTCCCATAATTTTTCAGTAATAAGATCCTTTCGTTTAATTAATTTCCAAAAAACACAATATGGTAATTCTACTAAAAATCCAAGATAAAGTTTTCAAACAAGCTTATAAAATTTGCTAGAGATAAATAATGTCCTACTAGGGCTTCTAACAAAATTTTAGAATTTAATTAAATCTGTAGCCCTATATTCCAAATTTATTTCCAAATAAGCTTATTTTCCAATATTTCAATAATAGGATTTTTGATTTAAAAAATCCCAATATTTCTATGGGAGGTGTATTTTATCCCTATGAGCCTGTCTAAATTTGGGGGCATTTGGATAAGGGAATATCCCTATTTTCATTTTTATTTAATAAATGAATTTTCTATACAAACTTTTGTATAATATCCCCAAAAAATTCTAATTTTTGGACACGACTTAGGTTTAGCACAACCACATGCATGCCCAAAATTTCACTGCATGTGGACTTAGGGTTTGGCTTGGGCTCTCATTTAAAAATCTGCCCTAGCCTAGGACCAGTCTTAGTAGAATGGCCCTACATGGAGCTATGCTACTGCAAATTACAACTTTAGGGTGTCATTTTGATGGTAAGACCTAGATCTACCTTTTTCATATTAAACATAATTTGCATAAAAATTGTATTCAAGACAACTGTGAAAGTGTGACAATAATATACACTATTCAAATACTAATAACATTAAATTAATTCCATCATTTTAAACGACATCACTTCATCGTCCCCATCAGCTGACGGCTGAGATCGAGTCATCCTGTAACATTTGATCTTCCATTCCCGGCCACTTGGGCCGCCTCCACCGCCAGTAATTATCGCCACCACCTCTGTTGAGGTGGTGGATTTCGTTTCCCGGCGATGTGGCTGCCAGAGGAGGCTCCTCCGACGAACCTGAGCTAGAACAAAAGCTCGGAAAAATGCGCACTTGCTCACATGGTATCAGGCTCAATTGAGCCCGATATCTCTCCTAATCGAGCTAGAATGCTAGCATATAGGGAGGGGAGGAGAAATGGACCTTGATCGGAGCCCGACGGCGGTGGCGGTTGGCCATGAAATTTCTCCTCTCTTGGGAGCTTGCTCCCGAACTCATTTCTCCACCATTTTCCTTGATCCAGGTATCAATTTCAACTCCTATCGACCTTCTGAAGCTGATGGCGAGGTTGGTTTTGGCTGATATGGGCTGTATACAGAGGTGCCATAATAGGGTGGTCGGCCATGAGCTTTGGTTGCTCCTCCTTGGCTCCAATTGACACGTAATTGAGCTGGAAAGGTTGGGAATTACTGCTGGGGTTTAGATGTGGGCTTGGGAAGAGAAGAGGAGGGCCACATGGCCTTCATCCCCATTTTATCCATTTTCTCTCTCCTCCACTTAGCAAATTCCTAAACTACCCCCATGCATGTCATCTCTCTCTAAATCCAGAGGGTAGAGGCTATAAATGGTCATTTGGGCTGATCATGGGCCTTGGATCATGAGCTTTGCCCATTGGGAATGGGCATGGCCCCTTCTTTTCTTCCTTTAAGCCATATGTTGATTTGTTGACTTTTTAGGTTGATTTGTTGACTTTTTAGGTTGACTTGGTCAACTTGATGAGTGGGCTGGCCCCACTTGATGGTTATGGAACCTATAGAACCACCCAACATGGGTTGGGCCATGGTGGTGCCCCACTTGGGCTAATTGGGCCTATAGGTGTGGGTTTGACCAATTTTTGGGTTAGGGTTGACTTGGGTCAACTTGAGTCAATGGGTGACCCAATGATGTGTCTTTTCGTTCACTTAGATTGCTTTTAGAGTTAGGGACATAGTAGTGGGGCCAATGTGTAGCTAAGATTCCAATTTTGGCTAGTTTGACTTGAGTTCACTTGTGCCCTATAGGGGGCCCTATGTGACTACACCCTAACTCCATGGGTCAAACCTAGCCTAGACCCAAACACCCACCACATGTACTAACCTAATATCAGTTAAGGGGCCTAATAGGAAATGGGATGTTACACAGTAGGCCTGCAACACCATTTGTCTTGTACTGTAGATTTCCCACAACATTTGAAATCTTGCTGACGTCTTCACCTGTGGACTTAGTCAAATTCAAGCAATATTAGTATAAGCATTGAGTGAGCAACCTTCACTCAATGCCAAAACACTTAGACAGATTTTTTGTCACTATGCATTGAGTGAGTAAGCTTTACTCAATGCCAAAACACTTAGACAGATTTTTTGTCACTAGGCGTTGAGTAAGCATTACTCAATGCCAAAATACTTATACAGATATTCTGTCACTAGGCATTGAGTGAGTAAGCTTTACTCAATGCAAAAAAACTTAGATAGATATTCTGTCACTAGGCGTTGAGTGAGTAAGCTTGACTCAATGCATAAACACTTACAAATATATTCTCCCGCTAATCATTGAGTGAACCTTCATCACTCAATGCAATTGGACTTGGCTAATATTTCATTTACAAAAGCATTGAGTGTTACTTCTTCACTCAATCCTATCACCCTCAGTCAGCTTAACTGAAGAGGCATTGAGTGAATAGGCTTCAATCAATGCTTCTGCTCTTGGATAATTTCTTAGTTGATAAGGCGTTGAGTGAATAGCCTTCATTCAATGCTTTTGTCCTTGGTCAAAATTCTGTAATTGAATCGGGATCAGTCAACTCTATTACCTCTTGGCGTTGAGTGAATAGGCTTCACTCAATGCCTCTGGACTTAGCCAGATTTCTTCACTATCAAGGCCAAGGCTTTGACTGACTGATCTTCTCTCAGTGCTTTTTGGTATTTTGCGTTGAGTGAGCTTGCTTCACTCAACGCTTGTGTACTTGACCACATTTCTTTGCATCTAGCGTTGAGTGAGCTTGCTTCACTCAATGCCTGTGAACTTAGCCACTGTTGGGAATTTTGCCCTACAATGTTCCTCAAAATTTGAAGAGGCATCACTAATCATGCTAAGGGGCATAATGTATTTGATGTGTGTTTTAGTTCATGCATGCAGGTTGTCCTTGATTGGACAGGTGAACAAAGAGAGAATGCTTGAAGTCAGACAAGTTGACTAAAGCAAAAGTGTCGAGACAGCTGAGACAGCTGAGAAGAATATCTCAGTGTAACCGCTGAGACAATTGAGAAGATCAATACAAAACATTGAGAGAAGTGTTGGTCTCAACAAAACTACTGAGACAGGAGATAATCTCATCTATGAAGAAGAAACCGCTGAGACAGTTGAGAATAAACCGCTGAGATAGAAAATAGTCACATCTGTGAAGAAGAAACCGCTGATACAGTTGAGAAGGAACCTCTGAGACAAAGCCAGTAGAAATTCTCTAAGTCCAGAAGAATTGAGTGAAGCAAGCTCACTCAACGCCACTAAAGAAGAGCTCAGTTCAGAATTCGTCGAACTGAATTCTGAGTTCGTCGAGCTGAGCTCACCTTTCGTCGAGCTAAAGTTAAAGTTTGAGATTCTGAGTTCGTCGAGCTCAGTTCAGAATTTGTCGAATAGATTTCAGAATTCGTCGATCTCAGCACACTTTTCATCGAGCTAAAGTTAAAGTTTGAGATTCTGAGTTCGTCGAGCCCAGTTCAGAATTCGTCGAACTGATTTCAGAATTCATCGATCCCAGCTCACCATTCGTTGAGCACAGTTAGAGTATTTCATGCCAAGATAGTTACACTCAAAGCACTCAACAAATTTCACTCACTCAACAAATTTCACTCGACGAAAAAGACTTCACTCAATGTCAGGACTTCACTCAACAAATTTTACTTCACTCAACGCCTAGCTGAGTGAAGTAAAAGACAATTTCACTCAAAGCACTTGATGCCAAGATAGTTACACTCAAAGCACTCGACGCAAAAGGCAATTTTACTCGATGAACTCAACGCACTCAACGCACTCGACGCACTCGACGCAAAAGGCAATTTCACTCAAAGAACTCGATGCAAAGATAGTTACACTCAAAGCACTCGATGCCAAGACAATTACACTCATCACACTCGATGTTAAGACAATTACACTCATCACACTCGATGCCAAAGACAATACTTGATGAAAAAGACTTATCTTCTCATGAATACTCGATGAACTCAACGCACTCGACACCAAAGGACATACTGGATGAAAAATACTTAGCTTCTCATTAATACTCGACGAACTCGACGCACTCGGCGCCAAAGGTAATTTTCGACGAAAAAGACTTAGCTTCTCATGAATATTTGACGAACTCGACGCACTCGATGCCAAAGACAATACTCGACGAATTCGTCGAGAATACTAGACTAATTAGACTTAACCGGACTTAACTCTTATCCGACGAATTTTACTCATGCTAACTCCTGCGTATTTGACGAATTTTGGTTAGTCGGTCTCCTACACTACCGGGCGGATTCTTACCTAGACAAACCCTACACTACTCCCACCTTCTAAGGAGGAAGGAAGAAGAAAACAATGAACATAAAGAATTTAGTGAGGGGAAAAAATCACCACTTGACTCAAACCTTCCGAAATCCGGCCACACAAGCGCTCCTCCTCAAGGATTTGGCCGCAAGAACGCCTTGGCTACACTTCCTGAAACTTTTTGGGGTAAATGAGGGTCAAAATCGAATAACCTAATTCCCAAAAATCCAAGAAACGGGAAAAACTCACCGTGCACCCAAAGATCTTGGTGAGAGATTTCGGAATCTACCCTCCGCCGACGATTTTGTGCAACGAAACTCATATAGTCGATGACCGAAAGCTTCGCGATGTCCGTCGCTTTCTCGTCAGTGATTTCGATCTGAAGGCTTGGGAAGAAGACGATGAATAGGGTTTCCCTATAACATATAAGTATTTATATATGTATAATATTATATTATTATTAATAATTAAACGTCCAAATGACCAAAAACTCGAATCAACTCGGATTTTCACAAAATTCGCACCGAGGCTAAATACCAATGCTACAATACCAACGGTGAAGTCAAAATTAAGATTCAACAAACCAAACTCAGGTTAAAATTCTCTGAAGTTACAACCAACATCAACCTACTAAAATCCATCAAGTCAAAAACTTGGATTCCGATGAGCAAAATCGCGCTCCAACAATGGCGCCTGTTAACTACACATCAAAGTAATTCCCTAACACCATTATTACATCACTATAGAAATTTAAAATTAACATCGAAAAATCAGGGGCGTTACACAGGTTTTGCACCTGGCACCAGCTCAATAGTGAAGTCAATTTCTCACTGAGGTGGAATCCCATGAAGATCATTAGGAAACTCATCCTCAAACTCTGATACAACATGAATGTGACTCAAACTGGGCTTCGCCTCTACAGCCTCTAACAGTGTGAAAAACAATTACGCGCCCTTCCAAACTGCCTATAGCACAACCTCACCACCAGACCTAGGGTTTGACCTTAGGGCTTCAACTTGACTACATGACCCCACCACAACACCCTTAAACCCCTTGGGTGGTCTATAGGGTCACTAAGGACCCATTGGGGGGGCAATCAAAGTGGTCAAGTTGACCTACGTCCACCCAAACCTTAAATAGGTCAAACTGACCTACTTAGGGTAAATTGACCTTCCCTTAACTAAGTGGACCCCACACATGCCTTCCTAACCCTAAAGTGAGGTCAATGGGTCACCAAGGACCCATTGGGGTCAACCAAAGAGGCTAAATTGACCCAAGTCAATTCAAGCCCCAAAGTGGTCAAGTTGTCCTTACTAAGGGGCAAATGACCTCCAAGGTGCCAAGTCAACCCTATCTAGACCTTAGGGGAGGCCAATGGGTCACCAAGGAACCATTGGGGGCAACCAAAAAGGTCAAATTGACCAAGGTCAAACTCCACCCTAGTGTTGCGTCAAATTAGCTCAAATGGGCTAACTCAAGCTCAAGCCCAATCCACTTGGGCTAACTTTATTTTAATTAATATTATGAGCTAATGGGCCACCATTAGGATAGATTGGTCATCAAATTCAGCCTTGATGGGAAGGAGAGAGAAAGCTCCATTTTCCCCTTTAATGGAGGAGAGAAAAGGGGGAATAAAGGCCATTCATGGCATAGGGAGGCCAAGAGCTCCTCTCTTCATGCTGGGTTCATTCCCACTTCTATTTTGAGAATATCAACAGCTTTAACCAGCCACCTAGGGGCTGGATTCATTGGAACCAAGCCTTGGCCGAAATTCAAGCTTTCAAGGCCATTAATGGCTTTGAAGCTATAGCCCCTCAAGTCCCCATTAATAGTTGGATTCAACTTCCCTAGGGGAGAGGAGGAGTTTCCAGCCATTTCCCTGCCTAGTTAAGACTAATTTCACCACCCACCCCCCCCCCACCAAAGCGGAAATCTCCACTTTAAGGCCATTAATGGTGGAGCCAAGTTAGGCCCTTCCCCTCCCCAACTGATGATCTTAAAAGCATCCCTGGACTCAGAGGAGGCGTTTCCACTCTTTACCTGAAGGAGTCGAGCAAGTTTACTGTGTATTTGTAGAGCACAGAAAATCTCCACCACCACCCATGGCAATCCGGCGATCGACCCGCCTCCAGCCCTCCAATAAGGTCCTCCTCTACTCCTCTCTTCGTGGGCTAGATCCTTAGATATTTTAGGAGAGAAATCGAGCTCAATTGAGCCCGATTAGAGAGGAGATTTTCAAAAAAATTCATGGATTTTCAACCTTACTGGATCGTTGGAAACCGCCCCTCCGATGGCCGTGCCGCCTCCCGGCGATAGCCCCCACCTCAACGAAGGTGGTGGCGGTGGTGGCCGGCCGGGGAGGGGGATGGGTGGCCGGGAAAATTGCTTGAGAGATGCTCCAAACTGGGCTGATCACAGCCCTTGGCTGGAGGAAGAAGATGACCAGGAGCCCTCTGATCTGCTTTAAGATCTGTGCTGATCTTATTTATTTAATTTTGATTTTTGTATTTTCTGTCCTGTTTACTAGACTATCTTAAATTAAATATTAAAAATACCTACGGCCCCCTACAGAAACAATATCCAACATAAAAATTGTATCCCTTGAAGTCTGGTTTAATTTAAAATTTATTTCAACCCATTTGGGTAAGTGGTTTGACCACAACACTCATTTTGGCGAGGTCTATACATAGGGTTGAGCAGAGGTTGATTTGAGTGCCCCCATGAATTCAGCCATCCAAATGACTTGAAATTTGGACTAGGTGTCACTATCATCTATACCAATAACATATCCATAAATGGGAATTTGTGGATATATTTTTTTCTATAGTTTTTGTAATTATTTAATAAACCTTGTATAATTTAATTAGAGGGACTAATGACCTCCAAATTCTCCCAAATTTTGGTGAGACGTTCTTGGTGTCAGTATAGGTCTCTCTATAAAATTTCACCACATTTGGAGATGATTTGGTTGGAATTTGGTAAACCCTAACCTTAGCCTAAAAAGGGGTATTTAGGTCAAAGTGTCCCTTGTGGGTTTAAGTGGCCAAATCACCTCAACAGAGGTTTAAACTTAGGCCACTGATTTGTTATGTTAGTAAACACCCTTACATGGATTATGTGGTGGATAAGGGTGGATTTTCCCTAGGACCATAGTTCAAACTCTAAGGTTGAACTTTGGGAGCTTGTGAAGGACATAGGGTGTTATGTCCTTGGATGGACTTGTTGATTAGTCCATGTGATCCTAGGGAGGTTAAATGCCCTAGAAAGGGATTTGGTGGAGTTTGGACACATGCACCCCACGTAAACACTTAGTTGATATTTAGGTCTTTACACCTTAGGGAATATTCAATTGGTCATATGATCTTGGATCTTTGTGATATTTTGGTAGGAGTATTGTCATAGTGATATATACCTCTGGAATTTATTATAGGGTGTCTAGATAACAATAGCTCACCCTTGTAGCTATAAAATTCATCTTGCCCTTTTGATGATATTGATGTAATTATGGTTTATATGTCTAAGAAGGATTTTAAATTCTGAAAAAGCTGATCAAATAGCATGTAGATACACTAGTAAATTATTTGGTATAGTTGAACATTTTTTTAGTACATCATGTGTAAAGTAAACTAGTGCACCTTACATTGATAAATAGAGGATAAATACTATATCTTGCTGGAAAATTGTATTACTTAGCCAGAGTACTTTTTGGGGATAAAGAAGCTTGAAAAAATATTTACATGTTGTTTAGTTGAGATTATAAGGATGTTTCTTCACAAAGTGCCCCATGATGGATTTGATTGAGATATTTTTATATATAGTTTACTAACCCTGTAATTGCATGAAATTTAGTCAGTGAGGTTTTATGATCATAATAAAGCTCTGTTAATTTTTTTATAATATTTGGACAAGTATTTATGGTACTCCCTTCATTACCCCTATTTAGTTGAATTGCATTGGATTATTTATTTGGAGGATAATTCCTTTATGAAAATTTATGAAATTTGGTATTCACTGATACCTTGCTATCTTATAGTATTCATAATTTTTGTATGGTCATATCTTAAGTAAATCTAGTACTTCATGTTCAAATCACCCATGGACCAATTTTTGGAAACTTAATTAAATGCCAATTTATTTAGGAAAATTCCAAGTTTCTGGATTTAGGCTAAATATATCATGATAGACCCCCAATAAATATTTTAGGGTTTTTGGATGAAAGTTTGGAGTACCTTCTATCGTATACATCATATAACTTAGAATGGTCTGCGTATAGTAAAACTGCAGAAATTATGATAGGGTGTAAAATGAACATAGGGAGTTGGGGTATCAGTTTACTGTTATGGTGAAATAGAAATGTGCTCATCAATGAGGGTCATGGTAAGGAGTAATGTTGGGAAAAATAGTGTAGGTGGTACTCGAGTTCGACGAAACATCGTCTTCCCTATGGAGAGGAAGGGTCAAATACACTAGGGTTAGATCCAATATAATATTAAAAGGGATCAGGGATTGAGTATTAATCAATAATAGTAAGTGCCTTGCGAAAAGAAACGATGGGCTTCAGCTACCATCATAGTTCCTAGTGCCCTTTAAGAACCTTTCACCGGGTATGCCGAGGGCAGTCTTAGGATAACCTAAACCGTAAGAATAATCAATGATAAGAGTAATTAGTATAACGAGGATTACACTTACACTCATACTCCCCAGTGTTGTGGGAGCTAGGTTGGGTCTCACGAGCGGTAGGCTTGGTGGTTTTAGTGATGGGCAGGTTAGCCCGGCGAGCAATTGGCTCGGTAGATAATTGTGATAGACGGGATAGTCCGGGGAGCTTTGGCTCGGTGGGAGAATATAATACTATTGCATATACATAAGATAAAAGGTGGTGGGTCTTCGGTATTGGACTGTCGTACACACCGACGTCAATACGCTGACTCAGTGGGTGCGGTTTACACTTAGCCAAAGGAAGTCTGGTGGATATGGCCAGCATTAATACGTGGTGACTCTAGGTTGTGTCCTTCCAGAGGCGTACGTAAGGGCTTGGCTTGGTAGTGTGGATACCCGCCTAGGAGTGGGGGTCCCGACCCACTGTCTCTGTTTGCCACTACGAAGGTTCCTGATAGTGAAGCTAGCTGCCCAAAAGGGGTAACTAAAGGTATGTGCGCATAGAGTCGTGTGTGTGTGTGTTGCACTTGCATGAATCATGACATAACATAACACTATACTCATACTTATATATGAACCTGTCACACCATCGTATAAATCAGTATGAGACTTTTTATATGATGGGAGCTTTGCAAATGACCCCTTAACTTATAAGTTTGTATGAGCTTTCATATAAGATAAGGTTTCTTGCTTCTTAGTTTACCTTTCATATACCTACTGCTCTGTTATACCTTCTACCATTACTACTTGTTATCATAGAACTGCTAGTTTGTACTTCTCTTCATTAAAATCATAACCATTATAAATAACTGCTAGAGTAGCTCCACCGCCACCTGCCTCATTTGTACTCTCTACCTTCATAGCTTCCCTTTCCTTCTCCCCGCTCGGTGCCTAGAAGCCATGGGGGAGGGGTAAGGGATGATAGGACTTAGTATTTTTGACTAACGGTCGACGACCATAACATTTTAGGGACTCCGGATGGGAGATAGGGGGCAGTAGTAGGTATACAACACTAGCGGAGTACGATGCTCATGGAGGTGGGCCAGTCTAGCACAGGAGCACCGACTACTAGTTCCGTGAGTGATTAGTTTACTTAGCTTCCGCGAGTGTTTGTAGTGAGTATTTGATGTACCGGGCTTGATCCCATTTATATTTATTTGTAATATTTTACTTTAGTACTTTTATTATCTTGTGGACCTATCGTGGTTTCATATTATATGTGATTGTTAACTTAGTTTTATCTGAACTGTGTATAAGCTTCTTTCTCTTTGGTGATCGTAAAAGCCGGCTGGATCGGCATTTTGTAGCGCCGACCTTCCCAAGTGTCGGTGTCACCGCAAAACGACGATTATGGGCATAAGACCCCGGTGGTTTTAAAAGAAAAAATGGGGTCTTTCAAACTGGTATCAGAGCAAACATCGATCCAAAGATAAGTAGTCCACAAAAACTCAAGGCCACCCCGCGCGAGCTTAGTTTGCGGACAAACTAGCAGCGGAAGCAATGGTGTGCCCATAAGGGGAATCACATGTAAAAGTTCACTTTGTTCTTTAGTTCCACTTATACATTATCTAACAATTGGAATTTTTCCTTTGTAGCCTGCGATGAACCCTACTCCGCAGCAGGGTACACCTCAGGCACAGAATGTGGTTCCACCCTCGCCGGTTCCGACTCTATTCTAGCAGACGTTGATGGGGCAGACACTAATGACCATTCTGGAGGCCTTCAGGACTCAGCAGGCCAACAAGATGAGTGACTTTCGGGTTCTTTCTCCTCCATCCTACCTCGATACGGAGTCAGCAGTCCGTATGGAGGAGTGGTTGGACATCATCTACGAGATGCTAGCAAGAATTTGATGCCCGGCAGAGGAAGCAGTTGCTCTGGAATTTTCCTGCTTAGAGTCACATGTGAAGAGATGGTGGAAGTCATAGTTAGACACCACCTTTGCTGGAGTGGATTGCGCAGACATCTCCTGGGAGGAGTTCAGAGCAGCTCTATTGGAGCATTTTATACCTCAGTCAGCGATGGACGAATTGGAAGACAGGTTCCTGCAGTTGAGGCAGGGCAACATGACAGTGTTAGAGTACTACTGGGATTTCACACACCTATCCCACTACGCGGACTCATATAAGTTGGATGACACGGGCTATGCCAAGAGATTCTATAAAGGCCTACATGATGATATGAGACATGCCCTCCTCTCGTCTCTGATGGGAGCCTGACCAAAATCTTGGATCTGGCCAAGAAGCGAGAGGCAGATCGGCTTACAGTCCGGGGCCGGAAAAGACCGGCTAACGACGCAGTGGTTGGTGGCAGGAGGTACCAGCCTAGAGGTCGTGTCATCTGAGAAAAGAGGAATTGTGATCAACCCCTGCCGGGAGGACAGGCAGGAACAGAGGGACCCGATGGTATTGGCTCCTCAGCCTTTACAGATACGGGAGATGCCAAGGACAGGGGAAAGGGCACAGGTATGTTTTCTGTGCAACCAGTCGGGACACTTCAAGAGGAACTGCCCCATGAGGGAAGCACCCCTTACAGCACTTTAGGATGCCCTACCTGCTCGATTGTTTGGTGGTCGAGTATGCGGTTGAGGACGTGGATTTCAGGGCAGAGACTGCAGGCATGATAGAGGGCAAGTGAATGCCTTGGACCTGGCTCAGCCCGGAACCCAGAGTATGTGATAGCAAGTATGTCGGTGATTTTAAGTTCTTTTCTTTCCTAAAAGCTCGACTCATGGATATAGAATAGTTAGAAATAGGAAAGAAAACCATAACTAGATTTCTAAGACATTTAACCACCTCAGGCATAGTCTTCGTCAGCGGCAAGCTCGCTCATACACTGTTCGATACAGGTGTTTCGCACTCGTTCGTGTCAGAAGCCTTTATGGAAAGACTAGAAGGCGTGGAACGATTCACAGGCTTGACGATGAGGGTGCATGTACTTGACGGATCAGAGCTATTAATCTCTTCCCATTGCAACATGGAGGCAGAAATCGACGGAAAGGCATTTGAAGCACCAGGGACGATCCTAAGGATGCCAGACTTCGACCTAATACTGGGCATGAAATGGTTGTATTGGAACCATGCCCAGATCGATTGTCTATCGAGGAGGATCACCTTGAGGCACAGAGACTCCTATATTGTCATCGAAGGTATTAAATCTACCTCCAACCTCTTACTATCGTCTGTACAGGCCGTCAAGGCCCATTTGCAGGGAGACGAGGTCTACCAAGTGCTGTTCGAGATGGACGAGGCCAAGGATTCCATTCCTAATATCCTGGTGGTACGATATTTTGCTGACGTATTCCCGGAGAAGTTGTTAGGGCTACCCCCACATCGGGAGAAGGATTTCTAGATATAACTCGTGTCAGGGGCAAAGCCGGCATCCAGAGCTCCTTATAGGATGGCCCTGAAGGAGTTGGTGGAGTTTCGAAGCCAGCTGCTGGAGCTAGTGGAAGCCGGATTTGTGTGGCCAAGCTCTTTACCTTGGGGAGCTTCGATAATGTTCGTCAAGAAGAAGGATGGGACACTATGATTATGCATTGACTACAGGTCTCTGAATAGGCTTACGGTCCGGAACACATATCCTCTGCCGAGGATTGATGAGCTGTTTGACTAGTTGGGGGGAGCTCATTGGTTCTCAAAGCTGGATCTGAGGTCAGGTTACTTCTAGCTGCGCATTCAGGAGGACGATATCCCGAAGACAGCTTTCAGTAGTAGATACGGGCTGCATGAGTTTACCGTGATGCCCTTCAGACTCACGAATGCACCATCCGCATTCATGAGTTTGATGAACTGGGTATTCGATACATATCTGGATGTCTTTGTCATCGTGTTTATTGTTGACATCCTCATCTATTCGAGGACTAAGGAGGAGCCTGCACATCATTTGGCTTTGACCATGTAGAAGATTCGAGAGCACAAGTTATTTGCTAAATTCAGCAAGTGCCTGTTTTGGCTGAAGGAGGTGGACTTTCTGGGCCATATTATCAGTGGGGCAGGATTGGCAGTAGATCCGACAAAGGTTCAGGCAGTATGGGATTGGCCACCATTGAGGACGGCCACTAATGTGAGGAGTTTTCTTGGGCTTGTCGGTTACTACCGGAAGTTTGTGGAGGGATTCTCTCGGATTGCTCTCCCTATCACATCTCTGACGAAGAAGGAGACTCCATTTGTTTGGACGCCACGATGCGAGGCTACTTTTCTAGAGCTGAAGGGTCGGCTAACCTCGGCCCTTATCTTTGCTCTTCCATCGGGGAGGGAAGGATTTCAGGTCTATACGGACGCATCATATCAAGGGATGGGTGTCGTTTTGATGCAAAATGGGCACGTGATAGCTTATGCCTCCCGTCAGTTGAAGAAACACGAGCAAAATTACCCAGTGCGTGACTTGGAAATGGGAGCGATTATCTTTACCCTGAAGATCTGGCGGCACTACCTTTACGGGGTCCACTGCGATATATTCTCAGACCACAAGAACATGAAGTATGTGGACACGCAGAAGGAGTTAAACATCTGACAGAGATGCTGGGTAGAGTTTTTGTCGGACTATCAGTATACCATGCACTATCATACCGGGAAGGCAAACGTAGTAGCAGACGCTCTAAGCCGGAGAGAAACTACTTCTGGAGAAGGGCCTCAGCTGATGGCTATGGAGTTGGTGCAGATGTTGGAGGAGATGCAGATAATTTTGGTGTCCGAGGATGATCCAGAGCTATATGCAGAGTAACTATCATCATTGATTGCCACCGACGACATTCGGGATCGCATCAGGGACTGGCAGAGGCTGAATGCAAGGATAAAGCCAATATTTAGGGCCTTAGAGGAAGGAACGACAGTGGATTACTCTCTGAGAGATGGACTGTTATGCTTTAGAGGCAGGGTTTATATACCCGAAGGAGGCCGAATTCGGGAAGATATTATGGAGAGGCACACGGTAGTAGATATTCAGTGTACCCAGGGATCACGAAGATGGCAGCAGACCTAAAGAGGACGATGTATTGGTCGGGCATGAATAAGGATATTACATACTTCGTGACCCATTGCGAGGCTTGTCAGCTCGTAAAGGCAGAGTGCAAGAGCCCGGTCGGATTACTACAGCCACTTCCAGTGTCGGAATGGAAGTTTGAGGACATAGCCATGGATTTTATACATGGGCTACCCCGATCTCATGTGGGGAATGATTCAATTTGGGTGATCGTTGATAAACTGACGAAAGTGGCCAGATTTATTCCAGTTGCGAAGGACGCTCCGGTTAGTGTTCTAGTGCGGAAGTTTGTCGAACAGTTTGTTCGTTATCATGGAGTGCCCAAGACGATCGTATTAGATCGGCATGGACGGTTTACGTCCAAGGAGTGGAGGTCGGTTCAGGCCAATCTGGGTTCTCGGTTGACGTTCAGCATGGCTTTCCACCACCATACCGATGGCCAGACGGAGCGCACCAACCGGACACTGGAGGACCTTCTGTGTCTATGCATTTTGGACCGCAGCGAGCCTTGGGAGAGATTGTTGCCGCTGATTGAATTCTCATACAACAACAGCCATCAGTCCAGCATACGGATGGCCCTTACGAGGCATTATATGGACGGAGGTGCAGGACTCCACTATCTTGGATCCAGGATGAGGATCCGAAGGCACTCGGCTCGGAGTTCGTGGAGGACACATATGCTTAGGTGAGATTGATCTGGGATAGGATGTTGGAAGCCCAGAGTAGGCAGGCCAAATACTACGATGTGCGACATCGTTAGGTAGAGTTCCAGGTGGGAAACCGAGTTTTCTTGAAGATACGGCCGATGCACGGAGTCTGGCGAGTTCTCGGGCGGAAGAAGCTCAATCAAAGGTATATTGGGCCTTATAGGATCCTGGAGTGGATGGAACCCTTGGCTTATAGACTGGAGCTACCGCCGGAGTTAGCGGGATTGCACGACGTCTTTCACGTCTCTTCACTTCGAAGGGATCTACTATGGCCTGAGCAACTAATTTCCACTACAGATGGCCCGGTGGCCTAAGATCGATCAGTCAGTATGGAGCCGATAAGGATCAATGATACGACGGTGCGGGTCTTGCGATACAAGAAGGTTCCTCCAGTCAAGGTCCTGTGAAGAAACCATGGGCACGAGGAGTACACTTGGGAGCCACAGGACTTGATGCAGCAAAAGTACCCGGATCTCTTCGAGTCAGGTATACCTTCAACTCCTAGGGATGTTACATACTTTTACTTCAGTAGAAATCCCGTAGGCTTAACCTTAATTTCGGGGATGAAACTTTTATTTTTATATATTGGGATTTGTAACATCTCATTTCCAACTAGACCACTAAGAGTGGTTTTGTCATGACTAGGTCATGACAAAACCATAAGAAGCTCAAAAGACCAGGTGAACAAGGCCCAAGGTGAAAATTACCTTGGTATGCCTATAGAACAACCTCACCACCAGACCTAGGGTATGACCTTAGGGCTTCAACTTGACTCCATGACCCCACCACAACACCCCTAAACCCCTTGGGTGGTCCATAGGGTCACTAAGGACCCATTGGGGTGCAATCAAAGTGGTCATGTTGACCTAGGTCTACCCTAACCTTAAATAGGTCAAACTGACCTACTTAGGGTCAATTGACCTTCCCTTAGCTAAGTGGACCCCACACATGCCTTCTTAACCCTAAAGTGAGGTCAATGGGTCACCAAGCACTCATTGGGGTCAACCAAAGAGGCTAAATTGACCCAAGTCAATTCTAGCCCCAAAGTGGTCAAGGTGCCCTTACTAAGGGGCAAGTGAACTCCAAGGTGCCAAGTCAACCCTACCTAGACCTTAGGGGAGGCCAATGGGTCACCAAGGACCCATTGGGGGCAACCCAAAAGGTCAAATTGACCAAGGTCAAACTCCACCCTAGTGTTGAGTCAAATTAGCTCAAATGGGCTAACTCAAGCTCAAGCCCAATCCACTTGGGATAACTTTATTTTAATTAATATTATGAGCTAATGGGCTGCCATTAGGATAGATTGGTCATCAAATTCAGCCTTGATGGGAAGGAGAGAGAAAGATCCATTTCCCATTTAATGGAGGAGAGAGAAAGGGGGAATAAAGGCCATTCATGGCATAGGGAGGCCAAGAGCTCCTCTCTTCATGCTGGGTTCATTCCCCCTTCGGTTTTGAGAATATCAATAGCTTTAACCGGCCACCTAGGTGTTGGATTCATTGGAACCAAGCCTTGGCCGAAATTCAAGCTTTCAAGGCCATTAATGGCTTTGAAGCTATAGCCCCACAAGTCCCCCCATTAATGGAGAATTCAAATTCCCTAGGGGAGAGGAGGAGTTTCCAGCCATTTCCCAGCCTAGTTAAACCTAGGTTCACCCCCCCCCCCCCCACCATGGCCGAAATCTCCACTTTAAGGCCATTAATGGTGGAGCCAAGTTAGTCCCGTCCCCTCCCCCGACTGATGAACTTAAAAGCATCCCTGGACTCAGAGGAGGCGTTTCCACTCTTTACCTAAAGGAGCCGAGCAAGTTTACTATGCAGTTGCAGAGCATGTAAAAGCTCCACCACCACCCATGGCAATCCGGCGATCGACCCACCTCTAGCCCTCCAATAAGGTCCTCCTCTACTCCTCTCTTCGTTGGCTAGGTCCTTAGATATTTTAGGAGAGAAATCGGGCTCAATTGAGCCCGATTGGAGAGGAGATTTTCAGAAATTTTCATGGATTTTCAACCTTGCGGGATCGCAAGAAACCGCCCCTCCGGTGGCCGTGCCGCCACCCGGAGATAGCCCCCACCTCAACGAAAGTGGTGGCGGTGGTGGCCGGCCGGGGAGGGGGATGGGTGGCCGGGAAAATGGCTTGAGAGATGCTCCAGACCGGGCTAATCATAGCCCTTGGCTGGAGGAAGAAGATTACCAAGAGCCCTCTGATCTGCTTTAAGATCTGTGCTAATCTTATTTATTTAATTTTGATTTTTGTATTTTTTGTCCTATTTACTAGACTATCTTAAATTAAATATAAAAAATGCCTAGGGCCCCCTATAGAAATAATGACCAACATGAAAATTGTAGCCCTTGAAGTCTGGTTTAATTTAAAATTATTTCAACACATTTAGGTAAGTGGTTTGACCACAACACTCATTTTGGTGAGGTCTAAACAAAGGGTTGAGCAGAGGTTGATTTGAGTGCCCCCATGAATTCAGCCATCCAAATGACTTGAAATTTGGACTGGGTATCACTATCATCTATACCAACAACATATCCAAAAATGGGAATTTGTGGATATACTTTTTCTATAGTTTTTGTAATTATTTAATAAACATTGTATAATTTAATTAGAGGGCCTAATGAACTCCAAATTCCCCCAAATTTTGGTGAGAGGTTCTTGGTGTCAGTATAGGTCTCTGTATGAAATTTCAATTCATTTGGAGATGATTTGGTTAGAATTTGGTAAACCCTAACCTTGGCCCAAAAAGGGGTATTTAGGTCAAAGTGTCTCTTGTGGGTTTAAGTGGCCAAATCACCTCAACAGAGGTTGAAACTTGGGCCACTGATTTGTTATGTTAGTAAACACCCTCACATGGATTATCGGGTGGATAAGGGTTGATTTAACCTAGGACCCTAGTTCAAACTCTAAGGTTTAACTTTGTGGGCTTGTGAAGGACATAGGGTGTTATGTCCTTGGATGGACTTGTTGATTAGTCCATGTGATCCTAGGGAGGTGAAATGCCCTAGGAAGGGATTTGGTGGAGTTTGGACTCATGCACCCCACTTAGAGCACTTAGTAGATATTTAGTTCTTTACACCTCAGGGAATATTTAATGGGTCATATGACCTTGGATCTTTGTGATATTTTGGTAGGAGTATTGTCATAGTGATATATAACTCTAGAATTTATTACTGGGTGTCTAGATAACAGTATCTCACCCTTGTAGCTATAACATTCATCTTTCCCTTTTGATGATATTGATGTAATTATGGTTTATATGTCTTAGAATGATTTTAAATTCTAGAAAAGCTGATCAAATAGCATGTAGATGCACTAGTAAATTATTTGGTATAGTTGAACATTTCTTTTTAGTACATCATGTGTAAAGTAAACTATTGCACCTTACTTTGATAAATAGGGGATAAATACTATAGCTTGCTGAAAAATTTTATTACTTAGCCAGAGTACTTTTGGGGGCATAAAGTGTAAAATCCCATGTTACATCTAGGCCCCTTAACTTAGATTGGGTTAGGCATGGGGCGGGTGTTAAGGTAATTAGCTAGGTTTGACCATAGGTAGTGGGTTGTAGTCATGTGGGGCCCACTATAGGACCAAGTCAAATTAGGTCAAACTAGCCTAAATGGGAATCCTAGCCACACCATGACCCCACCACATTGCCTTAACCCTAAAAACAATCTAAGTGGACCCTAGGGTAGATCGTTGGGTCACCTAAGTGACCCATGTTGACCCAAGTCAACCCTAATCCCTAATTAGGTCAAACCCACACCTATAAGCCCAATTAGACCCAAGTGGGGCCCACCTTGACCCAAACCAAGTTGAGTGGTGACATTGGACCCATTACCCTCAAGCGGGGCCAAACCACTCACCATGGTTGACCAAGTCAACTTAAATGGTCAACAAGTCAACAAATTGACCTAAATAGGCAAAAATGAACCCAAGCCTACTTCTTTGGGTTAGGTCCACCCAACCTAGCCCAATGCCAACCCAAGGAGTCAAAGTCAACCCTTACCCCTCATATTGAAGAGAGAGAATGCATGCAAGGGTAATTTGGAGAAATCACACCATAAGAGAGAGGAAAATAAGAAAAAGAGGAGAGAGAAGAGAGGGAAAATGGGGATGAAGGCCATGTGGCCCTCCTCCTCTCTTCCAAAGCACACATCTGAACCCACACATCAATTATCAGCCTTTCCAACCCAATCATGCCACTTGGAGCCAAGGAGGAGTAACCAAAGCACATGGCCGAAATCCCCATCATGGCATCTATGTATACAGCCCATATCAGCCAAAACCAACCCTCCCATTAGCTTCAGAAGGCCCAAAGGAGTGGAATTAGATACCTAGATTGAAGCTTTTGGTGGAGAATCGGGTTCGGGAGCAAGCTCGCCGGAGAGGAGAAATTCCATGGCCAACCACCACCACCGCCGCCGTCGGGCTCCGATCAAGGTCCGTTTCGCCTCACCTCTACCCGTACTAGAATCCTAGATCAACTAGGGGAGATATCGGGCTCAATTGAGACCGATTCCATGGGAGCAAAGCTTGAAATTTTGGATTTCTAATGAGGTGCAAGTTCGCCGGAAACCGCCGCCTCCGGCGGCCAAGTCGCCGCCAAACGTTAGCCCTCACCTCAACGGAGGTGGTGTTGGTGGTGGCCGGCCAGGGAGGTGGCCGTGTTGCTGGGAAATGACCTTGGAAGGAGCTCCAGGTCGGGCAAATCTTGGCCTTTGGCTGTTTGGAGAAGATGAACAGATGCCCTTCATCCTGCTTTGAGATTAGTGCTATTATGATGTATAGCTTTCTGTCCCTGTTTATACAGTCACTTGCATGTTAAATTTAGGGCCCATAGGGCCATTTTCAGGACTGATAATTAACATGCAAAATGTATATTTATGTGTTAGCTTTAATATGCCACCCTAAACTTGTAATTTGGCCCAGTAGAGTTTCCTGTAGGGCTGTTTTGCTAGGACTGGTCCTAGGCTAGGGCAGAAATTAAAAGTGATGCCCAGGCCAAACCAGATGTCCACATGGCCTGAAATTTTGGTCATGTGGCTAATTTGGCCATATTTAGCCCCTGCCAAAGTTTAGGAATTTTTTGGAACAAAATTCCTATAGTTTTGATCATAATATCAATAATTAAATAAATGGTATAAGTGGAGTGTTAAGCATCCAAATGGCCCCAAATTTTGGTGGCAGGTCCTTAGGGACATCATTGGTGCTTGGTAGAAATTTAAGCACATTTGTATCAATGCATGTTGGGTTAACCCACTTACATGTGTTGGCTACTTATAGCCTTGGGGTGCTATTAGCAAGAAATGAAATATTGTGTATTTGCTTAGTTGAGACATGCAAAAATCATGGAATTTATTACAGTGATTAATTAGGTTAAAACTCACCCCTAGAATTTATTATGGGATCTTTGGGATCGAAAATCCCATTATTTGGAATTATCAAAATATAGCTCTTTTTGGAAAAGAAATTGGAAAAATAGACTTTTACCAAGGAAAATCTCCACCACCACCCATGGCAATCCCCGGACTCAGAGGAGGCATTTCCACTCTTTACCTGAAGGAGTCGAGCAAGTTTACTGTGTATTTGTAGAGCACAGAAAATCTCCACCACCACCCATAGCAATCCGGCGATCGACCCGCCTCCAGCCCTCCAATAAGGTCCTCCTCTACTCCTCTCTTCGTGGGCTAGATCCTTAGATATTTTAGGAGAGAAATCGAGCTCAATTGAGCCCGATTAGAGAGGAGATTTTCAAAAAAATTCATGGATTTTCAACCTTACGGGATCGTCGGAAACCGCCCCTCCGACGGCCGTGCCGCCTCCCGGCGATAGCCCCCACCTCAACGAAGGTGGTGGCGGTGGTGGACGGCCGGGGAGGGGGATGGGTGGCCAAAAAAATTGCTTGAGAGATGCTCCAAACTGGGCTGATCACAGCCCTTGGCTGGAGGAAGAAGATGACCAGGAGCCCTCTGATCTGCTTTAAGATCTGTGCTGATCTTATTAATTTAATTTTTATTTTTGTATTTTCTGTCCTGTTTACTAGACTATCTTAAATTAAATATTAAAAATACCTAGGGCCCCCTACAGAAATAATATCCAACATAAAAATTGTATCCCTTGAAGTCTGGTTTAATTTAAAATTTATTTCAACCCATTTGGGTAAGTGGTTTGACCACAACACTCATTTTGGCGAGGTCTATACATAGGGTTGAGCAGAGGTTGATTTGAGTGCCCCCATGAATTCAGCCATCCAAATGACTTGAAATTTGGACTAGGTGTCACTATCATCTATACCAATAACATATCCATAAATGGGAATTTGTGGATATATTTTTTTCTATAGTTTTTGTAATTATTTAATAAACCTTGTATAATTTAATTAGAGGGACTAATGACCTCCAAATTCCCCCAAATTTTGGTGAGACGTTCTTGGTGTCAGTATAGGTCTCTCTATAAAATTTCACCACATTTGGAGATGATTTGGTTGGAATTTGGTAAACCCTAACCTTAGCCTAAAAAGGGGTATTTAGGTCAAAGTGTCCCTTGTGGGTTTAAGTGGCCAAATCACCTCAACAGAGGTTTAAACTTAGGCCACTGATTTGTTATGTTAGTAAACACCCTTACATGGATTATGTGGTGGATAAGGGTGGATTTTCCCAGGACCATAGTTCAAACTCTGAGGTTGAACTTTGGGAGCTTGTGAAGGACATAGGGTGTTATGTCCTTGGATGGACTTGTTGATTAGTCCATGTGATCCTAGGGAGGTTAAATGCCCTAGGAAGGGATTTGGTGGAGTTTGGACACATGCACCCCACGTAAACACTTAGTTGATATTTAGGTCTTTACACCTTAGGGAATATTCAATTGGTTATATGATCTTGGATCTTTGTGATATTTTGGTAGGAGTATTGTCATAGTGATATATACCTCTGGAATTTATTATAGGGTGTCTAGATAACAATAGCTCACCCTTGTAGCTATAAAATTCATCTTGCCCTTTTGATGATATTGATGTAATTATGGTTTATATGTCTAAGAAGGATTTTAAATTCTGAAAAAGCTGATCAAATAGCATGTAGATACACTAGTAAATTATTTGGTATAGTTGAACATTTTTTTAGTACATCATGTGCAAAGTAAACTAGTGCACCTTACATTGATAAATAGAGGATAAATACTATATCTTGCTGGAAAATTGTATTACTTAGCCAGAGTACTTTTTGGGGATAAAGAAGCTTGAAAAAATATTTACATGTTGTTTAGTTGAGATTATAAGGATGTTTCTTCACAAAGTGCCCCATGATGGATTTGATTGAGATATTTTTATATATAGTTTACTGACCCTGTAATTGCATGAAATTTAGTCAGTGAGGTTTTATGATCATAATAAAGCTCTGTTAATTTTTTTATAATATTTGGACAAGTATTTATGGTACTCCCTTCATTACCCCTATTTAATTGAATTGCATTGGATTATTTATTTGGAGGATAATTCCTTTATGAAAATTTATGAAATTTGGTATTCACTAATACCTTGCTATCTTATAGTATTCATAATTTTTGTATGGTCATATCTTAAATAAATCTAGTACTTCATGTTCAAATCACCCATGGACCAATTTTTGGAAACTTAATTAAATGCCAATTTATTTAGGAAAATTCCAAGTTTCTGGATTTAGGCTAAATATATCATGATAGACCCCCAATAAATATTTTAGGTTTTTTGGATGAAAGTTTGGAGTACCTTCTATCGTATACATCATATAACTTAGAATGGTCTGCGTATAGTAAAACTGCAGAAATTATGATAGGGTGTAAAATGAACATAGGGAGTTGGGGTATCAGTTTACTGTTATGGTGAAATAGAAATGTGCTCATCAATGAGGGTCATGGTAAGGAGTAATGTTGGGAAAAATAGTGTAGGTGGTACTCGAGTTCGACGAAACATCGTCTTCCCTATGGAGAGGAAGGGTCAAATACACTAGGGTTAGATCCAATATAATATTAAAAGGGATCAGGGATTGAGTATTAATCAATAATAGTAAGTGCCTTGCGAAAAGAAACGATGGGCTTCAGCTACCATCATAGTTCCTAGTGCCCTTTAAGAACCTTTCACCGGGTATGCCGAGGGCAGTCTTAGGATAACCTAAACCGTAAGAATAATCAATGATAAGAGTAATTAGTATAACGAGGATTACACTTACACTCATACTCCCCAGTGTTGTGGGAGCTAGGTTGGGTCTCACGAGCGGTAGGCTTGGTGGTTTTAGTGATGGGCAGGTTAGCCCGGCGAGCAATTGGCTCGGTAGATAATTGTGATAGACGGGATAGTCCGGGGAGCTTTGGCTCGGTGGGAGAATATAATACTATTGCATATACATAAGATAAAAGGTGGTGGGTCTTCGGTATTGGACTGTCGTACACACCGACGTCAATACGCTGACTCGGTGGGTGCGGTTTACACTTAGCCAAAGGAAGTCTGGTGGATATGGCCAGCATTACTACGTGGTGACTCTAGGTTGTGTCCTTCCAGAGGCGTACGTAAGGGCTAGGCTTGGTAGTGTGGATACCCGCCTAGGAGTGGGGGTCCCGACCCACTGTCTCCGTTTGCCACTACGAAGGTTCCTGATAGTGAAGCTAGCTGCCCAAAAGGGGTAACTAAAGGTATGTGCGCATAGAGTCGTGTGTGTGTGTTGCACTTGCATGAATCATGACATAACATAGCACTATACTCATACTTATATATGAACCTATCACACCATCGTATAAATCGGTATGAGACTTTTTATATGATGGGAGCTTTGCAAAAGACCCCTTAACTTATAAGTTTGTATGAGCTTTCATATAAGATAAGGTTTCTTACTTCTTAGTTTACCTTTCATATACCTACTGCTCTGTTATACCTTCTACCATTACTACTTGTTATCATAGAACTGCTAGTTTGTACTTCTCTTCATTAAAATCATAACCATTATAAATAATTGCTAGAGTAGCTCCACCGCCACCTGCCTCGTTTGTACTCTCTACCTTTATAGCTTCCCTTTCCTTCTCCCCGCTCGGTGCCTAGAAGCCATGGGGGAGGGGTAAGGGATGATAGGACTTATTATTTTTGACTAACGGTCGACGACCATAACATTTTAGGGACTCCGGATGGGAGATAGGGGGCAGTAGTAGGTATACAACACTAGCGGAGTACGATGCTCATGGAGGTGGGCCAGTCTAGCATAGGAGCACCGACTACTAGTTCCGTGAGTGATTAGTTTACTTAGCTTCCACGAGTGTTTGTAGTGAGTATTTGATGTACCGGGCTTGATCCCATTTATATTTATTTGTAATATTTTACTTCAGTACTTTTATTATCTTGTGGACCTATCGTGGTTTCATATTATATGTGATTGTGGACTTAGTTTTATCTGAACTGTGTATAAGCTTCTTTCTCTTTGGTGATCGTAAAAGCCGGCTGGATCGGCGTTTTGTAGCGTCGACCTTCCCAAGTGTCGGTGTCACCGCAAAACGACGATTATGGGCATAAGACCCCGGTGGTTTTAAAAGAAAAAATGGGGTCTTTCAAACTGGTATCAGAGCAAACATCAATCCAAAGATAAGTAGTCCACAAAAACTCTAGGCCACCCCGCGCGAGCTTAGTTTGCGGACAAACTAGCAGCGGAAGCAATGGTGTGCCCATAAGGGGAATCACATGTAAAAGTTCACTTTGTTCTTTAGTTCCACTTATACATTATCTAACAATTGGAATTTTTCCTTTGTAGCCTGCGATGAACCCTACTCCGCAGCAGGGTACACCTCAGGCACAGAATATGGTTCCACCCTCGCCGGTTCCGACTCTATTCTAGCAGACGGAGATGGGGCAGACACTAACGACCATTCTGGAGGCCTTCAGGACTCAGCAGGCCAACAAGATGAGTGACTTTCGGGTTCTTTCTCCTCCATCCTACCTCAGTACGGAGTCAGCAGTCCGTACGGAGGAGTGGTTGGACATCATCTACGAGATGCTAGCAAGAATTTGATGCCCGGCAGAGGAAGCAGTTGCTCTGGAATTTTCCTGCTTAGAGTCACATGTGAAGAGATGGTGGAAGTCACAGTTGGACACCACCTTTGCTGGAGTGGATTGCGCAGACATCTCCTGGGAGGAGTTCAGAGCAGCTCTATTGGAGCATTTTATACCTCAGTCAGCGATGGACGAATTGGAAGACAGGTTCCTGCAGTTGAGGCAGGGCAACATGACAGTGTTAGAGTACTACTGGGATTTCACACACCTATCCCACTACGCGGACTCATATAAGTTGGATGACACGGGCTATGCCAAGAGATTCTATAAAGGCCTACATGATGATATGAGACATGCCCTCCTCTCGTCTCTGATGGGAGCCTGACCAGGATCTTGGATATGGCCAAGAAGCGAGAGGCAGATCGGCTTACAGTCCGGGGCCGGAAAAGACCGGCTAACGACGCAGTGGTTGGTGGCAGGAGGTACCAGCCTAGAGGTCGTGTCATCTGAGAAAAGAGGAATTGTGATCAACCCCTGCCGGGAGGACAGGCAGGAACAGAGGGACCCGATGGTATTGTCTCCTCAGCCTTTACAGATACGGGAGATGCCAAGGACAGGGGAAAGGGCACAGGTATGTTTCCTGTGCAACCAGTCGGGACACTTCAAGAGGAACTGCCCCATGAGGGAAGCACCCCTTACAGCACTTTAGGATGCCCTACCTGCTCGATTGTTTGGTGGTCGAGTATGCGGTTGAGGACGTGGATTTCAGGGCAGAGACCGCAGGCATGATAGAGGGCAAGTGTATGCCTTAGACCTGGCTCAGCCCGGAACCCAGAGTATGTGATAGCAAGTATGTCGGTGATTTTAAGTTCTTTTCTTTCCTAAAAGCTCGACTCATGGATATAGAATTGTTAGAAATAGGAAAGAAAACCATAACTAGATTTCTAAGACATTTAACCACCTCAGGCATAGTCTTCGTCAGCGGCAAGCTCTCTCATACACTGTTCGATACAGGTGTTTCGCACTCGTTCGTGTCAGAAGCCTTTATGGAAAGACTAGAAGGCGTGGAACGATTCACAGGCTTAACGATGAGGGTGCATGTACTTGACGGATCAAAGCTATTAATCTCTTCCCATTGCAACATGGAGGCAGAAATCGACGGAAAGGCATTTGAAGCACCAGGGACGATCCTAAGGATGCCAGACTTCGACCTAATACTGGGCATGAAATGGTTGTATTGGAACCATGCCCAAATCGATTGTCTGTCGAGGAGGATCACCTTGAGGCACAGAGACTCCTATATTGTCATCGAAGGTATTAGATCTACCTCCAACCTCTTACTATCGTCTGTACAGGCCGTCAAGGCCCATTTGCAGGGAGAAGAGGTCTACCAAGTGCTGTTCGAGATGGACGAGGCCAAGGATTCCATTCCTAATATCTCGGTGGTACGATATTTTGCTGACGTATTCCCGGAGAAGTTGTTAGGGCTACCCCCACATCAGGAGAAGGATTTCCAGATATAACTCGTGTCAGGGGCAAAGCCGGCATCCAGAGCTCCTTATAGGATGGCCCTGAAGGAGTTGGTGGAGTTTCGAAGCCAGCTGCAGGAGCTAGTGGAGGCCGGATTTGTGTGGCCAAGCTCTTTACCTTGGGGAGCTTCGATACTGTTCGTCAAGAAGAAGGATAGGACACTATGATTATGCATTGACAACAGGTCTCTGAATAGGCTTACGGTCTGGAACACATATCCTCTGCCGAGGATTGATGAGTTGTTTGACTAGTTGGGGGGAGCTCATTGGTTCTCAAAGCTGGATCTGAGGTCAGGTTACTTCTAGCTGCGCATTTAGGAGGAGGATATCCCGAAGACAGCTTTCAGTGGTAGATACGGGCTGCATGAGTTTACCGTGATGCCCTTCAGACTCACGAATGCACCATCCGCATTCATGAGTTTGATGAACTGGGTATTCGATACATATTTGGATGTCTTTGTCATCGTATTTATTGTTGACATCCTCATCTATTCGAGGACTGAGGAGGAGCCTGCACATCATTTGGCTTAGACCATGTAGAAGCTTCGAGAGCACAAGTTATTTGCTAAATTCAGCAAGTGCCTGTTTTGGCTGAAGGAGGTGGCCTTTCTGGGCCATATTATTAGTGGGGCAGGATTGGCAGTAGATCTGACAAAGGTTCAGGCAGTACGGGATTGGCCACCATTGAGGACGGCCACTAATGTGAGGAGTTTTCTTGGGCTTGTCGGTTACTACCGGAAGTTTGTGGAGGGATTCTCTCGGATTGCTCTCCCTATCACATCTCTGACTAAGAAGGAGACTCCATTTATTTGGACGCCACGATGCGAGGCTGCTTTTTTGGAGCTGAAGGGTCGGCTAACCTCGGCCCTTATCTTTGCTCTTCCATCGGGGAGGGAAGGATTTCAGGTCTATACAGACACATCATATCAAGGGATGGGTGTCTTTTTGATGCAAAATGGGCACGTGATAGCTTATGCCTCCCGTCAGTTGAAGAAACACGAGCAAAATTACCCAGTGCGTGACTTGGAAATGGGAGCGATTATCTTTACCCTGAAGATCTGGCGGCACTACCTTTACGGGGTCCACTGCGATATATTCTCAGACCACAAGAACATGAAGTATGTGGACACGCAGAAGGAGTTAAACATCTGACAGAGATGCTGGGTAGAGTTTTTGTCGGACTATCAGTGTACCATGCACTATCATACCGGGAAGGCAAACGTATTAGCAGACGCTCTGAGCCGGAGAGAAACTACTTCTAGAGAAGGGCCTCAGCTGATGGCTATGGAGTTGGTGCAGATGTTGGAGGAGATGCAGATAATTTTGGTGTCCGACGATGATCCAGAGCTATATGCAGAGTAACTATCATCATTGATTGCCACAGACGACATTCGGGATCGCATCAGGGACTGGCAAAGGCTGGATGCAAGGACAAAGCCAATATTTAGGGCCTTGGAGGAAGGAACGACAGTGGATTACTCTCTTAGAGATGGACTGTTATGCTTTAGAGGCAGGGTTTATATACCGGAAGGAGGCCGAATTCGGGAGGATATTATGGAGAGGCACACGGTAGCAGATATTCAGTGCACCCAGGGATCACGAAGATGGCAGCAGACCTAAAGAGGATGATGTATTGGTCGGGCATGAATAAGGATATTACATACTTCATGACCCATTGCGAGGCTTGTCAGCTCGTAAAGGCAGAGTGCAAGAGCCCGGTCGGATTACTACAGCCACTTCCAGTGTCGGAATGGAAGTTTGAGGACATAGCCATGGATTTTATACATGGGCTACCCCGATCTCATGTGGGGAATGATTCAATTTGGGTATTCGTCGATAAACTGACGAAAGTGACCAGATTTATTCCAGTTGCGAAGGACGCTCCGGTCAGTGTTCTAGTGCGGAGGTTTGTCGAACAGTTTGTTCGTTATCATGGAGTGCCCAAGACGATCGTATTAGATCGGGATGGACGTTTTACGTCCAAGGAGTGGAGGTCGGTTCAGGCCAATCTGGGTTCTTGGTTGACGTTCAACATGGCTTTCCACCACCATACCGATGGCCAGACGGAGCGCACCAACCGGACACTGGAGGACCTTCTGTGTCTATGCATTTTGGACCGCAGCGAGCCCTGGGAGAGATTGTTGCCACTGATTGAATTCTCATACTACAACAACCATCAGTCCAGCATACGGATGGCCCTTACGAGGCATTATATGGACGGAGTGCAGGACTCCACTATCTTGGATCCAGGATGAGGATCCGAAGGCACTCGGCTCGGAGTTCGTGGAGGACACATATGCTTAGGTGAGATTGATCTGGGATTGGATGTTGGAAGCCCAGAGTAGGCAGGCCAAATACTACGATGTGCGACATCGTTAGGTAGAGTTCCAGGTGGGAAACCGGGTTTTCTTGAAGATACGGCCGATGCACGGAGTCTGGCGAGTTCTCGGGCGGAAGAAGCTCAGTCAAAGGTATTTTGGGCCTTATAGGATGCTGGAGTGGATGGAACCCTTGGCTTATAGACTGGAGCTACCGCCAGAGTTAGCGGGATTGCACGACGTCTTTCACGTCTCTTCACTTCGAAGGGATCTACTATGGCCTGAGCAACTAATTTCCACTACAGATGGCACGGTGGCCTAAGATCGATCAGTCAGTATGGAGCCGATAAGGATCGATGATACGACGGTGCGGGTCTTGCGATGCAAGAAGGTTCCTCCAGTCAAGGTCCTGTGAAGAAACCATGGGCACGAGGAGTACACTTGGAGCCACAGGACTTGATGCAGCAAAAGTACCCGGATCTCTTCGAGTCAGGTATACCTTCAACTCCTAGGGATGTTACATACTTTTACTTCAGTAGAAACCCCGTAGGCTTAACCTTAATTTCGGGGATGAAATTTTTATTTTTATATATTGGGATTTGTAACATCTCATTTCCAACTAGACCACTAAGAGTGGTTTTGTCATGACTAGGTCATGACAAAACCATAAGAAGCTCAAAAGACCAGGTGAACAAGGCCCAAGGTGAAAATTACCTTGGTATGCCTATAGAACAACCTCACCACCAGACCTAGGGTATGACCTTAGGGCTTCAACTTGACTCCATGACCCCACCACAACACCCCTAAACCCCTTGGGTGGTCCATAGGGTCACTAAGGACCCATTGGGGTGCAATCAAAGTGGTCAAGTTGACCTAGGTCTACCCTAAACTTAAATAGGTCAAACTGACCTACTTAGGGTCAATTGACCTTCCCTTAGCTAAGTGGACCCCACACATGCCTTCTTAACCCTAAAGTGAGGTCAATGGGTCACCAAGCACCCATTGGGGTCAACCAAAGAGGCTAAATTGACCCAAGTCAATTCTAGCCCCAAAGTGGTCAAGGTGCCCTTACGAAGGCGCAAGTGACCTCCAAGGTGCCAAGTCAACCCTACCTAGACCTTAGGGGAGGCCAATGGGTCACCAAGGACCCATTGGGGGCAACCCAAAAGGTCAAATTGACCAAGGTCAAACTCCACCCTAGTGTTGAGTCAAATTAGCTCAAATGGGCTAACTCAAGCTCAAGCCCAATCCACTTGGGATAACTTTATTTTAATTAATATTATGAGCTAATGGGCTGCCATTAGGATAGATTGGTCATCAAATTCAGCCTTGATGGGAAGGAGAGAGAAAGATCCATTTCCCATTTAATGGAGTAGAGAGAAAGGGGGAATAAAGGCCATTCATGGCATAGGGAGGCCAAGAGCTCCTCTCTTCATGCTGGGTTCATTCCCCCTTCAGTTTTGAGAATATCAATAGCTTTAACCGGCCACCTAGGTGTTGGATTCATTGGAACCAAGCCTTGGCCGAAATTCAAGCTTTCAAGGCCATTAATGGCTTTGAAGCTATAGCCCCACAAGTCCCCCCATTAATGGCTGAATTCAAATTCCCTAGGGGAGAGGAGGAGTTTCCAGCCATTTCCCAGCCTAGTTAAACCTAGGTTCACCCCCACCCCCCCCCACCATGGCCGAAATCTCCACTTTAAGGCCATTAATGGTGGAGCCAAGTTAGTCCCGTCCCCTCCCCCGACTGATGAACTTAAAAGCATCCCTGGACTCAAAGGAGGCGTTTCCACTCTTTACCTGAAGGAGACGAGCAAGTTTACTGTGCAGTTGTAGAGCACGTTAAAGCTCCACCACCACCCATGGCAATCCGGCGATCGACCCACCTCTAGCCCTCCAATAAGGTCCTCCTCTACTCCTCTCTTCGTTGGCTAGATCCTTAGATATTTTCGGAGAGAAATCGGGCTCAATTGAGCCCGATTGGAGAGGAGATTTTTCAGAAATTTTCATGGATTTTCAACCTTGCGGGATCGCCAGAAACTGCCCCTCCGGTGGCCGTGCCGCCGCCCGGTGATAACCCCCACCTCAACGAAGGTGGTGGCGGTGGTGGCCGGCCGGGGAGGGGGATGGGTGGCCGGGAAAATGGCTTGAGAGATGCTCCAGACCGGGCTAATCATAGCCCTTGGCTGGAGGAAGAAGATTACCAAGAGCCCTCTAATCTGCTTTAAGATCTGTGCTAATCTTATTTATTTAATTTTGATTTTTGTATTTTTTGTCCTATTTACTAGACTATTTAAATTAAATATTAAAAATGCCTAGGGCCCCCTATAGAAATAATGACCAACATGAAAATTGTAGCCCTTGAAGTCTGGTTTAATTTAAAATTATTTCAACCCATTTAGGTAAGTGGTTTGACCACAACACTCATTTTGGTGAGGTCTATACAAAGGGTTGAGCAGAGGTTGATTTGAGTGCCCCCATGAATTCAGCCATCCAAATGACTTGAAATTTGGACTGGGTATCACTATCATCTATACCAACAACATATCCAAAAATGGGAATTTGTGGATATATTTTTTCTATAGTTTTTGTAATTATTTAATAAACATTGTATAATTTAAGTAGAGGGCCTAATGACCTCCAAATTCTCCCAAATTTTGGTGAGAGGTTCTTGGTGTCAGTATAGGTCTCTGTATGAAATTTCAATTCATTTGGAGATGATTTGGTTAGAATTTGGTAAACCCTAACCTTGGCCCAAAAAGGGGTATTTAGGTCAAAGTGTCTCTTGTCGGTTTAAGTGGCCAAATCACCTCAACAGAGGTTGAAACTTGGGCCACTGATTTGTTATGTTAGTAAACACCCTCACATGGATTATCGGGTGGATAAGGGTTGATTTAACCTAGGACCCTAGTTCAAACTCTAAGGTTTAACTTTGGGGGCTTGTGAAGGACATAGGGTGTTATGTCCTTGGATGGACTTGTTGATTAGTCCATGTGATCCTTGGGAGGTGAAATGCCCTAGGAAGGGATTTGGTGGAGTTTGGACTCAAGCACCCCACTTAAAGCACTTAGTAGATATTTAGTTCTTTACACCTTAGGGAATATTTAATGGGTCATATGACCTTGGATCTTTGTGATATTTTGGTAGGAGTATTGTCATAGTGATATATAACTCTAGAATTTATTACTGGGTGTCTAGATAACAGTATCTCACCCTTGTAGCTATAACATTCATCTTTCCCTTTTGATGATATTGATGTAATTATGGTTTATATGTCTTAGAATGATTTTAAATTCTAGAAAAGCTGATCAAATAGCATGTAGATGGACTAGTAAATTATTTGGTATAGTTGAACATTTCTTTTTAGTACATCATGTGTAAAGTAAACTATTGCACCTTACTTTGATAAATAGAGGATAAATACTATAGCTTGCTGAAAAATTGTGTTACTTAGCCAGAGTACTTTTGGGGGCATAAAGTGTAACATCCCATGTTACATCTAGGCCCCTTAACTTAGATTGGGTTAGGCATGGGGTGGGTGTTATGGTAATTAGCTAGGTTTGACCATAGGTAGTGGGTTGTAGTCATGTGGGGCCCACTATAGGACCAAGTCAAATTAGGTCAAACTAGCCTAAATGGGAATCCTAGCCACACCATGACCCCACCACATTGCCTTAACCCTAAAAACAATCTAAGTGGACCCTAGGGTAGATCGTTGGGTCACCTAAGTGACCCATGTTGACCCAAGTCAACCCTAATCCCTAATTAGGTCAAACCCACACCTATAAGCCCAATTAGACCCAAGTGGGGCCCACCTTGACCCAAACCAAGTTGGGTGGTGACATTGGACCCATTGCCCTCAAGTGGGGCCAAACCACTCACCATGGTTGACCAAGTCAACTTAAATGGTCAACAAGTCAACAAATTGACCTAAATAGGCAAAAATGAACCCAAGCCTACTTCTTTGGGTTAGGTCCACCCAACCTAGCCCAATGCCAACCCAAGGAGTCAAAGTCAACCCTTACCCCTCATATTGAAGAGAGAGAATGCATGCAAGGGTAATTTGGAGAAATCACACAATAAGAGAGAGGAAAATAAGAAAAAGAGGAGAGAGAAGAGAGGGAAAATGGGGATGAAGGCCACGTGGCCCTCCTCCTCTCTTCCCAAGCACACATCTGAACCCACACATCAATTATCAGCCTTTCCAACCCAATTTCATGCCACTTGGAGCCAAGGAGGAGAAACCAAAGCACATGGCCGAAATCCCCATCATGGCATCTATGTATACAGCCCATATCAGCCAAAACCAACCCTCCCATTAGCTTCAGAAGGCCCAAAGGAGTGGAATTCGATACCTAGATCGAAGCTTTTGGTGGAGAATCGGGTTCGGGAGCAAGCTCGCCGGAGAGGAGAAATTCCATGGCCAACCACCACCACCGCCGCCGTCGGGCTCCGATCAAGGTCCGTTTCGCCTCACCTCTACCCGTACTAGAATCCTAGATCAACTAGGGGAGATATCGGGCTCAATTGAGACCGATTCCATGGGAGCAAAGCTTGAAATTTTGGATTTCTAATGAGGTGCAAGTTCGCCGGAAACCGCCGCCTCCGGCGGCCAAGTCGCCGCCAAACGTTAGCCCTCACCTCAATGGAGGTGGTGGTGGTGGTGGCCGGCCAGGGAGGTGGCCGTGTTGCCGGGAAATGACCTTGGAAGGAGCTCCAGGTCGGGCAAATCTCGGCCTTTGGCTGTTTGGAGAAGATGAACAGATGCCCTTCATCCTGCTTTGAGATTAGTGCTATTATGATGTATAGCTTTCTGTCCCTGTTTATACAGTCACTTGCATGTTAAATTTAGGACCCATAGCGCCATTTTCAGGAATAATGATTAACATGCAAAATGTAGCTTCATGTGTTAGCTTTAATATGCCACCCTAAACTTGTAATTTGGCCCAGTAGAGTTTCCTGTAGTGCTGTTTTGCTAGGACTGGTCCTAGGTTAGGACAGAAATTAAAAGTGATGCCCAGGCCAAACCAGATGTCCACATGGCCTGAAATTTTGGTCATGTGGCTAATTTGGCCATATTTAGCCCCTGCCAAAGTTTAGGAATTTTTTGGAACAAAATTCCTATAGTTTTGATCATAATATCAATAATTAAATAAATGGTATAAGTGGAGTGTTAAGCATCCAAATGGCCCCAAATTTTGGTGGCAGGTCCTTAGGGACATCATTGGTGCTTGGTAGAAATTTAAGCACATTTGTATCACTGCATGTTGGGTTAACCCACTTACATGTGTTGGCTACTTATAGCCTTGGGGTGCTATTAGCAAGAAATGAAATATTGTGTATTTGCTTAGTTGAGGCATGCAAAAATCATGGAATTTATTCCAGTGATTAATTAGGTTAAAACTCACCCCTAGAATTAATTATGGGATCTTTGGGATCAAAAATCCCATTATTTGGAATTATCAAAATATAGCTCTTTTTGGAAAAGAAATTGGAAAAATAGACTTTTACCAAGGAAAATCCCCAAAATTTGTCAAGTCAAAAATGAGGTGCTAATTGACTTAGGAAAATTTTTATATCTCTGTTTGAGAATTATTGGAGCAAAATACATTGAATTTACTCTTTTACCCTTTTTGTATTTATTCATGAATAATTGGAATTACATGTTGTAAAATTGTGCAATTATTTCTAAGAGTTGTATAATTGTGATATTAGCCTTGTAGAATTATTTCAGAATTTTTGGATGAACTTTTAAGTATGGAGCTAGCAGAATGGCATTTTGGTAATTAATTAAGAATTGAATTTGATAGGCCACTACATTGTAGAATTTAATGAAACTCTGCCATTAGTCATAAGGTAGTGATATATATTCTCAGTAATTTTCCTGGAATTTTGGTTGATATATTTCTTATACTTCATTTGGAAAATGATAAATATGTAGAATCTGTATTAATTATGGGATAAATAGAAATATAAAAAGGAAAATTATGAGATCTTGTAGACAGTAATATTTTACTCATATGCAACTCAGGAAAATTTCCTTAGGTCAGTAGATTTTAATTGATACCACTTCATGTGTAAAATGACCTAGGGAATAATTTAAAGGATTTAATTAAAGACCTTAATGACCTAGGAAAGTTGTGAAAATCAATACATTCATTTCATTATTCCATACCACCCTAGGATAAATATTTGGGGTCTGTTGGTCAAGTATTTAGAAGTTTGATTTCGGGGTGGTATTAGGTCATGGGCTGCGCATAGTAAAAGTAGATTGTACCATAAGGCCCACCAATGGATAGACCGACAATTGAGCTAGGGAATATGATTGGAAATATAACCCTGGTGGTTAGTGTTGTCTTAGTGACGAGAGTAAAAGTGCAAGTCTTTGGATAACCACTTGAGCGGAGGCCGGCGGAAGACCGTCGCCCTTCTAATAATGATATTTTAAGTCACTAAGCCGCTCTAAAGTAACACTGAGAGCAAAGGGAATCATGGGTAGACATCAACTAAAGTAAATATCCTTGAGAAAGGGAGCTTTGGGCTTCAGCCCATCGTAGTTCCTAGTGCCCCCGAGAGGCCTTCACTGGGCATGCCCTGGGCAGTCCTGGGATTAACCTTAATTCACTAAGTGTAATAACCGGTAGGCAAGAGTAGCCTAATAGGCTAGGTAAACTGTACTTGTTCTCACTCGTGCCGGGTTGGAGGGACTTGGAGTCTATTGACTACTTGCTCACCCGTGCAGAGTTGGATGGAATTGATGAGCTATATACTCACTCGTGTCGGGTTGGAGGGACTTGGAGTCTATTTACTACTTGCTCACCCGTGCAGAGTTGGATGGAATTGATGAGCTATATACTCACTCGTGCCGGGTTGGAGGGACTTGGAGTCTATTGACTACTTACTCACCCGTGCAGAGTTGGAAGGAAGTGTTTGGTTTACTTGCTCACCCAGGCAGGGTTGGAGGAATCAGGACAGGTTGGTCCTACGAGGCTCGAGATGAAATATTTGCATGTGCATAATTAGTGGCGGGACATGCGGTACTGGCCAGTCGTCACACCGACGGCAGTATGGTGGACCAGGCGGGTGCGAGAGTTTAAGGGGCCAGTAGGTTGTTTATACTGCGGTCTGGAGGACTATCCCCGGAAACGAGCACCCAACCCAACAAGACTGACGGCTGGTCAGCAAAGTAGTACACAGAGACTCTAGAGTACACTTGTTTCATGTACAGAGGCGCACAAGAGAGGTCTAGGCCTGGTAGTGTGTATACCCGCCTAGAAAGCGGAGAAGCCCGATCCGCTGCTGCCGGAGCCACGACGGCGGTACCTGAGAGTGATGCTAGCTCTCGAAAAGTGGGAACTAAAGGTATGTGATCACAGAGTCGTTGTGTGTGAGTTGCACTTGCCTGCTACATAAACTGCATCATAATCATTCATACATATTAGGGCATACGCAATCATAGATCCTTATCATATAAATTAGTATGGGCTCTTTTATATGATAAGTAACAATTCCTGGAAACCTTAACTTATAAATTTGTATGAGCATTTTTTTAAGTTAAGGTACGACTGTGATGATAGATAATTTACCTTTCAGTACTTTATTTCCTGCTCTTATTTTCAGTTCTTTCTTTTACAGTACTGTTTTACTTACTTGTACTACCTACTTAGAACTGCTAGAGTAGGATAACAATACTTATTACAACTGCTAGTTACTCTTGTCACCTGCTTCCACCTTGCTACCCCTTGTTGTCCTCCGCTTCTTCCTCCCGCTCGGTGCCTAAGAGCGACGGGGAGAGGTGTGGAGGAAACGACTTAGTATTTTTTGACTAATGGTTGGTGACCATACTATTTTAGGAGCTCGAGGTGATGGACCAGCACATCGAGGAGGCAGGACTTGAGGAGCAGATGCCGACTACTACTACTGGAGCACATATTCAGGTGTGATGATTTGAGATGACAGATTCCGCTGCTATTAGATTGAGAGAGAGAGAGTGATTTGATATTGATGTACTGGGCGTAAGCCCTTATTCTCTCTTTTGTTGTACTCATCATTTCTTTATATGATATGTACTCTGTGGCTGTGGACTTGTGTAGTTTTGTTTACTATATACTTTACTTCTGTTTCTCATATTGGCCAAACAGGTTATGATCGTACTAGCTGGCAGGATCGGCGTCTTGCGGTGTCGACTAACCCGTGAGTTAGTGTCACCTTAAGGCGGCGGTTCTGGGCATAAGATCGGGAGCTCCTTGGTAAGGGGAGGGATCTTACAAACTGGTATCACTTGAACAAACGATCATATGAGAAAGAAGTCCATAACACTGGAACACCCCGCTCGAGCATTAGTTTGCGGACAAACTATGCAGCGAAAGCAATGGTGTGCCGATGTGTAAAAAGTCACATAAAACAGTCCATTTTAAGCAATGAGTTAGGCCAATCCAACTAGGACACCACCCTAGTTTGACTTACCAAGAGGATTTTGTGTCGTACCTAAGGCCAAAGATCGACTTAAGATGTAGATTAGTTGAGGTACAAGGATAACCAAATCGATTAAAGAAAGATCTTAACGCCAGAATCGCTACTTAAGGCTTAAACGTCGATGTCCCTACTCCGCATATCGAGTGATATTACCAATTCTTACTCAAATTGATAGGACCACCTCGAGGAGAAGTTGGTGCATAAGTCTATTAGTGGAGCAGTAGGGTACTCACAAGCTTAATCCTAGTACCGATGACTGGATTACATCAAGAAAATCATGGTGATAAATACCAAAGATCGAATAAGAATTCAAATTCTAGAAGAGACACTTCCTTGTTTGGTCACATGTTGACCTTGAACAGATTATCGTATGGTAACCTTGAAGACCTAAGGTAGAAAACATGTCAATTGAAGTGGAAATCCATGCCAAAGATTGTTAGCCCTAATGATTAAGGCATGTACATGAGGACTACATTGTGAACGTTAAAGGAAATTAACCAAAATATATGGGGGCTTAACCTTTTGTTTATAGGACTAAATTGATAGCAACTCGAAACTCTTTAAGCCTTTCTCATAAAGTATGTGTCGCAAGCGTAGTGATCTAAAAACTTGGCTTATTCAAAGATCGCTCAAGTAAAGATGTGGGTTTGTATATACATGACCGGTATGATGATCAATCCTTCCTAGAAGGTTAAGACTCTTGAATAATTTCACACTATTTATTTATCTTAAATAGTATAGACTATTAACGACAAGTTGTGAACACAACAAATTCACGAGTGAAATAGGAAAGTAGAATGTTTCGAAAATGGCTTTCCACCCTCATAATTACTCCAAGACCATATGTGTGAGTGAACAAGGAGAACACTAAGTTTAATTCCTTGAAAGATATATAAAGAGTGGCTTAGTGATGTGTATATATGACCTTGAAACTAGGGGAGACCGTATAAGACTTCAATAAGTTTCCCAATTTGGAATTTAAGGAAGTAAGTAACTACTTAGTCCACATTCTAATGAGCACTCGTGATCTCCTTAATACTGACACGGTATAAGTCATTTACATATACACGTGAAACCGAAGAAATTGTGTTCAAGGATCAATTTTGGACCAGTATGAGTTGTAGACGGATTTACATACAATTAAGGGTTGATTGATTATCGCCTCCACAAGTATGTTCCGAGATGCTCTAACACCTCGAACCGATCAATGTAACACATAATTAAGGAACTCAGATATACCACGGGAAGAATCAGTGCGAATTGAAGATGCGTTCAAGTAAGAAGAATAATCAAAAAGGTTTTTGCACAGTTAAGGTTCTTAGGAAAGTGACTTTGATAGTTACAGGTTGGAAGAAGTAAACACAACAATCGATCGTTGCTACTTGTGCCTACTTGACATACACAGGTCATTAGGTTGGAAACATACATATTAGGACAAAGTAACTTCATGTTAATATGAAGGAATGATCACAAGTCTTAACTATTATAGGATGAGAGTCCATAAAGTGAAAATGCTGAATATCTAAACGATTACATCTATAACAATGAGAGTATCGTAGCCCCAGCAAACGTAGAATCAAGTGAAGAATCTTACTTAATTGAAGGATGTATACTCTAAGAATAATCTTGTGGATGTGACTCTGATGATCTCAGGAACCATAACAAAAGTGTTCGATGATGATTTACAGATGGTGCGGTCTCTCAAAGAATCAATCCTTTTCAATTTGAATGGTCTACTTACCATTATACTTGAGAGATAGTTTAAGTTATAATCAGAAATCTTGATAAGATAATGTCTTGTGTTTAGGATATAATGATTAAGTTTTACTATGATTATGCATGATTTAGTACTACCTTATTTGATCCTAAAAAGGGGCTGAGATTTAGAGAATTAAACACAATGATGAAATATTAATACTACCCACGCTTACATGATATAGTCGATTACTTGATCATAATGATGAACTATAACCTTGAATGACTCAATTAAGCAAAAGTCATTATTTTGGAACTTAAGAATTGAAATAAGATAATATTTTGGTAAATAAGATTAATTTCTTGTGGCATGACATTTGAAATGTAAGGACTCAATAAATTGAAAAAGGGGTGGATGATGAGTTAAAGTTGTACACATATATATGCCCCTTAATTATGATAGCGTTAAGAACCGAGATACATACGTTGATACCATTATAATCACTGTTGGGAGGATTCATGACAATGATATATAGTTCTTGACTATCAAAGGCGTATACGGAGAAACCACACGAGAAGTAATTAGTGATTAATAAGATTCTCTTTATGCCGAAATCGATTTGCGCTAGACCTCACCATTTTTGAAAAGATACGCTGATAAAGTTATGAATTAGACTATGTGTGAAAAGCGATTGAGAGTCATTTGTACGAACATCAATATCAATAATGATCGCTTGATGTATGCTCAAAAGGTGAACACACTATGAATTATGTATTACTGTTTAGGTTGAGTTGTGATAAGTCTTAAATTTGGGGAAAAGCAAAATGATAATTTTCCATCACACCATGATCTCGGAAGATTGGTTAGCTAATATATGTAATAGTGTTGGTCTAGTGTGCCTAAATTCTCTTTTGGTGACCATAAGTTCACGTTGGTGGATAAGTAATAATCTAAGGGGGCGTGAATAGAAGAGACTTCTACTTACGAGATCGTTGAATTATACATATTTTGAGTGATCGTGGTTGTAAGAGACTACAATCTAAATTGCGATTGAGAAATATTTTGATGGTTAATTGGCGGAGGACTAGGAAATGAGTCCTCACAGTTTGAAAGAAGAGTAGTCCAAAATATAAGGAAAGTACATTTGGAAGAGGATTGTTACCCTAATAGGTTCTCATAATAATAGCCGTGAGGCTTATCACAGGAAGAAGTGTCGAACACCTCTTTCTTGGGTTCAGGATGTGGACCCCGGGGCACTTGGACCGGAGTACATAGATGATATGTAGGCTCAGAGTTTACTGATCAAGGACCGGATGCTAGAGGCTCGGAGTAGACAGACCAAGTAATACGATGCGCGGCATCGGAAGGTGGAGTTCCAGGTAGGGGACAAGGTATTTTTGTAGATACGTCCGGTGCATGGTGTTCCTCGGGTGCGGAGACATATGAAGTTCAGTCCACGATATATGGGGCCAGACTTGATCCTGGAGCGGATCGGTCCCTTAGCTTATAGACTGCAGCTGCCACCTGAGTCGGGGACCTTGCACGACGTCTTTCATGTCTCTTTATTACGAAGAGCTCTCCTTTGGCCAGAGCATCACATTATATCTACCGCAGGGCTGGTAGCACCTGATCGATCAGTTCGATTGGAACCGATCCGGATTAACGATACATAGGATCGAGTGTTGCGGAAGAAGAAAGTTCCCCTTGTAAAGGTGTTGTGGTCCCACCATGGACGGGAGAAGCATACCTGGGAGCCGAGGGATCTGATGTTGGAACAACACCCGAAGTTAATTACTTCAGGTATACTTTAATTTATGTTTTAAGTTTCTTATAATTCTTGCAAGTGGAACCCCGTAGACCAGAACTCAAATTTCGAGGACGAAATTATATTTTTGTTTATAGGATTTGTAACATCCCATGTTACATCTAGGCCCCTTAACTTAGATTGGGTTAGGCATGGGGCGGGTGTTAGGGTAATTAGCTAGGTTTGACCATAGGTAGTGGGTTGTAGTCATGTGGGGCCCACTATAGGACCAAGTCAAATTAGGTCAAACTAGCCTAAATGGGAATCCTAGCCACACCATGACCCCACCACATTGCCTTAACCCTAAAAACTATCTAAGTGGACCCTAGGGTAGATCGTTGGGTCACCTAAGTGACCCATGTTGACCCAAGTCAACCCTAATCCCTAATTAGGTCAAACCCACACCTATAAGCCCAATTAGACCCAAGTGGGGCCCACCTTGACCCAAACCAAGTTGAGTGGTGACATTGGACCCATTACCCTCAAGTGGGGCCAAACCACTCACCATGGTTGACTAAGTCAACTTAAATGGTCAACAAGTCAACAAATTGACCTAAATAGGCAAAAATGAACCCAAGCCTACTTCTTTGGGTTAGGTCCACCCAACCTAGCCCAATGCAAACCCAAGGAGTCAAAGTCAACCCTTACCCCTCATATTGAAGAGAGAGAATGCATGCAAGGGTAATTTGGAGAAATCACACCATAAGAGAGAGGAAAATAAGAAAAAGAGGAGAGAGAAGAGAGGGAAAATGGGGATGAAGGCCATGTGGCCCTCCTCCTCTCTTCCCAAGCACACATCTGAACCCACACATCAATTATCAGCCTTTCCAACCCAATTTCATGCCACTTGGAGCCAAGGAGGAGAAACCAAAGCTCATGGCCGAAATCCCCATCATGGCATCTATGTATACAGCCCATATCAGCCAAAACCAACCCTCCCATTAGCTTCAGAAGGCCCAAAGGAGTGGAATTCGATACCTAGATCGAAGCTTTTGGTGGAGAATCGGGTTCGGGAGCAAGCTCGCCGGAGAGGAGAAATTCCATGGCCAACCACCACCACCGCCGCCGTCGGGCTCCGATCAAGGTCCGTTTCGCCTCACCTCTACCCGTACTAGAATCCTAGATCAACTAGGGGAGATATCGGGCTCAATTGAGACCGATTCCATGGGAGCAAAGCTTGAAATTTTGGATTTCTAATGAGGTGCAAGTTCGCCGGAAACTGCCGCCTCCGGCGGCCAAGTCGCCGCCAAACGTTATCCCTCACCTCAACGGAGGTGGTGGTGGTGGTGGCCAGCCAGGGAGGTGGCCGTGTTGCCGGGAAATGACCTTGGAAGGAGCTCCAGGTCGGGCAAATCTCGGCCTTTGGCTGTTTGGAGAAGATGAACAGATGCCCTTCATCCTGCTTTGAGATTAGTGATATTATGATGTATAGCTTTCTGTCCCTGTTTATACAGTCACTTGCATGTTAAATTTATGGCCCATAGGGCCATTTTCAGGACTGATAATTAACATGCAAAATGTAGCTTTATGTGTTAGCTTTAATATGCCACCCTAAACTTGTAATTTGGCCCAGTAGAGTTTCCTGTAGGGCTGTTTTTCTAGGACTGGTCCTAGGCTAGGGCAGAAATTAAAAGTGATGCCCAGGCCAAACCAGATGTCCACATGGCCTGAAATTTTGGTCATGTGGCTAATTTGGCCATAGTTAGCCCCTGCCAAAGTTTAGGAATTTGTTGGAACAAAATTCCTATAGTTTTGATCATAATATCAATAATTAAATAAATGGTATAAGTGGAGTGTTAAGCATACAAATGGCCCCAAATTTTGGTGGCAGGTCCTTAGGGACATCATTGGTGCTTGGTAGAAATTTAAGCACATTTGGATCACTGTATGTTGGGTTAACCCACTTACATGTGTTGGCTACTTATAGCCTTGGGGTGATATTAGCAAGAAATGAAATATTGTGTATTTGCTTAGTTGAGGCATGCAAAAATCATGGAATTTATTCCAGTGATTAATTAGGGTAAAAAACACCCCTAGAAGTAATTATGGGATCTTTGGGATCAAAAAATCCCATTATTTGGAATTATCAAAATATAGCTCTTTTTGGAAAAGAAATTGGAAAAATATACTTTTACCTAGGAAAATCCCCAAAATTTGTCAAGTCAAAAATGAGGTGTTAATTGACTTAGGAAAATTTTTATATCTCTGTTTGAGAATTATTGGAGCAAAATACATTGAATTTACTCTTTTACCCTTTTTGTATTTATTCATGAATAATTGGAATTACATGTTATAAAATTGTGCAATTATTTCTAAGAGTTGTATAATTGTGATATTAGCCTTGTAGAATTATTTCAGAATTTTTGGATGCACTGTTAAGTATGGAGCTAGCATAATGGCATTTTGGTAATTAATTAAGAATTGAATTTGATAGGCCACTACATTGTAGAATTTAATGGAACTCTGCCATTAGTAATAAAGTAGTGATATATATTCTCAGTAATTTTCCTGGAATTTTGGTTGATATATTTCTTATACTTCATTTAGAAAATGATAAATATGTAGAATCAGTATTAATTATGGGATAAATAGAAATATAAAAAGGAAAATTATGAGATCTTGTAGACAGTAATATTTTACTCATATGCAACTCAGGAAAATTTTCTTAGGTCAGTAGATTTTAATTGATACCACTTCATGTGTAAAATGACCTAGGGAATAATTTAAAGGATTTAATAAAAGGCCTTAATGACCTAGGAAAGTTGTGAAAATCAATACATTCATTTCATTATTTCATACCACCCTAGGATAAATATTTGGGGTCTGTTGTCCAAGGATTTAGAAGTTTGATTTCGGGGTGGTATTAGGTCATGGGCTGCGCATAGTAAAAGTAGATTGTACCATAAGGCCCACCAGTGGATAGACCGACAATTGAGCTAGGGAATATGATTGGAAATATAACCTTGGTGGTTAGTGTCATCTTAGTGACGAGAGTAAAAGTGCAAGTCTTTGGGTAACCACTTGAGCGGAGGCCGGCGGAAGACCGTCTCCCTTCTAATAATGATATTTTAAGTCACTAAGCCGCTCTAAAGTAACACTGAGAGCAAAGGGAATCATGGGTAGACATCAACTAAAGTAAATATCCTTGAGAAAGGGAGCTTTGGCCTTTAGCCCATCGTAGTTCCTAGTGCCCCCGAGAGCCCTTCACCGGGCATGCCCTGGGCAGTCCTGGGATTAACCTTAATTCACTAAGTGTAATAACCGGTAGGCAAGAGTAGCCTAATAGGCTAGGTAAACTGTACTTGTTCTCACTCGTGCCGGGTTGGAGGGACTTGGAGTCTATTGACTACTTGCTCACCCGTGCAGAGTTGGATGGAATTGATGAGCTATATACTCACTCGTGCCGGGTTGGAGGGACTTGGAGTCTATTTACTACTTGCTCACCCGTGTAGAGTTGGATGGAATTGATGAGCTATATACTCACTCATGCCGGGTTGGAGGGACTTGGAGTATATTGACTACTTGCTCACCCGTGCAGAGTTGGAAGGAAGTGTTTGGTTTACTTGCTCACCCAGGCAGGGTTGGAGGAATCAGGACAGGTTGGTCCTACAAGGCCCGAGATGAAATATTTGCATGTGCATAATTAGTGGCGGGACATGCGGTACTGGCCAGTCGTCACACCGATGGCAGTACGGTGGACCAGGCGGGTGCGAGGGTTTAAGGGGCCAGTAGGTTATTTATACTGCGGTCTGGAGGACTATCCCCGGAAACGCGCACCCGACCCAACAAGACTGACGGGTGGTCAGCAAAGTGGTACGCAGAGACTCTAGAGTACACTTGTTTCATGTACAGAGGCGCACAAGAGAGGTCTAGGCCTGGTAGTGTGTATACCAGCCTAGAAAGCGGAGAAGCCCGATCCGCTGTTGCCGGAGCCACGACGGCGGTACCTGAGAGTGATGCTAGCTCTCGAAAAGTGGGAACTAAAGGTCTGTGATCACAGAGTCGTTGTGTGTGCGTTGCACTTGCCTGCTACATAAACTGCATCATAATCATTCATACATATTAGGGCATACGCAATCATAGATCCTTATCATATAAATTAGTATGGGCTTTTTTATATGATAAGTTACAATTCCTGGAAACCTTAACTTATAAATTTGTATGGGCATTTTTATAAGTTAAGGTACGACTGTGATGATAGATAGTTTACCTTTCAGTACTTTATTTCCTGCTCTTACTTTCAGTTCTTTCTTTTACAGTACTGTTTTACTTACTTGTACTACCTACTTAGAACTGCTAGAGTAGGATAACAATACTTATTACAACTGCTAGTTACTCTTGTCACCTGCTTCCACCTTGCTACCCCTTGTTGTCCTCCGCTTCTTCCTCCCGCTCGGTGCCTAAGAGCGACGGGGCGAGGTGTGGAGGAAACGACTTAGTCTTTTTTGACTAATGGTCGGTGACCATACTATTTTAGGAGCTCGAGGTGATGGACCAGCGCGTCGAGGAGGCAGGACTTGAGGAGCAGATGCCGACTACTACTACTGGAGCACATGTTCAGGTGTGATGATTTGAGATGACAGATTCCGCTGCTATTAGATTGAGAGAGAGTGATTTGATATTGATGTACTGGGCGTAAGCCCTTATTCTCTCTTTTGTTGTACTCATCATTTCTTTATATGATATGTACTCTGTGGCTGTGGACTTGTGTAGTTTTGTTTGCTATATACTTTACTTCTGTTTCTCATATTGGCCAAACAGGTTATGATCGTACTAGCTGGCAGGATCGGCGTCTTGCGGTGTCGACTAACCCATGAGTTAGTGTCACCGTAAGGCGGCGGTTCTGGGCATAAGATCGGGAGCTCCTTGGTAAGGGGAGGGATCTTACATAAAGAAGCTTGAAAAAACAATTACATGTTATTTAGTTGAGATTACAAGGATGTTTCTTCACAAAGTGCGTCATGATGGATTTGATTGAGATATTTTTATATATAGTTTACTGACCCTGTAATTATATGAAATTTAGTCAGTAAGGTTTAATTATCATAATAAAGCTCTCTTAATTTTTGTATAATATTTGGATAAGTATTTATGGTTCTCCCTTCATTACCCATATTTAGTTGAATTACCTTGGATTATTTATTTGGAGGATAATTCTTTTATGAAAATTTATGAAATTTGGTATTTACGGATATCTTGCTATCCTATAGTGATCTTAGTTTTTGTATGGTCATATCTTAAGTAAATCTAATACTTCATTTTCAAATCACCCATGGGCCAATTTTTGGGAAAATTAATTAAATGCCAATTTATTTAGGATAAATATATCATGTTAGACCCCCAATAAATATTTTAGGTTTTTTGAATGAAAGTTTGGAGTACCTTCTATCGTATACATCATATAACTTAAAATGGTCTGCGTATAGTAAAACTGCAGAAATTTTGATAGGGTGTAAAATGAACATAGGGAGTTGGGGTATCAGTTTACTGTTATGGTGAAATAGAAATGTGCTCATCAATGAGGGTCATGGTGAGGAGTAATGTTGGGAAAAATAGTGTAGGTTGTACTCGGGTTCGACGAAACATCGTCTTCCCTGTGGAGAGGAAGGGTCAAATACACTAGGGTTAGATCTAATATAACATTAAAAGGGATCAGAGATTGAGTATTAACCAATAATAGTAAGTGCCTTGCGAAAGGGAACGATGGGCTTCAGCTACCATCATAGGTCCTAGTGCCCTTTGAGAACCTTTCACCGGGTATGCCGGGGGCAGTCCTGGGCTAACCTAAACTGTAAGAATAATCAATGATAAGAGTAATTAGTATAACTAGGATTACACTTACACTCACACTCCCCAGTATTGTGGGAGCTAGGTTGGGTCTCACGACCGGTAGGCTCGGTGGCTGTTGGTAGGAATGAGGAGATGGTAGGTGAAAAAGATGGTTGAGAGATGATGTCATGAAGCATTTGCTGAAAGGATGTTGAGGTGGATGGAATGTCTTTAGGTGAAGAGGGGAAATCATCTATGAATGAATCATCTAAGAGATTGAAGGATGGAAGATGGTAGGATGATTCTAAGTCAATGGAGGAGAAGAAAGGTAGAGATTTGAAATCTTCTTGGAAAGTGGCTGGAGGAGGTGAAGAAACTACAAGATGAGGAGAAGGAGGAGAAGATGTAACTGGTTGTGAAGATAGAGGAGAGGAAAATGAGGTCGAAGGCAACACTTCTGCTGGGGCAGTGGATTGTGGAAGAGTGACTGAAACAGTCCTTGTGCCTGAAGAAGTTTGTGTTGTAGGAGCCCTGCTGGGGTTGACAATTTGTCTCCCCCACTTGCCAAAAAGGGCTGAGGAAAGCCTCTTGGAAGCATTGATACGCATTCCATTTGACACTAATAGCTGAGGGCACCTATTCTGCAGGAAAAGGCCCATAATTCTCCCAAAATTCACAAAATTCTTATTGATTTTCTTCTTGATCAAATCAAAGAAGATGGCTCCCCAATCCAAGTGCTTCTTATCTACTATGGCAGCCATTAAGCAGAATTGATGTCTTGATATTGTGTCATGAGCTGAATGTTTGGCTAACAACACTTTTCTTACAATGTCTGCTAAAAATCTATACTCCATAGACAGATTTTTCTTTAATAGCTTATTAGGGTTTTCAGGATTGTGACCCATTCTGTCTAACATCTCAGTAAATTCCACCCCTGATAGGTCTATGCTATCATGTCCAGTGCTTAACCCAAAAATTTCTGTAAGAATGGTCGGGGTTAGGGATACCTGAGTTCCTGAGATGGTGCCAATGACTGTATGTTGATCCAGATTGTGGGCAGTATAGACCCACTCTTTAATTTCATCTGCTCCTAGTTTGATTCTGGTTGACATGATGTTCACAAGTTGTTGCTCCTTAAACAGTTCCAGAATATCCTTGAACATTTGATCAGTTCCTTCAAACGAATCCATATCAATGTCAAACCCAGTATCGAACATCATTGCTGCTAAAACGGCGACTGAAACCGACATGTTTCCTGCAAAAACAAACACGATCAAGTGTAGAGGAGTTTGGAGGGAAAGAAAGTTCTTGTAGAAAGTATGAAAGCGCAAAGGTGAACGATGCCTGAGAAATGATTTTATATTAGGGTTCGACGCAAAAAAGGAAAGATCGTTGAACTCAGTTCGACGATCTGCGGCTTTAGGGGAAACTGAAAGGTATCAACAACATCGATCTCCGTTCGACGATATTCGCTGACCGAGAAGGATAGTCTAGTACTATCAGGGAATGCCGAGCTCCGGTCGACGATCTTGATGAAGAACGTCGAGCTCCGGTCGACGATCTTTATAAAGAACGTCGAGCTCCGGTCAACGATCTGTAGGAAAATCGTCGAGCGCAGTTCAGCGATAGAGAAAACCTATAGACACTAGGAAATTTAAAAAAATTTAACCTAGTCTTTGCCAATTTTTATGTTTTTAAGATCTTGGAACTTTATTAAGACTGCCTCCATCTAACATTCCTAACTGATTAAGGAAGAAGGTGTGTTTCTTTTCATCCAAGGGCTTGGTGAAAATATCTCCCCTTGGTAAATCAGTTGGGATATATTCCAATTCAATTTTATTCTTCTCTACATTGTCCCTTAAGAAATGATGTCTAATCTCTATGTGTTTTGTCCTACTATGGAGGACTGGATTTTGAGCTATTGAAATAGCACTAGTGTTATCACAAAATATTTTGGACTTTTCTAAGTTGTATCCATAGTCTATGAGCTAATTTTGAATCCACAATATCTGTAAGCAACAGCTACCTGTTGCCATATATTCAGCTTCAGCAGTTGAAGTAGACATAGATGTTTGTTTCTTGCAAAACCAGGAGACAAGTCTGTCACCAAGAAACTGATAAGTTCCACTGCTTTTCCTGTCTACTTTACATCCAGCATAATCAGCATCTGAAAATCCAGTTAGATCAAATCCTTAATCAGTTGGATACCAGAGACCTAGATTTGGACAACTTTTCACATACCTAAGAATCCTCTTAACTAATGTGAGGTGTGACTCTCTAGAGCTAACTTGGAATCTAGCACATATGCATGTAGCAAACATTATATCAGGTCTACTAGCTGTAAGATACAATAAGGAGCCAATCATTGCTCTATATGTTGTCTGATCAACTAGTTTCCCATGTTCATCAACATCTAATACAGCATTAGTAGGCATAGGTGTTTTCATAGAGGATGCTTTATACATACCAAATTTCTTAACCAATTCTTTTTCATACTTGGTTTGAGAAATAAAGATACCATCAGCATGTTGTTTGACTTGCAATCCTAGAAAGAAGGATAGCTCACCCATGCTACTCATTTCAAATTTGGAATGCATTAGGTTGGAGAACCTTTTGCACAAATTTGAATAAGTAGAACCAAAGATAATGTCATCTACATAGATTTGTACTAGTAGGATATTGGACTTATGGGTTCTAATAAAAAGAGTTTGGTCTACTCTACCCCTTTTGAAATCATTTTTCAAGAGAAAGCAAGCTAGGGACCCATACCATGCTCTTGGAGCTTGTTTGAGACCATATAATGCTTTATGCAATTTATAAACAAAATCAGGGTGAGTTAGAGAGATAAAACCTGTGGGTTGTTTTACATAAACCTCTTCCTTGATGTCACCATTGAGGAATGCACTTTTGACATCCATTTGATAAACCTTGAACTTCTTGTAAGCTGTATATGCTAGGAAGATTCTTATGGCCTCTAACCTTGCAACTGGTGCAAAGGTTTGGTCATAGTCTATGTCTTCCTCTTGAGAGTATCCTTGAGCAACCAGCCTTGCTTTATTTCTTACTATAACTCCTTGATCATCTAACTTATTCCTGAATACCCATTTTGTTCCAACAATGGGATGATTCTTTAGCTTTGGCACTAGCTCCCAAACTTTGTTTCTTTCAAATTGATTTAATTCCTCTTACATTGCAATGATCCAGTTTGGATCTTGTCTTGCATCTTATATGGATTGAGGTTCAATTTGAGAAAGAAAGCAAGTGTGCATCAGATTTTGATTGAATTGGTTTCTAGTTTGCACACCAGCTGAGATGTCTCCGATCACTTGGGAGATTGGATGATCTCTTGATGTTACTAAATCAACAATGGGTGTTGATTGTTCACCAACCTGTTTTGTTATTTCCTCTAGTGGAACAACAACTGGCTCTTCATTTAGATTGTCACCATGGCTTGCTAAGAACTGACTGTCATCTTCATTTTCACTGCTTTCAGGTTCTTGTTGAATGGATGAAGGTGATGGATCTTGTTCAATGATATATAGCCTGTCCAAATTTTCTGATATAGAATGTACCTGCAAAGGGTCTATGGTAGACGTGCTCTTCTCCTTGTAAGACATGTTAGTTTCATCAAAAGAAACATGCACAGTCTCTTCAATTTTATAAGATGATTTATTAAAAACCCTATAGGCCTTACTGATCATGGAGTATCCCAGAAACACTCCTTCATCAGCTTTGGCTTCAAATTTTGCTAAATATTTCTTGTCATTATTATGAATGTAGAAAATACAACCAAAAATTCTAAGATAATCAACTTTAGGTTTCTTCCCTTTAAGTAATTCATAGGGAGTCTTACCCTTTAGCTTATGTATCAAACTCCTATTCACAACATAGTTTGAAGTGTTCACAACCTCTGCCCAAAAGGATAGAGGAAGGTGAGCATCTGTCAACAATGTTGTGGCAGATTCAATAAGGGTTCTATTCTTCCTTTCAGCTACTCCATTCTGTTGAGGAGTTCTAGGAGCTGAGAAAGTGTGCCTGATCCCTTCATTCTGACAGAACTCTTGCATAAGAAGAGAATCAAACTCTATCCCATGATCACTTCTTATCAGGGCTATGTGAGTATTGAACTCAATCTGTATACATTTGAGAAACTCTGTCAAACATTTGAAGTTATCAGACTTCTTCCTCAGAAAGAACACCCATGTGAATCTATAGAAGTCATCTACAACTACTAAAGTATAAGATTTCCCTCCTAGGCTTTGTACAGAAATGGGTCCAAACAGATCCATATGTAATAAGTACAAAATCCTAGGTGAATCACTCTTATTAAGTGACTTAAAGCTGTTTTTAGTTTGCTTGCCTAATTGACAAGACCTGCAGAGTCCTTCCTTATTGTAGGGGCCAGAAGGTAGTCCTCTAACAAGGTTGTCCTTGGATAGCCTAGCAATGGTTCTAAGGTTGATATGTCCTAATCTCTTATGTCATAATTCATTAGGTTTGCTAAGAGAATTAAATAAACAGATGTCTACCTTGGTTGAATGAAAATCTATTAGATAGATGTTACCTCTTCTGTTACCTATCAACATAATTGTGTTGTCTTCTGATTTGATAAAGCATGAAGACTTGTTGAACGTTACCTGGTAGCCTTCATCACACAGCTGACTGATGCTAATAAGATTGTGCTTCAGTCCTTCCACATATGCTACCTTCTTGAATGTTACTGATCCTATTTGGACTACACCAAATCCTTTGGTCTTTCCAAAGTTTGAATCTCCAAACATGACATTAGGTCCATGTTTAGCCTTCAAGGATGTCAGGTTATCATTGCTTCCTGTCATGTGCTTGGAGCACCCACTATCCAGATACCAATGTTGGTCCATGATTGGATAGGTCTTCACCTGCACAAATAGCATTTCATTTGTTTTTGACCCAGTTTACCTTGGGTCTAGCTTGATAACCTTTGAAATCAGAAATGAAAGACATCTCTGGTTGACTCTTATACCCTTCAGGATGATATCTCCTAGGAGGAATTATCCATTCAGTATAAGGGTTGAACCCTTGAGATGTAGGATATCTAGAATTAACTTTTGATGTACCCTTTGAGAATTGGTCAAATCTCTGAGCTCCGTACGACGATCGTGGATCTGAGTTCAACAATCTTGGGTCAGATCGTCGAGCTCCGTTCAGCGATCAATCTTGCCTGTGTTAAGAGATCAGAGATCGTCGACCTTAGTTCGACGATTCAGCATGAAAACACTGAGCTCTGTTCGAAGATCGTCGAGCTCTATTTGAAGATCGTCGAGCTTTGTTCGACAATATCTGTTGAACATTGTTCTTCTTGGGTAGATCAGAATTTTTTTCTAGCTACCTCCACAACTCCTTTTCCTTTATCAGAGATAAATTTAATGAGAGTTATTAACACAATAGCTTGACTGGATGAATAACCCAAGCCTAGTGTACTATTGAGTCTTGAGTTCAATGTGCTTGCGATGTCCATCAGTTTGATACTTATCCCATTGAGGGTTTCTTCAAACTTCTTGGCCTCAGATAGTTCACTTTTCAGTGAAGCTATCTGCTGTCTACAACATTCTAACTCATCTGAGAGTTTGAGGTTATCTGAACTTAAGGTACTGTATTTAGATAATTGATTTCTGAGAGAGATAACTTCTTTCTCAGAATTGAGTAGATCTAAACACAGTGCTTTAAATTCAGACTTGAAGTCCTCAGAATTAAAATCAAATGAATCAATTACCTGATCTTCTTCTAGCTCTAGTTCAGATTCAGATTCATGTTCTGAATCAGTGTTGTTCTGAGATGCATTGATTGTCATCATGCAGAATTCCTTTTCTTGTGCATCATCTTCATCATCACTTGAGCTTGATGATGTATTAGATTCTTCTTATGTTGCACTCCATGTTTCAGCTACAAATCCCTTTCTTGTATGCTTGTTCTTGCTTGAAGAGGATCTGTCATGGTGATTTCTTCTGGAGTCTTTGTCTTTTCTCTTTTCTCTCTTATCCTTCTTGTCCTTGTTTTGACTTTCTGTACAATCAGGTAGTATGTGGCCTGGTTTCCTGCAACCATAACAAATAATCTCTTTGTTATTTGATTTGTCATACCTTGGCTTTTGTTGGTCTCTGGATGACCTTTTTCTGAAGTCCTTCCTGGCCATTTTGTAGAACCTCTTTGCTAGGAGGCTCATCAGTTCTTCATTGCTTGTGACTTTGTATTCAGGCTGTTCTTCTATGGATTTGAAAGCAATTGACTTCTCCTTCCTGACTGCTGGAGAAGTTGTCTTCTGCTCCTCTTCTCTGTTCTTGATGAGCTGCTCATATGATTTGAGCTTGCCCAATAGAGCTTCTGTGGTGATCTCATTCAGACTTCTAGCATCCTTGATTGGCCAGATTCTTGAATCCCAAGTGCTGGGGAAGCACATTAGAATTTTTTCATTGATCTCTATGAGAGAGATCTCCTTGTCCAAAGTTTTGAGTCCACTGACAATTAGGCTTAGTCTGTTGTACATGTAAGCTACTGACTCATTTTCTGCCTTCTTGAAATTTTCATATTGGGTGATGAGATGAGATCTTCTATCTTTTCTCTCATCAGCTGATCCTGATACAATCTCAAATAGTTTGTCCTAAATTTCTTTAGCTGAGTTGCATTCAGCTACCTTTTAGAAGATGTCATCAGACATTGTCTGTGCTAGGATGTTCATAGCTTTAACATCAGCAATCTTCCATTTCTTTATATCAGCATCTGTTCCTGAAGGAGGTGGAATAACATTTGTACTTGTGCTTGTAGGAGGCTTTGGGCAGTCTGTCAAAACAGAATTAAAGATATCTTTATCAATAGAATTCATGTATAATCTAATCCTTGCCTTCCAAAGTGCAAACTTGGAGAGATTGCACACTGAAGGTCTGGTGCTAGCATAATCCTTGTTTTATGCCATGAATTTAAACTAAAATAGATATAATAAAAATAACCCTCTATAAGGATGGATCTTAAGATAGATCTTTTGGTTCAGATGTTATTCTGTATTAACAACCAATTTGGCTGAGCAACCAACCTGGCTCTGATACCAATTGAAAGTGAGGATAAGATCAATCCTTCACTCTAGAGGGGGGTGAATAGAGTGATTTAAAATAATTTTGGTAAATTAAAAATTATTTTAGTAGTGGAAGACTTGATTTAATAGGTGTAGAGTGCTAAGTAGAAACTAAAATAAAACAACTACAAAAGAATTAATTCACAGCACACAGCACAAGAAAGAGCAAGCAATCCAGAAGATACAAGGAATTATAGTGGTTCCCCAAAACCTAGGTACATCCACTCTTCTACCACCCTTGGTAGGAATCCACTGCAGGATGAGTTGATCAGGTGTCCTGGGCACCAATGAGCTTTTGATCAGGTGCTCAAAAATTAAATCAGATTTTTTGATCAGGTGTCTTGCCACCACTGAGTTTTGACCAGGTCTCAGAAACCAAAGCAAAACTTTTGAAGGGAGTTTAAAAACCCTTTTACATGAAAGGAAAAGAAAAGGGGTGAAGTTGTATTCTCTGTCAACTATAAAAGAGAAGCACTAGTGGATGAGATGTTCTCAAAGCTCCCCCTGAAATATAGCAGAAGTTCAGGAACTGGAAGCTTTGCAAGGGTGATAGGTCTTCAATGAAATGATTGCTCCAGCACTAGATGATTTCAGCAAAAACTGAAATGTTTGTTGTCTGGAGTGTGAATGATGAAGACTTGAGAAAGCTTTTAATCAGCAGGAATCATAAAGAAAACTTGTTCAGTTTTTATGAGTTATTAATCTTTTTATCTTTCTCTGTGTGCCTCTCTGTGTATATTGATGTATCTATTTTTTTCTCTCTGAATGATGATAATAAGAACTCCAGTCATCAAATCATGATAATAGCCGTTAGCAAAGTCATAAATGCTTTCCTTAATTGTCAACTATCTCTGGAGGAAATAACCTAAGTACATTCCTTCTTTGTTTCCTTGAAACTTGCTCCAGATTCATTATAACGGCTTGAAATCTTCTATAATAAATGCTCTGATTTCAAATCCTTAACAAGCTGACAAAAACCCAGAAATCATCGATCTCAAAATGAAATCGTCGATCTGAGCTCAACTATCGTTGAACTGAGCTCAGAGAAATTGGAATTTGATTGGGACAGAAATCGTTGATCTGAGCTCAGAGATCGTTGAACTGGGTTCGATGCCTCGTCGACTTGAGCTCAGAGATCGTCGAACTGAGGTCGACGCTTTGTCAGCCTGAACTCACAGATAGTCGAACTGAGTTCGACTCTTCGTCGATCTGAGCTCAACGACAACTTCAATTCTTCTTCTTGGCTTATGCATCTGAACTAGGAGGTCTTGGGTAAATCTTCAATCCTAAGTCCTAAACCTTAGACCTAACTAGTTCACCTTTTCTCTATACAACAAGGTTAAAGTAACAATCCTATTGACATAGTGATCCTGACCCAAATAAGTAATAGGGTGTTCCAACACATGGCATAGGGAGGTCAATAGCTCCTCTCTTCATGCTGGGTTCATTCCCCCTTGAGTTTTGAGAATATCAATAGCTTTAACCGGCCACCTAGGTGTTGGATTCATTGGAACCAAGCTTTGGCCATAATTCAATCTTTCAAGGCCATTAATGGCTTTGAATCTATAGCACCTCAAGTCCCCCATTAATGTCTGGATTCAAATTCCCTAGGGGAGAGGAGGAGTTTCCGGCCATTTCCCGGCCTAGTTAAGCCTAGGTTCACACCCCCCCCCCCACACACACACACCATGGCCAAAATCTTCACTTTAAGGCCATTAACAGTGGAGCCAAGTTAGGCCCTTCCCCTACCCCAACTGATGATCTTAAAAGCATCCCTGGACTTAGAGGAGGCATTTCCACTCTTTACCTGAAGGAGCCGACCAAGTTTACTGTGCAGTTGCAGAGTATGGAAAAGCTCCACCACCACCCATGGCAATCCGGCGATCGACCCACCTCTAGCCCTCCAAGAAGGTCCTCCTCTACTCCTCTCTTCGTTGGCTAGATCCTTAGATATTTTAGGAGAGAAATCGGGCTCAATTGAGCCCGATTGGAGAGGAGATTTTCAGAAATTTTCATGGATTTTCAACCTTGCGGGATCGCCAAAAACTGCCCCTCCGGCGGCCGTGCCGCCGCCCGTTGATAGCCCCCACCTCAACAAAGGTGGTGGCGGTGGTGGCCGGCCGGGGAGGGGGATGGGTGGCCGAGAAAATGGCTTGAGAGATGCTCCAGACTGGGCTAATCATAGCCCTTGGCTGGAGGAAGAAGATGACCAAAAGCCCTCTGATCTGCTTTAAGATCTGTGCTGATCTTATTTATTTAATTTTGATTTTTGTATTTTTTTGTCCTGTTTACTAGACAATCTTAAATTAAATATTAAAAATACCTAGGTCCCCCTACAGAAACAATGACCAACATGAAAATTGTAGCCCTTGAAGTCTGGTTGAATTTAAAGTTATTTCAACCCATTTGGGTAAGTGGTTTGACCACAACACTCATTTTTGTGAGGTCTATACATAGGGTTGAGCAGAGGTTGATTTGAGTGCCCCCATGGATTCAGCCATCCAAATGACTTGAAATTTGGACTGGGTGTCATTATCATCTATACCAACAACACATACAAAAATGGGAATTTTTGGATATACTTTTTCTATAGTTTTTGTAAGTATTTAATAAACATTGTATAATTTAATTAGAGAGCCTAATGACCTCCAAATTCTTCTAAATTTTTGTGAGAGGTTCTTGGTGTCAGTGTAGGTCTCTGTATAAAATTTCAATTCATTTGGAGATGATTTGGTTAGAATTTGGTCAACCCTAACCTTGGCCCAAAAGGAGTATTTAGGTCAAAGTTTCCCTTGTGGGTTTAAGTGACCAAATTACCTCAACAGAGGTTGAAACTTGGGCCACTGATTTGTTATGTTAGTAAACACCCTCACATGGCTTAACTGGCTGCCCCGTGGATCCGCCCGAGGACCTTTGATATAAAGATTAGTGGCGCCGTCCTCCAACAGTCCGGGCTTTTGGTGCGAGTGGTTGCGCTAAGTCCTCTCAATTGGTATCAGAGGGAGGTTGCGGGTTCGAAACCCCGGGGTCGTTTCTGGGGGGGGGGGATTGTTGGGGCTGCGGTCCGGAATCGCCCCCGCGCTGCGGTGCTATGCGGTAATGGCTTAACTGGCTGCCCCGTGGATCCGCCCGAGGACCTTTGATATAAAGATTAGTGGCGCCGTCCTCCAACAGTCCGGGCTTTTGGTGCGAGTGGTTGCGCTAAGTCCTCTCATAAGGGTTGATTTAACCTAGGACCCTAGTTCAAACTCTAAGGTTGAACTTTGGGGGCTTGTGAAGGACATAGGGTGTTATGTCCTTGGATGGACTTGTTGATTAGTACATGTGATCCTAGGGAGGTGAAATGCCCTAGGAAGGGATTTGGTGGAGTTTGGACACATGCACCCCACTTAAATCACTTAGTAGATATTTAGTTCTTTACACCTTAGGGAATATTCAAAGGGTCATATGACCTTGGATCTTTGTGATATTTTGGTAGGAGTATTGTCATAGTGATATATAACTCTAGAATTTAATATAGGGTGTCTAGATAACAGTAGCTCACCCTTGTAGCTATAACATTCATCTTGCCCTTTTGATGATATTGATGTAATTATGGTTTATATGTCTTAGAATGATTTTAAATTCTAGAAAAGCTGATCAAATAGCATGTAGATGCACTAGTAAATTATTTGGTATAGTTGAAAACATTTCTTTTTTATACATCATGTGTAAAGTAAACTAGTGCACCTTACTTTGATAAATAGAGGATAAATACTATAGCTTGTTGAAAAATTGTGTTACTTAGCCAGAGTAGTTTTGGGGGCATAAAGAAGCTTGAAAAAATAATTACATGTTGTTTGGTTGAGATTACAAGGATGTTTCTTCACAAAGTGCGCCATGATGGATTTGATTGAGATATTTTTATATATAGTTTACTGACCCTGTAATTGCATGAAATTTAGTCAGTAAGGTTTAATTATCATAATAAAGCTCTCTTAATTTTTGTATAATATTTGGACAAGTATTTATGGTACTCCCTTCATTACCCCTATTTAGTTGAATTACCTTGGATTATTTATTTGGAGGATAATTCTTTTATGAAAATTTATGAAATTTGTTATTCACCGATATCTTGCTATCCTATAGTGTTCTTAATTTTTGTATGGTCATATCTTAAGTAAATCTAATACTTCATGTTCAAATCACCCATGGACAAATTTTTGGGAAAATTAATTAAATGCCAATTTATTTAGGATAAATATATCATGATAGACCCCCAATAAATATTTTAGGGTTTTTGGATGAAAGTTTGGAGTACCTTCTATCGTATACATCATATAACTTAGAATGGTCTGCGTATAGTAAAACTATAGAAATTGTGATAGGGTGTAAACTGAACATAAGGAGTTGGGGTATCAGTTTACTGTTATGGTGAAATAGAAATGTGCTCATCAATGAGGGTCATGGTGAGGAGTAATGTTGGGAAAAATAGTGTAGGTGGTACTTGGGTTCGACGAAACATCGTCTTCCCTATGGAGAGGAAGGGTCAAATAAACTAGGGTTAGATCTAATATAACATTAAAAGGGATCAGAGATTGAGTATTAACCAATAATAGTAAGTGCCTTGCGAAAGGGAACGATGGGCTTCAGCTACCATCATAGTTCCTAGTGCCCTTTGAGAACCTTTCACCGGGTATGCCGAGGGCAGTCCTGGGCTAACCTAAACTGTAAGAATAATCAATGATAAGAGTAATTAGTATAACTAGGATTACACTTACACTCACACTCCCAGGTATTGTGGGAGCTTGGTTGGGTCTCACGAGCGGTAGGCTTGGTGGTTTTAGTTGTGGGCAGGTTAGCCCGGTGAGCCAATGGCTCGGTAGATAATTGTGACAGACGGGATAGTCCGGGGAGATTTGGCTCGGTGGGAGAATATAATACTATTGCATGTTCATAAGATAAAAGGTGGTGGGTCTTCGGTATTGGACTGTCGTTCACACCGACGTCGATACGCTGACTCGGTGGGTGTGGTTTATACTTAGCCAAAGGAAGTCTGGTAGTGTGGATACCCTCCTAGGAGTGGGGGCCTGACCCATTGTCTCTGTTTGCCACTACGGAGGTTCCTGGGAGTGAAGCTAGGTTCCAAAAAGGGGGGAACTAAAGGTCTGTGCGCATAGAGTCGTGTGTGTGTGTGTGTGTTGTAGTTACATGAATCATGGCATAACATAGCACTACACTCATACTTGCATATGAACCTGACAACCCATCGTATAAATCGGTGTGGGACTTTTTATACGATGGGAGCCTTGCAAAAGACCCTTAACTTATTAGTTTGTATGAGCATTCATATAAGATAAGGTTTCTTGCATCTTAGTTTACCTTTCATATACTTACTGCTCTGCTATACCTTCTACCATTACTGCTTGTTATCATAGAACTGCTAGTTTGTACTTCTCTTCATTAAAATCATAACCATTATAAATAACTGCTAGAGTAGCTCCACCGCCACCTGCCTCCTTTGTACTCTCTACCTACATAGCTTCCCTTTCCTTCTCCCCGCTCGGTGCCTAGGAGCCATGGGGGAGGGGTGGGGGATGATAGAACTTAGTATTTTTGACTAACGGTCGACGACCATAACATTTCAGGGACTCCGGATGGGAGACAGGGGGCAACAGCAAGGGATACAACACTATCGGAGTACGGTGCTCATGGAGGTGGGCCAGTCTAGCACAGGAGCACCGACTACTAGTTCCATGAGTGATTAGTTTACTTAGCTTCCGCGAGTGTTTGTAGTGAGTATTTTATGTACTGGGCTTGGGCCCGTTTATATTTCTTTGTACTATTTTACTTCAGTACTTTTATTATCTTGTGGACCTATTGTAGTTTCCTATTAAATGTGATTGTGGACTTAGTTTTATCTGAACTGTGTATAAGCTTCTTTCTCTTTGGTGATCGTAAAGGCCGGCAAGATCAGCGTTTTGTAGCGGCGACCTTCCCAAGTGTCGATATCACCGCAAAACGGCGATTCTGTGCATAAGACCCCAGTGGTTTTAAAAGAACAAAATGGGGTCTTACACAGGAGGTGTTGGCACCTCTGTTGGTGCACGACTCTTTGCCGAGCATTGGAGTTCACTCTGCCTCGCACCACTTATAGCAGCCTATAATCGTGAAACACTTAATTAAGCAACTAAGAACATTGCAAAAAGCAATCATATGAACACATAGGTTTCACAAACATGTGTATTTTCATTCCTAAGTGCACATTCATGGGTTCGTTCATGTTTTAACGGTAGCGCATTCACGTGCTCACCACCCTTAAAAGAATTCGACCACGATTCGAATAATAAAGACCGACACCAAAAGTTGATACCAAATTGTAACACCTCCATCCATCATATAGAATATAACAGAAGGTCCTGTCGGGGCCCCACGTCATATTCCACGCACAGCCAGCGGAGTTACTCATTGAAACCATTTCATTCACGCATCCTAACTCAGAGTGTATGTTAGCGGAAGCAAATAATAGTTATAGAGGCCAAATGCCAGGAATGTCCACTACAAAACATAGGAATGATATATATAATACACAACATGTTTTGGCCTTAAGGCCTTACAACTATTGTTTTATAATATTTGTCATTCATACATTGGCACACAGGTCAGACACACATGAAAATAATAAACATTCCCCTTTGGGCCTTCGAGGGCCAGTCAATCGCAGCACAAGGGACTTCATCCTGCTACTTTCTCAATTGGCACTCCAGCACCTGCATAGCACGACCCACCAAAACATGGCAAAACAATACAACGCTCAGCATTAGCTGACCAAATTATAATGACCCAACCCCAAACTAGGGGCAGTGGTTCTCCTTCTCTACAAATAGCTGCATATATATCTTTTGGAAATAAAAATATGCATTTAAGCACCATTCTCCAAGGAAGTAGGCTCGATCGGCCATATGCCCCCGTGCACTCAAGGCACATTCTCAGTATACCAGACTTCTCTAGGTCCCACCACCATCCAGTCCTAGACTTGATGGTTCACACTTGAGTATTCTAGTCTTTCCGGCCCGTAGCCTAAGACTCTCATTATGCCAACGACAAAAACCTGTTACTGTAGGCGATCTAGTTTAAATGATATAACGCAGGTACGTTTCAGTTATAGCCTATTGCTCAAATCGCCATGCAAATGCCGACGGTCAAAGCCATCATGGTGAATGACAGGACGCGGGCCAACCTCCCATTGCCTGTTTGGCTCTCTGGCCATTTGGTTGGGCACTTCAGTCTCTCAACTTCAATTGCCGCTCACATTGTCCCTAGGACCTGAGCTTTCAGTGATCATATCAATGGCTTTCACAACCATAATAGTTGGACTCTCCAGGCTCAACAGCTTCTAAAGCCATGCACCTTACCTCGTGGACATAGGTTTCACAACCACAATCAGGCTGGCTCTCATGGCCACCTTAGTTGGGAACTTAAGCCTCTCAGCTTCAAACAATCGCCCCCAGGTCTCCAAGAGACAAGACACTCATAGCTCACTGGGAGCTATCGCCGGCGGTAAAACTACCGCCGCGCGGTAGGGGATAGAATATCGTTTCTTCCCCACTTTGGGTGTTTTCCCTAGAGAGTATCTCCAGTACTTTCACTGCAGCATCCTGCATACCCCTTAACCTCGGAAACTACATGTTTATCCACAGAGTCGTCTCCGGCACACAAATCAATCATCACCAATCCATACCAACCTGTCCAGATGGGCTTCACAATGTATGTCTATTTCGTACTTTGATTCTGGATTCTATATGCAATTTCTTTCGGGGATCACAATGATCTACCAACTGGAAACCACCCTTTTTCTTCACCATTTGGTGAGGTTTTCCAGGCACTTATGCAAATTGAGGACTTCATTTGTCCAAGGAGAAAGGTCGTTACCCTTGTTGATCGCTAAGGAGCCATGCCCTTGCTCTTGATCTGGATGGAACTGATCACCACATCTTCCTCTCCGTGGATCTGGCTTCGACTCACGAATCTGATCACAAGAATTCCTTAGATCACCTTTTCCCTTTGCCTCCAAGCTTCTTCCTTCTCTTTTCCTCAACAACCAAGAGAGCGAGAGAATGAGAGAAAATTAGAAATAAATCTCATTCCAAGTCTTTATCAGGAAGCTACCGAAAAGCGGTATCTTGCTACCGCCGCGCAGTATCATAGGCGGTGTCCGCTTGGCCCAGCCAACGCCACTCTGCCACTCAAGACCGCCTTAACCTTATCTGACACGTGGCAAGCTACAGTTGGATGGTACCATCCCGAGACGAATGTTAATAAAATTAGGCTCTCGCCGCGCGATACCTCTCTACCGCCACGCTGTAGGCTCTCAACGATTCGTCGAGTGCGTCAATTGGTATCGCCATGCGTTACCTTTCTACCGCTGCGCGGTACCTTCCTGAAACGAAGGTTTATTTAATTCAGCTAGATACCACCGGCGTTAACGCTACCGCCAGACGGTAATACCCAGAAATCAACTCTTTCCCATTTTATGGAACTTTTGGGGCATTACAGCGCGTGCGAGCCCGCGTGTGTAGTGCTGCAATGTTGTTGTTGTGGGCAGCGCTTACGCGCAATCTCATGCGCACTGCTGCTTTCACGCGTATGCAGGGCCTACGCGCGCGTGAGGCATGCATGACCCTTGTGTGCGCGCTTGTTTGATCACGCTCTCCTTTGGGAGCAATCTTAGACCTTTCAAGTGGATGAGCGTGGCTTGGTGCGCATGACTCGTTTGGACAGGTTGGCTTCCCTGCATGCCTTTGGTCGAGCTCTTCCTTGCTTAACTAAGAAAATTCAAGGAAAACCCAGTCAATATAATATATATATAACACTACATGAGAAATTTGCATAGAAATAGGTAATTTATTATTATTAAATTGTTATACAAATAAAAATAAATGTATCCATCATCACTGTATTCACATACTTTTAAGGCTCCGTCTGGCGTAGTGTTTTTGCTCTAGTGAGTTTGGACATAAATGCCACCGTAATAAAAGCACAATCAAGAAAAAAAATTTAGTTTTGATGTTTGAACATAAAAGTGGATGAAGTTTCTTAGATAAGAACGGGAGTTCAGAAACGACAGTTCATAACCACCACATTCATGACTGCCACCGAAGTGCCAAACGGAGCCTAAATAAATCATAAACTTTAATTTAATAAGTTAATATAATAATATATCTAAGAAGTATTTAATTTATATTTATATAGTTATGTATATTAATTATATATGTTTATTTTATATATACATTGATATTTATATGTATATAATATATTACCGCACTAAACAGCAAGAACCAAATGGTCGAGTGGCCTTAACTTGAAAATAGTTCGGGTTTGAATCAGGGCGGTCTCCAATTTCCTATCATTAAAATTTGTGGGCTTCTTGGCCCGCCCGACTACCCAAAACCACGCCCGATTCCTGGCCCACCGATCTGCTTGCCCGGTTACGTGGTTCCTAAATGGTCCGCGAATGGAGGCGGTTTCTTTCCTGGACAAGACCGGCTGTGTGTCTGGTCTGCGATTCGACCGGTCGGATCGGCCCACCTGGTCCGATTATCAAAAGCTTGATTAATATTCCATTTTTATGCGACATTAAAGTACCATATTACCAATATTCCGGCCGTAAAATCATGTATTACGACTGCAAAATGACATTACGACTGTTATTATCGTCGTAATGTCATTTTGCAGCCACAATACATGATTTTACGGCCGGAATATAGGTAATATGGTACTTTAAATGAGCGTAAAAATAAGAACATTAATATTTTGTGATTATTTTTTAAAACAAAAAAACTTTGAGATCTAAAAAATTATTGTAGGGTGTTGTTATTAGCAAACTCATTTCCGTTACTACCAAACCAGAAAAAAAGGTTCAACAAATTTTTGTATTTTTTCTCTTCCCAAAAAATACTACTAGCAAATCAATCTTGTTCCTTCCGCTTGCTTGAGATTTTTACTCGATGGCCCTTCCGCCCTTTTGTTTTCTTGCTCGACAATAGCAACAGGTTTTTCATCCACCCCTCAGGCCTGATGAGATCGTCAATGGTAGACTTCATGACATCCGTGGTGGTATACGACTTCCATGGCCAGCCGAGGTAATTACGGATCTTGAAGCAGTCAGAGAAGAGGCGAATGTTCGGCACGATGCGATAGTTCTAGATCATGATGCTGGCGAGCTCAGTGGAGCTATCCTTGCCTCTGGCGGTGACGGTTATATATGGGTTTGTAGAGTATACACTCGAGCTAAAATAGGAAAAAAAATAGCGCGAGTTTAATTTTTTGAGATTTTTAGCCCCAAATATTTCTCATTTGAAAAAGTGATCAACATGAAAGTTAAAGATTTACAATTTTTTGTTGATCACTTTTTGATTTGAAGTTGTTTTGGCCCCCGATTTGGGCCGCGAAAAAAGTCATGACCGTAACAAGTCGTTCGTAATGACGCATGTGCTTGATTGAGATGACTCGATTGAATTAGTCCACTCATAATTAGAAAAACTCACCTTCTCCCACTTGGACTATTTCAATCGTAATTTAGGTCTATCCGTGATCAAATCACTCCCCTTAATTAAGGGTACCATAGTGAAGCTTGCATCTTTAATTTTATCCATGCGTTAACCCAGTCCAACTGAAACCTTCACTCTGAATCATGGAGGCAAGCACATTATTATGCGACACAGGACCTTCCATGATCACGAGAGCTTACATATTTAATCGACATAGACACAGCGTGGTCATAAAGAGTCAAAACAATATACTAAAATGTGATCACAAATTATTGTTTAACACAGTGGTTAATGAATTTCTCTACTGAATGCACTAAACAATGCTTTGAGAAATTCTCAATAGTCAAAAAAGTGTGTGTATGTCTCTTAAATGAATATCTTAAGATTTTATTAAGATGTCATGAGACATACGATCAATGGTTTATGAATTGAATGAATGTCCCAAGCCTTATACTTGAAGCTGACACATGCTTTAAGACTTATTTATAAATTGTGACGTGTCACATGAAAGTGTGAGTATCACAACTAAATGATATCATATATGAATATATAACTTATGTTTGAATTCAAACTATATTCATTTGTAAAATTAACGTATATATATATATACATTTTTTTTGAAGTACAAAATGAAATGACAGATGAAAAATTATATTAAATGATGTTATGAATATAGCCTCTCACTAATCAAGTATACCAATGGACTCCACAAGACCCATACTGCAGGCATGCTTCTTAAATATATTGGGCCGAAGTCCCTTTGTAAGTGGAGCAACTATCATATCATTTGTCTCAATGTGTTCCACAATGATGTCAACCGTCTTAACCAATTCTTTCATGGTTAAGAATTTAATGTCTTTGTGCTTAGACCCTGTAATACTTTTGTTGTTCATAGATGACATCACAGCTGAATTATTATCACAGTACAAATGAATGGGTCCATCAACTATATCAGCGACCTTCAATTCAATAATGAAGTTTTTGAGCCAAACTCCATGAGTAGAGGCGCCAAAAAGAGCAACGAACTCCGCAGCATAGTGGAAGAAGTAATAAGTGTCTGTTTGACACTCTTCCATGAAACAACTCCTCCAACTAAATTGAAAATATATCCTGATGTTGACCTCCGATCGTCCTCACATCCCACAAAATCTGAGTCTGTATAGACCACTAATTCTAGGTTCTGTTCTCTATAGTAAACCAATTTAAACTCTTTTGTCCTCTTCAAATACATCAAAACCTTCTTGGCAGCCACCCAATGATCAAGTCCTGGGTTTGACTAATACCTTCCTTTAAGACCCAAAGCAAAGGCAATATCAGGTCTGGTGCAAACCTGAGCATATATTAAGCTACCTACTGCATTGGCATATGGTATATTCTTCATGGAATCTCTCTCAATATCATTTCTAGGGCATTGTGACAGACCTAACTTGTCACCCATAAGTACTTGCACATCACCAGCTTTACATTCGAGAATGATAAATCGCTCAAGTAAACGCTCAATGTAAGCCCTCTGAGAGAGTCCTAATGTATGATGAGATCGATCTCTAATGATCTCTATCCCTAGAACAAAAGAAGCTTCCCCAAGATCCTTCATATCAAAATGTTTGGATAAGAACTGCTTAGATTCATGCAGAAGTCCCAAATCACTACTCACAAGCAAAATATCATCTACATAGAGAATTAAGAAGATGAATTTACTCTCGCCGATCTTAAGATATATGCAACGGTCTACCTTATTTTCAACAAAACCAAATGATGTAATCACCTCATCAAATTTAAGATAATATTATCTCGAGACTTGCGTTAAACCATATAGGGATTTATTGAGCTTGCACACAAGTTGGTCAGTATGACCAGACTAAAATCCCTCATGCGGCACTATATAGACTTCTTCTCCAAGGTAGCCATTCCAGAATGCGGTTTTAACATCCATCTGGTGTAGCTCCAAATCATAATGAGCTACAAGTTCCATAATGACTTTAAATGAGTCTTTAGATGAAATGAGAAAGAAAGTTTCATGATAATCGATCCCATCTCTTTGAGTAAAACTCTTTGCAACCAGTATAGCTCTAAACCACTCGACCTTTCACTTAGAGTCATTAAAGTATTAAATATTCATTTAGAACCAAAGGGGCTACAGTCTTTGGGTAACTTTACTATTTCCCACACTTTATTATGCCTCATAGACTCCATCCTATCTCTCATTTCATCCTCCCACAAATCTGCCTGAGGTCCAATAAAAGCTTCAGTAAATGTCGTTGGGTCAATCATGTGACCAATGTCAAAATTGCTCTCACCCAAATAAACCTCATAGCCAGAGGAAATTGATGACCTCCTCTCCCTTTTGGATCTTCTTGTGTGTGCCTGGACAACATAGGTCTTCTGAGGTAATTGTATGGGAGACAGCTGTAAAGCTGGCTCAACTCCCTCTATAGGTTTTATTATAGGTTCAGGTACCTCAAGTCTTTCAATAATAGGTTGAGTATAATTAATTGGCCTAATTTCATCAACTTCTTCAGTGGTATGAGAATATTTAGGTTGCTCAACAACATCAAACTCCAAAACTTGGTTGTTTGTGACTCAATAATTCTGGAACCTCCTGAAGGGCGATAAAACTTAAATCCCTTCGAATGATCTGGGTAGCCAATGAAGTAGCAATGAGAAGACCTAGCGGCAATTTTACTTTCTGATGGATTATATAACTGGACTTCCACATGACAAACAAAACCCATAAGTGATTTAGGCTAGGTCATCTCCTAGTCCATAATTCAAAAGGTGTTTTGGGAACTGATTTAGACTGAACACTATTAAGTATGTAAACTGCATTCTTAAGTGCTTCATCCCAAAGAAATTCAGAAAGATTTTTCCTACTCATCATGTTCCTCATCATATCCTTAAGGGTGTGATTGCACCTTTCGGCCACACCATTATGTTCAGGAGTTCCCATCATTGAGTATTGGGCGACAATGCCACAACTCTCCAAGTACTTGGCAAAAGGACCTTTATGGTGTATGGAGGCATCATGTCTGCCAAACTACTCGCCTCCTCTATTAGACCTAATAATCTTTATAACTTTCCCTAATTTTTTTCTCTACTTTAGTCTTAAATATCTTAAATTTATTAAGAGACTCGGACTTTTCCATAATGAAAAAAAAATAACCATAACGGGAGAAATCATTAATGAAAGTAATGAAATAAGTGTTCTTGTAGAGCATATATGAATAAGGTCCACTGATGTTTATGTGAATAACCTCCAACAAGTCAAGACTATGTGTGGTGCCTTTCTTCTCTATATTGGTCATGTTACCTCTACAACAGTCAACAGACGTTTCTAGTGAAAGTCTTTGTTCAATAGTAACTACACACCAAGAGGGGGGTGAATAGGTATGTTTTAAATTTTTTAATTCTTTTGAGCTTAGATGAAATTGTGTGTTAGATTTATTTGTTTAGCTTTCAACAGTCACCACAACACACAAGAATTTATAGTAGCTCCCCTATCGATGGTACATCTACTTTCCCCCTTTACTTTTCTAGTAGTGAGCTAGATTCAGCTAATTCCTCCTTTTACTCGGTTCTTTGAACTTACACCTCAGATCCCTCAGGATCCTACACCTTAGAGTGAAACTCACTCCTACACTCAGAGTATAACAACTCCTGCCTCAAGCTAAGCAGCCATACACTCAGAGATTCATAGATCTTCTACCTCAAATCTACACAGAGATCCTACCTCAAGCACAAGCTTTACCTCAGATCCTAAACAGGATCCTATAACTCAAAGACATAGCTCCTACACTCAGCCTTTATAACTCAGGCTTATAGTTTATATCAAACAATGATCCTACAAGTTGAGTAATGAGTTTGAGATTATTTGACTCCAGAGAAATGGTTCTCTTAGTCACCTTCCTGAACTGAGTAAAGCAGTCCTAAATCTTCACAGCCACAAGATTATTGATCTTCAGAGTAGTTCTGCTTGTGCTGACAAGACCTGATGCAGAGCTCTGTATCTTCAAGCTTTAATATATCAGTGTTGAAATCTATAGCCTTGAAGTTGAGCAACAACCTTTTTTGAGTGCTCTACTACTTAACCTTTTATAGAAAATAAGGTTTCATGTTCTTGCTGAAGACGACTTTGAGATATCACTTCAATCAGCAAGCAACTTACTGTCTTCTATAACTATTCTGTAAAAACTAGAATGATCGATTGAGAAGACTATTGTGGAAGAAGAAAACCTTTTAATTTCTTTATAAAGTCCTTTTATATTCCGCATAGAGCTGTCATTTAAAACTAAAAACCGTAAACCGAACTAGAACCATAAAAAACCAGACCTAACTGTTCGCAAATTATTCGCGTTCCGATTTGAATTTTGGAACCGTGAATAACAATGGACCGAGAATGGTTCTAACATTTTATTATCCGGACGAAAACTGGAACTGAAACATCAACATATAAGTCTCAAGCGATTTAAAGATTTTAGAGTCGATCTGAACCATATCGAAGTAGAACCGAACAGCAACTCGTTTATTATTATTGTTATTATTTTATAATTTATCTATAATAATTATACTTACTATCACGAGTGAAGATGAATTAATTTTAACCCAAACCATAATCCCACTAAAGGGGGTCGATTTTGGACCGAAAAAAACTTCACCGCATAAAAACTGTGTGGTATGGTTTGACATTGGTGCGGTTTGAAGTCAATTTTTGCTGTGCACTTTTGATTTTTTATACATTTATATAATGTATTTTCAATTTTACTTAATATTTTTTTGAAATATTTTATATTAAAAATATAAAAGATATACAACTATTTATTAGTAATCATGAAAGACAACTAATTATAGCCGATTGTTACGGTTGAGCATTGCAACAAGACGTGTGCAAGCCAACTAGACGTCGTGGTAAGTCTACACGTGTAGGAATGTGATGAATACTATCCCACCAATCGTGGAAAATACTGTCAAGAAGTGCACAACATAATTATTTCTATTTCAATGTTGTTCTGAGTTTTTTAATTTACAGCCTGCTTTTATTTCATTCCGCCAAATTTAATTTTAGTTTTAGTTGAAACCGATTGGAACTGGACCAAACTGCATGGAACCAGACCGAACCGTTAGTGGCTGGTTTGGTTTTAGTTCGAGTTGAACTGTAACCGGAACCGTTGATACGACGGTTCAAAAAATTAAGCTGGAACCAGAACAAGAATCGGAACCAGTCAAACCAAATAAGGTTTTGGTTCTAATTTGAAGAACTATTACATTAGTGTTTCAGTTCATTGTTTTAGTAGAACCAGAACTGAACCGGAATCGTGACAACTCTAATTCCACCATCCAACGGCTCTTTGATCTGTATGGGCAAGTCAAAATAGCAGTTGTAAAGTTACTTTAGTTTTAACAACTGTTCAAAAAGTGTTAAGCGCCAATTGGGTTCTAGTACGCAAATTCCGCTTAATTTGAATTTGGGTGATGTCAGCATGACTCAGCACTTGTGGACTTAGCAGTTTTCACAGTCAATCTGCACATACGTTGAGTGAAGCTATGTGACTCAATGCAAAAACACTTAGTAGAAAATATGTTTTTTGAGGCGTTGAGTAAGCATTCATCTCTCAATGCTTTTGTCTTAGACAGCTAAATTGATAAGGCATTGAGTGAACCTTCATCACTCAATGCATTTGTACTTAGCATAATTCTTCTAGTTGAAGGCATTAAGTGAAGCTCCTTTACTCAACGCTTCTGAACTTGGCAGTTATTCTGACAGTAGGCATTGAGTGAGCCTTCTACACTCAACGCTTTTGGACATTCACCAAATTTCAGAATGAAGGCGTTAAGTGAAAAGCCTTCACTCAACGCTTATGTACTATACTGAATTATTTATATGGAGAGTGAGCCTTCTTCACTCAACACTTTTGGACTCTACTGAATTATTGATAAGGCAATGAGTGAACCTTCTTCACTCAACACTTCTGTACTTAGACAGATTTCCTTTTGAGTAGGCATTGAGTGAACAGCCTTCACTTAATGGTTCTAGACTTGCTAGATTTGAGTACAGCACCACTGAGGCTTTGAATGTCTGATCTTCTTTCAATGCTTTTATCCTTTTGGTGTTGAGTGAAGTAAACTCACTCAATGCTTGTGGACTTAGCCAGATTTCTACTTTTCTACCATCCTATCTTGAGTCCAAATCGTATTCTGACCTTGATAACCTGTCTAATCATGTAACAGTAGACATCCTGCATATATTGAACTTGAACATATATCAAATACAATCATGTGTATATAATTGACTTGTGGGCCATCTTCAAATCTGGCATATTATGATCAATGGACCCAACAATCTCCCCTTATTTGAAGAAGTTAGAACCCTAGTCAATGATATACACTACCACATAGAAGAGATAATTTTCACTACAAATAAGAATAATAAATGACACATAATCAATATATGATTAACACAGAAAGTGATAATTATAAATAAAATGTGTGCTCATAATAAAGTTCATATTCCTAGGGCCCGAAGGAACCTAATACACACAAAAAATTATTTTCTGGTTTCTTGATGACTATGCCCCTGCTTGGCCTCTTAGCAGCCTTCTCATCTGCTTCAATCTGCTTTTGTCTTTGTCTTTGTCTTTCAAAATAATGGTAAGGCTTTGGGAAGTACTTGCTAGGCTCTAGGGAATCAAATGGCACTACCACTATCTTCTTATCCCTTTTAAACTTTCTTCTTAATTCTTCATTCCTTTCTAGTTTTGCCCATTCTAGGGAGCTATATAGATTTCCTCTTTCAATTTTGTTCTCTTTGATTTGGTCCCAGGATGATAGAATGATGGTCCTGTATTGAGGACTCCATCTCTCAAAGTCATGCCTGGATTCGATTTCTTATTTGTATCTCTTCTTGCTTTGCCTGATCTCTTCATCTTCTTCAGCAGCAGTCTTTTCTTTCATCCTTGATATTTGTTCAATGGTGGTGCTGAAGGTAGGAACATCAATTACTGAGAGTTCAGTCCCATCAATATCAATTTGTCCTTCTGGAGCATGAGCATTATCATATGTATACTGATCTAGACCCAATGATCCTCTGATTATATGTGTGGTCCAGATAGCATTGTTTGTATCTTCCTTGATCATTGGTTTCTCCCCCTTTATGACTTCTTCACATATTACAGTAGTCAGGAAGTCCTTGGTGAAGGAGATTCTATCAACCAAATAGTTTACTCCTTTAATGACATAATTTTTAACTTCAAGCATATGATCATCTAGAATCTATGTACAGACATCCATCCTCTTCTCTAAAGTGATCTTGTATGCTTTCATGAGTTTATTTTGCACATTATGCACCATTTCCATGTTGCTAGAGATGACGTTCTAATTCTCAATTATGTCATTTTGTTTTTGTCTAATCTCCTCAAGCTTTCCTTCAGTATAAGTCACAATAGGAGCAGCTCTCTTGAAGAATACAATAGTGTTGGCCTTTAATAAATTCAACTAAAATCTGATAGACTTGATCTCAATAGATAGATCTTGTCTTAATCCTTTGATAGAATCATCAACATAGTGCTCTAGCTGTCTCCTCTGGTCATCTAGAAGTCCTTTCTGTTGTGTTAGGAAAGTAGAAGACATAACATCAGCTTGATGATATGCCCATTGGAAGCAGACATCCTCATCCTCATTTCTTTTATCTCCTCTTATTTTTGAGTCAGCCCTCATGAAATCAGAGGAATTATCATCAACATCAGCAGCTGGCTTGTTAGATTCAGATATTTCAATTGTAATTACAGTCCTTGGAGTAGGGAGATTTGTATGAATCTCCCCCTCAACCTCGGCACTTTCCAATATAATTTGTTGGTCTTCAACAACTTAGTTGAGCACATCTTATTCTACTGAAACTGGAATCTCCTCCCCCTCAGCTTGAGTACTGGAGGGCAGTAACTGAGATTCATCTAGAGTGTTATTTATTTTTCTCTACAGATTATCCAAGAAGGAGTCAATCTGGTCCTACAAATATTGAACTTGCTCTCCCTCAGCAGGAGCATCCAACCGGAGATTCTCACCCCCCCAATTTATATACAGATCCTGTCCACCACATCTCCAGCCAGCTTTTCAGTTATTTTTGCTGGAATGTCTTCAGACTGAGAAACACTACTGGGTAGTGTCCTTGTTGTAGGTTCTGATGACATAGATACATGAGCACTCACATCTCTTCTAGTGTCTGCAGAAGATTCAGACAACTGTAGGTCATGAGGTTCTTCTTCTCTACTCTCAGAAGAGCTGCTCTCCAAACTTTATTCAATGATGGTGACTGTTTTCCTTTTCTTCTTATCAGCTTCCTATTGGTGTGGGAGCAATACCTTGTCCCACCTATCAAACATCTTGGAGTCCTTTCTCATGTGGTGGATATTTGTTCCTAGCCTCACATTGAGGATACCTAGAACATAACTATGTAGGTATAAGGACAGTATTCTCCCTAAGTTTGGTTTTGGAACACATTTCACTATTCTTTCAAACAGAATCCTTCCCCAGTCAGTCCTTTTGGATAGAATTATTCTTATCATTGTCTCAAACATATTTCTGGATATTTAGTCATGAGACCCTATTTTGCAGATTAAGGCCTTGTGATGGCGATGTTGCTGATGCGGTCGTTGATCCCTGACATAGAGAATTTGTTGATTGGGACTATTGATGCCGCAAGCTCGAAGATGGAAATTCTACCACGACGTTCTTCGCCAATGACGTTATTCGCCAACGCCACCGCCATTACATGTTTTTCTCGACGTCCGCCGTCACCATCAAATAAAAATATATAATTATAAAATTAATTTTATAATTATATATTGGCAATTCTTAATTTAAGCATTTCTTATTTTCATGCATGTCATTATTGTATTTTTTATTTCATGTTGATGGGTGCATATAACCATCTATTATTGCATTTTCTTATTTCATGTATTATGATGGGGGCATATAACCATCAAGTATTTTCTATTTTCATGAAGGGTGGAGATGGAGTGGTGTAGGCTTTATATATGCCATGTTATGAAGAGTTTAGAAGAATGAAGAATGATAAGAAATGAAACCCTAAAATCTATTGAGATTTTCTTCCCCACCTAGGCAAATTTCGGCCAACCCCCTCCTTCCCTCTCTTTTGGCCTTCGGTCACCCCCTCTCCCTCTCAACTCTCGGGCTCCCCTCCTCAAGAATTCCCTCTCCTTTTCATACCTAAAGAAACCCGACCCCCTCCTTTCCTTTTTCTAAGCAAAACCGGCCACCCTAACCCTCCTCTCAAAGTTTCGGCCACCCTCACCACCACCTTTTCCCTCACCACCAATAAAGTCGACTACCCTCACAATCCCCAATAAACCGAGCAGCCCTCTATCCCTCAAAACCCGACCACCACCATAAACCCCTCACCCGACCAAACCTATTCTTCCCCTCCTTGGAATTTTGCAATATTCCCACCACCTTTTCTCTCTCCTCTTTCCATATATATATTCCATCAAGGTACTCCCACACCAAGGGTTTTGCAACGGCAGAATGGCTTGCAATTTCATCGTCCGACGCTGATCCGTGGACTTGCGTGGAAATAGATTCACCACCGTCATGTGTGCTTCCTCCACTCATCTTGTGGACGAATTTTTTTGGGATTTGGGTAACGATTTTCGAAACCTCTCTAGTGTGATTTCTTCTATAATATTTATGAGGTTAGGTGGAATAGAAGGCTAGTAATTAGTCCTGATTTATATTGAAATTCATGTTTAATTAAATCTGATTTTTAAGCGCGTTTCTTCCGAATATTTTAGTATATATCGGATCGGGTAGATCACAGGAACGCTAGCAGAAATCGGATTCATTATCCTTGATTTCTCCTCGAGTTCAAGAGGTTTGGTTAACCTCGATTTTAAATTAATTTGGGATCGATTTTGGACTTCTTTTAAACAGCTATTTTATTCCAGATCCTCTCTTGTTGGGTTTGTGAATGTTTGCGGATAACTTTAATTTAAATTGATAATTGTCTGGATCAGGTAGGTCCTATTCACTTGAGCGATCATTGGCATATAGCCCTTGTTCAATCTCTAAAAGGGGTAGCCGCCTCTTTGCGTTGTTAAAGTTTTGTGTCATTAATTGATTGAAATATCGATAGTGATAAGTAGAAGAACCGCACACTGCGAATCTAATTTAATTATCGAACGCAAGAGCGCGTAGTTTAATCCGTCGGAACCATTGGCCTGCATCATCTTGCCTATTACATCAGCTAGGAACTTCCCTTTTGGATTCATTTCCTTTCTCAGTATAGAGCCAGTGAGGTGCTTTGAAAGGGAATATCATTTGAGAGTTGACTTCACATCCTCTTGGAAAAGTTCATATTCCTCATCTATTGCTCCAAAATTTGTTAGGTTTAGAGCATTGCTCATCCTATTGGAGGTAATCTTGGTCTTGTGTCCATTGATTGAAGTCTTGATCTTATTGGAAGAGGAGTCAGTTTTGGCATTTGAGTAAAGTTCCAATACTTCTCGTTTCCATATAGAACTCGGTTCTGATAGTACAAACTCTAGGTCTACGACCTGCAACATGTGTAGAACAAGCTGAACTTCTTTAGGTGAATCCTTGAACCCATTCATAACGAGTTCAGATCCCTTGAATAGGAAATCCACTCCTTTGGGCGCTATTGGAACTTTGAATTTCTGGATATTTGAAGAACTTGCTCGAGAAATCTTCACAGGGATGCAGACAGTCTAATAAGGCAAGGTTTTATGTGATTTATTTTAAGCACACATTTCTGTTTATAGTTACCCATGTTCGAGAATGTGGAGAGGCACGTACGTGTCGTGATAAACATGATTCGATCAATGGCTGAGAATAATCCCAGGATATAGCCATATTCAAAACTTCCAGAGTAAGTTTGTTGAGTGGACTCGACACACTTGATGCTTGTAGTCATCTCAACTCACTCGACGTCTGGACAGTTAGTCCATCTTTCTTGATTACCTGCAAAAGGTTAATCCTGCCTAATATACATATGCATGTAAGGACAATGAAGTTATACTAAGTTCAATATATCCAACTCTAATTTGAAGGTGTTGAACTTGGATTTATCTAGTGGCTTAGTGAAAATGTCAGCCACTATTTTGTATGTAGGGAAAAACTCAAGACTAATGTCGTCCTTTTCTACATGCTCTTTAATGAAATTATATCTAATCTCTATGTGCTTAGTCCTGCAATGAGACACAAGATTCCTAGCAATAGAGATAGCACTAGAAAAATCGCAGTACATGGGAGTTTTACTTAAATGAAGATTGTAGTCTTGGTGTTTATGTTGAATCTATAGTAACTGTGCATATCAACTTCCAGCTTAAATATATTCTGATTCTATAGTGGAGATGACCGTACTGGTCTGCTTCTTACAGATCCATGATACCAGTCTTCTCCCTAGGAACTGACAGGTGCCAGATGTGCTTTTCCTATCTTTTCTACAACCTACAAAGTCTGCATCTGAATACCCAGTTAGATCAAAATCCTTATTCCTAGGGTACTATCAACCAAGATCAAGTGTGCCCTTTAAGATATCTTAGAATTCATTTAGCAACAGAATAATGAGAGTCTTTAGGGCATTCCTGGAACCTAGCACAAACACATGTAGCATAAATGATGTGAGGCCTACTAGAAGCCAAGTAAAGGAGGGAGCCAATTATGCCTCTATACAAGGTTTCATCAATAGGTTTCCCAGTCTCATCCTTGTCTATTGACACACTTGACCCCATAGGAGTTTTCATTATGGAAGCACTCTTCATTCCAAACTTCTTGATTAACTCCTTTGTGAACTTATACTGATAGATGAATAACCCAAGAAATACTTGAGTTCACCCATAGTGCTCATTTTAAACTGCCCTTGCATAAGTTTTGCAAACTTTTTGCAGAGGTCATCATCAGTTGACCCAAAAATTATGTCATCTACATAAATTTGGACTAGAATGATCTTAACCTTGACTTCCCTAAGGAATAATGTTTTGTCTATCTTCCCCCCTTGAGAATTTGTTCCCAATGAGAACACTAGATATGGTTTCATACCATGCCCTATGGGCTTATTTCAACCCATACGACAAAGCTTCTCTAAGTTGAAACATATATTCAAGAAAGTTAGGATTAACAAAACCTGAGGGTTGCTCAACATAAACCTCCTCTTTTAGGTCACCATTAAGGAAAGATGACTTAACATCCATTTAATAGACCTTTAATCCCTTTTATACAACATATACAAGGATTAGTCTGATTACCTCAAGTCTAGAAACAAGGGAAAATGTTTGATCAAAATTAACACCTTCATCTTGCGTGTATCCCTTGATAACCAGTCTAGCTTTATTTTTGATGATAACACCATTCTCATCAAGTTTATTCCTATAAATCCATTTTGTTCCAATGATGTTATGTCTATGTGGTTTGGAAACCAGCTTCTAGACATGGCATCTCTTAAACTGGTTCAGTTCTTCATGCATAGCCACAATCTAAAATGGATCTATATTGGTATCTCCAAACTTCTTTGGTTCAACTTGAGATAAAAAAGCTTGAGTACATGGCAATGTTGAGGCTTCTACTCCTTATTGTAATACCTTGGTTTGCATCTCCTATGATTAGATCTCTGGGATGATCTCTCAAGTGTCTGACAACAGCTGGCATATTATCCTTACCACTTTGAACTTCAGTTATTGGATCCTGGGGATCTTCATCAATGTCCATTGCACTTGGACCTTCTTCAAGAATGATCACACTATCACTTTCCTTTTGTACAGTAGGAGGAGTGTCATTGATGCTTAGTTTGCCCAACTTCAATTCTGCACCTGCAGATCAAGAGGAGCTTGATAGCTCACTATGAATCATGGAAGACTCATCAAATACTAAATTAACATACTCTTCTGCAAATTAGTTCTTCAAGTTGTAAACTCTATAAGCTTTGTTGTGGTTGTTGTACCCAACAAAAATTCCCTCATAGGATTTAACAGCAAACTTTGTCAAGTAGGACTTCCCATTATTGATCACAAAGAATTTGCTTCCAAAGATCCTAAGATAGGTAAGATTTGTTATTCTGCCTTTCATAATCTCATAGGGAGTCTTATTGTGATACTTATTCATAGATTCTCTATTCATGACATGATAAGTAGTGTTTACTGTCTTAGCCTAAAAGTATTCTAGGAGAGAATTATCACTAAGTAATGTCTTGTCAGCCTCTATGAGAGTCATATTCTGTTGAAATTTCTTAAGATGACCAGGAGATAGCTTTGATACCAAGTAAAGCTTTTAGAGCTATCAAGATGGCAACTAGATCAATCAGAATACGGGAACCAGGCGCAGGAACACTCCAACCATAAAGTGAGCTCAATAAACCAGATGCAAGAAAAGCAACAAGCAGGTCAACAAGGTCATCTTAATTACAACAAGAGGTATACATGGCGAGTGAAAGTCTTTTTTTCAAGGTAGCTTGCAACCTAGGGGGTGAATAGGTTGTTTAACTGTTATTATTCTCTTTTTAGTTTTTTCCTTTAGCTCTAAATGTGTTAGCAGAGGTTTGCTTTAAAGAAACTACACAAATAAAATAATACAGAAAAACATACCTAGATTTATAGTGATTCCCCAACTTGTGGGTACATCCACTCTCCTTCCACCTTGCCAATTTCCTATTGGTCAAGGCACTTCTCCAAAAAATTGCTCCAATGAGCTTACTGTACAACCTCGTATTCGCCTCTATATAGTTTTAAGCTTTTTGGATGTCTTGGCACTCTCGGTGGCCAATTTTGGCTCTAGCTTGGAAATATGCTAGTAGGGGGAGGGAAAATCTGCATCTTCCCCCGGGACCTTTAGGGGGGAGGGTGTGGCAAGATAGTTGGCACCCCCTGGCTTGCTAGGGGTGAGGTGGGATGGCGGGACTGGCTGGAGACCAGGATCCCGCCCCCGACACCCTAGCCTTGGGCAGGGGCGAGACAGGGCGGCCAGCCCTCTCTCCCCAGGCGGTTAGCCCACGGGGCGAGACGGGGCGGCCAGCCCTCTCGCCCCAGCCGGCTAGCCCGCGGGGCGAGACGGGGCGGCCAGCCCTCTCGCCCCAGGCGGCTAGCCCGCAGGGCGAGACGGGGCGACCAACCCTCTCGCCCCAGGCGGCTAGCCCACGGGGCGAGATTCGGCGGCAAGTCCTCTCTCCCCAGGCGGCTAGCCCGCGAGGCGAGAAGGGGCGGCAAGCCCTCTCTCCCCAGGCGGCTAGCCTGCGGGGCGAGAAGGGGCGGCCAACCCTCTCGCCCCAGGCGGCTAGCCCCTGGGACGAGACCGGGTGGCCAGCCCTCTCGCCCCAGGCGGTTAGCTCGCGGGGCGAGAAGGGGCGGTCATCCCTCTCGCCCCAGGCAGCTAGCCCGCGGGGCGAGAAGGGGCGGCCAGCCCTCTCGCCCCAGGCGGCTAGCCCGCGGGGCGAGAAGGGGCGGCTAGCCCTCTCGCCCCAAGCGGCTAGCCCGCGGGGCGAGATCGGGCGACCAGCCCTCTCTCCCCAGGCGGCTAGCCCGCGGGGCAAGACCGGGCCGCCAGTCATCTTGCCCCAGCCCTCTCGCCCTAGATAGGTCATGGGGAGTGGGGGGGAAGGTTCGACCTCCGCCCCTAGACCTGTATGGACCGTCCTTTTACCGTTGTGCCCCCGAGGTGGAAATTACTTCTTTCCCCTCGGCGTGGAGGTTTGCTATTGGCTAGAAGTTTATTTTGTCCTAAAGGCATTTTGGTCATTTTACCCCCATGACTTGGAAAACTATAAATAGACCCCCTTGGGTGCCTTTGGAGAGGATGAGTTTTCCTTGCTTCCTCCTCCCTTAGCTTCTTCTTGGTAGAGTAGAGAGAGCTCTCCAAGTCGCCCAGCTCATCCATTTGGTGAGGGAGGGGAAGAGTTCTTGTGACCTTCCGAGTGTGTGGTTGGACCTCCACGCTAGAGCCGAAGGTTTGTTCATAGTTTCCTAAGTCTTCAGTCCGTGACGTTCTTCCGAGTGTAGTAGGTGTGAGGTCACCCCTCTTTTGGGACCTCGAACTCCACAGAGGTCATTTTTGGTTTCAACACTTTTGGTGCGGTGAGCGTGGAGAGTGACCAGCACAGAAGATCTCGAGAGAGTGTCATGGCTAGAGATCAGGGAGGTAGTGATGAATTCGGCAAGCTCCCCAACCCCGGACCCTTCGTTGGAAGGGAGGAGTTCATGGCTTCCATCTCAGGCATCATGGAGATGCTGAGAAGCATTGCCCCTCGGGCTGACAGCTCAACCCCCACCCCCCCAGGGACTGGATCTCAGGGCTCTTGGCGAGCTGACCCAGAGTGGTCTCGACGAGCTGGCTCCCAGGGGGCAAGGCGAGATCACCCCAGCAGGGGGAGAAGAAAGTGTGCCGGGTAGGCGACCTGGGAAGGAAAGGATGGGAGAAGGGGTCGAGCGAGACCTCACTGGCCGGGAGCTGTTCCCCAGCCCAGCGAGTGCTAGCCCTCAAGGTGAGCAGTTCGCGCGAGTGGAGGTCGCGATAGCCCCCCTCAGGGGGTCACCCTTCAGCGAGTTGATCATCTCAGCTCCCGTTCCTGAGGGGTTCAGAGGGCCAAACATGTCTTATTATACCGGGAAGGATGATCCCGTCCAGCACCTGCAGTGGTTCGAGGATGCCGTCTCCATCAGGCCGATGACGGATGCCTTCAAGTGTCGCCTCTTTGCGATCACGTTGAAGGAGAAGGCAAGGGACTGGTTTCATCAACTCCCTCCGAGGTCGATCTATAGATTTGAGGACTTGAGCTGAAGCTTCCAGCTCTGCTTCTCGGCCTCCAAGAAGAGGAAGAAGAGTCCCAAGTCCATCTTTCTGATAAGGCAGAGGGCCGAGGAGTCGCTGGCCCACTACGTTAACAGGTTCCAGGAAGAGATCCTGGATATCCAGGAGATGTCGGGGTATGCTCTCCAGATGTCCTTCACCGTTGGGCTGAAGGAGGGCTTCTTCAAGATGAGCTTGACTAGGAAGGCCCCCCTTTCCTTCGAGGAGCTGATGGAAATGGCGGCAGAGGAGATAGCCATGGAGGCGGCCAACCCAGCATTCGTCAAGAAGGTGGCGAAGCTAACAGAAACAGAGTCAAAGGAGTAAGGTGGCCTAAGGCATCATGAAGGAAGAAGGAGGGAGGAGCAGAGAGCTCAGGTGTTCCAGGGACAGGAGGGTCCGAAACCAAGCTAGAGGAAGCAGGGAAGACCTGCCCAAGGTCCAGGAAGAGCTCTCATCCCAGGTGGAGAGAACTTCCATGAGGGACAAGGGAGGTACAACTTCCAAAGGCAGGCCCCTAGGCAGCTCCTGCCCCCACCCCAGCAGGCCTTGGCAATAGGTGAAGGAGGAAGAGGCAACAAGAGATATCGCCCAGCCCACTGAAAGAGGGGAGAGAGGGCAGTACTGTACTGTGACTTCCACCAGTTGGAGGTTACTCCACGGCTACCTGCCCCGAGTTCCTGGAGGTAAGGGGGGCGAGAGGTCCAGCCCAGCAGAAGTCGCCGGAGCGGATTGAACTTCTAACCCAAGGAGGGGGTGATGATGTATGCGAGTACCGGGTCGATGTAGGACCCCGAGGTGGTATAGCTGTGATCCACAGGGGGGGATCGAAGCTGCTTGAAAGGTAAGTCTCAACGTCATGTACCGACGGAGCGTCGCCTCGACATCCTAGACCCCGCCCCTGGAAGAAAAGATCACCTTCTCTTTGAAAGACATGTTAGAGCATGAGGATCCCTTCTACGACGCCCTGGTCATCCAGGCAGCCATCGAAGGCTTTACCGTCTCCCGGATCTTGGTTGACAATATAAGCTCAGTCAACGTCGTTTTAAAGAAGGCATTTGACGGGATGAAGGTAGAGCCAAGGAGGGTGCTGGCCTCGGAAGGACCCCTGTATGGATTTTTAGGGGAGAGGAAGGAAGTGGAAGGTGGAGTCGGACTTCAGATGAAGTTAGGGGGACCTCAAGAAACTGCAGGTTCGTCATTGTTGACACTCTAAGAAGCTATAATGCCATCTTTGGAAGGCCCCTCATCAGCGCCTTCGGGTGTGTGCCCTCATCTTTCCACCAGTGCCTTAAGTTCAACTCAGAGGGGACTCAGATCAGGATCAAGGGAGACTCCAAGATGGCGAGGCAGTGCTACGTCACGGCTGTCAACACCATCTCTTGGTTGTCCAAGGCAGAGGAGATGGAGAAGATCATGGAGAGCCTGAGCAGGATGAAAGTGTCCGAGGGGAAGGAATCGGACGACGGCCATCAGGCCTAGGCCCCCCAAAGAAGCCTTGTCTCGGCGGAGTCTTGTATCTTTTTTTTATGTTGTAATGAGTCCATCCCTCGACCAGTAGATTCGGGGGGGGGGGGGTCATGTAACCCATCTTTTTTTCCCCTGTTAGAGGATGTTGGAATTGAAAAAAGCTTAGGTGACATGTCCAGCTCCCAACCCCCGAGAGGATCTCCTCATACTAGGCTCACACCAGCTGGCAGGGTCGAGAGTGCCTCGGAGGGTGGCTCGTTTCTCCCTTTCTCCGATGATGATTCTGCTGTCAGGCTCTCACTAGCTGACAAGGCTGGTTGATCTCTCGTGGAAGCCCAGTTCCTTTGCTCCGATGATGATTCCGTTGTCAGGCTCTCACTAGTTGACAAGGCCAGTTAATCTCTCGTGGAAGCCTAGTTCCTTTACTCCGATGATGATTCCGCTGTCAGGCTCTCACTAGCTGACAATGATGGTTGATCTCTCGTGGAAGCCCAGTTCCTTTGCTCCGATGATGATTCCGTTGTCATGATCTCACTAGATGATAAGGCCGGTTGATCTCTCATGGAAGCCCAGTTCCTTTGCTCTGATGATGATTCCGCTGTCAGACTCTCACTAGCTGACAAGGCCAGTTGATCTCTCGTGGAAGCCCAGTTCCTTTTCTCCGATGATGATTCCGCTGTCAGGCTCTCACTAGCTGACAAGGCCGGTTGATCTCTCGTGGAAGCCCAGTTCCTTTGCTCCGATGATGATTCCACTGTCAGGCTCTCACTAGCTGACAAGGCCGTTTGATCTCTCGTGGAAGCCTAGTTCCTTTGCTCCGATGATGATTCCGCTGTCAGGCTCTCACTAGCTGACAAGGCCGGTTGATCTCACATGGAAGCCCAGTTTCTTTGCTCTGATGATGATTCCATTGTCAGACTCTCACTAGCTGACAAGGCCGGTTGATCTCTCGTGGAAGCCCAGTTCCTTTGCTCCGATGATGATTCCGCTGTCAGGCTCTCACTAGCTGACAAGGCCAGTTGATCTCTCGTGGAAGCCCAGTTCCTTTGCTCCGATGATGATTCCGCTACCAGGCTCTCACTATCTGACAAGGTCGGTTGATCTCTTGGGGAAGCCCAATTCCTTTGCTCCGATGATGATTTTGATGTCAGGTTATCACTAGCTGACAAGGCCGGTTGATCTCTCGTGGAAGCCCAGTTTCTTTGCTCCGATGATGATTCCGCTGTTAGGCTCTCACTAGCTGACAAGGCCGGTTGTTCTCTCGTGGAAGCCAAGTATTTTCACCCCGAGGCTATCTCGTCACCCATGCTCCCATTAGCTGGCATGACAGGTTGACCCCTCGGTAGGCTAAGTGTTTTCACCCCGAGGCTGTCGCGTTACCCAGGCTCCCATTAGCTAGCATGACAGGTTGACCCTTCGGGAGGCTAAGTGTTTTCACCCAGAGGCTGTCTTGTCACCCAGGCTCCCATTGCTGGCATGACAGGTTGACCCCTCGGGAGGCTAAGTGTTTTCACCCCGAGGCTGTCTCGTCACCCAGGCTCCCATTAGCTGGCATGACAAGTTGACCCCTCGGGAGGCTAAGTGTTTTCAGCCCGAGGTTGTCTCGTCACCCAGGCTCCCATTAGCTAGCATGACAGGTTCCCCCTCGGGAGGCTAAGTGTTTTCACCCCGAGGCTGTCTCGTCACCAAGGCTCCCATTAGCCGGCATGACAGGTTGACCCCTCGGGAGGCTAAGTGTTTTCACCCCGAGGCTGTCTCGTCACCCAGGCTCCCATTAGTTGGCATGATAGGTTGACCCCTCGGGAGGCTAAGTGTTTTCACCCCGAGGCTGTCTCGTCACACAGGCTCCCATTAGCTGGCATGACAGGTTGACCCCTCAGGAGGCTAAGTGTTTTCACCCCGAGGCTGTCTTGTCACCCAGGCTCCTATTAGCTGGCATGACAAGTTGACCCCTCAGGAGGCTAAGTGTTTTCACCCCGAGGCAGTCTCATCACCCAGGCTCCCATTAGATGGCATGACAGTTTGACCCCTCGGCAGGCTAAGTGTTTTCACCCCGAGGCTGTCTCGTCACCCAGGCTCCTTTTAGCTGGTATGACAGGTTGACCCCTCGGGAGGCCAAGTGTTTTCACCTCGAGGTAATCTCGTCACCCAGGCTCCCATTAGATGGCATGACAGGGTGACAACTCGGGAGGCTAAGTATTTTCACCCTAAGGCTGTCTCATCACCCAGGCTCCCATTAGATGGCATGACAGGTTGACCCCTCGGTAGGCTAAGTGTTTTCACCCCGAGGTTGTCTCTTAACCCAGGATCCCATTAGCTGGCATGACAGGTTGACCCCTCGGGAGGCTAAGTGTTTTCACCCTGAGGCTATCTCGTCACCCAGACTCCCATTAGCTGGCATGACAGGTTGACCCCTCGGGAGGCTATGTGTTTTCATCCCGAGGTTGTCTCGTCACCCAGGCTCCCATTAGCTGGCATGACAGGGTGACCCCTCAGGAGGCTAAGTGTTTTCACCCCGAGGCTATCTCGTCACCAAGGCTCCTATTAGCTAGCATGAGAGGGTGACCCCTCGGGAGGCTAAGTATTTTCACCACGAGGCTGTCTCGTCACCCAGGCTCCTATTAGCTGGCATGACAGGTTGACCCCTCGGGAGGCTAAGTGTTTTCACCCTGAGGCTATCTCATCACCCAGGCTCCCATTAACTGGCATGACAGGGTGACCCCTCGGGAGGCTAAGTGTTTTCACCCCGAGGCTGTCTCGTCACCGAGGCTCCCATTAGCTGGCATGTCAGGTTGACCCCTCGGGAGGCTAAGTGTTTTCACCCCGAGGCTGTCTCGTCACCCAGTCTCCCATTAGCTGGCATGACAGGTTGACCCCTCGGGAGGCTAAAGGTTTTCACCCCGAGGCCGTCTCGCCACCCAGTCTCCCATTAGCTGGCATGGCAGGTTGGCCCCTCGAGGAGGTTTCAGTGAATTCTACTTGGAGAGGCTAAAGTATTTGTTTCGACCGCGCAAAAGAACTACGCTCAGCGAATACGTTGGGTTGGATGATTCTTTCCGAGCGCGGGACTCGCTCGAAAAGAGCGGGGATTGTGTAAAACCCCGTATTCACCCCTATATAGTTTTAAGCTTTTTGGATGCCTTGGCACTCTCGGTGGCCAATTTTGGCTCTAGCTTGAAAATATACTAGTAGTGGGAGGGAAAATCTGCATCTTCCCCTGGTCCCTTTAGGGGGGCGGGTGCGGCAAGATGGTCGGCACCCCCTGGCTTGCTAGGGGTGAGGTGGGATGGCGGGACTGGCTGGAGACCAGGATCCCGCCCCCGACACCCTAGCCTTGGGCAGGGGCGAGACGGGGCGGCCAGCCCTCTCGCCTCAGGCGGCTAGCCCGCGGGGCGAGGCGGGGCGGCCAGCCCTCTCGCCCCAGGCAGCTAGCCCGTGGGGCGAGACGGGGCGGCCAGCCCTCTCGCCCCAGGAGGCTAGCCCGCGGGGCGAGACCGGGCTGCCAGCCCTCTCGCCCCAGGCGGCTAGCCCGCGGGGCGAGATGGGGCGGCCATCCCTCTCGCCCCAGGCGGTTAGCCTGCGGGGCTAGACCGAGTGGCCAGCCCTCTCACCCCAGGTGGCTAGCCCGCAGGGAGAGAAGGGGCGGCCAGCCCTCTCGCCCCAGGCGGCTAGACTGTGGGGCGAGAAGGGGCGGCCACCCCTCTCGCCCTAGGCGGCTAGACCGCGGGGCGAGACAGGGCGGTCAGCCCTCTCGCCCTAGGCGACTAGCCCGCGGGGCGAGAAGGGGCGGCCAGCCCTCTCGCCCCAGGCGGCTAGCCCGCGGGGCGAGAAGGGGCGGCCAGCCCTCTCGCCCCAGGCGGTTAGCCTGCGTGGAAAGAAGGGGCGGCCAGCCCTCTTGCCCCAGGCAGCTAGCCCGTGGGGTGAGACCGGGCATCCATCCCTCTCTCCCCAGGCGGCTAGCCCGCGGGGCGAGACTGGGCGGCCAGTCCTCTCGCCCTAGCCCTCTCACCCTAGTTGGGTCATGGGGAGTGGGGGGAAGGTTCGACCTCCGCCCCCTTGACCTGTATGGACCTTCCTTTTACCGTTGTGCCCCCTGGGGTGGAAATTACTTCTTTACCACCCGGCGTGGAGGTTTTCTATTGGCTAGAAGTTTATTTTGTCCTAAGGTCATTTTGGTCATTTTACCCCCAGGACTTGGAAAAACTATAAATAGACCCCCTTGGGTGCCTTTGGAGAGGATGAGTTTTCCTTGCTTCCTCCTCCCTTAGCTTCTTCTTAGTAGAGTAGAGAGAGCTCTCCAAGGCGCCTAGCTCAGCCATTTGGTGAGGGAGGGGAAGAGTTCTTGTGACCTTCCGGGTGTGTTGTGGGACCTCCATGCTAGAGCCGAGGGTCTGTTCATAGTTTCCTAAGTATTTGGTCTGTGACGTTCTTCCGAGTGTAGTAGGTGTGAGGTCACCCCTCTTTTGGGACCCCAAACTCCACAGAGGTCATTTTTGGCTTCAACACTTACACCTCAGATCCCTCAGGATCTCCCAGTCTCCTCCAAGACCTACACCTTAGCCACAAGGGTCTACAACTCAGTGATTAGTTGATCACCTACCTAAGTCCAAAGGACCTACACTCAAGTTGGGAGGACATTCCTACCTAAGATCCAAAGGATCCTACCTTAGAGAGTTACACTCTCCTACATCTCAGGCAAGTTGCCTTACCTCAGGCCAGTGGCCCTATAGCTCAGATCCTGTTGGATCCTACAACTTAGAGAGCTTCACTCTCCTACTACTCAGGAAATCTTGCCCTACCTCAGGCCAGTGGCCCTACAAACTCAGATCAAGTTGGATCCTACAGAAAGATGAATTTTTGAATGTTTTGACACAGGGAAATTTCTCTGTGTCAAAATCTAAGGCTGAGTTATCTCAGCACTATCTTGCTTCACAACAGCACGTAGAAAATCTTCTGGAAGAAAATCAGAATGAAGATTCTGATCTTGCTAAAGAAGAAGGTGAACTTGTGTTCTTCAATCAGCCAACTGAGCCCACTGGATGAAGATGGCTCTACTTTCTTCCTCTATCAAAAACCTTTCTGATTATGCTATTTCCGATTAAGAAGCAACAACTCACTGAACTTTTCATTCCTGCAGGAATACTTCAAGCTCTTTCTCGGCGATAATGGCGAGAGAGATGAAGTCCGACTGCTACCTTTTGAAATAATAATGCCCTAAAAGTAATCTTGCTTCTTGTCCCATCACTTACTTTTGTAGTTCGCCGACCAACGGCTCTTAGAGATCAGTGGGCCCCACCTACAGCTTCCAGTTTCACTTTGCTTTAACGGAAGAAGACGTATAGTTGCTTCTCGACAGAGTTTATCGTGTTCTGTAGTTTCTCCGTACTTGATTTGAACTTAGTTGACTTTGTCGGTTTTGCTGACGTCAGCACCTGTGGACTTGGCCAAAATAGAGCATTAGTAGAATAGGCGTTGAGTGAATGAGCTTCACTCAATGCCAAAACACTTAGACAGAATTCTGTCTATCTAGTCGTTGACGGTGTTGAGTGAGCAAGCTCCACTCAACACTTTTTGCCTTAGCATATTCTTCAGCCACTTCTGCATGCTTGGCATTGAGAGCGTTGAGTGAGCATGCCTCACTCAGCGCTTTTTGCCTTAACCAATTTTCTGCATCTCCAGCATCTTAAGCGTTGAGAGCATTGAGTGAGCATGCCTCAATCAACGCTTTTTGCCTTATCCAATTTTCTACTACTTGGCGTTTAGTGAGTAAGCTCCACTCAACGTCAAACTACTTAACAAATATTTCTATTTTCTGGCGTTGAGTGAGTGAGCTACACTCAACGCATTTAGACTTAGCCAAATTTATGTGTCTAAAAATAACACTCCCTTTGAGAATTAGTCAACACATTATCACACGGTGTTGAGTGAGCTTGCCTCACTCAACGCCTATAGACTTGGTAAATATTCACAGTTTTCCTTTAGAGTTGAGTAACTGTGCTTTATTAAATGATTATGAAGTTATGGCATTAAGTGAGTGAGCTACACTCAATGCTTGTGGACTTAGGCACTTTTTTGCTCATTTCTACTTAGGCTATTACAACATTAGTCTATCTCACATCCTTTTGTTGTATGGCATTGAGTGAGTTGACTTCACTCAACGCCTGTGAATTTAGCCACTTTTCTAGCATGCCATTACTTTGGATTTGACTCTAAAGGTTCCACTAAGCATTATAAGTCATCTGGCGTTGAGTGAGTAGCCTTCACTCAACGCCTGTGGATTTAGACAGATTTTTATTTATCCACACCTTAGGTAAGAGTTTACCTAACTTAGGCTATCCGTCCCATCAATGTTATAGGACAAACCTGTATGTATGAACTTGAACATGTATTAACTATATCATTGTGTATGCTTATTGACATATTTGACTTCTTCAAATCTAGGACATTGTGGACAATGGACCCAACAATCTCCCCCTACTTGAAGAAGTCAAAACTCTTCACCAAATATCTGAGTCAATGACATACACTAACAAATTATAATAATACAGCAGGAAAAGATATGATAAGAAGATAAGTTATAGAAAACTTCTTTGTCTGCATGGCATACCAGTACCTGCTCCCCCTTAATAGCTGATACCTGCTTTTGATGAATTTGGTACCACTTCTATCCTTTTCCTTCAGTACCTGCTCCCCCTTAATAGCTGCTACTTGCTTTTGAGGAATTTGATACCTCTTTCAAGTCCTTGAATAAGTAAGCTGATTCAAGTCCTTCTCCCCCTTTTTGACTTCTATAAATAGCCAGGGAGTATATTCTGCTCCCCTCTTTGATTTCTCATAGGCAGCAATTTAAACATCTTAGAATTGTGTTGGACATGATCCCCCTCAACTGAAGCAGCATTTTGGATATGATACTATTGAAGGTACATAACTTGAAATGTCTTCAATCCATTGAAGAGCAATTCCACCTGCAAGACATAATATGGCATGCAATAATCTAAGGAGAAACTGAAGCTATACTAGGTTTAACATACCCAACTTAAACTTGAAGGTTTTAAACTTTGCTTCATCTAGTGGCTTAGTGAAGATGTCAGTCACTTACTTGTCTGTTGGGACAAATTCAAGGGTGATGTCTTCATATTTCACATGTTCCCTAATTAAATGGTATCTTACCTCAATATGCTTAGTCCTGTTATGAGAAATAGGATTCCTAGCAATTGATATAACACTAGTAGAATCACAAAATATGGGGCTTCTACTTATCTGGATGCTGTAGTCCAGGAGCTGATGCTGGATCCATAGCAACTGAGCACAACAGCTACCTGCTGAGATGTACTCTGACTCTGCAGTTGAGATTGCAAAACTGGTTTGCTTCTTGCTGCTTCAAGACACTAGTCTTCCACCCAAGAGTTGATAGGTGCCAGAAGTGCTCTTCCTGTCCTCTTTGCATCCTATAAAATCTGTATCTGAGTAGCCTGTTAGTTCAAATTCCCTATTCCCAGGGTACCAAAGGCCAAGATCTGGTGTGCCCTTAAGATACCTTAAAATTTTCTTTGAAGCAGAGTATTGAGATTCTTTAGGGCAAGCCTGATACCTAGCACAAACACATATAGCAAACATGAGGTCTAGCCTACTTGCAGTAAGATAAAGAAGGGAGCCAATTATCCCTCTATACAAGGTCTCATCAACAGGCTTCCCTGCTTCATCCTTTCCTATATGCATATTTGATCCCATGGGAGTTCTCATGGTGGAGGAATTTTCCATGCAAAATTTCTTTATTAACTCCTTAGTGAACTTAGACTGGGATATGGACAAGTCATCATCAGTCTGTCTTACTTGGATACCCAAGAAGAACTTGAGTTCACTCATACTGCTCCTCTCAAACTTCCCCTGCATAAGTTTAGCAAACTTCCTACAGAGGTTGTCATCAGTAGATCCAAAGATGATATCATCTATATAGATCTGGACTAGGATGATCTTACACTTAAATTCCCTTAGAAATATGGTCTTGTCTATCTTCCCCTTGAGAATTTGTTCTCAATGAGGAACCTAGACAAGGTTTCATACTAGGCTCTAGAGGCCTATTTTAGCCAATATAAAGCTTTCCAAAGTCTATAAATAGAATCAGTATGAGAGAACTAAGTTGTCAACCTAAATCACCTAGAGGGGGGTGAATAGGTGAAATACGTGCCAAATGCGGAATAAAAAATTAACACAGCACAGATAAGTAATCAAGCAATCACACAGACGACAAGAGATTTACAGTGGTTCCCCAATCTTGGGTACATCCACTTTCCTCACCGATCTAGCAAATCACTAGACTCGGCTACTCCACTATCTCGGATTGCAAACCAATCCTACACCTCGGAACTACGTTCCTACAAAACTCGATCCCAAACGGATCTACACTCGGAAGATAAAACTTCCTACCACTCAGAGATAAATCTCCTACAATGAAATTGTTTGAAGAAAAATACAAACAAAATAATACAGATCTGGATCTTTGGCTTTGTCTTCTTTGTTGAGAGCTTTCGGCTTGGACAGAAAAAGGTTGAGGAAGACTTGACCGAAATCCGGAGATCTGAAATCTGGAATCACCACGATTGAATAGAAATATCAGAGATCGATGAAGCACGACGTGATCAGATGATTCTTCTTGAGTCTGGATCGCTGGAGAAACTGAGATCGATAGCAGCGGTGTGAGAATGACGATCCAGAGCTTCTTCCGAAAACAGTAATGGCGGCGGACAGGAAGATTAGGGTTTTCGGGATTTTCTCTTTCTTAAAAATAATCTCTGTAAATGCGTGTATTTAGTCAAGTCTGAAAATACCTATTTATAGGTGGTCTCCAACGGTCATAAACATAATTAAGGATGACACGTGGACCAATCAGAAAGGACTATTTGAAAATACACAAAGAAACTTGACTTAGAGAAATTTAGGAAATTCGAACAGACATACTCGAGAGACAGAGACATACTCGAGTAAGAGGTTACATACTCGAGTGGGTATGAGGGATATACTCGAGTATCAAGATAGAAACCACTCGAGTGCTTCAGGGAACAATACTCGAGTGACTTAGAGAACCTACTCGAGTAAGAGCAAATATACTCGAGTATAAGCACTTAGAAAAATTTCTCAGATAAGACTTGAAGAGCTACTCGAGTATAAGAGTTTGAGATACTCGAGTATGGGGAAGATAGACTACTCGAGTATCTAAGGAAAACTACTCGAGTGACCACTAACCTACTCGAGTATGAAAAATAATCTACTCGAGTACAGAGTTACTTACTCGAGTATTTCAGAGAACTACTCGAGTATGAGGACTTAGAAACTTTCTAGGATAAGAAGTCCAGATCTACTCGAGTACAACCAGAACGCTTACTCGAGTAACTAACCATCTACTCGAGTATAAGGTATCACTTACTCGAGTGAAGGAAAATCTACTCGAGTATAAGCTTTCATACTTGAGTAAATAGAGAATCCACTCGAGTAAGTAGTCCAACCTACTCGAGTACAGACTCACTTACTCGAGTATACTATAGAAGTACTCGAGTATGTGGACTTAGAAAATTCTTCTGAGATAGACTTCAATACTCCATAGTCCAAGTGCATGTTGATGAAGTGTATCCCAATAGAGAGGCTATATATGAGCCAACACCTTGGATCACACAATGAGGAATTACATTGTATGGTCCTGTGTTTGGTGACCCATTATAGACTGACATTGGTCTACACTTGGCAATAAGAACCTGCACACATACAACTCAAACACAATATCAAATACACCTTAATTCATCTTAGTTCAAGGTCTGACTTCCTACAAATCTGAGGTATTGTGGAGACAAATCCCAATAATCTCCCCCTATTTGTAGATGTCAGCATCCTCTACACTAAGGTGAATTACTTAGAGTAAAAGAACAACAAAACATATACTGATGAAAAATAAAAATGAAGCAGGAGAAATAATAAAGATAGCCATAATTAGAATCAAATATATATATATATAGAAATGATTTCAAAAGATTAAATGTCCATTTCCACATCCTCATTCACTCAAGAAGGGGCTCCTCTATGCAGTCTTTCTCTTTTAAGCTCTTGCCTCTCCAGTTAGCTGAAAGGTTTGGGAAAATAGGTCTTGGGCCTTGGAGGAGCAGTTGGATTGTTATATCCCCAATTTCTGTCATGTAATCTGATTTTGATTTGGGATGCATCATATGCTTTCCATTCTGAGTAGCTGTAGTACTGATCTCTATTTTCACCAAAATCTGTTACCAGCTTCAAGGTATCAAGGATAAGAGACTTGGAGGTAGGACTCCAAACCTCTGCATGAATAACTTCTGGTCTACCTTCTGGAGCTAGGGCAGGCTCTCTCCTTGGTGCAGAACGGCTAGCAGAAGCGCCGTCACCATATTTTCTTTTCTTTCTAGGGGCACCCTGATAGCTTGGAGGAAAATCATCTTGCCACACATCATCATAAGAAAGAGGAGGCTCAGTCATGTCACCAGTAGGTCTAGGTGAGAAGACTGGCACATACTCTGGAAAGTTGGCCTGATCTGGAGCACTTGAGGGAGGATGATCTTCAAGAGGATCTAGGGACTTTGGAATTATGGCAGGGTTAAGCTTGGAGTTGGGAAAATTCTGATTATGCAACCATACTGCAGTATCATAGGTATATAATTTTACAGATTGAAGTTGAGCTAGAATGTTTGCTTTCATTTCTTTGACTAGATTATCCATAGATGCTTTAGATTTTTCAGATATTTTTTCAACTTGTTCTTTGACAATCTTCTCCCCCTTGCTGATATCTACTGATAGTTGGGCAATTGCTTCATCTCTGAATGTTCCAACTTCTTCACAAACTTTCATGACATTTGAGGCAGCATCCTTTTCCAATTGAATCTGATTATTTGCAATTGTTTCAGCTTGATCCTTGAGTAGACCTATACTGGTAATAGTATGATCAATGGCTTTGCCACCCAACTGAAATAGTCTCTTGAGCTCATCAGTGTTTGCTTTAATTTCAGCAAATCATCTACTCATTTCAGTTTCAAGAGTAGAGATCTTGTTGTTCACTGATGCCAGAGAATCATCAAAGTACTTTCTCTGTTCACGGAGCATTTGCTCAATCTTGCTTACAAAATCTGAGGAGATAGGGGAATCTGAGGCTGGGGCTGAGGCTGAAGGACAGGAGCAACCCAGGGGGGATTTCAGTAATCTCAACTGAGCTTTCAGCTCTCTTGAAAGGTGGTATCACAACTGAATCTTCTGTATGGATGAAAGAGGGAAGAGAGAAGTCTAGTGTCCTCAGAGGAGCATCCACTGGTTCTGGAGACATGTCCTTGTCATCAGACAGTAGATTAATCTCTGGCTGACCTTGCTGTTTATCAGGGGACTGAGCAGGAGAGGTAGGGGGTACCTTTACAGGGGAGGGAGAAGGATCCTTAGCAGGGGAAGGATCTGCTTGAGAGTGATCCTCAGGAGATATCATAACTGAATCATCTTGAAATACTGGATCATCTGACCTGAGTTCATCAATCAGTCTGTTAATGTCTTCAGCAGTAGTGAGAAGGTTTTCTTGAGCTTGAATACTTGAGGTGAGATCTTCTGGAGGAGGAGAAGGAGGAGGAGTAGGATCTTGGATCAGATCTTGCTGAGCAGAGTCTTCTGATGCTTTGTGCTGAGAATTAGATGAGGCAGGCTCCCCCTCAACTATTGCACCCAAGGTGGTAATAGTGTGATGTAAAGGAGGAGATGGAATCCTGTCATCTGAGACAAGGGGCTCTCTGGGCTCATCTTCTGAGGTGACGACTACTTTGGAGGCTTGAGCAGTGTTGAGGAGTTTGATTTCATATCTTTGGATTAAGAGGATGGATACTTTCTTCATATGATGGAGGGGAGTGCCTTTAGATAAATCAAACACTGTAGGATTGATCTCATGGAGGAGGAGTGAGATAATCCTGGCATAACTCGGTTTTTTCACACTTTCTTTGATTTTGTCCAGTATCATCATTCCAAACTGGAATTTCTTCCGGCATACTATGGCTTGCATAACATCAAAATTTTTTTGGGAAATTTCTCTGAGGGAATAGGTTTTGCATAGAAGAACTTTGGAAATCACATCCACAAGGAATTTGCCCTCTGAATTGTAATCTGCATGGTGGAACGAATATGCTTCATACGGGTTTATTCCACAGAAGAAACTGGTTCTCTCGGAATCTTCAGGAGTCAGATCATCTTCTTCATCCACCACTGGTAATTTTAATAGAGTAGCTAAGGAAGTTTTGTCCAGACGGATTTTGATTCCACTGACCTTGGATTTTAGAACTGTACCATTGCGCTTGACCTTCAGATTCTTGTAGAACTCCTCGACTGCAGGTAAAATGACTTTGCACGGTGTCTGGAGGATGAACGAGAGACCGGCGGTGTCGAACAGAATTAGCAGGTTTCAGAAATCATCAGAGAGGTCGGCTATACCTTCAGGGTCGAGCTCTGAGCCGATTCCGATCTTGGAGGAGGGAGCCATCGGCGATTCTGGAGTACAGAGGAGACGAAGCGACAGAGCTCTGCGGGTTCCGGAATATGAAGCGACGACGGCTACTCGGGAGAATGAGGAGTGGAAAGGATTTCCGATTTTTCTAAATATATATATGACCCTAATTAGGTTTAAGTAGGAGTGATAAAATCATACATGTTGCAGAGCGGCAAACGCTTTGGTGCGAATAAAAAAAATGAGAGATTCAAATTTCTGATTTCCGTATACTCGAGTAGATTTCGCCATACACGAGTATGAGATGGAGCATACCCGAGTAGATCTAGTATATACACGAGTAGGTTACCAACTACTCGAGTATGTAGATTCTGTTACTCGAGTATTTCTGTTTACTCGTGTATAAGTCTCTATATACTCGAGTATATCACTTTGAAATACAATTTACTTGGGAGAAATTTTACTGCCACTGATATCTTCAACTCTGAGCCTTTCATTGAATCCACTATCACTATTCCTCTTTGTTGAGCAGCCCGAGTTCCGTTTTGAAGAATGAAAACTTGGACTCCTCCAGCAGTTTGGTGAATATATCGGCAACTTGCCTGTCTGTGGAGACATATTGTAGATCTATGTCTCCGTTTTCCACATGCTCCCGGATGAAGTGATATCGAAGCTCTATGTGCTTTGTCCGGATGTGGGAGACTGGGTTGTTGGCGATTGCTATTGCGCTGGATGAGTCGCAGAATAGAGGAACGTTCTGGAACTTCATGTTATAGTCTTCAAATTGATTCTTGATCAATAGAAGCTGTGCACAACAGCTGCCTGCAGAGATATACTCTGATTCAGCCGTTGAGATGGCTACACAGTTCTGCTTCTTACTGCTCCAGGAAATAAGTCTCCTTCCGAGAAATTGGCAAGTCCCGGAAGTACTTTTCCTGTCGTCTTTGCTTCCTGCAAAATTTGCATCTGAAAATCCAATTAGTTCACTATCATTACTTCTTGGGTACCATAAGCCAAGATTTGGTGTACCTTTGAGGTATCTCCAAATTCACTTTGCAGCAATGTAGTGAGATTCCTTAGAGTTCACCTGAAATCTAGCACATACACATGTTGAAAACATTATGTCTGGTCTACTTGCAGTAAGGTAGAGCAAGGACCCAATTATGCTTCTGTACTTGGTTTCATCAAAAGGTTTCCCTTTCTCATCCTTGTCCATAGACATAGCTGAGGCCAGTGGAGTCCTCATAGAGGTTGCATTCTCCATTCCGACTTTCTTAAGTAGCTCGTTGGTGAATTTGGTCTGTGAGATGAAAATTCTATCCTCAGATTGTTTCACTTGAAGCCCTAAGAAATACTTCAGCTCTCCCATACTGCTCATTTCAAACTTCCCTTGCATAAGTTTAGAAAACCTCTTGCAGAGGTTGTTGTTTGTAGAGCCAAAAATAATGTCATCGACATAGATTTGCACTAGCAAAATCTTGCCTTTTATTTCCCTAAGAAATAATGTCTTGTCTATCTTTCCTCTTGTGAACTTGCTCTCAAGAAGAAAGGTAGACAGCGTCTCATACCAAGCTCGAGGAGCTTGTTTAAGACCATATAAAGCTTTTTGCAGTAAATAAACATGATTAGGAAAAGTTGAGTCAACAAAACCTGGCGGTTGCTCTACATACACTTCTTCCTTTATGTCACCATTCAGGAAGGCGGACTTGACGTCCATCTGATAGACGGTAAAGCCCTTAAGTGCAGGGTAGGCAAGAAATAACCTAATCACCTCTAGTCTTGCCACTGGAGCATATGTTTGGTCAAAGTCGATTCCTTCTTCTTGACGATAGCCCTTGGCGACAAGTCTGGCTTTATTCTTTATAATTGTTCCATCTTCGTCCATCTTGTTCCGGTAGACCCATTTTGTCCCAATGACGTTCTTCCTCTTGGGTCTAGGAACAAGTGTCCAAACTTTGCATCGTTTGAACTGATTCAGCTCATCTTCCATGGCTAGAATCCAGGATGCGTCGGAGTTGGCTTCCTCAAATTTCTTTGGTTCAACCTGTGAAAGAAAACTTAGGTGTAAATTTTCGTTAGTTGTACCTCGACGAGTTCTGACGCCATCCCGAGGATCTCCTATGATTTGGTCTAAGGGATGATCCTTCACGTGTCTGAACACTAGAGTCCTTGCATCTGGGATCTCTTCAGCCACTAGAGTTGCATCTTCAGCTGGGATGTGTTCTTCATCTTGATCATCTACCTCTCCAATAGGGGTTATAGAGGTGATCTTAATGAATGTCTCATCTTTACCTTAAGTAGGTTCATCCAAGCTGAGTTCCTTCATCTTTGTACCTGCATCTTCAATAGGCACACTAGAAGAGTTGCTTTGCAGCAGACTCGTCTCATCAAATACAAGGTGTATCGACTCTTCTACCACTAGAGTTTTTCTATTAAATACTCTATAGGCCTTACTATGGCTACTATAACCTACAAAAATAACTTCAAAGCTTTTCTCGCTAAAATTGGTAGTGCGATGCCTGCCGTTGTTAAGTACGAAGCACTTACAGCCAAAGATTCTAAAATATGAAATGGTTGGTTTCCTGCCTTTTAGAAGTTCGTAAGGAGTCTTATCATGGTTCTTGTTGATGAGAGCTCGATTTTGCACGTGACAAGCAGTGTTGATGGCTTCAGCCCAGAAATACTCTAGAAGTGAGGCATCACTCAACATAGTCCGGCAAGTCTCTATGAGTGTTCTATTCCTTCTCTCAGCTACTCCATTTTGCTGTGGAGTGCGAGGAGAGGAAAACTCATGAAAAATACCTTGACTTTCACAGAATTCTGTCATGGCTCCAGACTTGAATTCCGTTCCATTGTCACTTCTGATTTTGACTACGAAACAGTTGTATTCATTCTGGATTTGCCTAACAAAACTAGTGAAAGTACTGAAGGTGTCTGACTTGTGTTTCAGAAAGAACACCCACGTAAAGCGCGAGTAATCATCCACAATAACCAACGTATATTCCTTACCTCCCAAACTTCTAACTTGCAGTGGACCAAATAAGTCCATATGGAGAAGCTGTAAGCTTCTATTGGAATCCTTGCCTATTATGCTTTTAAATGAACTCCTTGTTTGCTTGCCTTTGATACAGGCGTGATAAAGACTGTTCATAACGCACTTGACATTAGGTGCATCACGTACTAAGTTTTGAGAGAATAGTTTATTAATAGTTTTGAGATTAATATGAGCTAGTCTCTTGTGTCATTTGTCAGCAAGAGATGCACTACTTTTTGCTAAAAGACACACTGGTGTAGACGAGTCTATACAAATGAAGTTTAAACAGAAAATATTTCTGCTTCGAGTGCCTGATAAAACAGTTTCCATGTTGTCAACCGATTTTATCAAATACTTGTCAGCATGAAATTCAACCACGTATCCTTTGTCGCATAGTTGGCTTTTGCTGATGAGATTGTGTTCCAATCCTTCAACATAGGCTACATCCGAAAAGGATACACTACCGTTAGTAATCATACCGCAGCCTTTAGTTATTCCTCGATCTGAACCTCCAAAGATGACTTTTGGTCCGTTGCATACTGAGGTGAAATTCTGGAGTAGGCTTCTTGTCCCGGTCATAAGCCGAGAGCATCCACTGTCCAAGTACCAGATTGGCATTTTGGTGGTCTTTGGACATACCTGCAATTACAATCACTTAGCCTTAGGAACCCAAACAAGTTTGGGTCCTTGGTCTCGAGTTAGAATACTCCACCTACGAGCATTAGCCTCATGAGTGGTCATTCTCACATTGCTAACTTGAGGGGTTGCAACATTTCTAGGATTGAACCAACAATCGATGCCAAAATGACCAATTTTGCCACAGCACCAACAGTCGAACCTGTTGTATCTTTGCCTAGTGTATTCCTGCTTGATTTTCTTAAGTGATGGTCTAGCAGGAACTTCACTCTTGGAGGAAGAAGCTTCATGATGATGGCAGCTATATGAAGTCTTCTCCTTCATAGGCTTTTCCACAATAGGTTTTACCTTTGGTGTCTTCTTGATGTTATGACCATGAGCATAAGGTCCATAGATTTGAAGTTGAATCTCTTCATAAGGGGCCTTAAAGACACTCTCTCCAAAGTTACGAGGACGAGTCCAACCTTGGTATCTTGACTTAGGCTTCTCGGGGATCGGCCTAGAGAAGTGTCCATAGGTGGACTCATAGTCGTAATCGTTCGTAGGAAAGATAACTTTCTTGAACAAAACTGGTTCCAAGGGAGCTTTCCCTTTTTCTTCAGCTAGAGCCTTCTGGGCAGCCTTATTCTTTCTCTTGGCCTTGTTTCTCCTAGAAGATTTACTAGAAGCACCTATGTGGCCTAAACCAGCTCCCTTTGCCTTAGCTGAGAACTCAGCAACAAGTGGAAGAACTGTCTTAGGCTTGGAGAAACTCTCAACAAGTTTCTTCTCAGCCTCGAGTAGTTGTTCCAATTCTTTGATGATTTCATCTTTAAGGTCGAGGTTCTTGAGAGCTTGATTGTATTCCTCCATAGCAACATTGAAGTTCTCTTGAAGAGAGTTAGTCCTAGTGACTTCTTCTCTCAAGCTGCTCTCAATAGCCTGTAGAGATTTTATCTCTTGGGCTTAAGTTTTCACGACTCTGCGAAATTTTTCGTAAGCCGTGAGTAACTCCTTATACTGTCCCATGAGTTCAGATTCATCCTCAGAGGAATGGCCCTCTTGCTCATTATCATCATCAGATTCAGAGAGAGGAGTGTGAGATTTTACCTCCCCAGCGAACTGGGGGACTTGTTCATCATCAGAGTGAGCCATGAGCCCGAAGTAAGCTTCCTCTACTTCACTCGACTCAGATGAGTCGGAGTCACTGAGAGTTTTGCTCTTCTTGGCTAATAAGCTCTTCTCTGTCCTCTTCTTGTGGTATGAGGATTTCTTTTCCTCTCTTCTTCCACCCTCTTTCTTCTTGTGAGGGCAGTCTGCGATGACGTGACCTGGCTGATTACAACAATAACAAACGATGTCAATTGAAATCTATTTGTTCTGTTTAGAGTTATACCTGTCATGGCTACTTGTGCCTTTCTTTCGCTGATCACCGTCATGTCGTGATCTCCTGTATGAGGTATCTTTGCCTCTCCATTGCTTCTTCTTATTCAAGAATTTCTTGAACTGCCGCAAGAGCAATGAGAACTCTTCTTCAGATTGTTCTGAGCCAGAGGTGCTTGGCTCGGAGCCTTCTTCTTCACTTACTTCTTGAGGAGGTGCTGGTGAGGCAGCTTTGCCCTTCCTTGAACTGTCAGCCTTTAAAGCAACCGACTTCTCTTTTGAGGAGAAGCGACTATTCTCTTCTTCAGTTTTCTGGAGTTGATCTGCAGTTCATAGGACATTAGCTTGCCAAATAGATTCTGTGGATCTGTCTCTGCTAGTCTGCCAAACTCTCGGATGGCACAGACTTTGTTATCCCATTCCTTTGTGAGAGATCTCAGAAACTTATCATTCAGCTCCCCATTAGTAAAGACTCGGCCATACACTCTTAGTCCATTGACTATCTTAAAGAAGTTTTTAAATGTGTCAGCTATGGGTTCCTTGTGACCTTGTCGGAAGGCTTCATACTTCTGATTTAAGAGGGATCACCGATCATCCCTAACTTCCTCAGTCCCTTCCATCAGAGTCACCAGGGATTGCCACATCTCCTTGGCAGATTGGAAATGTATAAGATTTTGCAGCATTGAGTCATCGACTGTACTTGCGATAATATTTTTAGCTTTCTTGTCTAGGGAGACAAGTGCAATCTCGTCCTTATCCAAGTCCATCAACTTCTTTGGAACCTTTTTGGTTGGGTCTATTATTGATGCTGTCATAAGAACATGCGGACCTTTTTCCACAATCATGAAGATCCGGGGATCTACTGCTTCCATGAAGAGCTTAACTCTTTCCTTCCACATAGGAAAATTATTCTTGGTGCAGATAGGGAGCTTAGTAAAATCCTTGGTCTTACTCATGCTTGATACTTCTCTTGAGACAACTTGGTGAGGATTAGATCAAGGTGTTAACCTTTTAACGATCAACCTCCCTCTGATACCAATTGAGAGAACTAAGTTGTCAACCTAAATCACCTAGAGGGGGGTGAATAGGTGAAATACGTGCCAAATGCGGAATAAAAAATTAACACAGCACAGATAAGTAATCAAGCAATCACACAGACGACAAGAGATTTACAGTAGTTCCCCAATCTTGGGTACATCCACTTTCCTCACCGATCTAGCAAATCACTAGACTCGGCTACTCCACTATCTCGGATTGCAAACCAATCCTACACCTCGGAACTATGTTCCTACAAAACTCGATCCCAAACGGATCTACACTCGGAAGATAAAACTTCCTACCACTCGAAGTTAAATCTCCTACAATGAAATTGTTTGAAGAAAAATACAAACAAAATAATACAGATCTGGATCTTTGGCTTTGTCTTCTTCGTTGAGAGCTTTCGGCTTGGACAGAAAAAGGTTGAGGAAGTCTTGACCGAAATCCAGAGATCTGAAATCTGGAATCACCATGATCGAATAGAAATATCAGAGATCGATGAAGCACGACATGATCGGATGATTCTTCTTGAGTCTGGATCGCTGGAGAAACTGAGATTGATAGCAGCGGCGTGAGAACGACGATCCAGAGCTTCTTCCGAAAACAGTAATGGCGGCGGACAGGAAGATTAGGGTTTTCGGGATTTTCTCTTTCTTAAAAATAATCTCTGTAAACGCATGTATTTAGTCAAGTCTGAAAAGACCTATTTATAGGTGGTCTCCAATGGTCATAAACATAATTAAGGATGACACGTGGACCAATCAGAAAGGACTATTTGAAAATACACAAAGAAACTTGACTTAGAGAAATTTAGGAAATTCGAACAGACATACTCGAGAGATAGAGACATACTCGAGTAAGAGGTTACATACTCGAGTGGGTATGAGGGATATACTCGAGTATCAAGATAAAAACTACTCGAGTGCTTCAGGGAACAATACTCGAGTGACTTAGAGAACCTACTCGAGTATGAGCAAATATACTCGAGTATAAGCACTTAGAAAAATTTCTCAGATAAGACTTGAAGAGCTACTCGAGTATAAGAGTTTGAGATACTCGAGTATGGGGAAGATAGACTACTCGAGTATCTAAGGAAAACTACTCGAGTGACCACTAACCTACTCGAGTATGAAAAACAATCTACTCGAGTACAGAGTTACTTACTCGAGTATTTCAGAGAACTACTCGAGTATGAGGACTTAGAAACTTTCTAGGATAAGAAGTCCAGATCTACTCAAGTACAACCAGAATGCTTACTCGAGTAACTAACCATCTACTCGAGTATAAGGTATCACTTACTTGAGTGAAGGAAAATCTACTCGAGTATAAGCTTTCATACTTGAGTAAATAGAGAATCCACTCGAGTAAGTAGTCCAACCTACTCGAGTACAGACTCACTTACTCGAGTATACTATAGAAGTACTCGAGTATGTGGACTTAGAAAATTCTTTTGAGATAGACTTCAATACTCCATAGTCCAAGTGCATGTTGATGAAGTGTATCCCAATAGAGAGGCTATACATGAGCTAACACCTTGGATCACACAATGAGGAATTACATTGTATGGTCCTGTGTTTGGTGACCCATTATAGACTGATATTGGTCTACACTTGGCAATAAGAACCTGCACACATACAACTCAAACACAATATCAAATACACCTTAATTCATCTTAGTTCAAGGTCTGACTTCCTACAAATCTGAGGTATTGTGGAGACAAATCCCAACACAGTAGAGTTAGGAACAACTAAACCTGGAGGCTGCTCAATATAGACTTCTTCTCTTAAGTCACCATTTAGGAAGGCTAACTTTGCATCCATCTGGTAGACTTTGAATCCCTTGTGTGAAGCATATGCAAGGAATAATCTGATGGTCTTTAATCTTGCTACAGGGGCAAAAGTTTGATCAAAATCAATACTTTCTTCTTACATGTACCCCTTAGGCACTAGCCTTGCTTTGTTCTTGATTATAATGTCATTTTCATCAAACTTATTCCTGTAGATCCACTTGACTCCAATGACATTATGTCCTTGTGGTGTGGGGACCAGCTTCCAGACCTTACATCTTTTGAATTGGTTTAGTTCCCCTTGCATAGACAATATCCAAAATTGATCTATGTTGGCTTCTTCAAACTTCTTTGGCTCCACTTGTGATAGGAAATTGGCATACATAGCTGTATTCAGATTCTTGCTTCTGGTCGATATACCTTGGCTAGCTTCACCAATGATTTGGTGTGCAAGATGGTATCTCAAATGTCTGATTGCAGGAGGCAATCTTCTTTCAACAAATGCTTCAGGAATAGCTCCTTGCTGATCTTCATCTACTCAAAGTGTGTTTAGTGGACCTTCTGGAATATCCACTTCATCTTGCATCACTGGAGCTCCATCTTTGATGGCTAGCTTTTCCATCAACATTTCTGTATCTACAGTACTAGAAGAGGAGCTTGGTAGCTCAATGTAAATCATTGTAGACTCATCAAAAACTACATGTACAGACTCTTCTACAACTTGGCTTTTCAAGTTATAGATCATATAAGCTTTGTTATGGTTGTTATACCCAACAGAAATGCCATCAAAGGACTTGGCAGCAAACTTAGTTATATAGGATTTTCCATTATGAAGCACATAGTACTTACTACCAAAGATTCTGAGATAGATCATGTTTGGTTTTCTACCTTTCAAGATCTCATAGGGAGTTTTCTTGTGGCATTTGGTGATAGAGGCTCTGTTGAGGACATGACATGTAGTGTTGACTGCCTCAGCCTAGAAATATTCTGGGAGAGATGTGTCATTCAGTAGGGTCCTCCTAATCTCTATGAGAGTTCTATTTTTCCTCTCAACAATCCCATTTTGCTGGGGTATTCTAGGTAAAGAGAATTCTTGATGAATCCCATGCTCTTCACCGAACCTTGTCATGCTATCAGACTGGAATTCAGCCCCATGGTCACTTCTGATTTTGGCCACAGAGCTATTGAACTCATTCTGAATTTGCTTGACAAACTTAATGAAGATATCAAGGGTTTCATTCTTTCTCTTGAGGAAGAATACCCAAGAAAATGTGGAAAAGTCATCAACCACCACAAGGGTGTAGAGCTTCCTACCAAGACTATGAACTGGCATAGGACCAAACAAGTCCATATGCAGAAGGTATAGGCACCTCACAGAATCTTTGGTCCCAATGCTCTTGAAGGAAGCTTTTGTCTGCTTGCCCTTCTGACAAGCAGAACATATGTCCTCCTTGGAGCACTTTATATTGGGACCATTCCTAACTAACTCTTGACTAAAGAGCTTACCAATAGTCTTGTAATTTACATGGGCTAGCCTCTTGTACCATAGGACACAATAGGAGGCTTTCTCATTTTCTACTAGACAGATAGGAGAGTCTGTATCTAAACATAGAAAGTTTAAGAAATAAATATTTCCACTCCTAGTGCCTGTCAATATGATCTCTTGGTCACTTGACCTCCTGATTAGGCACTCATCCTTGTGGAAGACAATAACATAGTCAAGATCAGAGAGCTAGCTTATGCTTGTAAGGTTGTGTTGCAACCCTTTAACATAAGCAACCTTAGTGATTGTGACTATGCCATTGGTGATCTTACCATAGCCTTTTGTTACCCCTCTATCTGAACCACCAAAGATTACTTTTGGTCCATCTTTTACTGGAGTGTACTCCTTCAAGTTTCCCCTTGTCCCAGTCATGTGCCTGGAACAACCACTGTCCAAGTACCATATAGGGGTATGAACACTTGGACTATCTTGCAATACACAGTTTACTTTACCTTAGGACCCCAATATCTATTGGGTCCTAGGTCCATATTAGTCTGAAACTGAACATGTCCACCAGCAAGTTTCTGACTGGTGGACTTACTCTGGTCCTGGCCACATTAGGATTATGCCAGCAGTCATTGGCAAAATGACCTACCTTGCCACAACACCAGCAATCATGTATGTTGTATCTTCTTTTCTGTGTAGGCCTTGCAACTGAATTGATTGCAGTATTAACAGAAGGAAGAGGTGCAATAGCCATTTTCTGAATTCTTTCAGCATGGATTTGACTGAAAGTTAGTCTACTTACTGGCTTGTATGGCTTATTCTGAATCCTATCAGCAGTAACTTTCTTTTCAGACAGTGTAATCTAGATAGCATCAGAGACAGCCATATTTGGCAAGCTGGCAGACTGACCCTTAGTCAGATTTTGTATTGGCAGGTTGTGAGAATGGGCTGCAACCACATTTTTGAGAGAGGGGGATGTAGCCCAAAAACAAATGGTCCATGATGGGCCATTTGAATTTCTTCATGGGCAGCCTTAAAGGAACTCACCTTGCTATACCTTCCACAATGGCTGTGAACATCTTTTGTTCTACTTGTGGAAGTACCATTCATATAGTGACCATATATACTTTCTTGGTCATACTTATTTGAAGGGAATATCACCCTCTTGAATGGGATTGGTGTAACGGCCTCCCCAGCCCACGGCTAGAAAGGACGGTCGTCGGCACCCCCAGCACCACATTCGAAAGGGTTCAGCCTAACCAGGTTTGCAGACCATGCACCCCAAAGGCTCTCGGTAACTGTTTCTCAACCGTAGTGCATTGTTGAGGCCGGGTCTCGAACCATAACCTCCTTGATAAAGAGTCTTCAAACCACTCCCCATCACCAACTGATCTGATGTCGGTACAAAAAGTGCACTTTTTCTAACGGCCTCCCCATCCCATGGCTCAAAAGGATGTCCACTAGCACCACCAACACCATGCTCAAAAGGGTTCATCCTAACTAGGTCTGCAGACCATGTAGCCCAAAGTCTCTTCGCGCCTATTTCTCGGCAGCAGCGTATTGTTGAGGCCGGGTCTCAAACCCGCAACCTCCTTGATAAAGAGTCTTCAAACCACTCCCCATCACCAACTGAGCTGCAGCTCAGTTGGTGATGGGGAGTGGTTTGAAAACTCCTTATCAAGAAGGTCTCAGGTTCGATCCCCGGCCTCAATAACCAGCCTGTGGATGTATTCCTACTCAGGTTCTAAGAGTCTCCTTATCAAAAGACTCAGACATTGGGATAATGTATTCCTACTAAGGTGATAGGAGAGTGGATGTATCTAAAATTTGTGGAACCACTATAGTTTTGGTGTCTTCTAAAGTGTGCCGTTTTGTGATTGTGTGTTGTACTGTGTTTACTTTTCTGTATTTTATTTCTTGCATTTACTCATTTCATGCATTTACTTTATAATAAAACAAAGGACAATGAATTGAACTTAAAAGAGTTAAGTAAACCAAAGAAGTATAAGAACATAACGTTTTATCATAAAATTCAAGTATTAGGAGTAAAATATGCTCTAAATAAGATGAAAAATGGAAAGGAGGTTGGGCCAGATAATATACCCAACAAAGTATAAAAATGTCTAGGAAATGAAGAAATTTTGTGGCTTACATGTTTTTCAATATGATACTGAAGTCAAAGAGGATGCTAGACTAATAGAGAGAAAGTATCTTGGTACCTTTGTATAAGAAAAAGGGGGTATACAAAATTGTGTTAATTATAGAGGAATTAAATTGATGAGTCATACCATGAAACTATGGGAACGAGTAATAGAAAGAAGATTAAAATGAGAGACTAATATCTCGTAGAATCAATTTGGATTCATGCCAGGGAGGTCGACCTTGGAAGCTATACATCACTTGAGGAGACTCATTGACAACTATGGAGAAAGAAAATAAGATTTGCATATGTTGTTTCTTGATCTTAAGAAGGCTTATGATATAGTTCCAAGAGAGATCTTATGGAGAGTATTAGAAAAGAAAGGTGTAAATATATCATATGTTGACACAATCAAAGATATGTATACAAATTCAGTGACAAGGGTGAGGACATCTGGAGGATTAACACGGGAATTCCCTATCATTGTTTGCTTACATCAAGGTTCATCTTTAAGCCCTTATCTCTTTACCATTATCTTAGATGAGCTCGCCAGACATATCCAACAAGCAATACCTTGGTGTTTATATTTTGTGGATAATATCATTTTGGTTGATGAAATGCGTGAGGGTGTAAACGCAAAAATCTAATCTTGGCAAGATACTTTAGAAAAAAAGGGTTTTAGGTTGAGCAGGGAAAAGACAGAGTATATGGAGCTAAAATTTAGCAGTACAAGAAGGACATATGACTTTGTTATTAAGTTGGGTGATCAAGATATTTCCCGTAGTGAGTGTTTTAAATATCTTAGATCGATAGTTCAAAAATACGGAGGTATTGATAAAGATGTGACACATAGAATCCAAGAGGGTTGGTTGAAGTGGAGAGGCACGTCAGCGTTCTTATATGATCAGAAAGTACCACTAAAACTTAAGGGCAAGTTTTACTGTACTGCAATTAGACCCGTGATGCTCTATGGTTCTGAGTGTTGGGTAGTGAATTGTGTACATTAGCAAAAAATGGGAGTTACGGAGATGAGAATGCTTAGGTTATGTGTGGACACATGAGACAAGATAAAATTAGGATTGAAAGTATCAGGCATAAGAAAGGGGTAGCACCAATTGCAGAAAAGATGCGAGGAGCTCGTCTGAGATGGTTTGTGTTGGAACTAACAAAGCAGGAGATCTGGGACCCACCAACTTCCCCTTAGGTTTTCTACCTTCTTTTTTAAGAGATTCACAATGACCTTGTTCGAGGCTTCCACTTGCCCATTACTTTGAGGGTGATGCACCGAGGCGAACCGAAGGTCTATACCCAGCCGAACACAGAAGTCCACAAATTCTCTACTGGCAAATTGTGATCCATTATCCGTGACAATGGCCAAAGGGAGCCCATGCCTACAGATGATTTCCCCCCATACGAAGCTTTTGACCACCTGAGACGTCACCTTTGCCAACGCCTTCACCTCCAGCCACTTTGAAAAATAGTCCACCATGACCAGCAGGAACCTCCTCTGACACTGGCTTGAGGAAACGGTCCCACCAGATCTAGCTCCCATATGGCGAAGGGCCATGGAGCCGTAATCGTGCGCAACCTTTGGGCCGGGAGGAGTTGGAGAGGAGAAAATTCTTGGCACTTCCGGCACCTCCTTGCAAATTCCTCAGCATCCTTCCTAAGAGTGGGCTAGAAATAGCCTTGCCTCAGCACCCTTCCTTCCAGGGTCCGACTCCCGGAATCGCTACCACACTCCCTGGAGTGAATCTCCCCCAGCACCATTGTGACCTCCTTCTCAGACACACACTGATCCAGCAGGCCTGACAGCATCTTACGGTATAAGGTTCCCTCTTTCACTAGGTAATATGCTGACTTGTATCTGACCTGCTTATTCTCAAGCTCTCCTTAAGGTAGACGTCCCGTTGTCAGGAAGGTGGTAAATGGGTCCATCCAGGACCCATGCTGGTCCACTTCCATCAATTCCCCCTCTTCTATGGAGGGTCTAAAGAGTTCTGTCATAGTTCCTCTGGCCCGAGGACCGTGCTTAGCGAGAAAATCTGCCCGAACGTTTTCTTCCCTCGGGACGTGTTGAACTGAGAAGCCGCAGAATTGTCCGATGGTACTTTTTACCTTTGTTAAGTAAAATTAGAGGGTGGGTTCTCTTACTTCAAATTACCCTTTGTTATGTCCTGCCACTAACATAGAATCCGTGGAGACCTTGATGTCTTGTATGCCGAGCTCACGAGACAACCTCAGCCGTGCTATAATGGCCTCGTATTCTGCCTGATTGTTGGTGAGGGTGAAATGAATCTTCAGGGCCTGTTCAATCCGGGTTCCCTCGGGGCTTATTAAAATCATCCCCCCTCCAAAAGAGCTCCTTACCGAGGCCCCATCTACGAGCATCTCCCAAGCAACTACGGGAGATGTCTCGGCCTCCTTGACCTCCACCACGTAATCTACCAAGAAATCTGCTACTGCTTGTGCCTTGATAGCCATCCGAGGAACAAAAGCCAGATCGAACTCACTGAGTTCTATTGACCATTTGGCTAACCTCCCAGAGTGCTCCACCCCCTCCAAGATACGGCGGAGAGGGTGGTCTGTCACGATCTGGATGGAATGGACCTGAAAATATGGCCTGAGCTTCCGGGCTGAGATGACGAGGGAAAAGGCTAGTTTCTCTAGGATAGGGTACTTTAGTTCTGCCTTTTTGAGGACCCTACTCACGTAATAGATCGGGAATTGCTTCTTACCTTCCTCCCGCACGAGGACCGAGCTCACCGCTCATGCCCACACTCCCAAGTACAAGAATAAAATCTCTCCCTCTCGTGGTCCTTGGAGTAGCGGCGCCTTGGTGAGCTGCTGCTTCAGGGATAGAAAAGCCTTCTCACACTCAGAGGTCCACTCGAATTTCTTTCCCCATCTCAATGTTCGAAAGAAAGGTGAGCACCTCTCTCCCGCTTTGGAAAGAAAACAGTTGAGCCCAGCCAACTTGCCGGTGAGATGCTGGACCTCTTTGGCATTCTTCGGAGATTCCAGTTCTAGGATTGCCTTCACCTTGTCTGGGTTAGGCTCTACTCCTGATGGGGTGAGGAGATGTCCTAAGAACTTTCCCCTGCTGGCCCCGAATACGCACTTTAAAGGATTGAGCCTCATCTTATATTTCCTTATGGTCGCAAAGGTTTCTTCTAGATCCGAAACATGGGACTTGAGGTCTTGGCTCTTGATCATCAAGTCATCTACGTAGACTTCAAGGTTCCATCCCTTTTGTTTTCGGAAGATTCGATCCATCATTCGTTGGTAGGTTGCCCCCGCATTCTTCAACCCAAAAGGCATCATGTTGTAGCTGAAGCATCCATCCTCGGTGATAAATGTGACATCCTTGATGTCTGGAGGATGCATGCGTATTTGTTGATATCCTGAAAAGGCATATAGAAAACTCATTAGTGAAAAACCGACGACTGAATCAACCAGCGCGTCGATTAGAGTCAAGGGGTAATAATCCTTAGGGCATGCTTTATTTAAAAGAGAGAAGTCAATACACATCCTCCACTTCCCTTCCCCCTTCTTTACCATTTCAACGTTGCTTACCCACCCTGGATACTTGTTTGCAGATATAAATCCCGCCTGGAGTAGCTTTTCCACCTCCTCCCTGATGGGTATGGCCATCCTGGAAGCGATGGCCCTCTTCTTCTGCTGGACGGGACGAACCTTGGGGTCAAGATTGAGACGATGGCACGCCACGTCCGCGTCAATTCCCGGCATGTCAGCGGCGCTCCAAGCAAAGATATCGATGTTTTCCTGCACGCATTTCTGGATCTCCTCCTAGTCTTCAGAGCTGAGCTATCCACTGACTTTGATCTTTTCTTTTCTTTCTTCCTTCATGAGGATGTCCATCTCCCGTACTTCAACTGCCGCTCGTAGTCTCGAAGGCTCCTCCTCTCCCTCCTGATCCCTCAGAATCTCTTCTTCCATCCTCAACCTCTCTTCCTGCTCTCTGAGCCCCCACTCCATGCCCTCTCACTCCTCCATAGACGCAGCCGCTTCCCCTACAAACTTCTCCTCCTCTTCCTCGAGACCCCTTCCCAGCAACGATCCTTTCCTCCCATCCGGCTGTGCCTCTACCCCGAACGACTCCTTTACCTCCCCTATCTTTCTTTTCCTCCCTCCTACTCCTTCCACCTCTCCTCCGGCTTCCTGCTCTCCTGCCATTGCTGGCTCCCCCACAATGCCACTTTCCAATCCCACAACTCCACTTTCTTCTTACCTCTCTCCTCCAACCCTCAGCTCTCCTGCCATTACTGGCTCCCCCGCAATGCCACTCTCCATCTCCACCACTTCACTTTCCTCCTGCTTCTCTCCTCCAACCCTCAGCTCTCCTGCCATTACTGGCTCCCCCGCAATGCCACTCTCCATCTCCACCACTTCACTTTCCGCATACTCCTGTTGCTCCATCCTCTTCTCCAACTCCTCTGCATCGCCCTTCCAAGAGATAGTGTTTACCGCGGTCACGTAGTATTCTCGGGCTGCCTTTGGATCTCCTCATACCCTGATCTGAGTCCCCCCTGAATTGAGCTTTAAGCATTGATGAAAAGATGATGGCACGTATCTGAAGGAACTAATCAAGGGGCACCCGAAGATGGCGTTGTAACTGCTGGGAGCGTCCACTATTACAAAGCGGCAATTCCTGGACAGCCCTCCCAGAGTCACCTGGAGTCCTACTCCCCCCTCAACCTCCTTCCTTTCTCCTGAGAATCCGAACAGCGGTTTGTCTGCTGCCAACACCCTCCTGGCCTCTACCATCATCTCATTGAATGCCTTTTTGAAAATGACATTCACCGAGCTCCCATTATCCACCAAGATCCTCGACACCGTGAAGTTCTCGATAGCGGTCCGAATCACCAACGCATCGCAGAATGGATCCTCGTAATCTGGTAAGAATTTACTGGAGAAAGTGATTTTCTCATCCGGGGGCGGGGCTTGCGAGGTCGAGGCAATACCCCGACGATACATGGAATGAAGGCTGGCCTTGCGGGTAGCCTCAATCCCTACCCCTCCATGGATCACCCTGATCCCCCCTCGATCCCCCACATCTGATCGGTCCATGCATCGATCCTCCTCCCCAGTTCCAGCCATCTCTACTATCTGCACTGGTAGCTGCTGCTCACCCGCTCCTCTTCTCCCCTTTAAGTCTAAAAACTCTGGATAGGTAGCCGTCGCGTGACCCTCCTCCTCGTGGATGTCACAGAATGGCACAACTACTTCTCCCTCCGGCCTCCCTTCTTGGTGGTTCCTCTTTCTCCCTGCTCCTGCTCTTCCTCTCTCTCTTCCTCTTCCTTTCCCCTGTCCTATAGCCATAGCTTGTTGAGGCGGGGGTGGGAGCGGTCTAGGACCACGTCCCCACCCTAGTTGATATAGCCTTCCTGGTCCTGCCTGGTAATAGTTCCTTCCTCCAGGAGGAAAACCTCTTCCTTGCCCTTGAACAGGGCCCCCCGGTTGCCTCCAACCCAACTCCTGGTGCGCCAACTCCCTTGGCTCCTCCCTCCTCCTTCCTTCCTACTGCTTCGCTCCTCCCGGTTCTCTCGACTCTACCTCCGTCAACCTCGCCAGTTTCTTGGCAAACGCCGGGTTTGCCGCCTCCACTGCTATCTCCTTTGCTGCCTTCTCCATCAACCCTTCAAATGATAAGGGCACCTTCCTGGTCAGACTCATCTTGAAGAAGCCTTCCTTCAGACCCACGGCAAAGGCCATCTGGAGAGCAAATCCTAGCACCTCCTGAATGTCTAGGATTTCCTCTTGGAAGCGATCCACGTACTGGTCTAAGGATTCGTCAGCCTTCTGCTTGATCAGAAAAATGGACTCCGGATTCTTCTTCCTCTTCTTCGAGGTCGAGAAGCGCAACTGAAAGCTCCTACTCAAGTCCTCAAAACCATATATCGACCCTTCCGGGAGTTGACGAAACCAATCCCTAGCTTTATCCTTCAAGGTGATGGCGAAAAGGAGGCACTTGAATGCATTTGTCATTGGCCTGATGGAGACCGCATCTTCGAACCATTGCAAGTGTTGGAGGGGGTCGTCCTTCCCCACGTAATAGGTCATATCAGGCTCACGGAACCCCTCCGGGACGGGAGTCGAAAGAACCAATTCGCAAAAAGGTGATCCTCTCGCCAGGGGTCTCGCCACCTCCACTCGCGCGATGGCATCCACTGGCGAGACTGCACTCGCCGGGCTGGGGAACAACTCCCTTCCTGCCAGATCTCGCCCGCTTCCTTCCACCACTTTCTCCTTTCCAGGTCGCCCCCCTGGCGCGTCCTCGCCCACTCTTGACGAGACAACTCCCTCCTGAGGTGAGAGGCCCGGTGCCTGAGGTAGAGGGGTCACGAAATCGCCTCGCTGCGAGATCTGCTACAACATGTCCATAATGCCTCCAATGGATGCCATGAACTCCTCTCTCCCAACGTATCCCCCCGGGTTTTGGGACCCACCCACATCTCCTCCTCCCAGATCTCCTGGCATGAGGTGATCCAAAAATTTTGGAACCAACAAAGCTAGTTCCTCCTAAAGCTTGGATCTAAGGTTGCAGCTCACGCCTACTCTCTTTGGACCACACTGCCGACAGAACTCCTAGAAGAATAGACCGTGGGCTTCAGATCGGAGGTCCCACCTCTTACCCGGAAGAACCAAAAATTCTCCCCCTCCCAAGCCAATGCTAAGCTAGGAGCCTGAGTGAGAGAAAAAGAAGGGTTCCACGCCTCTCTCTCAGACACCTTACCGGTCTATTTATAGGCCTCAGGATCTGAACTGCAAATAACCAAATCAAACCACCTGTGAAATTACCAGGATACCCTGGGTCGGGTCTTCCAATAGCCAAACTCCACTGATCTGAAGGGCTATGGGCAGACCACCGAGGGTAGAAGAGTAAAAAACCTCTGAGGATAAAAAAGACGAACCGTTTGCCAACTGAACCGGTCCTTGCCCAATTACTGAACCGGCCCTTCAGCTTCCTGCCGAACCAGTGCTCGGCAAGAGCGCCGCCTCGCGGGCGAGACCCCTGCCTCGCGGCCGAGAGTGCCGCCTCGCAGGCGAGGCCCTCCTCCTGAAGCTCTCCTACCTAGTGAGATGATGCTAGTTAATCTGTCATAGGATCCTCTCGGCTAGCGAGCGGTTGTCACCATGCGAATGCCTTCCCCTGAGACCCGCCTGCCAGGCGAGTGGACCCTTCTTGGATCTCTTTCGCCCTGCGCAAGTGGATCCGACTTGGACATCTCTCTCATAGCGCGAGTGGACCCGACTTGAGCCCCTCTCGCCTAGCGCGAGGGGACCCGACTTGGGCCCCTCTCGCCTAGCGCCTTATCTCCTCTTAGTATTCTAACCTCTTCTTGTCTTAGTCTCCTCCCGCGAACCCGAGGTTGTACACAATCCCCGCTCTTTTCGAGGTTGTCCAAGCTCGAAAAGAAAATTCCAACCGAGGCTCACGTCATCACAGCGACTTTATGGCGGAATCTTTTTCGAGTGGGGTCCCCCCCCCCGAGTCTATAAATATAGGGCTCCTTCCAGTGTGCAAAAAGCCTCCTCTCCACATTTAACCCCCCCTTCAGTCCTACTGTTATGTCTCTTAGTAAGAGCTTTCGCGACCGTATCGCGCTGGTGCGCCAGAGAAACAAAGCTAGCGCGGCGCCCTGAATTTAATTCCCATCCGCGCTTCCTCCTCCCTACCGCCCTCTTCCTCTCACCCGAAGAGGGCGAGAACAACTTACCTTGCTCCCTCAGCTGAGGAGCCCTCTCACGACCTTTCGGAAAGGCGCGTCCCTCCTACTCCCTCGTCTCCCAGAGAAAAGGAGGTGGGATCCTTGCTTACCTCTCTTGTTCTTTATCCATTCTTTATTGCTCTTTTCTTTTATTGTTCATTTTCAGAAAACTTCGGCGCCCCCTCATCACCCTGGTAGTACCCGAATTCATCTCGCCTCCCATCGTCCAGTTTCTGCCTCGCCTCCCCCTTCTACCCCTCCTTCTACTTCTGAAGGGAAAAAGGGTGATCCTTCCCATGTCACAGGGAACTCTCGCCACTCTGGTTAGGACCCTTCTGTATTGGGCCTTGGCCCCACTTGTTTCCAATATTCCATTGGAGCCCTTCTTATTCTATTCTTTGCTCTACAGATGTTCGGGTGGACTCCTCTGCTGAAGACTCGTCTGCTGAGGAGCTCTCAAGACAAATAGTCTCCTCGCCTCCTCCTCCTATGGACGAGATCGAAGATTACCTAGGTGATCCCATGGATCCACTGGTAATGAAGCGTAGAGTGGCTGAGATGTTCCGGAAGCGTGCGATCATAATTCAAGAGTTGGAAAAGGACAAGCAAGCGGCTGACCGGCGGATCGATTGGCTGGAGGTGGAGGTTGCTCGTCTGACTTCCTAAATTGATGCTGACATTGAGATAGACAAGACCGACCCCCAGGCGATCCTGAGCGAGGTCGACCAACAACTCCGTCTCGCGCGTCACGGCGTAGATGCGGCTCGTGCTTTTCACCTCCCCCACCGTCCTCCCTGCACGAGGTCTCGCGGCGGGGGGCGCTGGAGATAGCACAAGGACTGAAAGTCTTTCGTACCATCTCGCGTTCTCCTCTTTTTTTTGTTTCTCTCGGCTCTGTAATAATATTTTATTATGCGGCTCTCGTCTAAAACCTTTTAAGTCTTGCGAACGCGTCGCTCGTCTCGCGCGAGATGAAACATTTTAATAATCCTTTGCTTTAAAAGTTTCCTGCTTCGATAATTATCTGCCTTATCTTCCCTTGCTTGTTCTATTCACCACGATACATGATTCTTAGTAGTCACATTTATGCTTAATCAATTTTGTTTTATTTTTTTAATCCGCCTTTTTTTGCATCGCACCGTCTCGCCCCAGCTGGGAGCCCACATCGGACTATGTCAATCGAGGCCAGGAGAGAGAAAAGGTCGGCCGCCTCTTCCCCTTCCTCTGCATGATTTTTCCCGCCTATTCATATTTTCTCCACTTACCCAACTTGCTATAAATACCCCCTATCCCGGGTCAGGATCATGCTCTCATTATTTCGGTGTCCTAACCCTTATCCTTAATCCTTCTTCACCTCGCGTGCTGCTCCCGTCGGCGCTTCGTCTCGCCTATTCTTCTCGCATCCCTCTTTCGCCCTCTCTGTTGGGAATGGGGAAGAAGAAGGTTGAAGAGGGGGAAGGGCGTAGCCGATGCGGGATGCGATTCGCTGATCATGACTTTCCTCCCGGCCGGATTTCTGAGGAACAGTATAACGCCTTCACTCGCGATTTCCTAATGGAGGGGTTTGAGTCACGTCCTCCCAAGGTGGGCGAGTCGATCAACACCTTCTACCCCGGAGAACTCGCCTTCCCCGTCTCGCACTTCGAGGCGGGGTTGAGACTTCCGCTCTGGCCGGAGGTAAAACAGGTCTTAAAATATTTTGGGGTAGTTCCCGCACAACTGAACCCTAATGTTATCTCAGTGCTTGTCGCCTTCGCAAGCTAAATGCGCCGGGAGCTCATCGAATTTAGTCTAACCATCTTCCGCAAGCTCTCTATCTACCATGCTAACGCCGACGGAGTGTCCTACTTTACGGGGCAAGGTCTCAAGGTTTGCGAGACGCCCAACAAGAACCATCATTGGCTCACTCTCTTCGCCTTCATCCGCGGTAACTTGGGAGGCATTCCGCTGGCGCCCGTGTCGCCCGCCGAAGTGTTCTACGCGACTCCCCAAGTTGGTGGTACTGACAAACTCCTCTGTGACTTCTTCACCGACAAAAACTTCGAAGTCCAATTCGTGGCGCGACCTCGACTCTCTCCTCCCCGTGCTCCTTGGCGAAGGTAGGCTCTCCCCCTTTATTTTCGTCTGTCTAATTTTAAACTGTACTTATAATGCCTCGTCTCGCCTTTTATAGGAGAGAGGAATGTTCCCATTCGCCCGCCTTATAAAAGCAACATCAAGTCTTCTAAGGATATCGCTCTTGCCACCATGGCGGCTGAGGCGGCGAAGGAAACCTTGCCCCCCTCCCTTAAGAAGAGGCCTGCCGAAGGCTCCGCCCCACCTCGCCTAAGCCCCGCAAAAAAGTCAAAAGCCAAGAAGGTGGCGCCCCTTCCCGCCGGGAAGGCGAAGCAAGTCTCCATCGAGCCGGTGGAGGTGTCGGGATCCCTGACCCCTATTTCCTTGGGGTCTCAGTCTCCCCAGTCACCTTCTCGGCTTCCTTCTCAGCATGCCGTCTCGCCAATTGGCGAGACGAGTCAATCTGCCCAGCCTGCTGACAACCTCCCTCCATCATCTAAGTCCCCCTCTCGCGAGGTAGGCTCTTCCAGTCGCCCGGCCCCTTCTGCCCATCAAAATTTCAATATGGGCCCCGTGATCTTGGACGCCGCTAACGACCTGACCTTGATATGGGACAAGGAGGAGAACCGCGTCTCCATCTCTACCCTCCTTCCCCCTTGGACAGAGCAGGACAAGCCTACAGGCCATGCCTTCTCTCTGAGCTTTGGCCTTTATGGTGGTTCAGAGCAAGATCCCGTCAGTGAGCCTCCTTCGCGAGATCTAATCCTGAGGGCTGCGCAATCTCAACTGCGCACGTTGAAGCTCTCGCACCGGCTCTCGCGCCGTCTGATCCATAATAATCAAAGCTGTAGGGAATCTGAGGCGAAACTTGTAGCGGAGCACGAGAAGTCCGGAGATCTCGAAAAAAGGTTGGCCGTGGCCGAAAGCCTTCTCGCTAAGGCTCGGGGTGGTGTGGTGAGTTCTTCACTACTCTTAACCCCCTCCCCCTTTTTTGTATACCCTTGACCTCATCTAATGAATAGGCCTTTCGCAGGATGCCGAGACGGCCGATAAGATGCACTCGCGCATAGCAACCCTGGAAACGGAGGTTAAGGGCCTGGAGTCCCAGATTACTCGGCTTCAAGAGTCTGCCCTCTCGCCTTCCCGCGTGGTGATTCCCCAACCTCCTCCTCCTCATTATTCTCAAGCTGAGGTCGAGGAACTCTGCAAAGACGCCAACATTAAAACCGTCGAGCTGATCATGAAGATGATGAAGGAAATGGGAGTTATCAGGGAGGGTTGCGAGGATGTCACCGCTCGCGACCTAGTGCCGGAGATTTACGGCGAGGAGGAAGAAGGATCGTCATCAAGAGCAGAAGAGTAGAAGACCCCTGGAAGAAAACCTAGGACTACCTTTCAGCTTCCTTTTGTATACATTTTTTGTATTAAGACATTTTGTACTAAGACATCATTTTTCGTATACATATCTTTATGTTCGAGATGCCTCGTCTCTCTTTTATTTTTCTTATGCACCTGCTTTTTCTCTATTTGCGAAACGGGATCATACCTCATCTCGCCTCCTAATCGAGGAGCAAGTTTTACCCGAGGTGCGAGTGGTCAGGCCTTTGTTGTCCTCGCGCAGGGGGCTGGTGTTACTTCCTCTCGCCTTGCTTCTGGACACCCCTTGCGCGAGTGAATCTTAAATTGCTCTTATTTTTGTTTGCGAGACGAGGGCGTTCCTCCACTCACCTTTTGGCCGAAGAGCAAGTTTCTTACCCGGGGCGCGAGTCGTCAGGCCCTTGTTACCCTCGCGCGGGGGGCTGGTGTCACTTTCTCTCGCGTTGCTTCTGGACACCCCTGGCATGAGTGGACCTTAAGAGACCGACTTCTCTCCCCTTTTTTGTCTTATCTTTTCTTTTTTCAGAGCAAGAACTCTGCTTTTGTTCAAATTATGGGTTTCCCTTGTCTTGTCAACCGTTGGCAGCCTCTTTGTAGAAAGTCCTCCCCTATATGTTGTTTATTATCCAACCACCGAGTGAGCCTACAGTCCTGCCAGCTTGATGGTAGCCTGGTCAGCGGGTCTTCTCGGGGTCTCCTCTCCAAAACCAACTCCAACCACTGAGTGAGCCTACAACCCTGCCAGCTCGATGGTAGCCTGGTCAGTGGGTCTTCTCGGGGTCTCCTATCCAAAACCAACTCCAACCACCGAGTGATCCTACATCCCTGCCAGCTCGATGGTAGCCTTGTCAGCGGGTCTTCTCGGGGTCTCCTCTCCAAAACCAACTCCAACCACCGAGTGAGCCTACAGCCCTTCCATCTCGATGGTAGCCTGGTCAGCGGGTCTTCTCGGGGTCTCCTCTCCAAAAACAACTCCAACCACCGAGTGAGCCTACAGCCCTGCCAGCTCGATGGTAGCCTGGTCAGCGGGTCTTCTCGAGGTCTCCTCTCCAAAAACAACTCCAACCACCGAGTGAGCCTACAACCCTGCCAGCTCGATGGTAGCCTGGTCAGCGGGTCTTCTCGGGGTCTCCTCTCCAAAAACAACTCCAACCACCGAGTGAGCCTACAACCCTGCCAGCTCGATGGTAGCCTGATCAGCGGGTATTCTCGGGGTCTCCTCTCCAAAAACAACTCCAACCACCGAGTGAGCCTACAACCCTGCCAGCATGATGGTAGCCTTGTCAGCGGGTCTTCTTGGGGTCTCCTCTCCAAAAACAACTCCAACTACCGAGTGAGCCTACAGCCGTGCCAGCTCGATGGTAGCCTGATCAGCGGGTCTTCTCAGGGTCTCCTCTCCAAAACCAAAGCAATATCACTTCGTGAAAATGGTTATCTGAATTTGTATTGCAGTAATAAAAACCATGTCGAGTTTACAAGTATTAAAAAATGAGAACCTTCAACTTTATAAGAAATAAACAATAAACATGAAAGAGACAGCGTCAAGGGTAAAATCGCTTTAGATCATCGCCACTTCGGGCGCGATCGAGGGGTGTCCCGTCCACATCTTGGAGATGGTACCCACCGGATTTAAAGACATCCTTTACGATAAAAGGACCTTCCCAGTTTGGGTTGAGCTTCCCTACAGAGGCCCCTCTTCCTGTCGCATCCACTTTCTTGAGGACCAAGTCTCCCTTCTCGAACTGCTTGATCCTGACGTGTTTATCAAAATACCTGGACATCTGGCGCTTGACCTCCTCCTGTCGGATGGAAGCTAGCTCTCTAAGTTCCTCCACCAAGTCAAGAGAGAGCCTTTGCTCCTCCCTGTTGTCTGCCAGCCATTCTTCATCTCCCTTCCTTGCCGCTGTCACCCTGGGTGACTCAACCTCGAACTCAACAGGTATGATGGCCTCGGAGCCATGGAAGAGTTTGAATGGCGTCTCTCCCGTGGCGGTACTTGGTATGGTCCTCAAGGCCCAGAGGACGGAGGGGAGCTGCTCCACCCAACTTCCCCTTAGGTTTTCTACCTTCTTTTTTAAGAGATTCACAATGACCTTGTTCGCGGCTTCCACCTGCCCATTACTTCGAGGGTGATGCACCGAGGAGAACTGAAGGTCTATACCCAGCCAGACACAGAAGTCCACGAATTCTCTATTGGCAAATTATGGTCCATTATCCGTGACAATGGACAAAGGGATCCCATGCCTATAGATGATTTCCCACCATACGAAGCTTTTGACCACCTGAGACGTCACCTTTGCCAACGCCTTCACCTCTAGCCACTTTGAAAAATAGTCCACCATGACCAGCAAGAACCTCCTCTGACCACTGGCTTGAGGAAACGGTCCTACAAGATCTAGCCCCCATATGGCGAAGGGCCATGGAGCTATAATCATGCGCAACCTTTGGGCCGGGAGGAGTTGGAGAGGAGCAAATTCTTGGCACTTCCGGCACCTCCTTGCGAATTCCTCAGTATCCTTCCTAAGAGTGGGCCAGAAATAGCCTTGCCTCAACACCCTTCCTTCTAGGGTCCGACTCCCGGAATGGCTACCACACTCCCCGGAGTGAATCTCCCCCAGCACCCTTGTGACCTCCTTCTCAGACACACACCAAGCCAGCAGGCCTGACAGCATCTTACGGTATAAGGTTCCCTCTTTCACCAGGTAAAATGCCGACTTGTATCTGACCTGCTTCTTCTCAAGATCTCCTTCAAGTAGACGTCCCGTTGTCAGGAAGGTGGTAAATGGGTCCATCCAGGACCCCTGCTGGTCCCTTCCATCAACTCCCCCTCTTCTATGGAGGGTCTAAAGAGTTCTGTCATGGTTCCTCCGGCCC